>CM060943.1:123816536-126316536 GCA_030765085.1 Allium cepa | reverse complement strand
TTTCAAAGAAAACCAAAACACCAAAAAATCCTTTGGGATGTCGACATGCCTATGTACCCCATGTCGACATGGTGTCAATTGAGTTCAAAATTTAAATTTCAAAAGAAGTGTCTATTCGCCATAACTCTTCATGGATGGACATGGCTGTTGTTCTTCTATAAATAGGGGTTAGTTTCAACGAATTTTATATCAGATTTTATGGTTTTTCACTCCTCTTCTTCTTTCACATTTCTTAATACATATTCTTACCATTACTCTGCCGAAATCAACATTGAATCAAAATCGATCATTCGCAGTTTGATTCTCTATCACTCTCTCTACAAGATTCTCAGTGCTATTCAGAGTTATAGACTTCTTTATATTCTATTAAGCGAGAAAAGGTGTGATTGTGGCCTTGAAAATCAATCAAGAGAGAAAAGGTGTGATTGTAGCCTTGGTAAATCAATTGGGTAAACTTGTGGCCCGTAAATCAAGTATCCCTACCCGGAGGATTGAAATTCTGGAGGGTCTACCTCGTAACCTTGAAACCGAGGGTGTAATTGTACAATTGCTTTCGAAAGGAAATCTGTACTTGTGTTGCAGGACTGGATGTAGGGTAACTCCGAACCAGTATAAAATCTGGTATATTCTCTCCTTTACTGCTTTTATTTTATTTCTGCGTATGTGTTTGTTTTTGTGATTATATCTATGTCTGTATATTGCATATATTGGTGCCTAAATTAACATAAACTCAAAAAGATTTAGTAATTCTTTATTAACACTATTCACCTCCTCTAGTGTTAATCCTAGCCTTAAGATCTGTAATCCGCATTTTATCACAGCCAAGTGATTCAAGTTTGCTTTGATGAATTCTAAAGGAGATAGGGAGTAGGAGGCTTCAGTGTTTGTAGATATATAGTGTTCCACTATGTTGGTATCTCTGTGTTGTATGTGTGATGTAATGAATAGATATGTGTTTATAACTGTCTAGTGTGTGATGTATAAGCTGTGTAACTCTGATAGATGTTGTATACATTGTAATACCTATGTGATTAATATAATTTATTCACTCCGCTATTGAAATTCTGATGTTGTTTCGTTCTTCCTTCTCTATCTTTTCTCTTTTCTATCCCGTTCTTTCATAATGATGATGCGTCTTTCTATGGAGAGAAAGATGAGTCGTCACATTTGGTATCAGAGTGCTAGGTTGAGTGAATACCTAGGCTTTGGAGTGATTTCGTTCGTGAGAGAGCGTACCTTGTAATTTTTAATATATATATTTATATATTTATTTCTAGTTTGGATTACTTGTTCGGGATTTTCAATATAAGTCCTAGAGGTAGGAAGGGTAGTGGTGTGTGTAGCACGACTACCAAAGGAAGGAGTCTGAGTGATGAGGTTGGAAGTGTATATGTTGAGACTGTAGACCTAATACCTACCAATCTCTGAGGAAATCCTTTTTGAGGTTCGAAGACCATCTTGGAGTGCAAGTTTGGATGAGTCGAGTTTGGATCTGTCGAAGGTGCAAAAGCGAGCGATGGTATCTTTGCAACTTCAGGAAGAAACAGCTGCATGGTGAGATGCAGTGACTATAGATTTTTTCGAAGATGTTTCTTTTGGAGCAAGTTTTAGGAAGTGTGTCTGCATCGGTGATGAGTTTGAGTTCAACAGGGTGTTTATGTTTGGTTTGAGAACCGAGTTTCTTGAGGAGATGTCTTCCCATCTCTAGGCTCTGTGTAGGATTGGATGATATAGCTTTGAGGTTCAAAGAGCTTTGGATAGGAAGTTTTTGGCATCTGTGTCAGCAGTGCAGCACGAAGTGTTCTGTGTGCCGGCAAGAAGGTCATCTGGCTAAGCAGTTTTCAAGAGGTGGAGTTCAGAAGCAACAGAGTGGATCCATTTCTTCGATGGATTGGCTAGATAAGTATAAGCTGTTCAGATTGGTAAAGAGGGAACAATATCTTTGGAAATTAGACTGGATTGATCGCAAAGGTGACTTGCGATAAATGAATGTTCTCTTGGGTAATTTTTTGCTTGGGATCGAGTCATCTCTAGGGTATGGAAGTTATCAAAGATTTTTTCCGGATGTCTTCTAGGAAGTAAAGGTTCGCCATAGCATCTGGAGATAGAGTTTTCTTATCCATTAAGATTCCAGAAGTGATACAGGTGGTTCAGCTAATAGAAGGATGGCTCCTAGAGAGAGGGTTTGGTGAAGCAGATCATGATTTCGTGGTACTTCTGAGTTTTCTCTTTATGGATCTGATGAACTGTGTATTCCGGGAAGTGTTGGACAAGTCTATGCTCATGTTCATTATCAGCATTCTCATTTACTCCAGATTAGAGTTGTGCAGCGGAAGCGAGGTAGCAGTTGTTTTAGAATGGAAGCAACCATAGACTCCTTGGAAGTTTGTAGTGTTTTGGATTAGAGGGTTTCTACAGGAAGTTTGTTAGAGTCTGAAGACGAGGTTGGCGAGTGCCCTATTTTGTTTTTTTTTGGATGGGAGTAGTAAGTTTAAAGTCTTATGATGTTTGTGAAGTAGAGTATGTGTTCCTGATTTTGGTTGATTTTGAGAGAATCATTTTGTTGGGTTGTTTTTGATCCAGTTTGTTTCAAGAGGCATCAATGAAGGTTGAGTTGATCTGGAAGGATGGAGATAGCCCAGGATCGTTAGAAGAGTCTTGTGGATAAGAGATGGAGAAATTTGGATTCCGAAGTCGGAGATTTGATTTTGGATAAGTTTTCTCCATTCAAAGGAGCAATTAATTTTGGTAAGACAGGGAGGCTAGCTCCGAGGTATATTGAATTTCTCTGTGTTCTTGTAAGGATAAGAGTCTGGTCTATAGGGTTGAATTTCCAATTTGGAAGACTGGGATTCATTGTGTTTCACGTATCTTTGAGGGAGTACGTGTATGATCCATATATGGTTTTAGAATCTGCAGATCAGGAGGATTTGGTAGTTGAGCAGGACTTGACTGTGGTCTGATATCCTGTTCAGTTTTGTAGATCTAGATGGGTAGGAGCTCTGTTGCCTGGTAGTGTAGATAGTTTGGATTTATTAGAGCGAGTATTCCAGTGTTTATACCTGGGAAACTCTAGATAGTGCTAGGAAGTCTATCCTGATTTGTGTCAAGATCATTAGATTTGTTTGATTGAGTGAATTGGTTGCAATGGTTGTTAGCATATGGTTGAGAATATATGCTAATGGTTTAAATTAAAATCTTTGATGGGTTATTAAATTAACTTTGCTTTTAAATTTCGGGGACGAAATTCTTTCAAGGGGGAAGGAATGTGATGACCCGAAATTTTGGGCAATATCAATTTAATAATCTGTATCAATAATTAAATTGATTTGATAATTTTCTTTTATAATTTTAATTGAAATTGGGAAGTTTATTCTTTTTAAAAGAAAATAAATATAATTGGTATAATTTTATCTTTTAAAGCTAATAAAATATTTTCTATTTATAATGTGTGTGTATATATATATTAGTATATATTTTAGATAGATTGGTTTGAACTTAATAATTAAATAAAATCATGTTTTTAAATTCTAATATATTTGGTAATATGGAAATTATAGATAATTTAAAATAAAACTTTCCAAAGATTATTTAAATAGTTAACCATATAATTTTAAAATACTTAAAGCAAATGTTAATTGTTTAAAATATTTATTTTAAGTTTAAATTTAAATAAAATTAATTAAAAGGTTTGTTTTATTTTCTTTTTAAATATTCCTTGATAAATATGTTTAAATATATATGTATATAAGTTTAAAATATAATTTACATATGACACATTAACTTCTTTTAGTAATATAAGTAATTTATAAATAATGAGACAATCTCTTTTATAAATTATTTAAAATTAGCTAAATTTTTTATTTTTAAACAATATTAATAATGTATTCTTTTTTTTGCAGGGCAAGCGGGTTGAAAACTGGACCCCTACCAGATTTATTAAAAAGGAAAGACAGAGTTACAAAAGGAACACGAAGAAAACAATCACAAGAAAGAAAAAACAGGAAATACAAGAGAAACTATGGAATCCAAGGTTCAAACTGATGCTCTTGAAAATCATGCTTACTCACTCTTATACCATTCAGAATTTCATTCTTTAGTATAACCCAAAGCACTAAAGGACTTCTCATTTGTCCTTCAAAGTTCCTCTTATTCCTCTCATCCCACACTAATTTCATCAGTTTTTTAATTGTGAAGAAGAAATGATATCTTCTCACATCATTCCATTTAGTTGCATTCTGAACCATAGCCCACTGATCTGCAGTTTGTTGAGGGACAGTTGCCAACCCCAAATTACACAACATCTTACTCCATAAATAAAGAACATAAGGACATTCAAAGAAAATATGCAGGGTAGTTTCATCATGGGCATTGCACAGTAAACATGAAATGGGAACATTCATACCATAAGTAAGCAATTTATCCCTTGTTAACAAGGCCTTGTTCACAACTTTCTAGAGCATCAAATTGTCACTACTTGGAGATATGCCATTCCAAGTATCCCTGTGCCATTTGCAATCAGGCATGGAATCAATATCAAGAAGTGCCACATAAACACAGTAGATGGAGTGTGCCTTGCCTTTCCATAGCACTGAATCGTGATCATCAAGATCATACTTGTTATGAGCAAATTGGCTCCATAGGGCTCTGACATTTTAGTTACTGGAGTATGGCAGCATTAACTTTCCTTCTGCAATGTAGTCAATAGCCCTGTCATTAAGGCCAATGCCAGATTGATATATCTGCTGTGAAGTGAAGATTTGATGAAGAATAATGCCTTTGCTTATCCAAGGATCATGCCAGAAACTACAAACACTAGTACCAGAAAGCTGAATTTGGATGATAGGTCTAAAAATATTCATCAAGTTCAAAATACACCTCCACATCCAGCTACAAAATTGTGGAACTTCCATCTCCCAAAAATTCTTTGAGCCAACATTGTGCTTTAGAATCCATTTAACCCATAGAGTGTCCTTCCTAAGCATTAGAGCATTTAGGTGGCAACTGTAAGCTGCATTATTCCAAACAGGGATGCAGAACAATCCTAAACCACCTTTGCAAATTGGTTTCTTAAAAATTGTGAATGAACACGGGAAAACCTTCTTTGCATGTATAGTACCAAACCAGAAGAATCTCAACATTGCTGATCTAACCATTTTCAGAAGCTTAGTGGGTAGGGTGAAGGTCCTAGCCCAATAAACCATCATAGAGAAGCACATTGATTTTATAAGAACAAGCCTGCCTGCTTGTGATAAGAATTTGGTGGTCCACCTCTCCATGACAGCGGTAATTTTTTGGAAAAGAGGTAAGCAATTAGCCATTGTCACCCTAGAAGTACATAATGGCATGCCTAGGTAAGATATATCATGATTCATGTTTTGCATCCCAGAACCTGAAGCAAGAGATTGTCTCTGCACACTTGGAACACCAGTAATCAAAATACTAGATTTATTATGATTGAGTTCTAGACCGTCATCAAGTAGAAGCTGTGGAGAGTATTTTTGATGGTATCAATGGATTGTAAATTTGGCTTGGTGAAATCATGATGTCATCAGCAAAAAGAAGAGATGTTAATTGCATATCTTTACATTTGGAATGAAAGGAAATCTGCCTGGACATATACAAGGGCCTGATGTAGCATGTGAAGACTTCCATCACCAAAATAAAGACATATGAGGATAGGGGGTCACCTTGCCTAATGCCTTGTTTGGCTTCAAAGTAACCAGTTCTTGTTCCATTCAAAATCAAAGAATAAGAAGGTGACGAAATACATTCATAAATCCAGGCAACAAAAACCTTTGGGAACCCCATAAGGGACATTGTTCTGACAACAGAAGTCCGTTGAAGACTGTCATATGCCTTCTTCAGATCGAGCTTATGCATGGCTCCCTGAGTGGCATTAGTTCTACTATAACCCTTTAAGAGTTCATGTGCTAGCATAACATTCATTGTCAAGTATGTTTCTGCAAGGAAGAAAGGCAACTTGGTTCGTGGAAAGGATTCTCACCAGCACTGCAACAAGCCTAGAGGCAATGATTTTTGAAATGCACTTATATACCACATTACAACAGGAGATTGGTCTGAATGAGGACACAGTAGTTGGATGCAAGCTCTTAGGTATCAGAACCAAGTTCGTCGCATTAACCGATTTAAGAAGCCTAAATTTGTCAAAAAAATTATGCACAGCCTTACAGAATTGCACACTAACAATTTCTCAACTAGTAATGAAGAAGTGAACATTGAAACCATCGGGACCACCACACGAGTTCTTATTCATAGCAAACAGTGTATTCTTTATTTCTTCATCAGTCACTTTTTCCACAAGGTTAGCTGCTTCCTCGATGTTGACTTTGGGCAGAGAGATAAAGGATAGATCATACAAATAAGGAATAAAGTTTTTACTATTGCCAAGAAGACTAGAAAAATGATGCTGAAAGGCATTGTCAACCGTCTCAGGGGAAGAATGTAAGTTTCCTGCTTCATCAAGAATGGAAAAGATATTGCTTGTTGATTGTTTTGCTTTAAGGGATGCATGGAAAAATTTAGTATTCTTGTCCCTCTCAGCTGCCCACTTAATTCCCGACTGCTGCTTTTTCATATTACATTCAATTTCCAGCACATGATTGAGCTCATGGAAGAGAGCAGCTTCTTTGGCAGCCATTTCAGCATTATCTGGAAAAGCCATTATCCACTTCTGTGCCTCACTTAGCTGTACCTTTAGTGTAGAGGATTTTAGATTGCCATAATCAAATTTGTCTTTAGCCCAAGCCCTTAATGCTTCTTTTGTTGCCTTGAGTTTTCTGCAGAAAATAAACATTGGATTTCCAAAAAAACATTAGCCCAAGCAGTTTGTATTATATTATTATATTCAGGAACAAGAGACCATGAGTTATAAAATTTAAATCTGCTTTTGATTCCATGAAGCTTCCTACCAGTGGTGGTAATGAGCGGAGAATGATCAGAAAGTATAGAAGGAGGAAGTAATGTAGAAAGATTAGGCCAAGAGGAGAGGGCTTTGAAATTGGAGAATGAATGATCAATATTAGAGAAGGTCCAGACACCACTCCTGGACCTGTTATTCCAAGAATAGACAGCACCCTCCTTGTGGATAGGAAAGAGATTTAAATCAAAAACGGCAGAGTTCAAGGGATTGATATCCTTAAGCTGAGTGGCAAACCACCTTGCTCGTCAGACAAGGAGAAACAGCTGTTGAAATCTCCAACCATAATCCACGGGTGTGTTTCTTGTCTTAGGGCTGGCATCAAATCGAAAAGATTTTGTCTTGAGACTTGAGTATTAAAGGCATACACAAAATAAATATAAAAGGAGGAAGGAGGGTTATGATATTTGGCATGGAAATGCATGATTTGGGGTAAAGCAAGAAGGAGATCAAGAATGAGGACAACAGGATTATGAAGCACCATAATACGCCCATAATTAGCTTCATTTAGGTTATGAGATAGGGACCAGGAAGGGTTAACATACTTAGCAGCAGAAATAGTAAGCGGAAGATTTAGTTTAGTTTCAAGGATAGCAAATATTGATAGCTGATGCTTTTTAATTAACTGCTTGACATGTTCTAACTTGAGGAAGTTATGAGAACCTCTAATATTCCATGCTCCAAAATTGTGCGACATAAATTAAACTAAGGAATGGAGAGTATCTTCTATCATGCTCCTTGTTAAAGGAGACTCTGATCTAGTTGGGACAGTTAGTTTCATCGATTTCCTTTTTTTGACTTTGTGTTTGAAGATGGGACGCTGTTAATGTGATTTGCTTCTTTGGGAGATGAGGGAGGAGATAACCAACCAGGAATAGTTCCTGTGAACACATAAGGTTGCTTTGGGATTGCTTGATTCAAAGATAAAGAAATTGATGAGGATGGATTGGATAGAGTAAGAGAAGAAGGATGCATAGAGATGATTAAGTCAGTAATTTGACTTTGTAAAATTCTGCAAAAATGGACATCAGGATCAAGAACAGGGTGGGATGGGAAATCTTGTTTGGATGAGGAATTTGGGTTAAGTAAAGATGCTGTTGTTACAAGCTTGTTCAAACAAATGATCGGTTTGATGTGTTTGCCTCTGTGTCTTGCCTTTTGGAGGTGATGAGTAGATTCCATGCACAAAGGATGTGTTGTGCATGCTCAGTGCGTCTTCAAAAACAGTGTCCAAAGCAAGAATACAATCAGTTTCAAAAATTCTATCTCCTTTGTATGGCCTGCTTTCCTTTCCTTCAATGTCTACCTCCTCATCAAGTGTAATTACCCCACCTACATTATCATCACCACTTATAACTTCATACCCTACATGTGCGTCATCTTTCGTTCCATTTAACACTCCAAATTTATTGCTAGACAAATAAACATCCTGATGTTTTTCAGTAATACAAACATCCAAGAGATATTCATTATCTCTCATAGCACCAGAACTATCTGATTCAGTATGAATCTGATTTTAATGGGGTCCTACATGATCAACAATATGCACCTTGCTTTTATTCAAATCAGCCACCTTCTGTAAAGGTGGATCACTGGAATATGGTTTTCTTTTTGCTACTTTCTGCCAGATTTGTTTACCCTTTTTTTGTTGCTTGTTTGTTCCTTTATCTGCTTTAACTCCTTCTTGATAATTCCTATTCAGAGCTGCATCTTCCTTACTTCCAATCTTTTCATCTCTAACTTTCAGGCATGAGCTGTCCAAATGACCAAACTCTTTACATTCATTACAAATGTCAGGTCTCCACTGGTAGCTGACTTGAACCAACTGTGTAGATCCATCAAGCAATTTAACTGGAAACTCATCAACAAGTTGACAATCAGGAGACACATCCACCAAACATTTTGCAAAACCAATCCTCTCCAGTCTCTCCGTGGAAGAATCCATGCATAACAACCTTCCAATTCTTGAAGCCAACCAGTTGATGCCCAGATGAGACCAAGCAAAGATAGGAATATTAGCTAATTTAAGCCATACAGGAACTGATCTAATGGAACTGCAACTATTGCCAATGGAAGGATCCCATGCCTTGATTATGAAAATTTTGTTCCTTTGTAAAATAGGATCAGATTCTAAGATTCTCCTTCTGTCCTCAGCACAAGACAGATGGAAAAGGAACAAAGTTCCATCAGATTTAACCACAATCTCACCTTTAAGCTTCCATAATTTCTACAGGTGGTTGGTGACAGTGAGGTAGGGCAGAGGTTTATCAAGAAAAAAAAACCAACTAACCATTCACTCCAAATTTCACTTCCAGCTTTGATCACCACCTCCGGTGGAACCAAAGCATTACCATCAAAAATGAGGGGGAAATCGATAGGGGAGTATTGCCCTGCATTACGGGGTTTTGTTTTGAAGAGAGAGGACCAGGAAGAAGAAGCTACTGGAGGTTGAAAGGAAGATGAAGCAAGCGGGGGGGGGGGGGGACCGGAGGAGGTAAGACAGGAGGAGAGTTAGGTAGGGGGTTAGGACGAGAAGAAAGAGAGGGAATAGTTGTTGGTACAGGAGGAACAGTTTGAAAAGATAGGAAAAGGGGGGGCTATGGCGGGAGCTGCCATGAAAATCAAAAGAGATGCTTTATGTATTCTTTTTATATATAAATATAAATAGATTTTTAAGAAAATAGAATTTTTATTTTCAAATTGAATGTGTTTTTATAAGTTTACTATAAATTGGATTTTCAAATTTAATTTGAATATGAATTTGGATTTAAAATGGAAATTCAAAACGTAGATATTTTAAAATATTTTGGATTTTAAAAATATATGAGTAAGGTTTTATTTTCTTTAAAGTAATTCATACATATATATTGATAAGTATTTGTAAATTGATAAATTAATTAAAAGCTGTATTATTAACATTTAAAATAAATATTAGTTACTTAAATGACAAGTGTAATCAAAATCAAAACATTTGTAACAAGTGCTAACTAATAAACAAGAATTATGACAGATGTTGAGTGTTTTAACAAGCGTTTATTATAATTTTCATTTTTCTTTTATTTTTATTAAATCACAAAATAAACTTATATAAACATTGCTTTCCTCCTCTTCATTTCTTTTTTATTCTCTAATCAAAAACCAAGATAAACTCAATCAAATTTCTCAAAACAAAATCTGCAACTCCAGTACTTCCACAAACCAAAAAATCAACAACCTGTAAGTCATTTTCAAGATCAAAACATCAAAGCCTGCATTCTCTTCAAACCTGAGTTAAATCAAAAAGCAAGCTCAGGAAAAATCAAAACATCTTTCCAACAATTCAAATTTCAATAACAAGCATTCTTCAACAAATCAAGTTCCAATAACAAAAACATTTTCCAGCAACTCGAGTTTTTAAGATCAGAGAAGCATTTTTTTTCAACATTCAAGTTTAAAAGCTGCTTCAAAATTTGGTTCAGGGTTCTGTTCATCTTCTTTGAATCTAGTGAGTAATACTTTTCTTTAAAAAGCTTAAGTATTTGAATAGTCTGGTTGCATGCTAATTTCCGAAATGAATATGTATTGTGTGTGTATATAAGTGCAATCTGCTGTGTATATATGAATTTTCTGTGTACGTTTGGATGATAAATGCGTGCATGCCTGTTTCACTTGTGATACCTTTGTTCTTTGTTTTCAAGACCAAGATTTCAAACAAAAAATCATAATCTCTTGATCTAATTACTGTTAGAACTTAGGCTTAAAACAAATTTGTTTGTTTAGTCATAAAGTAAGTTTGAAAATTTTAATTATATTAAAATAAATGTGAAATGGCTCTGGAAACCAAAAAGAATAAGCAAGCATTGGTTTTGATTAAAATTCAAACTTCGTAATTCATTGATTCAGGTTTATAAATTGAATACTTATCCAAAAACTTGATTTTTAGAAGAGAAATAATAATTTTTAGTGGAGTTTTGAGTATGCATTGCTGGGTTGAACAGAAATTGAGTTTTAGGTGGTTACTGATGATCGAAGTGCTCGGCGAGGTCGTGGTTCTCACTGGTGTTAGTGGAGTGATCAGGGAGTTTGGGAAAATTGTCAGAATGGTGATCAAGGCACTATGGTGGCGGCGGTGATCGTTTTAAGTCTGTAACCCTAGTTTTGGATAGGTCGGGTATTTCGATCGTCACAGTGCCTCTGGTGGATCGAGTTCCACCAGATTTTGGAGAATGGAAGCCGGGGTGTTGGCGAAGGCGTGGCTGGAGTCTCAAACATGTAGGAGGTCGGAGGAGCGTATGCGAGGTTGTTCCAGGTTTATACTTGGATGCTCAAATTCGATTTTGAATAAGGATCAATGATCTGATGGTCGGAATGAGGTGCGAGGGTAATCGCTGACTTGTGAAGTGCAACGGGGATGATTGGAAGTGATGGCATTACTGGTGCATGTGCACGATAGCGTTGATATGTCAGAATTTTTAGGTTTGTGGTTCGTCTCGAAGATGGACTCGTGTATTTGGAAGGGTAACTCGAGTAATGTCTCGAGTGACTCGTGAGTGTTTTGGTTACAGGTTTTAAAACTTTAAAATTTATACGAAATTTCGAAAAAGGGTAGAAAGTTTGATTTTATCAGGTAAGAGCTCGAGTAGGCTTCCGGTTAAACCCGAAGCAGCATTGAAAAATAGATTTTTAAAAGTTTTTTTAAAATAAAAACAAGATTTTGAATTTAAATAAATTTGGTTTAAAAACCCTTATAAATCTCTTTTATATAAGATAAGTGTTTATTAACATTTGATATAAAAGGTTTGTAAATTGATTTAAATTTTGTTAAAGTTAAATGTGTTAATCATTTTTAAATCTTAAATTTAATATTGAAATTTAAAAGTAAATTTAAAGGTAAAGTTTCAAAGGCTTTGTAAATGATAATTAAATCATTTCCTTAATACTTTATCTTAAAGTTAATTAAGATTTAATTTTTTGAAATTGATTAAATTAAGAAGTTAATTAAAGAGTAATTAATTAATTTAATTAATTAATAATTTAGGATTTATAAATAATAATTAAGGGTTGTTAATTAATTAATTAATTAGAGTTAATTAATTTGAAAATAAAGATCATTAATTAGATAAGTAAGATTTTTAATTATTGGTTAGAAATTAATTTAATCAAGTAATTAAAGATTAATTAAGTTACAGTTAAGCACTTAATTAATTAAGTAATTAAAGATTATTTAATTCATAGCTAGGGATTTATTAATCAAGTAATTAGAAATTAATTAATTGGTTACTAAAAATTAAATAATAATGATTTATTAAAGCATAATTACTTAAGGGAAGTAATTAAAGAATTGTTAATAGTTAATGAGGATCACTAATTAGGGATTATTTAATGATTAATTAATGTGATTAATTTAAGATAATGAATTAAATTAATTAATTAGGGATAATCATTGTGGAATTGGTTAAGTATAATTACTTAATGACAGTAATTAAAGGAATTAGTTACTCAATGTAATTAATTAAATTAATATGATTAACTTAAGTTAATTAATTAGTTTAATTAATTTAAGATAATCACTTGATGATTTGTTAAGGATAATTACTTAATATAATTTATAAAGTGTAATTACTTAGTGAAGTAATTAATGGATAATTACTAGATGTAATTATTTGAAGGATAATTATTAATGGAAGCAATTTGGGAATAATTACTTTGTGTAATTAATAAGAAGGATAATTACTTAGTGAAAGTAATTAAGAATTAATTACTTAGTGTAATTAATTTAAGAATTAATTAATAAAGTTATTTGAAGTTAATTAAATAATGTAATTAACTAAGGGTAGTTAGTTACTAAATGTGATTAATCAAGTTTGATTAATAAATATGATTAATTATTAAATGTGATAAATTAGATATATAATTAATTAAAGAAGTAATTAAGGATCATTAATTAATATAATTAATGATGTAATTATGGGTTGATTAGTTAAAGATAATTAATCAATAATGAGTGATTATAAAGTAATTAATTAACGTAATTAATTAAGGATTAATGTAATTAATTATAATTAATTAAATAATGAAGTAATTAAAGGTTAATTACTGTAAATGATTAAGGATAATTAATTTGTGTAATTAATTAAAGGCTAATTACTTAATGTAATTAGAGAATGATTAGGTGATTAATTAAGATGAATACTTAGAGGATGATTAATTAATTCATTTGTAATTGATTGATGGTTAAGTAAGCAAGATTTATGTGATGAAAGTAATTAATTTAATTTATTTTAAATAAATTAGAGATGAAGTAATTAATTTAATTCATTTTAAATTAATTATAAATGGTATGGTTAATAGATCCTTGCTTATGAACGGCTGATTGATATTGAATGCCTTGAATTGTTTGATATCTCTGATATGAGATATGTGATGATCGGTGATATTGGGTGTTTTGGTTGAATTGTGGGGATATGTATTATCTGTTTGTGAGACTGTGAATTATCCATCTGTGTGAATATAGATAATAGAATTGAACTGTTTTAAATTTAAAACAACTTGGACTTAAAAGACGGCATTTTGGATTTCGATGAGACCGGGATCGGGTTTCCAGATTTGGATATGCGAAAACCACATCGATCCAAATTAACGATAGATCGTGAATCTTAAGTGAAGATGAAGATTCAGAGTGCAAGGTTTATTGGTGTTAACTCTGAGGGTGATTCCCAAACGAATGTAACGAGACAATACCTTCGGTTTCGTTCGAACACGGAACGAACTTGTATGGATTGAATGCTTTCAGAACATCGTCAGGTGGACGATGAGCATTCTAAGACAGATGTGTTCTATAAAGGTAATCGTAGCCTCAAGCCTCATCAACCGGGAAAGGATAAAACATGGGAGGTGCAACAAGGCTAAGTGAGTTGCGCTCAAGTAGGACAAGAGGTTTCCCTGTCTAGAAGTCCCTTTTTTTGGCTGTGTGGGTAGTTTATTGCAATAATTGACGGGTTTCTCTTGTTCGGGACTATCCAGTAAGGGATGGTTTCGGCCTTGTGTTGTAGAGGATTTAGGGTGGATCCTCGGTACGGTGATCTAGGCTACGTACTTTGACGGACGGTACCCCAGTAGTCCTGCCATTGATGGAAACCCATTCTTCCTACGTGCCCTATACGGTTTTGATTTTATAACCCACTTTGTGGCTAGTAGCTGGAATTTAATGAATGTAACAATTTCGGCTATTTTATATTTACTTGAAAACCCTAGACCCTATTATAATTTCACTGGATTTCCTATTAAATGTTTTGGTTATCGTAAGGTAAACTTTTCCGTGTTTATGTGCAGGAAGTCTTACGAGATACCTTTTGTTTTCAAAGGTTTTTCAAAGTTAAGCAACTTTAACCTGTTACTCACACTAGACCCATGTCTGTCCTGAAGTTTATTTTTTGTTTTCTTAAACTCTTGGGTACTCAAATTTTTACGAGTAGCCAAGGGATTCAGATTTGCTTTGATGAATTCTGGAGGAGATAAGGAGCAGGGGCCTTCACCGTTTGTAGATATATAGTGTTCTGCTGTGTTGGTATCTCTGTGCTGTATTTGTGATGTAATGACTAGACAGGTGTTTATAACTGTCTAGTATGTGATGTATAAGCTATGTAACTCTGATAGATGTTGTATACTTTGTAATACCTATGTGATTAATATAATTTATTCATTCCGCTATTGAGATTTTGATGTCGTTTCGTTCTTTCTTCTATATCTTTTCTCTTTTCTATCCCTTTCTTTCTTAATGATGATGCGTCTTTCTGTGGAGAGAAAGATGGGTCATCACATTTGGTATCAGAGCGCTATGTTGAGTGAATACCAAGGCTTTGGGGTGATTTCTTTCTTGAGAGATCGTACTTGTAATTTTTAATATATATATATTTATATATATTTATTTCTACCTATTTGTTGGATTAACTGTCCGGGATTTCCAATATAAGTCCTAGAGGTAGGAAGGGTAATGGTTGTGTAGCATGACTACCAATGGAAGGAGTCTGAGTGATAAGGTTGGAAGTGTATCTGTCGAGACTGTTGACCTTATACCGTCTCGAATAAGCTTTGCAGTGGCGTAAGGATTTCACCAATCTCCGAGGAAAGCCTTTTTGAGGTTCGAAGACCATCTTGGAGTGCAAGTTTGGATGAGTAGAATTTGGATCTGTCGGATGTGCAGAGGCGAGTGATGGATCAATAATTGGATTTTAACCAAAATAGTTGAATATCAATCAATTTAAAATAAAATGAAATTTATATGATTCTGAATTAATTGTTATATTTTGTGTTTCGTTTTATCTTTTCTGTCTGGTTGTTTGTATTCTCCTATCTTCTTCCTTTTCTGGGATGAAAAGTTTTGAGTGTGGGATAGTGTAACGACCGGTAAATTTTAACGGGTTTTAATAATGTAATTACCTGAAATTTTGCTTGAAATTAAATAGTTAAATTTAGCAAAAAAAATTGGTATTTTGTATGTGTCTGTTCAAACATAGCAAATGAAAAATTTTCATTGATAAATATATAAGTTAGCTTTGTTGGGTAATTTCAGTTTTAATTTAAATCAGTTAAAATTGATGTAAATAAAATATTTTTGAAATCTGAATATTTTCATATAATAAAGATGTAAATCATTTTCTGAGTGAGATGTTGTATTTCGTTCCGCCAAATTTGGACTGCTATAGCCTTATTTCTCTTATTTTCGGCATTTTAGCAGCATTTTTGATACTGAAAATCGACTTTTGATAAGATGATCATATTGCTTATATCTAGATACCATTCTGATCGTCTCGTCGTACTGTTCTTCGTAGTATATTCATTTGTCCATTTCGGAGTTTGGAACATGACGAAATTGGCAAACCGATCAATCGTATCGGTTCCGCATTTGGACCTTTTAGCTTCCCATACCCTTTCATTATTCACCATATAAACTCAACAACTATTTACTTTTATTATCTCCATAAATTCAACTGTGACTATTACCATTCCATGTTTTACTTTCCCTGTTCCCTATTTCAGTTTTAATATGTGGTTCATTTGATCCGGTTCGCTTCTTTGTCACTCTTCAATTGTTCTGGAACGTTCGTTTTCTTTGAAAATATTGAATATAAAGTTTACACATTTACCTGAAGCTAGTCTTAGCTACACATTTAAAGCTTAACATATATATTTATATATATCGATATTTATGCTCATATTCCAAAGTCTGTTCATCTCCATTCTTTCTTCGTTGTTTTATTTGAGCTAAGAAAATAAAATTATATATAAGTATCAAATACATTAGATTTCATACTTTGGTTTCTCAAGTTTATATGTATATTTCGGTTTTTGGAATTCTACTATCCCTTCCCCTTTGCTCGACCAATCCCCACCTTACACGTGGCAACCACCGCTCTAAGTTTTCCCCGACGGCCATGAGCTACTCCAAAACACAACACCGTACATGAATCACCACCATCTCCATGTTGACCCCTTCTCCGTGCCATTCTCCACTCCCCATCAACAAATGACTTGTCTCCCTAGCCGAAACCCTCGGAACCACCCATTCACCAACATTCGATCCTTCCACCTAACTACACCACGACCGAGCATCGCCTGAACTCCACGCGACAAAGCTCGCATCCCTGACCCCTACGCCCTTCCCACCTTCCCCCTTCGGCCTTGCCTTCTCGACACACCACAGGCCGCATCCACATCTCCATACCCACGTAACAACCTTCTTGAACCCGAGCCATCCCCTACATTGCACCACCTCCGGCCTTCCCTTCTCCTCCGCCTGACAGCACTGATCATAGCCAATCACCCGAGCATCTCGGCCACCACTTCCACCCGTCTCCCTTCTTCCCTTCTTCATCTGCATATTTCCAGGTTTCATAATATGTTTGTGTATATATATATTAGCTTATATATACGTGATCTGTTGAGTTTTAAATTTATAAGTTATGTATATATAACCTGTTGTTATATATGTATTTGAAAAAAGGGGTTCTTTTATAATTATATATATATATATATATATATTAATTGTTTTGACTTGATCCTTCTTACAACCTCCTATTGTTTAGATGTATATAATAGGTTTATATATATATGTGTGTGTGTGTGTGTGTGTTTACATATTTATATATTGCCTATATGCTACAGCAGTCATCTGCATATATATGTATAGGGTAGCGTTAAAGTATACATGTAAAGTATGAGCGCATGTATATAATATGTGTATATAAGTGTACTTTATATATACTTCATTTTAAAAATTCTTGTTTTCGTTATATATAATATGTGTATATAAGTGTATTGTATAAATATACTGGATTTTTGAATATATGCGTTTTAATTTATATAGAGTTTATTTTAAATATGCGTTTAAAATTAAAATTTGATTTCAAAATATAATATGTATGTAAGGTTATATATTAGTTTTGATATAATAGTTATAAGTAAACATGAGTTTGGTTTTCAAGTATATATGAAGATTTTATTTATATATGTATTTTAAAATTTAATATTTATTTTTAGATAATATAAAATTTTAATTTTTAAATTTTAATATGTATTTTAAGAAGTAACTATTTGAAATATATATATATATACATAGATTGATTTTATTTTATAAATGTTTAAGTTAAATATTGATTTTAGAAAAACTAATATAAATCACATTTTCCATTTGTATCAAACTTATTTTGATTTTTTTTCATCAATTTTAAACTATCACCTTTGTTCGTCGAATTCGCGTTCATCGTGCTATGCTTTGAAACTTATGCTTGAAATTTGCAACTCATATCATTGTCAATTTTATCTAGCCTCGAAAGGTGAGCAATCACTCACGATTAACATTCTTATATTTAATAAATTTAATTCACACTGAAATGACAATTGAAATATGATGTTAAACCTGAACTGTTAATTATATTATTGCTATATATGATATGCCATTATTCGTAATTATTCACCTATGACATATGACACCATAACCTTTCATTTATATTATGATTTAATTTGTTATTAATGATATATACCTATTGTTGATATGTTACATTATTATATTTTTTCTCACTCTGCAAGTTCCCTGTTAGTTTAGAATTCCCTATGGGTTGAAATGATACATATCGAACGATATTCTATAATAAGGGAAAATCATTATGGTTGAAATGATAAACCTAAGCAATTTTCATTGACTTTGAATTTTTGGGATTGTAGGTTAGAATGTTATATACCGTAAATATTTAAATTATGGATTGAAATGATAAATATCCATATCAATAGATCATAAGATGGAAAATTTTATATGGACACCGTTGGTCTATATGTTGAAAATGATTTCCAAAGTTTGAAAGAAAATATATGGGTTTCATAAATATTGTTTTATATAATATATAAAAGCTATTTTTATATATGTATAAAAATTTAGATTTTAAAATAATATGTTTTGGAAATTTTAATTTATAAGTTAGTTTTGGAAAATATAAATTTTAAGATTTTCTTATAATTTTATTATTTTAAAAATATATAAATAAACTTAATAATAAGATTTAGTTTAATAAAATTTAATTTTGATTGGTTTATAATGTGTTTAAGTATTTATTTAAATTTATATTAATATTTATAAAAAAATAGATTTTTATAACTTTAATAATAAAGGTTGAAAGATAAATTAATGTTGACTTGGAATTTAAATTGGTTAAAAATTGAATTTAAATAAGAATTTAGTTGAACTTATTGATTGTTTGATTTTGGAAAAATATGATTAATAATGTGATTTGATAAAAAGTGATTAAACAGATATTCTCGAATTTTAAATAAAATTGAGATTTAATATTTAATATTGATTTAAATATATAAATTGGGATTTATATAAATTATTATTAAAATGGTTAAGTGAATATTTTACAATTTGGATAAGAATTAAAGTTAAATGTTGAAATATGAAATTTATATTGTAAATGTTTGAATATTTAAACTTGAATCTTTGAACTTTAAATTGAAATGGTTAAAATGGAATTGGTTTAAATTGAATGTTCGAATTTAAGATGATTTGAATCGATTTGTGAGATTAGAGGCAAATATTTTTTTATATTGATTATTTTAATATACATAAACTATTTTAATATATATAAGTTATTTCAATATATAAACTATTTTAATTTATAACTGATTTAATTTATATATTATTTTAAATATCTAAACCGTTTACGTTAGTACGGTTACGGTTACAAAAGTGTTATGATTTCAAAAGTGTTATTGATTTCAAAAGTGTTATAATCTCAAAAGTGCTACGATTTCAAAAGTGCTATGATCCCAAACATCCTTTACGTTACTTGTATTTCAATTGACATTTCACTTAAGTTGAATTTACTATATAAGAATGTTAATCCCGACTCGAGTGTTTTTTGTTTTGCTTTATGCTCGGGTCAAACTGAGTGTCACAGCATTTGAGGCTCACCTTTGGAGAATGGAGTTTTGTTTGAAGATCTATCTATCCTACTTTCAGTTATTTCAGTTGTCTCTAGTGATTTCTGTTTAGTCTTGACAGTTACTTTTGTATTTGGGACTACTCTGTATTTGATATTTCTGTTGTATTTTGTTTCAAACTCTGATGTTTATATAGTAGCTTCGTGAATTACTATTTATCTATTCCGTTGCTTATTTTTATATTACTCTATATCTATGATTCTGTGATTGATTTATTTACCATATATGCTAAGTTTTGCTAAATATAAATTAACCATATGATATTTTGAGCAATTCAAGTCCGACATACGCGGATGCGAATGGTTCGAAATACCAGGTCATTATAGAATATTTCTAATTGATGCAATTATATCTTTATATTAATACTATACACATCAAAAAATTTAGTAATCCTTAAAAGGTAATAAAGATGCTTCAGTGTTAGTCCCAAGATGTATCCACATTTGGTTGCCCTTAACCAGCCAATATGGTTATAGCGGTGGGGTCGTTACATCTTAGTATCTGAGCTGTGTTTAGAACATTATGGTATATAATTGACACAGAGTCGAGACCTAAACCTAGTGAGACTTAGAGTCTCGTTCCTTGGTGTGCAAGGTGGAACTTAGTATTTATTTCGTATTTAGGATATAAATATAAATTATTATTGGGAATAAGCATCAGGATGTATTTGTAAATTTTTGAATTTCTACACCAATTATTGTTATGAAAATAATTTTAAATTTCGAACCCACTTCTTTAAAGAGTGATATTTAATTAATAGTGTAAATGAGACCTTAGATGGCTTAGAATTAAATTGCTGTATCCTTATCTAATAATGATCAGAGTTGCATAGCAGGAGATGGAAGATGCTTTCTGCTAAGGTGATTATTTGTTTGTTAATTGACATGTTTGTTTGTTTATGCTTGGTTTAAAATGTAAAATTGAATAAGACGTTATCACTCAAAGAATTTACAATTCCAATTGAATCTGGATGAACCCAATTATTAATGAAAGCCAACTGTTTCCATGAAAAAGAATCGCTGGGGAATAATAAATTTTTCTAACTATTTATAGTTATAAAATATAAAACGACGAATTATATGTATCTAATTAAATTTGGAAATATAAAATGTATTTAATAAGTAAAATAAGATATAAAAAAAATTGATTGTTTGATGGATGCTTGGTGGTTGTAAAATTGTAAGTGACCGTGCAAAATTAATATTGAGTAGGAATCAATATTGAGAGCTAAAACCTGCTCAATAATAACAATAAACTTGCGGCGTCTTTACTGGTGCAGTTACTGCAAGAAATATTGGAAATTTAAATTTATATAAAATGAAATTTTAATTCATATGCATGACTAATAAATCTTAAAATGAATTAAAAATTTGATGTGTGCTTAAGGTATATATTAACGAATGTGTGTGCTATGGAAGTATTGTTAGTATATTATCAATTCTACGATAACATTACGATTGGTTGAAAGAATTTTAATTAAATTTCATGCTATGAGTTCAATTTATTTGATGGATAAATTGGTTGAATTATGGGTCTAAATATTGAATTTGAATCGATGATTAATTATGAAATAGCATATATGTTAATTACTATCAAAGTGCATTTGATTTTTGCAGCAAGATTATATGACGGTTGTACATTGTTTGTAAGACTAAAGTTTCTGGAAAGCAACTCGAATCTCTAAGAAATTTTATATTAGCAATGTTGTCTCCAAAAGAAGAATTTTGATGGATTTATTTTTTGAATTGTCTAAATATTTTTAAAAGATTTTGAAAATGAGATTTTATCTATTTTGATCCTTATTGGAATTTAGTTTATAGAATATATAATTAAATTATACTATATTCTTAATTATTTCTTATTAAAGATTTAATAAAAAGCGTAATATTTAATTATAATTATTTTTAAACTTACTTTTTAAATATATAAATTTTGAAATAGTTTAGAGGAAATAGATAAAATATGGTATTATTTTATAAAAGTAGTTATAAAAGTAATAATGTTAATTTCAAGTGATTTTGTTATAAAAGATGTTAAAATGATTTTCAAAGAATTCAAAAGATTTTGTATATAAGCAACTCTTTTTTAAAATGATTTTGATTGACTAAAAAGTGATCCTGGGAAAATTATATCTTTGTGTATGTAACATATATATATATATATATATATATATATATTAAAATTCTTATATTTTATTTATTATGGATTTGATATTTTAATGAGATTTCATGCTTTTCTATGAAACAAAGAATTTTAATAAACGATTGAATGTCGGATTGGCATTGGACATTTCATACAATTCTTTCGCTTATTATTATAACTTGTTAAATATAGTTTGAGTGGAATTTACTAGCTTTTAGTAAATGCATGAATTTACAATCTGGTATAAGACAATTAGCTAAATTATTGTGATTACTTGAGTGATAGTGATCTACACTTTGAGTTGTATTATCTTAGGGTGTTCGGATTTCAAGCCAATAGATTCCTAAGAAAAGATGACTTATTTTTCATCAACTTGAGAGTCGTTATCGTTTTTGATTTTGGTAGGTAGATACTATTTCTTTTAGTTAGGTTTGTTGTGGTATGACATAGCTTTCTTGGATAGGTGTTATATATAGGCCTATCAGTTTATTTCACAACCAGACAATGTTTAGTAATTTATTTTTGTTAGGAAAATTCACATAGTTTTGTCATAAACATAGCTACCTATTTCTTTTCTTAAGGGTCAGGGTTATATAGTCTATTTACTTTTGTTATACCATTTCACTATGTGGTGGGGTTTATTTATTTTAGTTAAACTCCATGTCACACTATATCATACCGATAGTTGACTACCATTATTACATCATTGGTGATGATTATTTCTTCAGAGATTTTAGGATAGGTACTTAGTATCCTTTTGGCTCTAGACAATTTTGGATTTTTATGACGATATTTTTTTATGAGTCTATTTGAGACTTGATATGGATTCATTAAATGGTGATTGTGATTGATATGCCTTTTGAAGTTTATTTGGTTTTAGTCATATTGGGAGATGACTTATTTTATAGATAAGTCATATTTGTATGATATTTGTATATGATTTGGTTTGATATGCCTTATTATAATTAATTGGTTTTTAGGCATATCTTGACATGACTCATTTTATGGTTAAGTCATAAATGGATTTATGAAATAATGAGTTTAATGGATATGCCTTATTTTAGTCATTTGTTCTAGCATGTTTTATTATGACTTAGTTATTTTTAAGTCATATATTAATCATATCGTCATCTCACCTTTACATTAGATATTGGCTGACTCTTTTATTTGTATAATACTCGGGTCAAGCCGAGACTCTACAGGTATAAGGACTCGTTAACCTTTGGATTTTGGACTAGGAGTGATGTAGACTAGTTTGACCGTTTCAGTTTACTTCATACTTGTGTATATTGACATTTAGGAGTTATATTACGTATATTATCTAGTAGTCATTATGTACCCGATACCATACTTTTGGATATGATGTATATATTATATGGGCCAAGTACCGTTATTTTGTATACTCGCGTTCTATTATGTATATGATGTATATTATTCTACTGTGATCTATGGTTCTAATTCTGATTTATTTTATATTACATACTTTTCTCAATTGTTTTAATTGATGTGGTTATATCTTTGTATTAATATTTTACATGTGATGCCCCACCTCGAGACCCACATTAACAAAGAGAATTACGGAGTAATACCATCTGTTAATGCACAAAATAGGGCTGGTTAGGAGCGACCATCCATAAGCTTTGTCTTAAACAAGTACTGAATGCATCAATTTGGCGCTCTAATTTATCTTACTTTTACCTTTCTCAAGTGGATTGACATACTCAATAAATGTTTAACACAAAACTACGGTGGTTAACGGATCCACTAGAACAAAATATAACAACAACAAATATAACAGATCACAGAACATCAGTCGCACATATATATACATATACACAGATACATCTTAGCACACTATATAGTGATACAACAATGGTGGTACACGGACCATAATATATACATCGACTCCAAATGAATAACTACATATCAGAGTTTACAAAACACTACAAAGCTAAATAAACGGTAACAAGCAGAAAGTCCATAGCGCAAGCAGTAAAGCAGTAATCAACAGGAGGTAACTAATTCGAAATAACACGGTCTGACCCGAGTGTATAAAAATACACGGCCCAGTCACAAAGATATGTCAACTACTTCATGAGAGATTATATCACTAAAATACTTCATATAGAAGTTTCTCGAAAGAGGGAAGTTCAATAAACAATATCAATTAATCACAAATAATTGCCTCATATCATTGGCATTTACAATAGCCAATATAATGGCTTTCATTAACCATAACTTCTTAATAGGAAATCACAAATCTCAAAAATACGCCAAAAAATGGCAATCACAAATAGCTCCTAAAAAATTGATCATAAATCTCAAAAATACGCCAAAGGATGGCAACCACAAATCAATATATGTAGAACTTGATTAAGAGTTCAAAAACTTCAAAATGTAATCACCATTTAATAATTTCTCAAACGACTCAAAAGCCCAATAACCTCGAAATGGCGAAAACATTTGGGAATCACAAATAAATCAAGAAATATCACAAAAGCTTGCACGTGCTTAATAAAATGGCCGATGCCCGCCAAGTACTGTATCTCAAATAAGGCGCCAACATTTCGAAGGACAAACATCCCGGAGGACCAACATCCCCAAGGACAACACCCGGTAGGCAAACATCCCGAAGGACAAATGACCTGAAGTTCCAGTACTGGAAATCAATCCGAAGGTCTATAAAAATATATAGCTTCAGAACGAACAAGTCCAGAATTAACCGAAAAAGTAAACGCATATGTCTCGTGCCACATGTTTTACTAAATCGTTTAATTCTCTTTCTCATACGCTCGAAGAGTGCAAAATTAGCTTCAAACAAACAAGTCGAAATAAACTGAAAAGGTAAGCGCATGTGTCCCATACCGTATGTTTTACTAAATCATTTAATTCTTTTTCTCATACGCTCGAAGAGTGCAAAAATGTATATTTTATATATAAAAAAATTCTTTGAGAAAACTAGTTTCTAAAACAATTTCTGATATCGTTTAGAAAATGTATCTTTGAAATTTCTCTTTATTATAGAGAATATAAATTTTTGATAGCTTTTAAAATAATTATAAATATTGTAAAATATTTATTTCAAAAGCTATTTGATTAGAAAGATCATTTCAAAATCGTTTTAGCAAACCTGCGCATGAAAACAGCAGAAATAACTAAAATTGCCATAAAATCGTCATAAGAAGTCATCTCAAAACTTGTCAATCCGAAGTGTGAATCAACTAAAATGTTGGCTTACTTAATGATAGGTTAAAGCCCTTCAACATAGTCTAAAATATCACAAGAATTGGTTGCAAAAATCACTGGAATGAGCGAAATTAACAAAACAATATACATGAAGAAGAAGAAAGCGACCTAGGCAAATTAACATGCGCAGGTCGACCCATAGGTTGACCTATGTATTTCCTTGGTCGACCTGATGGCGCGTTTCTTATAGGTAATTTCTGCCTGCTTCGATCCAATTTTTAAACAATGGTTTCAACCACTTCCAAGATGATTAGAATATGAAATTTGCCATGCACTAACTACTACACATAGACAACAATTTGAAAAAATTATGGCATGAATTCATGGCAAGAACAAGGATATACAAGTAGAAGAAGAAGCACTCTAGAACATATATTTACCGTAAACTTTCAAGCAACATGATTTCGTTTACAGTAAGCAATATTTGGCATATTCAAGCATACATACCTACTCTAAGCTAGAATTTGTGAGTTAAAAACTCACCTTAGCACAAGAATTGAGAAAACTTGAACAAATTTGAGGAAGATGGGATCTTTTTGTCTTGATTTAGCTTTAGGAACCTGTAACTTGAAAAGTAACTTGAAAAGAAACAGACATGCAGCAAAGAAAATCAAAATTACAGACAACATACTTTTGAAAATTGAAAGAGATGATATTGATTTTGGATTTAGATTGATTAACTGAAATTAGTAGCTTCATATTGATTAATTTAGACAAGGAATTGGAGAAATTAGATAATTGGATTTTAGGTTTCAAGAGAAAAAAGGGTTTCAAACTTTTCTTCTTTTTGTTTTCTATTTTCTGAACTAACTGTACGTATAGTTCAAGAAGAAGAAACTTATTCTTAGATAAAATGCAATTGAGCTTAAACCCAAGAAGAAAAATAATTAGGTAATACATTAATTATCACTAATACTCCAAAACACTTGCATTTCTAACAAAACAACTTATATTTTCATAATTTCAACTCAATAAAAATCATACAACCATATTTTTTATGTTTATAAAAATATTTTCACAACATATAAAAGGTATTTCAGCCATTAAAAATCAATCTCTATTATTAAAATTCTTACTTTTACTTAAGTACTTATTGTATATTATTATTTACATAAAACACCATTTTATTTAAATAAATCATCATTTTAACTATCAAAATTACATAAAATCATTTATCTTGTCTAATTAAATGCAACAAACCTTATTAACATTATATTACATCCAAATATTATTTTTAACCAATATTCCACCTTTTTATTTTCAATATTATCCATATTAAAATTTAATACTTCATTAAACTTTACAAAACTCAACGTTTAGCAATAATTTCCAAAGTTATTGCATTTTATCAAATTAAAACCATACAATGCTCATTTTTATCACAAACAAACATAATAAAGTTATTAAAACATTATTTTAAAATTTTATATTTATTTACAACAAATGATATTGAATTAAATTCTTTTACTCCACTTATTTAATTAATTGACCACCAAATCAACATAATTCCATTTTATTTTACCAAAAATCATTATTTATTCCAAATAAACAATTTTAACAAATTTTCATCTCCAACTTATTTTATTTTCTCCATTAAATTATAACCACCGTTATAATTTAATTTCATAGGTAATCGCCAAAACAAGGGTTGTTACAGACTCCCCCTTTTAAAAATTGCATCTTCACAATTTCCTAGAGAAGTGCTGTATTCAACATGATTTATGTCATATACCAAAGGAAAATAGATAGGCTTGAGTTTTTAAGTTCTCACCCTCAACATAAGAAGATAGAAAACCAGGATAAGATTGCTCGATAAATTCTCTAGTTTCCCATATACAGTCATTGGGAGCAGCGAACAATTGAATCTTCATGAGCGGTACATCCTTATTTCGAAGGCGTTTCACCTTCGAAGCAAGAATATGGATAGGATGATGCATAATAGATAAACTAGGTGAGATCTCAGGCTCTTGTAGATAAGGAGAATCAAGAGAAGAATTTGAATCACGAAGACACTTTTGAAGCTGAGAGACGTGAAACACGTCATGAATACCAGATAAATGAGCTAGAAGTGATACTCTATAAGTAACTGGACCAATACGCTCAGTAATAGAAAATGGTCCTACGAATCGAGGAGCCAATTTCTCGGTCCTACTGAAACACATTACCCCCTTCAATTGAGATACACGAATAAAAACATGATCACCAATAGAGAATTTAAGAGGCCTCCTACGGTTGTCCATGTAGGATTTCTGATGACTCTGTGCCTCCTTTATTCTCTGACGAATAGATTGATCTTCTCTGAAGCTTCATGAATAGAATTGGGGCCTAAAATCAACTTCTTCCCTAATTCCAAACAACAAGAAGGTGATCGACATGGCCTTCCATATAGGGCTTCGAAAGGAGTCATACCGATACTGGATTGAAAGCTGTTGTTATAAGAGAACTCAACAAGCAGTAGGTGGTCTTCGCGACTACTACCAAAATCAAGAATGCATGCACGAAGTAGATCCTTAAGAATACGATTCACCCGTTCAGTTTTTCGTTCAAACTGTAGACGATCAGCTGTGATGAAGTTAAGCTTTGTACCCAAAGCTTTTTGAAGATTCTGCCAGAAATTACTGGTGAAAAGTGGATCTTTATCACAAATGATCAAACTAGGAACACCATGAAGTCTTATGATCTCCTTAATTTATAGCTTAAAAAGATGAGAATCTATCATATTAGATTTAATAGGAATGAAATGAGCAAATTTAGTTAAGCGATCCACAATAACCCAAACACTGCTATGGCCCGATCTCGAATGAGGTAGGCCATCAATAAAGTTCACAAAGATTTGATCCCATTTCCACAACTGGACCTCAAGAGGCTGAAGAAGACCACTGGAATGCTGATGTTTGGCTTTAATGAGTTGACAAGTCATGGAATTACTTACATAACTTGCAACATCATGCTTCGTGCCTTTCCAATAATACAAGCGTCTCATATCGGCATATATCTTGCTAATGCCTGGATGAATAGTATATTTAGAACGGTGACAATCATTAAGAATGTCCCACCTAAGATTAGAAACAGAATCCACGATCAATCGATTCTTCTTATGAAGACAACCATGAATATCAATGCTGAAATCCCTTAATTCATCATCAAGGGATTCAGACTTATATAGCTAAATATGGCATACAAGATCTGGATCTTGCCGCTGAGCCTCGACAATACAATCCAATAAGCTAGGACGAGCTTCCAAACTAAATAATAAGATAAGAGAATCTAAAGTTGGAGCACGATCATGAATTTCACAAAGAGAAAAGGTCTCCAACACATCCCACTCAGCTAACATCATAGACACAACAGCCGAGTGTTGCGACTTAGCACATCAGCGACTCGGTTCCCCTTTCCAGGAGTGTGCTAGATATCAAAATCATAAGAAGCAAGGAACTCGAGCCAATGCCGTTTCCACATATTAAGCTCTTTCTAGGTGAACAGATATTTCAATAATTTATGATCGGTATAAAAAATGAAGCGCTCGCCTAGAAGATAATGATGCCAAATCTTCAAGGCAAAAGACTAGGTGGTCAACTCAAAGTCGTGGGTGGCATAGCGAACTTCATTCGGACGCAATTGCCTAAAAGGCATAGGCAGCTACCCGATCACTCTGCATAAGCACAGCACCGAGACCACATCTACTAGCATCAGTGTAAACAACAAGATCTTGATTCCCTTCGGGAACCATAGGGATAGGAGCATTAGTAAGAAGTTCTTTCAATTTCTAAAAAGAATCTTCAACTTATCAAACTGAATAAATCGAACGCCTTTTCTAGTAATGCTAGTAAGAGGAAGCATGATGCGAGAAAAGTCCTTGATGAACCAACGGTAATAACCCGCCAATTCAAGGAAACTGCGAATCTCTAAAACATTCACTGGCCTTTTCTAATTCTGAATGGCTTCTATCTTGGATGGATTGATAGAAATACCATTAGAAGATATAACATGGCCAAGGAACTTCACCTTATTCTTCCAAAAGTGGCACTTGGAGAATTTGGATTTAAGTTGATGCTGACAAAGAGTATTCAAAACAATCCTCAAATGATGAGCATGATCGGCTTTGGATTTAGAGTAGATAAGAATATCATCAATGAATACAAGGACGAACTTATCAAGATATTTCCTGAATACTCAATCCAATAGATAAACGAAATAAGCTGGAGCATTCATCAAACCAAACGGCATAATGAGCAACTCATAAGAACCATAACAAGTGCGGAATGCGGTAAGAGGAATGCTGTTTTCTACAAATCGTAACTGATGAAAACCGGTGGCAAGTTCAAGCTAAGAAAATACCTTAGCACCACTCAACTGATCGAAATGTCATCGATCCTGGGTAATGGATACTTATTCCTAATCGTTAACTTGTTGAGCTTGCAGTAATCGATGCAAAACCTAAGAGTACCATCAGATTTCTTAACAAAGACGACCGCGGCACCCCACGGTGAAGAAGTAGACCGAATGAATTTCTTGGCTTCAAGCTCCAACAATTACTTTGTGAGTTCCTCATTTTTCTTAGTGGACATCCTCGTGGGAGGACGACTAACAGGTTGAGCACCAGGAAAAAGTTCAATACGGAATTCAATTACCCGCTTCGGTGGCAAACCCAAAACAGGCTCAAATATATCAGCATAATCACAAACGAGTGGAATTTGAGATACATCATCATCATCTCGAGAATCAAGAGCAAATAAAGATGCTTTGGAATTATTATCAACATTTCGAAGAACAAGAAATAACTGATTGGCCGAATTAGGATGCCTAAATATATGATCCTTTCAGAACATAGGATTCGGGCTTGATAACATGCAAGCCAATCCATCCCCAAAATCATATCAAATCCAAGATAGTGAATAATGTGCAGATTCGCATGGAAAGAAAACACATAAAGAATAATCTCAACATCACTACAAAGCATGCTAAGTTTTGAGATCCTCCAATAGGATTCACAATCCTCAAAGAAGTAACAAGGCAAGAAACATCCAATGGTATAACATCAATAAGCTCCTTCGATACGAATGAGTGTGATGCACCAATATCAAAGAGAACTTGAATAGAATGATTATGAAATAATATAGAACCTTCAAGAATAGAAGGAAAAGTACTTTTGGGCTATGAAGAACCACCAGAAGCATCCACCACATTAAGCTTTCCCGACATAGCTTTACTAGGAGCAATGAGGTAAGATGAAACCTGATGTCCCACTTTCTTGCAATAACGGCATACAAGAGGCTTGGGACAATCTCGAATCAAATTATCAGAGGAGCCACAATTGAGACACCCCTTCTGACGAGGAGGTGCTCTACTGGACTGGGAGCTAGAAGCAACAGATTTCTTCTTCTTATTATGTAACAACCAGGTATTTTCAACCATTCGCATCTGCACATGTCGGACTTGAATTGCTCAAAATACCGCGTTGTAAATAAATTTTGGCAAATCTCAGAATATACAGTAAATAATAATCACAGATCACAGACACAGAGTAATAATAGTGAAGCAGAAGTAAAAGAAATAGTAGTTCATGAAGCTACTATGTAAATATATCAGAGTTAAATAAAATACAGCAGAATAAATAAAGTACAACATAAGTCTCAAGATGATAACCAAGTACAAGCTAAATAGAAAACAGAACTGGAATAGATAAAACTAGATAAGCAGATAATCTCGAGCGATTCCAATCTCCAGAAAGTGGAATCCAAATCTGTGAATAACTCAGGCTGACCCAAGCGTAAATAAAAATACAAACACTCGAGTCAGGACAATATATACTTACATAATGTAAACCAACTCAAGTAAACTGTAATAAGGCACAAGTAACTTAAAGGATGCGTGGGACTGCCCATCCTCTAAGGATCCGTTAAACTATTTACTATATAGTAATATTGCGCTATTATAATTATGTCTACGGTAAAATAAACTTACTTTTAAATAGCGTTCCGGGCTACCATATCACCCTTCACACATAATAGTCCCAGCAGTCCATCCAATATCATGCCATCTCCACACCGGGTGACTGTCAGAGGATACCACTTGGGCTACGGGAGAAAAACAAACTCGTAGTAAAGGCTCGGTATGGTAGGTGACACGGCACACAAGGCAATGCCAGGGTAGATATACCAATTACGCACACGGGCTGGTGGTAACGCAGCAGCCACATACGCCCACCTCGGAACACACTCCCATATCAAAATCGGAGGATGGCAATCTAATCAATTACAAGTAAGAGTATAGTATCGAAGGAATGTGTCCGATCGGAGGAATGACCTCACTTGGCCCGAGATCGATCCTGTTTTAGCCACCTTATGCCAACTCATGGGAGTTGGGTTCACGTAATATACCTCAAGAACGTCGCCACCATCCTACTTCATTCTGGAATCTCCACCGCGTACACGGTTGTCAAAGTGGTTTTCGGTATCGACAGAGAGTATGCCAGATATCTGATCCCAGTCTCTTTGCCAACCAATCGTTATTATAACCTGTAGTTATAATTTAAAATGGTATTTATACTTCAAAACAGAATATCATTTCAAATCCAAATCTTTATCAAAATAAAGATTAAATTAATTCCAAACCATTTCAAAAACATCATATCTTTCCAAAACTTCATGTCAAATCATTTCAATATATTAAAATATGATATCTTTACAAAACTTCATTTCCAATCATTTTAATATATCAAAGTATCATATCTTTACAAAACTTCATTTCAAATCATTTCAATATATTAAAATATCATATCTTTACAAAACTTCCTTTCCAATCATTTTAATATATCAAAATATCATATCTTTACAAAACTTCATTTCAAATCATTTCAATATATTAAAATATCATATCTTTACAAACTTTCTTTCAAATCATCTCAATATATCAAAATATCATATCTTTACAAAACTTCATTTCAAATCATCATTCATTTCATTCAATTTAAAATACCATTTCAATTCACATTTCAAAACAGTTTATATTTCAAAAATCATTTTTAATCATTAAAATGAAGTTATTATATTTAATAATTAAATTATAAAATTTCCAAAATTTTCAACTTTCAAAGTTCATTTATTCACTTAAGTTTATCAAAACAGTGAAAATTCACTTTTCGCAGCATTTAGAAAATGCTACAGAAAGTTACATTCAAAACAGTTCAATTTAAATAAAGATAGCATTTTAAAATGCTGTAATAGGGTTTACTTAAATTTCAAATAAACTTAGTTCAATTCAACAATTATAGCACTTACAAAAATTGCTATAATAGCCTTTAATTCAATTTAGCTTTTTAGTTCATTATCATCAACTACAGCATTTACAAATGTTGTAATATCATTTACATTGCAATTAATAGCATTTCAAAAATGCAGTTAATAAAATTCAAATATTCAATATAATTTCACAACCAATTATATTTTTATCTAAAACATTTTTTTAACTTATAAAATCATACATTTTCACATTTATAAACAACATTTAATTTTCCTTAAGTTCATGATTTTATAAAGTTAAATTTCCATTCAAAAATCAAGATTTAATAATAATTCACTTATTAAATTTCAACATTCAATTTTAAATTCATTGAATTGAATTTCAACTTAACACCTACGTTTAAATTTCAAAATATAACTTAATTTAAATTTTATTTATTTAACTTAAAAAATACACTTTTAAGCCAAATTCACAAATTCCCATTTGGTTATATTTCAAAATTTCAACTTAAGTAATCCTTCCTTTCACTTTTTAACTTTACTCAAAATAATTAACATATTATAAAATCATTTTAAATTCATTGTAAATTCAAATTATCATAAATTTATCATAATTTCATATTTAATTTAATTTCCAATTATAATTAAATCAAAATTTCCAAAAAAACTTACATTAAGATTTTCTAACTTTTCCATAATTTATTTAACTTATAAATTCCTAGAAAATCAATAATACTTTACAAAAATTATTTTTAATTAATTTTAAATCAAAATATTATAATAATTACATTTCTAAAATATTTTAAAATTTTAGAAAAATATATTTTAACTACGGGTCTGCATATAATGTTCTAGCCTATGTAAAGTGATACGTGTAATACATCATTTCAACCCGTAATTTGCAAAGAAAATCCGGGTTTTATCATTTCAAACCCATAGTCCCAAGTATATTAAATAAATTGAAAATCGCTCAGGCCTATCATTTCAGCCCATAACGATTTTCTCCTATTCTAAAGTCCGTTCGGGCATGTATCATTTCAACCCATAGTGATTCTAGTCTAAAGGGAACTTGCAGTGTGATAAACTGATAAAAATAACAGAACAACATAATATAATAGTAACATATGATATAACAGGTGTTTAAGCATGGGTGAACATCATATGATCATAATATAGCAGGTGTAACATGATAATGCATTTTACAGATTCAAAGGGGATCAGTTTACTAGTCATATAAGTACAAATCGTCTGGTGAGAATTACTCACAGTATAAGCTGGAGACGACAACTGAAACGCACAAACTGAGATCTTCAGAGGCACGATAACAAGAATATGATTTGAGAGTGGAGAGCCAAAGATTAATAGCCTTGGATACATTCAAACAAAACAAATATATATAACATAAGTTTCAAACTCAAATATACAATTAACAATGTTAGAGATGAATGCATAAATCATCTCCAAACCACTTGCACTTGCCTTCTACCACCTATGCTTCAGATATAGGTCAGGTTTGCACGGCCAAAGCAAGGACTAGGATATAGTTTGGGTTCATAAGAGGTCGGCCTAGCATAGGAAAAGATGGTGGAAAATTTGATGCAAGGATATATGTGCATGGATTACAACTACAAGGCAAAATAACATGAATTCCATGCAACTAAGGTCACGGCCTAAGGAAGCACAGCCATGGCCAGGTCTGTAGTGGGATGGAGGATGGTGTGGCAGTGGGTTTTAGGTCATCCATGGGTGTTGGAGGTAGAGTAGGTGGCGGCCAAGGGGTGGTTGAAGGTGATGAAGGCATAGGTGTTGGCTATGGTGCATATAGGTGAAGTTTGTGTAGATTTAGGTGGAGTTTGATCAACTATTGGGCACGGCCAGTGGTTTGGATCTGGAGAGGAGGTGGTGGGTGGTTCAGGTGGTGGAGGAGGCGGCCATGGTGGCTGGAGTGGTGGGGCCGAACCTGAAGTAGAAGAGAAGGCAAGTACAATCAACATAAACAAGTAGAAAAACAAGAAGAAAAACAATGGAAAAAGAATTTTTTTTTTACCAAACTCATGGAGATGATGGAGGCCAAAAAATTTTTTAGATGGGAAGAGAAATGTTTTATATGAATGAGAAAAAAAATAGGCAGCTGAAGAAATGAGGAGACGTAGCCAATTGAATGAAAAGTAAAGTTGAAATGTGAAAAGGTGGGAGATAAATAGCCACTGGAAACCAAAAGTCAAAACCTTTTCACATTACCTTTATTTATTTATATGAGTTTAAATTACTGATAAAAGTCATAATTTCAGTAAAGATTTCGAAAATGCAACAAAATATAAAATATAAATAAATAATTATTAATTATATAAGGTAAAAATAAGAAAATAGCACAAAATTGCAAACTTGTCTAGAAAAATGGAAAATAAATAGAATGAACTTTTGAAAATTTATATGGACTTGTAAAAATATTTATAACAAAGATAATAACATAAAAATAAAATGCATTCACAAATAAATATATAAATTTTAATTTAAATATAATTTAAATAAAGAAAATAGCAAAGAAAATAGAAACTAGGCTTTAAAAATAGAAAATAAATTCAATAAGCTTTGGAAAAATTCAAACATCACTTTAAAAATATTTAAAAGTCAAAATATACATAATATAACATAAATATACAAATTATAATAAGTTTTATCAAGTAAAAATATCATTTATATAAATTAAAACAAAGAATATTGTTAAATAACCCTATATACACACAATATTGTAAAGGGTATAACTTTCACAATTTAAATCCAATTTCAACGAAACGAAAAGTACTATTCATAATATTAAATATATTTTCATAATCAAAGATAAAATTCAAGAATTCAAATATTTAAATTTAAAGGTCAAAGTTTGACCAGTTTTGACCACAAATTCATTTTTTAGGAAAATATTCAATTTATACCAGTTTGAAATTATAATTCATATAAAAATAAAAATTTATATTTAAAAATGAAATGTTTGAGATAAAAAAAGTTTAAAATAATTTCAAAATAAAATAAACTCAAATTTAAATTATATGCAAAAAAATCAAGGGTTGTTACACTCTCCCCCACTCAAAACTTTTCGTCCCCGAAAAGGAATGAGGTACGGGAAAGCACAGAAAAAAGATAAAGTGAAATAATATTAAGACAAGATGACAAAGAGATTGAAATTATACATGATAACTATTGTTACAGGTAAGTTTAACAGGGTATAGATTATCAAAGATTATAGAAAAATTTCTAAACAGAAAAATTATAGAAAACTGCCTACACCAGCCTGAAGCAAGATAAGGAAAATAAGTACAACCAAAAGATACTTTAAAAAACAAAATAAGATAATAAGTTAGAAACCATGAAAATTTCAACTTAAATAGATAATTAATGTTTTTACACAAGTTAAATAAATTTTAACTATCTCAAATTTTATTATCTTATCTTCTAATCATCTTAAATTAACAATTTCTAATATGGATTTCAAAAATAGTCATTCATTATACTCATAATGTACTTAATAAATTTAATTCTTCTTTATTCCTGCTTAAATTTAAATTTAATCCTCTCAATATATTTTATCATCTATGCCCATTATACATACTCTTATTATAACTGTTTTAATTTATTGTTAGTTCCATTAATCATCATTTTATATCGTAAATTATTCAATTAACCTTTTATTCTATTTACTACTGTTAATCATTTTATAACTAAATTTAAGTGTATAACATTTATTTTAACTATTCAAATTTTATTTATAAAATCCTTTTATATTGTATATTATCCAATTATATTGTTAACTTTTGTATAATTTGGGTAAGTATATCTAAATGTAATTGAGTATTATACAAATAAAACTTTCTAATTCCCTCATCTCAAGTTTGAATCATTTATATAAAATTTTGATTTTCTTTTTATAATTGAAATGATTCTTTAAGATAAAGTTTAAGAATAAAATTTTTGATTCCTTCAAACCATTTAGAGATAAATAAATAAATATACATAATATGTCAAATCAAAATTAAATCATATATCTATATATATTATTAATCCAATCTTATTTTAGAAATTCAAATCAATTAAATTTCCCAAAACAAAGCTGTAGCAAGACTACAGAACGGTCTCTTCACTTCGAAACTCGAAAATGAATGTCGATGATGCCGCGGTCATCACCGAAGTTATTTTCCAGCGACAAAGAGAAGAGCACTAATTTTAAACTTTAAAATTTCTTGGAACAAAATTCTATTAGAAAATACTTTAAATAATATACCCCTTTTAAAATTTTAAGCATAAGGTTTGAAACCATCGGAAATTAAATTCTCAAATTTCTTCTTTTAACTCATTTCAGTTCCCAAATCAATTTATAAACGGCTATTTATAAATTCATTTATAGAAAAATAAATGATAAATCAAGTTTTATCATTTCAAATGATTAATTTAAATCAATTTGTTAAGTTCCATAAATTTACTTATATCAAAATTTATTTCATTAACCAAATTTTAAAATAATATTGTGTCGGTTTGTTCTGTCAAAGTGTTTTAGAAATCCCATCGGTAGCGTTGATCAAACGAATCGATCAGAAACCCAATTCAACATCAACAACTCAAACAACACAATATATAAAACATTTTAAATATTAGTTTACAAATACACTATACATGAATAGATTTTCAAAGAAGGATAGAGATTCAAATATGATTAACTCAAATCAAAGGAAATTCTGATTTGAAAATAAGTTGGAAGCAAGGATGAGATGCTTAAATAACAGAATAGGAAGATGGATAAGCTTATATAAATCGTGGGCAACTTTAACTGGTCAACCGTGACTTAAAGAATAAGATCGACGTGGATTTTCTGGGGTAAATCTACATTCGACCTCAGGAGATAGAGTTTGGAATAACAAAAGATATTAGCATCTAAACCAAGGATAGATATAAATCGCTAGTGAATCGATGCTAATTGTAAAGGAGTTTCTCCCTTTGCAAATGAACTTTTGAGATTGGTGGGACCGCCGATTCACTATAAGGCTCATTCGAAGTGGAGTTATGGAATACTCCAGAATCAAAAGGAGATGAATAGTGAGGGAAACGAATGAATTTTGGAACCGCAGGGAACGTTCCAAAATTCAAATAAAATTTGAACCAAAGAGGAAGAGATTCAAGTTTGGATGAAAGTGATTCTGTAACTAAATTTACCATATATTCTAAGTTTTGCCTCAAAGCCAAAGCTCTGATACCAACTGTAACAACCAGGTATTTTCAACCATTCGCATCCGCACATGTCGGACTTGAATTGCTCAAAATACCGCGTTGTAAATAAAATTTGGCAAATCTCAGAATATACAGTAAATAATAATCACAGATCACAGACACAGAGTAATAATAGTGCAGCGGAAGTAAAAGAAATAGTAGTTCATGAAGCTACTATGTAAATATATCAGAGTTAAATAAAATACAACAGAATAAATAAAGTACAACAGAAGTCTCAAGATGATAACCAAGTACAGGATAAATAGAACAACGGAACTGGAATAGATAAAACTAGATAAGCAGATAATCTCCAGCGATTCCAATCTCCAGAAAGTGGAATCCAAATCTGTGAATAACGCAGGTTGACCCAAGCGTAAATAAAAATACAAACACTCGAGACAGGACAATATATACTTATATACTGTAAACCAACTCAAGTGAACTGTAATAAGGTACAAGTAACTTAAAGGATGCCTGAGACCGCCCATCCTCTAAGGATCCGTTAAACTATTTACTATATAGTAATATTGCGCTATTATAATAATGTCTACAGTAAAATAAACTTACTTTTAAATAGCGTTTCGGGCTACCCATATCACCCTTCACACATAATAGTCCCAGCAGTCCATCCAATATCATGACATCTCCACACCGGGTGACTGTCAGAGGATACCACACGGGCTACGAGAGAAAAACAAACTCGTAGCAAAGGCTCGGTATGGTAGGTGACACGACACACAACGCAATGCCAGGGTAGATATACCAATTATGCACACGGGCCGGTGGTAACGCAGCAACCACATACGCCTACCTCGGAACACACTCCCATATCAAAATCGGAGGATGGCCATCTAATCAATTACAAGTAAGAGTATAGTATCGACGGAATGACCTCACTTGACCCAAGATCGTTCCTGTTTTAGCCACCTTATGCCAACTCACGGGAGTTGGGTTCATGTAATATGCCTCAAGAACGTCGCCACCATCCTACTTCATTTTGGAATCTCCACCGCGTACACGGTTGTCAAAGTGGTTTTCGGTATCGACAGAGAGTATGCCAAATATCTGATCCTAGTCTCTTTGCCAGCCAATCGTTATTATTACCCGTAGTTATAATTTAAAATGGTATTTATACTTCAAAACAGAATATCATTTCAAATCCAAATCTTTATCAAAATAAAGATTAAATTAATTCCAAACCATTTCAAAAACATCATATCTTTCCAAAACTTCATGTCAAATCATTTCAATATATTAAAATATGATATCTTTACAAAACTTCATTTCCAATCATTTTAATATATCAAAGTATCATATTTTTACAAAACTTCATTTCAAATCATTTCAATATATTAAAATATCATATCTTTACAAAACTTCCTTTCTAATCATTTTAATATATCAAACTATCATATCTTTACAAAACTTCATTTCAAATGTTTTCAATATATTAAAATATCATATCTTTACAAACTTCCTTTCAAATCATCTCAATATATCAAAATATCATATCTTTACAAAACTTCATTTCAAATTATTATTCATTTCATTCAATTTAAAATACCATTTCAATTCACATTTCAAAACAGTTTATATTTCGAAAATCATTTTTAATCATTAAAATGACGTTATTATATTTAATAATTAAATTATTAAATTTCTAAAGTTTTCAACGTTCAAAGTTTATTTATTCACTTAAGTTTATCAAAACAGTGAAAATTCACTTTTCGCAGCATTTAGAAAATGCTACGGAGAGTTACATTCAAAACAGTTCAATTTAACTTAAGACAGCATTTTAAAAATCCTGTAATAGGGTTTACTTAAATTTCAAATAAACTTAGTTAAATTCAACAATTATAGCACTTACAAAAATTTCTATAATAGCCTTTAATTCAATTTAGCTTTTTAGTTCATTATCATCAACTACAGCATTTACAAATGCTGTAATATCATTTACATTGCAATTAATAGCATTTCAAAAATGCAGTTAATTAACTTCAAATATTCAATATAATTTCACAACCAATTGTATTTTTATTTAAAACATTTTTTTTAACTTATAAGATCATACATTTTCACATTTATAAACAACATTTAATTTTCCTTAAGTTCATGATTTTATAAAGTTAAATTTCCATTCAAAAATCAAGATTTAATAATAATTCACTTATTAAATTTCAACATTCAATTTTAAATTCATTGAATTGAATTTCAACTTAACACCTAAGTTTAAATTTCAAAATATAACTTAATTTCAATTTTATTTATTTAACTTAAAAAAATTCACTTTTAAGCCAAATTCACAAATTTCCATTTGGTTATATTTCAAAATTTCAACTTAAATAATCATTCCTTTCACTTTTTAACTTTACTCAAAATCATTAATATATTATAAAATCATTTTAAATTCATTTTAAATTCAAATTATCATAAATTTATCATAATTTCATATTTAATTTAATTTCCAATTATAATTAAATCAAAATTTCCAAAATAACTTACATTAAGATTTTCTAACTTTTCCATAATTTATTTAACTTATAAATTCCTAGAAAATCAATAATACTTTACAAAAATTATTTTTAATTAATTTTAAATCAAAATATTATAATAATTACATTTCTAAAATATTTTAAAAATTTAGAAAAATATATTTTAACTACGGGTCTGTATATAATTTTCTAGCCTAGGTAAAGTGATACGGGTAATATATCATTTCAACCCATAATTTACAAAGAAAATACGGGTTTTATCATTTCGAACCCACAGTCCCAAGTATATGAAATAAATTGAAAATCGCTCAGGCCTATCATTTCAGCCCATAACGATTTTTCCCTATTCTAAAGTCCGTTCGGGTATGTATCATTTCAACCCATAGTGATTCTAATCTAAAGGGAACTTGCAGTGTGATAAACTGATAAAAATAACAGAACAACATAATATAATAGTAACATATGATATAACAGGTGTTTAAGCATGGGTGAACAACATATGATCATAATATAGCAGGTGTAACATGATAATGCATTTTACAGATTCAAAAGGGATCAGTTTACTAGTTATATAAGTACAAATCGTCTGGTGAGAATTACTCACAGTATAAGCTGGAGACGACAACTGAAACACACAAACTGAGATCTTCAGAGGCATGATAGCATGAATATGATTTGAGAGTGGAGAGCCAAAGATTAATAGCCTTGGATACATTCAAACAAAACAAATATATATAACATAAGTTTCAAACTCAAATATACAATTAAACAATGTTAGAGATGAATGCATAAATCTTCTCCAAACCACTTGCACTTGCCTTCTACCACCTATGCTTCAGATATAGGTCAGGTTTTCATGGCCAAAGCAAGGACTAGGATCTAGTTTGGGTTCATAAGAGGTCGGCCTAGCATAGGAAAAGATGGTGCAAAGTTGATGCAAGGATATATGTGCATGGATTACAACTACAAGGCAAAATAACATGAATTCCATGCAATTAAGGTCACGGCCTAAGGAAGGACAGCCATGGCCAGGTCTGTAGTGGGATGGAGGATGGTGTGGCAGTGGGTTTCATGTCATCCATGGGTGGTGGAGGTGGAGTAGGTGGCGGCCAAGGGGTGGTTGACGGTGATGAAGGCATAGGTGTTGGCTATGGTGCATATAGGTGAAGTTTGTGTAGATTTAGGTGGAGTTTGATCAACTATTGAGCATGGCCAGTGGCTTGGGGCTGGAGAGGAGGTGGTGGGTGGTTCAGGCGGTGGAGGAGGCGGCCATGGTGGCTGGAGTGGTGGGGCCGAACCTGAAGTAGAAGAGAAGGCAAGTACAATCAACATAAACAAGTAGAAAAACAAGAAGAAAAACAATGGAAAAAGAAAAAAAATTTACCAAACTCATGGAGATGATGGAGGCCGAAATTTTTTTCATATGGGAAGAGAAATGTTTTACATGAATGAGAAAAAAAAAATAGGCGGCTGAAGAAATGAGGAGATGTGGCCAATTGAATGAAAAGTAAGGTTGAAATGTGAAAAAGTGGGAGATAAAGAGCCATTGGAACCAAAAGTCAAGACCTTTTCACATTACCTTTATTTATTTATATAAGTTTAGACAACTGATAAAAACCATAATTTCAGTAAAAATTTCGAAAATGCAACCAAATATAAAATATAAATAAATAATTATTAATTATATAAGGTAAAAATAAGAAAATAGCACAAAATTGCAAACTAGTCTAGAAAAATGGAAAATAAACAGAATGAACTTTGGAAAATTTATATGGACTTGTAAAAATATTTATAACAAAGATAATAACATAAAAATAAAATGCATTCACAAATAAATATATAAATTAAATTTAAATATAATTTAAATGAAGAAAATAGCAAAGAAAATAGAAACTAGGCTTTAAAAATAGAAAATAAATTCAATAAACTTTGGAAAAATTCAAACATGGCTTTAAAAATATTTAAAAGTCAAAATATACATAATATAACATAAATATACAAATTAGAATAAGATTTATCAAGTAAAAATATCATTTATATAAATTAAAACAAAGAATATTGTTAAATAACCTTATATACACACAATATTGTAAATGACATAACTTTCACAATTTAAATCCAATTTCAACGAAACGAAAAGCAGTATTCATGATATTAAATCTATTTTCATAATCAAAGATAAAATTCAAGAATTCAAATATTTAAGTTTAAAATTTAAAAGTCAAAGTTTGACCAGTTTTGACCACAAATTCATTTTTCAGGAAAATATTCAATTTATACCAGTTTGAAATTACAATTCATATAAAAATAAAAATTTATATTTAAAAATGAAATGTTTGAAATAAAATAAGTTTAAAATTATTTCAAGATATAATAAACTCAAATTTAAATTATATGCAAAAAAATCTAGGGTTGTTACATATTATGAGGAAAAGACATGGACTTATGAAAAGGAATCTTCTTCTTGTTGGGGTTCTTGTGAACCTCAGTATCATCACTACTATCTCTCTCCTTCTCGACTACTTCAAGGTGAAGCGCCGAGTCAACAAACTCCTCAAATGAAAGCTTACGCTAAAGCATCAAAGATTTCTTCATATATTTCTTAAGGCTAGAAACAAAATTGAGATTATTCTTATAAGAAGTGCTAATTTACTCGAGACCATACTTGGACAATGCCTCGAATGAAGAAACATACTCGAAAACTAAAGACTTCCCTTACTTCAACTCAAGGAAGCAATGGGCTAAGAGGGCTTTCTCGGACTCCGGAACGAACTTAAGTTCGAATCGCTCCCTAAACTGGATCCAAGTAAAAGTAGCTCATCAAGCTCAGCAATAAGAAGCTCATACCAATCAAGTGCATGCTCTTGCAACATACCCGGTGCTATAAGAACTTGGTGATGGTTGGAAAGATCCATGCGAGTAAAGATATGCTAGCATGTACGAAGCCATGGCGGGACCTCAGAGACAGACTTTGAGCCTTTGAAAGGCTAGCCTTCAGGATGAGAGAAATCAGTGCACATATGCGCAAAAGTAGACTTGCATGAAGGAGACGAAGGAGTAGGAGCTGGGGGCTGAGTGCTCCTGAACAACTCCATGAACTTATTGGCATACATATAAACACCATTTGGATGTGAGCAACTAGACGGCCCAGCATGAGAATGATGACCTCTTCCTCTTCCAGCCATAGGCTGCAAGTATTAGATAAGATAAAGATTATTCATGGGGTAAGATATCATTATTTCAATTAAACTATGGAATTAAAATGCATTCCAAGATGTATTTCCAACTTATATCTACCCCTAAGGACATGAAAAGGTTAAGGACACAATGATTAAAGAACATGTAACACTAATACTGTACTTGGATGTACCGTAACATATGTTATGTTCTGTGTTTATCAAATTTTGTTCTGAACTAAGCTTTGATACCAAGCTATGACGCCCGATCTCGAGATCCATATTAACAATGATCATAACGGGGTAATACAGTCTGTTAATGTAGAGAATAAGGCTGGTTAGGAGCGACCATTCATAAGCTTTGTCTTAAGCAAGTATTGAATACGTTGATTTGGTGCTCTAATTTTTTTTCTTTTACCTTTCTCAAGTGGATCGACATGCTTAATAAATGTTTAACACAAAAATATGTTTGCTAATAGATCTATCAGAACAAAATATAACAACAGCAAATATAACAAATCATAGAACAACAGTCACACATATATATACATGTATACAGATACATCAAGGTACATTACATAGTGATACAACATTGGTGGCACATGGACCACAATATATACATCGAGTCAAAATGAATAAGCACAAATTAGAGTTTACAAAGAACTACAAAGCTAAACAAATGGTGACAAGCAGAAAGTACATAGCGGAAGCAGCAAAGTAGTAATCTATAGCAGGGTAACTAACCTAAAATAAATCGGCCTGACTAGAGCATATAAAAATACACGGGTCAGTCTAGCTTAAATAAACTGATTAGCATATGTTAGATGAAATATAGAGATAAAGGATAATTTTTCTTCACAGAAGAGAAGAAGTAACACAAAGATATGCCAACTACTTCATGAGAGATTATATCGCTAAAATACTTCATATAGAAGTTTCTCGAAAGAGGCAAGTTCAACAACAATATCAATTAATCACAAATAATCGCCTCATATCATTGGCATGTACATTAGCCAATATAATAGCTTTCATTAACCATAACTCCTAAATTGAAAATTATGAATCTCAAAAATACGTCAAAGAATGGCAATCACAAATAGCTCCTAAAAAGAAGATCATAAATCTCAGAAACACGCCAAAGGATGGCAACCACAAATCAATGTATGTCGAACTCGATTAAGAGTTTAAAAACTCACCGTACAATAATTTCTCAAATGGCACAAAAAGCCCAATAATCTCAAAATGGCGAAAACATTTGGAAATTACAAATAATTCATGAAATATCACAAAAGATTGCACATGTTTAATAAAATGGCCGAAGCCTGCCAAGTACTGTATATCAAATGAGGACAAACATCCCAAAGGACAAACATCCCTAAGGACAAACATCCAGAAGGACAAACATCCCGAAGGACAAATGACCTGAAGTTCCAGCACTGGCAATAAACCCGAAGGTCAATAAATACCAAATGTAACGATCGCGATTTTTCGTTGCCGAAAAATCGAACCGTTAGGGTTTTAGAAGAAGAAAGAGGTAGAAGAAGAAAGAAAAGAAAGAGAAGAGAAAACAGAAAAACAAGTAACAGAACGAGAAACAATAACAGAATCTCACAGTCGCAGCGGAACAATATATAATAGATAAATGAATATTCATTTAAAACAAAAGAACTATACATTTTATACATTACATCACATTACATCAATCAGAGTGTACAACAACAACAGCGGAAAAGAAATACTATATACAATAAATAATAGACTACGCTATCTGGCTCGCCTCCAGATCTGCACAGCAACTCCCGAATCCAGAATAACCTGATAACCTAACTCTAGACTGCCCGTGTGGAAAATAGTGGGCACCCAGAGTTTAGGAAAGGAACAATAAACTCCAGGTCAGTCATGGGACTGGTGTGAGAACTCAAAACAGTTAATCTTTAAACAAGCAACAAGAAAATTTAAATTTCGAAATCCGCAATGCTTTTTGGAAAATGAAACTACCATAAGGCCTCCCGGCACACACACAATGCAAACGCACACATGGGGGAGATTTCTCCTTATGATAGTCAAACATGCTTACTACGAGAAAAATTCTTTGATATTATTACTAGTGCATAGTGGAAAATATTTCGAAAGTATAATATAAATCCTAGCCAGCATAGGTACCATGATACTATGCCTACTATAGCTGCCATGTTAAATGGCAGGTTCTACAACTAAAACCGTACAGGGCACGTATTGGATGAATGGATTTCCAACAAATGGTCAGGCTAAGGAACTTCCTACTGCCACATGGGATCGCCTCTGGCGGGACGTCCCGAGAACTAACGTTACGGTTAGATCTCTGCCAACACAAGGCCGGGTTACCTCTGTAACTAGGTAACTACTACACGAATATGTCATCCCCCCTTAAAAGAATTTCGTCCTCGAAATTGCAAGTTAAGGAGAACGATCCTAATCCGTTTATTATTTTTCAAAAATCAATTAGTTTTATCAACTTTCTAACACAAATCTTTTATTAAAGATTTACTATCATTTCAATTAGCTTTCTAACTTTAATTATAGGTTTCAAACAACATTGTTTACTCAACAATTCAAATTTAAATTCAAATTTCAAACTTTCGAAATTTTCTCAAAAATTTTATAGCTTTAGACGAATAAGTCTGGAATTAACTGAAAAAGTAAATGCATGTGTCTCATACCACATATTTTACTAAATCGTTTAATTCTCTTTCTCATACGCTCGAAGAGTGCCAAATTAGCTTCAAATGAACAAATCCAGAATTAAACTGAAAAAGTAAAGACATATGTCATATACCACATGTTTTACTGGATCGTTTAATTCTCTTTCTAATACGCTCGAAGAGTGCAAAAACGTGTATTTTGTATAGAAAATAATTTTCATTGAGAAAACTAGTTTTTAAACAATTTCTGAAATTGTTTGGAAAACATATCTTTGATATTTCTCTTTATTATAAGGAATATAATTTTTTAATAGCTTTTAAAATAATTATAAATATTGTAAAATATTTATTTCGAAAGCTATTTTATTAGGAAGATTGTTTCAAAATTATTTTAGCAAAACTACGCTCGAAAACAGCAGAAATCACTGAAAATGCCATAAAATCGACACATGAAATCATCCCAAAATCTTGTCAATACAAACAAAAATCAACTGTATTGTAGGCTTACTTATTGATAGGTTAATGCCCTTCAACACAATCTAAAATATCACAAGAATTGATTGCAAAAATGACTAGAGTGAATGAAATGAACAAAACAATGCACAGGAGGAAGAAGAAATCGACCTGGGAAAATTAACATGCCCAGGTCGACCCAAAGTTCGACCTATGTATTGCCCGGGTCGACCCACATCGCATCTTGGTTGACTTGATGGTCGCGTTTCTTACAGGCAATTTCTGCCTGCTTCGATCCAATTTTTGAGCAATGGTTTGAGTCACTTCTAAGATGATTTAGAACATGAAATTTGGTATGCACCAACTACTACACATAGAAAACAACCCGGAAAAATTGCAGCGTGAATTCGTGGCAAGAACAAGGATATATGAACATAAGAAGAAGCACTCTAGAACATATATTTACTATAAACTTTCAAGCAACCTGATTTTGTTTACAGTAAGTAATATTTGGCAAATTCAAGCATACAAACCTACTCTAAGCTAGAATTTGTGAGTTAATAACTCACCTTAGCATAAGAATTGAGTACACTTAAACAAATTTGAGGAAGATGGGAGCTTTTTGCCTTGATTTATCTTTGGGAACCTATAACTTGAAAAGAAATGGACATGTAGCAAAGAAAATAAAAATTATAGACAACATACTTTTGAAAATAGAAAGAGATGAAATTGGTTTCGGTTTTAGATTGATTACCTGAAATTAGTAGCTTCATATTGATTAATTTAGCAAAGGAATTGGAGAAATCAAATAAATGGATTTTAGGTTTCAAGAGGAAAAAGGGTTCCGACTTTTCTTCATTTTGTTTACTCTTTTCTATACTAACTGTACGTATAGTTCAGAGAAGAAGAAACTTTCTTCTTAGTTAAAATGCAATTGGGCTTGAACCAAAGAAGAAAAATAATTAGGTAATACACTAATTATCACTAATACTCCAAAACACTTTCAGTTTTAACTAAACAACTTATATTTTCATAATTTCAACTCTATAAAAATCATACAAACATATTATTTTTATGCTTACAAAAATATTTTTACAACATATAAAAGATATTTTAGCCATTAAAAATCAATTTCTATTATTAAAATTCTTAATTTTTACTTAAATACTTATTTTACACTATTATTTACATAAAACACCATTTTATTTAAATAAATCATCGTTTTAACAACCAAATACACAAAATCATTTCTCTTGTCCAAGTAAATGTAATAAATCTTATTAACATTATTTTTACATCCAAATATTATTTTTAACCAATATTCCACCTTTTTATTCTCAATATTATCCATATTAAACTTTAATACTTCATTAAAATTTATAAAACTCAACATTTGGCAATAATTTCCAAAATTATTGCATTTTATCAAATTAAAACCATATATTGCCCATTTTTATAACAAATTGACATAATAAAGTTTTTTAAACTTTATTTCAACATTTTATATTTATTTACAACAAATGATATGAATTAAATTCTTTTCACTTATTTAATTAATTAACCATCAAATCAACATAATTCCATATTATTTTACCAAAATTCATTGTTTATTCCAAATAAAAAAAAATAAAAAAAATTCATCTCCAATCTATTTTATTTTCTCCATTAAATTATAACCATTGTTATATTTAATTTCACATGTAATCACCAAAATCAAGGTTGTTAGAGCACACGTCAAAATTTTCAGTTCAGATCCTCGAAAGGTAATGTAGAGGTGTTAGTATTAGTCCAAAAATATATTCACATTTGATGCCCTTAACCAGCCATATTCTCCGTGTTATTGGACAACATTACATGTAATGTTCTTTAATAATATGGGAAATCGGTGGGGTCGTTACTTGATATTTCTCCAGATCTAAGAAAACTGAAGATATTGTCGGGTAATAAATAGAGTTTTTCTTGTATATAAATGTGTGCTTTTGATGATCAAACAATGTTTTATTATCCGTTTTTCATAACGAGGTTGTCATGTACACATGGAGAACTTTGTTAAAACCTGGTGGTCCATTTTGTGATGATACTTGTGACTTCTTTTGTTGGTTTTGGCTGTAGAGGTTGAAATCTGGTAAATCACTAAACCATGTATTGACATTTGGTTTATATAGCCAAAATTGCGTGATCATTTTTAAGTTGTTAGTTGCTTATCACGGTGCATTGCCTACAAATGTTAGTTTGCTATTTTAGGACTATTATAATGATAAGTTGTTGGAAATAAGCTTGGTATGTTAGCTAATGCACCATGTAATATAGTTAAGTTTTTATTAAGGATTTTGTTTGTGCAGAATTCTCTAGAAGCCTTTTAGCACTATGGAATTTGATGTTAAAAAATTGTGAATGTTTAGTATCATTTAAGTGCATAGATTACCTTAGTTATTTATCGATAACCTATTATATCTATGCAGCTCCACATCTGATAGATAGCTAGAATATTTATATTTAGACTATAATAGAAGAGAAGGAAGCATTATTGAGTAGCATACCAAAAGATTCCCAAGAACAGGGATTGCTACTGGACAACTCTTTGGTAAATGGCAAGGTATGTATACTTATTATATGTTGATTAATAATAATTTTTTCATCCAACTTATGTGCATTTATGTTCTCTTATTTTACTTATTTGTATTCATGATAATCTTTACTTGAAATTCAATCTTTGCCTTGATTGCATACTACGTGAACATTTACTAGTAAATAACTTTGGCATTTGTGCATTTTCCTTGGATGGACATATCAGGTTGTGTCATTATCTATGAATTTTATTCAATAATACTTTATCATTCATTTAATTGTTTACGTAGGCTAGTTGGTTCATTCATCAAGCATAATGAATGACCCCAATGAAAATAGATATCTTGGATCTTTATTGGATTTTCTTACCAGTTTGTTCTCGTAGTCATTAAAGTGATGGGCATAAATGCAACTTGAAAAGTAGGTTACCTATTCATGTAAATCTTGCAGGTATGAGTTCTTAATAATTATACTGGCAGTTTTATACTCTTCTTTATGAACTGTTGGAGTTGAAAGAGTTGATGTAGCCCAACAAGAAAGATTCAATGCCTTCTTCATATCACCACTTCTGTTTAGCATGCTCTGGACAATGCAGGTATGATCAAACATGCACATATCAAAGATGATACATGGCTTTGTAGTGCTTTCTTATACATTATCATATTAAGTAACAGTCATGATCCTAATATGATTCATTTCAAATTGTCGATGTTAACTAACTACAAAAGACAGATTTGATTTTTGTTGTATATATTTAAAAGTATTTATTGCACTTGGTGTTTAATGCTTTAACCTCATTTTCTTGAGAAAACAATCATTGATATTCTAACTGTGCATAAATTATTTTGGATAAAGCAAAATCAATTTTAGGGCTGTTAAACATAAAGCCTTGACCAACAAGAGAATCGGGTTATAGTCCAAATTTCAATTTTATTTTTTGATCAGTTGATGCAAAAAATTATTTTCATGTTTTGATATCTAAACCTATATAGCATTTAATGGGCAAAAGTTGGAAAACAAATCTAATGCTTGTAATGATGAAGATTTAGTCCGATTATCATTCGCAATATTTGTAAGTTCTTAACATTGCGATTGTGATATATTTATGTTACGTATGTTGAAGTTGTGCTATTGTGGACTTTGTGAATTCATATGGATTTTGAATTTTGAAACGTATGTTTCTTTGAAATTAATATAAATATTGTTTTGTGTTAATAAATTGTTAATTTATTTTGAATGAAAATAATTTGAATTTGTGTTGCTTATAGGTTGTGACGTTGAAATTTACCTGTTTATATTTCTAAATTGTTGTATTTACGGTAACAATAACCTGAAATATAAATTGGATCTCGTTTCAGATTATGATTATTATTGAAATAAGTTTAGATTTAAGTTTAAAATGGAAATTAGAGTTTTACTTGACACTTTATTAATTTTAATTTGTTCGTATATTTGGTTTGAGAGAAATCAGAGAATTTTTAATAATAATAATAGTCATTTTAATAAATTGAATTTTTTAATTTTTTTCATTTTGTTTTAATTGGATCTCAACTCCTACATATAATAGCAAAAAATAATCATAAAGAATATCTTAATAAGGTTAGTAATAATATTAAGTTATTTAAACATAAAAACAACACTTTTGACATTAATAATTGTAGTATAAATATTTTTTCAAACTTAAATGGTGATTTCAATGTTTATCATAATATCCTTTTGATCGAAGGTTCATAAGAATATATTTTAATTGGATTTTTTTTTATTTTTCATTTTAATTTTAGTTTATTTTGGTTATATAATAGATCTTTGTGATGACCCGCCCTTCTACTACCAGAAAGACGTATCATCATTAAGAAAGAAAGGGATGAGAAAATAGAAAAGATAGAGAAGAAAGAACAACAACATTAGAATCTCACAGCGGAACGGAACAAAATATGATATATCACTTAAATAATACATAGTTTGTACATATATCAGAGTTATACAATATCAATACATGTGACAATCATACATACATCACATACTAGACAGTTATAAACACCCGTCCAGTTCATACAACTCAAACAATATGACTCAGAGATACTAACACAGCGGAACTATATATATATATATCTACATCGCTGAAGCCTCCTGCTCCATTGATTCTCCAGAATTCGTCAACTCTAACCTGAATCCCTTGGCTACCCGTAAAAATTTGGGTACCCGAGAGTTTATGAAAAACAAAAATAAACTCCGGGTCAGACATGGGTCTGGTATGAGTAAACGGTTTAAAGTTGTTTAACTTTGAAAACATTTGAAAATAAAGGTATCACGTAAGACTTCCCACAAATAAATACGGGTAAGTTTTTACCTTACGCTAACCAAAACATTTCATAGGAAATCCAGTGATATTATAATAGTGTCTAGGTTTTTCAAGTAAATAGAAAATAGCCGAAATTGTTACATGATTAAATTCCAGCTACTAGCCACAAAAGTGGGTAATACAAATCAAAACCGTAGGGTCTCGTAGGGAAAATGGATTTCCAACAATGGCAGGGCTACTGGGGTACCGCCCGTCACAGTACGGGCCCTAGATCACCGTACCGAGGATTACTCCCTTCATCCCCTGCAACACAAGGCCGGAACCATTCCTTACTGAACAGTCCCGAACAAGATAAACCCCGCGGTTGTAGCTAGCAACCGCCCACTAAGCCAAAATATAAAAAGGGACATCTAGACAGGGGAAATATCTTGTCCTGCTTGGGCATGACCCACCTAACCTTGCTGCACATCCCCTGTTTTAGCCATTCCCGGTTGATGAGGCTTGAGGTTACGATTACCTTTATTGAACATTATTCTTAGAATGCTCATCGTCCGCCTGACGATGTGTTGAAAGCATTCAATCCATACGAGTTCGTTCCGGGTTCGAACGAAACCGAAGGCATTATCTCGTTACACTCGTTTTGGAATCACCCTCAGAGTTAACGACGATAACCCTTGAATTCTGGAAAGCACCATCTCGATCTTCATTTCAGGATTCACGACCTAACGTTTAAATTGGATTGATGTGGTTTTCGGAGAATCAAAATTGATTCTTCCGATCCCGGTCTCATCGAATCCAAACGCCATTTTAAGGGCCAAGTTGTCTAATTAACTTATATAGTTTAATAATTTAACACTTGAATTCATAAAGCAATTTAACACTGATAAATAACATCAGATAAATCATATGGCACAGGTAAATAACTTTGGATAAATCATATAGCAAATTAATGCAAATAAATCACACACAATCATCATAGATATATCCAGAATATCACCGAACATCACAGGATATAAATACATATCAAAGGCAGAAAATATAATCATCGATTCATATTAACAAGTTTGATTTGTTAAAAACTTAATTACATGCTTAAGAATAAATTACATTTTTTTTCTTTGCTTAATTAATTACTAATAAATTAACTTATTTCAATTCATTAATTACCTAATAATTATTCACTAAATTAATGAATTAATCTTTAATTATAAATCAATAACCTTAATTATTGATTTATAAACTTAATTACACAATTAATTATTATTATTTATCTAATTAATCATTAATTATTAATTAACTTAATCGCTTAATCATTAATTAATTACTTAATTTGTTAACTACGATTTGTTAATTGATCAACTTCAAATGATTCTTCATTACAAATGATTTATACAAGGTTATCATTGAAATCTTTAATTACAATTTAATTGCACTTTGAACTACTATTCAATTACAATTATAGATTTAATTCAAAATTAACTTTGATTTACATTAAGTACCCTCTTCGTTTTCTGTAAAACTTTTAAAGTACTACTTGGCTTGAAACAGTTTGTGACATTTAACCTGATTAATACTTAGCTTATGAATCTTTTGCTTAATATAGTTTACAAGCTACTGACATTAAAACCCGAAGTCAGTCTCGCATCTAACACAGGTCAAAATCGATACCTACTCGTATGTTTCTCGCGTCAATCCTCCTGCTTCCCCTTATCCTCTTCTTCCCCTGTTCTTTTCTTCACTGTTCTTTTTTTTTTTTTAGCTTAAGTTAAAACTGTAGAAACAAATTTATACGCACGAGTCTCTCAACCAAAATTCTCAGCTAAAACCCGAAGCAACACGCAATGTTTCTCGAGTTAAACTCGAGTCGATCCCCAGCATAAACTTCCCCACCGCCGTGCACGTGCACAGCGACATCCTCCAGCTCCGGCGAACGCCAACGTCTCAAACACGACACATATCACTCGCATACTCGAAAACCAAGTTCGAGTTGCCTACAGGAGTGTCGAATCGAAATTCGACTGTTCCACCGAGATACTCAGCCCAACCCAAAACAACTTAATCACCTCGTCCTCGCCGCACCAGGCGCCAGAGTTGCCTAAACTTCTTCCACACAATGTCAACCCTCCAAGCAACCACCCACCTGAATCGCATGAAGCTCGGTTGCACATAGATGACGAACTCGTCGCCTAACCGACATGACCCAAAACTCTATCTAAAACCCTAACTTGATTCAGATTCCAGAATTCACGCAATAGAAAAATCTCCTGATAATTTTTATGAAATCACTGATGTTAATACTTGCTTCATTTCTATTTATAACTTTTATTATTGATTAAATAACTGGGAATTGATAAAAATACAATTTTTGCACAATTACAAACTACTCTTGAATTATTGCACTAAAAATCTTGATTCTAGTTTTAAAAATCATAAATCCCAGTAATAATTGAAGATGTAAATTTGAATTAACATTTTATAGCATTTGAATTTATCAAAGAAATGTTTGATTTACCTGTAGGACAAGTTACAGTAAGATATTCTTACAACAGTTTTTAATTAACTTTTAAAATCTTAAATTAGTTTAAACATATTGTTTTAATTAACAACTTACAGATTAAAAATTGTCTGTTTGAACAGAAGCATGAATTCTATTTCAAGTGACAGGGAAATATTCGAACAGAGCAACATATACACAGGCAAAGATCGTATTCAAACTGAAATATACTCAAGCCAAATTATAAATGAATCTTGATCAATTTTTTTTTTGAATAACTTAAAGCTTTAAAATTATTGTTTACTCACATAAAACTGTTGAACAGAAGGTATTGAAAATTTTCTGGCTTTACTTGTTCAAACTTGAATTTACTGAAGAACAAGCTATAAAGTTTCCAGTACAACCAATATATACACAGAATAGTTTGCTTAACTATATCAAGCACGGATCATTAAAAATCAAATATTCAAGCTAAATTTTGAAATCAGTTGTTTACTCACCTGAACAACCTGTGAATCTAGTTGCTTGAAACAAAAGGTTGAAACTACAGACTTGAATCTGTTTTTGCTGTTTGAATATATTTGAGTTTGGCTTCTTCTCTTTTTTTTTTATCAGGTAACCAAGTTTCTCATTATATTTTGAACGAACTAAAAGAACAGATGTAAATAGATATATAGAAGATGATATATGTGTGAAGGAAGGTGTCTACTGGTGTAGTTGTTATTTGTCTGACATGGGCAGGCTTATTTACTGCAAATGACAAGGATTTGTAGTATTTGTTTAGAACAAAAGAGTGGCTGAGTTGATGATAATTAATGCATTGCTTCATAATATGCTTGCATAATTATTGTATTTCGGCTGTGTATAGTTGTATGAAGATATGTACTATCTTGCAGGTATAAACTTGGCTTATGCATGAAGCCTTGGATAAAGACTTTTTTTTTGTTATTATACTACTTTCTAGCTTATAATTTGTTCATACCTATGAATCAAGTTTGAACTGTAGTATACATATTTGTATGGAGATATGCATTTTATTTTATTTTCATTTTTGCAGGTCAAAGGCGTGTGAATGAAGATTCATGTATAAAGATATTTGTTTGATATAAAACTGTTTGTCTTATATATATTGTTTTCATTTTTATTTAATTTAAAGTAAACTTGTTTTATATCGAAGTGAACTTTGTTCCCTAATTCATAAAACTGTACACAGCACATAAAATTAGTATCTAATTTGTCTTTGTCTCATGCATACTTAAGGTATCTTTGTTATGAATATATTTAAACTTTTATTATTCATTACTTCATTTATTAGTTCATTTATGCTGAGCATCATTTTTTTGTTTTGAGAACACATATATATATATATATATATATATATATATATATATATATATATATATGGCTTATTTTTTTTCTTCTGACAAGTAGTTGTATTTTATTTGGTACTTAAATTGTTAAACATTTGATTTACAACATACATGTATTTATATATTTCAAGTTATATTTTATATTTGTATATTTATACTTTTAGTTACATTTTATAATTTATGATTATGTTTATACTAGTTTTGTATGTTTATATTTATAATTATTTATATTGTTTTTATACTTCCATGTTTAAGTTTAATATTCTTATGCTTGTTAATTTTAAAACTTACCATTTTAAAAACTAAAATTGTATTCATATAAATTATAAAATAACACAATATTGAATCTTTGATTTGATTTTATTAAATAAGACGGATTTTGTTTTAATGAGTAAGAGCATTCTATTTAAGATTTTCAAATCAAAATTTTCTTTTACAAACATATATAATTGTTAAATATCCAAGATTTCATCAATTTAAACATTGACAAGCTTACATTTAATTTAAATTAGATTCGATATTTATTAAATATGCCGTCAAAAATTCTGGGTCGTTACATTCCTTCCCCCTTAAAAGAATTTCATCCCCGAAATTTAAACAACAGTTAATTCAAAAAGCTGTTATGCCAATTATTCAAATATACATATCATTTATATATTAACAACAAACAAACAGTCTATTCTAACAAACAACGCGAGCTATCCGAACACAAGTTCGGATAAGTTTTCCTAAAGTTATCCAGAGTTGTCTCTCGATGATCAATAATCCAAACTGGATTCCTGACCACAATTAAATTCGACTCAACTTCAAATTTCCTGAATTACCGGTTTAACAATTAATGATGAATCATGTACAAATTTCCTGAGGTATATGGGATACACAATAAATTCCAAACATCCATTCTGGAAATTAAATTCTAAAATCCACAGTATTAACTCTTTCCAAATTTATTGACTTCTTTACAGAATTTCAATATCTATTTAATCAAGCCCTTACGATGTACATATACCATTCGTACGCAATACCAAATCCGATTACTCACTCGATCACACAATTTCACTTCCGAACTAGTATCGTCCACCCGACTTCCTAGTACGGACTCAGAACTGGTTTTCTTGATTAGCAACTGCCATTCTCCTTGCATAGTCACAACTATGATAGAGAATTTCCAGAATCAATCAAAATCCCAATCCATGGTTCGTCGTCGAAAATCGAGTGAAAAATCCTAACTCGGATCGATATAACTATCTCGAAATTCTGTGCTCGAACCTGGATCAGTTTGTTATGCGAATAAAATAATATACGTACATTCTACGTATTTATATTCATTGATTATCAACCATATCAATTTCCTTTTATTCACATTATTCTGATGCTATCCACTTGGAATAATTTCTCAGTATCAATTTTACTTAAGATTTCACTCTTCATGTCTTCCGCTTAATATAAGTATTATATATATCCTTATATTATTACTCTATCACTTTAGCCTTAATATCTTCTTATTTAAATCTGAATTACCAATTCCATATGAATTCAATTTTCTTAACTTTGAAAATTGAACCTTTATTGACTATCTCCATTTATAACTGATTCCTATTATTATTTTTAAATTAGTTTCATTTATTAGTTTACTTTAAATTTTCAATTTGAAATTGTTTTGTTGCTAGAAATTTGGTTTTTTTTTATAGTTTTCAAATTCTGAAAAGCTTTGACATATTCTCCATTACATATTTTCATAAGCACATATGTAAGGTTCCAATCCTCAACACAATTAATTTCAATCAATTCTCAAACCATTCCCTTTTAATTAAAAGGAATTTACAACTTACTTGCAAAACAAACTCATATTCAAAATCATCTTATTTTGCTTCCAATAATTCATAAAATTTTATTCAATCTTATTTACTTCAAACAACCCATTTCCTTAGGCAATTTAACAATATCATTGTGAATACATAATCACTTAAGCTCAATAACAAATCTTAAATTGATTTCAATTCAATTTACACTTGAGTCCATCTCAGTTAATTTATCCACAATCCTTTCATTGCATTTTATTTTATTTCAAAAGTTTGATTCCAAACCATTATATTAAATTTGACAACCCATATTTTAAATTAATCATCTCACAATTTATTTAAGTCATTAACAGTTTCACTTAATAACTTAAGTTCATTCTATTCCACCAATTCCCATTCAAATCTTTGATTTGATTTTCTTTTAATCAAATCCCAACTACTTACTGATTAGTTTATTCTTTTATCCATCCTTAAATTGTTAATTTACATTAACAGTTCATTATTGGCTTTATTCATAATAAGGTTATTCAATTTATGCTTGAATTAGATTTGTTTACAACTCACACCATAACCATTTAAATCCAATTCAAGACTTACTTGGTTTACATTTACTTATTTACCTAAGAATTTTATTTTATTCAATATTATTTATTACTCGATCGAATTCATCTAAATACAATCTTATTTCAACTCAACTTCAGTTAAATTTAGCTACTTACAAATCTTTAAATTTATTTCTCAATATATGAGTTCAAAACTTATTTATTTACCTTAAGGTTTATATTACTCATTTGGGTCATTTCATCTTATAACCACAATTTCAGATTATATATATAACACTTAGCATCTTAAGATATAAATTTCCATCTCGCATTTACAATCATTTTACCTTCAAATTTTATAGCCAACTAAGTTCATTTTGCATTTCAATTCCATTTAACGTGTCTCAGGTTAACCTCTAATATGTTTCTTTATTTTCATTTACTTAAGTTAAATTTTAATCTCCTGGATTAAAATTCCAATTTCATCTTGTAATTATCAACTCAAATTTTCAACTTTCAAAATCTCTCTCTTTCCTCCTCCTACCGTTGTTGTTTTGTTGAGAGAGATTTTGAAAGTTGAAAATTTGAGTTGATAATTACAAGATGAAATTGGGAATTTTAATCTCCTGGATTAAAATTCCCAATTTCATCTTGTAATTATCAACTCAAATTTTCACTTTCAAACACGATTTTTAAATTTCCAAATCCTTTGTTTAAATTCATTTAAACACTTTCAAATTTCCGGGACTTAAATTCTTGTTTAATCAAATTTTAGTTATATTCCTTTTTATTTAAAATCATTCCTAAATAATTTTATTTGGTTATAAACCACTCACATTTAAATTTTTGTTCGATTGTACTATTACAATCAAACATCCAAGTATATATAGTTATTTTAGAAAAATATTCCTTTATATCAAAATATAATTTTGGGTAAAATTATTTCATTTACCCTATCTTTAAAAACAATACTGTGTCGAATTGCTCTATTTGAGTGTTTAGAAACTCCTTCGATACAGTTCTCGAGGCTGTGCCGACGATGGTTCATATACCACTCAATAAATCAATCAACGCAATATAAAACCATTTTATATTCACTAACAAATACGCGCTCATATCTATTAATACACTCAAACTCATTTTAGAGTTCTACAAACTCTATTTTATGAGTAATTCCTACCAGAGCCAAGGTTATCACCAACCTGTGCTCTGATACCAACTGTGATGACCCGCCCTTCTACTACCAGAAAGACGTATCATCATTAAGAAAGAAAGGGATGAGAAAATAGAAAAGATAGAGAAGAAAGAACAACAACATTAGAATCTCACAGCGGAACGGAACAAAATATGATATATCACTTAAATAATACATAGTTTGTACATATATCAGAGTTATACAATATCAATACATGTGACAATCATACATACATCACATACTAGACAGTTATAAAGACCCGTCTAGTTCATACAACTCAAACAATATGACTCAGAGATACTAACACAGCGGAACTATATATATATATATATATATATCTACATCGCTAAAGCCTCCTGCTCCATTGCTCCTCCAGAATTCGTCAACTCTAACCTGAATCCCTTGGCTACCCGTAAAAATTTGGGTACCCGAGAGTTTATGAAAAACAAAAATAAACTCCGGGTCAGACATGGGTCTGGTATGAGTAAACGGTTTAAAGTTGTTTAACTTTGAAAACATTTGAAAATAAAGGTATCACGTAAGACTTCCCACAAATAAATACGGGTAAGTTTTTACCTTACGCTAACCAAAACATTTCATAGGAAATCCAGTGATATTATAATAGTGTCTAGGGTTTTCAAGTAAATAGAAAATAGCCGAAATTGTTACATGATTAAATTCCAGCTACTAGCCACAAAAGTGGGTAATACAAATCAAAACCGTAGGGTCTCGTAGGGAAAATGGATTTCCAACAATGGCAGGGCTACTGGGGTACCGCCCGTCACAGTACGGGGCCTAGATCACCGTACCGAGGATTACTCCCTTCATCCCCTGCAACACAAGGCCGGAACCATTCCTTACTGAACAGTCCCGAACAAGATAAACCCCGCGGTTGTAGCTAGCAACCGCCCACTAAGCCGAAATATAAAAAGGGACATCTAGACAGGGGAAATATCTTGTCCTGCTTGGGCATGACCCACCTAACCTTGCTGCACATCCCCTGTTTTAGCCATTCCCGGTTGATGAGGCTTGAGGTTACGATTACCTTTATTGAACATTATTCTTAGAATGCTCATCGTCCGCCTGACGATGTGTTGAAAGCATTCAATCCATACGAGTTCGTTCCGGGTTCGAACGAAACCGAAGGCATTATCTCGTTACACTCGTTTTGGAATCACCCTCAGAGTTAACGACGATAACCCTTGCATTCTGGAAAGCACCATCTCGATCTTCATTTCAGGATTCACGACCTAACGTTTAAATTGGATTGATGTGGTTTTCGGAGAATCAAAATTGATTCTTCCGATCCCGGTCTCATCGAATCCAAACGCCATTTTAAGGGCCAAGTTGTCTAATTAACTTATATAGTTTAATAATTTAACACTTGAATTCATAAAACAATTTAACACTGATAAATAACATTAGATAAATCATATGGCACAGGTAAATAACTTCGGATAAATCATATAGCAAATTAATGCAAATAAATCACACACAATCATCATAGATATATCCAGAATATCACAGAACATCACAGGATATAAATACATATCAAAGGCAGAAAATATAATCATCGATTCATATTAACAAGTTTGATTTGTTAAAAACTTAATTACATGCTTAAGAATAAATTACATTTTTTTTTATTTGCTTAATTAATTACTAATAAATTAACTTATTTCAATTCATTAATTACCTAATAATTATTCACTAAATTAATGAATTAATCTTTAATTATAAATCAATAACCTTAATTATTGATTTATAAACTTAATTACACAATTAATTATTATTATTTATCTAATTAATCATTAATTATTAATTAACTTAATCGCTTAATCATTAATTAATTACTTAATTTGTTAACTACTATTTGTTAATTGATCAACTTCAAATGATTCTTCATTACAAATGATTTATACAAGGTTATCATTGAAATCTTTAATTACAATTTAATTGCACTTTGAACTACTATTCAATTACAATTATAGATTTAATTCAAAATTAACTTTGATTTACATTAAGTACCCTCTTCGTTTTCTGTAAAACTTTTAAAGTACTACTTGGCTTGAAACAGTTTGTGACATTTAACCTGATTAATACTTAGCTTATGAATCTTTTGCTTAATATAGTTTGCAAGCTACTGACATTAAAACCCGAAGTCAGTCTCGCATCTAACACAGGTCAAAATCGATACCTACTCGTATGTTTCTCGCGTCAATCCTCCTGCTTCCCCTTATCCTCTTCTTCCCCTGTTCTTTTCTTCACTGTTCTTCTTTTTTTTTTTAGCTTAAGTTAAAACTGTAGAAACAAATTTATACGCACGTGTCTCTCAACCAAAATTCTCAGCTAAAACCCGAAGCAACACGCAATGTTTCTCGAGTTAAACTCGAGTCGATCCCCAGCATAAACTTCCCCACCGCCGTGCACGTGCACAGCGACATCCTCCAGCTCCGGCGAACGCCAACGTCTCAAGCACGACACATATCACTCGCATACTCGAAAACCAAGTTCGAGTTGCCTACAGGAGTGTCGAATCAAAATTCGACTGTTCCACCGAGATACTCAGCCCAACCCAAAACAACTTAATCACCTCGTCCTCGCCACACCAGGCGCCAGAGTTGCCTAAACTTCTTCCACACAACGTCAACCCTCCAAGCAACCACCCACCTGAATCGCATGAAGCTCGGTTGCACATAGATGACGAACTCGTCGCCTAACCGACATGACCCAAAACTCTATCTAAAACCCTAACTTGATTTAGATTCCAGAATTCACGCAATAGAAAAAGCTCCTGATAATTTTTATGAAATCACTGATGTTAATACTTGCTTCATTTCTATTTATAACTTTTATTATTGATTAAATAACTGGGAATTGATAAAAATACAATTTTTGCACAATTACAAACTACTCTTCAATTATTGCACTAAAAATCTTGATTCTAGTTTTAAAAATCATAAATCCCAGTAATAATTGAAGATGTAAATTTGAATTAACATTTTATAGCATTTGAATTTATCAAAGAAATGTTTGATTTACCTATAGGACAAGTTACAGTAAGATATTCTTACAACAGTTTTTAATTAACTTTTAAAATCTTAAATTAGTTTAAACATATTGTTTTAATTAACAACTTACAGATTAAAAATTATCTGTTTGAACAGAAGCATGAATTCTATTTCAAGTGACAGGGAAATATTCGAACAGAGCAACATATACACAGGCAAAGATCATATTCAAACTGAAATATACTCAAGCCAAATTATAAATGAATCTTGATCAATTTTTTTTTGAATAACTTAAAGCTTTAAAATTATTGTTTACTCACATAAAACTGTTGAACAGAAGGTATTGAAAATTTTCTGGCTTTACTTGTTCAAACTTGAATTTACTGAAGAACAAGCTATAAAGTTTCCAGTACAACCAATATATACACAGAATAGTTTGCTTAACTATATCAAGCACAGATCATTAAAAATCAAATATTCAAGCTAAATTTTGAAATCAGTTGTTTACTCACCTGAACAACCTGTGAATCTAGTTGCTTGAAACAAAAGGTTGAAACTACAGACTTGAATCTGTTTTTGCTGTTTGAATATATTTGAGTTTGGCTTCTTCTCTCTCTCTTTTTTTTTATCAGGTAACCAAGTTTCTCATTATATTTTGAACGAACTAAAAGAACAGATGCAAATAGATATATCGAAGATGATATATGTGTGAAGGAAGGTGTCTACTGGTGTAGTTGTTATTTGTCTGACATGGGCAGGCTTATTTACTGCAAATGACAAGGATTTGTAGTATTTGTTTAGAACAAAAGAGTGGCTGAGTTGATGATAATTAATGCATTGCTTCATAATATGCTTGCATAATTATTGTATTTCGGCTGTGTATAGTTGTATGAAGATATGTACTATCTTGCAGGTATAAACTTGGCTTATGCATGAAGCCTTGGATAAAGACTTTTGTTTTGTTATTATACTACTTTCTAGCTTATAATTTGTTCATACCTATGAATCAAGTTTGAACTGTAGTATACATATTTGTATGGAGATATGCATTTTATTTTATTTTCATTTTTGCAGGTCAAAGGCTTGTGAATGAAGATTCATGTATAAAGATATTTGTTTGATATAAAACTGTTTGTCTTATATATATTGTTTTCATTTTTATTTAATTTAAAGTAAACTTGTTTTATATCGAAGTGAACTTTGTTCCCTGATTCATAAAACTGTACACAACACATAAAATTAGTATCTAATTTGTCTTTGTCTCATGCATACTTAAGGTATCTTTGTTATGAATATATTTAAACTTTTATTATTCATTACTTCATTTATTAGTTCATTTATACTGAGCATCATTTTTTTGTTTTGAGAACATATATATATATATATATGGCTTTTTTTTTCTGACAAGTAGTTGTATTTTATTTGGTACTTAAATTGTTAAACATTTGATTTACAACATACATGTATTTATATATTTCAAGTTATATTTTATATTTGTATATTTATACTTTTAGTTACATTTTATAATTTATGATTATGTTTATACTAGTTTTGTATGTTTATATTTATAATTATTTATATTGTTTTTATACATCCATGTTTAAGTTTAATATTCTTATGCTTGTTAATTTTAAAACTTACCATTTTAAAAACTAAAATTGTATTCATATAAATTATCAAATAACACAATATTGAATCTTTGATTTGATTTTATTAAATAAGACGAATTTTGTTTTAATGAGTTAAAGCATTCTATTTAAGATTTTCAAATCAAAATTTTCTTTTACAAACATATATAACTGTTAAATATCCAAGATTTCATCAGTTTAAACATTGACAAGCTTACATTTAATTTAAATTAGATTCAATATTTATTAAATATGCTGTCAAAAATTCCGGGTCGTTACAATCTTTATCTTCTTTTAATCATGGATTCTTTATTGTCTATTTTTCTATTTTTTTGCTTGTTGTTGTATTCTGTCCTATTATCTTAGCTTTTGTATATTTACTTTTATATTAATACATATATATGTATATAAATTTCATTTATATACGTATATGTGTATTATTCTTATAATCTTTTATTTTTTCTCAGATACAGGTTTTGGCCAGAGGTGGCGTCAGATTCTTTTTGCAGGTACATAGGATTTCTGATGGGAGGATTGCGGTTTGCAGTGAGTAGCTCTTCTCAGTTCTTCTACATCTTCATTATGGCATTTTACTTTCTGGATGATCCACCTTTCAACGAGGCGCTCTCTCTAGTTCCACAGAATACACAGAAAGGAGCTTTCCATCTCGGATCTTTCGCATTACCATTTTTTCCGAGTCTAAAGAGTGGTGCTTCCTTCCTAGTTGGAGCTGCCTTCTAGTATCATTAGTGCTGAGATACTCTATAGTTTTTAAGGTACTTCTAACACCTCAATATCAGGCGGTGGCCTTTTTGGAGTCCGATATTGGGGTGTAATGGGCGGTGGCTTTGCCGGAGCTCATTCGAGGGTACCCAAGTTGTAAAGGCCTGGGAGTTTCGACCTTCGAAAATCGACATCAATACATATACTATATAGCATGCCGAATAATTGAGTGCCCAAAATACCAGATCGTTAGAGGGAAAAGAAGAATAAGGTAGAAGAAGAAATAGAAACAGCAACACAGATTCTCACAATCGCAGCGGAACAATATATAATAGATAATAACATGTCTTTGTACAAAAAGGACTATAACTGTTTTTTGTACATTACATCATCAGAGTACAACACATTAATAAGTCAATACCAAACAGTTACAATAACTTGTCCTTACAAGTGCTGAATATACAGCCTATAATACACAGCGGAATAAAATCAAATAGATGAAATACATCTTCGTCATCTAACTTGTCTCCTGAGCTCCATAGCATCCTATCCTATATCTGTAATAGTCGGTCTGACTCGAGCATTATAATAAAGTAACACCCGAGTCAGTCTGCAAAACCAGTGTGAGAAAAGACACTTAATTTGAATCATTAAAGTTATCAATATCCTTTTAAAAAAGATATCTCGTAAGATCACGCAGCACATAAACATGACGGGTTTTTACCTTACGATAACCAAAACATTTTATATCAAAATCATCTGATATTATAATAGTGTCTAAACAAAGTGAATAGAAAATAGCTGAAATGCTTGCATCTCACGTTTCATCATAGTTGGGAACAATCAAAACCGTATAACGCTTGTTGGAGAATGGATTCTATACAATGACTAGGCATTGGGGTGCCACTTATCATATTACACTTCTAGAAAAATGTACCGAGGACTTCGCTGGGATCCCCTACAACACAAGACCGACCCTATCCCTAACCTGGATAGAACCAAGTATGTTATCACCCTGGGTGTTCCCACCCTTATCGAATGCTCTTTTGCATGCACCACTGTATACATAATAAATAACATATCTGAGGGTATCTACAAAGATGATAACACAGCCTAATTGGGAATGACCCACTTAGCCTTTCTGCATATCTCCTAATTTTCAAACATTCCAGTTGATGAGGCTTGAGGCTAGGATTACCTTTCAGGAATTTTCACATAGAATGCTCATCGTTCTTCAATGACGATGTTCTGATAGCATTCGTCTATACAAGTTGTTCTGGATCTGGACAAACCGAATCACCATCTTCATCATCTTTACGATATTCATTTATGATGCTCAAATCGGATCGAAGTGGTTTTCGAATAACTAAATCCGATTCCGGTCTCTTCGAAATGATCAACGAAATTGGCCAATTACTTGATAGTTGGTTATTTAACTATCAATAAAACATTCATAAGCATACATCAAGCCTTATTATAATTTTCCAAAATTCCAAATTATCTTTATAAGATATATATTCAAATCTCTTTCCAATTTTCAACCTTTAAGACAACCCAAATAATTATATCCATATCAGGATATTTAAAATCATTTCTTATTTTAACATGTAGAAAAAATATTTAAAATATATTTTCTAACCCTTACTTCCCAACACTTAGGAGAAATTCACTTGTTTCTCTTTTCTCGTAAACCCTTCCCAATTTTATATTATAAATTCCTTAACCTGTTTATAACGAATTCTATAAGTTTCGGTTCCTTAATTAAATCTCTTAATTCAAAAATTTAAACTTATCTCACTAAAATAAACATATTCCAACCATTTCCTTCAAAAATATTTAAACAAACCTTTTTTAAATAATATGGAAAGCACCATGGGATATCAACCATGGATTCAGAGCTCAATGATTACGTCTCTACTCCAAAGAAATTCAAAACTTAACAGCAGGCAATCTCAACCTCCGATTTCGCCATGAAAATATACTAATACTTTTAAAAAAAATTATTTAATAATTTTCTCAAAATAAGCTTACCATTTTTTTATATAAATTCCTAGGTTTAATTTAGGAAAATACTCTTTACATAAAAGTCATTATATAAGTTAGTATTAACACTGAATAATTTATTTTTTAGAATAATAATACTAATTAATTCTTAAATAACAATTAATTTAATATCCACTCATTATAACCAACTTAATTAATACTTAATAAATTTAAACGATTTAAAATACATACATAACTTTGAAACAATAATAAATTCTGATTTATTTGTAAGATTTTAATTGATTTAGAAGATTTGTTTATAAAACTTATAGTTTGTTTTGGCAATTTAAAAAATATTTTAAATAACTAACTTTCTGAAATATTTTTAAACACTTTTAAATTACCTAGTTCAATAATCAAAAATCCTCCTTTTACAAACAACTCTACTTCTCGATAAAAATATATTTTTCAACTCTAATATAACCAGTCTTATATTTATAAATCTCTCCATTGATTTATCATCAATTGATTTACGTCCCAATTTCGTAAATCTCCTTTTTTACATTTCTAAAAATAAATTTATCATTTATTTTTAAAATCGATTTACCTATCTTACTATAAATTCTCACCGTGAATTTATATCTTCAATTTATCCACTAAAAACCACTTCACTTTATTTGTAAACAATGTTCATAAACCTTGCAGTTTTCAATTCCAGTTTATAACGGTTTCACATCACTTAAATCCATTATAAATTAATTTCTAAATTAAATCCATTTATAAATCAATTCCTTAAACTAATTCCATTTATAAATTAATCCTTAATTAACTCAACTATATTCCAAAACAACCAAATCTTGATTTTACTTCCAGTCCGTAATTTAGAAATCTTATTTAAGATCTAATATAACAATTTTATACTTATTTACAAATTCACTTCTATTCTTCCAATCTATTAAAAATCTCGATTTTTCAAAACTTTCATATTTAAACAAGTAGCACTTAAGAATTTATTATTTTAAAACCCTTTATGTACTTTATTCTAAAATCTCTATTTACCATATCCCGAAATAGTTAAATACAAATTAAAAGTCAAGCCATTTATTTTATCTAAATAAATCCAAAATTCTATATAAATACTTCACTTCCAAAATTCTGTTTTAATTTCATTTCAAATATATATTTATGGTATTTTAAAATACCAAAAATCTAGGTCAATGATACCATAGCATCCAATAACTTCAAATCACAAGATAATCTATCATAGACTATTCAAAACAAATCTAATATCACTATATATGAAAATTAAATTCAACACTTTTGAGGAATCCAGTTGGATCCCTCCAACCTATTTTTCTGCAACCATCGATGTTAATACCACATAAACATACCAATCCCACTCCAAGGGGGAGATCGCGATATATGGGGTCGTCCGCTATTATGCGAAACGCATAGGGTCTCATCCGCTAAAATATGAGGGAAGAACAATCCAACTACTATTATATATATACTACTATATATATAATAATATCATTCATAGATAATAATTAATAATTTCAACCAAGCATCCAATAATTAAATTTAACTTTTTAAAATTAAATTCTAGTAATCCAAATGAGAGAGAAATTCTCACCTTCATTTTAAATTGCCATTCGTTCCAATTTTGATTCTATGCATCTATTCTATAGCTACGAATCCAAACGGTTGATTCCGTTCATTTTGGTCCTCGTACGAATGATTTTACAAATTTTATAAGTTAACTATGTAGGATCGATTTCACCCTAAAGGGGGGTGAATAGGGTGATACTATTAATTGTAAAAATTTATTGCGGAAGTTTATATAAAATAACTTTAACACGGATCAGAGTAGAATAATAGCAGCAGAATATAAAAAGCAAAAAATAGAACACACAGATTTACCCAGCTTCGGTAAAACCCTGCCTATGTGCTTCCCCCAAGGTTTCTACTAGAAATTAAGCAGTCAGAGGCTTATACACGTAAACTCACGACACCTGCTATCGACTAACCTTAACTCTAAGCTCAAAACCCTGCCACAACTCAGCCACTTAGTTGCAAATTCTCGAACTACACCATCGTAGTTCATCCCCTAGTCACACGACTAGAAATTACAAAAGATTAAAGGAAAAATACAAATTTAAAAACAATTAAAAACAACACTAAGCCCTAATTAAATTTTAAAGCCCAATGAAGAATATAATCGGCCCAATAAACAAAAAAAATAGTGTAAAAGTATTTCCCCTTTTGATCGTTTATTTCTTCGGCCTGTTTTTGCTTTGTGAAAATATTGTCTTCTTTGTTCCTCTGTGCGAAAACTAGGGCTTTATGGGAATTGAGTCTTCGCTTCAATTCGTTGCTGATGCTTCTATTTCTTTTCTTCGATCAATTAGATTGTTCGCAACTTCTTCAATTTAGTCGAGTACGAGTGTTAAAACTGGTATGTGCTTTTACTTTTCAATTTGCCTATGCTCGACTTGATTCGAGTTAAATGATAATTCTTTGTTGCTTGAACTCGAATGGTTTTTCTGCCAATGATGTTAAACGTTTATATAGGATTCAAATTCCTATTTTCTCGTTCGTTTGATAATTTGCTTGGCTGTTTGATTTTGCATTGATGAATGTGATGACTTCTGACTTGTTCAAAACTGTATATTTTGTTACTTGATTGGCACGGCTTTGAATTCTGATGTGCTCGATTCCTTGGTCATCACAGTTTTGATTCTGCTGGTATTTTGTTGACTTCGGTCGCTTGATATTGATTCTGTTCTTCACTCCATTAACATCAGCCACTTTGATTTTGTTACATTTTGAACTTGTTCGATTTTAGCCTTGACATATCGAAGTGTATATAAGTTCTATATCTTTGGCTTTGACTCGAGCTGAAGCTTATAAACTGTTCATCCGGCTTTGACTGATACTTTGATTCCTGTAAGACTATAAACTGCTACTTGACTTTGTTATAACTGTTAAGTTTATTGTTGTAATCTTTATTCCAATGTAGTTTGGTTGCCCTTAAGTTACTTGTTGTATACATGTTGACTAATATACACTCCTGGAACATTTGTTGTTGCTTGATGAACTCTATGCATCTGCTATGTCTTGATCATTGGCCTTCACTACACATGTGTATGTTCAGATTTGCATTTGTAGTTTGTTGATGATGCTCTGACTGTTGAGGCAGTGCGATTGATATTCGAGTCTTCATTTGATAGTTGTTTTGCACTTGGTTTGTACTTATGGTTTATGTTGCACATCTGTTGAGCTCATGTGCACTGATGCATCGAGTCTACAATGGATTGAGTCATGTTGAACTGTTATGGTGCAGTGTGACTATGCAGTCTGCAATGCTTGGAGATTCATGTATGATTGTAGTTTTGGTTTGTATGTGCCATACAAGTCTTGTTCGATTTAGTTCACCATTGATGTATATGCATTCATCTTGAATTACTTTTTTTCGAGTCTGTGTTGTTGAGGTCTAATAGCTTCTTGGTTGTTGCATTTATGATGAATTTTTGGCCTTGGTTTCACTTGAGAATTATTTGCTTTTTGAATTGCACCGGTGTTGAAACTAGCTTATTGCTCGGGTTTCACCTTGTGCTCGTGTCATGACATTATTTGTATTGCACTTGAGTTGAGCCCGGTTTTCGATTTGGGTTTAACCTTATGCTCACCTGTCCCTGTAATTTTATCAAGTGTATATATCGGTGTGCACGGCCTTATGGCATGTACAGTGATACACTGTGCATGTCACAAGTTGTTCGTGTATGATGAATTCAAAATTAAATGATGACGAACAACCCAAATAACTGAGGCAAATAATATTTTCAAAATACATTTTATTTTTTTCTTTTCAATTTTACTGCGTCATTATTTATTTTTGCAGATTGCTCAGATGCTGGATTCAATCTGGACTAGAGTTGAAAATAAATACGAGTGAATGAGTGAAATATAGTGAGGTGCAAATGTAAATGGAAATTGAAAAATAACCAAATTTGTATTGTAATTGGAATTGTATATATATGTAGTGAGAGCTTGAATTTGTACTATACAAAATTGTAATAAATATTTGTTTAAATAAAATATCTGTTTGAATTTAAATTCTTTGTTATTTATTTTATTCAGCAAATATTTATTTAATTATGTGAAAAATAAAATAGTACATTAACAAATACATTTAATTGAATATATATATATATATATATATATGTGTGTGTGTGTTTATTATCATCAAAAAAATCATATACTTGCATATTCAACAAACTATTCCACTTTTGTAATTAATAAAACTAATTACAAATTTTAAAATTTCTAATTACCTTCATTCCTACTCGAGATGCTTACTCCCTAAAACCAACCCACCTCTTCATCGTTGGCCTTTAACCCAACCTCGCCTTACATACCATTGCCGTGCCACCTACCTTGTCACTGAGTCACCACCATAACATATATAAGCCTGACTTCATTTGGCAAGGCAGCATAATCTCTCAACTAAGTCATTTACTATCAGTGGCACTTCCTGAGAGCAGGCGACTTGCGTCATCACCGAAATTTCAACTTTGACTGATACAAAATTGCCTCTCCATCGCACCGCCAACCATCGCTGACTTCCACCTGAACTCGCGCATGCACTCGCCCATAATTCCATCCTGCTCGTGATTCGCACCATCCTCATCGACTTGTACGAATTTGAGCCAAGCCCCAGCCTTCGCTCCTAGGCGCGGCACCGTTGCCTAATGCCAACAGCCTCGTTGCATTGTGCTAAACCAAATTCTAATCGCGCTGACTTAAACCACACCATTGCCACGACTCAAAGCCACCAAACATCGTCTCCTTGGCCAAGTACCACGACCCACGACGCTACCACGTGCTTCCTCTTCGCTCGTGATTTCGAATGTGTGTTATTATATATTTTTATTTTTTAGTATCGAGCAGATTTCCATTAGAATCTTTTTGTTTTTTCTTTTTTTATAAACAAGATGATTCATCTTTGAGAAGGAGACGTGACTAGAAGAAGGAAAAAGGATGTCATGTGTGATTTGGGGCTAGCGTGTTTAAATGGGTTTCAGGGCGGCTTGAGTTTGACTTTGATTAGAACCTATATATTTTTTATTCTAAATATTCCACTTTACATATCACGAAATTTTGAACCCCTATGGAGGAGTACCACCAGGCGTTCCTATTGTTGTACCCCTATTTTGAGCAAATGGAAAAGGTTTCGAGTCCTAATTCGATCGTATGGAGAAGATAACTTTTTGAACCAATTATTATATTGGATTTACTATATAAAATTCAACGCGTCTATGTCCTGTACGACCAAACGATAATCCCAAATGTTATGAAATTTGAATTCGATAATAATACAATATTACGGATCTAATGGAACTAGTTTCATCGAATTCCTAGACTATGCCTCGGAAGGCTATTTATGTACGTTAATTCAAACGATATATTTTTAAACTAAAAAATCGCTTCTAAATTCAATTTAAAAAGTTTTATTATCTTTATCCTTATTAATATAAATTTAATAAGCCTTTAAATTATTTTTAATAAGCTTGAAGCTCAAGATTTAATATTCAATTATTAAATTCAATAATTAAATTATCCAATATATCGTTATATTTGAAATTCAAGTTAAAAAATAACGTTTAAATATTTAAAATCAATTAAATATTCCAATTTCAAATAACCAAAATTCTGTGTCATTACATGAGTTATTTTCATTGCCTTTGTTACTATGATTAGCTACTTGCCAGGCATGTTGGCAGCACCTTGACTTATGTGATATATAAATATATACATGAGTGCACTCCTTTTTTCTAGAGGATCACGCATTTTTCCCAAAAATAAACAGAAATATCCATGTACTTATTTTTTTAGAAGTAAAAATATAGCACAACATTTAAAAATGCTGTAAAAAAAGTATTTTGCAATGTTTAAAAAATGTTGTACAAAATTCTATCACAATAGTTAGAATACGATATGAAAAAGCATAACATAACATCCAAAAACAATTGTAATAAGTTTTATTACAATGTTTTTTGCAACAACTAAAAAACATTGTAAATGACATTGTAAATGATGCTAACTCTATTACAACTTGCTCTAAAACTACATTTGCAAAAACATTGTGAAACCCATATTACAATGTTTTTTCTGATGTTGCAATAGGGTATATTTGTTTGTATTTCACTTTCTTTCTTGAGTATTTCACTTTCTGTTATACCTGATGCTTGGATATCATTTTCAATATTCTTTATTTTTCTTGCATTGATTTTATATCATTCTACCATGCTTTATCGAAATTCCAGCTTCAAATTTTTTTGCATCTGAAGCATTAACCAACTATTCAAATTTCTCCTTTGCTTCCACAACTTTGTTCGACTTATTTGTTAACTCTTTCTCCTTTTCACTCACTACCTGCACAACATATTCTTAGATCTTCGCTTCTGCTTTGAATGCTTCTAATTCTTGTGAAAGCTCAGAAAAATTAATTATCGTGTTATAAGTTCTTTAATTATTAGTCTGAAACAAAACACTAAGAAAACATGAAAAATAAAAGAGTTGTTTTCTATTTTGTGTGTTAATTTTGTTTTCTAAATTGGTCGTTTTTTATAATATACGTGCATCGTGCAAATTTTTGTATGGACGAAAACTCGAAATTAAAAATGATAAACCAACCGCAGCCTAATTTTCTATATGAAATACATTTTCAAAAATTTAGTGTTCTGTGAAATGCATTTTGAGGAACATAAACCAAATGTATTTTCATTGTTCTATGAAATGCATGTGAAGTTCAAAATGAAGAAGCAAACACACCCTACGGTTTTCATGAAATACAAAAGAAAGTTGCATCTCTAGCTTTTAGTAATTATGGGAATGCATTCTTAGAAGATTATCAGTACCAGTAGGTTCATTACTTAAATCATGATCAAAAACAATACTGGAATACCCTACCATGCACTTGAACAATGTTTTATAATCCTTTTTGTTGCATTGAGTTTATAATACTAACAAGTGATATTATAATTTGTTAATTTTTAGCTGATCATGTTGAGAACACACTGTAAAAAAATCAGATTTTGAAATCTAGGGTTTTCTTATGCCATGGGAGAAAACAAATTTCCTCTCAAAATCCAATCCAATCCTCCTCTCTCTCGTCCTTCTCCTCAGGATAGGCCACTTGAATCTCATTTCAGAAAGCCGAACAGTGTCATCATTAATAATGAGGGCTTCCAACTGGTTCAGCCAAGATCATAAAGAAGATATTAGCCTAGAAATGATCAAGTCTGGTCTCATACTAATGATGATCAGAGGAAAAAAGAGGGCCAGATGACCAACTCCTTTTAGGATAAGACCATACTGTTGCAAACCAAAAAGCTGACAAAGTTCTCTTTGAATAAAGAACTAGGACATAAATCCTGGGCTGATATCGTCTCAGAGCATTAAAGGAACCAAGAGATGAAGAATGCAGTCTTGAAACCATTTCTCCTGTACAAATCAACAACAAGAAATATGGTGTGGTAAAGGAGGCAATGTGTAAAAGAGTCATGGTGTGTTGGAATAACTCCATTTTGGTTTATGTGGTTAGTAGCAAACCATATTTCTTGTTTTTCAAAGAATATATAAAAAGAGTATGGAAACCGAAAGGCGAATTCGAAATATATTCCAGAGAAAATGGGTTTTTTCTAATCAAATTTAATGATTCTCAAGACTGCAATTCCATTATTCAGAATGGTCCTTATTTTTACAACGGCGAGCTCATCATCATGAGAAGGTGGAATGAGTCACTGAAGTTGGATAGAGGTCTTTTGTCAACCATGCCAATATGGGTTAGATTACCCAATGTAAACCTCAAGCTATGGGATAGAGAGGCGTTTAGTATCATGGCGAGTATTATCGAAAAACCCATAAAAATGGACGCAACAACCACCATGAAGACGGGATTGAATTATGCTCGGCTTCTTGTAGAAGTTTCTACGACTGATGAACTTCCAGATGACTGTCTCAATCTTTATAATGGTGAAATCATAGCACAAAAAGTCGAATATGAATGGGTTCCACCAAAGTGTAGCATCTGTAAGTGTTTCGGTCACACTAGAGAGCAATGCAACTCGAAAAAGATGTGGATCCCCAAAAATAGTGATAAAGATAGAGTCATTACTGAAGAAAATAGATCTGAAGTGATTCAAGAAATGAGTATCAGTAAGGGTACAAAAATCCAATCAAGAACCCATGAGGGCAAAGATCGAATCTATCAAGAAGATATCATTTTCGATCAAGAAAATAATATAAGAGAGCTCACTGACCAAAGTGATCAGATCAAGGCAATGGAAGTTCATCAGCCAAAATGATGTGAAGAAAAATCAAATGTTCCGATTCCGACTAATACAGAGGAGGGTAGAAATAAAAATTTCTTTAACTCTGAAACCCCCCTATTTCAAAGCCATGTTTAATTACAGACCATAATGTCATAAAAATAGTCAACAATCTTTATCAGAATACAAGCCTGAACCAGGATATTGATATTGAGAAGGGATCTTCTTCTAAGATTGCTGCAGTTGTTGAGAGAATGAATAGAAATAACTCAACATTTCCTTGCAAGTGTGATCCTCTTCCAGAGCAGGCTGCAGTGACTGACTGTAATGAGTCAGCCATGCCTCGCACAGCTTCTTTGATATTTCCTTAATCAAGATTCCAGAATCTGCACAAAATGGAGGAAGATGAATCTAAGAATGTTGATAACATAGAAGACTTCGACTTATCAGAACTACATATTGCCAAAACAAAAGCATCTGGTAAGCTAAAGGGCGGCAAAGAGAAAAAACCTTTTAAGCAAAAATATATCTCAATCAATCCATGATGGGATCAAATGTCTACCAAATTGAAAGCTAAGGGTGTTGATAATAAAAGGAGAGGTAAAGGTACTATAGTGTCAGGTCCATTTAAAGTTCATATTTTATTATCAAATATAAGACCTTATTTTCTTTGAATGTCAGGGGGATGAATACCCATGTTAAACAATCTGATATCCTTTATATGATTAATATTTACAAACCTTCTATTATTGCTTTAATTGAGAATAAAATGAGTGATGAGAATTTTGAAAGATTTTTCCTCAAAATGTTCAGTAATTGGAAAGCTATTCACAATAATGATTGTGGTTGTAAAGGTAGAATCATTGTTATTTGGGATTCTAATATCTGGACTAATATAAACATAAACAAAGATAGTCAATTTATAGATCGCAGTTTTAAAAACATTGGAGGCTTTACTTTGCAAGTTACTAGTGTATATGGCAGTAATTTTGAAAGAGAAAGAAATGCTTTATGGCAAAAACATAAATCTCTAAATTCCATATATGATGCCCCTCGATTGTGTTAGGGGATTTTAATACTGTTTTTCATGTTAATGAAAAATGTGGAGGAATTAAAATCCCTCAAAATAAATTGGATAGGGTTAATAAATTTCTATTAGAATCTGGTCTTATTGAACCAATTATCAGTGGGAACAAATTTACATGGAAATCTGGAATAACTAAAAATATTCATTGCAAATTAGATAGGATTTTGTATAACAAAGATTTTTCAAAAAGATTTCCTAATTGTATTTATTCCACTTTAGAACAAAACTTAAGTGATCACACTCCTTTATTGGTTAAACTTTTTGTCAATGGTGAATTTAATAGTAAAGTTTCTCCTTTTAGATTCAAAAATAGCTGGGTGTTTGAAGAAGATTATAAAACTTTAATGGAAAAAAGTTTTAATTTTTCTTGTGAAGGGACTAAGCAGTATCAGTTTTATATGTTTTTGAAAAACACTAAAAATAATCTTAAAAACTGGAACAAAAATAACTATATGAATAAAAATAAGATTATTGGATTAAGAAAAGAAGGTAAACTTTTACGGCTGAGTTCTGATAATAAGCCTGATGATATCGGTACAATTAATAAAAATTTTCAAAATCAAAATGAGTTGTCCAGTGAAATGTATAAAGAATCTGTTAATGCTAGACAAAAAGTAAAGGTTGATTGTCTTACTTTAGGTGATGACAGCACCAAATTATTTTACGCTAAAATGAGTAACAGAAAGCACTTAAATAATATAGGTTGCATAATTGATAAAGTGGGTAATTTATCTAATGCATATGATAAAGTTACTACTGAAGCTATCAATTTTTATAATAAACTTTATTTTCTTACAATTACTGAAAAGGAGTTTCCACATATAACTTATAAAAATATTTTAAATCATAATGCATCTGAAATCTTGCTTGCTCCTGTGAGTTTAGATGAGATAAAATTTATTATTTTTAATGCTGGGGATAACAAAAGTCTTGGCCCTGATGGGTTCAACACAATTTTTTTTTAAAAATAATTGGGATAATATTAAACAGCAGGTGTTGGAAGTAGTCAAAGAATTTATGGACAAAGGTAAAATTCTCAAAAGTTTAAATCATACATTCATCACCCTTATTCCAAAAAATAAAAATCCCAATGATATTGGTGATTATAGACCTATTTCTTGCTGCAACTTTATTTACAAAATTATTGCTAATGTCCTTAGTAATAGAATAAAAGTGTTTTTTCCCTTTCTTATTTTTGAAGATCAGAGTGCATTTGTACCTAGTAGACTTATCTATGAAAACTCTCTTTTAGCACATGAGATGGTCAGAAAATTCAACACCAAAAGGGTGATAATGTATGTATTAAAATTGACTTACAAAAAGCATATGATAAGGTAACACAGATACGTTATTCATCATTTATGAAATGCATGGGTTTTCCAGCAAAGTTTTGTGATCTGGTGTTTGAATGTATTAACACTCCTACCTTTTCCATTCTGATTCAAGGGAAGGCAGAAGGGTTTATTAAGAGTAACAGGGTTTAAGACAGGGTGACCTATCACGTTATCTTTTTGCTATTATTATGGAGTATTTTTTCTATTCTTATGGAAATAGAGAATATTAAAGGTAATGTTCACCTTATAAATAGAATTCAGCCCTGTATTAACCATCTGATTTATGCTGATGATCTCATGGTGCTTATCAAAGCTAATAAAGACAACGCAAACTCTATAAAAACAATTTTTGATAACTTAAAAACTTATGCTGGGCTTGAACTTAATGTTAATAAGTGTAAATCTTATTTCAGTAAGTCTTGTAAGTACGAAAAAGAATTTTTAAATGTTTTACAAATAGCAGAGGGATTTCTTCGAATCAAATATTTAGGTCGGCCTCTTTACAAATCAGATTAAGGATTCAGATTGTTCTATTCTAATTGAAAAAATCCAAGAAAGAATGGAGACTTGGTCTTGTAAGTTACTTTCCATTGCTGGAAGACCTGAACTTATTAAGACTGTGATTTATGCTATTATCTTATACTGGCTACAAACTTTTCATATACCAGCTGCATCTATTAAAAAATTGGAAAGTAGATGCGCTGACTTTTTATGGAGAGGTAAATGTCAAAAAAAATAGTTGGGAAAATGTGTACAGACCAAAAAATGAAGGGGGTCTTGGCATTAGAAGTATCAAGGACCTGTGTATTACTTGCCATTTAAAATTATTTTGTTGATTTCTTAATTCAGAATCTTTGTAGGCTAGATGGATGAGATCCATGTATTTGAAACAAAAAAAAAATTTGGACAGTGGCAACCACAATTACACCTTATTACTAACTTCCATAAAGTTGAAATATGCAAAATTCAATTTGATACTTATGCAGAGAATGACTACTGGGAATGGAAAGCAAGCAACAGAGGGAAGTCTTCTTTTAAAGCAACTTGGAATTTTATTAGAGATAAATTCCCAACAGAAGAGTGGTATCATTGCATATGGAATAGAGTGAATTGTCCCAAGATGGCATTTTGTACATATTTTGCAATTTAGAACAGACTGCCAACTTGGGATAGATTTAATAAATGAGGCAATAATATAAATTCACTCTGTTCCTTGTGCAATTTATGTAATGAAAATGCTAATCACCTATTTTTTGAATGCAGTTACTCCTATATTATTTGGAATCAAATCAAAGCTACTCTGGATATAGATGACAACAGGCAAATGGATCTGATGCATATTATCAAAATGATCAACAACAAATTCAGATATAAATCTAAGGAAACAGATTATGCTCACATTCTATTAACTACTGCAGTGTTCAACTTGTGGAAAGAAAGAAACTTGCGAGTGCACAACAAAGGCAACAGAAGTAAAGAGCAAGTTTGGTCACTTATTAGTACTTATAGCAAGATTATTCTTCAAAAATATAAGAAAATATTTAAAAACCAAACCAAGTTCGCTTCTCTTGCCGATGACTGGAATTCTGAAGCGGGAAGCAAGCATTTAGAAGCGTATTTATCGCGACCTAGAAGCTTTCAGATCGAGGAGTATGATAATAATCTGATTCCTAGGTCTAGCTTCCGCAATCAACAAGATTTTGTGGCTAACACTGTGAATAGGAGCTCGTATATAGCTAATAACAGTAAATCTCACTTCAAACAAGCTCCAGAAGCTAATAATCCAAATCCTAGTGCCAATTTAGTTAACAACAGTGATCTGAAGAAGGAAATGTCAGATCTAGGTCGCAATGACGCAAGATCTAACATTCCTACTCTCTTATTCAGCAGATTCAACTATTCGAGCAATATTGAAAAGCGCAGAGGCATGAGAGAAGAAATGAACGGAAGCTTATCATACTGGGAACGTGGCGAAAAGAGCGGAGTAAAGAAAGGAGAGGCAATGGCTTCGGCTTTCTGAATCGCCTCCGCCATTTTTGAGTAGAGCTTGATTTTTAGTTTTCTTTTTGTTATGAGATTATGTCGGCAACCTTATTAAGGTTTGGTTTTTGTAAAGTTGTGTTCAGGTAGAAGTATTTTCTACCTGATATTTTGTATGTAAAATTTAGGCTGGGCCCTTTTACCTCTCTTCAAAAAAAAACGTTGAGAACACACTTCCTAAAAAATGTTTAGTTTATTCCTCCATTGTCTAACAAGCATTAATACTGAAAAGTTGTTCTCCTAAATAGGATTAGCTTGATGCTTAAAGATTGCACTGGTAAGTAAGCTAAACTAACAACATGTTATTGACATATAAAATGAACTTACCATAAAACATTTTTGCTTCATAATATCAATTATCTGAAATCATGCATAATCTCTCTAAATACTTATTACTATTCATACATCCTAATTAGCTTCCTTTGTACATTTTCTATTTTTGTGTCATTTTATTTCCCAGACTAATTATTAGGTGGTCTGAAAAGTGTGGCATCACTAGAACTATACCTGGTACAATGACCATAATGGAGCTAGCTTCCATCCACGTGTCTTATCATAGTTCGTACTTAAGATATTTTATAAAGGTATAATGGCAGATTCAAAGTTTGAGGCCTCACAAGAAAGGTAACTAGTACAATATGCAAACAAACTTCTGGAAGATCAGGACAAAATGATAGGTCTAACATCTATGAAAACCTATCAAACGAGGATGGTATAGACTTGAATTTTTGAAGGATTTAAATAGGATTTCAACGAAGAATTTAAAAAAAAAATAATTAAAAAAAAAAAATTGATAATGAAAACTGGATATTTGAAATGCTTCCATTTAAATAAGACAAACAAAATTTTTTTTACGTCAAAATTTGTCTGAAACTTAATCGGCACAAATTTTTAGTGCAAATTATCAAAATTTAAGGAATGAATATTTTTACATTGAAATGATCTAGAAAATTTTCTGATTAAAACGCCAAGTTCGTTCCATCCAATTTCGAACTCTGTAACTTCGTTTATCAAGATTTTTTTATTGTCGTTCAATTTTAAAGCAGCAACAACGGCGATAGACGAAATTTTTCTACGAACGACGTAACACATATTTGATTACATCGTTGGATTCATCTCGTTACTCTGACTTTTGCAGTATATTCGTTTTCTTTCGTTGTAAAACGCTAAATGGTCGAGATAGCGGTTCATGTGCTCCGATGGATATTTATCCATCACCTTTTCTTTTCATTTCATTCTTTTCAAATTTCTTTTCTCCATAATCTTTGCGTGCGAAGTCAAAGAAATTAATTGCTTCGTGCATCCTTGTTCTTTCTACTGGTACTGGTCCGTGCTTCACACACGTGCCATTTGTATTATTATATATGTTGATATTTTGTTTGAGCCATTAGTTATACAAATTGAAAATTCTTTCATATGGTAGTAAACATATAAGCGTGGACACGAACATGAAAAGCGAGGGCATTTTTGGAATTTCAAAAAGAGTAAATTAGTTGAACGAATTTCCTTTATTAGTAGTAGAAACATATACGATGCTCCCCTTTTGCTCCTCGTCCCATTCTTGATTTTCGGTTAACATTTGCTTGAAAAAAAATTATACAATTTATACACACACCACTCACGTATATTTTCCCCTCTTCCTTTAATTCTTTTCCCCTTGCTTCCACCCTCAGCCTCGAACTCGGCCACAACCCACCCTTCACCTCCGCCCACTCCATCGAAACCCACACCCACCAGTCCACAGCTGGAACCATCCAGCAGCCTCCTCCTTCCCACTACCTGCCAACCAAAACCAACTGCCACCTAGTCCCCTTAGCTTCACCACGTCACCAACCTACCTCCTCCGCCCCAGTTGCCCCTTCATCGAACCACGGCAGCCACACCTGTCCCCACCCAGCACATCACCTACTAGCCTCGCCCGTCCGAACCTGAATCCAGCAAACCGGACGACCTGCCCCATCCGAACCCATGCACCCAGCCATCGAACTCCGCCCACAATCAGCACCCACCTCCTTCGCCCTCATCCCCTTAGTTAGCCGAACAACTCGAACCTGCACCATGCCCGCATCCCCGCGACTCGAACCTGTGCACCTATCAACCTCCTCTCCTTTGCCGAAACTCCAGCCCAGTCGGGGAAAAAAGAAAACATCGGCCCATGAGATAATAGGAAGAAGCAGTGTTGTGGGTTGTGAACTTTTGTTCAGTGAACGTGCATTGTATGCAAAAGAGAAGCAACGTGTTTAGTTAAAAAATAAAATAAAATAAAATAAGAAATAAAGAAACAAGAAGAAAAGAAAGGAAGAACTAAGCATTATCTCGCATCCGCTGTATGATGTGAGCACGTGGCCGCTTAGCTTGTCTACGTCGACGTTTTCTCCTTTTCAATTTCGTACACAGAAGGTGAGCGATTTTAAGATCACGATTAGATTTCCATATTGCAAGTATCATGTGAGTTTACCAATAATTAGTTGACAAAAATGATTGATATTGGGATTGAAAATCATGGATTGTCAACGCTGTGGCATAGAACTTTACTAAAATAGTTTAAATTATTGACTGGGATCCCAAATTTGCACGTGAAACCCGTTAACTATGGGAAATTTTGAATATTGAATGTTGATTGATTTATTGATACCCTATCACCTTTATATTATTAGTGTATGCATTGATTTGAACACTAAAACTCAAACCGGGACATGGGTTGAAATGATAAATACCAAAATTAAATCACTTGGCCTAGAATAGAAAATGAAATAATAAACACATGTTGGTCAACTGAAATTTATTTTGGATATTTAACATTTAAATTTGAAATTAAGAAATAATTTGGAAATTTAACGTGAGTTTATAATTTAATTTTTTCGTTGAAGTTAATATTTTTGAAATCTATTAAGTGAATTTAGATTTTAAAATGAAATATTAATTGAACTATTTTAAAATTATGAAATTGAATTAAAATGGTTATGTTGAAGATTAATGATATTTAAACTCATTAATTTGATTAATTGAAATTTAATGAAATTTATTAATATTGTATATGTAATTAAATTTTTGATTTAGTTAAAAAGAGAATTTTAATTATTGAATTAATATATAAGGATTAAACTGAATTGTTTAGAATTAAAGTTTAATTAAAAGTGTTTAAGTAAATTATTTTTGAAGTTTTATTAAATATTTAATAATAAAACTTTTGTATATAAAGACTTAGTTAACTCTAAAAACTGGGATAGAATTTTATCATAGTATAATACCACCAGCAGTCAAAAATGGTGACTTCATGCTTTCCGATATCTAATTCTTCAAATCGTCTGTCGAAATCTGCTTCATGCTTATCGAAATCTAATTTTCGATCTCAATCTATCGAGTAGGCGATTCCCACCAGCAGTAATTTCCCTCCTGCTCGATCATATGCGGATGTTATTAATTCTACACCGTATAGTCAAATCGAAAATCGCAGTAAGCCAAAGAAAAACTGGATCGAAGGCAAGAAGGGATGATCTTTATGTTTTAGATGTGGCAATGACCACCACTTTGCAAAGCACTGTAGAGACCCAATTCACTGCTTTGTTTGTAGGAACTTTGGCCACAGGAGAGTCGATTGTCCTTCTAAACTAAATTCATTCAAATCTATGCCTTATTCCCTAGTCGACCATGGTTTCCAATTCGTATTGAAATTCTTGTTGCTTAATGGTCTTTTGCTTGATAATCTTTGGTCAAAGAGACATGAACGTCTCAAATACCTCGAAGAGATGTTTTTTAACTTCGATGTTACAAATATGTCAAACATCGACAAGGGGTATCGGGATCGATTCAGAGATCCTGTGAGCTATTTTGGCACCTCATGGGATAACGCAGAGTCGAATAATTCTCCCTTTAAACCCAACCCTGGTTATTCTCTGGTTGACCATGGGTTTCAGTTCATCCTAAAATATTTGCTCTTAAAAGGACTATTGCTCGACAACCTTTGGACTTCGAAAGATGTGGGTGTTGGCTATTTGGACTAGATGTTCAGTCACTTCGACGCCTTTAACTCTCCCAACATTGGTAAAGGGTGCAGCGACAGTATTAGGGTTCCCTATGACACCTCTGGCAATTTAGATCTGTATTCCTCCACCATAGATACACGTGGCGACAGAGAAATGGAAGGACATATCAGATGCGATGATCATTTTGTCAACGATATGTCAGTATGCCCTTGTGTGTGTTGTACTGTCAGGAAATTCACATTTAGTAAAGGAAACGTTTCGATTGATTCTGAAAACTATGGTGGTTTATGGGATGATGGTTTTATCTCGATTAGTAAGAAGAGAAACAGAGTAAAAGCAAGCGATAAATGCTCTTTCAAAATAACTACCCACAATCCATTTGAATGCCTGGTATCTTCTATAATACCTGCTGTTAGACATTCTGGTGAATTGGGATTGTCTTGTCCTGTTGACATTTTGGAAGATACAAACCGGATGATATTGAATATAACTGCTAAAATCTCAAGTATTTGTAAATGCATGTCTATTGTAGTAGACAGGCCTGGTGGAGTTAAAGTCAAGGAAGGATGTTCGCTGCGAGGAAAAGATAAAGTATGCTCTCTCGAGTTAGTGAGTGCTAGTGAGCAGATGCCGCCTGCAATTGATTCTCTGATGCCAGATTATGCTGTTTTAGAACATGAGAGATCTGTTATTGAGCACAGCATAGAGATTTTGGTTACCCCTAACGATAATGCTGAAGATAACTGTGATATTGTCAGTGCACATGAAGATGCAGTTCTAAACAATGAAACAGTTTTGACCTTTTCTCTTTCAACAGCAACTAATTTTCCTAATATGGATTGTGATAAATCAAATGCTAATATGGATTTCAATGGAGTTATAACTGGTGACCAGTTGGTTGGATTAGAAAACTGTCCTGGTGATGCTAACACCAAGGTGATATGTGATACTGATTTGAACAAAAGTAGTGAGCTTGGCTTGGGTATCAATGTTTTGGCGGGAAGTACAGTTAATATTGCCGCTTCAAATAGGCATGCGAGTGAAATAGTTGTTTTTGGAACTACTATGGATTCAGAGACCTCTCTTATTGAGTACAATGGTGGGTGTGACGAGCAGTATGGTCTGTATTCACCTTTGTCTAAGAAAGGTAAGAGAAAGAAGATGACTTCTAGTGGTTTTGTTAGACGTAGCGCCAGGATCAGAGGTAATCGATTACAATCTACGGGTGAGTTACCTGGTTCGAGTGCCACGAGTGGCACTTCGAACTCAGGCTCAGGTATGGGTTTTGACTTGGGTAGTATGTACTCTTCGTACGCTTTAGGTAACTTATCTGCTTCTGAATTTAGTAAGTCTGATACTTGCTTCATTTTTTCTGACGCTGAGATAGATTGTGAATATATTAGATGTAGGGAGTTGGACAGGGCTAGATCTGTTGGCTTATGAGGATTATTAGTTGGAACATTAGAAGTTTGTACGATTTAAACAAGTGCGACAAAGTTAAAACTTTTTTTTAAAGACTATTCCATTGACATTGCTCTTCTTCAGGAAACCAAAATTGATTGTCCAGATTTTAGGTTCTTTAGAAGATTAGGAGGGTATCACTTGGGAAAATGGGGGTTTTTGCCATCTATTGGCGCTTCTGGGGGCCTAATGGTTGGATGGCGTGCTAATTATTTTAAGCTTCTTCAATGTATTCCTAATCAACATTCTTTACACAGTATTTTTATTAATCTTGTTGATAATTCTTTTTTAAATACTTCTAATGTATACGGCCCTAATTCAAAAATTAATCGCCGTATTTTATGGAACGAGTGCCTAGAGTTCATATTTTTTGCTCCGAGCTCTTGGATTCTGGGAGGGGAGGATTTTAACGTTTCTCATTTTTTGGGAGAGCATTCTCCTCGAGAAGGAGATTTCTCTGCCATGGAGGAGTTTGATCAATTTATTATCTACTCCAATTTGATTGAAATCCCTCTTTCCAATAGAGGATTTACTTGGAGTAATTCTAGGGAATTCCCTTCTATGGCTCTCCTTGATAGGTTTATTGTTAGTGATGAGATTGAGGATAGTTTCCCATTTGCAGAGCTTTTGGTCCGCCTCACACATACTCCGATCACTGTCCAATTATTCTCACTTGTGAAAAGCAAAGGGTAATTAATAGACCAATTAAATTTGAAAAAATATGGCTCCTAGAATCTAACTTTGTAAATTTGATTAAAAATAAGTGGATCTCTTTGAATTTTTATAATACTAACTCGGCAAAAAATTTGTTTTAAAACTTAGAAATCTTAGAACTTTTCTTAACAATTGCAATTTAAATGTTTCTGGTAATATAAAATATAAAAAGGATAATATTCTAAATGAGATGCTCAAAATAAATAAGATCGAAGAAACTAGACAACTGAACATAGAGAACGTAATATTCTCGCTAATCTAAAAGAAGTGCTTACTTCTATTCTAGAAAAAGAGGAGGTTATGTGGAAGAGAGGTCATGAATCCAGTGGATTAATAAATACTAATACAAAAAAATTTCATAACATGGCTAATGGTAGAAAACGAATTAATACAATTAATTCTATTTCTATAAATAATGAGGTTTTAGTTGAACAGAGAGATCTTAATAAGGCTTTCACAGACTATTATAAGGATATTTTTGGTACTAAGAATAAATTTAGAGTAAATACTAATTGGAATGATATTTATCCGCCTGAATCTAATGTTGATCTTTCTGAATTAGATAAACCTTTTAATGTACAGGAAATTTGGAAAGCTATTAATGACATGCCTAGTGATAAATCTCCGGGTCGGGATGGGTTCCCTATCTTATTTTATAATACTTTCTGGGATGTTTCGAAATTAGATCAAATTATGTGTTTAATGATTATTATAATGGAATCTTGCAACTAGGAAGATTCAATTTAGCAAATGTTATCGGATGTCCCCGAACCGTTTGAATTTTAATGGCGTCGTCTTTTTCTTCTCTTTCTTCTTTTTCCCTTGACTCTACTTCTTTCCCTCCTCTTTCATCTTCTTTATCATCTTTATCATCTTCTCAATCATCTTCTTTCGCTCCATCGTTATCTTCTTCTAATGGTCCTTCTGTTTCTTCAGTTTTTCCTTTTTCTTATGATTCTTCTCATTTTGGTACTGTGACTCATGATATCAAGAATGTCTCATCTTCTGCGAATGCTAATTGGTCTTCCCTTTTTAAGGCTCTTGCTCGTAATGCAGGGACTTACAAGCCGATTCAATTTGATATTCCTAGGGATAAGTCTCATACTGCTATTCCAGATCTTGTCAAAGAGGAAGGTAAATTACTGGAATAATCACCTAGTTGGTTTCTTCCTGGATGGTACTCTTTCTTTTTTAACAGTTGTTAATTTCTTGAAAAGGTATTGGAAGATCAAGGGTGAGGTTGATTTCAAATCGGATGGATTTAACTTCTATTTTAAATTTTCAAATCAAGAAGATAAAGATCATATTCTTAATGCTGATCCTATTTTTATAAGAGGTAGAATGTTCATTATCACCAAATGGGATCCATCTATGGGTATTTCTCAAGCTCAGATTAAAAGAGTTCCTCTGTGGATCCATTTTCATAGAATTCCTCTTTTACTATGGACACTTGTAGGGATTAATTGGTTAGCCTGTCATGTTGGTAGGTTAATTTGTTTTGATAATAGTACTGAGAAATTGCAAAGATTCAAATATGCCAAAGCTTTAGTTGAGATCTCACCTGAATTTGAACTGCCGGAGTCTATTGCAATACCTGATTTGGGTGAAAATTGTCCAGAAGTTAAATTGTCATATGATTGGAGGCCAAAAATTTGTACAAATTGTAAAATTTTTGGTCATGATACTGTTAAATGTGAATTAGCTAACAAGAACAAAGAGCATGATGCACAGAAGATGGTTAATCAGAGTGAGAAAGGGGATAGGATTCATGAGGACTGTGGATTTAACAATAACAACACTAATGATCAAAACCGGAATAATGTAGTCAGAAGGAAAAAGGCAGTATGGAAGAAAAAAATGATAATAGAAGGAAAGCAACAATTGAATGTTGATACTATTATAAGTGAGGAAGTTGGAAAAGAGAAAGGTGGTGAAGGAGGTACTATTAATTCTTCATCTCTGTCCATGGTGAATTCAAATTCTTTTTCAGTTTTATCTGATTCTTCATTGGCATTTACTAAAGAGTCTGAATCCACTATGTCATCTTCATCTTTATCTTTTGAAACTTTACCTACCTCCTCAATTGACATTGTAACTAAGGTTGTACCTCCCTTTTCATCTACTTCTTCCAGTTCTTCATCATGCAGCTCACAATTTAGCTTTCAATCACCTTCTTCTAAATCACCTTATCTTCACTTATCTCCACCTGATCGTATTATTCTTCCACCTTCTTCTAAATCAGATGATAACTCAAGCAAAGCTTGTATCCCTGGTGATTTGAATAATGGAATAGATTATAAAGTTCAGGAAGTACTTCCATTATCTTCAGCAAAAATTAATTCTCATTCTAGGCATACAAGGAAAAATCCATCCCCTTTACTTCCCCCTCTCCCATTAAAATGAATAGTATTGCTTTTTGGAATATCAGGGGTGCTAAATTGCCCTCTAAGCAAGTAGAAATTGGGAATCTTATTAAAGATAAGGATATTCATTTGATGTGTGTTTCTGAAACAAAGTTAAACATACAATCTACTCTTAAGGCTGTTAAGTTGATATCTCCTACTTGGTTATTTGACCATAATTTTGATGAATCAAAATATGACAGACTGTTAACATTATGGAATCCATCACATTTTAAACTCTCCAGGATCTTTGCCATTGATCAATTCTTACATTACAGCTGTGTTCACTTACCATCCAACTACAATTTTCTTTTTACTTCAGTTTATGATCAAAACTCAGTCTCATTGAGGCAATCTTTTTTGGATTAGCTTCCCATTCTAAATCCTACTTCTCAGCCTTGGTTGATAGGAGGTGATTTTAACTGTATGTATGCTAGTGATCAAAAATATGGTGGTTGTCCTTGGTCTCTAAAAGATATTGCACCGTTCAATAGTGCTTTAAGTGAAGCTAATTTGATTCCAGTTAGATCTTTTGGTCCGGTCTTTACTTGGTCTAATAGTAGCAGGAGTGGAAGCACGACACTTTGTAAATTGGATCATATTTTTGTGAACATTCCTTTTCTTAAAATCTGGTCCAAACCATCTTATGATATACTTCAACCAACCTTATCCGATCATTGTCCATTAATTTTTCATTGGGGAGTTGATGATAATCGTGGTGGTAATTTTTCTTTTAAATTTTTTAATTTTTGGATTAAGCATGTAAATTATCCTATCATTCTTAAACAGGTCTGGAATGTGCAATTTGGCAAGAATCCTTTAGCAAATGTCTTACTTAAGATGAAGGCCCTTAAATTTCATTTAAGAATCTGGTCTGCTGCCAATTTTGTGATTAAAGGTCTATCTTTTTGGCATTCCCCTTGGGCAAAACAGGGTTTGATTTTAAGTTCTCTTGTGGATTACAATCTAAGAAGAAATTCTGGTATCTTAAAGGATGCTATAGTTGAGGATTTTATTCATGATGGTAATATTGTACTACCATACTCCAGCTCTTTTCAGTTAAGAAGATTGTGGAATACCATCACCAATTATCAATTTTCTGCTTGTGACAGTGCTTTAATTTGGTCAGATAAGAATAAAAGTCATTCTATCAGACTTGTCTACCAGTATCTTTGTAAATGTGATACTGTCTTCCCATGGCATACAAGAATATGGAACATTGGTTGCTCGGCTAAACAGAATCTGATGTTGTGGAAGGTAATGGAGAATGCTTTGAATACTAAGGATAGGCTTTGTAGAATGGGTATTATTTCAGAAGATTTATGTGTGCTATGTAATTCAGAAACTGAAACTAATACCCACCTATTTTTTCAATGTCCTTTTGTTTATCAAATATGGTATAGGCTATTATCTAATGGTGGTTATTATAAGCCTTCTACTGTAAGTTCTATTGAATGGTTCAATATATTCAAAGCAACTAGATGGAAAACACGTTCAACTAGGCTTTTATTAAAGCTTTTAAAGAGTTTGATTCATGCAATCTGGACTGAAAGGAATAACATGATTTTTGGTATTGGAATAAAGAATTTGTCACAGATATATTCCATGATACATAGCAGCATTTTGAAGGATGTTAGAGGTAATAATGTTTGAAGACTGATAATATTGGGATAGTTTCCATTCAGCATTAAGAACTTTGAAGTATACATTGGTTCTCAGGTGCATTCTTGGGTCTGGCTTCTGTTGCTTGGAGTGACTTTATGCTTCTGGTCATGTTTCTTTTGATTTTTGTTCATAGCTGTTGTAATCTATGATTTTTTGGCTTTTCTTTAGGTGATCTGTTGATTAAGTGTTTGGAGTATGTGAGTTGTAAAAGCATGTAATTGAACATTAGTTAATAAAATGAGCTTTGGCTCTTACGTTTTCAAAAAAAAAAATAGCAAATGTTATTTTAAAAAAGTAGGTGCAAATAATTTAAAAGATTTTAGACCTATTTCGTTGATTAATTGTTCTGTTAAAATTATTTGAAAAGTATTGGCTAATAGACTAAGTCTAAGAATGAATGATCTAATTTACTATTCACAATCTACTTCCATTAAAGGTAGAAATATTACTGATGGGTGGCTGTTGTTCAAGAATATAATATTCACTATAGTAAAAACAATATTACCTGTGCTATCTTAAAACTAGATTTCGCTAAAGCTTTTGATTCCGTAGATTGGGACTTTTTAATAGATATTTTTCATGCTAGAGGTTTTAGCCACAGATGGATTAACTGGATCATGAATTTTCTCAAAACTGGTAACTCTATTATTATGGTTAATGGTATTTTAGGTAATAAAATTCAATCTAAGAGATGTTTAAGGCAAGGGGATCCCTTATTGCCTCTGCTGTTTAATCTCGCCGCAGACGTGTTTGCTAAGATAATTAAAAAATCGATTGATAATGGATTTTTGGGAAATTTAGATAATGATATATCGCGTAATGGTATATCAATCCTTCAATTTGCTGATGATACCATTCTTTTTTCTTCTCATTTACCTAGACATATCATTTCTCTTAAGTTTGTTTTATATTGTTTCGAACTTCTATCAGGGTTGAAAATAAATTTTGCTAAAAGTTCAGTTTTAGTTCTTAATGATTACGAAAATGTTGAAAACTTAGTTGCAAATACTCTAAATTGCAAGACTATAAACTTTCCTTTCGATTATCTCGGTTTTGTGATTAGACCTTCTAAACTCAAACATGATGACTGGCTTATAATCATTGATAAAATCAAAAATAGAATATCTAATTGGAATGGGAGATTACTATCTAGAGCAGGTATATTAGTTTCAATAAATTCTGTTTTAACTTCCCTCCCGATATATTGGATGTCATGGCATTTATTTCCAGATTGGGTAATAGATAAAATTGAAAAAATTAGAAGAGATTTCTTATGGAGTGGGGATAATACTAACAATAGCATAAAATGCTTAGTAAACTAGGAAACTTTTCGCAAAGCTAGAAAGGAAGGTGGCTTAGGAGTTATTAATTTATGTAACATGAATTTGTCTTTGCTAGGTAAATGATTATGGAAGTTCAAGGATATAAATGATAATGCTACTTGGAAAGAGATCATTATAAAATATCACTGTAATGGTTGTATTAACTCATATCAAATCATTTCTCCTGACAATATGAATCTATCTGATTTTTGGAAATCCATTTTGAAATGTCATGATCTTTTCAACCTAGGCCTTAATACGATAGTTCATTCTGGTAATTGTACTTCTTTTTGGCATGCTCGTTGAATTTCTGTTCTGCCTCTTATGATAGAATGGAAAGAGCTTTACGAAATCTATAATTTTAAGTATGCTGTAATTAGTGAAGTTTTCTCTCTAGAAAACGATCCCCCTTGAAACTTTAATTTTAACACATTTCTAGTAGTTTCAACTCTTAGGCAACTTTCCTTGCTTTATGCTAAATTAAACCTTTATAATATTGATAACGTTAATGACATTATTAGGTGGGAATGGGACTAGAGTAAGAAATACACATCAAATTATTCATACAAATTTGTTAACTTTTCAGGCACAACAAATATCTCTTTTAAATTTATTTGGAAAGCAAGTGCCCCTCTTAAATCTAAAATTCATATGTGGTTAATACTTTATGGAAAAATTAATACTATTGAATTATTAAAGAGGAAAAACATTCAAAATGACAACCAATGTTATTTTTGTAATATGCATTCTAAAGATATTAAACACATTTATTACGACCGCACGGACTCTTATAACATCCTAAACAATACTCTAATAATTTTTAATTTAAATATAATAACTAAAATTAATCACTGTGAATTCTACTAGAATAGTTTTAGATTTAGGATCAAAATGAACATTAGGTTCTTACTAGATACTTTATTCAATATTACTTGTTGGTATATTTGGTTTGAAAGAAATCAAAGAACTTTTCATAATAATATTAGTCATGTTAATAAACTGATTTATGTTTTAATTGGATTTCTAATCCCAAATATAAATTAACAAAAAATATACCTTTTAAAGGGTTTCACAATAAAGTTAGGTACAATATTAATTCATTTAAACTCAATAATAATATTTTTAACACTAAGAATAACAGTATTTATATTTACCCAAACTTATCCAATGAATTCACTGTCAACCATAATTGGCTAAGGATCCAAGGTGCTTAAGACTTTCTAGGTTATTTTACCATTCTCTGCTCTTGTCTTTGCGTAGATAGTTTGTTCTTCTGAGACATCTTATCTTCCTCCCCTTTCATACATATATATGCATATTAGATAACGAATATACATGTATATGTATCATTCTAACTCTTTTCCTAGCCACTCTTTAGATGCAGGTTCGTGTGACTAGGTGTTCATGTTCACTTTGCAGGTTCTCACGACTTTAGATTGCAGGACTTTGGATTGAAGAGAGGGCTTCAGCGCAGAGTTTTCATCCTAGTTGCACAGTTTATTCCATCGCAGTTGCAGTATTGCAGGATATTGGATTTCATAGAGGCCTTCAGCGCAGACTTCTCCTCTTAGATCTGCCAGCACTTCCACCTCACATTCAGGGCTCCTTCATCTTCATTTCGGAGTTCTGCTTTCCAGAGGATCTGTTTTTCTGCTGGGCTCTTATTCCTTTGTAGCTTGGAGCTTATTTATTAGCTTGTGACGGATTCTCGTAGTTTTGGTTTTTCTTTAGCTTTAAGGTACTTCAAACACTTTCTCATCCGGCGATGGGCATGCCGGAGCTCGATATTATGGTGGGCGACGACTTTGCCGGAACTCATCTTAGGGTTACCCGGTAATTTTTTGTTTTTTTGTACCTAGCTTCTATTACCTGCCAGGCATGTTGGCAGCACCTTATCTCCGTGTTATATATATCTATATGTGTGCTCTCCTCTATTCATAGAGGATCACACATTTCTCTCAAAAAAAAAGACTTAGTTAACTTTGTAAATATCAAAAGTTAGTAAATTTAGCTAATTTGGTAAAATGAAATATTTGTTTAAAAGTTGAATTTTTTGATTTAAATCCAAATTTGTTGAAGTCAAATGAGAATATGTTATTTGAAAATTAGAGATATTTTATTTAATAAAGTATCCAGTCGGTCTGAAAAATGACGTTCGTTATTAAAGAGACCAAGGCCTGGTATGGGCATACTCTCTGTCGATACCTGAACCACTTTAATAACTGTGTACGTGTACTAATGATCCAAAACGATGTGGTTGGATTTGGCATACGTTTGCTAGATTTGAAGAAATAGAATGATGATGGATTAGCCCGACACTTGTGCCAAATTGAAATGACTAAAACAGGAGCTGTACCGGCCAAGCAGGCCAGCTAAGTCAAGCGAACACACTTCTTCGTTTATTCCATTTGTTACTGATTGGCGATCACCCTTCGATTATGGGAGTGTTGGATACGGTGAGTGATCATAGCTATGATGCGTTACCAATAGTCGGGAAAGGTAAACTAGTGGTATCCTACATTTGGCATTGCCTCACGTTCCTTGTCATGCTTTTATCCTTATATGAGACAACTATGATTTTGGTTTAGTGTTTTTGTATCGCGGCGCATCCCGATCCACCGATGGTTTACTGGTGTTTTATATGCAAACTGTACGATAATGCTTAAAAACGTGTTCAGGGGGATCAATGTAAATCCTTAACTTTATTTTGAAATTTATTTTACTAATTAGACATTATATATGTAGTGTATTCTACTATATATAAATATTTTGACGGATCCTTAAGAGATGGAAAATCCTGTAATATCTCTTCAGTTATTTGTATATTTTCACTTGAGTAGGACTACTTACATGAGAACTTCCAGTCCCGACTCGAATATATTGTTCTACTTTATGCTCAGGTTAGCTTGAGTGTTGCAGTGTGTGAGCAGTGCTTATTTTGGGAGCCGAAGACTTGGTTGAAGGCTCCACTCTATCTAGTATTAGTTATCCATGTTTATTTTGGCGTGTATCATTAAACTTCTATGTATCTCTAGTATTGTATAATTAAAGTCTAAAACTATGATGTATTTTGTGTAGTAGCTTCATGAACTACTATGTATATTATTTATTTCTGCTATGAGATTCTGTATTATTCTATGAGTGATTCTGTGTTTGACTCTATATTAAAACCCCAAATTTATAATCCTTCTAATTTGAAAGGTTTAAGTTGGACAAGGACGATTTATTGTCAGCTTAAGTTGTTCGAAAAGGGCGGGTCGTCACAAATTTGTGATGGGAGTTGGAAGCGAACAATGTGTTGAAAGGGAAGCGAGAGCACACTCATCTAGACCTAGTAGAGAATACTGTGGAAGTTGGAGGGAAGCTAGCTTTTCAAGTGGAAGCAAATGTCTATGAGAGAAATGATGCATTAGAAATTGGTGAACATGAGGTAGATGAAGCAGAGAAAGAAAATATAGCTAATAGAAGAAAGTATATTTCAGTCAAAGGATATGATACTTCATTGGATCCTCTTACACAAAAACGACCTCTTAAATGGATAGGAACTTGGTAGGTTTTACATATTTTTTACATTTACGTTAGCAAATAATGTATATTTAATAGTTTATATTTCTTTTGATTGACATAAATTTAAGAATAAGCCAAGTACATTTCTTATTGGATCTATTTAGGATATCTAATTTACTGAACCAGGGTATGCATTTTTGAAAGCTCCCTAGAAGAAAAGACTTCTGTGATTTAATAAGTCTAAGATATCTCAATATTTTATTTATGCTTGAGTTGATTAATTATAATTTATAACATTTCCTTGCAAAATATATTCTTTCTTTGAGATATTTAGTAGATCTCTCTTGTTTATCCTCTTTACATTGCTTCTATTTTATAAAATAATTTAATAAAGTTTTATTTTTAATAAAAAAATTATTTTGCATAGCTATAAGTATTCATGGTTCAAAAGTTTTGGAGCCACCTATATAGTAATAAATGTACTTTTAATTATCTTGCATTTTGTGCAGAGGACATACACTTATGACGTTATTTATGAGCATAAGGTTTATGAGATGTGGCAAAAGAAAGCAGCTTCCGCCTTGAAAAAAAAACTAAATCATGCATGACAAAGAACCAAAAGATTAAAGAAAACCACCAAAATGATTGACTGTCGAATCATTCCTTCAGCATGGATCTAGGCAGGTATAAGGAATAAAATGATTGATATTGAATGACACAAAAGCACATATGATGAAAAATGTATGGACATAAGAGCCACACATTTGACACCAAAAGAAGGGATATACATGTCAAACTACTGGTTTTGTGTCCATTATTTTAGTGCCCATTGTTTCACATGATGCATAAGCGGTACATATTTCATTAAAGACTAGAAAAATCTTAATATTTCTTTGAGTTGCTTTATGTTTACTCAATCTTGTATTGAATTTAAATTACATTTGTCTCTCTGAAAATAAAATTTTACTCTATGAAAATTGCATAAACATATAATCATCTATAGATTAATTTTTTTAAGATATTTAAACTAGTACATTTAAATTACCACCTAGTCATGAATATCACATTCATCATCATATTAGCTATTCAGTATAAAGATAGCAAAATAGTATAGTAAATAGCTTATTATTTCTTTACTATAATTTTAAGTGCTAGTTTCATTTCCAATAATTAGTATAATGTTAAGAAATACATATTAGGAAGAAGGTGGGAATTATAACATCCACCTATGATTATCACTGTTACGAGGAAATACAAAGTACTAACATATATGTCATCATCTAACTTTTGATGAGACTTAATTAGATAACAAGAATATCATACGCACCTTGGTAATTCCCTTAGTACTAAACATCTTGCCTAAGACTTCAAAAGCGCAGGAAGACTTGGTAAGCTCGACACTTTATGAATGGGCAGTAAGCCCATCATCACAGGAAAGGCCGGGAGTGTAGGAAGGGTAGCTTGGGTGGGTTGGGCGGGCAATGCAGGAAAGGCCACAATATCAAGAAGCTCACGTGCTTTAGAACACATGATTGCAACCATGAAGGAAATGACAGTGAAGAAAACAATAAGACTGGTTTTTGAAGCCATATATGGTACTTGGTTTGCTCGGTGATACAATTTTAATAGGAGTCCGAGGTGCCTGTATTTATAATGATCAGGGAGCATGCTATTTACGCCTTTGGCATTGCTTGTTGCATTGATATGAAAGTGCAATGGTGGAGAGATTATATTGATTCAAGAAGAAGATGAACTACAAGTTTGTAAACATGCACTACTTGTTTCGAGGTCTATGATACTATTTAGTACGGCTGCTATGACAACCTTTGATTTAGATAGTTTGTATATTATAAAATATGAACTGTTTAGCATGTAATTAATGACAAGGTGACATAGAAAGGAAAAGCTTATGGCTAAGATCACCATTTTTCCTTTCGAGAATAATATTAATACATATAGTTTTACTCACCTTGTAGATTAGTGTAGTTTGAAATAAAAATATTTGCAATTAATGTATAGATAAACTCCAGGTCAAATCTCTTATTTCCATTTAACCTGTCTCCATATACCACACACAACTCATTCATTGATTTTTCATCAACAACGATTCATATGATATTATGGGCCTCACTGATTTATTATTTTGTTACGATGAATGAATGTGATTTCTTATGGCACAACGAGACATTTAAGAAGGGAATAGAGGAATTGAACTCGATAGACTTTATCTTATTGAAGTCTAGTTCTATAGTTGAATCGATGGATGACTTTAGGTTCAAATACACTGAACAAAAACTAATTATATCCATTAAGTTTTTTTGCTTATAGACTAAGACCAACACGTGAGTCAAACAATCATAATCGTATATGTATATAATTTTTTGTGTTGGGGAAAATCCCTTAGATGATTAGTCTAAGGGAATAAAAAACCCAATGCAGCGAAAAACAACTAGACCGTAATTGTAGTGAGACGAAACAAATAGAGATAAACGTCAGAATAGACAGTCACAGATCAATGCAATGCAGAAAAATAAATAACACTAGTATTTATAGTGATTTCACTACTGCAAGGCAGTGTATGTCTACTTGGGGAGAGAGATTTTATTAATTACTGAAAGATTAGAGTTACAAGATTGAATCACTTTTGGAAGCTATACATAAGAGGAATTTACAATACGGACAAAATTTTGCACAGTTCAGCTCTTTAGGATGGCTACTATTGTTGTCCAGAAGCTTCACTATTTACAGAGTGAAGAAATGAGGAGGGACAACCACTATATAGCAGCACAGCAATTTGGTTCAATGTCATTTGGTTTGGCACACATTTGGTTCAGCAGAAACATACAAAGCTGGTTCGACATTAGCATCAGCATTTGGATCAATATTCTTCATAACATCTGGTCCGGCAAATCATTATGCCATTTGGTTCAACAAGCACTATTTTGGACCGGCATACATCTGGAGCAGCAAATCAACACTTCCACTCCAAAATTCATCTCCCCAAATCAACACCTTCTTCACCGATCCAAGCATCACCGAACTAGAACTCTTGTCCGGTAACCACCGCTTCACCACCTTACGAGAAATCTTGTCCGGTCCTCCTCCAATCTTCAACGCTCCGAAGCCCTGGCTCCTCTACACCGAACGAGATCTTCTACGCCTTCAATTTGTCAACTCATCGCTTCTTCTTCCTCGACCACAACTAGGGTTTCGGCCAAAGCTCTTCCTCATCAGCTTCTTCTCCACGACTTCCTTCTTCTTCATCGATGGTGGAATCAGGTATCACATCCAACAATCTCCACCTTGATACCAAATTCCATTCAAGCTATCCAACTCCGTCCACACCTTCATGCTCCAAGCAGTGGATACAAACCCACTGAGTTTCGGCAACGCCATCACCCATTACACTTTGTTAGCGAACTTTAGCAGGGCTGCCGCCCATCAACAAATTGTTCGAAGTATCCTGTCCGTGCAGAACTTTTCAGTCTCCATCATGAAACCCATGCCACCTTGTGGAACCTAGCACTTCGTTAAGCGAATCAAGTATGAGCAATGCTCGAACTTAGCAATATGCAACGTGACTTGGTAAACATGTGTACCGCATTCTCCTTTTTGTGCTTCTAAAGACGAACTAGCTTCTCTTCACTCATCGAGACAAGAACGACTCTCTCACCACCAATATTCTTTATCCTCGAGCTGAATGCCAAATTTTCAACTAAGTGAATTGCACTATGACTACAGTACACATTCACGTCTTCATATACAAAGGTCAAATCACATAATAGTCGCCTCAAATAAAGAGCCTCCTTAACTGCTTCAACCGCAGCTATGAGCTTTGCCTATGTAGTAGACAAAGCCACAATCATCTGCAACCTTGCTCTCCAATCGATCAATGTCTCACCATGGTGAACAAATATCCGAAGGTTTACTTCCTTCGATCTCTATCACCTGCATAGTCGAAATCAAAAAAATTCCAACCAAGCTGAAATCTATTCCTCTTCCGCCAAAGACAAGATTATGGTTTGGAGTTCCTCTGTGGTATCTAAAGGTACACTTTATTGCTTCCCAATGCGTCTTTCCTAGATTCGCTATGAATCTACTCACGAATCTAACCGCCTGTGTAGTATCAAGCCTAATGCGGACCAAGGCATACATCAAGCTGCCAATTGCACTTGGTTATGAGACCTTCATCATATAAACCTTGTCCTTTTCCGAGATCGGAGAGCTTTTACTAGAAAGCTGTATATGCAAAGGTAGAGTGTGTTGATTGTCTTCGCCTCTTCAATTCTAAACCGACCAAGCACCTTTCGAATGTACTCCTTTTGAGCGAGGCTCAAAAGTCCTATCTTTCTATCCCTTTGGATCTCCATACCAAAATTTTCTTTACTTCTCCAAGGTCTTTCATTTTGAATTCCGCTTTTAGTTTTTGCTTCAAACTATCGATTTCAACCTTATCCTTAGAAGTAATAAACATATCAAGCACGTAAAAGAGAAGGCACGCCCATCTACCATTCTTTAAATGCTTGAAGTACACACAATCGTATTTGATGCTACGTCAATACCAAGTGAAATCATAAAAGAGTCAAACCTCTTGTACCATTGTCTAGGTGACTGCTTAAGTCCATTCAATAACCTTTTCAATTTGCAAACCCAATTTTATTTTTCCATCCACAACAAGTCCTTTTGGCTGCTTCATGTAGATGGTCTTATCCAAGTCTCCGGGCAAGAAAGCGGTTTTCACCTCCAGTTGCTTCAGCTACAAGTCATGAGCTGCGACAATAGTGAGCAAAATATGGATGGATGTATGCCACACTACTGGAGAAAATATCTCATCATACTCCAATCCCTTTTTTTTGTGAAAACCCTTTAGCAACTAGTCTAGCCTTGTATCATCAATCATCCTTTACCTTGAACACCCACTTGTAACCTATGCCTCGGCTTCCTTAAGGAGGTGGTACCAAATCCCAAGTCTTGTTCATCTTCAATGACTCTAACTCCTCTTCCATAGTGCAAATCCACTTCGAACTGTCACATGACTTCAAAGCTTCATCAAGGTCAAGCGGCTCCTCATGAACCACATGTATGGTATAGTAAAACTGATCACCAAGACTAAGGTTCGCAAATTTCCAATCACCATACCTTTCGGGCAGCCTGATAGTCCTACGACTGACTCGGGTAGGTACTACTTTGCCTAAACTCCTTTCAGCTCCACCTTGAACTGAATTTCCTCTGGATTCATGCACATCACTAGCACTACTAGAAGGTACTTGTGGACTATCTTGTGATGTTTCATCAACTGCATTTTCCTTGACAGCATCAATAACAACTCTACTATTCGGCTGAAACATGGGAACTTCTTCCATCTCCTTAGGCCCATCAAAATCTTCCGATGTGGTACGTAGCTTCTCCTTCGGATTAAACATAGTAGACTCATCAAAAGTAACATGTCTAAAATGAACAATCTTTCGATCAACTGCGTTCGAAATTCGATATCGTTTGATACCATTAGTGTATCCCATCAGCATGCCCTTGTACGCTCTAGCCTCCAACTTATCATCAACTGTATGGTGAACGTACATAGGACAACCAAAAATTCGGAAGTAACCAAGATACATTGCTTTACCTCTCCACTTTTCCTCTGGAATCTTCCCATCTATGGTTGAGCACGGAATTCAATTTATGATATGCATCGCAGTTGGTAATGCCTCAGCCCAAAGGACTCTAGACAAGCCCGCCATTAATCTCATGCAATGAGCCTTCTCCAATAGAGTCTTGTTCATCCTTTCTGCAACCCTATTGGATTGTGGATCGTCGGGTGCAGTGAAATGTCTCTAAATACCATGCTCTCTACAAAATTCGAGAATCTCCCTAGAGATAAATTCACCGCCATTACCAGATCTCAGCACCTTCAACCTAGAACTAGATTGGTTCTGAACAAGCGCTTTACAGTCTTTGAACTTCTCAAAACTCTCTGATTTGGCCTTCATCACATACACCCATACTTTTTGAGAAAAGTCATCAATGAAAGAGATAAAATGCTTTTCTCCTCCAAGAGAAGGAGTAGAAACTGGTCCTCGGACATCTCTATGCGCATGCTCAAGAACTCGCCTTGATCTATGGAGTCTAACTCCAAAAGATACTTTAGTTTGCCTATCTAACACACGCTCCTAGTAAAAGGCCATCTTGTCGAAGGTTTCTCCTTTAATTATCTTCCATATCCAAAGCAAATCTAAGCCCTTCTCTAAAATATGACCCAACTTGAGATGCCAAAGCTTTGTGGCATACAAAGCATGAGAATTGCTACTCCAACACATGACTAAGAATTGTGGTTCCTTTCAGCAAATACAGATTTTAGAACACATCTCTTTCATAAGAACTAGTGCACCTCTCGAAACCTTCAGACCATCATTCTCGATAGTTACCTTACATCCCAAAGATACCAATTGTCCTAAAGAAATTATGGACTTTTGAAGACCTGGAACATAACCGGACACTTGTCAAAGCGCGTATCACTCCGTCAAACATTCTAATCTTCACCGCACCTTCACCCATTGTTTTACAGCTAGTATCATTACCATAAGAATAGAGCTTACCTCTCTTCCTATGAAAGAACCGAAGTAATCCTCACTAGGCATCATATGGAAAGATGCCCCCGAGTCCAGAACCCAATGGTCTAAGACATCTGACACTGAAGCAAACAACACATCGTCAGATAAAGACTTCTCCACCACAAATGGTAAAAATACATCTTCTTTCTTCTTCATCAAATCTGGGCAATCCTTTTTTGAATGACCAGGTTTCTTGTAGATAAAGCACTTACCATCCCTAGACTTTCCTCTCCTGCCATTACCGGGCTTCTTGTACTTGGAACGCCCTCTAGAGTGCCAATTCTTTTTATCTGCTCTATCTCTTTCAGCAAACAGGCCGTGACTACTACTTCCACCTCTACTTCCTTCACTTATCTCCTTCATCCGATCTCTCAAACCCTCAAATAGAAGGCATAACTTCACATCTTCCACTGTCATTGTGTCCTTAGCGAAGATAAGGCTGTAAGAGAAACCTATGTATCGCTTCGAAAGAGAACACAAAAGAATCATTGCCATTTGCTGTTCATACATCTTTAAGTCAACAGTCTTCATCTTCATTAAGAGATCATCAAAGAAATTAAGATTTTCCTTCAATGAAGTACCCTCTCTCATATGCATGGTGAAAAATGTCTTCGGTAATATCATACGGTTAGTCAGAGATTTTTTCAAGTAGAGATTCTCTAGCTTGGTCCAAATGCCCCTAGCAGTGCTGTCACTGCTAATCTTGGGATAACATTCTCTCCTATAGCTAGTTGTAAAGTAGTAAATGCCCATTTCTCCATCTCCTTCCTTTTCACGGCTAAGATGTCAGTCGTCAACTCCTTAGGAGAAAATACTACTAGATGGACTTTATTCCTCATTAGAACAACCTTCATCCTCCGTTGCCACTTCTCGAAGTCTTTATCCCTATTCCATTTATCAATTTCAAACTATGATCCTGACGTGATATACATCCCTCTAGTATAGGTTCTTGTACCAACCGGAGTCACTTCATCTCCTGCCATAGCGTCTAACACTCCTTAATCAAGCTTGATGCTCTGATACAAACTATCGAGGAAAATCCCTTCAGATGATCAGTCTAAGGGAATAAAAAACTCAACGTAGTGGAAAATAACTGAACCGTGATTGTAGTAAGATGAAACAAATAGAGATAAATAACAGAACAGACAGTCACAGATCAATGCAATGCAGAAAAATAAATAACACCAGTATTTATAGCGGTTCTACTACCGCGAGGCGGTGTACGTCCACTAGGGGACGGTAGATTATATTAATCATCGAAAGGTTAGAGTTACGAGATTGACTCACTTTTGGAGGCTACACATAATAGGAAATTACAATACAAACAAAATTCTGTGAGTTTCAGCTCTTTAGGATGGCTACCATTGTTGTCCAGAAGCTTCACTATTTATAGAGTGAAGAAATGAAAAGGGGCAACTGCTATATAGCAGCTCAACAATCTGGTTCGACGTCATTTAGATCAGCACATATTTGTTCAACAAAGACATACAAAGCTGGTTCAGCACTAGCATCGGCATTTGGATCGGTATTCTTCATAACATCTGGCCCGGCAAATCACTATGCCATTTGGTTCAATAAGAACAATTTTGGACTGGCATACATGTGGAGCGCCAAATCAACACTACCACTCCAAAATTCATCTCCCCAATCAACACCTTCTTCATCGATCCAAGCACCACCGAACTAGAATTCTAGTCCGGCAATCATCGCTTCACTACCGGACAAGAAATCTCATTCGGTCCTCCTCCATCCTTCGCCGCTTCGTAGCCCTGGCTTCTCTACACCGAACGAGATCTTCTACATCTTCGACTTCTCAACTCGTCGCTTCTTCCTCCTCCACCTTCGGCCTAGGCTCTTCCTCGTCAGCTTCTCCTCCGCGACTTCCTTCTCCTTCGTCGGCAATGGAATCAAGTATCACATCTAACATTCTGATCATAACATAAGTGCTTTTTGTATTATTTGACATTTTTTTGATCTACTATATCCTCTATTACTTGTAGGAAATTAAGACAAATAAACTAGTGAGTTTCGAAGAAAGTTTCACAGCTTGGCATACTAAAAGAGAAAAAGCATTATTTGTTACTCAATTTAAAAAATAACCGATTTACTCAGTTTGAATTCATCTAATAAAAAATACCTTTGAATAGATCATATTTTTCATAATATTCACTTAAAAGTAGCAGTAGTGATTATAATAACACATTATTTGTTACTACTCCATATGTTGTACATATGGGTGGTATATGAGGAAAGTACCTAAGTTACATTCTCTTTTAATTTGTGAAATTATACCTAGGAATACTTGTTAGGAATGAACTGTACGCAATATAATACTAGAGAAACTTATCAAAATAGTACCAGATTTAGCAAAGTTACATATACAACTATGAATTGTATGCAAGGAAGTTACTAAAATGTTTTATTCTTTAATTTAATTTGTCGAACCATATTTATTTATGAAATTTTATCTTAAATAATAAGTATATGATTTTGCAATGCAAAGCAAACATGAGATAAATATGATGCAAATTTTGCACACTTTTACTAGCTTTATATCATAAGTTATTTTTATTATTTATATTAATTCAAACTCCATTTAAACTAAGTTCAAAATTCAAACATAGTTTGTTTAAACCAGTTCAAACACAGTTTGTTTAAACTATGTTCGGACCCAATTTAAACTAAGTTCGGACTCAGTTTGATAACTGATTTTAAACTTGGATCAAAAACTAGGTTACTTCAGTTTGGTAGGCATTGGTAAGTGTAATTAGCATAGTAGTTTATTCGCACTCTTGATTTCAGTTTGCCACGACTTTAATTTTCTCATTTATGGTTCTATTTTAAAATAAATGCTTAGATGTTTCTATCAAACAAGGAATATGATATTACACTTTTAACCTTCTCACAAAACATACATGAAGAAAAAAGTTGAGCCATAAGAAGATGAAAATGTATGGAATCCACAATTTTGGGTTGAGTCATCCAAAGGACTTACAAGAGGAAGAGTTTATGGAGAATCGTATATTAATACAAGTACTACATGGGATAAAAGTTTTCAATCCAACTTGTTAGCAGATCGTGCTAATCAAGAATACCTGTTATGTTCACTAGTATGTCATTAGCATTAGAGCTTAAATCGATAATGGAAAAAAATGTGCAATTGAAAATAACTAGTTTTCTTTATTCAATTAATCCGACCAATCTCCAAAGAAAAAACAACAATCATATACAATCAACCAACCACCTAATCAAATATCATTGCTCTTGGATCAGTTTTTTGTACGACCGCCAAGTAAAATCCCATCACCACCTACTCAGTCATTCCCAACACTAACTACTCTACCATTAACACAACTATCAAGTCAAGTGTTGCAATCTCCTACTCAACTATTCCTACAACCTTCAGGATTTCTCTTGCACCCACCGCGTCAAGTCCTACAACATTGTGATCAACTGTTACTATAAATTCGTAATCATATCTCACATTCATCTGGTCGGTCATCTCAATCACTTTATCAGATGACATAACCATTAATCCTTGTCAATAAACACTCGAACAATATCGAATAATGCACTTTTTCAATCAACTTTTAGAAACATTTTAGAACAAGCTGGATCTTTCATGCAACTATTAAGACCTATAACACAAGATCAACCCGATCACAATCAATTGGAAACAATCAAGCATTGAACATTATTGTAATGTTCGATCTTAAAATGAAAATGATGCATGAATGTTTCATTGCTTGCTAGCTTCTAAAAATATCAAGTATACTCTGTTAGGAAAACTTGTCTTTGCTTTTAAACTTTTATTCTAGGTTTTGTTTTGTTTGGATTTGCTTGAGGACAAATTTATTGGATTTAATTCTGATATGCTTTTTTAGTTATGACATTTGTACTTTGGATATTCTGTAAAAAAAAGTTCTATCAACAGACAATTGGTTATTTCCTTTTATACATGTGTTCAAAATTTATCCATTATCTTTCTATGTGCTGTGTTAAACATTATTTTTTTTTTATTCATTGATGTGTGATGAAACTGAAGTAATATTATGTTCCATTTGTTATTGCAGTTTGATTTATAATAACAACTATATTAATGACTGGTTTGAAATCTTAAATGTGGTTTTTATTGTCATACTAAAGACCCATAAAATTGTCTCTAACTAGTTTCTAATCTAAACACTTATTTGAATCCATTAGTGAGGTCATTAATATTTTAGAGATGAATATTGGTAGTCTTGTCCACATGTGTGGCATAATGAAAAATGAGTGCCTAGGTCTATCATCAGACATAGGCTCGAGCCTTGCCCTGTACACATGTCTCATAAAAAGTAGTATCCAGGGGTTATATGTGTCATGAGCTGAAGTGGATGGGCAAAACTTAATTCCCCTTAGAAGTTTACCAGTCCACCGGATTCTCCTGAATACAGTTCAAAAAAATAAATTATGTCTATGTGTTGGTTTCAAATTTAAATTACAAAAAAAAAATTTGTTTAAAGACAACATAAATTGTATCCAATAAAACATTTTTTGTAGTGTTCGTTCCACTTTTCTTTTTAATTATATATTCCCGTATAAATTTCCTAACTTGTATAGTAATGCTGGACATGATGCAACATTGTCGGTCATTACTATCAAATGTTCTTTCATACGCGTTACCCTCCACTGGAAATTTCTTTACTCCATAATTGATTTTGTCATTTTATAAACACCAAATGTCGTGTAGTAATTCCAAATGATTTTACAGTTTTTCGTATTTAGGCATCTGAAATTATAAATAAATAATAAACAAAATTTATATAAATTAGGTAAAATGTATTTTCACAAAATGAATGTTTACATGCCTTCACATACTAACTAAATTATTATTTATATTTTGTAATGCTACTGAACATATTATTTGCATTTTAATAATCTAATTAAAGAAACTAGTGCGAACCCGTGCTTCGCATACGCACCGCACTAAACCTCTTTTCATCATAACATGTTTAAATGATTTATATGGTTCATTGTTTAAGAAATAGTGATCTTTTTTATCAATTTTCAAATAAGTTTGTTTTTTTTCTAAACTTGTGTATAAATCTTTGAAAACAGTAATACAGATAGTACTGGTGCTTGATAAACGATTGAAAAATATCGAGCAAAAATGATTTCAAAGATAAAATTTCCACACAATACACATATAAGTTATACACATATAAATTTATTGTGTGCATCAGCTGTTGCTCCATGCATCAGCTGTATTATATGTAACTTCATTTGGTGAGATACCTTTATCAATCATTTCCTTTAATATTTGGTGTCGTTGATTCCATTTGCTGCTTCGGTAATAACTATCTATAAGAGCAGTGCAGGTAACAACATTTGGTTTACACTTGACCATTGATCCAAAAATTCCAAAAGCAACGTTGACATGATTCATGAGAACGCAAGTGTTGATGATGATCCCATAACTGACTATGTCTAGAAACACATTATGCAGCATCATATTATTGTAGAATGATAAGATTAGAGGATAAATAGATTTATTTCTGTTTTGAACGATTCTTGTGGAAAACATGCTAAATCTGAAGCATACATATTTTATGTCTGAAGTGTTGGAACTAACAACCATTCTTCGACAATATTTATTTTAATATGAAGAATATCATTGTATTTCTTTTGTAGTCAAAGAAAATCCAATATAATAAGAAGCATATAATTATATTTATTGCTTTTGAGCTTTCTGGTTTCATTTTTAATTTCATCTAACATTGTTGCTGTATTTTGGTAATGTTGGATTTTATTAGACTTGATTGCAATCTGGGAAAGTAGAATCAGAGGCTGGAAATTTTCAAAACAATCAACGACATAGATTAGTTAAAAGAAATAAAGTCAAACAGATTTGATAACTTTAATAATATGAATAATCCAAAAAATTATGAATTTAAAATTTACTTTTAGCTATCAACAATGGATATCATTGGAAAGCATATTAAATTTGAGATTTTATAGTGAAATCGATTTTTAAATCCAATTAATGTAGAAAAAATTATCACATTTCAAAGTTTAGAATAGAAAGAAATTAAAAACATGACTGTTCATTTTCTAAAATCTGAAGGAGGCCTGTGTGCTCTTGAAATCTAACTCAATAATAATATTATAGTATAGATTTGTTTATCTCAGTATTATTAGGCCCAATAATCTAGTTAACAAATCAGAAATACACATTTTTTTAGCCACTAAATACATGTTTAGCATTATAGGCATTAATATTAGTTCTTTGCTTATTAACCAATACCTGTTACCCGCTGAATACATCTTCATCCACTAAACAAATCTTTGTTCGGCTCATTAGGTAATTATTTGTTCTTAGCATATTTAACAAATTCGCCATTTCTCTAACGCCATTGTCTTGTGAATCTCAAGTGGAGCCGTCATCATCGATCCTTCACCTCAATGATATCCCCTTCAACCGTCATCATCGTTTCTTGTAATCAATATGAAAAATTCTTTAAATCAAGTAAATATTTATGTTTGTGGTTTACTTTCGCGTTAGTGGATTTTTATAGCCAAGATTTGATTCTCCAACATGTGAAATAATTGAATTAAAAAATTCTTTGTTTTTTGTGAAACGTAAAGTTAAAGTTGATTGAGATAATATAAAATGTTTTATTCTTTCGTTGTTTGATTGGATGAATTATTGGCTTCGTTTTCATTGAATTTCCGCTGTAACCTTTTAGTTTATCTAATTTAAAAAAACAGGCAATCATCCTTTTCCAGTCCTGTCCATGTCGGAACTGGACGGAATTGTCGGGATTCCAGCTTGTCGACCGGAATATTGAACCTTGATAATTACATATGCCGTGAAAACAATGGAAAATAATTTTTGATCAGGCTGCTAGGGAATCAAATTTTACTATTTTCGGTAGTTTTGCATTTTCTCCATGGTCCAAAATTCGACCAACACCCGAAAATCCGGCCATTTCATTCCGATTCTGGCGTTGTTCGTACCAGAATTTGTTGAAAACCTCATTCCGGTTGACATTGAAGAAGAAAATAAAATGAATTTTTTTTATTGTACATTAATTTTTTTTTGAACTTATTGCAAATCTAATTGATGCATAAGAGAGAGAAAGAAAGAATCAAACCAAACAAATAGAAAAAAGCCGTTTTTGAATGCATTATCCGAATTCGAGCATCTCGAATCGAGCAACCTATTGAATTGGACAATCTAGGGCTACACCTAGATTAGATCTAAGGATTTGTACAACGGCTTTGGAACTAAGGGGTTGCATTTGTTCGATGAAGAAGATGGAATATTTTGGGTCCGTGACTGTGTTTGATGAAGAAGCAACTTGGCTTCAGACAATATAGATAGTGATATGATATTGGGATTTTTTTTTATCACGGGCTTCTTTCTGAAAAGAAATTGGAATTTGCAGCATTTATTTGATTTGATGCCAAAATTAGAATGCTAAGCTTGAATGCTAATTTGTAATCTTATATTTATTTGGTTAAACATGCCCAATCAAATCAAAATTATAATTTGGGGATAAAAAGATGGATTTTCCGCTTTAAATACAAAATTGCAATAATTATTAATGTTTTTACTTGAATAAATGTACATAAAATCCGAAATCGGAAAAAATAACGGAATTTATGATATTTCTGAAATGGAACCGAAATAATGAAAATTTTATCTGACCAGAAAGGAATCAAAAACCAAAATTTTGAATCTTGGCTTTCTCTCCAAAAGTTGCTAGGTATGCCAATACTTCTATGCACGATGTTTTCGCTTTGAACCACTTAGTTTTGTTTAAAGGTTGCCCACGAAAAAAAAATTCATGTCAACCATTTGATTATGTGTATGAAAAATCATTACAGAACATTAAATAAACACAACTAAATATGATTATATAATAATAATCCATTACAATAGCGATCAACTATTGATCTTTCAAACCAAACTTGAATATCTTAATCTTTCAAACCAATCTTAGTATTTAGCTCGGAGGCTGACAGTGATTTTTTTTAAATATGCTCTTCTAACTATATCTTGACCATTTGGATCATAGTCCAAAATTTGATGTCGTAGACTAGGATCGGATGAAAGATTCGATAAATCAACTTGAATATGACTTCGAGTTTCCGAGTTTGGAATTATTGTGTTTTGATTATCATTATTTACTGTATTACTGAAAGATGCAGAAGCTCCAACTTCGATGGAAATATCTTCGATGGTTCTCTTAAAATATTTCCGGATATCTAAGATTAAATTTTTTTACATTGTATTTTCATCAATAATAAAATTGCCATTGTCTACAATGATTGTCCTTTTATTTTCGTTAATACTAAAACTGCATTTGTCTACAGCAAATCAAACCAAACCTAATACTAAGATTGAATACAAAATGAATACTAAGATTGGCTTTTTATTTGCAAAATGAATACAAAATGAAACCAAACTGCAATTTTTATTTTCGATGCAATTGTCTTTTTATTTGCCATTGAGTACCAATTTGAATACTAAAACTAAATACAAAATGAAGCTTTCAACACATTGAATATCGAATTGAAGTATTCCAATTAAACCAAATTGAATACCATAAATTGCCAAACTGAAATATTCGAATTAAGCAAATTCATTAAATCAAAATTACTCACTATCCATTTCGAAGCTTTGATGTGAAGGAGGCTGACTTGCGGAGGAGACGACAGCGACCGGCGCGACTGGCGGAGGAGTCTACAGGCTACAGCGACAAGTTGCAGTGGGTGAAGGCTGACATGCGAGTTGCGACGAGCCGACGACTGAAGTATGCGATTTTATGTTAATTGATTAGGGTTTCTCTTCATTTTTTAGAATGAGAGTTTTTTTTTTCCGATTTCTTTTTTCGTTTTTGAGATTTCTGAAAGGGTGATGTGCCCAGTCCAGAAATAATGTAGTTCTGCCTCTGACTATATTTGTGTATTACTCAAACACACCATTGTTATTTATAGCTAATTTTGCCTTTTGTAACCTTCAACACCATAAACCAGAGCAAAAAGCGAACAATCCAAAGCCGGGCACAAAAATTGAAACCAATGAACTATATATACTAATATAAATAGAAATCTTTACGGGAGACTTGCACCTATGTTGATGCCACATGCAAGAAACATGATACTTTCAGTTTCTATACTTATTTAAAAGGATAAACATGATGATCATAGATCTATGAGCATACTGTATATCTATGGAAAAGCTTTTGCCCCATAAAAGGACAAACTTGATCAAATACTAAGAACTAAACAAGAGTAACAATGTGATTGAAACCTTAAAACATACATGAATCACAGCCTCTCTTGGCTGCCCCAAATGTGTATAGTGCAAGGCCAAAGAAACTGACTTCTTCTAAAACTGCATCATCATCGTCGTCGTCAATATGATATGTGCATGCGTTCGTCTTAGTCATAACTTAAAGAAATTACAAGTTTCCTAATCTAATAAGCACTGACTTAATTTATATTCACGTACACAGTCATTGCATGGAATATGAAAAAAAAAACAATAGATATCGTTCATGCACAAGTTTCATACAAAATATACAAATGCAACTAAGCAGTGAAACCGATACAATTAACACAAAAGATAAAACAAGATTTTGTGATAGATCACTAAAGACAAATCAGCATCCAGTTGCTAATGCACAAACGATCATAAGTTGTAACATTTAAGCTTTTGTTAAGATTTAATAACAATATTTGATAACGTTCACCTCATCAAGAATCAAGAATCAAAGAACCAAGCATGCTTTAAAATTCATCTGAATTAGTTTCCTCAGTTATCTTTCCTACTAAAAAGAACATAAAGACATGGAAAACTATTCATCGTCGTCATCACCGTCGTCACCACCACTGTCGTCGTCGTCACCACCATCATCCTCGTGGTCATCATCACCACCACTACCATCATCATCATCCTCGCTTCCAGAAAGCAGTACTTCCACTGGAATCACAGTGCAAATTTTTCGCTTTCTTGTACTAGATATTGGTTGACCATTCTTGAGTTTTGAATTATCTGTCTTATTTGATGATACTGAAGACCATTTCGAACGACAAGCCTTTTTCGACCGGTAAGGAACTGTAAATTTTGAACTGATCTTTTTCCAATCTATATTACCGACAACAGCACCCACCAAACACTTTAGTTTCTGTTCTTCTTCTTTGCTCCATTTTGCATGCGAGCTACTAATTTCTTGATGGTTTTCATTAGACCCATCATTCTTTGATACATGGTCATACCATCTAAAAAGACAAGCACTGACTGATCGTTTAGGGTTTATAAACTCCGAACTGATTACTTTCCAATCTAACATATTACCATCAATAGCAGCTACCACGGCGTTTCTTAGTTTTTCATCTTCTTCCTTGCTCCATTTTACACACTTTTCTTCTTGAGTTGATAAATTTGTATACCACCTCCAACGACAAGAATTAGGCGATCGATATGGATGTGTGAATTCTGAACTGATCCTATCCCAATCTTTTTTATCATCAGAAGACTGAACCAAGTTTCTTAATTTTTGGTCTTCTTCCTCGCTCCATTTTACACAATGATTCCCTTCTTGTTTTTTGTCTTGAGACATTTTCTGATTACTATGAAAAAATTATTTTAACTGCAGATTGTTTTCTGTGAGCAAAGAACTCTCCGAGGCTTCCTTTTGTCAATTTACCTCTCGCGGTGTAGAATTTGCTTATGCGCGTATATTTTTGTCGATGACTTTTTTATATTAGATGAGTTACGAAAACACAGGCGGAAATGATAATTAGCCCGTAGCTATGATACAGAATTTCTGTTAATTTATTAAGATAAACGCCATTTCTATTGGTATTGTGTGATTTAAGGCTTTAATTTTTAACTGTAGAAAGCACAACCTATGTTGCAATTTCTTTGAAGATTTTCAATTCTTCTTTGAATCAAGGCTCCAAATTTCGTTTTCCGTTTCTATTCCGAACTTCACACAACTTTGAAATTTTGGTTTTGTTTTGTCAATTTTCAAAATTTCGTTTTGATTCTGATTTACAAATTCCGAGGTATTTTTGTACTTAATAAATACTCATGTCCACTGAATGATTTTATTCAGAGTTTATGCTAACATTATACATTATACCATTGCGAAACCATGTTACGCACACGGATCGTAGTTATTTTTTCTGCAATTATCATTTAATTTATTTTTATCTTCTATATTATTTTAACGTTAATAAGTTATGCACATATCCTTTTTCTCTGTGTAGGACATAATTTGAACATGCTAATAAAAGAATTTATAAGTATAATAAATTACAAGAACTACAATGGTGAATGTTTGCACCGAATTTGTAACGACCTGGAAATTTTAAACGATTTAAATAACGTAATTAACTAAATTTTTCTTGAAATTAAATAATAAAATTTAGCAATGAAAATTTGATATATGAAATGCGTCTATTTAAACATAACAAATGACAGATTTTCATGGGTAATATGAAAGTTAGTTCTGTATTGCAATTTTAGATTTTAATTTAAATTCAATTAAAAATTTGATAGATATAAATTATTTTCTAAATCTGAATATTTTATGTAATAAAAATATAAATCATTTTTTGAGTGAGACGTTGTATTTCATTTCGTCAAATTTGAACTGTTATAACTCCGTTTATCTTGTTTTGTCATTTTAGCAGCATTTTCGGCAGCGGAAAATCAAGTTTTTAAAACTTAGTCGTATCGTTGATATCTGTGTACTATTCTGTTTATCTCGTCGTGCTGATCTCCGCAATATATTCATTTGTGCATTTCGGTGTCCGGTATGCGGCGAGATCTGCAAAAAGATCGTCGTAACGGTTCCGTCTTTGAGTTTTGGTTCTTAGTCTTTTCAATTGCCACCATAGGATTCCATAAGCCATCTACATTTATAATTTGGATTTCAACAGGTGACTTTTCTTTTTCCCGCCTTTTCAAATTTATATATGTGAATACTGCCTCTTCTATTTCATTTTCTGGTTGTTCTCTTTACTTTTTCTTTCTGCTAACTTTCTTAAAAAAGGTGAATTCACGTTCCTCTTCTTCTTCCATGCTCCTGCCATCAATTTTCGTGCACTTTGCCTCCTGATCCGAAGTCGTTCCCTCGCCGCCCCTCCTCTGACTCGAAGCAAACCAAAATCGCCATCCCCTTTTCGCCTATCCAGTGACCCGAAGCAACCCTCCCAGAAACCCGAAGCGCGACCCGAAGCAGCCACCATTGGAAACCAGAAACTTCGCCTAGACCGTAGAATCCCAAAACTCGAAGCAACCTCCTTTGACCCGAAGCTGTTCCCGAAGCATGGTCCCCTATGACTTGAAGCAAACCCAAAATTCTCGTTTTTTCCAAAACCTGAAGCACTCTTCCCTAACCCGAAGTCAAACCCAAAGTAAACCCTCCCCTGACTCGAAGCCTGACCCGAAGCAAACTTCAGTCTGTCGACAAATGTCATTTTTTGTCGTTTTTGTATTTGACAATGAATTTTTATGTTATATATATTTGTTCCTTCTAATATTTATAAAAACAAATGTATATATGTATTACATATGTATATATATTTGTTGTTCATCGAATTCTCGTGCTAAATTCATTTTGCTTATCATAGATATTTAAAGTGTCCGTATCCGTGTCAGTTGCTTTTCAATTCCATCGTTCTCTAGCCATGAAAGGTGAGCGATCACTCACGATTAACGTTCTTATATTTAGTAAATTTATTTCACATGAAATGACGATTGAAATGTGTTGTTAAAATTTAATTTGTTAGTAATTAAATTGTTGAATATGATATGTTATTAATTGAATTGCTCCTATGATTGATATATGACACCATAACCTGTTGAATATATATTATATTTAAATTGTTACTTATGATATATGCATGTGATTGATATGTTATGCTATTTTATATCATTATTTTATGTTCTCACTCTGCAAGTTCCTGGTTTTAGGAATCCCTATGAGCTGAAATGATACATACCCGAACGTTCTTATAGGTTAAGGAAAATCGTTATGGGTTGAAATGATAAACCCAAGCGATTTTATTAATTTGAATTTTGGAATTACGGGTTGAATGATATATACCCGTAAAAAATTAAATTGCGGATTGAAATGATAAATATCTGTATCATTTGACCATATGATAGAAAATTATATATGGACACCGTTGGTCCATTTGAAAAATGATTTCCAAGGTTTTAAAAGAAAATATGTGGGTTTTAATAAATAATGATTTTAAAATGTAATATAAAGATTTTTTTTATATAGGAGGAAAAAATTTAGATTTTTAAAATTATATATTTGGAAATTTTGAATTTATAAGTTAGTTTTGAAAATATAAATTTTAAAATTTTACTTATAATTTTATATTTTTAAATATGTAAAATAAGATTTAATATAATATAAATTTAATAATAAATTTTAATTTAATAAAATTTAATTTAATATATATTTATATTATATTTAAGTATTTCTTTAAAATTATATTTTAAAAATATATTTTTTAATAACTTTAATAAATTTAGATTGGGAAGATAAATTGAAATTGATTTGAAATTGTATTTGTTTAAGAATTATATTTAAATAAAATTGATTTGAAACTTATTGAATTTGAGATTTTAAAGATATGGTTTTATAACTTGATTAGATTAAAGGTGATTAAATGTATATTTTCAAATTGAAATAAATTGAAATTGAAATAAATTGAAATTGAAATTGAAATTGAAATTGAAATTGAATATTTAGTTTTGATTTAAATGTGTAATTGGAAATTTTATTTAAATGCTTATAAAAAGTGATTAGGTGAATATCTTAAAATTAAATATAACTGAAGCTAGATATTTAATTTCGATTTTATTTAAGTTTATAATTTGGGATTTTGTTTAAGTTCTATTGGAATGATTAAGTGAATATTTTCCAAATTGAATAAAAATTAAGATTTAAATTTTGAAATATAAATGAAATTTATCAAATTGAGTTATTATAAATTGTTTGAATATTTAACTTCGAAACCTATTGAATTGAAAGTGGTTTAAATTTATAGTTCAAACCCGGATTTGAAATCAATATAAATTAAAGATGATTTTAATGAGATTTTGAATGGATTTTTTTAATGGAATTGTTGACCTGAGATTGATTTGAATTTGATTAGTGAAATTACAAGAAACAATGCTAATTTGAAACTATTTTCGATATAAACCGTTTTTAAAATATAAACTTTTTTAATTAAATAAACTATTTTAATTTACAACCTATTTTTAAAGATATAAACTATTTTTAAGTTATAACTATTTCGATATATATACTATTTTCAATATTTAAACTGTTTAAATTTGAATTGTTATGATTTAGATTTAATGAATTTAAAATACTAATACTTTGACATGATGGTTTAAACTATTTTTGTTAATATGATTTCGAAAGTGAAAATGATTTTAAAGTGATATGATTTGAAAAGAATATGATATTTTAATATGAAGTATGAATTGTTTGAAATGATTATAAAAGTGATTTTATAAAATAACCATGGTGTGAAATAAGAGTTTGGTTTTTAAAGAGACCGGGATTGGATATTATCATACGCTCTGCCAATACCGAAAACCACTTTAACAACTGTGTACGTGGTGGAGATTCTAGAAAAAAGTAGGATGGTTTGGTGTACGATCCTGTATGAGGTATTTACATAGCCTGACTCCCGTGAGTCAGCTTAGATGTGAATAAATTAGGAGCCACGACGAGCCAAGTGAGGTCATTCCTCCTATCGAACATGTTTCTTCGATACCATATTACGACTTTGTGATGATTTGGTGGCCACCCCTTGATTTTATTTGGGAGTGTGTTTCGAGGTGGGCGGTAGTAGCTGCTATATGTTACCAGCAGTCCGGATCCGCAATTGGTAGGATCCTACCATAGTATTGCCTCGAGCCGTGCTCACATGCCCTATCGTGCCTTCTACGAGTTTGGTTTATACCATACCTATGGAGTGCCCTCTAATAGCCCTCCAGTTTCGGAGGAACACGGTACTGTATAAATTATGGGAATATATAAAATGTGTTAAGGGTGATATGGGTAACGCCTTAATGCTATTTTAGTAGTTTACTTTACTATATACATTATATATGTAGCGTATTGTATACATAGCTCAATGGATCAATAGAGGTTGTGAATCCCAAACATCTTTTAAGTTATTTTGTATCTCAGTTGACATTTCACTTGACTTGAATTTACTGATGTAAGAATGTTAATCCTGACTCAACTGCTTTGTGTTTTTCTTTATACTCGGATCAGACTGAGTGTCATAACATTTGAGACTCACCTTTGGAGCTTGGTGCTTCACTTGAAGATCTGTCTCTTATCTATTCAGCTTTCGGTTGTTACAGTTATTCCCAGTTGATTATTCCGACTTTTCTTTTTGTTTATGCATTAGAGATTTCTTTGTATGTGAGATTTCTATTGTATTTCACACACTGATGTTTGTATAGTAGCTTCATAACTATTATTTATCTATTTCTGCTACTTATTGTCAAATTACTTTATGTCTGTGATTCTGTGATTGATTTATTTACTGTACATGCTAAGTTTTGTCAAACATAAATTAAAAATTTGTTGTTCTGAGCAACTCAAGTCTAGATGATTGTCGATTTGAATGGTTTGAAATATCAGGTCGTAACAAGTGGTATCAGAGCTCTGGTTTAGGCAAAACTTAGCATATGGAGTAAAAATAAATTACAGAATCATCTTCGTTCAAGTTGGAAATTCTTTGTTATAATCCTCTTCGATTAAGATTTGTAATGACCCGATATTTTCAACCATTAGCATCCGCACATGTCGAACTTGAATTGCTCAAAATACCGCGTAGTAAATAAAATTTGGCAAATCTCAGAATATACAGCAAATAAATAATCACAGATCACAGACACAGAGTAAATAATAATACAGCGGAAGTAAAAGGGATAGTAGTTCATGAAGCTACTATATAATAATAAGATACATAAGAGTTAAACAAAATACAATGGGAGAGTAAGAAGATATATCAGGTACAAATCAGAATAGATCACTGAAATCACTGAATACTAAAAGCAGAATATATGGCTGGATCATCAAGAAAAGCTCCAACTCTGAAGGTGAGTCTTAAATGCTGAATCACTCAATCTGACTCGAGCGTAAAGCAAAACACAAAACACTCGAGTCAGGACATAAATACTTATGAACTGTAAATCAACTCAAGTGAACAGTAACAAAATGCATCAGTAACTTAAAGGATGCTTGGGATCGCCCATCCTCTAAGAATCCGTCAAACTATTTACTAGGTAGTAATATTGCGCTATTATAATAATGTCTACAGTAAAATAAACTTACTTTAAAATAGCGTTCTGGGCTTACCCATATCACCCTTCACACATAATAGTCCCAGTAGTCCATCCAATATCATGATATCTCCAAATCGGAAAACTATCAAAGGATACCACACGGGCTACGGGAGAAAAACAAACTCGTAGTAAAGGCTCGGTATGGTAGGTGACACGGCACACAAGACAACGCCAGAGTAGATATACCAATTACGCACACGGGCAGCTGCCACATACGCCCACCTCGGAACACACTCCCATATCAAAATCGGAGGATGGCCATCTAATCAATCACAAGTGAGAGTATAGTATAGAAGAGGTGTGTCCGACCAGAGGAGCTACCCCTTTTGGCCCGAGATCGCTCCTGTTTTAGCCACCTTATGCCAACTCACGGGAGTTGGGTCCACGTAATGTACCTCAAGAACGGCGCCACCATCCTACTTCATTCTGGAATCTCCACCATGTACACGGTTGTTAAAGTGGTTTTCGGAGTTGGCAGAGAGTATGACAACTTCCGATCCCGGTCTCTTTAACAACCAAGCATTATTATAACGCCGTGGTCATTTCAAAATAGTTTATACTTCAAAAAGATCAAATCATTTCATTTCAAAACTATATTCCTTTCAAAATAGTTTATACTTCAAAACCAAAACCATTTTTATTACAAAACTATTTATTCAATCAAAATAGTTTATACTTCGAAACCATAATCATTTTCATTTCAAAACTATATTCAAATCAAAATAGTTTATCATTTCCATTTTAAACATATATTCACCTTTCAAAAATTATAATACTTTCAAAGTTATAACTTTTTCGAAACCAAAATACTTGAAATCATTACACTTTGAGAATCATAACATTTTGAAATCACATATTTGAAATCATGGAACATTCCTTTAATTCTTTACATTTTACAAATTTATTCAATTAAACCAAAATTTCAAATTTCCTATTTAATTCAAATCAAACCATCAGTTTCAATTCAATTCAGTTTCCTTACAAAACATTTCAAATCTTATCAATTAAAAATATAGATTTGGTCCACAAAATAAAATATTAAATTTTTAATATACTTCAAAGCTTTAATATCTCACTTTTCAAAACTAAATTTTAAAATTTCATATATCTCAAATTTAACTTCATTATTACTTACTTTTGAAATATTCATTTATAAATCCAATATCATTTAAATAAACTCAAATTACAAGTAAACCAAATATCCTTTCATACAAATATAAACTTCAAATATTCATTTATCAAAATCAAATATCATTCAAAATTCATATTCTTTCTCAAAATAAAAATCAAATCATTTCCAAACCATTTAAATCATCAAAATATCATATCCTTTCAGAACCTCATTATCAAATCATTATTTAAGTTCAATTTCAAATATTCAAATTTAAATGTCATTTTAAAAAATCAATTATGTCATTTATTTATTATTTCAAATATCATTACAAAATACATTTAAAAATTCCGTTCAAAAATTCATTTATCTCATTTAATTCAAATTAAAACATAACCAAGTAAACCTTATTTAAATTCAAATTCAATTTAAATTCCTTAAATATTCAAATTCAAATATTAAATTATATTCAAAACTCCTTAAATATCACAAATAATAAATTCCAAAAGTTAAATCATTTAACACTTTAAAATATGACTCAAATAGTGTTAAAATCTATAACGTTTCAAAACATTGTCAAATTTTAGCAACGACAGCATTTATAAAATGATAGCATGCTTATAGTTTCCAAAATAGTTTAGTTCAAGAATAAGGGCATTTATAAGATGCCGTAATATATATTTAGTTATTTCAAACCTAGTTAAATTCAAAAACAACAACATTTAAAAATGTTGTCATAAGACTACGACATTTTGGAAATGCTATTAATAAAATTCCAAATTTTATTATAACTTTAAAAACATCAACACTCCAAATTCTTGTCATTTAAATTTATAAATCATATTTCTAGACTTTAAAATTTCACAATTAAATAACTTTAACATATGATTTATCACAATAAAATTTTAAAAATCAAATATTAAATTTTAAAAACTCAATTCATTTATTAAGTCAAAATTTCACTGTTTATTAACTTATAAATTTAAATAAAACTTAAGATTTTACTTCAAATATCATTTCAAAACTTTAAATTAAATTTCCGTTATTTACTTACATTTTTAAAATAAAATTTAAAGTCGAAAATCACATTTATTTCAAATTTACATACTTAAATTCACAAATTAAAAAATTAATATTTAACTTCCACAAAACCACAAAATATATATTTTTTAATCAAAGTTTCGTACTTTTAAAAATACATATCTTAATAAAATCATTTAAAAATATACCATGGGGTCTGTATATAATTTTCTAATCTAGGTCAAGTGATATGGATATATATAATTTCAATCCGCAATTTAAAAAGAAAACTCGGGTTCTATCATTTCAAACCAACAATCCCAAGTAAATAAAAATAAATAAAAATCGCTCAGGCCTATCATTTCAGCCCATAACGATTTTTCCTTATTCTAAAATCCGTTCGGGTATTTATCATTTCTGTAGGATCTAGATTAACCCTAGAGGGGGGGGGGTGAATAGGGTTATAGCAAATTTTCTCGATTTAAACACAGAAATAAACTGCAGAAATAAATATGCTGAAAAGTAAATCACACACAAAATTTACCCAGCTTCGGCAAACCCTGCCTACTGCTGCATTCACAGATTTCTATTAGAATTAAACAGTATCACGCTTACAAACACTCTACTAGACTCGCAGACATTTGCTCCACGCTCACAAACACTCTACTAGACTCGCACACCCTGCTCGCAAACATTTGCTCCACGCTCACAAACACTCTACTAGACTCGCACACCCTGCTCCGCCTATAGAGTTTCGCTTACTCGCAAACTTTGCCTCCCGCCTATAGAGCTTCGCTTACTCGCAAACTCTGCTCCCGCCTATATAGCTTTGCAAACTCGCACACCCTGCTCACTGAACTAATTCTAACTAGACAATCTGACACTACCTAAACCCTAGGTGGTGATTTACAAATTCTTTGATTCGTAAAACAAAAACAATAATTAAAAAAACAATAGAAAATAGCCCTAAAACTAATTATAATAAAGCCTTAAAATTAAAAAAAAAACAAAACCCTTTTTTTTTAATAAGACCGGCCCACTAATTAGAAATTTGCGTCCCCTTTCTCCTTTTTATTTTATCGGCCTGGTTCCTTTTTTTTTCTTGAGAATAATGCCGGCCGTTGTTTTCTTCTTTCTGAGATTAGAGATTGTAAAATTGGGGCTTTCGATCTCTCTGCTCTGGAAATTAGGGCTTGAAGTCGCCGGCTTTAATTCGATCGATCCATTGATATTTTGCGTGTCGCCTTGATCGATTTATTCCTTGTTGCTTATGCGGCTGCTTCGATGGAGTTCGTGTTCGAATTGGTATGTTCTTTTTATTGCTTGCAATTGCTTGATTTCTGTATTGCGAACTCCTTCTTATGCCGATGATGATAATTTGGTTTTTATAGGGTTCGATCCCCTGAGTTTTCGTTCGTATATTCGTGTTTGAATTTGTCAATGAATTACCTCGGCCACTTGATGATGCTTGAATGTTTGAGATTGATTCTGACTTCTTCAAATTACTTGAACAACACGGTTTCGAATTCATGTGTTGACCACGGCTTTAATTTGTGACATTTGACTTTGTCACACGTATATTTTTGACTTGTTTAATCATCTTGATTGACACAGCTTCAGTCATCTTTGCATTCCTCCACTGTAGCATTGATTTCGTGATTTTTCACTTTGTTGACTTGTTCATCATTGAATTTGCGATTCACTGTCACTTCGGCCTTGATACTGAGTATTTACTTCGGCCATTTGATTTTCTAAACTTCTAGATATTGTGGGATGCCGTCTCCATTTTGTTGTTGCAGTATTCATTGTTGTTGTGTTCCTCACTGATGCATTGTTGTAACTCCATCTTGACTTGGGCTTTTTCACTGTAACAGATGCTACACTTGTTCATGTATATATTACTTTGTTTCACTGGTGGCCTATGTGCATGCTTTACTGTTCTTTGCATTTGTTCATATGAGTGTGCTCACTGTTGTATTACAGTACACTGCATATTAGTCTTCTCATGTTTGAGGCTGTGCTTTCATTGACATTTGTTCACTTTGATTCTGCATAACTTGTAGCTTGCTGTACATATGAACTTGCAGTTTTCTGTCCACCTGTATCATGCTTGGCTTTGTGTAGTTGATGTTGTACACTGTCTTGTGCATTGCCCCATTCACTGTTGCTGTGCAGTTGCAATGCCTTGCTTGGTCTCTGTTACATGCTTGCTGTTGCATGCTTGTGATATTCATGTTGATTTGATGATGCTGGTATTTTCTGATATATTACTTTGAATTGCATACACTTTATGTTGACATTTTCTTTGACACAGATGCTACACTTGTTCATTGTTGTTCAAGTGTACTTGTCTTCATAAAATTGTCACTGTGCTTCTGACCTTTCTGGTCTCTGATCATTGCTTGGTCATCTTGGTGGCTTGAGCATTTGGTCTGTGTTGCATTGTTCCATGTGTCTTGCCTTTGACTGTTTGCATACACTTTTGGTCATGTTGTACTCATTTGCCACTGAGTTGCATTGAATAGCTGGTCTTTGTAGTTGTTTATTTGAGTCAGTGCTTCACCATACTTGTTGTTGCAGTATTCATGTTGTTGTTGGTGGCAATCTTGTATGCTGCTGTTTGCATTTGGTCTTGATCATACTTGATGTCATGATTTTCCTGGTTTCACTTGTGTACATTTTCGAGTTGCACACTGCTGCTTGTACTTGTAGTCTTGGCCAGTTGACTGTTGCTTTGAGTTGTTCATTGCTTGGTCTCTGTTGCCTTGAATTTCTGGTTGGAGCTGTGCACACGAGTTGGCGAGGCAATGCACACGTGTATGAATGTACACGTGTGTATTGCAGCCACTTATGATTACCTGTCCCTGTAATATCTATGTGCACGACTTTGTGATGAATTCAAGTGTGAATGATGACGAACAACCCAAATAACTGAGGCAAACGATATTTTCAAAAATCGTATTTCATTTTATATTGCAAAAATATTTCTTTTTCAATTTTACTGCGTTAGTGAATATTTTTGCAGATTTCTCAGATGCTGGATTCAAACTGGCATGCAGTTAAAGACAAAATACGAGTGTGAGTGATATGTAGTGAGGTTATCAATGTAAAAATATTTGTGATGTAATCGTGATGTAATCAAAAATGTATATGTATAGTGAGAGCATGAATTTGTACTATTCAAGATTGTAATAAATATTTGTTTGAATAAAATTTCTGTTTGAATTCAAAATCTGTGTAACTTATTCTGTTCGAATTCAAATTCAAATTATGTGTAATTTATTTTATTCAACAAATATTTATTTAATCTATGAAAAACAAAATAGTACATTACCAAATACATACTATTCAAAATTGTAATAAATATTTGTTTGAATAAAATTTCTGTTTGAATTCAAAATCTGTTTAACTTGTTTTGTTTGAATTCAAATTCAAATTCTGTGTAATTTATTTTATTCAACAAATATTTATTTAATCTATGAAAAAAAAAATAGTACATTACCAAATACATTTAATTGAATATATATGTTTATTATCATCAAACAAAAACATATAAGCGCATATTCAACAATCTCCCCCTTTTGATGATAACAAACATATATTTAAGATTTTGACCGTGTTAAAATGTATTTGACCAATTATATACTCTAACCAATTATATACTCTAATTGCTCCCCCTATTTAAATGCTTCCTCTCTACATGATGCTTCCCCTACATATATGCATACAAATAGAAATATATTCAAATGAGCCTAGATGCATATGGAAAAATTATTTGACCTTTGCTTGATTCTATTTGACAAAATCTTAACTTTTCTCTCCCCCTTTTGTTATCAGCAAAAGAATAATAGTGTGAGAGAAAAATAGAGATAAAGTGATCGATATTAATCCAACATTAATCTCAAATTGAATATAAATATTAAACTTCAATAAGAATCAAACAAAAACCATAACTACCCTTGTTAGGCGCATATTCCAATTTTAGAAATGATGGATATGGTGTTCATATAAAATCATACAGTTGAATCAACTTGTGGTATTTATATCAGGAATTTGAATATCTACTAATCATGCATAACCGTTAGGACTTTTAAATGAGATTAGTAGTATTCGAATTTAATTTTAAAAAAATGAAATCAAGTATCTTCTAACCACGCATGACCGTGAGGACTTTTAAATGGGATTAGAATCAACTTGTCTATTTAAACAATTTAATTTTGATATGCGTTCCATACATGCATAACCGTAAGGACTTTTAAATGAGCATGGAAGCACATAAAAAATTCAAGTAATTCACCCATGCATAACCGTGAGGACTTTTAAATGAGAGTGAATACTTTGGATATTTATTTTTATTGCTAAACATAATAAGTTGAAGCACAAATAATCTCCTTTACCGATTTAAAGATATTGAAGAACAAATGATTTCCTTTTTAAACTACCACAAATTTACATACTAAATATGATCTTGATGAGTGATGTTCGATAGAAAGATGATAGAAATAGAAATGGTCATGGAATTATTACCCAACAAAAAGTTTTTATAACTCTTGTTATGAAATTCTAAAGAAATTTTCTAATTATACTTTCTCGAGTTATAATATATGATAAATATCAACACTCATCTCTTTTTCAATCACTATTCATCTTTTCGATAATCAAAGTGAGTTAGATTAGTCAAAAATTTGTCATTTAAAATCGAATTAAACATTATAAAATCAATTTTTTTAAAAATGATTAATCTGTAAATATGGTCAAACATGATTTTCTCGAGGGGGGTTTATAAGAAAATTTTCTGCTATTTGAAAATTATTTCAAGTGAAAAATATGCAGATATTTTCTTTGAAAAAAAATGCAGCAAATGAATGTTTCAAAATAATTAATCACGTTACACTTAGTAATTTTTCTATCAACCATACTACCAGTGTAATCTGCATCTGAATTTAAATTTCACTCAATATTCACTCGTTGAACCATGAAGTGTGCACCAAAAATTTCAAACATAACATCATTCTTTTGAATTTGAATTTAAGCCGTGTTAACACTCAAACAAATATCATGATGTTAATTTCAGAAACCAGAGGATAAACAATTATATTCATGAGTAATCAACAGTCAATCAACATCATAATTATTTCAAAAACAATTTCTTAAAATTTTTTTCTCATGAATTTGAAATCGTGCAAATTTACAAGCAGTGACCAAAATATATCTACATGCAGCATGAGTAATCAAATACCATCATTTGACCGAACAAATTTATATGGATTAGTTCAAAGTTGAAAATCTGATTGGTCATCGATTAAGCACAAATCAATGTCATAAATAAGAACAAGTCTAAAAATCATATTAGTTAAATCCGAATCAGTCAACCATCATAATTACTCCAAGTAATTCTATTTAAAGATGATTAGTCAATATTTTAAAAAAATAATCATAGCATCAAAATCATCATCTTTTGTTCATCTCAAAATTGGCTGATTTTAATTCAGAATATGGTGCAGATTATCACATTTGATATATCGTTCAAAAATAAATTTACCTGTTTTACCTTTACGATAATTTTTCGTGATTGCCCATTGTGATTCTGTCACCTTTATACTAGGCTAAGGAACTTTGCTTTGTCGCCCGTTGTGTTTCTGGAACAGCCGAAATCCAGAGAACACTGTTGTTGTTCCTTAGCCTGCCACCACACCTACATGATAAAAGATTTATGTGACCTATTTGTTTTTATAGGTCCATTGTTGTTAGTGGCAGAATATGAAAAATATGTTTTTGGAGACTCAAAACTATTTATACATGTTCCTTTTGGCACCCAAATTTGTTTGACTTTCAAAGATTTTATATTTGTGCCTTTTGGAACCCAAATTGGTATAGTTTTCACATGTTTGGGTCTATACCAACAATTATTTCGATTATGTCCAAATTCTCTACAAAACGAGCTCATTAAATTGACTTGATTAAATTTTGTGTTCCTATGACTATGATTTTCAACATGATTTCCAATTATTTCAGATCGAGCAAAAACACTTTTACTTTTTGCATTATCATTATTTTGTGATTTCCCAAAGCCTAGTCCTTTTCTATTGTTAGCAAAAATTTGATTTCCCAATAGCATGTTGAAAGATTTTTCGCCTCTTGAAAAGTTATTCAAAGATTTCTCAAGATTTTGGACTTTGGTTTTTAATGTTGAGTTTTCAGTAAGAAGTGAGGTGCATCGATTAATAAAATCCTTTCTCCTAGTGTCGATGGTTTCCTTAAGATTCAAGTTTTCATTTTCAAGACTTTCAAAGTTATTCCTCAGTTTTGATAATTCTGAATCTAAAATCTTACATTTTTTACATTCTAGGTTTTGAATATTTTCAAGTTCAGTTTTTAACCTAAAATTTTCACGAGCAAATTCTCTCCTATCAGATTTCAGTTTTTCAATTTTAGATTCAAGAGTATCCACTACCTTAGTAAGATCAGAACACATAAAAACAAGTTCTTTATAAGAAAACTCACCTGCCTCACTAGATTCGTCAGAGGTTTCTTCTGATTCTGATTTTGCCATGCAACACAAGTTAGCCTCCTCTGAGCTGCTATCCGAAGCTTCCTCTCCTTCTTCATCATCCCAAGTCGCTGCAAATACCTTCTTCGCCTTTTTCTTTTCTTTGTTGTTTTTGAGAAGTGGACATTTTGGTTTGATGTGGCCAGGCTTGTTGCAGTTATAACACGTCAGTTCATTATCAGAATTTTCGGAATCTTTTGACCTATTGCCCTTTGTTTTCTTCTTGCGTGGCTTGAATCTAGACCATCTTCTAAGATTATTGACAGCCATTGCAAGCTCTTCAAATGGATCTTCTTCATCGCTTTCTTCTTTGCTCTTTAAGGCAATCGTCTTCTTCTTTGGTTCGGAGTTGTTGCGTTCTTCTTTTGCTTTTAACTCAAGCTCATATGTCATCAAGTTGCCAATCAACTCCTCCATGCTTAGTTTACTCAAATCTTTCGATTCTTGGATTGCTGTGACTTTTGCCTCAAAGTTCATTGGTAAAACTCGTAGTATCTTCCTCACAAGCTCTACCTCAGTGAAGACCTTCCCAAGCGCTCTAGCATTGTATACCAAGGTTGAAAAGCGTCCAAACATATCTTTTATGCTCTCGCCTTTGTCCATCACAAAGTTCTCGTATTCATTGCTGAATAGGGCTAGACGAGACTCCTTGACTTGAGAAGTTCCTTCGTGTGTCACCTCCAAAGTGTGCCAAATTTCCTGTGCTGTTGTACAATGAGAAATTCTATTAAATTCATTTTTATCAAGAGCACATATCAAAGCATTCATGGCTTTAGCATTTGTCGTTTTCAATTTCTTATCGTTAGCATCCCACCTATCCTTAGGTTTAGGAATCTCAGTATCACCAACGATTATAGTGGGAGGTTTATAGCCAGTTTCAATAATATCCCAAACATCATAATCAACAGAACTAAGATAGATACCCATCCTAACTTTCCAATAAGCATAATCGTTCCCGTTAAACATGGGTGGCCTAGCAATAGATTGCCCCTCAGAAAAAGCATTATTTTGTAGACTCATGACTCTAGAGTTAAAGAAAAAGAACCGGGCTCTGATACCACTTGTAGGATCTAGATTAACCCTAGAGGGGGGGGGGGTGAATAGGGTTATAGCAAAGTTTCTCGATTTAAACACAGAAATAAACTGCAGAAATAAATATGCTGAAAAGTAAATCACACACAAAATTTACCCAGCTTCGGCAAACCCTGCCTACTGCTGCATTCACAGATTTCTATTAGAATTAAACAGTATCATGCTTACAAACACTCTACTAGACTCGCAGACATTTGCTCCACGCTCACAAACACTCTACTAGACTCGCACACCCTGCTCGCAAACATTTGCTCCACGCTCACAAACACTCTACTAGACTCACACACCCTGCTCCGCCTATAGAGTTTCGCTTACTCGCAAACTTTGCCTCCCGCCTATAGAGCTTCGCTTACTCGCAAACTCTGCTCCCGCCTATATAGCTTTGTAAACTCGCACACCCTGCTCACTGAACTAATTCTAACTAGACAATCTGACACTACCTAAACCCTAGGTGGTGATTTATAAATTCTTTGATTCGTAAAACAAAAAAAATAATTAAAAAAACAATAGAAAATAGCCCTAAAACTAATTATAATAAAGCCTTAAAATTAAAAAAAAAAACAAAACCCTTTTTTTTAATAAGACCGGCCCACTAATTAGAAATTTGCGTCCCCTTTCTCCTTTTTATTTTATCGGCCTGGTTCCTTTTTTTTTCTTGAGAATAATGCCGGCCGTTGTTTTCTTCTTTCTGAGATTAGGGCTTGTAAAATTGGGGCTTTCGATCTCTCTGCTCTGGAAATTAGGGCTTGAAGTCGCCGGCTTTAATTCGATCGATCCATTGATATTTTGCGTGTCGCCTTGATCGATTTATTCCTTGTTGCTTATGCGGCTGCTTCAATGGAGTTCGTGTTCGAATTGGTATGTTCTTTTTATTGCTTGCAATTGCTTGATTTCTGTATTGCGAACTCCTTCTTATGCCGATGATGATAATTTGGTTTTTATAGGGTTCGATCCCCTGAGTTTTCGTTCGTATATTCGTGTTTGAATTTGTCAATGAATTACCTCGGCCACTTGATGATGCTTGAATGTTTGAGATTGATTCTGACTTCTTCAAATTACTTGAACAACACGGTTTCGAATTCATGTGTTGACCACGGCTTTAATTTGTGACATTTGACTTTGTCACACGTATATTTTTGACTTGTTTAATCATCTTGATTGACACAGCTTCAGTCATCTTTGCATTCCTCCACTGTAGCATTGATTTCGTGATTTTTCACTTTGTTGACTTGTTCATCATTGAATTTGCGATTCACTGTCACTTCGGCCTTGATACTGAGTATTTACTTCGGCCATTTGATTTTCTAAACTTCTAGATATTGTGGGATGCCGTCTCCATTTTGTTGTTGCAGTATTCATTGTTGTTGTGTTCCTCACTGATGCATTGTTGTAACTCCATCTTGACTTGGGCTTTTTCACTGTAACAGATGCTACACTTGTTCATGTATATATTACTTTGTTTCACTGGTGGCCTATGTGCATGCTTTACTGTTCTTTGCATTTGTTCATATGAGTGTGCTCACTGTTGTATTACAGTACACTGCATATTAGTCTTCTCATGTTTGAGGCTGTGCTTTCATTGACATTTGTTCACTTTGATTCTGCATAACTTATAGCTTGCTGTACATATGAACTTGCAGTTTTCTGTCCACCTGTATCATGCTTGGCTTTGTGTAGTTGATGTTGTACACTGTCTTGTGCATTGCCCCATTCACTGTTGCTGTGCAGTTGCAATGCCTTGCTTGGTCTCTGTTACATGCTTGCTGTTGCATGCTTGTGATATTCATGTTGATTTGATGATGCTGGTATTTTCTGATATATTACTTTGAATTGCATACACTTTATGTTGACATTTTCTTTGACACAGATGCTACACTTGTTCATTGTTGTTCAAGTGTACTTGTCTTCATAAAATTGTCACTGTGCTTCTGACCTTTCTGGTCTCTGATCATTGCTTGGTCATCTTGGTGGCTTGAGCATTTGGTCTGTGTTGCATTGTTCCATGTGTCTTGCCTTTGACTGTTTGCATACACTTTTGGTCATGTTGTACTCATTTGCCACTGAGTTGCATTGAATAGCTGGTCTTTGTAGTTGTTTATTTGAGTCAGTGCTTCACCATACTTGTTGTTGCAGTATTCATGTTGTTGTTGGTGGCAATCTTGTATGCTGCTGTTTGCATTTGGTCTTGATCATACTTGATGTCATGATTTTCCTGGTTTCACTTGTGTACATTTTCGAGTTGCACACTGCTGCTTGTACTTGTAGTCTTGGCCAGTTGACTGTTGCTTTGAGTTGTTCATTGCTTGGTCTCTGTTGCCTTGAATTTCTGGTTGGAGCTGTGCACACGAGTTGGCGAGGCAATGCACACGTGTATGAATGTACACGTGTGTATTGCAGCCACTTATGATTACCTGTCCCTGTAATATCTATGTGCACGACTTTGTGATGAATTCAAGTGTGAATGATGACGAACAACCCAAATAACTGAGGCAAACGATATTTTCAAAAATCGTATTTCATTTTATATTGCAAAAATATTTCTTTTTCAATTTTACTGCGTTAGTGAATATTTTTGCAGATTTCTCAGATGCTGGATTCAAACTGGCATGCAGTTGAAGACAAAATACGAGTGTGAGTGATATGTAGTGAGGTTATCAATGTAAAAATATTTGTGATGTAATCGTGATGTAATCAAAAATGTATATGTATAGTGAGAGCATGAATTTGTACTATTCAAGATTGTAATAAATATTTGTTTGAATAAAATTTCTGTTTGAATTCAAAATCTGTGTAACTTATTCTGTTCGAATTCAAATTCAAATTCTGTGTAATTTATTTTATTCAACAAATATTTATTTAATCTATGAAAAACAAAATAGTACATTACCAAATACATACTATTCAAAATTGTAATAAATATTTGTTTGAATAAAATTTCTGTTTGAATTCAAAATCTGTTTAACTTGTTTTGTTTGAATTCAAATTCAAATTCTGTGTAATTTATTTTATTCAACAAATATTTATTTAATCTATGAAAAAACAAAATAGTACATTACCAAATACATTTAATTGAATATATATGTTTATTATCATCAAACAAAAACATATAAGCGCATATTCAACAATTTCAACCCATAGTGATTCTATTCTAACAGAGAACTTGCAGTGTGATCATAAATAAATAAACAGTATAAACAATGTCAATGTCATAATATAATGTCATATATCCGATGTCAGGTGATAATTAACAGTTTAACATGGTAATAACATGGCATAGCATATCATTAAATCATCATTTACTTGCATAAACATTTTTAATTACTAAACACTTGTTATCGATTCACCATTTCATAAGTGAATATATCAGAGTGAGAAAGACTCACCTTTCAAGCTGAAGACCACTATGACACATAAAACGATTCCAAAGGCACGACAAGCACGATACAGCACGATTAGTGATTCAAATGAGTGGAGAGAGCCAAGATATCATCTTGTCACAACAACCAAAACAAGACAATGCAATATAACATATGAATATATTTAACACAAAACGATATAGAAACAAATTGAAATACGAAGCAACAATGAACAAGATAGATTAGAACTTGCTTCAACGACTCCAATCTTGGCCATAGGGTTCACATGCTCAGCAATGAAGGTGCTATAGGTCAGGTATGGCATCAAAATGGTGGGTCTACAAGTGGAGATGTGAAGTGGTAGGGTGAAACATGGAGCATACAAAAGAAACAAGACACAAAAAGACAACTTGGATGCACATTTGGCTCGGCCTATTAGTCAAGTGGGCTTGGCTCATGCTTATACAGGTCTGGACATGTCTGGAGCAGCGGCTGGAGGTGGTGGAGTGGCCGGTGGTTGTGGCTAAGGGGGTAGCCAAAGTGACAATGGAAGGGTAGAGAAGATATGGTTCGGCTAGGCAATGATTGGTGAAGTTTTGCATTGATTTTGTGGTGATGGCTTCGATTGGATGGCATGGCTTGACATGGTCAGAGGAGAGGGGATTGGAGCTTCTGTAGATGATGGTGGAGAGGATGGTGGTGGTAGAGGCTAGGCCGAGCAACCATGTGAAGAGATCAAGCAAAATCATTGAAAAAGAAGAGAGAAAGTGGAAAGAAGCCGTTGGAAAAACTTGAAAATAATTTCAGAAATTTAGGTGGCCGTGAGTTTTTCAGGAGAGGAAGATTTCTCATGTGAATGAGAAGTAAAATTCATGGCAATACAAAAAAAATGGACGACCATAAGGTGAAGTGAAAAGGCAAAAAGAAAATGAAGAGACAAGGAGATGAAAAGACTAGAAAGTGAAAGGTTTGTGTCTCTTTGTTTTCTATTTCTTTTAAATTAAAAGTAACTAAATAAATTTCTGTAAAATAAAAATAAAAACTGAAAAAAACAAAATGAAAAAGAAAAAAAATATAATTTAAGGAAAAATAGAAAATAATTAAGAAATAGCTAATATATTGAAACTAGCATTTAAATTTTTTAAATTAAACACAATAAGCTTTGGAAAATTATAACACCACTTTAAAAATATTTTAAAAATGAAATAAATACATAACATGACATATTAAGCATATTAGAATATGTTCTGACAAATAAAAATATTATTTATATAAATTAAAATAAACAATTTTGTTAAACAAATCAATTTACATACAGTATTGTAAAAAACATAACTTTCACAATGTTAATCGAATTTCAACGAAACAAAAAGCAGTGTTCTTGAAATTTTATTTATTTTCATAATAAAATATAAAATTCAAATTTTCAAATATTTAAATTTTAAATTTAAAAGTCAAAGTTTGACCAGATTGACTAAAAATCCACATTTTCTAGAAATATTCAATATATTCAGGTTTGAAATTGTAATTCGCATACAAATCAAAATTAATATTTAAAATAACAAAATCATCCATTTTAATAAATAAAATAAAATTTTATCCATAAATAAAATAATTTTTTTAAATCAGGAATTTCAATTAAAATAATCAAAATATACAATTAAAATTATCACAAAATATAGGGTTGTCACACTCTCCCCTACTCAAAACTTTTCGTCCCGGAAAAGGAATGAGGTATGGGAAAACATAGAAAAAGATAGAATGAAATAGGATTAATACAATATGATAGGAAGATTGAAATTTTACCTGATAACTGTTGTTATAGGTACGTTTAACAAGGTGGAGATGATCTTCCCATGATCCTCCAGAATCAAGAACACAAGCACGAATAAGATCTTCTAGAATCTGATTCACCCTTTCTGCTTAACCAACGGTCTATAGATGGCAAGTAGTGCTCAGATTCAAAATGAGTTCCAAAGATAATAGAAATATTTCTAAACAGACTGGTACAAGCAATAGCCTCCCCATTCTGTAGTAAGATAAGGAAAATAAGGATAACCAAAAGATAGTTTGAAAAAAAATAGGATAATAAATTTGAAAGCATGAAAATTTCAACTTAAATTGAAAATTAAATTTTAAGTTAAATAAATCTCAACTACCTCTAATTTCATTATCTTATGATCCAATTATCTTAAATTAACAATTTCAAAAATCATTTATTATACTTACAATGTACTCAATAAATTAATTCTTCTTTATTCCTGATTAAAATTAAATTTATTCCTAATTATAATTATAATTTATTCTTCTCAATATATTTTATCACCTATGTTAAATATATTTACACTTATTATAACTGCTTTAATTTATTCTTAGTCCCTTTAACACCATTTTATATTGTAAATTATTCCATCACCCCTTTTTCTATTTACCTTTGTTAATCTTTTTATAACTAAAATTTAAGTGTATAATATTTATTATAACCACTCAAATTTTATTTTAAAAAAATCCATTTTATATTTTATATTTTCCGATTACATATTCAGCTTCTATAAATTAAGGTAAGTTATATTGGAATAAAATTGTGTATTATACAAATAAAACCTCTAATTCAATCATTTCCAGCTTGAATATTCATCCAAATCTTGAAATTGTACATGAAATTATCTTTCAAGATAAATTTTAGGAATTAAATTTTTGGTAAATTCCAAACTATTTAGAGATAAATGCACATAACTCTATATATATATATATATATTCAAATTTAAATCATATATCAACATACGTTATAAATCCAGTCTTATTTTAGAAGCTCAAATCAATTAAATTTTCCAAAACAATATAAATCAGTCCTACTTTAGAAATTCAAATAAATTCCCCAAAACAAAACTGTAGCAAGACTACAGAACGGTCTCTTCACTTTGAAATTCAAAAATGAATATCGATGATGCTGCAGTCATCACCGAAGTTATTTTCCAGCGACAAAGAGAAGAGCACTGATTTTAAACTTTAAAATTCTTTGGAAACAAATTTCTATTAGAAAATACTATAAATAATATATCCTTTAAAACTTTGGACACAAGGTTTGAAATCCATCGAAAATTAAATTCTAAAATTCTTGTTTTAAATTCATTTTAAATTTCCAAATAAATTTATAACCATCTTTAGAGTTCCATTATTTATATATGAAACAAGAGATAATGATATATAAGATCGAATATTATTTCTTAACAACCAATTCGATAAAAATCAAAAAAAATATAGTATAGTTACAAAATTTATTTCATTAGTAAATTTGAAAAACATATTGTGTCAGTTTGCTCCGTTCAAGTGTTTTGGAAATCTTATCGATAATGTTGATTAGACGAATCGATCCAAAACCCAAATCAACATCAACAACTCAAACAACACAATACATAAAACATTTTAAATATTAGGTTACAAATACACTTCAAGAATGATTTTAAGATAAGTTGTAAACAAAGATGAGATGATTTAATAACAGAATAGGAAGATGGAAAAGCTTATATAAATCGCGGGCAACCTTAACCGGATCAACCGTGACTTAAAGAATAAGATCGATGTGGATTTTCTGGGGTAGATCAACATTCGATCTCAAGAGGTAGAGTTTGGGATTATAAGAGACACTAGCATCTAAACCGAGGATATAAAATCCTTGGTGAATCAATGCTATTGTAAAGGAGTTTCACCCCTTTACAAATCAATTTGAGATTGGCGGGACCGCCGACTCATTATAAAGACCATTCGAAGTGGAGTTATGGGATACTCCAGAATCAAATGAAGATGAATGGTGAGGGACAAGAACGAATTTTGGAACCGCAGGGAACGTTCCAAAATTCAAAGGAATAGAGTCAAAAGGGAAGAGATTCAAACTCGAATGATAGTGATTCTGTAAATACATTTACCATATATGCTGAGTTTGCCTAGAGCTACCCAAGCTCTGATACCAAATGTAACGACCTGATATTTTTAACCATTCGCATCCGCACATGTTGGACTTGAATTTCTCAAAATACTGTGTAGTACATAAAATTTGACAAATCTCAGAATATACAGTAAATAAATAATCACAGATCACAGACACAGAGTAAATAATAATGCAGCGGAAGTAAAAGGGATAAAAGTTCATGAAGCTACTATATAATAATAAGATACATAAGAGTTAAACAAAACACAACGGGAGAGTAAGAAGATACATCAGGTACAAATCAGAATAGATCACTGAAATCGCAGAATACTAAAAGCAGAATATATGGCTAGATCTTCAAGAAAAGCTCCAACTCTGAAGGTGAGTCTTGAATGCTGAATCACTCAATCTGACTCGAGTGTAGAGCAAAACACAAAACACTCGAGTCAGGACATAAATACTTATGAACTGTAAATCAACTCAAGTGAACAGTAACAAAATGCATCAATAACTTAAAGGATGCTTAGGATCGCCCATTCTCTAAGGATCCGTCAAACTATTTACTAGGTAGTAATATTGCGCTATTATAATAATGTCTACAATAAATAAACTTACTTTAAAATAGCGTTCCGGGCTTACCCATATCACCCTTCACACATAATAGTCCCAGTAGTCCATCCAATATCATGATATCTCCAGATCGGGAAACTATCAGAGGATACCACACGGGCTACGGGAGAAAAACAAACTCGTAGTAAAGGCTCGATATGGCAGGTGACACGGCACACAAGGCAATACCAGGGTAGATATACCAATTACGCACACGGGCTGGTGGTAACGCAGCAGCCACATACGCCCACCTCGGAACACACTCCCATATCAAAATCAGAGGATGGTCATCTAATCAATCACAAATGGGAGTATAGTATCGAATAAATGTGTCCGACCAGAGGAGCTACCCCTTTTAGCCCGAGATCGCTTCTGTTTAAGCCACCTTATGCCAACTCACTGGAGTCGGGTCCACGTAATGTACCTCAAGAATGGCGCCACCATCGTACTTCATTCTGGAATCTCCACCACGTACATGGTTGTTAAAGTGGTTTTCGAAGTTGGCAGAGGTATGACAACTTCCGATCCCGGTCTCTTTAACAATCAAACGTTATTATAACGCCGTGGTCATTTCAAAATAGTTTATACTTCAAAAAGATCAAATCATTTCATTTCAAAACTATATTCCTTTCAAAATAGTTTATACTTCGAAACCAAAACCATTTTTATTACAAAACTATTTATTCAATCAAAATAGTTTATACTTCGAAACCAAAATCATTTTCATTTCAAAACTATATTCAAATCAAAATAGTTTATCATTTCCATTTCAAACATATATTCACCTTTCAAAAATTATAATACTTTCAAAGTTATAACTTTTTCGAAACCAAAATACATGAAATCATTACACTTTGAAAATCATAACATTTTGAAATCATACATTTGAAATCATGAAGCATTCCTTTAATTCTTTACATTTTACAAATTTGTTCAATTAAACCAAAATATCAAATTTCCAATTTAATTCAAATCAAACCATCAGTTTCAGTTCAATTCAGTTTCCTTACAAAACATTTCAAATCTTATCAATTAGAAATATAGATTTGATCCATAAAATAAACTATTAAATTTTTAATATACTTCAAAGCATTAATATCCCACTTTTCAAAATTAAATTTTAAAATTTCATATATCTCAAATTAACTTCATTATTACTTAGTTTTGAAATATTCATTTATAAATCGAATATCATTTAAATAAACTCAAATTACAAGTAAACCAAATATCCTTTCATATAAATATAAACTTCAAATATTCATTTATCGAAATCAAATATCATTCCAAATTCATATTCTTTCTCAAAATAAAAATCAAATCATTTCCAAACCATTTAAATCATCAAAATATCATATCCTTTCAAAAGCTCATTATCAAATCATTATTTGAATTCAATTTCAAATATTCAAATTTCAACATCATTTTAAAAAATCAATTATGTCGTTTATTTATTACTTCAAATATCATTACAAAATACATTTCAAAATTCCGCTCAAAAATTCATTTATCTCATTTCATTCAAATTAAAACATAACCAAGCAGACCTTATTTAAATTCAAATTCAATTTAAATTCCTTAAAAATTCAAATTTAAATATTAAATTATATTCAAAAATCCTTAAATATCACAAATAATAAATTCCAAAAGTTAAATCATTTAACACTTTAAAATATAACTCAAACAGTGTTAAAATCTATAATGTTTTAAAACATTGTCAAATTTTAGCAACGACATCATTTATAAAATGCTGTTAAGCTTATAGTTTCCAAAATAGTTTAGTTCAAGAATAACGGCATTTATAAAATGCTGTAATAGATATTTAGTTATTTCAAACTTAGTTAAATTCAAAAACAACAGCATTTAAAAATGCTGTCATAAGACTACGACATTTTGGAAATGCTATTAATAAAATTCCAGATTTTATTATAACTTTAAAAACATTAACACTCCAAATTCTTGTCATTTAAATTTATAAATCATATTTCTAGACTTTAAAATTTCACATTTAAATAACTTTAACATATGATTTATCACAACAAAAATTTTAAAATCAAATATTAAATTTTAAAAACTCAATTCATTTATTAAGCCAAAATTTCACTGTTTATTAACTTATAAATTTAAATAGAACTTAATATTTTACTTCAACTATCATTTCAAAACTTTAAATTAAATTTTCTTTATTTACTTACATTTTAAAATAAAATTTAAAGTCGAAAATCACATTTATTTCAAATTTACATACTTAAATTCACAAATTAAAAACTTAATATTTAACTTTCACAAAACCATAATATATATATATTTTTTAATCAAAATTTCATATTTCTAAAAATATGTATCTTAATAAAATCCTTTAAAAATATACCACGGGTCTGTATATAATTTTCTAACCTAGGTCAAGTGATACGGATATATATCATTTCAATCCGCAATTTAAAAAAACCTAGGTTCTATCATTTCAAATCCGCAATCTCAAGTAAATAAAAATAAACAAAAATCGCTCAGGCCTATCATTTCAGCCCATAACGATTTTTCCTTATTCTAAAGTCTGTTCAGGTATGTACCATTTCAACCCATAGTGATTTTATTCTAACAGGGAACTTGCAGTGTTGTGACGACCCACTCTTTCAAGCGTTTCAAATCAACAATAATCCACACATGTCAGACTTGAATTGCTCAAAATAGTAGATTGTTATATAAAATTTGGCAATACTTAGCATATACAGTAAATAAATCAATCACAGAATCACAGAATACAGACACAGAATAATACAGAAGTATGCAGCGGAAAATACCAACAGTAGTCCATAGAAAGGAAATACAGCAGAAGTCTGAGTACAACATAATCTAAACAGAGATGTAAATACAAAGCAAAGTCTGAAGGAAATAACTGATGCTAGAACTGAGTGACTGAAATAACTGAATAACTAAGATAAAGCTCCAAGTGAACTCCGAGCTCCAAAGCGAACCAAGAAAGCTGATGTCCTTAGGCTGACCCGAGCATCCAAGAAAAAAACAAACACTCGAGTCAGGACTTACATTCTCATATAAGTGATAAACTCAAATGAAATGTCAAGTGAAATGCACATAACTTAAAGGATATTTGGGATCACCATCCTCTAAGGATCCGTTAAACTATCTACTATATAATAGAATACGCTATATATACAATAATGTCTACCAGTAAAGTAAAATATCAAAATAGTGTTAAGGCGTTACCATATCCCCCTTAACACATTTTATATCTATTCCCGTAGTCTATACAGTGCTGTAAGCCCCTCCAAACCGGCGGGATACTCAGGGAGCACTCCATAGGTACGGTACAAAACAAAGTCGTAATGGGCACGATTAGGATAAAATGACAAGGCACACGAGGCAATGCCAGGGTGGGATTCCACCGTTTTGCAGAACCGGACTGGTGGTGACGCATAGCCGTAGATACCGCCCACCTCGAGACACGCTTCGAATCAAAGGTGCGCACCAATCGAATCACAAAGTAATAGAATGGTTTCGAAGAAGCATGCTCGATAAGGGGTATGACCCCATTGGTCTCGGTGTAGCTCCTGTTTTAGTCATAATTAGGCTATCCATCAACGTTCTCTTACTTCATTCCAGTAGTGTTCATCAACCAATCTACTTCATTCTGGATTCTCCACCGCGTACATAGTTGTTAAAGTGGTTTTCGGTATTGGCCGGCTATAAGCCAATATCCGATCCCGGTCTCTTTAACAACCAAACGCTTATTTCACACCGTGGTCGTTTTTTTTTATAAACATTGATTTAAATAAATCTCAAATATAGTTTTATATCAACACTAAAGTTTTAACTTTAGATATATCTAGTTCAGAATCGTTTATTTAAGAATCCATATCAAGCCACGTTATAAGAGATCCAAGTTTATATACATATAGTAATATCATTTAAACCACAACTCATCTATTGAGTATTTAAAGTTTATAAATTATCTATAATTAAGAAAATATAAGTTCTAAAATATTGGCACCTTAAGAATTCAAAATAATGGATTTTCTTATAAAACATTTACTTAATAACTATGAAGAAACAAAAAAAAAACTTAATACAAAATACATATATATGTACCTTTATAAAAAATCAATATTTAAATTCCAAAATTTCAGTTTCCCAAATCAAAGATGTTTTAACTTTTTAAAATGGACCAACGGTGTCCGTATAAAATTCACTACCCTATGGTCAAGTTATACGGATATATATCATTTCAATCCATTTAACTAAATATTCGGGTGTATATCATTTATCCCCGAAATCCCAAAATTCAATGAAAATCGCTTGGGTATATCATTTCAACCCATAACGATTTTCCCTGTTCTATGTGATGGTTTGGGTATGCATCATTTTCACCCAAAGTGATTTCATAACAACGGGAAAAGGCAAGGTGAATATCAAAATAAACATAAAATTTAACGTGCATGTCGTGCCTGTTTCATGCGTCATATGTCGTGTTAGTCGTGGCATATACATATCAGTGGTGTCATATATATATATATCAGTCGTGTCATATATGTGTCACATGTGCATATATCGTGTCACTCGTGTCACATGTGCATATATCAGCGTTCTACAACAACCTAGCATTCATATGTCATTCCAAATTGATTTTTTTTTATACTTAAATAAGAGCGTTAGTCGTGAGTGAGAGGGAACACTCACCTTCAGGCAAAAGTGGAAATTGACGAAGCGGACAAGGACAGATCACTGTGCTTGCTGCTGCGTAGCTCGACAAAAGAAGCTGACGGATTCAAATCTGGATGTTTAAGCAAGTGTACGGAAATGTTAACATATGTTAATATATATATACACATATATAAAATAAAAATTCTCTTTCTCTCCTATTTTTTTTTTTTAAAGGCTCGGCTAGTACACCATACAAACAACAAATAAGACTACATGCGCAAGCCAAAAGGAGAGCATGGCATATCAACTAGCTTCAGGGAAGCATGTCATTTTAAGGAATTAACATGGCCACTGTAGTTTTTGTTTGCGCTGCCATCCTTTGTAAAATAAAGTATGCATAATCTTTTTCTTTCTTTTTTTTTTAATCTGGCAACAACGAAAGCAAGGAAAGAGGACAAGGCAAGTAAGCTACACACAAACATGGGTAGACAGGAAAATAAGAAAAAGAGAGAACTCACGGCAATTGCAGAAAGAGTATGGTCACTGCGATGCGAAGGAGCACGGCAGCAGGGAGGCGGAGAGGAGTTGGCACGTCACAATGCTTCAAGGCTTCACGACAATTTTTTTTTTTGACGTGTGGAAAAGTGGAGGAGGAGGGAGGCTCGGCTGTGGTGGCGAGCAAGGTGATGAGGGGTGAAGTGAAGGTCGTGCGTTGGTGCAGCGCGGAGGAGGATTGGGAAGAAGGTTTGGCGGCAATGCAGAGCTTGAAGGGGAAGGAGGTTCGGTGGTAGGGAAATGGAAGAAATGGGTTTTGCTGAGAACAAAAGAAAGTGAACAGTGGTATAATATGCGTATGAATAGTGCAACAAATATGGCCACTTTCTTGAACGTGGAACCGTGAAAAATGGATCATCACGAAACATTCGAATTAATTTAAATTTTGAAATGGTGGGCTGGAACGAAAGGCAGGGTAATGATGTAGGATACGGCACAATTTTATTTAGACACAAGTCGGGACTCAAAACTCGAAACGGATACGGCACGATACACCGACACGATACACTGTTTTATTGATTCCAGCACACATCGGACACCAAAATGGACAAATAAATATATTTTGGAGATCAGCGCGACAAGACGGACGCGACGGTACACAGATATCAGTGTCACGACTCTCCTAGCAAAACTCCAAAACGGACACTAAAATGTTGCTATTTCTCCGAAAACAATTTAAACGGAGCTGGCGATGTCCGAATTTAGTAAAACGGACTCCGCTATACAACATTCTCCACGTAAAATATTTAGGTTTCGGAAATATATTTTTTTCATTTTTTTTATTTAGCTGACTTTAACGCGAATTTTAGGCAACCAAGAAATATTCGTATTTTCCAACGGAAATTTTACACTTGCTACATCTAGTTAGACGCATACCAAAAATCAAATTTTTTATTTAAAAATTTTCTCATTATTTTTTTATGTTAAATTAACAGATTGCGTTATTTAGATCGCCAAAAATTACGGATCGTTACACTCTCCCCCACTCAAGACTTTTCGTCCTCGAAAAGGAACGAAATAGTAAAGTAGATAAATGGAGTAGAAAACGATAGATTCGAATGGAACAATACCTGAATAAAATAGTTTCGGATTCGAAGCACGTATGCTCTCCTCCGTCTCCCAGGTACAATCTCGGTCATCCATACTCCATTGCACTTTGACCAGATTGACCGATTTCCTCCTTAACTGTTTCGTATCCCTATCGACGATGCGGAGCGGCTTCCTCTCGATAGTGAGATTCGGCTCAACATCCAAAGTCTCAAGTGTAGAAGGTTGAACAAATAAGGAAGGATCCTGAAGGTGTTTACGAAGATGTGATACGTGTAACACGTTGTGCACCCCCGACAGTTTCTTAGGAAAATCCAGTCTATAAGCCAAAGAACCAACTCTGTCCAAGATACGGAAAGGACCGATGAATCTAGGAGCTAGCTTCCCTTTCCGACCAAAACGAATCACGTTCCTCAATGGCGATATCTTGAGAAAGACTTGATCACCCACTTCAAACACTAGATCCCTTTCCGTCTATCTGCGTACTTCTTCTGTCTATCCTGAGCAGTTCGCATCTTCCTTCTAATTTCTTCAACCTTCTTAGATGCTTCCAATATCACATCAGGTCCAAGAACTAAGCAATCACCTGACTCAATCCAACAAGCTGGGGATTTACAAGGTCGTCCGTAAAGAGTGGTGAACGGAGACATCTCAATGCTTGCCTGGATTCAAGAGAATGGAATTTAATTGATTTAAACACAAATGATTCGAAATTTAAATCAAAGATATACCTGATAGCTGTTATTATAGGTGAATTCGACGAGATGAAGATGATCTTCCCAAGATCCTCCATAATCAAGAACACATGCACGAAGTAGATCCTCTAGAATCTGATTCACCCTTTCCGTCTGACCATCAGTTTATGGATGGTAAGCGGTGCTGAGGTTTAGATGGGTACCCAAAGCTTCCTGAAATGCTTTCCAAAACTTACTGGTAAAAATAGGATCACGGTCACAAACGATACTAGAAGAAACACCATGAAGTCTGACAATCTCTCTCATATAGATCTCAGCTAAGCTCGAAGCTGTGCGATTCGACTTGACCGGAATAAAATGAGCGGACTTGGTCAATCGATCGACAATTACCCAAATACTATCATTGCCTCTCCTCGTTCTCGGCAAACCATCAATAAAATCCATAGAAACCTGATCCCACTTCCAAACAGGAACCTCAAGAGGTTGTAACAATCCAGCAGTCTTCTGGTGATCAGCCTTAACCTATTGGCATATGGCACATCTACTAACATTCTTGTAGATATCCTGCTTCATACCACTCCACCAATACAACTTCTTCATATTCTGATACATCTTCATGACACCAGGATGGACAGAAAGTCTGGAACGATGATTCTCTCTAAGAACTTCTTGCCTCAACCCATCAACATTCGGAACGCAAATACGATTTTTAATCCTCAAAACACCATTCTGATCAATCTATGCATCTAATTGATGATGGTTATCTCCTTTTCTGCTCCGAACTTTTTCCTTCATGAGCTGGATCATCTTATCCTCATTCTGCTTAGCTACCATACGGTCCATAAGAGATGGGATAGCAACAATCTGATATAACATGGCTTTCTTTCGACTTAGGGCATCAGCTACCACATTACCTTTCCCAGGGGTATAGTTGATGTCGAGGTCATAAGCTGCTAAGAACTCGAGCCATCTTACTTGCCTTTGATTCAGATCTTTCTGGGAAAAGATATATTTAAGGGACTGATGATCGGTAAAGAGCTCAAACTTGGTACCCAAAAGATGGTGCCTCCACAATTTCAAAGAAAACACTACGGCAAGCAACTCTAGATCATGAGTGGCATAATTGGCTTCGTGGTTCTTCAACTGACGGCTGGCATAAGCAATGACCTTCCCATCTTGCATTAAGACAGCTCATAAACCTTCTTTACAAGCATCGGTATAAACCGTTAACCCTTCATTTCCATTCGGAACAGTAAGAATAGGAGCAAAGGTAAGTTTTTGCTTCAACTCATTAAATGCAACATCACACTTATCACTCCAAACAAACTTGGTATTCTTTCGAGTCAAAGCAGTGAGAGGGGCGGTGATGCGGGCAAAGTTTTCGATGAATCTCCGATAATAACCAGCTAGGCCCAAAAAGCTACGAATATCTGTCGGAGTCCTAGGTTTCTCCCAATCCTAAAACAGAATAGGGTGGATGAGTTCGAAAGAAGGAAAGAAATTTAAATTAGCAAAAGAAGGCTGGATAGACTTACATTAATCACGGCGACCTTAACTGGGTCAACTGAGACACTATTCTCCGAAACAATGTGCCCAAGGAATCGGACCTCATCTTTCCAGAAATGGCATTTGGAAAATTTGGCTTTCAACTGGTGGCTCCTGAGAGTTTGGAGGACAAAGGTCAAGTGTGAATCATGCTCCTTCTCAGACTTAGAAAACACAAGAATATCATCAACGAAAACTAAAACAAACTTGTTGAGAACTTCCCGAAAAACTCGATTCATAAGGTCGACGAAGAAGGCTGGAGCATTGGTTAATCCAAAGGGCATGACTAACCATTCATAGAATCCACTTTCAGTCCGGAAAGCAGTCCTGGGAATACTCTCCTCGGCTACTCTAAGCTGGTGGAAACCAGTAGCTAAATCAAGCTGGGAAAAGACTTTAGCCCCATAAAGTTGATCGAACATGTCATTGATCCGAGGCATAGGATATCTATTCTTCATAGTGAGCTTGTTCAGCTCTCTGTAATCAGCACACATCCTCAACGAACCATCAGACTTAATGACAAATACCACTGCTGCACCCCATTCAGAAAAACTTGGCCTAATCAAACCTTTGGAATGCAAGTCCTCAATTTGCTTCTTTAATTTGAATTTCTCTTTAGGAGCCATTCGCCTGGGAGGAAGGACTACTGGCCGGGCTCCAGGAATAAGGTCAATGCGGAATTCAATTTCCCGCTTTGGTGGAAGAGAAGTGACTTCACCAAATACATCTAGAAAGTCCTTGACTATAGAGGTAGATTCAATATCACTCAGTTGAGAATCAAGAGAGAATATAAAGCTGCCGGCATAATCTTAAGGTATTCGGCATTCGATGACTAAGGACTCACCTCGATCACTTACTAGAGAAACGGTTCGGGATTTGCAAGAAATAACATCATCATGCTTTTTAAGCCAATCACTTCCGAGTAAAATATCAAAGGCATCAAAACCCAAAACATAGAAATCACCAGTGAATCGACGTCTGTTGTAAAGGAGTTTCACCCCTTTACAAATCATGCTAAGGTTGGCGGGACCACCGATAGGATTTGATACACATAATGATTTAGTAGTCACTTGGGGTTGCAAAAGATTCTCAAACTTGTTACATAGGTTAATAGAAATGAAACTATGCGAGGCTCCAGTATCAAATAAAACACGAATAGGATAATCACATAAAGTAAAGGTGCTTTGGAGGGTACCTTCGTTATCAGGAGGAGCAGGAGTAGTGGAAGGAGCGGAAGGAGTCATAGCAAAAACTCCAGATGTCTTGCCTTTCTATTGTGTGGGGCAGTTTCTTTTGAAGTGACCTGGCTGAAGACAAATGTGGCAAAGATCGTTCCTAGTCATCTGGACTGGAGGAATAGCAGCTCCGGTGTTGGTTGGACAATTATTGGCGTAATGGCCCTTCTGATCACACTTGAAACAAGTAATGGAAGATAAATCAATAGGTTGTCTCTGAGAAGAAAAACCAATACCCTATGAGCTTTGCCAATTCTTCTTTTGCTGCTGAAAGTTAGGCTTCCTCTTCTTCGAGTTACTAGAACTACCCTGAGCCTGAGATGCCTGAGCAGCCTGCTTATGCTTTCCTTTATTGCTCGGTTTCTCAAATCTTATAGCCATATTGATAAGGTTGGTGAAAGTGCCATCCATATGATTGATCAAGCGATCATAATACTCAGGACGGGCTCCATAAATGAACTTCTCATTCTTTTTTAGTGGAGTGTCAATCAAGTTGGAACCATACTTGGAGAGCTCGTTGAATTTCCTTTCATATTCAGCAAAAGACATATTTCCCTGCTCTAAATCCATGAACTGTCGGTACAGCTGAGACTTTCCCACTTCAGGCATCCACTTAGTCACAAACACATCTCTGGAAAGAAACGTATTTTGATTATCAAGATAGATTCAAAGAAAGAACGAACAAATTGGGAATGAAATACTTGAGATTTTTACCTGAACTGCTGCCAGGTGATGTCTGTCTCAATAGTATTGGCAGTCACCGATCTCCACCAATTATAGGCAGATCCCTGCAACTGCCAAGCAGCCAACTGACACTTCTGAGCATCAGTGATATCGAGACCAGTGAAAATCCTCTCGAGACTATCCAACCACTGCTCAGCTTCAACAATACCCTCAGAACCAGTGAATTTGGTACCTCCAAGCTGAGTATACTCCTTACAAAGTGTAGTGAACTTAGTCGGCGGAACAACTGGGGTTTGTGCTGCAGCTAAGGCATTTCCACGACCCCTACCCCTAGCATTCCCTCGAGTACTCATCTGGAAAAGTTCAAAACGAATTTTAGAACCGGAGACAAGGATTAATATCAAAAGAAACTCTAAGAGAATCCTAATCAAAAGTTCCAAGGTCGAACGAATATAATTCTATGATTGATTTTTTCATTCTAGGGTATCACTACCCTATCTCTAATAAGATTCACTATATATGATAAGTTTTGCCATAAACCAGAGCTCTGATACCACATGTGACGACCCACTCTTTCAAGCGTTTCAAATCGACAATAATCCACACATGTCAGACTTGAATTGCTCAAAATAGTAGATTGTTATATAAAATTTGGCAATACTTAGCATATACAGTAAATAAATCAATCACAGAATCACAGAATACAAACATAGAATAATACAGAAGTATGCAGCGGAAAATATCAACAGTAGTCCATAGAAAGGAAATACAGCAGAAGTCTGAGTACAACATAATCTATACAGAGATGTAAATACAAACCAAAGTCTGAAGGAAATAACTGATGCTAGAACTGAGTGACTGAAATAACTGAATAACTAAGATAAAGCTCCAAGTGAACTCCGAGCTCCAAAGCGAACCAAGAAAGCTGATGTCCTCAGGCTGACCCGAGCATCCAAGAAAAAAACAAACACTCGAGTCAGGACTTGCATTCTCATATAAGTGATAAACTCAAATGAAATGTCAAGTGAAATGCACATAACTTAAAGGATGTTTGGGATCACCATCCTCTAAGGATCCGTTCAACTATCTACTATATAATAGAATACGCTATATATACAATAATGTCTACTAGTAAAGTAAAATATCAAAATAGTGTTAAGGCGTTACCATATCCCCCTTAACACATTTTATATCTATTCATGTAGTCTATACAGTGCTGTAAGCCCCTCCAAACCGGCGGGATACTCAGGGAGCACTCCATAGGTACGGTACAAAACAAAGTCGTAATGGGCACGATTAGGATAAAATGACAAAGCACACGAGGCAATGCCAGGGTGGGATTCTACCGTTTTGCAGAACCGGACTGGTGGTGACGCATAGCCGCAGCTACCGCCTACCTCGAGACACGCTTCGAATTAAAGGTGCACACCAATCGAATCACAAAGTAATAGAATGGTTTCGAAGAAGCATGCTCTGTTTGCACAAAAAATGGACAAACACCTCAAAGTCGTATGATTTAGTTGATTTTATGTTGTTCTTAGCGGTTTGGGTGATTTATGCAAATATATAAAAAACAGGGGCTAAACTGTAAAAGACACACAGATTTATAGTGGTTCGGCCAGAACGTGCCTACGTCTACTTTATATGTTATTCTCTCTTTTCTTTCAGATTACAAGTACAAAGCTTTGTATACAAGTATATGAAAGTTGTTTGAAAGTTCCTTCCGTGCTTGAGCTCTCAAACTTGTCTGCCATTGTTGTACCCCTGCCCCTCTATTTATAGAGTGAGGTTGGGGGCAGGGGTCTTGGATGTATATAGCTGCTGATGGGCCTGGGCTGAAGCAATCTGGCCTGGCGCATCTGGTTCGGCGGAGCTTGGTTCGGCCGTGCTTGGTGTCGTTGGTCCGGAGGTTCATTCAGTAGTGGGTGGAAAGATTGTGGTTCGGCATTAGTAGGGAGAGGAGCTGGTCTGGCATTGGTAAGGAGAGATGTTGATTCGGCATGGCTTCTGGACCGGTGTCTTGGTGACTCGGCAGGAGGATGGAATGACGTTGGTTCGGCAGGTGGTGGTTCGGTAGGCTTTGGTTATGTGGTGGTGGGTTTTGGTCCGGTGGTAGGTTGGTTCGGTGATGGTTTGAAGTGGATTGGTCCAGTGGTTGCTTGGACCGATGATGGTGGATGGAGCACGGTTCGGCGTAGGTATGGGTACCGAATGGGCACGGATACCGGATGGAAATGGCGAAGCTGATGCCTCTTGGTCTCGTGATTCCATGGGTGAGAATTCGCCCAACATTTGCCCCCCAAAGTGGGGCACGTGCTTGCAGGTGTCACGCTTTGTTTTTCTTCCAGTTGGTGTAGCTACGTTCGGTTTTGAGTGCCGAACCATTTGGTTCGGTTGTCCTGTGTACGACTATAAATAGGGGCTACACCCCTTCGTTATTCCTTACTGAATCAGAGAGAGCCGAACCAACTTGAGTGCCGAATCAACCTTGTACCGAATCAACCTCGTGCCGAATCAAACTCGTGCCGAATAGGTATGTTTCTCTTTTCGCCAAATGGTCTTGAAAATTTTACTACCGAGTGAAAATTATCCAGGAGATGCCGAATGGACAATTTCCAAATGAGTTCGATTATTGGGAATGCCGAATGAAGCTTTAACCTTTAATGCCGAATGAAACTCGAAAACTTGACCACCGAATGGAAATTGATAACTATTCGTTTATATTCCCATACTCCTTGTTCTAATACCATGTTTTTCTTGTGCCACAGATAAATGTTTCGCAAAGCGGAAACTCGATTAGATAGAAAGAAGTCCAAGGATTGAGAAGAGTCTTCTTCCGTGCCCCCAGCCCAACCAGGACCGGCGCAACATGGACCTGCCCCGAGGTCGTTAGTGGATGGGTATGGTCCCCAGGAACTTCTGGTCTCCCCTCCCGATTGCTTTCCTAGCTCCCTAAAGGAGGAGCAACTTGATGTTATATCTCGTTCCTTCGGGATAGATAGAGCGCTTATGTGGTTGCCAGGGGACGAAGTGATGCCGTACAATCCCCCTGAAGGATATTTTGCGTATAGTAGGTACCACTGCATGTGTGGGGCCATTCCTCCCATTAATACCTGGATAGTCAGCTTCATTACTTATCTGAAGGTGGCTCCTTTCCAGCTTCAGCCCAATTCCTACGCCATCTTGGTGTGCTTATACATTATTTTCCAGAGAAGGTACGGGCGCCCCCCTTCCAACCGGGAGATCCGGTATCTATATAACTTGAGGGGTTACAAGAAGGGATCTCCGTACGTTAGCTTGGAAGCGGCTGTTCCTTTCAAACCAGTCCTGGACCTATATTCGAAGCTTAGCATGTTTAAGAAAGAATGGTTTTTCATCAGGGATGACTCCGTTTCCTTTCGCCTTTTCACCTCTGGCTGTGAGTTGAACTTCATTTATAGTTTCCTTGTTTCGGCTGCAATGCTTCTTCTTATATGCTTTCATTTCTTGCTAGCGACAGGTGGCTTTGCGGTCGTGGAGAATGATTCCTTGGTCCAGATGGCTGCGGAAATAAGAGCCATTCTGGGACGGGATCCGTCGGCTTCTTACTTGATCAGGAACGCTACTCTCCTGGAGCACAACTTGATCCTCCCACGCCAGTCCGTGGTTAAGCAGAGAGATACAGCTGAGGAGAAGGCTGCCAAAGCCAAGGAAGGGGCCACGGTGAAGAGTGGCAAGAGGGAACCTTTTACAAAGCCTCCCGTTGTCGGAGGTAAGAAGCTTAAGAAGTCTGATGGTCCCTCTCCTAGCACTTGCCCAATTGCCCCAGGAGAGGAAGATGTGGAGGAAGATAGAGGTGAGCGTGAAGGAGGAGATGGACAGAGTGTTGGTGGCGTCGATGCCTTAACCTCTGGGCGAGCGGGAGAGATTCATGAATGGACGGATGATGCTTTCCGTCAGGCTTTTAGGGAGTCGGAGGAAGGATCGGCTTTGGTTGAGAAGGCAAAGGAGGTTGACAAGGCTGGGGTGGCGCCGATTCATTCTCTAAGAGTTCTTCAGCTACGGTGACTCCAGTGATTCAAGGTGAACTTTTGACTTCTACAGACTCCATTTACGATAGGGACTTAGGAATATTTTATGGTTCGCTTCCGTCCTGGAATGAGATTCAGGACTTATTGCAGTATCCTACTCCTCCGCAGGGTTTGTATAATAGATGTGTCTTCTCACTCTTTTTAACTTAACATATTTCTTGAATTATGGACCATTGTATGTTCGTAACACTTGGATTTTATTCCAGGAGCAGGTAAGGCGACCAAGTCATCAGATATTCGGCACCGCCTCGAACAGTATAAGCTACTCAAAGCTTCTACCAAACCAAAGCCGCCAACTAGCCGTTCTGGGGATGTAGTTAGATATCGCCCTCTTCTTGGAGTCATTGAGGAAGATATGCAAAAGAGGAAGAGGGGCCGATCTTAGTTTGAACCTTCTCCTGGCCCCCAGCCTCCAGTCTAGCCCATCCATGATATTACTGAAGAGGATACTGAGTTTATGCCTTCCCCCCATCCGTCCGAAAATCCAACCGTCACTCCGATAGACCGTCCTGGTTTGGATTGCAACCCCTTTGTCGGCCACCCGGATCTGGACCCGAGTTTTCAGGATATCTCTTTTGACGAGGTCACGGGTGAGCATCTTCTTCCCCGCAATCCCATGGTACGGGTGCTTGATGAGGCTAAGTCGTTAGACCTCGATTTGCTTACTACTCGGATTGTGACCATGGGGAATGAGGCCAAGGCAAGTATCGATCGGGTGGCTGAGGAAACCAAGAGGTTAATGGAGTATCATGCTCGACTGGCCAGGGCTGGGGAGGAAATCGGAAGTGCTAACATCCGATTGCGGCTACAGGTTTCTGATCAGGCCAAGCAGCTTGCCGATCAGGCTATCCAGATATCCCAGCATGAGGCGGCCACCCGACGACTAAAGAAAATCATGGAGGAGGGTAGCAAGGCTGAGTTGCGAAAGGTGGAGGCCGCCTGCAAGGAGCGGATTGACATAGCCATTGCTGCGGTGGACGAGGTTCGGAGGGCGGATCTCGAGCAAGTAAAGGAGTTATCTGGGAGGCTTGAGGCCGTAGAGCTTGCTCAGGCCAGGCTAAAGGAAGAGATGGAGGAAATGAGGAGGTCTCTCCAGGCTGACCGCTTGAGATATCGATCGGAGAGGGATGTTGCCGTCGCCAAGTTGTTGTCCTCCGAGGCCCGGGTGAGGGAGTTTGAGGAGAATGAGGAGATGATGGATGAGATTTTGCAGGATATGTACTTTCGTACCTGGAAGCAGGGTAATCTATCCTGGATGGATGACTATCCCCGGATCATGGCTAGGATATATCTCCGGGCTTTGGAGGAGGCCAAGGCCGATGCGGATAAGGAAGGTGGAGCGGCATTCGGGATGGACATGGTAACCGCCCAGTTCTCAAAGGAGGAGAAGGTAGCGGTGAAGGAGGGGATGCAGCTACTTGCTGCGGAGGAAGCCGGTGTGCAGTTGGGGGATGAGGACCAAGAAGAGGGTGCTGGTGAGTTCTCCCTATTTTAGTTTTTCATGACTTGATCGTCCGTTGTTGGTTTAATGGATTCCTCTTCCGAATTGGACAGGTGGGACTTCTGATAAGCATGCTGGGAGCTCCGACCCTGCGGCTAAGTAGGCTTGGAGAGCTGGTAGGATGAGGGTGAGGTGCGGACGCAGCTGGTTCCTTGTCCGGATTCGGTCACCTTTTGATTTTCTTTTATCGCTATTTATGTTAGTCCAAAACATTGATGTGACTGTAATAATATTGTTTATGATGAATGACTTTATGTAATTTCATAACATAAGCTGATTCCTTTATGTTGGAATGTTATCGCTATTTTGTTATGCTGTGTAAGTGATGTAACTATGCATGTTACTAGTGGCTTGACTGTGCCTGATGCCAAGTTTTTTGCTTAAAGTATAATTTTCTCATTTTGCAACGTAAATGTGATGTGTGAATATGAATTGCAGCTATGCATTAATGTATAAAATTAGAAGGTACCGCCCTTCATGTTTCGGCTGTGGACGGCAACTTCGTGCGCCCTGTAAGACTAAGCACGGAATGCTGTTGAGTGTCTCGTCATCCGATTGTAAGTTTCTGTTCCCATTAGCGAGCGTTCCCTATTTCATGTCCTGTACTTTCAAGCACCGTTATGGAGAATAGGAGAAAATTTTTAAATGAAATGGAAATATAGGAAAAGTAAAACTTCCAGTCACGGAAGGCCGTCGATGTGCTTAAGTTCGTGGCAAACGGGTTTTGTAGTCACTTTCCCTAGCTGTGGGTCTTGGAGACATTTGTCACCCATCTTACGCCTCTACGGGGAGTTTTCTTTTTTACCATAACCGCACTTAAGACACATCGGAGCCGATCGCGCACAGTAACTACCCGGGCCATTATGGCCCATAATCGCGGGTATTATTCGATTTACTATGGCCGGCTAGCGTGACGGCCGATCGTCAACTGTGAACTGCCCCTGGCTGGCCACACCTTATGTTGGGGCTTATGGTCGGTTCACAGTTGCCGGCGAGCCGAATCGCTGTAATGAGCTTCCATGGCATAATCGGCCTTCTCGGTGGCTTATACTCGGCTTATTACAGTCGGCTTTAAGGGCCGAGGTAAACAATGAGTTAACTCGCGGTAGAGGGATACCGGAGCAAAGTGTCTCATTGGCGAGGGCATAGGATCGTAGCGTACCTGTTAGATTTTGTCCAGGCGGGGTGGTGTTGTGAAGCTCTGAATTGAAATGTCATCTGCAAAGGATTTTGTTCAACAGCAAAGGATAAAGCTTAACAAGTAGCCAAGATATAAAGGAACAAGTTAACAAGAGCCAAGTTTTTAAAGTGGTTCGGCACGAAAATGCCTACGTCCACTGATTCTCTTTGTTAATTCACTTCATATGGGCAGTACAAGTTAAGAAAAGTATCATAGGAGGTGTCGGATGTTCCATGCCCTCTGGAACACCTCTCCGTCCACTGTTGACAAAATATAAGCTCCGTTGTGGAGATCTTTATGAATTACATATGGTCCGTCCCAGATGGGGTCCAGTGCCCCGGGGCGCGGAAAGATTCGCTTGAGGACAAGATCTCCTTCTTGTAAGCTGCGATGCTTGACATTGGAGTTGTATAATGCTACCACTTTTTGTTTGTGAGCTGCTACTTTGAGTGCTGCATCATTTCTTCTCTCCTCAATCAGATCCAAAGACATGAGGAGGAGTTCTTCGTTTTCTTCTGGGTTGTAGTGGATCCTACGGTGGGAAGGCACAATAGTCTCAACTGGGAGCATTGCCTCCGATCCGTATGCCAAAGAGAAAGGAGTATGCCCTGTTGATGTTCTGAAAGATGTGCGGTAGGCCCAAAGTGCCGTAGGAAGTTGATCCACCCAAGCGCCCTTTGACTTTTCAAGCTTCTTCTTGATCAGCGTTTTGAGAATTTTGTTGACAGCTTCGACTTGGCCATTTGCCTGGGGATAAGCCACGGATGAGAAGCTTTTGTGAATCCCGTGCTCTTGGCACCAGTCGGTGAATTCCTCGCTGTCAAACTGAAGTCCATTGTCTGATATGATTTTGAGTGGTACTCCGTACCTGCACAGAACATTTTTGATCAAGAAGTTAATGATTTTTGTCGATGATATTTTATTTAGAGTTTCCTCTTCCACCCATTTGGTGAAATAGTCGACTGCTACTATAGCATATTTAGCTCCGCCTCGGCCCATTGGCAGTTCACCAATCAAGTCAATTCCCCATACTGCAAAGGGCCAAGGGCTAGTCATTTGAGTGATCTCATTTGTCGGTAGTCGAGGAATTTTGGCAAATTTCTTACATCTGTCACATTTTCTGACAAAGTCTAAGGCGTCTTTGTTCAAGGTGGGCCAGAAATATCCATATCGGAGTATCTTCTTTGCCAGAGTCTGCCCTCCAGTGTGATCTCCGCAGCTTCCCTGGTGGATGTTGGATAAGATTTCCTTGGCTTCCCTTCCAGCGACACATCGTAATAAGGGGTTAGAGAAGCCACGCCGGTAGAGGATTCCTTCTTGCAGTGTGTAGCGGGAGGCTTTCCTAAAGATTTTCCTGACTTCGCTACGCTCGCTGGGCAATGCGCCATCTTGTAAGTATTTCCGGATAGGAGCCATCCAAGTTTCTTCTTCAATCGCTGCTATCAGACCCTCCCGTTGGAAGCTCGGGGCTAGTTGTTTTGAGACGGCTATTGCTCCCGAAAAGGAGTTGTTCTTCATGCTGGCTTGCTTTGCCAGTTCGTCGGCCTCTTGATTCTCCTCTCGAGGAATGTGTCTGATCAAATAGTGATCCAGTTGGTTAAGTTGCAGCTTGGTCTTCTTTAGGTATGCTGTGAGTCGTTCTCCTCGAGTCTGGAACTCTCCTAGTATTTGATTTACAATAAGTTGAGAATCACTATGGAGACATAAAGAACTGACTCCAATTTCCAGTGCAAGTTCTAATCCGGCTATCACTGCTTCGTATTCTGTGTCATTGCTGGTGGCAGCGAATTCCAATCTTAGGGCGCAGTGCAGCTTCTTTCCCCTGGGGGTGATTATCACAACACCTGCCCCTGAGCCTTGTTCGTTCGACGCTCCATCTACGAAGAGATTCCACTTGATATCTTCTGCTATTTCAGATTGGTCCTTACCTTCGCTAGTAGTAAATTCGGCAATGAAATCAGCTATGGCTTGCCCCTTGATAGCGGTGCGAGGATGGTAAGTGATATCATATTGACTTAGTTCGATGCACCACTTAAGTAATCGCCCAGAAGTGTCGGGGCGATGGAGCACTTTCCTTAGCGGTTGATCGGTTAAAACTCTGATGGAATGAGACTGGAAATAGTGTCGCAGTTTCCGCGACGTGATAAGCAGACAGTATGCTAGCTTTTCAAGTTTAGGGTATCTGACTTCTGCCCCCGTAAACCTCTTACTTACGAAGTATACGGGCCATTGCGTGCGGTTGTCTTCTCTCACCAGTGCGGCACTTAGGGCATGTGGTGACACAGCAAGGTATAGGTATAGTTCCTCGCCTTCATTTGGAGTTGAAAGTACCGATGGTCTCTGGAGGTGTCCGATTAAGTTAAGGAAGGCTGTCGAGCATTCGTCAGTCCATTCGAACTTTCCTTTGTCTTTCTTTAGAGCTTCGAAGAAAGGGATGCATTTGTCGGTTGCTTTAGAGATGAACCTACTCAGGGCGGCAACTTTCCCATTTAGGCTTTGCATCTCTCTTCGAGTAGATGGTGTCTTGATATCTTGTAAAGTTCGGACTTGTTCGGGGTTTGCTTCAATCCCCCTGGCATGAACGATGAATCCCAAGAACTTTCCCGATGATACTTCGAAGGAGCACTTTAGAGGGTTCAGCTTCATTCCATATTGGCGAAGTACTTGAAACATCTCGTCCAGGTGGTTTATATGGTCGTTGGCTTTCCTCGATTTTACCAGCATGTCATCCACATAAACTTCCATAGTTCGTCCTATCAGTTCTGTAAACATCTTGTTGACGAGGCGCTGATAAGTAACTCCGGCGTTTTTAAGTCCAAATGGCATTATCTTGTAGCAGTACAATCCTCGGTCAGTGATGAAGCTAGTGTGGTCTTGATCGGGGGCGTGCATAGGGATCTGGTTATATCCTGAGTATGCGTCCATAAAGGATAAGAGTTCGTGTCCGGCAGTGCTGTCCACGAGTTGGTCGATTCGGGGGAGTGGGAAGCAGTCTTTCGGGCAAGCATCATTTAAGTTGGAGAAATCGATGCATGTTCGCCACTTCCCATTAGCTTTCTTTACCAGTACCGGGTTGGCGATCCATTCCGGGTAGAGGGCTCCTGATCGTTCTACCCCTATACTTCTCTTCTTTTGCTTTACCGGTACCTTGGTAGGATCGATGTTTAGTGCGTGGCATGCTATGTCCGGGGAGATTCCAGTCATATCAGCGTGCGTCCATGCAAATACATCCATGTTGTGGCGAAGAAAATCAATGAGTTGATTCTTTAATTCTCTTTTTAACTGAGATCCGACTCTCAGCAGTTTACTTGGGTCGCGTTTGTCTACAGATACGAATTCCATAACCTCTGCAGGCTCGGCGGTGGCCTCCTCCTCTTTGTCCCTGGGGTCTAATTCATTGAAAGGATCACTGGTATACCGAAGAGGAGGGGCTTTCTTTAGTTGCTATGCTTCCAAGCTTTTCATGCAGAGAATAGTCTCTGCATTTTTTCCTTTATCTCTCCCGCGATTATTGCGAAGTTCGGTAACATAGCAGTCCCGAGCGGCGTCTTGATCCCCTTCTACCTCTCCCACTCCATTATTCGTTGGGAACTTCATCTTCAGGCACCATGGGGCAAGGACGATTTGGAAGTCGGACAAGGCTGGTCTTCCTAAAAAGGCATTGTAGGCCGAGTGGTTGTCTATTAGCACGAATGTTTGTTTCCGAACGGCGGAGCGGGGATGACTTCCCAATTCAACAAAGAGATCCAATTATCCGAGGGGCATCTTTGCTTCTCCAGTGAAACCGTGTAGCGGTTTGTTACAGGGAGACACGTCCTTCATTGACAGCTTCATTTTGTCGAAAGCATGCTTGAACAGAATATTCACTGAGCTTCCAGTGTCTACTAGGATTCCGAAAAACTTCAGCTGGGCCGAACCAGGCATAGATGACCATAGGATCCATCTGAGAGTATTGCCTTCCTTCTAGGTCGTGCCCACTGAATGTGATGTCATTATTTTCCTTCTGCTTAGGGTGGCGTTCTTCCATAACAGAATTGACGCAGTCTCCCTCGCTTCTGAGTGATTTTCCATATCTTTCCATTTCTGCCCAGCTTTTGTCGGCGATGTGTGGCCCCCTAGATATTGTATGAACCACTATCTTCTCTTGGCTGGAACCGCTGGTGTTGCGGTTTCCTCTGCCTGTTTCTGGGTGGAGCTGCCCTGGGTTTTCCTTGGCGGGAGTTGGAGTCCTGTCCTGGCCCTTTACATAGCGTTCCAGCCTCTTTCTCCTGATGTGTTCTTCAATTAGGTCTCGGAGATGGCGGGATTCATTGGTATCGTGCCCATGAGACTCGTGGAAACGGCAGAACTTTCCGGACTGGATTGCGCGATCTGACTCTTTCTTGTACGGGCGGCGTTTGTATGTAAGTTCGTCCTGGGTGGCCAGGAAGATGTTCTCGACTGTTTCATTCAAGGGAGTGTAAGCGTCAAATCTCGGTCCTGGTCGGTACAAGCGCTTTTCTCCCTTCTTGCCCCCTGCATTGTCTATGGAGTCGTTTCTCCGAATGTCCTTCGCTGCGGAGGGGGCGTTTCCATGAGCCGTCTTAGCCTGTGGTCCTGTCTGCCTTTCAGTGGCAGCCTCTTCGAGTCTCATGTACTTCCCAGCTTCATGGAAGAAATCGGGGAAGGTAGCTGGTTTTTCTTTAGTTAGTCTTCTAGCAAACTTGGTATCCGGATGCACACCACTACAGAGGGCCATCAGGACAAGTTTCTCGTCGGCATCTTGAACTGCTGCCGCTGCGACATTGAACCGGGTTAGGTATTGCTGCAGTGTCTCTCCGGGTTTCTGTTTGACAGTAGATAGGGAGTAAGCATCCTTGGGCTGTTCCACATGAATGCGGAACTGGCTAATGAACTTTTCTTTCAACATCTCCCATGAGCTGATAGATCCTTGGGGTAGATGGCAGAACCAGGAGGTAGCTAGGTCTGCTAGGAATAGCGGAAAGCATTTACACAACACTCCTTCCGTTGCTCCGCTCATGAGCATATGCTGTGTGTATCTCTGCAAGTGTACAACGGGGTCGGAAGTTCCCTTGTACAGTTCCATCGTCGGCATTTTCCATTCTCGAGGGGTGATGGCGGTTTCGATGTTGCGGGTGAAAGGGCTGGTTACCCTAGCGCCTATCCCTCGATCCCTTTGCTCCCGTCGGACGCATTCCCTGAATAATCGTGCCATTCTTTCATCAGAATTTGGAGCGGACAAAAATGAGCTTGGTTCTTCCCTGCGGGATCGATCTCGTCCAGATGACCTGTAGGGATGGTATAGTCTATCACTTCTGACGTTATCCAGTGGCTGTCTTTGGCTGCTCGGATGCATGCTAGGACCAGCTACAGTTGGCCCCTGCCTTGATCTTCCCCTATGGGGTTCTGTTTCGAGCATTTCCATGGGGTCAACTTCGGGCTGGGTTCTAGATCGGCTCCGTTCAGCGGGGTTTCTATGATTAGGCGGGATGACTGCTCAGCTACGTCCGACCCTCGCCTGGTGCCTCCCCCATTGGGTCCAGTTCCAAGCGCTTCCTCGAGCCGGAGTTCGGGCTGAGTCCGGGCGCGGCCCCTATCATTGTTGTTCCTGTTGATAGCTTCTTCGAAGAGGGAAGACCTTTGTTGTCTCCGAGATCCTCTAGATTGAGACTCACCCCATGATTCAGTGTTGCGGTTGGATTCTTCGGCATTCCTCAAGCGTGACATGAGTTGGTTCACCAAAGCTTCTTGTTGGGATGCGAAGCGGTTAGTCACTTCAACCACAACTCTGTCTAGGTCTGCCCTAGTGATTGCTGCCGGTTGTTCCGCGGCAGGGGCTGTCAGAATTGCCTGATCTACATTTGGCACTGCTGTCGTAGTGGGATGGTTCTCTTGATATGGATCCACTGGATCTGGAGCGCTGCTGGTTGCAACGTTCTTTCCCTTGTTGGCGTCTTTTCTCGGCCTGGAAGTCAAGTTTCCTAGGCAATGAAGGGTGCTATTGGGAAAGAAGGTTGAATGAGGGAAGCTGAAGCTTCGAGTTCCAAGCTCTCAATGAAAGCACCAAAAATATTTGCACAAAAAATGGATAAACACCTCAAAGTCGTATGATTTAGTTGATTTTATGTTGTTCTTAGCGGTTTGGGTGATTTATGCAAATATTAAAAAACAGGGGCTAAACTGTAAAAGACACGCAGATTTATAGTGGTTCGGCCAGAACGTGCCTACGTCCACTTTATATGTTATTCTCTCTTTTCTTTCAGATTACAAGTACAAAGCTTTGTATACAAGTATATGAAAGTTGTTTGAAAGTTCCTTCCGTGCTTGAGCTCTCAGACTTGTCTGCCATTGTTGCACCCCTGCCCCTCTATTTATAGAGTGAGGTTGGGGGCAGGGGTCTTGGATGTATATAGCTGCTGATGGGCCTGGGCTGAAGCAATTTGGCCTGGCGCATCTGGTTCGGCGGAGCTTGGTTCGGCCGTGCTTGGTGTGGTTGGTCCGGAGGTTCATTCAGTAGTGGGTGGAAAGATTGTGGTTCGGCATTAGTAGGGAGAGGAGCTGGTCCGGCATTGGTAAGGAGAGATGTTGATTCGGCATGGCTTCTGGACCGGTGTCTAGGTGACTCGGCAGGAGGATGGAGTGACGTTGGTTCGGCAGGTGGTGGTTCGGTAGGCTTTGGTTATGTGGTGGTGGGTTTTGGTCCGGTGGTAGGTTGGTTCGGTGATGGTTTGAAGTGGATTGGTCCGGTGGTTGCTTGGACCGATGATGGTGGATGGAGCACGGTTCGGCGTGGGTATGGGTACCGAATGGGCACGGATACCGGATGGAAATGACGAAGCTGATGCCTCTTGGTCTCGTGATTCCATGGGTGAGAATTCGCCCAACATGCTCGATAAGGGGTATGACCCCATTGGTCTCGGTGTAGCTCCTGTTTTAGTCATAATTAGGCTATCCATCAACGTTCTCTTACTTCATTCCAGTAGCGTTCATCAACCAATCTACTTCATTCTGGATTCTCCACCGCGTACACAGTTGTTAAAGTGGTTTTCGGTATTGGCCGGCTATAAGCCAATATCCGATCCCGGTCTCTTTAACAACCAAACGCTTATTTCACACCGTGGTCGTTTTTTTATAAACATTGATTTAAATAAATCTCAAATATAGTTTTATATCAACACTAAAGTTTTAACTTTAGATATATCTAGTTCAGAATCGTTTATTTAAGAATCCATATCAAGCCACATTATAAGAGATCCAAGTTTATATACATATAGTAATATCATTTAAACCACAACTCATCTATTGAGTATTTAAAGTTTATAAATTATCTATAATTAAGAAAATATAAGTTCTAAAATATTGGCACCTTAAAAATTCAAAATAATGGATTTTCTTATAAAACATTTACTTAATAACTATGAAGAAACAAAAAAAAAACTTAATACAAAACACATATATATGTACCTTTATAAAAAATCAATATTTAAATTCCAAAATTTCAGTTTCCCAAATCAAAGATGTTTTAACTTTTTAAAATGGACCAACGGTGTCCGTATAAAATTCACTACCCTATGGTCAAGTTATACGGATATATATCATTTCAATCCATTTAACTAAATATTCGGGTGTATATCATTTATCCCCGAAATCCCAAAATTCAATGAAAATTGCTTGGGTATATCATTTCAACCCATAACGATTTTCCCTGTTCTATGTGATGGTTTGGGTATGCATCATTTTCACCCAAAGTGATTTCATAACAACGGGAAAAGGCAAGGTGAATATCAAAATAAACATAAAATTTAACATGCATGTCGTGCCTGTTTCATGCGTCATATGTCATGTTAGTCGTGGCATATACATATCAGTGGTGTCATATATATATATCAGTCGTGTCATATATGTGTCACATGTGCATATATCGTGTCACTCGTGTCACATGTGCATATATCAGCGTTCTACAACAACCTAGCATTCATATGTCATTCCAAATTGATTTTTTTTTATACTTAAATAAGAGCGTTAGTCGTGAGTGAGAGGGAACACTCACCTTCAGGCAAAAGTGGAAATTGACGAAGCGGACAAGGACAGATCACTGTGCTTGCTGCTGCGTAGCTCGACAAAAGAAGCTGACGGATTCAAATCTGGATGTTTAAGCAAGTGTACGGAAATGTTAACATATGTTAATATATATATATACACATATATAAAATAAAAATTCTCTTTCTCTCCTTTTTTTTTTTTTAAAGGCTCGGCTAGTACACCATACAAACAACAAATAAGACTACATGCGCAAGCCAAAAGGAGAGCATGGCATATCAACTAGCTTCAGGGAAGCATGTCATTTTAAGGAATTAACATGGCCACTGTAGTTTTTGTTTGCGCTGCCATCCTTTGTAAAATAAAGTATGCATAATCTTTTTCTTTTTTTTTCTTTTTTTTTCCTCTGGCAACAACGAAAGCAAGGAAAGAGGACAAGGCAAGTAAGCTACACACAAACATGGGTAGACAGGAAAATAAGAAAAAGAGAGAACTCACGGCAATTGCAGAAAGAGTATGGTCACTGCGATGCGGAGGAGCACGGTAGCAGGGAGGCGGAGAGGAGTTGGCACGTCACAGTGCTTCAAGGCTTCACGGTAATTTTTTTTTTTTTGACGTGTGGAAAAGTGGAGGAGGAGGGAGGCTCGGCTGTGGTGGCAAGCAAGGTGATGAGGTGTGAAGTGAAGGTCGTGCGTTGATGCAGCGCGGCGGAGGATTGGGAAGAAGGTTTGGCGGCAATGCGGAGCATGAAGGGGAAGGAGGTTCGGTGGTAGGGAAATGGAAGAAATGGGTTTTGCTGAGAACAAAAGAAAGTGAACAGTGATATAATATGCGTATGAATAGTGCAACAAATATGGCCACTTTCTTGAACGTGGAACCGTGAAAAATGGATCATCACGAAACATTCAAATTAATTTAAATTTTGAAACGGTGGGCTGGAACGAAAGGAAGGGTAATGATGTAGGATACGGCACAATTTTATTTAGACACAAGTCGGGACTCAAAACTCGAAACGGATACGGCACGATACACCGACACGATACACTGTTTTATTGATTCCGGCACACATCGGACACCAAAATGGACAAATAAATATATTTTGGAGATCAGCGCGACAAGACGGACGCGACGGTACACAGATATCAGTGTCACGACTCTCCTAGCAAAACTCCAAAACGGACACTAAAATGTTGCTATTTCTCCGAAAACAATTTAAACGGTGCTAGCGATGTCCGAATTTAGTAAAACGGACTCCGCCATCTTCATCAGAATAACATATACAACATTCTCCACGTAAAATATTTAGGTTTCGGAAATATTTTATTTTCATTTTTTTTTATTTAGCTGACTTTAACGCGAATTTTAGGCAACCAAGAAACATTCGTATTTTTCAACGGAAATTTTACACTTGCTACATCTAGTTAGACGCATACCAAAAATCAAATTTTTTATTTAAAAATTTTCTCATTATTTTTTTTATGTTAAATTAACAGATTGCGTTATTTAGATCGCCAAAAATTACGGATCGTTACAAGTGTGATCATAAATAAATAAATAAACAGTATAAACAATGTCAATGTCATAATATATGTCATATATCCGATGTCAGGTGATAATTAACAGTTTAGCATGGTAATAACATGGCATAGCATATCATAAAATCATCATTTACTTGCACAAACATTTTTAATTACTAAACACTTGTTATCGATTAACCATTTCATAAGTAAATATGTAAGAGTGAGAAAGACTCACCTTTCAAGCTGAAGACCACTACGACACACAAAACGATTCCAAAGGCACGACAAGCATGATATAGCACGACTAGTGATTCAAATGAGTGGAGAGAGCCAAGATATCATCTTGTCAAAACAACCAAAACAATACAATGCAATATAACATATGAATATATTTAACACAAAATGATATAGAAACAATTGACATACGAAGCAACAATGAACAAGATAGATTAGACCTTGCTTCAACGACTCCAATCTTGGGCATAGGGTTCACATGCTCAGCAATGAAGGTGCTATAGGTCAGGTATGGCATCAAAATGGTGCGGCTATAAGTGGAGATGTGAGGTGGTAGGGTGAAACATGGAGCATATAAAAGAAACAAGACACAAAAAGGCAACTTGGATGCACATTTTGGCTCGGCCTATGGGTCAGTTGGGCTTGGCTCATGTTAGTACAGGTCTGGACATGTCAGGAGCAGTGCCTAGAGGTGGTGGAGTGGCTGGTGGTGGTGGCTAAAGGGGAGGCCAAAGTTACAATGGAAGGGTAGGTTATGATATGGTTCGGCTAGGCAGTGATTGGTGAAGTTTTGCATTGATTTTGTGGTGATGGCTTCGATTGGATGGCACGGCTTGACATGGTTAGAGGAGAGGGGGTTGGAGCTGCTGGAAATGATGGTGGAGAGGATGGTGGTGGTGGTAAGGGCTAGGCTGAGCAACCATGTGAAGAGATCAAGCAAAATCATTGAAAAAGAAAAGAGAAAGTGGAAAGAAGCCATTGGAAAAACCTTAAAATAATTTCGAAAATTTAGGTGGCCATGAGTTTTTGAGGAGAGGAAGATTTCTCACGTGAATGAGAATTAAAATTCACGGCAATACAAAAAAAAATGGACGGCCATAAGGTGAATTGAAAAGGCAAAAAGAAAATGAAGGGACAAAAAGATGAAAAGACTAGAAAGTGAAAGGTTTGTGTCTCTTTGTTTTCTATTTCTTTTAAATTAAAAATAACTAAATAAATTTCAGTACAATAAAAATAAATACTGAAAAAAATAAAATATAAAAGAAAAAAATATAATTTAAGGAAAAATAGAAAATAATTAAGAAATAGCTAATATATTGAAACTAGCATTTAAATTTTTTAAATAAAATACAATAAGCTTTGGAAAATTATAACACCACTTTAAAAATATTTTTAAAATGAAATAAATACGTAACATGCCATATTACACATATTAGAACATGTTTTGGCAAATAAAAATATTATTTATATAAATTAAAATAATCAATTTTGTTAAACAAATCAATTTACATACAATATTGTAAACAGTATAACTTTCAGAATATTAATCTAATTTCAACGAAACGAAAAGCAATGTTCTTGAAATTTTATTTATTTTTGTAATAAAAGATTAAATTTGAATTTTAAATTTAAAAGTCAAAGTTTGACCAGATTAACCAAAAATCCACATTTTTTGGAAATATTCTATATATTCAAGTTTGAAATTATAATTCACATACAAATCAAAATTAATATTTAAAATAACAATATTATTCATTTTAATAAATGAAATAATTTTTTATCCATAAATAAAATAAAGTTTTTAAATCAGGAATTTCAATTAAAATAATCAAAATATACAATTAAAATAATCGCAAAATACAGGGTTGTTACAAGATTTCTCTTGAATTTTGGTATTTTCCTTTTGTTTTGGAAATCCATTCTTCTCTTTTCCTGTTCATGTCCTTTGATACTGGAACATCCCATGCTTCAATCTTGTTGATTTCTGTATTAAATTTGAGCACATCTTGCTACTTCAATTGGCAATTTCATACTTATGTGTGACAAATTCCATTGGCGGTCCCGCCAACCTTGGTATGATTTGTAAAAAGGTGAAACTCCTTTACAACAGGCATCTGTTCACTGGAGATTTCTATGTCCTCGGTTTTGATGTTATTATTTCCTGCAAAGCCCAAATCTTTTCTCGGTAGATGATCCGGGTAATTCTCTTGTGATAGAATGTCGATTGCCTCAGGTTTATGCAGGCAGTTTCATCTTTTCGTTTGATTCTCAACTTAGTGATCTTGACACCATACCGACAGTCAGGGATTATCCTAATACCTTTGGTGCAGGAAGTTTAATTCCACATCGATCCTATTCCTGGAACTTGACCTGTTGTCCTTTCTCCCTTTCGATTGGTTTCTATGAATGGTTAGTCATGCCATATGGATTAACCAGTGCTCCTGCCTTCTTTATCGATGTCATGAATCTCGTTTTCCACGATGTTATGAACAGAGTTTTTCCCACTTTCATGATGATACCCCCATCTTTTTTGAGAGCTGGTTGCCCTGGTTAAGATCATCATGATTAATATAAGTCTATCCATCTTTCCTCTTTTATAATTTAATTATCTTATCTTCCTTTTGAGCTTATCTTCTTGGTTAGAATTCTCCTTGATTAGGGTCCCTCTAAATTTGAGTCTCTATCCATGTTTTAAATCTATTGTTGAGTCATCATGTGAGGGAGTGTATTTGTAACTAATATAAAAAAGTTTTTGTGGTGCTGTTTGAGTTGTTAAGTTTGAATTTTAGGTTTCGATCAATTCGTCTGGCCAATGCTTACGATAGGAATTTCAAAACACTTAAACATAACAAAGTGACATAATATTGTTTCCAAGATTGGTAAATAAGATAATTTTATGTATGTTTATATTTAATATATATAAGTATATTTTTCTAAAATTAGAAAGTTAAATGAATTGGTTGTTAGAAATGATAGTACTGGATTATCATTTATTGTTTGTCAACATTCATAAATCATTAACTATTGTTGTATAAGAAGTTGAAATTTTATAAACATAGTTTATAAATCCATTTTGCAAATGAAATAAATTTAAATTAAGCATTTGAGAATTAAATTTCCGGCGTTTTTCTAAATTTGGTTTTCGAAGTTTTGAAAATATATTATTTGAATGTATTTTCGAATGGAAATTGTTTTCAAAGAATTTTAAAAGAAGTAAGTTAGTACTCTCTTCTTTTGTCACTGAACAATAATTTCGACGATGACTGCAACATCATCGACATTCATTTTCGAGTCTCAAAGTGGAGAGGCCACTTAGTAGCTTTGCTACGCTTTTGTTTTAGAAAATACATTTGATTTGAATTTCTTAAGTATGATTTTAATGTACAAAATATATATATGTATATATTTATTTCAAATGGTTCGATGTGCAACCGGAAATTTAACTCTTAAATTCAAAGTTAAGTAATGGTTTTCAATTATTGAAATGAAGCAAAATTTTGAATAGTCAGAGTAAAAAATGAGAAATGGAATAGAAATAACTTGAAACAGTTACACTAGGATAAAAATTTATTTGTATAATACTCAATTGCATTCTCACACACATATATCTTACCTGAAATATTCAAAAGGTTTATTGTAATGTGAATATGGAATTGAAGGTTATACAAGAGAAAACTTAACTAATTAAAATGTTCAAACTAAATTTTTCTTAAATTTTTTTTAGTATAATGCTCAATTACACTTAGAAACATTTATAAACTTACCTGGAAAAACTTTGAATGTTAATGAGAACAAGTAATTGAATATCATACAATATAAATGTAAGCAAGTAGAAGTCCAAAATGAAATTTTGGTTAAAGGAAGTCTTAAATAAAAATTGAGTTGTTATAATAAATGTTTATACACTTAATCTATGTTTCAAAATGTTTTAAGTGGGAAAAAGTTGAATAATAAATAGAAAATGCTATTTAGGTAAATAAATATGAACTTAAGAATAGTTGAAATTGAATTATAAGTGGAATCAACTTAACTGAAGATAAAATAGGTAATATAAATGAGTTGAACAAAATAAGTTTTGTTTTGAAAGAAATTTTTTTCAACGAAGTTTAATATATTGAAAGCAAATCAATTGAATGAAAATACATTGAATTGAAACTAATCAAATGTAAATATAATGACTATTTATTGATTGAGTAAAATGGATTAAAATAAAGTTAGTTGAATATAAATCAATTTAAAAATTAGTGAAATTTATATGGTTTTGTATTAGTTGTTGTATCTAGTATTATGAATTTTGAATCTATCTTTCTTTTTGGTCGATTCCATTCTCCTATCTCGTTCCTTTTCGGGGACGAAGAGTTTTAAGTGGGGTAGAGTGTAACGACCTAGAAATTTTAAAGGATTTAAATAACGTAATTAACTAAATTTATTTGAAATCAAATAATAAAATTTAGCGATGAAAATTTGATATTTGGAATGCGTCTATTTAAATATAGCAAATGGCAGATTTTCATGAGTAAATATGAAAGTTAGTTTTGTTGTCCCATTTTCGATTTCAATTCAAATTCAATTAAAAATTTGATAGAAATAAATTATTTTTGAAATATGAATATTTTATATAAAAAAAAATATAAATCATTTTCTGAGTGAGACATCGTATTTCATTTCACCAAATTTGGACTGTTATAGCCCCGTTTATCTTATTTTAGCATTTAACAACATTTTCGACAGCGGAAAATCGAGTTTTAAAACTTGGTCGTATCGCTGATACTGTGTATCATTATGTTCATCTCGTCGTGCTGATCTTCGTAATATATTCATTTGTGCATTTCGGTATTTGGTATGTGGCGAAATCTACAAAATGATCGCCGCAACGGTTTTGTATTTGAGTTTTGGTCCGTTGTCTTTTCAACTGCCACCATAGGATTCCAAAAGCCATCTGCATTTATAATTTGGATTTCAACAGGTGACTTTTCCTTTTCCTACCTTTTCAAAATTATATACGTGAATACTGCCTCTTTTATTTCATTTTTTGGTTGTTCTCTTTCTTTTTTCTGTCTGCTAACTTAAAAAAAGGGGAAATTCACGTTCCTTTTCTTCTTCCATGCTATTTCCATCAATTATCATGCACTTTGCCTCCTGACTCGAAGTCGTCCCCGCGCTGCCCCTCCTCTGACTCGAAGAAAACTGTAACGACCCAGAAATTCTGTCATTGGAAATTCGTATATTTAATTTATTTTAAATATTCACGAATGAATTTTATAAGTTAAGTGAATTAAATTTTGAATATGAGAATTTAATTGGATAATTAAATCGATAATATAATATTTGAAATTACAGAAATAATTTGAAATTGGGTCAAATGTGATTAAAAATGATTTGTAAAGTTGTATTAAATCATATTGGAGTTAGAATGATGTTATAGAACTTTTAAAATTGAATTAAAAGTTAATTGGTGGAAAATGATTATTTTAATATTCAATTGACGAGTTAAAATAGCCAATTTTCAAACAGTCTCGGATTTCGATGAAACTAGTTTTATCGGATCCGTAATGTTATATTATTGTATGGTTTCAAATTTCGTGTCAATCGGACTTACGGTTTGTCCGGGGCAAGCAAAAACGCGTAGAAATGGATTTGAGTGAATTTTATATTTAAATAATTCGATTCGAAAACTTATCTTTCAAATTTTATCGAATTGGCCCCCGATATATATTCCATTGCGTTCGGAATAGGGGTAAAACATTTTAAACACCAGGCGGCACGCGTCATTTCGAGTTCGGAAAAATTTCGGGTGAATAGTGTCGCGTAAATTTCTATAAAAGGACCTCATTCTTTGTTATTTTTCACAAACCCTAGGTCAAAGTTTTCAGCCGCCACCTAAAATTTAATGGACGAAATTGTTCCATTCTTCTTCCTTCAATTTCTTCAAATCCATGCATTAATTCAACAAACTTTCAACTAGTAAATCATAGAGCATTGCGAGATCTTCGTATCCATACGGTGATGTTGGGGTCTAAAGCTATGGATCGGCAGCAAGATGACGTCGAACGTCCGATGTTCGTGCGTAATCTCGAGATTATGGGGAGGCTGAGTGCTACTTTGTTCAAGGTGATGGTGGAGCTTGCTTAGGCGCACGCAGTGAAAGGTCCGGATCGACCTCTAGTGGCTTGTGGGGGTCGCGATAATAGGGGTAAGTGGCAGCAATGGGTTTAGGTTATACGTGATAAAACCTGGGGAGAAGAAGGTTGAAGTCACGGCCCTGATTTGCTGAGTTGAATCGAACGGCCAGATGGAGTTAGGGTACAAAAATAAAATAAAAGTTGAAAATTAATTTGTATTTAAATTCGTTCAAACTTTGAAACAACATAACTTTTTGATACGAGGTCGGAATTTGACGAAACGACTTGCGTCGTGTTCGTTTTATCGAATACTACGTAATGGAGCTGGATTGTGGTTGATTGGAGCTAGTGAAATTTTTGGGTAAAATTAAACACGCGTTTAATTTTATTCGAAATAAAGCACTGCAACTGTTATTGGAAGCAAGGTGAGAACTTCTCACTCAATCGAAAATGTTTCGATTTAAATTTTAAATAATTAGATTTAGAATTGCTTGATTGTGTGATTGAATGATAAATTATTATCTATTGCTTTGAAATAGACCCTATACGTCGTATATTAAGAGGATGTTATTTATTAAACACATATACCGCGATATTTCATCTTAAAGTGGAATTGGTATTATATATGTACTTGGAGTTGATTTCCCGCATTATATAGCGGATGAGACCCTATTGCGCCGCATAACAGCGGATAATATTTTATAGAAACCCATGTATCGCGATATTCCGTTTTGAAACGGGATTGGTATTGTGCTAACATTTATGGATGCAGGGAAACAGGTTGGAGGGATCCAACTGGATTCGTCAACCGTATTGATTTATTTACAGATATTGTGATATATTCTGTTATCATGTGATATATGATGTTTTGGATGCCGTGATTATTATATTCAGTGCTATTGCAGCACTGGGCCTATTTTGGAAAAATTAAAAGTGTTAAAGTGATGATTTTTAAATTTAAAAGGATTTTAAAGTGATTTTTGAAAGTATACGTTTTATTAAAATTTTGGAATTAATTCATTTTAAATAAATAAACGTTATAATTTTAATGTTATAAAATTTAAGATTTTTTAAAAATATAGTTAAAATGTGATTTTTGAAATATGGAGTTAATGAATTTTATAAATAGTTTAAATTGAGATTTTTGAAATAATTATGAACGGTTTATGTGAAAGATTTATAAAATTGATATTTATAAATTTAAAATATTGGAATTATAAAATGAGTTTTTATAAGTGCTAAAATGAAGTATAAATGGATTTCATAAGTGAATGAAATTTATAGATTTATAAATTGTGAAGTTATAAAATGAATAGATTTTGTAAAAGAAAAATTATAAGTAATTAACTTGTAAATAGGATTTTGGCATTTAAATGAGATTTAAATAGAATTTGTTAATTAAGGGATTTTATAAGTTGAAGTTTTTATAAAATATATATATATAAATGTGAGTTTATAACGTTGTTTATAAATCCAAAATAAATTGAATTTGATAAGTAAATATGAAAGCTTATTAAAGGAGATATATCCGCGAGTTTGGACAGTGGATAATCCTTTGAATAAAATATGTAGAAATGTTGAATTTGGTAAACGATTTATATTCACGATTTTGGACAGTGAATAAATATATTAAAGAAATGTTTTAGGAAGTGATCTTTTAAATGGAATTAAAATGATTTAAAGTTGTTTAAAATGTGTTAAGGATCGAAACCATAAATTTCAACATTCATTGTTGAAATAGATGTTTTCGAGAAATAAGGAAAAGATGGACTATAACACTGTTGTTATAGTAAATGATTTTCGAAAGGAAATGTTTTATATAGTATTTGGATTTATATATCTATCTTAATTTCAAATCCCTATACTAGTGATTTTGGGTTGTCGTAACGATGTTTTACGCAACATTCGTTTTGACTCAAATAAATGTGTTTAAGAGAATGTTTTCCTTAAAGAATGAAATATATACTTAATTGTGATTTAAGTATATTGAATATTTTCTAAGTATTGAAAATAAATAGATTTGTGAATTACTTATTATTAATAAGTATGGAAATGTTTTCCAATATGAAGTGAAATGTTTTGAGATTATATCTTTTAAAGACAAATTGAAGTGAATATTTGGCAAGTTATTCAACTTATGGAAGATTTAAAAAAAGGGCCGAGTGATTGTTATGGTGCTGAATATTTGTTGGTTTGCTTTGATAGTTAAATAGCCGACTATCAATATTTACCTTTAAATGGGTATTTGTTGTGATTTGCTTGAATTTGAATGCTACACTTATTTTAAAAAATAAGCGCTCGTTATTCGGTTTAGCCGGGAGAGGACCTTTGGGTCATAAATCCCATTCCGAATAGCGATATGTCGAAATGGATAACATTTGAAGACCGGTGTTGAAGACCGGATATTTTCAAAAACGGAAGGATTGCCATGAATGACTCTGCATCGGCTGATCTCCAATATAGAGATTTTATCACCCTTTGTGATGGGAATTTCGGTCGTGATTAGTGAATATCCGGATTGCAATGGCTTCTTCGGAAGTTCCTTCGGTTCCTTTCGATCCCGGAACGGACTTGTATAGATGTGTGTCCGACGTTACAATTTGAGATGTAAAGCTGGTTTCTATCAAATACATTTTTGTTGGTGGCGGAGAATTTATTCTCTTAGCTTAACACCCTTCTCTGAGACGTACAAGCTCAGAGGTTATGTAGTTGATGGTTACTAGTGATACATTCCTAATTTGGTAATGTGGCATATGAAGTGCTACTGATCATTTGTTGATCAAAACATAGCTTTTGTGTAAATCGTAGCTTTATGGACGAGACTTCGTCGGACCTCACACCCCGGAAATAGTCAAAACAGGAAGGATGCAGCAAGGTTATTAGGGGAAAGCGCCCCTTTAGTGTATGTCATTTCCTTCTGGACAGAGGTGGTATCATGTATGGAGCCCAGATACTTAACCTATGTTGTTGCTGCAAATTTATTATTTTGTGGTTGTTGGTGAATCCCGGGATTTAGGTCGGTTGCGACCGGGGGATGGCATACTCGTGTTAGTTGTTACCCAACTAGGGGTAACCCGGCCTTTTGTTGGCAGAGATCCGGTTAGGTTCTCGGAGCGTCTTTCCAGAGGCGTATCCATGTGGCAATGGGATGTTCCTTGGCCTGACCATTTGTTGGAAATCCAAAGAAATAATACGAGCCCTTTACGGTTTTAGTTGTAGAACCTGCCATTTACTTATGGTGGCGCCCCACTTTTTAGATGGTAGCTATAGTAGGCATACGATACTGGTCGTATGTTGGCAAAGATTTATATTATACTTTCGAAATATTTTCCTACACCTTGCACCTATAGTAATAATATTAAAGAAAATTTGCGTATCAAGCATGTTTGACTATCATAAAGAGAAATCTCCTTCGATTCTGCGTTTGCATTGTGTGTGTGTGCGGGAGGCCTTATGGTAGTTTAATTTTCTAAAAGCATTGCGGATCTACCTTAAAATATTTCCTTGTTTGTTTTTAAAAGATAAATTGTTTAAGTTCCCACACCAGTCCTATGACTGACCTGGAGTTTATTGTTTCCTTCCTAAACTCTGGGTGCCTATCATTTTCCACACGGGCAGTCTAGATTTAGGTTATCAGGTCATTCTGGAATTCAGGAGATGTTGTGGAGATCTGGAGACAGGCTGTGTAACGACCCGATATTTTCAACCATTCGCATCCATTATAAGTGTATAGGTAGACACTCATGCCGGAATTGGATAGCTCAAAATACCGCGTTGTAAGTAAAAATTTGGCAAATCTCAGAATATACAGTAAATAAAATCACAGATCACAGACATAGAGTATATAAAAATGCAGCGGAAGAAAAAGAGATAGTAGTTCATAAAGCTACTATATAAATATGAGATACATCAGAGTTAAATAAGATACAACAGAAGAGTAACAAGATACATCACTGAAACACTGGATACTGAAACAAAATAGAAGGCTGGATCTTCAAGGAAAGCTCCAACGCCGAAGGTGAATCTGGAATGCTAACTCACTCAATCTGACCCGAGCGTAAAGCAAAACACAAAACCCTCGAGTCAGGACATAAATACTTATAAACTGTAAATCAACTCAAGTGAACAGTAACAAAATGCATCAGTAACTTAAAGTATGCTTGGGACCGCCCATCCTCTAAGGATCCGTTAAACTATTTACTACGTAGTAATATACGCTATATACGGTAGTGTCTAATCAGTAAAGTATAATCATATAGAAAATAGCATTAAGGGGATGGTGAACCTTAACGCGGTTGGATCTTTAAAACCAAAATCGTAGTGGGCTCGATATAAGGATATGACACGACACGCGAGGCAATGCCAGGGTGGATACACCGTTTGCACTCCCGGACCGGTGGTGACGGCAAGCCAGCAGCTTCCGCCCACCTCGAACAATACCCCCGAATCAAAGTGGCGCCACCGAATCGAATCACAACAGTAATAGAATAGTTTTCGATGGAGCATGCTCGATGAAAGGGTGCGACCCTTTGTGTAGCCCGGTATAGCTCCTGTTTTAGTCATATATGCCAACTCACGGGAGTTGGGTCCACGTAACATACCTCGAGAACATCGCCACCATCCTGCTTCATTCTGAAATCTCCACCGCGTACACAGTTGTTAAAGTGGTTTTCGGTATTGTCCGGCTATAAGACAATATCCGATCCCGGTCTCTTTAACAACCAATCGTTATTATAACCCATGGATATTTATTTCAAATAATTTATACTTTCAAGACCAAAATATCATACTCATTTCAAAACAATATCACAATTGTATCATTTCCATTTCAAAAATAATTCAATATTATATCATTCAAATAAAACCCAAATTTTCAAATCATTGAATATTTCTTTAAATTTTTTAAACTTGAAATATTCCTTTAAATTATCATAGAATTTTGGAAATGTTACCTTATGGAATCATAGCATTTTTGGAATGTACTACTTTCCACTTTACATTGTATATAATTCAAAGTATTGATAAGCTTAAAATTTTAACATGTCAATTTATCATAGCCTTATAGTTAAATAAACTTTCTTACTGTAATATACAATTTAAACCGAAATTCTTATGTTAAGTTAAAAGCACCTTATTAACTTACATTATTATTACAATAAAGAAACTTTATTATCTTAATCATTTAAAGTATGCCATTCACATAAATTAAAACTTGCTTATCAAATGTACGTTATCAACTTACATTTTATTATTACAGTAAGTAACATTTATCATTTTAATCAATTTAAAATACACCATTACATTGATTAAAATCTACGTGTCAAATGTACGTTTTAAATTTTATATTCCTATTACAATAATGAACATTTATTAATCGAATCAATACCACACTACTTAAAACTTTACATGTTTCTTTCTTAATTAAAACTTTACATGTTCTTGCATTAATTAAAACTTTCATGTTCACTCAATAATTAGGACTTTACACGTTTCTTTCATTAATTAAAAACTTATACGTTTCTTTTATTAATTAAAACTTATACCTTTCTTTCATTAATTAGGAATTTACATGTTCCTATCATTAATTAGAACATCATACGTTCTTTCATTAATTAAACCCTATACGTTTCTTTCATAAATTAAAACCTATATGTTTCTTTTATAAATTAAAACCTATACGTTTCTTTCATAAATTTAAACCTATACGTTTCTTTCATAAATTAAAACCTATATGTTTCTAAATTAAAACCTATACGTTTCTTTCATAAATTAAAACCTATACGTTTCTTTCATAAATTAAAACCTATACGTTTCTTTCATAAATTAAAACCTATACGTTTCTTTCATAAATTAAACCCTATACGTTTCAGATTTATATTACCATTTTACAAATTTAACTAAACTTCCAGTTTATTTGATTAATTTAACATCTTTAGTTAAAACTCAAATTTCACATTTTCAAGTCAAGTTATATTTTAAAATTTCATTTTCAACAGTCATTTATTCAACCACTTAAATTTATAGAAAACCAATAATTCTTTAATAAATCACTTAAATTCAAATATAAATCAATTTATCATATTTACCATTTCCAAATAAAATTAAAGTCCATTTTATTCATGTAACTTAAATATCATTTTTAGTCAAAATTCCAAATTTCAAACATAAGTTATATTTCAAAATCCAGTTAATCCATTCATAAATTACATTTTTAACACATAGAAAAATCATAATTTATTTATTTTAAAACCTTTCAAAATCTATTTAAATCAAATTTCATAATTTTATATTTTTAAAATACTTAAAATATTCAAAGCACTTTATAGAATAACCACGGGTCTGTATATAGTTTTCTAACCTAGGTCAAGTGATACGGATATGTATCATTTCAATCCGCAGTTTAAAAGGTAAAAATTCGGGTTCTATCATTTCAAACCCGCAATCCCAAGTTTAAATAAATAAATAAAATAACTCAGGCCTATCATTTCATCCCATAATGATTTTTTATCCTAACAGGGAACTTGCAGTGTGATCATATACAGAAATAATATAAACAATGTCAATATCACAATATACAGTCATGTATCAGTTGTCAGGTGAAAATTAACAGTTTTAACATGGTAATAACATGGTAATAACACGGCATAGCATATCATATGATCATAATTAACTTGCATAAACATTTTACATTACTAAACACTTGTCATCAATCCACTTTTCATAAGAATATATGTCAGAGTGAGAAAGACTCACCTTTTTCAAAGCTAGAGACCAAAACAACATACAAGCACGACTCCAAAGGCACGACAAGCACAATTTCACGACTTTTGATTTGAGTTGAAAGATAGCCAAGATATGATTTTGTATCAACAACCCAAAGCAAAACAATGAAAGGAGAACAAATGAAATAAAACAAGAGTGAAAAGAAGAAAGAAAGAAAAAAAAGAAAGAAAAAAAAAGAGAAAAAAAAAATGAAAGGAAAAGCATGCGCCGACTCATACCTTCAGGAGATGCTTACACAAATTTTGATGGAAGCAAAATGAATAATTTATGGTATGGAACTTTTGAACGTGAAATATATATTAACATTTGCTCACTAATTTATGTAGAGGGCAGGCAAGAGAAAAATGCTTAAACGGTAGAGGCAATTAAGGCATTCAATTCTATCCAATAGGTGGAAACGTATGGGAGGCAAGAGGGAAAGAAATAATTCACACACGGAAATGATTTAAGGCAAGATTTGAGCAAGATTTTGGATTCTTGAAAGAGAATATACGGCTGAAAACTTTGCATTGTTAACGCAAGAAAAAATTCAAATAGATAACGAAAAGGCAAGAGCAACAATTAAATATATGCCCAAAGTAACGTACAAATTATTTTGTTTCTCTTATTAAATAAATTTAAAATACTAACGTTTCTATTAGGAAAATATACCATCACTTTAAACCAAAATTTAATAGCTATTGTACCATAATTAATAACAATTGATTTAGCTTCATCCAATTGATTGTTAAATATAAAGTTAAGAAACAGATGTAAACATATGTAAAAGAAATGTAAAGTTTATTTCCCATTTCACACTAATTATTACTAACTTTTTTTTAAAAAAAAAGTATACAACAAATCTGACCAAAACAAAAGTGAAACAAATGTTATACAATTGTATACAGTTCAAGATGAAAAATTTGCCTTTAGAATTATAAAATTTAGAATTTCTATTAAAGTTACACCTTTTATCCAAATCAAATTTTCAGATATTGTTTATTTTTATTTGGACAAATGATCAGAAACCATATCAAGAAAATTTCCAAAATTAGATTTTTAAGAAAACAAAAGCTAAAGTCTTTAAATAAATGAAAAAATTTAAAATTTAGGGAAAACAAGTAGAAAAGTAAGAAAAAGAAAGGGAAGCCATTACCAGATCTTTGAAGCCGTGAGAAACAAATGAAAATGATCTTTTTTTTTTCACGTGAAAACCTAATGAGATGACGGCTACATTAGGGTTTTATATGGCTAAGGCAATTAATTGAGGAGTTTAAGGAAATGAAGGGTTTGGGCAAATAAAAGGGCTTACGTTTCAAAGTGATTTACAATCTTCCATATTCTTTTCCTTTTAAAACTTTACATAAACAAAATTTCAGGAGAAATTACTTTACAAACCGAAATCAATTAGAAATATGAGGTAACAAATAGTATAATTTGAAAAAAATATAAAATAATGAAGAAAATGCCTTAAAAATACCAAACAGTGTTCTAAAATTGTGCATAAATCACTGTTAGTCTTGGAAAATTATACATTTCATTATAAAATTATTATGAAGTGGAAAGGAATGTTTTCATGTGAAAATGAGGTAAGAAATGCACAGCTACAATAAAGAAAGGAACGGTCAAAGGAAATTAAATCTATTAATTGGAAAAGAAACGGAAGAAGAAACGTTAAAACGGTTTTACGTTTCTTTGCTTTCAAACCTTTTAAACTTCCTATATATATATATTCATATACATCTAAATAACTGAAAATAATTCAAATCTCAGTTAAAATTCGAAAATATAACAGATAAACAAAATATTAATAATTAAATATTAATTAGATATGATTAAAATAAGAAAAATAGCACAGAAAATGAAAACTTGACTTAAGAATTAGAAATAACTTCAATACACTTTGGAAAAATTTACTTTAATTTAAATATACGTAAAATGAATAAAATAAAGTAAAACACAGAAAATAAAAGTGAGTGCATAAAATAAATAAATAAATTTTAATTATATATAGTTAAATTAAGAAAATGGCTTAAAATTGTAGACTAGGCTTTTAAAATTAGAAATAAATTCAAATGAACTTTAGAAAAATTTGATTATCATTTTAAAAATACTTAAAAGTCAAAATATACATTATATAACATATTATCATATATTAAAATAAAATAAAACAAAGAAGAAGTAATTTATACAATTTAAAATAGTCATTGTTAAATAACCCTATATACGCACAATATTGTAAAGGGTATAACTTTCACAATTTACATCCAATTTCAACGAAACGAAAAGTGGTGTTCTTATAATTTTATGTACTTTCATAATAAAAGAAAAAAATTAAATTTTTAAACTTTTAAAATATTAAGTTGAAAGTCACAGTTTGACTATTTTGACCAAAGTCAGCATTTCAGGCAAATATTCAACTTACACAAGTTTGGAATTATAACTCATATAAAAATCAAGATTATATTTAAATAATAAATTTAATCATTTCAAATAAGTAAAATAAGTTTTTAAATCAAAATCTTACATTAAAAATAATTAAAATATACAATAAAATAATTACAAAATACAGGGTTGTTACACTCTCCTCTACTCAAAACTTTTCGTCCCCGAAAAGGAATGAGGTATGGAAGGGCACAGAAAAGATAGAGTGAAATAGGATTAAGATAAGATGACAAGAAGATTGAAGTTATACCTGATAACTGTTGTTATAGGTAAGTTTTACAAGGTGGAGCTGATCTTTCCAAGATTCTCCAAAATTAAGAACACAAGCCCGAAAAAGGTGGATTCAAAATGATTATCAAAGATCTATCAAAGATTATAGAAAGATTCCTATTCCAATCTATAGCAAGATAAGGAGGAGGAGGATAACAAAAAAAATAGTTTGGAAAACAAAATAAGGAAATAGATTTGAAAGCATGGAAATTTCAACTTAAATAGAGAATAAATCTTTACACAAGTTAAATAAATCTTAACTATCTCAAATTTCATTATCTTATTATCCAATCATCTTAAATTAACAATTTTTTTTTAAAAACCATGGGTTAGAAAAATAATCATTTATTACGCTCACAATGTATTTAATAAATTTTATTCTTCTTTATTCCTAATAAAAATTAAATTTATTCCTCTCAATATATTTATCACTCATGTTCAATATACTTACACTTATTATAACTGCTTTCTTTTATTCTTAGTTCTTTTAACATCATTTTATTGTAAGTTATTCAATTACCCTTTATTATATTTACCTCTGTTAATCATTTTATAATTAAAATTTAAGTGTATAACATTTATTATAACCACCAAAATTTTATTTATAAAATCTTTTTATATTGTATATTACCCAATTACATTGTTAACTTCTGAAATTAAGGTAAGTTATATTGGAATGGAATTGTGTCATACAAATAAAACTTTCCAATTCAATTATCTCAAGTTTAATCATTTATCCAAATTTTTTTGATTTTCTTTTTATAATTGAAATTATTGTTAAAAATAAAATTTAAGAATTAAATTTCCGATTTCTTCGAACCATTTAGAGATAAGTAATAATATATGTATAATATGTCAAATCAAATTTCAATCATATATCTATATATCTTATAAATTAAGTCATATTTTAGAAATTCAAATCAATTTAATTTCCCAAAACAAAGCTGTAGCAAGACTACAGAACAGTCTCTTCACTTCGAAACTCGAAAATGAACGTCGATGATGCTGTAGTCATCACCGAAGTTATTTTCCAGCGACAAAGAGAAGAGTACTAATTTTAAACTTAAAATTCTTTGGAAACAAATTTCTATTTGAAAATATTTTAAATATTATATCCCTTTAAACTTTTAAACAAAAGGTTTAGAACCATCGGAAATTAAATTCTCAAATTTCTTTTTCTAAATTCATTTAAGTTCCCATATAAATTTATAAACAATTATTTATAAATTCATTTATAGAACAATAAATGATAAATCAAGTATTATCATTTCAAATTATCAATTTGAATCATTTTATTAAGTTCCATAAATATATATATCAAAATTTTATTTCATTAACCAAAACAAAATTTAAAATAATATCGTGTCAGTTTGTTCTGTTAAAGTCTTTTAGAAATCCTATCGATAGCGTTGATCAGACGAATCGATCGGAAACCCAAATCAACATGAACGACTCCAACAACACAATATAAAAAAAATATAGATTGACAAATACAATTCGAAATGTTTGAAAATATGTTGGAAACAAAAGACAAGATGATTAAATACAGAGTAGGGAGGTGAATAAGCAAAAATAAATCACGGGCAACCTTAATCGGGCCAACCGTGACTTAAAGTATAAGATCGAAGTGGATTTTCTGGGGTAAATCTACGTTTGATCTCAAGAGTTAGAGTTTGGGATAATAGGAGATATTAGCATCTAAACCAAGGATATAAAATCTTTGGTGAATCAATGCTGTTGTAATGAAGTTTCACCTCTCTTACAAGAAATTTTTTGAGATTGGCGGGACCGCCAATTCACTATAAAGATCATTCGAAGTGGAGTTGTGGGATACTCCAGAATCAAGTGAAGATGAATAGCGGGGAATAAGAAAGGACTTTGGAACCGCAGGGAACGTTCCAAAATTCAAAGGAATCGAGTCAAAAGGGAAGAGATTCAAACTCGAATGAAAGTGATTCTGTAAATACATTCACTCTATATGTTGAGTTTTGCCTAGAGCTACCAAAACTCTGATACCAACTGTAACGACTCGATATTTTCAACCATTCGCATCCATTATAAGTGTATAGGTAGACACTCATGCCAAAATTGGATAACTCAAAATACCGCGTTGTAAATAAAATTTTGGCAAATCTCAGAATATACAGTAAATAAAATCACAGATCACAGACACAGAGTATATAAAAATGCAGCGGAAGAAAATGAGATAGTAGTTCATAAAGCTACTATATAAATATGAGATACATCAGAGTTAAATAAGATACAACAGAAGAGTAACAAGATACATCACTGAAACACTGGATACTGAAACAAAATAGAAGGCTGGATCTTCAAGGAAAGCTCCAACGCCGAAGGTGAATCTGGAATGCTAACTCACTCAATCTGACCCGAGCGTAAAGCAAAACACAAAACCCTCGAGTCAGGACATAAATACTTATAAACTGTAAATCAACTCAAGTGAACAGTAACAAAATGCATCAGTAACTTAAAGGATGCTTGGGACCGCCCATCCTCTAAGGATCCGTTAAACTATTTACTACGTAGTAATATACGCTATATACAGTAGTGTCTAATCAGTAAGGTATAATCATATAGAAAATAGCGTTAAGGGGATGGTGAACCTTAACGCGGTCGGATCTTTAAAACCAAAATCGTAGTGGGTTCGATATAAAGATACGACACGGCACGCGAGGCAATGCCAGGGTGGATACACCGTTTGCACTCCCGGACCGGTGGTGACGGCAAGCCAGCAGCTTCCGCCCACCTCGAACAATACCCCCGAATCAAAGTGGCGCCACCGAATCGAATCACAACAGTAATAGAATAGTTTCCGATGGAGCATGCTCGATTAAAGGGTGCGACCCTTTGTGTAGCCCGGTATAGCTCCTGTTTTAGTCATATATGCCAACTCACGGGAGTTGGGTCCACGTAACATACCTCGAGAACGTCGCCACCATCCTACTTCATTCTGAAATCTCCACCGCGTACACAGTTGTTAAAGTGGTTTTCGGTATTGTCCGGCTATAAGACAATATCCGATCCCGGTCTCTTTAACAACCAATCGTTATTATAACCCATGGATATTTATTTCAAATAATTTATACTTTCAAGACCAAAATATCATACTCATTTCAAAACAATATCACAATTGTATCATTTCCATTTCAAAAATAATTCAATATTATATCATTCAAATAAAACCCAAATTTTCAAATCATTGAATATTTCTTTAAATTTTTTAAACTTGAAATATTCCTTTAAATTATCATAGCATTTTGGAAATGTTACCTTAAGGAATCATAGCATTTTTGGAATGTACTACTTTCCACTTTACATTGTATATAATTCAAAGTATTGATAAGCTTAAAATTTTAACATGTCAATTTATCATAGCCTTATAGTTAAATAAACTTTCTTACTGTAATATACAATTTAAACCGAAATTCTTATGTTAAGTTAAAAGCACCTTATTAACTTACATTATTATTATAATAAAGAAACTTTATTATCTTAATCATTTAAAGTATGCCATTCACATAAATTAAAACTTGCTTATCAAATGTACGTTATCAACTTACATTTTATTATTACAGTAAGTAACATTTATCATTTTAATCAATTTAAAATACACCATTACATTGATTAAAATCTACGTGTCAAATGTATGTTTTAAATTTTATATTCCTATTACAATAATGAACATTTATTAATTGAATCAATACCACACTACTTAAAACTTTACATGTTTCTTTCTTAATTAAAACTTTACATGTTCTTGCATTAATTAAAACTTTCATGTTCTCTCAATAATTAGGACTTTACACGTTTCTTTCATTAATTAAAAACTTATACGTTTCTTTTATTAATTAAAACTTATACCTTTCTTTCATTAATTAGGAATTTACATGTTCCTATCATTAATTAGAACATCATACGTTCTTTCATTAATTAAACCCTATACGTTTCTTTCATAAATTAAAACCTATACGTTTCTTTCATAAATTAAAACCTATACGTTTCTTTCATAAATTTAAACCTATACGTTTCTTTCATAAATTAAAACCTATATGTTTCTAAATTAAAACCTATACGTTTCTTTCATAAATTAAAACCTATACGTTTCTTTCATAAATTAAAACCTATACGTTTCTTTCATAAATTAAAACCTATACGTTTCTTTCATAAATTAAACCCTATACGTTTCAGATTTATATTACCATTTTACAAATTTAACTAAACTTCCAGTTTATTTGATTAATTTAACATCTTTTGTTAAAACTCAAATTTCACATTTTCAAGTCAAGTTATATTTTAAAATTTCATTTTCAACAGTCATTTATTCAACCACTTAAATTTATAGAAAATCAATAATTCTTTAATAAATCACTTAAATTCAAATATAAATCAATTTATCATATTTACCATTTCCAAATAAAATTAAAGTCCATTTTATTCATGTAACTTAAATATCATTTTTAGTTAAAATTCCAAATTTCAAACATAGGTTATATTTCAAAATCCAGTTAATCCATTCATAAATTACATTTTTAACACATAGAAAAATCATTATTTATTTATTTTAAAACCTTTCAAAATCTATTTAAATCAAATTTCATAATTTTATATTTTTAAAATACTTAAAATATTCAAAGCACTTTATAGAATAACCACGGGTCTGTATATAGTTTTCTAACCTAGGTCAAGTGATGTGGATATGTATCATTTCAATCCGCAGTTTAAAAGGTAAAAATCCGAGTTCTATCATTTCAAACCCGCAATCCCAAGTTTAAATAAATAAATAAAATAACTCAGGCCTATCATTTCAGCCCATAATGATTTTTTATCCTAACAGGGAACTTGCAGTGTGATCATATACAGAAATAATATAAACAATGTCAATATCACAATATACAGTCATGTATCAGATGTCAGGTGAAAATTAACAGTTTTAACATGGTAATAACACGGCATAGCATATCATATGATCATCATTAACTTGCATAAACATTTTACATTACTAAACACTTGTCATCAATCCACTTTTCATAAGTATATATGTTAGAGTGAGAAAGACTCACCTTTTTCAAAGCTAGAGACCAAAACAACATACAAGCACGACTCCAAAGGCACGACAAGCACAATTTCACAACTTTTGATTTGAGTTGAAAGATAGCCAAGATATGATTTTGTATCAACAACCCAAAGCAAAACAATGAAAGGAGAACAAATGAAATAAAACAAGAGTGAAAAGAAGAAAGAAAGAAAAAAGAGAAAAAAAATGAAAGGAAAAGCATGCACCGGTTCATACCTTCAGGAAATGCTTACGCAAATTTTGATGGAAGCAAAATGAATAATTTAAGGTATGGAACTTTTGAACGTGAAATATATATTAACATTTGCTCACTAATTTATGTAGAGGGCAGGCAATAGAAAAATGCTTAAACGGTAGAGGCAATTAAGGCATTCAATTCTATCCAATAGGTGGAAACGTATGGGAGGCAAGAGGGAAAGAAATAATTCACACACGGAAATGATTTAAGGCAAGATTTTGGATTCTCAAAAGAGAATATACGGCTAAAAACTTTGCATTATTAACGCAAGAAAAAAAAATCAAATAGATAACAAAAAGGCAAGAGCAACAATTAAATATATTCCCAAAGTAACGTACAAATTATTTTGTTTCTCTTATTAAATAAATTTAAAATACTAACGTTTCTATTAGGAAAATAAACCATCACTTTAAACCAAAATTTAATAGCTATTGTACCATAATTAATAACAATTGATTTAGCTTCATCCAATTGATTGTTAAATATAAAGTTAAGAAACAGATGTAAACATATGTAAAAAAAATGTAAAGTTTATTTCCCGTTTCACACTAATTATTACTAACTTTTTTTCAAAAAAAAGTATACAAAAAATCTGACCAAAACAAAAGTGAAACAAATGTTACACAATTGTATACAGTTCAAGATGAAAAATTTGCCTTTAGAATTATAAAATTTAGAATTTCTATTAAAGTTACACCTTTTATCCAAATCAAATTTTCAGACATTGTTTATTTTTATTTGGACAAATGATCAGAAATCATTTCAAGAAAATTTCCAAAATTAGATTTTTAAGAAAACAAAAGCTAAAGTCTTTAAATAAATGAAAAATTTAAAATTTAGGGAAAACAAGTAGAAAAGTAAGAAAAAGAAAGGGAAGCCATTACCAGATCTTTGAAGTCGTGAGAAACAAATGAAAATGATCTTTTTTTTTCACGTGAAAACCTAATGAGATGACGGCTACATTAGGATTTTACACGGCTAAGGCAATTAATTGAGGAGTTTAAGGAAATGAAGGGTTTGGGCAAATAAAAGGGCTTACGTTTCAAAGTGATTTACAATCTTCCATATTCTTTTCCTTTTAAAACTTTACATAAACAAAATTTCAGGAGAAAATACTTTACAAACCGAAATCAATTAGAAATATGAGGTAACAAATAGTATAATTTGAAAAAAATATAAAATAATGAAGAAAATGCCTTAAAAATACCAAACAGTGTTCTAAAATTGTGCATAAATCACTGTTAGTTTTGGAAAATTATACATTTCATTATAAAATTATTATGAAGTGGAAAGGAATGTTTTCATGTGAAAATGAGGTAAGAAATGCACAGCTACAATAAAGAAAGGAACGGTCAAAGGAAATTAAATCTATTAATTGGAAAAGAAACGGAAGAAGAAACGTTAAAACGGTTTTACGTTTCTTTGCTTTCAAACCTTTTAAACTTCCTATATATATTCATATACATCTAAATAATTGAAAATAATTAAAATCTCAGTTAAAATTCGAAAATATAACAGATAAACAAAATATTAATTAGATATGATTAAAATAAGAAAAATAACACAGAAAATGAAAACTTGACTTAAGAATTAGAAATAACTTCAATACACTTTGGAAAAATTTACTTTAATTTAAATATATGTAAAATGAATAAAATATAGTAAAACACAGCAAATAAAAGTGAGTGCATAAAATAAATAAATAAATTTTAATTATATATAATTAAATTAAGAAAATAGCTTAAAATTGTAGACTAGGCTTTTAAAATTAGAAATAAATTCAAATGAACTTTAGAAAAATTATATTATCATTTTAAAAATACTTAAAAGTCAAAATATACATTATATAACATATTATCACATATTAAAATAAAATAAAACAAAGAAGAAGTAATTTATACAATTTAAAATAGTCATTGTTAAATAACCCTATATACGCACAATATTGTAAAGGGTATAACTTTCACAATTTACATCCAATTTCAACGAAACGAAAAGTGGTGTTCTTATAATTTTATGTACTTTCATAATAAAATAAAAAATTTAAACTTTTAAACTTTTAAAATTTTAAGTTGAAAGTCACAGTTTGACTATTTTGACCAAAGTCAGCATTTCAGGCAAATATTCAACTTACACAAGTTTGGAATTATAACTTATATAAAAATCAAGATTATATTTAAATAATAAATTTAATCATTTCAAATAAGTAAAATAAGTTTTTAAATCAAAATCTTACATTAAAAATAATTAAAATATACAATAAAATAATTACAAAATACAGGGTTGTTACATGTTGGATGGCATGGCGTATCAATTAGTATATTGTATTTCTTTTCCGCTGTTTGTTGTTGTAAACTCTGATAATGTAGTGAAATGCGATGTAATGTAATAACTGATGTAGTTCTTTATTTTCAAAGATATTCATTTATCTATTATATGTTGTTCCGCTGCGATTGTGAGATTCTGATATTTTTTCTGTTGCTTTTTCTTTCTTTCTTCTTCTATCTTCTACCTCTTCTTTAACCCTAACGGTTCGGTTTTCTGGCCTTCGATTGCTCGACAGTTGATACAGTGGACGTATTAATGTCGACTTTCGTGAGTCGAAAATCTTGATCGTTACATCTGGTATCAGAGCATATGGTTAAGTGACAACCTTGGCTCTGTTGGGAATTACTCATTAGAGATAGAGTCGATAGTACTCTAGAATGAGTTTGAGTGTAATAATAGCTATGAGCGTGTATTTGTTAGTGAATATAAAAATTGTTTTGTATTGTGTTGTCTTATCGGTTGATTGTTTATAGATTCTGGTCGGTGCAGTCTGGACAACTGTTTCGATAGGGGTTTCTAAACTCTTAAACAAGATAAACCGACATAGTATCATTTTAAATTGGGTAAATGAAATAATTTTACCTCAATTATATTTTACATATAAAGGAAATAATTTTTCAAAATTATTAATGTGTATATAAATTGATTGTTTGGTCATTGAAAATGTTAGAATATATATAAGTTAATAAAAAGAATAAATTGTATAAGCGAAGAATTATAAGTATGGAATTATAATTGATGTGATTTACAATTGTGAAAAAAATCTTATATATAAGAAGTGAAACCATATGAATATATTTATAAATATGAGTTGTAAATAAAAATGAATATGAACTATGAAATGAAAATGTTGAATCATGTTTATTTTGGAAATTATTTTCCAAAATTAAAAGTTAAATAGAATTTAATTTAGAATTGGGATCTGAAATGGATTTATAAGGGAAATTTAAGTTAAGTTAAATAAATGATGTTTCAAATGGAATATGACTTAAGTGATGTTGAATGAAGTTGATTTTGGTATCGAAGTAAATTAATAAAATGAAGTCATTAAAGAATATGAACTTGAGTTATGTAATGAAATTCAACTTTTGTGGTTAAATGAATTAGCAATTGAATTAATGAATGAATTGAATGCAAATCAATCGAATGTAAATAAATCGATGTGAAATAATGGATGTAAGTGTTAATTCATAAAATCTAATTAAATGTGTTGAACCAAATTGAATGTAAAGTAAAGAAAATTGAATGAATTTGGTTGTATTGGATATATATTGATTTTTAGATTGTTGTTAGTTGATTGTATGGAAATCCATATGAAGTTGAATTAATGAAATTGAAAGCTAAAGTAATTGAAATCAAATTGGAAGTTAAGTAAATCTTAAATAGAATTGAATTTTATTTGGAAGTGAACCAATTTGAATATGAATTAGTGAATGTAAACTAGTTGAACGTGAATGAATGTTAGAAAAAACATCTAATGTTAATGAATCAGATGTGATTTAAATTGGAAAACCAATTCATTGAATATTAATGAGAAGTGAAAGTGTATTGATTTGGTTAGGGATGTTAGTTGAATGCTAGTTGGTTGATGGTTGAATTTATTGCTTTTGATTACATTTGCTATATTGGAATATATAGTTGTTGGTATATGTTGTATATTGATTTTACTTGCATATATACATGTTTCTCATTGTTGTTGAGTGTTTAGTAGGTGCGGATTGTGCTTGCGTCGCTTTTGGAGCTCGCTTTCACGCTATATTAGGCGTATATGCTCGCTAATAATATATAAGGTACATATCTCAGATTACATATCGTACTTTTACACTTTTTTCCCTACGGGATGCCTCATTACTTTGATGAGATGTATATTTGTGATATATATTGCCATTTTTTTGGATCGAACCGCGCATAGGAGACGCTGGCGAAATTTTTCGAAAATTTAAGGCGTTATAATATTTTGAGAAAATTGGAATTTTTTTTTAAAACTATAACTTTGATTTTGGGAGTGGAAAGTTAAACGATATAGTTGGTTTTGAAAAGATAACTAAATATGATTTGAAAACTTAGTAAAGTTTTTATAAGAAGTTTAACTATTTGATTTTGGGAAAATTAAACACTTAAGTGAATTTGAAATCTAATTTGAATGGATGTTTGAAAAGTTAAGGGATTCTGTAACTTTTTCTTACTTGGTAATTTCGAGGACGAAATTCTTTTAAGGGGGGAAGTTTGTAACAACCCATAAATTCTATTATTGGAAATTCGTATATTTAATTTATTGTAAATATTCACGAATGAATTTTATAAGCTAAGTGAATTAAATTTTGAATGTGAGAATTTAATTGGATATTAAATTGATAATATGATATTTGAAATTACAGAAATAATTGGAAATTGGGTCTAATGTGATTAAAAATGATTTGTAAAGTTGTATTAAATCATATTGGAGTTAGAATGATGTTATAGAACTTTTAAAATTTAACTAAAAGTTAATTTGTGGAAATTGATTATTTTAATATTTAATTGACGAGTTAAAATAGTCATTTTTCAAACAGTCTCGGATTTCGACGAAATCAGTTTCATCCGATCTGTAATGTTATATTATTGTATGGTTTCAAATTCCGTGTCAATCGGACTTACGGTTTGTCCGGGGCAAGCTAAAACGCATAGAAATGGATTTGAGTGAATTTTAAATTTTAATAATTCGATTCGAAAACTTATCTTTCAAATTTGATCGAATTGGCTCCCGATATATATTGCATTGCGCTCGGAATAGGGTAAAACATTATAAACGCCAGGCGGCACGCTTCATTTCGAGTTCGGAAAAATTTCGGGTGAATAGTGTCGCGTAAATTTCTATAAAAGGACCTCATTCTTTGTTATTTTTCACAAACCCTAGGTCTAAGGTTTCAGCCGCCACCTAAAATTTAATGGCCGAAATTGTTCCGTTCTTCTTCCTTTAATTTCTTCAAATCCGTGCAATAATTCAACAAACTTTCAACTAGTAAATCATATAGCATTGCGAGATCTTCGTATCCATACGGTGATGTTGGGGTCTAAAGCTATGGATCTGCAGCAAGATGACGTCGAACGTCCGATGTTCGTGCGTAAATATCGAGATTATGGGGAGGCCGGGTGCCACTTCGTTCAAGGTGATGGTGAAGCTTGCTTAGGCGCACGCAGTGAAAGGTCCGGATCGACCTCTAGCGGCTTGTGGTGGTCGCGATAATAAAGGGTAAGTGGCGGCAATGGGATTAGGTTGTACGTGATAAAACCTGGGGAGAAGAAGGTTGAAGTCACGACCCTGATTTGCTGCGTTGAATCGAACAGCCAGATGGAGTTAGGGTAAAAAAATAAAATAAAAGTCGAAAATTAATTTGTATTTAAATTCGTTCAAACTTTGAAATAACATAACTTTTTGATACGAGGTCGAAATTTGACGAAACGACTTGCGTCGTGTTCGTTTTGTCGAATACTACGTAATGGACCTGGATTGGGGTTGATTGGAGATAGTGAAATTTTTGGGTAAAATTAAACGCGCGTTTAATTTTATTCGAAATAAAGCACTGCAACTGTTATTGGAAACTAGGTGAGAACTTCTCACTCAATTGAAAATGATTCGATTTAAATTTTAAATAGTTAGATTTTAAATTGCTTGATTGTGTGATTGAATGATAAATTATTATCTATTGCTTTGAAATAGACCCTATACGCCGTATATTAAGCGGATGTTATTTATTAAACACATATACCGCAATATTCCATCTTGAAGTGGAATTGGTATTATATATGTACTTGGAGTTGATTTTCCCGCATTATATAGCGGATGAGACCATGCTGCACCGCATAATAGCGGATAATATTTTATAGAAACCCATGTACCGTGATATTTCGTTTTGAAACGGGATTGGTATTGTGCTAACATCTGTGGATGCAGGGAAACAGGTTGGACGGATCCAACTGGATTCCTCAACCGTATTGATTTATTTACAGATATTGTGATATATTCTGTTATCATATGATATATGATGTTTTGGATGCCGTGATTGTTATATTTAGTGCTATTGCAGCATTGGGCCTATTTTTGAAAAATTAAAAATTTTAAAGTGATGATTCTCAAATTTAAAAGGATTTTGAAGTGATTTTTAAAAGTATACGTTTTATTAAAATTTTGGAATTAATTCATTTTAAATAAATAAACGTTGTAATTTTAATGTTATAAAATTTATGTTTTTGAGAAATATAGTTAAAATGTGATTTTTGAAATATGGAGTTAATGAATTTTATAAAATAGTTTAAATTGAGATTTTTGAAATTATTATAAATGGTTTATGTAAAAGATTTATAAAATTGATATTTATAAAATTAAAATATTGGAATTATAAAACGAGTTTTTATAAGTGAAATGAAGTATAAATGGATTTCATAATTGAATGAAATTTATAGATTTATAAATTGTGAAGTTATAAAATGAATAGATTTTGTAAAATAGAAAATTGTAAGTAATTAACTTATAAATTGGATTTTGGCATTTAAATGAGATATAAATAGAATTTGTTAATTAAGAGATTTTATAAGTTGTAGTTTTTACAAAATATATATAAATGTGAATTTATAACGTTGTTTATAAATCCGAAATAAATTGAATTTGATAAGTAAATATGAAAGCTTATTAAAGGAGATATATACGCGATTTTGGACAGTGGATAATCCTTTAAATAAAATATGTAAAAGTGTTGAATTTGGTAAACGATTTATATTCACGATTTTGGGCAGTGAATAACATATTAAAGAAATGTTTTAGGAAGTGATCTTTTAAATGGAATTAAAACGATTTAACGTTTTTTCAAATGTGTTAAGGATCGAAACCAAAGATTTCAACATTCATTGTTGAAATAGACGTTTTCGAGAAATAAGGAAAAGATGGACTATAACACTGTTGTTATAGTAAATGATTTTCGAAAGGAAATGTTTTATGTAGTATTGGGATTTATATATCTATCTTAATTTCGAATTCCTATACTAGTGATTTTGGGTTGTCGTAACGATGTTTTACTCAACATTTGTTTTAACTCAAATAAACGTGTTTAAGAGAATGTTTTCCTTAAAGAATGAAATATATACTTAATTGTGATTTAAGTATATTGAATATTTTCTAAGTATTGAAAATAAATAGATTTGTGAATTACTTATTATTAATAAGTATGGAAATGTTTTCTAATATGAAGTGAAATGTTTTGAGATTATATCTTTTAAAGACAAATTTAAGTGAATATTTGGCAAGTTATTCAACTTATGGAAGATTTAAAAAAAAGGGCCGAGTGATTGTTATGGTGCTGAATATTTGTTGGTTTACTTTAATAGTTAAATAACCGACTATCAATATTTACCTTTAAATGGGTATTTGTTATGATTTGCTTGAATTTGAATGCTACACTTATTTTAAAAAATAAGCGCTCGTTATTCGATTTAGCCGGGAGAGGACCTTTGGGTCATAAATCCCAATCCGAATAGCGATATGTCGAAATGGATAGCATTTGAAGACCGGTGTTGAAGACCGGATATTTTCGAAAACGGAAGGATTACCGTCGAATGACTCTGCATCGGCTGATCTCCGATATAGAGATTTTATCACCCTTTGTAATGGGAATTCCGGTCGTGATTAGTGAATATCCGGATTGCAAGGGATTCTTTGGAAGTGACTGACATTACGATTTGAGATGTAAAGCTGGTTTCTATCAAATACATTTCTGTTGGTGGCGGAGACTTTATTCTCTTAGCTCAACACCCTTCTCTGAGACGTACGAGCTCAGAGGTTATGTAGTTGATGGTTACTAGTGATACATTCCCAATTTGGTAATGTGGCATATGAAGTGCTGCTGATCATTTGTTGATCAAAGCATAGCTTTTATGTAAAGCGTAGCTTTGTGGACGAGACTTCGTCGGACCTCACACCCCGGAAACGGTCAAAACAGGAAAGATGCAGCATGGTTATTAGGGGATAGCGCCCCCTTAGTGTATGTCATTTCCTTCTGGATAGAGGTGGTATCATGGTATGGAACCCAGATACTTAACCTATGTTGTTGCTGCAAACTTATTATTTTGTGGTTGTTGGTGAATCCCGGGATTTAGGTCGGTTGCGACCGGGGGATGGCATACTCGTGTCAGTTGTTACCCAGTTAGGGGTAACCCGGCCTTGTGTTGGCAGAGATCCGGTTAGGTTCTCGGGGCGTCTTTCCAGAGGCGCACCCATGTGGCAATGGGAAGTTCCTTGGCCTGACCATTTGTTGGAAATCCAAAGAAACAATACGAGCCCTGTACGGTTTTAGTTGTAGAACCTACCATTTACTTATGGTGGCACCCCACTGTTTAGATGGTAGTTATAGTAGGCATACGATACTGGTCGTATGTTGGCTAAGATTTATATTATACTTTCGAAATGTTTTCCTACACCTTGCACCTATAGTAATAATATCAAAGAAAATTTGCGTATCAAGCATGTTTGACTATCATAAGGAGAAATCTCCTCCGATTCTGCGTTTGCATTGTGTGTGTGTGCGGGAGGCCTTATGGTAGTTTCATTATCTAAAAGCATTGCGGATCTACCTTAAAATATTTCCTTATTTGTTTTTAAAAGATAAACTATTTAAGTTCTCACACCAGTCCCATGACTGACGTGGAGTTTATTGTTTACTTCCTAAACTTTGGGTGCCTATCATTTTCCACATGGGCAGTCTAGAGTTAGGTTATTAGGTCATTCTGGAATTCAGGAGATGATGTGGAGATCTGGAGACAGGCTGGACAGCATGGCGTATCAATTAGTGTATAGTATTTCTTTTCCGCTGTTTGTTGTTGTAAACTCTGATAATGTAATGAAATGTGATGTAATGTAATAATTGATATAGTTCTTTGTTTTAAAAGATATTCATTTATCTATTATATGTTGTTCCGCTGCGATTGTGAGATTCTGATATTGTTTCTGTTTCTTTTTCTTTCTTTCTTCTTCTATCTTCTACCTCTTCTTTAACCCTAACGGTTCGGTTTTCTGGCCTTCGATTTCGTGGCAGTTGATACAGTGGAGGTATTAATGTCGACTTTCGTGAATCGAAAATCTTGATCGTTACACAAACCAAAATCGCCATCCCCTTTTCGCCTGTCCTGTGACCCAAAGCCCAACCCGAAGCAACCCTCCTAGAAATCCGAAGCAACCACCATCGAAACCCAGAAACTTCGTCGAAACCCCGGAATCCCAATACTCGAAGCAACCTCTATTGACCCGAAACCGTTCCCGAAAGCATGGCCCCCTATGACTCGAAGAAAACCCTAAATTCTCGTTTTTTCCAAAACCTAAAGCATCCTTTCGTGACCCAAAGTTAAACCTAAAGTAAACCCTTCCCTAACTCGAATCCTGACCCGAAGCAAACTTCAGCCTATCGATAAATGTCATTTTTTTGTAGCTTTTGTATTTGGTTATTGTAACGTCCCGCAAATCCGTACCCCTTGAGTCAACACTATTTTGCATAAATCAACTCAAGTTGCACAGAAATACGAACCATTTGGGTTAAAGAAGAACAGGTAGAAGAAGAAAATAGAAATCAACATCAGAATCTAACCATCGCAGCGGAATAAAATATAATAGATAATAATGATCTTTACTCAAAAATCAAATATATCTGTTTATACATTACATCATCAGAGTACATCAATCACAACCCAACATCAATATCATACAAATGGATACACAACAACTCAACACAGCGGAATATATATATATATATATAAACAATTACGGGAGTACGTATTGTCATCCAGCTCGGCTCCTGAGCTCCATAGCATCAAATCCTGTATCCTATAATACTCGGTCTGACCCAAGCATTACAGTTAAATAAAAACGAGTCGGCCTGGAATACCAGCGTGAGAAAATCACACTCAATTGATTATTGAAGTTTCAAAAGTCCTTTGAAAATAAAAGCATCTCGTAAGACCACGCCACAAATAAACATGTCGGGTTTTTACCTTACGATGGCTAAAACAATTTTTATAGAAATCCTCTGATATTATAATAGGGTCTATATACAAATACTTATAAAATAGCCGAAATTATTACATTATTAAATTCCAGCTACTAGCCACAAAGTGGGTAATACAAACCAAACTCGTACAAGGCTTGTAGGGAGAATGGATTTCCAACTAATGACTAGGCACTAGGGTACCACCTGTCACAGTACGTGACCTAGATCATAATACCGAGGAGTACGCCCGCTCCCCTGCAACACAAGACCGGGACTACCCCTTACTGGATAATCCCGAGTGAGATCACCCCGCGGTTGGGATAAGCAATCGCCCACTAAGCCGAAATAAAAAGGGACATCTACACAGGAATGACCTCACCCTGCTTGGGTGCTACCCACCTAGCCATGCTGCATAACCCCTGATTTTCAGTCATTCCCATTTTATGAGGCTTGAGGCTAAGCGTTACCTTTTTAGAACATATCCCTTAGAATGCCCATCGTCCACCTGATGATGTTTCGCAAGCATTCATCCATACAAGTCCGTCCCGGGTCCGAACGGAACCGAAGGCACTATTCCTACTGCATCCATTTTGGAAATATCCTCAGGATTAGTAGCGACTAGCTCTTGCACTTCACTGCTCCATCTTCGTATCCAATCTCGTTTCCACGAAACGTACAAACCGGATCGAAGTGGTTTTCGAGAAATAAATCTCGATCCCGGTCTCTTCGAAACGATCAACGCATTGGGCCAATATTGATAGTCGGTTATTTAACTATCAATTAATATTCACAAACAACCATCAAACAATAAATAATTTTCCAAATTATTTATTAACCTCAAAAATATCTTCACAAGATATATTTCTATTCTCAAAACCCTTTGAAAACAGTTTTCAAAACTATCCGCCTTTCTCAGAATAAATTCCAAGTATTTCTATTTCCACTGGAGTCACCAAGCACAAAACTTTATATTTTTAAAATAATTTAAAAACACTTTATTGTAAAATATATTTAACATTTAATATAGAAAAATTACTTTAGTACTTAATTTAAAATAATACTCTAGAAACAACTAAAATAAGGTTACCTTATAACTATACATTAGATTTTCTTCTTTAAACAAATTACCAAATCATTCTTTAAATAATTATTACGATAATAGATTAACAAATTACTTACTTTAGAATTTACTTTAAAATATTTTATTAAAACTACGTCAATAATTGATTAAAAAATATACTATATAAATATTTGAAAATAGGGTTACTTTATAAATATAAACTAGGTTTCCACCTTTAAAACAGAATTAATAAGTCACTCTTTATAAATTATTACTACGGTAATAGATTTGAATAAATATTTACTTTAGAATTTAAACATTTAGAAATAATAAATTTCCAAGAACGTACTTTGTAAAGCAACATTAAAACCTTTATTTTGTTTTAAAAACGTACTTTGAAAACGTACTTTGCTATCCAGAGAAATATACTTCTCTTCACATTCTTCTTGAAATTTCCAATTCCAAACACTTGAATCAATTTCCAAATTGATTTCCAATTTCAAAAATCCTTTAATTTTAGATTTTATTCCTTAATTATGATTTAAAATACTTTTAATTGAAAAATCAATTTAGATCTCTCAATTTACTTCTTATTCCCTAGATAAATTTAAAACTTTAAGTTTTAAAATAATTCTTTATTCATTAAATTAATATCACATAATTTTACAATGCATTAATTACTATTTATTCAAACACGTATCTTTCCATACTCGAAGTTATTTATTAGTATTCAACATACTTCCATTTCTTTTTCAATTCATTCTAATTTTATTAAATTTTCTAAGATTATTTCGTTTACAACTTTACTTCCTTTATTTTCTTTCCAAAACCCAATTTATATATTTTTGGCAATTCATTATATCCAAATATATCCAATCAAATCATAACACTCAATATTCCAATGTATTTATCATAGAATATCAGGTAATCACAACAGAGAATATTAAATAATAAATGTTGAGGGGTCCAGTTGGATCCCTCCAACCTGTTTTCCCTGCATCCATAGATGTTAGCACAATATAATATGCCAATTCCGAAATTACCATACTATAGCACATCAATCAATTCAACCGCAAACAATTATTTAAATTTAATTTTAGTTCAGCTTAGTGAGATTAACTCACCTTTCCTTTGCTGTTTGCAGTCCATTCCAAACCGGCTTGTTTCCTTGATTTTTTTAAAACCTTGTATAACAATCCACGGTTTATTATTATTTGAACCAATCAAACAATTATTCACAATTTATTTATTTTATTAACTAATGATTAAATTTTAACCTTAGATGTAATTAACTAATTATTAAATTTAAAACTAAACCCCTTTAAATAAATTAATTAGTTAACCATTCAAATTTAACTAAATAATTATTATTTTAAATGGAAACCACATTCGATAAAAATGAACTTTACGAATCTCAAAAATCTAACCTTTATATAAATTCTACAACATTTACAACTTCTATATTACCCAAATCTTTGGCATACATATACTAAATTTGAGACAAAATGGCTTTTATCATTATTGTAAAAAATTATTTTTTTTTTTTTTCATATTATACATGCATATAAATTCTCTGCTAACAAAGCTTCCTGCTTTAAACCATATATATATCCTGTTTATATGTACATAAAATTATGAAATTTAAATTAAAATATACAACTCTATACCTTACTACACATAAATTATTTTTAAACAGTAGAGGTATAATAATTTCCTTCTGAACTCATATATCAAAACAAAATTATTTTACTGTAAAGTGCCTTTTCTGTTTCTACACATGTTTATATTAATTTAGATTTGCCAAATAAACTTTCTGTATATAATTTAAATCTCAACAGTAATTTATTAAATTCCAAAATTAAATTGCAAATTAAAGAATACCTTACTGCCTACAGTACTAGCTTCTGCCACCACTCGCGACACACCCAAACCCACTATTTCCAAACTTGACCTCCCTTCGCGAACAACATCGCACAGTGCCACACCAATCTCGATCCACCCACCACCTCGGTTCGTGACAGCACACACCGAGTTGCCATACCCTACCGCGAAACCCTTCTCCCTCAGCACGCCCTCGAACGAATGAAGTCGCCGACCCTCAAACTATCTGTCACGACCCAACCCAAACTGTCGAAACTCTAATTCGATGCACAGATTCGAACGAATCTCGTTCGTACAATGATTTTCTGGGAAGATTTGAATTTGAGGAATGAAAAGCGTGTTGAAATTAATTGAAATGGAAAGAGGATCGATTGCCATTTCCGATCTTGAGATTTCAAACGAACGGTAGTGGGAAAAATGAATTCGATTTGATTTTTAAACAGGATTGTTCGGCCATTTTATTTTCTTTTGATTTTTAAACATTTCTTAACTCTGTTGCGTGAGATTATAATAAGAAAGGTAGTGTATAGAAGTCGGCTAGCTACAGTGATCTGAGTGTTTGAGAATAACGGCTGATGTGAAGTGTATTTGACTAGTTGAAATATTATTTTTATATTCTGAATCAGATATTATCAATTAAATTTTCAACGCGTTTATGTATCATACGCTCACACAACAACTCCAAATACTACGAAAATTGAAATTCGGTAATAATACAATATTACGGATCCAATGGAACTGGTTTCGTCGAATTCTGAGACTGCGCCTCGGAAGGCTATTTTCAAATTCAATTTAAACTATAAAATTTAAAACTGAACAAACCACTGTAAATTTCAATTTTACAACTTCTATTATCTTCAGTATTATCAATATAAATTTTACCGGCCTTCAAATTATTTTTAACACGCTTAAAATCCCATATTTCATATTTTACCCGATTTTAAATTATTTAATTCAATAATTTAATTAACAATTAATTTGTGATATTTGAATCCAAGTTAAAAATTTATTTTTTTATATTTCAAATCAATTAAATATCGCAATTTAAATTGCTTAAAAATTCCGGGTCGTCACATTCCTCCCCCCTTAAAAGAATTTCGTCCCCGAAATTACTAGTTAGGAAGAATAGTCCAATACCCATTACTATTTTCCAAAACCAAACTGTTCAACATCCCATCCACTATCTTTTATAAAAGACCCACTACCATTCTTACTAATCTTTCCCAACTTTCCCATAGTTTCAAACAATATTACTTACTCAATCATTCAAATTCCAATTTTGAATCAAATTTAAAATTATCAGAATTTTCTCAAAAATTTTCTAACTCTCTAAATTTCCGAAAAATTTCGCCAGCGTCTCTTTTGCGCGGCTAGCTCGGTACAACTACAAAATGGCTCTACGGCCTCCCAAATCCAAAAAGAAAACAAAAGGCCAAGTGGATAGATCCAAAAACCCAATCAAATTCCATACAGAAATTTAAACACATACCTTTTTGTCGAGCAATTCAAATTTGTTATCTGAAATCAAAACCAATTTTCCTTTCACTTTTTCATACCTGCATATCCTGTTTAGCAATACTATACAATCACAACATTCAAAAACATTTTATTTGACTTCTTTCCAAAATTTCAATGTTCATTCCATTTAAGCCCGTACGATGTACCTATATCATTCGTACGCAATACCGAATCCGATCGCCTACTCAATCACACAATTTCACTTCCGAACTAGTATCGTCCACCCGACTTCCTAGTGCGGACTCAGATCTGGTTTGTTGATCAGAAGCCGTCATTCTCCTTGCATAGCTGTAAACTATGATAAAAAATTTCCAGAATCAATCAAAATTCCATATCCAGGTTCGCCGTCGAACATCAAGTGAAAATTCCTAACTCGGATCGATATAACTATCTCGAAATTCTGTGCCCGAATTCTAGATCAACGTAGCTATGCGAATAAAATAATATACGTACAACCTACGTATTTGCTCCAATTGATTATCAATTATATCAATTTCCTTTTCATTCACATTTATTTTGATTGTTATTCACTTATTCACACTTTCCCTTGTCACAACTTCCAGTTTTCATTTAATCAATTTGGATTCCAATTCCAAATAAATTCAATGTGCTTCAATTTGCAAGTTAATTTCAAATCTCAATACTTTTGTTCCCACCTTTTATCCAAATTTCATTTTCAATTTTACTTGAATTTAATTCACCTTCCAATTCGAAATATTGAGTTCAATTCATCTCATTTCAAACAATATTCGATTAATCATTTCTTAAATTAATTTCACTTACTAATTCGTTTTTATATCTCAAATAAAAGTTTGTTTGCAAACTTTTTTTATCTTTAATTTCTTTGAACAATTTCTTCAGTTCATCTTACTTTACTTATACAATTTAAATTAGATTTCAATATTCATTTGTAATTCTATTTGCTTACAAATTTTAATTCATTTGTCGTTAGTGAAAATTTTCAAAAGATTCAAAAAATTTCTAACTCCCAAAATTTTCGAAAATTTTTGGCAGAGTCTCCTCTGTACGGAGGAGCCTTTGCAATTTGACAAGAGATATAAATATATAGACATCGACCCACACGGTCGGAAAATGGAAAAACAGTTCATATTTCCCATTTGTATTGCGTAGGCGTACCTTATTTAGCATTTTAAGCAAACGACTTATTTATTTTAGCTGTTAGCGCAGGCAAAACAAGTCAACGGCTTCCAAAAACCTGTACTTACTCAATTTAAATAGGTAAGTGACAAATATACGAAGTTTATAGCATTTCACTTATATATAAATATCTAAAACATGCATTCTATAAACAGTGCATATTATATACTTCCATAAGCACTTATGAAATATTTCGACACTTACTTTGAATGCTTCCAAACAATATTCAAACCGTCCTGTTCAATTTAAATGATTTCACAACTCTCTTACTCAACTTAAATTCATTTTAAGTCCAAGCAACCTCATTTAAATTGAATTAATTTCAAAAGCAATCTAACTCCCATTTTCCCGAAGTCAAATCCTCATTAATATAACTTACGTTTATTAACTCAATTACTAATTTCATTTCATTTACCAAGCAAGTTTTATTTAAGATCATTTCATAAAACTCGATACCACCATATCTCAAATTTACTTAAGTCAAGCTTTTATTCAAATATTACTTAAGTTATTTCATTTTTCGTGAAGTTATTTCAACCTTTAAACTCAAGTTATATACATATTTTGTTTTATAAGCACTTCCCAATTTAAATCCTTCATTTGATTTTCAATTACCAACCAATTTCATCTACTAACTTAATTAAATTAGTTTATTCAGTCAATTCTTTAAACTTCAAACTTCCATACTTAATTCATTCTGAATTTATTTCTATCAATAACAAGGAAAGTTTTAAATTTATGTCTACTTGGATTTTTATCCACCAATTCAATCCATCATTGTTATAATCCAAGCTGAATTCATTTATTCTCGAGTTCATTTCCAATTATATTCAATTCACCGACAATCCAAGCCGAATTCATTTACACTTCACTGCTTACATTAATTTATTTTTCATCCAAACAAGCCCATATTTATTACAGTTGATCCAAAAACCAATTTTATTGGCTTACGTTAACCCATATAATTTATACAATCTCGTTTACGTCAAACGACAATTATTATTATGCAAATTCAGTGATATTTACTTAAAAGAATATTCATTCCAGTTTATAACTATTTTAAATTAATACCAATTCAATCTATACTTAATTTTATTTCATTTTAATCAATTCCGTTCAATTTATTTCGCATTCCATATCCTCATTCAATTTATTTAAATCCATTTATTAATCTTGGTACATGTCATATTGGTTACATCAAATACTCATTTCATAATTTATTTGCAAAATAAACATTTGCCACATTAAATTGGTATTCGACTTTCATTTATTCCATTCAAGTTCCATCTCCATATTTCATTACCAATTAATTATTAGTTTGTTTATTCAAGGTTTTTTTTTCCAATATTTATTTTTATCTCAAACCACTTTAACTATTTTACTGGAGGTCAATTTATTTTATAATTTAAGATTTGAATTTTCATTTACTTCTCAAAATTCAAATCAATTTTATTTTAGCTTATTTATTCCAATTCTAAATTTTATAAGTCACAAACTTATTTATCTCCATACTTCATCTATTTATAACCAATCCCATTCACGTTTTACTTTTTAATCCGGGATTATACATTTTATTTAGCGAATATTTTTTTATTATTCCATAAACATTTTACATATGATTCCAGAGTCTAAACACTTTTCCCAAAATTTCAATATCACCTTAAAATTCAACTATATCCAAAATTCTTTGGCAAATTCAATTATCCCTTTGAATTACAAACCAAACCCAGTTCACAAACAATTCCAATTTAAAACAACTTGGTAGCAATTTCTCTTCTAGAACTCAAAAATGAACATCGATGATGCTGCAGTCATCACCAAAATTATTTTCCAGCAATCGAAAGAGAATTAAATGCTTTTATCTCTTTAAAATCCCTTTCAAATATTTTTAAATTCCAAATCTCTCCATATTTCAAATTCAACTCAAAAATATTTCCAAAATAATACTATCATTCCTCCAAACCTTTTGGAAACTGTTTTCAAACCAAAAGGAATTTAATTTTTTCCCAAAAATTCCAAATTGCAATTCCTTTAAATCTATATTCAAACATTCTCTGGAATTTTATCTCATTTCAATTTCAAATGGTTCTCTGAAATTCTATTTCAAAATTATAATCACCTTTACAGTTTACATTTACAAATCTCATTTGTATATGAAGTTTATTTCAATTTATAAATTACATTTATAATCTATATTTCAAATTCCATTTTGTTATATAAATTTATTCTTCAACTTTGGTTATAAGTTTTCAATTTCGTATTCAATTTCTACAAAATAGTGTTAATAATTTAATATTATCATTCCTTAACTGTAACGACCCAGAATTTTGAAAAAATTAAATTGAAAATATTTAATTTATTTTAAATATTTGAATGATGGTTTGACTTGAATTTCAAATTATCAGAATGAATTTGGCGATTAAATTATAAAATTTAATCTATTGAGAGTTGAATAAAAATTTGAATCTTCAATTTTAAGCCGATTAAAAATATTTCAAAGGATTGTAAAATTCATATTGAAAATACTGAAGATAATAGAAGCTTCAGAATTGAATTTGAAAGTGAATTGTTCAGTTTTGAAATTATATCGTTTGAATCGATATTCAAAAATAGCCGTCCGAGGCACAGCCTCGGAATTCGACGAAACCAGTTCCATTGGGTCCATAATATTGAATTATTATCGGATTTCAAATTTCGTATTTCTCTGAGTTGATACGTGAGCACACGGTGAGTAAGCACGTTGAAATTTTCAACGGATTCAATTTAAATTTAAATCTAAATTGGTCAACATCAGCTCTTTTGCAACGTTCCTTTAATCACGCACGTCATCTTCTAAAATCACGCCTAAAATCGTGAAGAGATCGTGGAAAAGATATTGCTAAGCATGGCCCCTGCAGTTTGAAATACCGTTCCTCCTTTCTGTAAATAGCAGCTTCAAACTCATCTCGTTCCAAATAACAAATGGCCGCTACTTATAAAAAAAAACAAATCACCGAAGCCCAAAAATAAACAGCAATCTCAAAATAATAGCCGGACCCTTTTCTCCCATCTTTCACTCACTCGAATCGAGCACGGCATCGAGGCTGGCACGGCGGCGATTGAAGTGGGGGGAGATGAGTCGCGATGGATCTGGGTGCTCGCGCGTGGAGAAGGCGGGTGTGGAGCGCGAGATAATGGCGACAGCAATCGAGTGTGGCACAGTGCGATGGGGTTTTCGAGGTGCGACGTGGTGAGTGTCGCGAGCAATGGCTGAGGAAACGAACTCGAGGAGATTGGGGCGACGCGACCGATGGCGGCAATCTGAGCAGGCTTGATCGAGGTGACGTCGATGTCGGCTAGGGCTTCGGTTTGTCTGGTAATTTAATTTTCCTAAGTTATTCCCCCAAATCCAAATTTAGTCCCAGGAAACATTTTGACAGTATAGGTTGTTTAATTTAAAATAATTTATTAAGGTACCATATTTTGTTTAATTACTTATTTTAGTTATTAAAAATGTCTATTACACATTTGACTTTGAAAAAAAAAAGATCATTTACAGTAAAGTATAAAATTAGATTTTTAATTTCTTTTATAGGAAAACAAGTTTTAACATACATATGTGTAAATGAAATTTTAGTTTACAGAAAAAGGAAAATAGATAAAATAAAAATGATGAAATGAAATTTTTATAAAATATATTACAGTGAATGTATATATGTAGTTTACACTAAAACGAAGAAAAAATATAATAATAATGAACTGAACTGTTTTAAAATTTAAAAATATGTCTATAACAGACAAGAAAAGAATATAGGAATTTTAAATGATAATATAAACTGTTATTATTTTTAAGTATAGGTATTTGTAGTCTAAATAAAATTTATTTTTAAAAAAAAAGGAAAAGTTTTGGTTTTAATTAAATAATTAGATTACATAAAATTATTTAAGGGAAATGTAGTTTTTAGAATTAATATTTTGTTAAGTAAAAGTGCCAAAGAAAATGTAACGACCCGATATTTTCAACCACTCGCATCCATTATAAGTGTATAGGTAGACACTCATGCCGGAATTGAATTGCTCAAAATACCGCGTTGTAAATAAAATTTTGGCAAACCTCAGAATATACAGTAAATAAAATCACAGATCACAGACATAGAGTAATGATAATGCAGCGGAAGTAAAAGAGGAGATAGTAGTTCATGAAGCTACTATATAAAATATAAGATACATCAGAGTTAAATAAGATACAACAGAAGAGTAACAGGATACATCAGGTACAAATCAGATACATCACTGAACCACTGGATACTGAAACAAAATAGATGGCTGGATCTTCAAGGAAAGCTCTAACACCGAAGGTGAATCTTGAATGCTAACTCAATCAATCTGACCCGAGCGTAAAGCAAAACACAAAACCCTCGAGTCAGGACATAAATACTTATAAACTGTAAATCAATTCAAGTGAACAGTAACAAAATGCATCAGTAACTTAAAGGATGTTGGGACCGCCCATCCTCTAAGGATCCGTTAAACTATTTACTAAGTAGTAATATACGCTATATACGGTAGTGTCTAATCATTAAAGTATAATCATATAGAAAATAGCGTTAAGGGGATGGTGAACCTTAACGCAGTCGGATCTTTAAAACCAAAATCGTAGTGGGCTCGATATAAGGATATGACACGGCACGCGAGGCAATGCCAGGGTGGATACACCGTTTGCACTCCCGGACCGGTGGTGACGGCAAACCAGCAGCTTCCGCCCACCTCGAACAATACCCCCGAATCAAAGTGGCGTCACCGAATCGAATCACAACAGTAATAGAATGGTTTCCGATGGAGCATGCTCGATGAAAGGGTGCGACCCTTTGTGTAGCCCGGTATAGCTCCTGTTTTAGTCATATATGCCAACTCACGGGAGTTGGGTCCACGTAATATACCTCGAGAACGTCGCCACCATCCTACTTCATTCTGGAATCTCCACCGCGTACACAGTTGTTAAAGTGGTTTTGGGTATTGGCCGGCTATAAGACAATATCCGATCCCGGTCTCTTTAACAACCAATCGTTATTATAACCCGTAGTTATAACTTTAAAACAATATTTTATACTTCAAAATAAAATATCCTTTTCAATCCAAATCTTTATCAAAATAAAGATTAAATCATTTTCAAAACCATTTCAATATATCATCGTAAAATATCTTTCAATTCAAATATTTATCAAAATAAATATCAAGTCATTTCTAACCATTTCAATATATTAAATTTTCATACCCTTTCAACACTACCTTGCAAATCATTTTAATATATCAAAATATCATAACCTTTCAAAGTTTTAGTTCCAAATCATTTTAATATATCAAAATATCGTATCTTTTCAAACTTCTTTTTAAATCATGTTAATATCAAAATGTCCTATCTTTCAAACTTCGTTTTCAAATCATTTAATATCAAAAATATCATATCTTTCAAAACTTCGTTTCAAATCATTTTAATATATCAAAATATCATATCTTTCAAAACTTCGTTTCAAATCATTTTATTATATCAAAATATCATATCCTTTCAAAACTTCGTTTCAAATCATTTTAATATATCAAAATATCGTATCTTTTCAAACTTCATTCATTTCAAATCATTATTCATTTTATTCAATCTAAAATACCATTTCAATTCATATTTCAAAACAGTTTATATTCCAAAAATTCTTTTTATATCATTTCAATGAAGTTATTATGCTTAATAATTAAATTATTAAATTTCCAAAAATTTCAACTTTCAAAGTTCATTTATTCACTTAAGTTTATCAAAACCGTGAAAATTTACTATTTGCATTGTTTAAAAAACTTATACGGAAAGTTACATTCAAAACAGTTCAATTTAACAAAAGACAGCATTTTAAAATGTTATACCAGGTTTACTTAAATTTCGAATAACTTAGTTAAATTCAAAAATTATAGCACTTACAAAGATTGCTATAATAGCTTTTAATTCAATTTAGCTTTTTAGTTCATTATCATCAACTACAACGTTTACAAATGCTGTAATATCATTTACATTGTAATTAATAGCATTTCAAAAATGCATTCAATTAACTTCAAATATTCAATAAAATTTCTCAACCAATTATATTTTTATTAAAAACATTTTAACTTATAAAATCAAACATTTTCACATTTATAAACATCATTTAATTTTCCTCAAGTTCACGATTTTATAAAGTTAAATTTCCATTCAAAAATCAAGATTTAATAATAATCCACTTATTAAAATGCAATGTTCAATTTTAAAATCCATTACATTAAATTTCAACTTAACATTTAAGTTCAAATACTCAAATATAACTTAGTTTTATTTTTATTTTCTTAACTAAAAGTTCACTTTGCGTCAGTTTCATAAATTTCCAATTCTAGTTATATTTCAAAGTTTCAACTTAAAATATTTATTCATTTCACATTTCAACTTTATTAAAAATCATAAATATGATAAAAATCATTTTAAATTCATTGAAATTCAAATTATCATAAATTTATCATAATTTCATACTCAATTAAATTTCCAATTAAAATTAAATCAAAATTTCCAAAATAACTTACGTTCAAAATTTCTAACTTTTTCATTAATTCATTTCACTTACAATTATTCAGAAAATCAATAATATTTTACAAAAAATTTTATTTTTATTAAATTTCAAATCAAAATATTATAATAATTAAATTTCTAAAATATTTTAAATTTTTTAGAAAAGCATATTTTAACTACGGGCCTGTATAAAATTTTCTACGCTAGGTAAAGTGATACGGGTAATATATCATTTCAACCCGTAATTTACAAAGAAAATCCGGGTTTTATCATTTCAAACCCGCAATCCCAAGTCAAAATGAAAAATTTAAAACCATTCAGGCCTATCATTTCAGCCCATAACATTTTTTTTCTAACAGGGAACTTGCAGTGTGATCATATACAAGAATAATATAAACAATGTCAATATCACAATATACAGTCATATATCAGATGTCAGGTGAAAATTAACAGTTTTAATATGGTAATAACATGGCATAGCATATCATATGATCATCATTAACTTGCATAAACATTTTTTATTACTAAACACTTGTCATCAATTCACTTTTCATAAGTATAAATGTCAGAGTGAGAAAGACTCACATTTTTCAAAGCTAGAGACCAAAACAACATACAAGCATGACTCCAAAGGCACGACAAGCACAATTGCACGACTTTTGATTTGAGTTGAAAGATAGCCAAGATATTATTTTGTATCAACAACCCAAAACAAAACAAACAAGACAATATATAAACATTCAACATAAAATAACATTGAAACAATTTTGAAATACAAAGCAAAATGAACAAGATAGATTGGACCTTGCTTCAACCACTTCAATGCTTGGCCTAAGGGACACTTATGCTTGGCTATGATGATGCTTTGGCTCAGGTATGACATCATATAGGTCAGGTTTAACATCATATAGGCAAGGCAACAAGTGAAGATGAAGGAGATGAGGCAAAGGTGGTCAAACTAGCATTGTTCAAGGGCATTGTTGCATTTTTTTGGAGTTTTGGCACCATGGTGGGCTCGGCCTTGGTCAAGACCAGAGGGGTAGATGGTGATGATGGCAGGGAAGAGGCGTAGGAGGTTGTGGCCGTGGCTATGGAGGAGAGGCCAAGCAATATACATGAGAAAACAAGGCAAAATATAAGAAAACAATGGAAAAGGAAGAGCAAAAAGAAGAGGAAAAGAGGAGCCATTACCAAACCTTTCTAGCCGTGAAAAATGAAGTGGAGAGTAATGTTATCACGTGAAAATGAGGTAAGAAATGTACAGCTACAATAAAGAAAGGAACGGTCAAAGGAAATTAAATCTATTAATTGGAAAAGAAACGGAAGAAGAAACGTTAAAACAGTTTTACGTTTCTTTGCTTTCAAACCTTTTAAACTTCCTATATATATTCATATACATCTTAAATAACTGAAAACACTTATAAATTTCAGATAGAATTCGAAAATATAACAGATAAACAAAATATTAATAATTAATTATTAATTAGATATGATTAAAATAAGAAAAATGGCACAGAAAAATGAAAACTAGACTTAGGAATTAGAAATAACTTCAATACACTTTGGAAAAAATTTCCTAAATTTAAATACATGTAAAATCAATAAAATAAAGTAAAACACAGCAATAAAAGTGAATGTATAAAATAAATCAATAAATTGATGTATTAATTGCAAAAAGAAACGGATAAAACGCCTTTACGTTTCAGGCTTTTAAGACCTCTTAACTTTCTACACCTTTTGCATTTCCTTTTCTTTTTAATTTTATAAAAACAAAATAAACTCAGAAATGTTATTTAAAACCGAAACTAAGTAAGAATAAAATAAAATAAATAATTTATTTTAAGTAAAATAGAAAAAGGAAATAAGAAATTGCTTAAAAATAGCAACCCTGACATAAAAATTACAAGAAAATCTCCAATGACTTTGGAAAATTTATTACTTCACAAAAAAAATATTATAACACAAAATTTGATTTAGAAATGGTTTTAAAACATCTTCAAGGTAAAATAATAATTTAATTTTTATTAAATAGAAAGTTAAATAAAGAAAAATGCAGTAAATACCAACTAGGCTTTATAAATTGAAATAAATTCAAATAAACTTTAGAAAAATTATATTATCATTTTAAAAATACTTAAAAGTCAAAATATACATAATATAACATATTATCACATATTAAAATAAAATATAACCAAGAAAAAGTAACTTATACAATTTAAAATAGTCATTGTTAAATAACCCTATATGCGCACAATATTGTAAAGGGTATAACTTTCACAATTTACATCCAAATTCAACGAAACGAAAATTACTGTTCTTAGAATTTTATGTACTTTCATAATAAAAGAAAAAAATTAAATATTTAAACTTTTAAAATTTTAAGTTAAAAGTCACAGTTTGACTATTTTGAACAAAATCAGCATTTCAGGCAAATATTCAACTTACACAAGTTTGGAATTATAACTCATATAAAAATCAAGATTATAATTAAATAATAAATTTAATCATTTCAAATAATTAAAATAAGTTTTTAAATCAAAATCTTACATTAAAAATAATTAAAATATACAATAAAATAATTACAAAATACAGGGTTGTTACACTCTCCCCCACTCAAAACTTTTCGTCCCCGAAAAGGAATGAGGTATGGAAGGGCACAGAAAGATAGAGTGAAATATGATTAAGATAAGATGATAAGAAGATTGAAGTTATACCTGATAACTGTTGTTATAGGTAAGTTTTACAAGGTGGATGTGATCTTTCCAAGATCCTCCAGAATCAAGAACCCAAGCACGAAAAAGGTGGATTCAAAATGATTACCAAAGGTCTGTCAAAGATTATAGAAAGATTTCTAAACAGAAAGATTATAGAAAGATGCCTATACCGGTCTATAGCAAGATAAGGATGATAAGGACAACCAAAAGATAGTTTGAAAAACAAAATAAGGAAATGAATTTGAAAGCATGGAGATTTCAACTTAAACAGAGAATAAATCTTTACACAAGTTAAATAAATCTTAACTATCTCAAATTTTATTATCTTATTATCCAATCATCTTAAATTAACAATTTTTAAAACCATGGGTTTGAAAAATAATCATTTATTACACTCACATTGTACTTAATAAATTTTATTCTTCTTTATTCCTAATCAAAATTAAATTTATTCCTCTCAATATATTTATCACTCATGTTAAATATATTTACACTTTTTATAACTGCTTTATTTTATTCTTAGTTCTTCTAACATTGTTTTATTGTAAGTTATTCAATTACCCTTTATTATTCTTTAACTCTGTTAATCGTTTTATAACTTAAAATTTAAGTGTATAACATTAACTACTCAAATTTTATTTATAAAATCGTTTTATATCGTATATTATCCAATTACATTTTAACTTCTGAAATTTTGGTAAGTTATATTTGAATGCAATCGTATTATACAAATAAAATTTCCAATTCAATCATTTCATGCTTGATATTCATCCAAAGTTTTGATTTTTTTTTTTTGGAATTATTCTTTAAAATAAAATTTAAGAATTAAATTTCCGATTTCTTCAAACCATTTAGAGATAAGTAATAATATATATACATATCTAATATGTCAAATCAAATTTCAATCATATATCTATATATATATATTATAAATCAAGTCATATTTCAGAAAATTCAAACCAAATTAAATTCCCCAAAACAAAGCTATAGCAAGACTACAGAACAGTCTCTTAACTTCGAAACTCGAAAATGAACGTCGATGATGTCGCGATCATCACCGAAGTTATTTTCCAGCGACAAAGGGAAGAGCACTAATTTTAAACCTTTAAAATTCTTTGAAAACAAATTCTATTCAAAATACTTTAAATAATATAACCTTTTAAAACTTTAAACCAAAGTTCGAAATAATCGGAATTTAAATCCTCAAATTCTTGTTTTAAATTCATTTCAGTTCCCAAATAAATTTATAAACAAATATTTATAGATCTATTTGTAGAACAATAAATGATAAATCAAGTATTATCATTTCAAATTATCAATTTAAAGCATTTCATTAAGTTTCATAAATTTACTTATATATCAAAATTTATTTCATTAACCAATTTTTTTTTTAATATATATTGTGTCCCTTTGTTCTGTCAAAGTGTTTTGGAAATCTTATCGATAGCGCTGATCAGACGTATCGATCAAAAACCCAACTCAACATCAACAACTCAAACAACACAGTATATAAAACATTTTAATTTTAAACACTAGTTTACAAATACACTATACATGAATAGATTTTCAAAGAAGGATAGAGATTCAAATTTTTGATTAACACAAATCAAAGGAGATTATGATTTAAAAATAAGTTGGAAACAAGGATGACATGATTAGATAACAGAATAGGAAGATGGATAAGCTTATATAAATCACGGGCAACCTTAACTGGGTCAACCGTGACTTAAAGAATAAGATCAATGTTGATTTTTCTAGGGTAAATCTACATTCGATCTCAAGAGTTAGAGTTTGAAATAACAAAAGATATTAGCATCTAAACCAAGGATAGATAAGAATCTCTGGTGAATCGATGCTAACTGCAAAGGAGTTTTTCCCCCTTTTCAATTAAATTTGAAATTGGCGTGACCGCCGACTCACTAGAAAGATCATTCGAAGCGGAGTTATGGAATACTCCAGAGTCAAAAGAAGATGAATAGTGAGGGAAATGTTCCAAAATTCAAAGGAATCGAGTCAAAAGGGAGAGATTCAAACTCGAATGAAAGTGATTCTGTAAATACATTCACTCCATATGCTGAGTTTTGCCTAGAGCTACCAACCTGGCTCTGATACCAACTGTAACGACCCGATATTTTCAACCACTCGCATCCATTATAAGTGTATAGGTAGACACTCATGCCGGAATTGAATTGCTCAAAATATCGTGTTGTAAATAAAATTTTGGCAAACCTCAGAATATACAGTAAATAAAATCACAGATCACAGACAAAGAGTAATGATAATGCAGCGGAAGTAAAAGAGGAGATAGTAGTTCATGAAGCTACTATATAAAATATAAGATACATCAGAGTTAAATAAGATACAACAGAAGAGTAACAGGATACATCAGGTACAAATCAGATACATCACTGAACCACTGGATACTGAAACAAAATAGATGGCTGGATCTACAAGGAAAGCTCTAACACCGAAGGTGAATCTTGAATGCTAACTCAATCAATCTGACCCGAGCGTAAAGCAAAACACAAAACCCTCGAGTCAGGACATAAATACTTATAAACTATAAATCAATTCAAGTGAACAGTAACAAAATGCATCAGTAACTTAAAGGATGCTTGGGACCGCCCATCCTCTAAGGATCCGTTAAACTATTTACTAAGTAGTAATATACGCTATATACGGTATTGTCTAATCATTAAAGTATAATCATATAGAAAATAGCGTTAAGGGGATGGTGAACCTTAACGCGGTCGGATCTTTAAAACCAAAATCGTAGTGGGCTCGATATAAGGATATGACACGGCACGCGAGGCAATGCCAGGGTGGATACACCGTTTGCACTCCCGGACCGGTGGTGACGGCAAGCCAGCAGCTTCCGCCCACCTCGAACAATACCCCCGAATCAAAGTGGCGCCACCGAATCGAATCACAACAGTAATAGAATGGTTTCCGATGGAGCATGCTCGATGAAACGGTGCGACCCTTTGTATAGCCCGGTATAGCTCCTGTTTTAGTCATATATGCCAACTCACGGGAGTTGGGTCCACGTAATATACCTCGAGAACGTCTCCACCATCCTACTTCATTCTGGAATATCCACCGCGTACACGGTTGTTAAAGTGGTTTTCGGTATTGGCCGGCTATAAGACAATATCCGATCCCGGTCTCTTTAACAACCAATCGTTATTATAACCCGTAGTTATAACTTTAAAACAATATTTTATACTTCAAAATAAAATATCCTTTTCAATCCAAATCTTTATCAAAATAAAGATTAAATCATTTCCAAAACCATTTCAATATATCATCGTAAAATATCTTTCAATTCAAATATTTATCAAAATAAATATCAAGTCATTTCTAACCATTTCAATATATTAAATTTTCATACCCTTTCAACACTACCTTTCAAATCATTTTAATATATCAAAATATCATAACCTTTCAAAGTTTCAGTTCCAAATCATTTTAATATATCAAAATATCTTATCTTTTCAAACTTCTTTTTAAATCATGTTAATATCAAAATGTCCTATCTTTCAAACTTCGTTTTCAAATCATTTAATATCAAAAATATCATATCTTTCAAAACTTCGTTTCAAATCATTTTAATATATCAAAATATCATATCTTTCAAAACTTCGTTTCAAATCATTTTAATATATCAAAATATCATATCCTTTCAAAACTTCATTTCAAATCATTTTAATATATCAAAATATCGTATCTTTTCAAACTTCATTCATTTCAAATCATTATTCATTTTATTCAATCTAAAATACCATTTCAATTCATATTTCAAAACAGTTTATATTCCAAAAATTCTTTTTTTATCATTTCAATGAAGTTATTATGCTTAATAATTAAATTATTAAATTTCCAAAAATTTCAACTTTCAAAGTTTATTTATTCACTTAAGTTTATCAAAACCGTGAAAATTCACTTTTTGCATTATTTAGAAAACTTATACGGAAAGTTACATTCAAAACAGTTCAATTTAACAAAAGACAGCATTTTAAAATGTTATACCAGGTTTACTTAAATTTCGAATAACTTAGTTAAATTCAAAAATTATAGCACTTACAAAGATTGCTATAATAGCTTTTAATTCAATTTAGCTTTTTAGTTCATTATCATCAACTACAGCGTTTACAAATGCTGTAATATCATTTACGTTGTAATTAATAGCATTTCAAAAATGCATTCAATTAACTACAAATATTCAATAAAATTTCTCAACCAATTATATTTTTATTAAAAACATTTTAACTTATAAAATCAAACATTTTCACATTTATAAACATCATTTAATTTTCCTCAAGTTTATGATTTTATAAAGTTAAATTTCCATTCAAAAATCAAGATTTAATAATAATCCACTTATTAAAATGCAATGTTCAATTTTAAAATCCATTACATTAAATTTCAACTTAACACTTAAGTTCAAATTCTCAAATATAACTTAGTTTTATTTTTATTTTCTTAACTAAAAGTTCACTTTGCGTCAATTTCATAAATTTCCAATTCTAGTTATATTTCAAAGTTTCAACTTAAAATATTTATTCATTTCACATTCCAACTTTATTAAAAATCATAAATATGATAAAAATCATTTTAAATTCATTGAAATTCAAATTATCATAATTTTATCATAATTTCATACTCAATTAAATTTCCAATTAAAATTAAATCAAAATTTCCAAAATAACTTACGTTCAAAATTTCTAACTTTTTCATTAATTCATTTCACTTACAATTATTCAGAAAATCAATAATATTTTACAAAAAATTTTATTTTTATTAAATTTCAAATCAAAATATTATAATAATTAAATTTCTAAAATATTTTAAATTTTTTAGAAAAGCATATTTTAACTACGGGCCTGTATAAAATTTTCTACGCTAGGTAAAGTGATACGGGTAATATATCATTTCAACCCGTAATTTACAAAGAAAATCCGGGTTTTATCATTTCAAACCCGCAATCCCAAGTCAAAATGAAAAATTTAAAACCATTCAGGCCTATCATTTCAGCCCATAACATTTTTTTTCTAACAGGGAACTTGCAGTGTGATCATATACAAGAATAATATAAACAATGTCAATATCACAATATACAGTCATATATCAGATGTCAGGTGAAAATTAACAGTTTTAATATGGTAATAACATGGCATAGCATATCATATGATCATCATTAACTTGCATAAACATTTTTTATTACTAAACACTTGTCATCAATTCACTTTTCATAAGTATAAATGTCAGAGTGAGAAAGACTCACATTTTTCAAAGCTAGAGACCAAAACAACATACAAGCACGACTCCAAAGGCATGACAAGCACAATTGCACGACTTTTGATTTGAGTTGGAAGATAGCCAAGATATGATTTTGTATCAACAACCCAAAACAAAACAAACAAGACAATATATAAACATTCAACATAAAATAACATTGAAACAATTTTGAAATACAAAGCAAAATGAACAAGATAGATTGGACCTTGCTTCAAGCACTTCAATGCTTGGCCTAAGGGACACTTATGCTTGGCTATGATGATGCTTTGGCTCAGGTATGACATCATATAGGTCAGGTTTAACATCATATAGGCAAGGCAACAAGTGGAGATGAAGGAGATGAGGCAAAGGTGGTCAAACTAGCATTGTTCAAGGGCATTGTTGCATTTTTTTGGAGTTTTGGCACCATGGTGGGCTCGGCCTTGGTCAAGACCAGAGGGGTAGCTGGTGATGATGGCAGGGAAGAGGCGTAGGAGGTGGCGGCCGTGGCTATGGAGGAGAGGCCAAGCAATACACATGAGAAAACAAGGCAAAATATAAGAAAACAATGGAAAAGGAAGAGCAAAAAGAAGAGGAAAAGAGGAGCCATTACCAAACCTTTCTAGCCGTGAAAAATGAAGTGGAGAGTAATGTTTTCATGTGAAAATGAGGTAAGAAATGTACAGCTACAATAAAGAAAGGAACGGTCAAAGTAAATTAAATCTATTAATTGGAAAAGAAACGGAAGAAGAAACGTTAAAACGGTTTTACGTTTCTTTGCTTTCAAACCTTTTAAACTTCCTATATATATTCATATACATCTTAAATAACCGAAAACACTTATAAATTTCAGTTAGAATTCGAAAATATGACAGATAAACAAAATATTAATAATTAATTATTAATTAGATATGATTAAAATAAGAAAAATGGCACAGAAAAATGAAAACTAGACTTAGGAATTAGAAATAACTTCAATACACTTTGGAAAAATTTTCTTAAACTTAAATACATGTAAAATGAATAAAATAAAGTAAAACACAGCAATAAAAGTGAATGTATAAAATAAATCAATAAATTGATGTATTAATTGCAAAAAGAAACGGATAAAACGCCTTTACGTTTCAGGCTTTTAAGACCTCTTAACTTTCTAAACCTTTTGCATTTCCTTTTCTTTTTAGTTTTATAAAAACAAAATAAACTCAAAAATATTATTTAAAACCGAAACTAAGTAAGAATAAAATAAAATAAATAATTTATTTTAAGTAAAATAGAAAAAGGAAATAAGAAATTGCTTAAAAATAGCAACCCTGACATAAAAATTACAAGAAAATCTCCAATAACTTTGGAAAATTTATTACTTCACAAAAAAAATATTATAACACAAAATTTGAATTGGAAATGGTTTTAAAGCATATTCAAGGTAAAATCATAATTTAATTTTTATTAAATAGAAAGTTAAATAAAGAAAAATACAGTAAATACCAACTAGGCTTTATAAATTGAATAAATTCAAATAAACTTTAGAAAAATTATATTATCATTTTAAAAATACTTAAAAGTCAAAATATACATAATATAACATATTATCACATATTAAAATAAAATATAACCAAGAAGAAGTAACTTATGCAATTTAAAATAGTCATTGTTAAATAACCCTATATACGCACAATATTGTAAAGGGTATAACTTTCACAATTTACATCCAAATTCAACGAAACGAAAAGTGTTGTTCTTATAATTTTATGTACTTTCATAATAAAAGAAAAAAAATTAAATTTTTAAACTTTAAAAATTTAAGTTAAAAGTCACAGTTTGACTATTTTGACCAAAATCAGCATTTCAGGCAAATATTCAACTTACACAAGTTTGGAATTATAACTCATATAAAGATCAAGATTATAATTAAATAATAAATTTAATCATTTCAAATAAGTAAAATAAGTTTTTAAATCAAAATCTTACATTAAAAATAATTAAAATATACAATAAAATAATTACAAAATACAGGGTTGTTACAGAAAATTTAGTTTTTAAATTAAATTTTTTATTTAATAAAGAAGAAATTGATTTAAATAAAACTATCAGTTAATTTAACTATTAAAATGAAATCACCGATGAATCGAAATTATCAAATCAAAATTTATTATTCGATCTGTTCGAATATTAATAAATTGTGTAAATATTTATACAAGGTATAAATCAAGGAAATCGAGTCAAGATGGAAAATGGATTGCAAAATAAAAGCTAAGGTGAGAACTTCTCACTCAAAAATTTATAAGTTGGATTTGCAGTTATTTATTGATTGCTATTTGGTTGTGATATTAGATATAGTATGATATATCTATATATATTAGCAATATATATATATATATATATATATATATATATTGGCATATGTATATATTGGAGTAGATTGATTTCCCGCATTGTATAGCGGATGAGACCCTATTGCACCGTTAGTAAGAAGATGATATTTTATAAAATCCCATATACCGCGATATTCCACCTCGAAGTGGAATAGGTATTGTGCTAATGTTTGTGGATGCAGGGAAACAGGTTGGAGGGATCCAACTGGATTCCTCACAAATATTTATTTGATTTTAGATATTGTGATGTTCGATTGATTATCATATCGATATATGATATTGGAAAGTCGTGATTGACTATTTGATGTGTTACATCATCGAATCCAATTTTGAAGCTTAAAAAAATAACGATTTTGATTTTTAAGGGATTTCTAAAGTGATTTTTTGAAAGTATACGTTTATAAAAATATTTTTGGAATTAATTCATCTTAAATAAATAAACGTTATAATTTTAATATTATAAAAATTATGATTTTTGAGGAATACAGTTAAAAGTTGATTTTTGAAAATATGGGATTAATGATTTTATAAAATAGTTTAAATTGGGATTTCTAAATTTATTATAAAAAGTTTAAAAATAGGATTTATGAAAATCAAAATGATGAAATTATAAAGGAGTTTAAAGACGTTTTTAAAAGAATAATATAAACCGATCCATATAAAAGATTTATAAATTGATATTTATAAATTAAAAATATTGGAATTGTAAAACGAGCTTTTCTAAGTGTTAGAATAAATTGTGAATGAATTTCATAAATGAATGAAATCTATAGGATTATAACGGTGAAGTTATAAATGGAATTTTATGAATAAAATCTATAAAGTTATTTAGGGAATAGATTTGGATAAATAAATGAATCTTATAAGTTATTTATAATTATGAAGTTTAAAGGAACGATTTTGTAAACAACTAAATTATAAGCATTTAACTTATAATATGGACTTTCGGTATATAATTGAGTTATAAATCGAATAGGTTAATAGAGGAAATTATAAAAGGAAGTTATTATAAAATAAATAGAAATGGAATTTATAAACATTGTTTTATAAATCCGCAATGACTTCTCTTGATAAGTAAATTGTTGTAATTTGTTAATGGAGTTATATTCACGTTTTAGACAGTGAATAATCCTGTAAAACAAAATGAGTAGAAATGATAAAATTGGTTAACAAGTATATTCACTGTAACGACCCGGTATTTTCAACCATTCGTATCCGCACATGTTGGACTTGAATTGCTCAAAATACCGCGTTGTAAATAAAATTTGGCAAATCTCAGAATATACAGTAAATACATAATCACAGATCACAGACACAGAGTGTTAACCCTAACTCGTTCACAAGTTAACAGGTCCACGAGTTAAGGCATGTACGACTCAAGGCATGTACGACTCAAGGCATGTACGACTCAAGGCATGTACGAGTTAAAGGATACATGAGTCAGCAACTTCCTACAACTTAAAGACCTCTACGAGTTAGCAAGCTTACGAGATAAGCAGCCTACGAGTTAAGGAGTACCCGAGTTAAGCTACTTGCGAGATAAGCCTTTACGAGTTAGCATATCTACAAATTAGCAAGTGTACGAGTTAAGATCTTCCACAAGTTAAGCCTCTACGAGTTAATCCTCTGCGAGTTAAGATCTTCTACGAGTTAGCAGGCATACGAGTTAAGAAAAGCTAACGACTTAAGGTCTTTACGACTTAAGGAAATTGATGGCCTACGACTTAATGATAACTGCAGTTTGTACGACTTAAGACCCTTACGACTTAAAGAAGTTATACGACTTAAGGAGGATACGACCTAAAGACACACCTCTTAACTCGTCTACGAGTTAAGACTTGCTTTAAACCAGTTGCAATTAGTTAAGTCGACTACGACTTACGACATAAAAAGAGTCGTATACGACTTAAGAAAGGAAATTAGCAATTGCAGCCAGATAACTCGCACACGACTTAGAACTTAGGGATGGGTTCAAAAAAGGGGAACTGCCATAGACTCGGCTCAGTGACCCGGGGACGACTTACCTTAAGTCGAACACGACTTATCTTAAGTCGGCCACGAGTTAGGACTTAGCACTTTTTCCGCCCAGAACTCTCTATAAATATGAAACCATCTCCAACATGCAAAGGACTTTTTGGCTCATTCTCTTCAAGCGCCATTACTCTGCCGAATTCCAGACTACTTCAAAGCTTTTTAGATCCAACAAACTTCTAAAGGAACTCCATGAAGGAATCATCCACATTCGCCATGGATTTGAAGATGATTGTCAACATCAAAGCTTGAGCTACTTGTTTCACATATCCTATCACTTGAAGTGTGTTGTAATTGAAAGATCTTGTAAAGAATTGTAATCAAACTAGTGATAAAAAGATTAAAGTGGACGTAGGCTGGATTATAAGCCGAACCACTATAAATACTGTGTCTCTTACTGTTTTTCTGCATACTTTCTGCTTATTTCTGTTTCCCGTACGAACGGGTGGTGCTTTCACAATCACATCTTATACACCAGGGTGTTAGCGTTTAAATTTGAGCGTTAACATTTTGGTGCTTTCACTGAGAATTGAACTCAGGACATCTATCATCATTGTTTCAGAAAGATTTGTAGATAGAGTTTCTTTAAGAACCAGAAGTCTATCCGAAATCATGGCTCCTGGAAGGAAAAGTAAATCTGTGAGATCTGCAAACATTCAAGAGGGAACCTCCGCTTCCCCAACACCAAATCAAGCCACTCCAGCTGTTGGAGTTTCAAAAGCGGAATTGGACGCTGCTATCTTTGGGTTGAATCAGCAAATAAATGCCCAGAACGCGCAATTGGAAGCTCAGAATGCTCAGAATGCTCTGATTCTGAATAGGTTAAACGATCTGCTCGGGGCAAACCGTCAACCTGCGAATAATGAAAGGAACTTTGTCGGTAATGTCCATGATGCTGAAACTAGAAACATTCCCGAAAGGGCTGCTAGCCCCTTTGAACAGACATTGCCTGAGGCTGGAGGATCCAGAAATAGGAATGACGAAGAATATCTTTCTGGTATGGTTCGACAGATTATGAAAGAAAGTATGCAAAGGGTCGAAAATGAGAAAGAGTGGGGTTTCGCTCCGAGCAAGACTCCGTTTACTGAAAAGATCCTAAAAGCTGAATTCCCAAGGAAGTTCGTCCCTCCGACCATTCCAGCTTACAAAGGGACAAGTGATCCAAATGAGTTCCTGTACAAATATGATTGGCACATGACAGGTGCCAGAGCTTCTGACGAGATAAAATGCCGCTATTTTCCTGTGTATTTGGAAGGGGTAGCTCTGCTTTGGTTCACAAAACTGCCTGTCCGGTCCATCGATCAGTTTTCAGACCTAACCAGGAAATTTAAAGAGCAATTTAGGCTGTATGCTTCAAAGGCAAAAGACATCATGTCGTTGTCCGGTTTGGAACAGAATCCGGGGGAAACTATCAAGTCTTTTTTAAATCGCTTTAATATAGCGTTAGCTGAGGTGGATAATGCAGAACCCCGCATGGTCTTGACCTATTTGATGAGAGCTATTGATAAGTCAAGTGAATTCGGAAAGTGGCTGAACATGAAGGAGCCAAATTCTCTGGAAAAGTTCTACAAAAAGGCGGATGAATTCATGCGTTTGGAAAGCCGTCCTGTCCCGGCAAAGGCAACAGTAGAGAAAGCTGAAGACAACACTGCTGCGCCACGTAAGAATGGATCTGTGGGACAGAAAAGAGAAAATAATGATGGAAGGAAACAACACAATTCGAAGAAGCCTCGATCCTTCAAGCCATCAGAATATACTCCTTTGTTAGAGACACCAGAGCGCATCTACCTGGCTACAAAAGATTCTTTTGAGTATCCCAAACCTCCTGTTCTCAGAACCGGAAGAAAAGCTGTGCAAAGTGGGAAGTTCTGTCGCTTCCATAATCAGCCTGGTCATGACACAGACGACTGCCGTCAATTGAAAAATATAATCGAAGAATTGCTAAGAGAAAATAAGCTGCAGCAATTTGTGAAGAAGAGTGGTAATGATCCTGCTTCGTCAAGTCAGGGGCAACAAGCTCTTGCTCATCAGCCCAGGACAAATGAGAAGGCCGCAGGACATGAATCTGGAAGGCCAGTTATTAATGTCATCACAGGAGGACCCCACCCAGCAGGCAGAAGCTGGGGTGAAATGGAGAGGTACACTCGAGCTCTGAAACATATGCCAACTGAAGAGAATGTCTTTGTTTTAGAGGACTCTACACCCCTGAAACAACAAAGGACTTTTAATGATGATATTGTGTTCAGGGCTAGAGATTCCACGGGCATTGAGGCCCCTACTTTGGACCCGTTAGTCATCTCGGCCGGTATTGGACCGGCTATTGTCAGAAGAGTTCTTATTGATTGCGGCGCATCTTGCAACATCCTCTTCAAGAAAACATTTGACCAGATGAGAATCCCGATGGCGGATGTGCAAGCCTCATCTCAGAAGATTGTTGGCTTCACTGGGGAGCCAAAGCAACCAGTAGGAACCATTGACTTGCTTGTGGAACTCGGAGAAGGAGAAAGAAGAGTAGTTCGCAAGCAGACTTTTGTGATAGTAGATGAATTTTCTGCTTATAATGCTTTCTTTGGTCGACCTATTCTTGCTGCATTCAAAGCTGTCCTTGCCCCATGGTGTCTTACTATTAAATTCCCTACAGACAATGGGGTAGGAGTTATTAAAGGAGACCAGAACGCTGGGCGAGAATGTTATATGACAGAGCTGCGAGAAACAAGGAAGAGAGAAATGGGGAAAGATGCGGCAACCCCAATCCGCATCAAAACACCAACCCTATAGCAACTACAGGGCGGACCCTGCACTGGCGAGCATAGCGGGGCACGAAAAGTGATGGATCCTAGAAAGGCCAGTGCGGGGGAGAGTAGGGTGGTACCAGCAGAAACAACGATACCGGTGCCCGTTGATCTGAAGGACCCAAACAAGGTGCTGAATGTGGGTTCACAACTTAATGTGTCAGTTCAGAATGCCTTGATATCTTTTTTGAAAGCAAACCTGGATGTTTTCGCTTGGACCCATGCCGATATGTGCGGAATATCCCCAGAAGTTGCGGTACATGCTCTGAATATTGACCCAAAGTTCACGCCAGTAAAGCAGAAAAGAAGAATCCAAGGTCTAGAAAGGTCGACAGCATTGAAAGAGGAAGTTGACCGGCTCATGGAGAATAATTTCATCAGAGAATCTACCTATCCAAATTGGGTTTCAAATCCAGTGCTAGTTAAGAAAGCCAATGGTAAATGGAGAGTGTGCATCGACTTTTCAGATCTAAACAAGGCCTGTCCCAAAGACTGCTTCCCATTACCCAGGATCGATCAACTGGTAGATGGAACAGCGGGTCATGAATTGTTGTCTTTTATGGATGCCTACTCCGGATATAATCAGATCATGATGCATGAGCCAGATCAGGAGGACACAAGCTTTATCACCGATGTCGGTCTTTACTGTTACAGAGTTATGCCCTTTGGGTTGAAGAATGCGGGGGCAACATACCAAAGACTGGTAAATGCTATGTTCAAACCGCAGTTGGGAAAGACTATGGAAGTTTACGTTGATGACATGCTAGTAAAATCTAAGAAAGCAGTGGATCACATCGAACACTTAGCAGAAATGTTCGCAATTCTCCGAAGATACGGAATGAAGCTTAACCCTTTAAAATGTTCTTTCGGGGTAGAATCTGGGAAGTTCTTGGGTTTCATCGTGAGCGCTAGGGGCATTGAAGCTAGTCCAGCTCAAATCACTGCTCTAAAAGAAGTCAAAGCTCCTAAAACAAAGAGGGAATTGCAAAGTCTCAATGGAAAAATTGCCGCCTTAAGTCGGTTCATATCCAAAGCTACTGATAAATGCATTCCATTCTTCGACGCTCTAAAGAAAGGAAAGAAAAACTTTGACTGGACTCCCGAATGCCAGAAAGCTTTTGAAGAATTGATTCAACATATGGAAACGCCTCCAATACTTTCCAGGCCCGGCGATGGCGAGGATCTTCTTATATACTTGGCAGTTTCATCTCATGCTTTAAGTGCAGCGCTGGTACGGGAAGACAAAAGGATTCAACATCCAGTTTACTATATCAGCAAAAGACTCACTGGGGCAGAAATGAATTACTCCAAGTTGGAAAAACTCGCCTATTGTCTATTGATTGCCTCAAGAAAGTTGAGGCAATATTTCCAGGCTCATCCTATCAAAGTCCTCACTGATCAACCTTTAAAGCAAGTCTTGTTTCGCCCTGAGACTTCGGGCCGCCTTTTAAAGTGGAATATTGAATTGAGCCAATATGACATCACTTATCATCCTAGAAAAGCGATCAACGGACAAGCTTTGGCAGATTTTATTGCAGAATTTACAGACAAGGGTAACAGCGAGGAAGAAACAATCGAGAACTCCCCAACCCAATGGAAGTTATTTGTAGATGGCGCAAGAAATGATTACTGTTCAGGTGCTGGAATTGTTCTTGAAACTCCTGAAGGCCGGTCATTATGCTATGCGCTAAGATTAGAATTTCCTTCAACAAACAATGAAGCAGAATATGAAGCTCTGATCGCTGGTTTGAAAATTGCTAAAGAACTAAACATTCGAGCGTTACAGATCTTCAGTGATTCGCAGCTTATAGTATGTCAAGTCAAGAAGGAGTTTCAAACGAAAGGAGGAAATCTGCCCGCTTATGTGTCAAAGGCTTGGGAACTTTTATGTGAATTCGACCATTACACGATAAGTCATATTCCTCGAGAAGAAAACATGAAAGCAGATTCTCTCGCAAAATACTCAAGTTCTGGCGAAGCCCAATCCTTAGGGTTAGTTCCAGTGGAAGTTTTGTCAAATCCGAGCATTGATGAAATGGATATCGATTGGGTTATGAGTATGTCGCAAGAGCAAGAATCATGGATGACTCCAATAACAAAGTATCTACTCAATGGCTCTTTACCAGAAAACTCTAAAGAACGACAAAAGCTACTGAGAAAAGCTTCTCGATATATAATCCAGGATGGTCAATTATACAGACGAGGATTCTCAATGCCATTGCTTCGATGTGTATCCAAAGAAGAAGCCAAAATAATCCTATCAGAGGTACATGGAGGAGAATGTGGGGATCATTCAGGTGGTCAAACTTTAGCAAAGAAAATTCTCCGATATGGATATTTTTGGCCAGAAATTAATCGAGATGCTGCAGATTACTCTCGAAAATGTGACAGATGTCAAAGATTTGCCAAAATTCCTAGAGCACCTTCTACTGAGCTCACACAAATGACCAGTCCGTGGCCGTTTGCGATTTGGGGAATAGATTTGATCGGACCTTTACCAACCGCCAAATCTGGAATCAAATATGCCATTGTTGCTGTAGATTATTTCACTAAATGGGCTGAAGCTGAACCATTGGCAACTATCACCTCCAAAAAGATGATAAATTTTGTGACTAAGAATATCATTTGCAGATACGGTGTGCCTCAGAAAATAATCACAGACAATGGTACTCAGTTTGAAAGCGAGGAATTCCAGGATTTTTGCAAGCGATTCAAAATCCAGAAAAGCTTTTCGGCAGTAGCTCATCCGCAGGCAAACGGGCAAGTGGAAGCAGTGAACAAGATCATCAAATCAACCATCAAAAAGCAACTCGAAAGAGCAAAAGGTGGTTGGGTCGATAAACTACCGCTTGCACTATGGGCATACAGAACTACTCACAAAACTGCAACTGGGCATACTCCTTTTTCGTTAGCATACGGATCGGAAGCAATGATCCCGGTTGAAACAGAGGTCCCTTCACACAGAAGAATCCATTTCAATCAAGCAGAAAATGAAAAGCTGCAACTTGAAGCGCTGGATCTCCTTGATGAAAAAAGAGGTGAAGCTAACCTCAGAGTTGCAGCTCATCAGCAAAGGATAGCCAGACATTTCAATTCCAAAGTTCGTCAACGCAGCTTTGAAATTGGAGATCTAGTCCTAAAAAGAATTATGACAGCGACAGGTGTGTTTGGGCCAAATTGGGAAGGACCGTATGTGATAGGTCAGAAACTTCTTGACGGCACATTCAAGCTCACCACAGTTGATGGAGATCAAATTCCAAGGGCATGGAACAGCAATCACTTGCGTCCATACTTTACTTGAAAATTTTGTTGAAACATTGTAAAAAGAATTATGAATGTATGATTCCTGTAATTGAAAGCAATTGTGAAACTGATGCAAGTAAATAATGAAAGAATATAAAGTGGATGTAGGCCCAATTTCATGGCCGAACCACTATAAATCTTGTGTTCCTTATTATCATTATATGTTTGCTTTGTTTTCGATATAAAAATACACAAAATGTATTGCTGAAATATCGATTTAAATTTTTGCAGACAGTGGAGATAAAACTTGCGCATAATAAGACCGAGCGATTCTCACCATCATTCAACAAACAAATTTCAAGTCACAAAGACCCCGAATTCAAATCCTAGATAGGAAATGCTTCAATTGAACGGCTAATGATTTCGATAGGAACGAGCCCTTGCTGATAAATTGAGATTGTTTAAACAAACAAACATCCAATTAGGAAGCTAGTGCCCGTTCTCACGAACTTGCCTGGCAATGAAGTACACTTCCTTGGATTAAACAAGCCACTTGTGAGAAAAAGGGGGATGAAAACTTGAAAAGAAAGAAAAAAAAAAAAAAAAAAAAAAGGATCGCTGAAAAGGCATAAGCAAGTGAACAGAGGAACAACCAAAGCTACCATCAGCGCCACAAGTCCTCTTCGGAGGCGCAACTCTTCGGATAATAAAAGACCTCTAATGGGTCATATGCCACAAAAAAGAAAGTTCTCTACTCAACAAAAAAGATTGGAGGAGTCATGACCCTCCAACCATGAGAGAGTAACTTCCAGGCGATGAAAACCCTCTCTGAGGCACATTTCACCAGGAGTTGAAGTGTTATAACCGCTCTTCGGGATTTCACTTCACCAGAGTTGAAATGTAAACAAAATAAAAGCCCTCTTCGGAGGCCCATTTCACCAGGAGTTGAAGTGTTATAACTGCTCTTCGGGATTTCACTTCACCAGAGTTGAAATGTAAACAAAATAAAAGCCCTCTTCGGAGGCCCATTTCGCCAGGAGTTGAAGTGTAGCAGCCGCTCTTCGGAATTTCACTTCACCAAAGTTGAAATGTAAAAACAAAGACCTTCTTGAAAGCACACGTTTCACCGAGATTGAAATAAAACTTCCAAGTGTTGAAACGTGAAAAGGCTTTCTTCAAAGGCACAACTCTTTGGGGGTACACGTTTCACCAAGATTGAAATAAAACTTCCAAGTGTTGGAACGTGAGAAATCCCTCCTCAGAGGTACAACCCCCTCCCGGGAACACAATTAAGAAGAAAGACCTCTTTGGAAACCCACGTTTCACCGAGATTGAAATAAAACTTCCAAGTGTTGAAACGTGAAAAGGATTTCTAAAGCATAACTCTTTGGAGGTACACGTTTCACCGAGATTGAAATAAAACTTCCAAGTGTTGAAACGTGAAAAAATCCCTCCTCAGAGGTACAACTTTCTATAAAAAAAAAATCCTCATTAAAAGCGTACTTTAACTTTCAAAGGAAAAGTAATTTGCCTACTATGGGAAATGATCGTAAAAAGAAAAGAAGTTAAAGTACCCTTCAGAGGTCCGCTTTACCACATAGAGGAATTCACTTGATGAGATATGCACATAAGCAAAAGAAAAAAGTGATTTCTTCGAACGACCAAGCGTAAAAACTTATACGAAGGGAGTTGTACTCTATAAAATTTTCTTTAAAGAATAAAATAATTATTCTTTAGCAAATAAGAGTGTAAGTCCCCTCGAAGTATAAAATATTGCAGCAAGCTTAAGGTATGGGGGCAACATGGTATAGTAGTATAGATGCATCAGCAGAGTAATACTCAAGCAACATACCATAAGCCCGCTGCAACACTATATAAACAAACTTGTGCAAAAATAAATAGTAAATGCATTCTCAAATTCAAACAGAAGTTTGTACAAACGAAGAATCATTTTATTCAACTATAATGCAGATACAGGTTCTCAAAATAAAAGCGGGGGCCGATACCCGCACAACTCTCGGCCAGTTCATACAAAAGACAAAAAGCTAAAGTCTTCACTTCTTTTTACTGCCTTTGGACCCTTTACCCGACCGAATGACCAGCTTTTCAGGTCGGCCAGTGGGTATAAGGGAGGAAGGAGAGGTAGGCGCAGCTGGCCCAACTTCTGGCTCCTCTTCAGTGGCAGTGATTATCTTCCCTCTCCTCCTTGATGCTCCTTGCTTCCTTCTCCTCTTTGAGGAAGACTCACTTCCTGGAGTGACAAGTTTAGATAAAGTTATATCGTCAGAAGGAGTCCGCTCCGGAGATATGTCACCTCCCTCAAGTCCCTCATCTTTTTGCTCTTGCGAAGCAATGGGATCATCCAGGCCATGGAGAGCTTCTATTTGTTCTTCTTGTGACCCAGGTTGCGAGGCAGAAGGAGGCGCCACTTGAAGAGATGGAGGAAGGATCACCGGGGGAGAAGAAGCTTGAGTTTGACTCGGTGCTTTCTCTACAAAGGAGAAAAAACTTAAAATATCAGTATCTTTCGAAAAGAGAGGGGATGACGGCTCGTCAAAAGTCGGGAATTCATTAACATTTGAGGAATAATCAAAAGTCGGGAATTCATTGACATTTGAAAAATAATCAAGAAGATCGTCAAGTTCACAAGGAGCGAACGAGCAGTTCACCACTTGGGCTGGTCCGGTGTCAAGTTTACCTGGGGTAGTTGGATCTCTGAGGCTGATTTCATATCGCTGTGCTTCGTTGCTTTCACCACCTTCATCCCCGCCTTGTGCACTTGTAGTTTCAGTTACTGTCTTAGTTGCAGGCGGAGTAGAGGAGCTAGAACCCGTGATGTCAACCACAGGAGAAACTGGAGGTTGGACAGAGGAAGTAAGCGTTAATTCCTTTCCAGAACGTTCCTCTTCCGCCATTCCAGTTCTCATCCTGGCAAGTTGTTCTCGCCCCTTCGCAAGAGCAGCGCGAGCTCCCTCATCCAGGTAACGCGCCTCAAAATCTTCATCGCCATACCCGGCGTCTTTAAACATGTTAAGAGCAGCTTCCCACACCTCGGCCAGGGTGATTTCATACTTAGGACCAAGAAAAGAGAGGCTGCCGCGTCCCAAGACACAATGTAAATAAAAATCGAATAAAGTCGAATTGATATCGTTTTCCATGGTCTGAGCAGTTTCTTCGGCTGCAATTTTGCCAGCCATGGCCTCATCTCGATCTTTTTCGGTCTGAGCAAGTTGGGCTTTTAGCGCTTCAATCTCCATGTCCCGGGCGCTCAGTTTATTCTGCAGCTGGGTGACATCAGTGCGGTGGTTCTCTACAGCTTGTTCCAACCTCTCAGCTTTAGCTTCAGCGTCCCTCTGGCTGGCGTGCGCATCTCGCACTTGTTTTTGCAATACCTCTTCTCTTTGGGTGTAAGTATTAGTAGAAGAGGCAAGATCATCTTTGAGCTGCTTTACTTCAGCTTCGAGTTTTTCATTGTATTCGGCTATCTCCTTCATCTCAGCGTTGTGTTGATCAAGAATCTTCTGCCATTCTGATTTGTCATTTTCCATGGTCAGCATTGCTTCGATGTTAGCCCGATTAACTCTTTGAAGTTCATCAACCAGCTTTTGCCATCCAGACATTCTATCGATATCAAGCTTGACAGCATCGAGATTTCTGTACATAGCTTCTTTGTCGATGGGGACCAAATCAAGGTCGAAGCGTACCCCCCTCAAACACCAGTTCGGGAATCGGCTCTGCAAAGTCGGGGGGCCCCTTTCAACATGGTATGAAGGCCTGTTGAGAAGTGTTTGGATGGCACTTCCTTCAAGAGCAGGAGATTTGGAAGGGATGTCAATAGAAACTGAGGCACCAGGTCTCTCAGATGTCACGGGCACGTGCTCCTCGCCAAGTTTGGTCCGCTTTCTCGAATCCTCAATATGGCTCTTCCCCCTATCATCGTGCGTTTTACGTTTATGGGAGTCATCATCCCTTGGGAAGGATTCATGTCGCGTGCCCGCTCCCTCATGACGTTCTTCATACCTTCTCCTCTCTTCAGCTTTTCGCGCAGCTCTCTGCTCATTGGTTTCTCTGGGATCGGCATAGTATTGCTTGTAGTCATAGCTGCCACGCCCTCCATAGCGTCGAAAGTCCTTGTAATAAGAACCGCTGCCGCTGCGCCCCATAGAGGAATCTGAAAAGGCAAAAATAGCAAGTCTTAGAAACTTCCGAAGAAAAGAAGTTAAATATGAACAAATGCCGAAAAATCCTAAGTGTTGTGTGATGTGCAAGCTACGCGCATTAAGCTACAAACCACTCATTGGTGTAGGGGTGATGATAGCTTGGGTATGAGGAGTTGGTGTTTGTGTTGGTGTTAGTCGAAGAAGGGACGTCGCCTCAATTATAGGAGAGATAGTTTTAGACACGTCATCTCTAAAAAGCTCCTGTGAGGTCACTATTATGTCGCTCAACCCATCATAAACATCGTCACCATCATGCTCGGTGAGACTTGTTTTCTCAGTTCCTACATCAGCTAATCCCCCGAGAGGCTGTGAAGGTTCTTCTTCTTCCTCAATCGGGGCAAGTGCCGTCTTACTAGATGACCCCATAATGTCGGTAGGGGTGGAACATTTCACCAATGAAGCTTCGATGTTAGACTCTTTTGATGAAGATTGTTCGATAGTAACGGGGGCATCCGATGCTTCAGTCGGGGAATCGGGAACTTCAGTCGGGGCTTCATGAGGCTGAGTATAGCGAGAAGAGTGAAGAAGCCCGTATTGATGTAAAAAGTCATCTCTCAGCAAAAACTTTATATTCCTCTCTTCTACTGGCACAGCATTCAATCTTTCAAAAATTTGCTTATAGCCTGGGTCTCTAGAAGGAGGTGGAAGCGCTGAAAAGTAAAAAGGGAAATTAACATCTAACTACTCAGGCTATGAAAAGATTTTATAAGGAAAACATGTGTCAGGAATAAAGCTGAACGCCCTTACTTCCAACTCTCCACACACCATAAAACCCCGGAGGGCAACGAACATAGAAGAATTGGGTTAAAAACCCGTGAGCAGTATCAGGGAGGCCAACAATCAGTTTGCGGTTTCGGGCGCTCCTCACAACAGTAATGGAAGGATGATCCTTAGTCCGAGTAAAAGAGCATAGATAACAAACTTCACCAAAGCTTGGAAGTCGATCAAGTGTTCTCCTAAAAAGCACACACAACCCCATTAGAATGGCATAGCCATTGGGGTGTAGCTGGGATGGAGCAATGGCCAGTTGACGGAGAAGTTGTTGGAAAAAGTCGTTGAAAGGAGGAATGCCTCCACTTAGGCACATTTGCCGGTTAATTGTCACAAAGCCAGAAGGAGCTATATCGGCAGTGTTATTTCTTTCGGGAAGAATGGCATCTGATTCAACGATACCAAACTGAGCACACAACTGGCGAAAAACTTTGTATGATAGTGAAGTAGGAGCTCTTTCGGGAGGATTAACCAGTGGAGCCGGAAGAACAGTTACCTCTCCAGTCCGAACTGTTGTATCACCTTCCTGAGAAGTCATTCTACACAAACAACTGGATATTCAAATATGAAGGTGCACGTTTCCTAAAAAAGTGTGAAGTGTTGTGCAAAAAACTAATAAAAAAAAATAATAATAACAAGTAAATATAACTGAAATAAAACTAGTCGACGATTGATCGATTACAAAAATTTCAGAACTTGTTAGTCTTTAGTTCAAGTATAATATTAATGCGAGCTGGTCAATTTTAATTGACTATTTCAGTATTGCTCTAGTATTTTACTTGAAGTTAATAAGTTGAGCACTTCATTCACACAATCTGTTTAAGTTTAATGACTGTTATTAGCTAATCTGTCATTCGAAGAGGGCGATCAATGGCAGTATATTCGCCCCGGTTTTTCTGTAAATGTTGTATTGGACAGGTTGTTAACTTGCGAGTCAAAGTAATTTGTAAAAGAAGGCATCAAAGTTCAACAGTTCAACATCACTGCAAATTCAAGGTTGAAGCAGATCCTAAAAAAAAAAAAAACAACACAAGTGCTAAGTCGTATCGAACACAAGTGCTAAGTCGTATCGGACTCAAGTGCTAAGTCAAAACCGACTCAAGTACTAAGTCGCAACCGACTCAAGGGATGAGTCGTTCCTATCCTCAACCATCAAACACATCAAGCTGCTTATCCTCTAAGTCCTAAGTCGTAACTCGGGGAACAGGAGAAAGGCTCTGATCCAAAACAACTAGAAATCCTCCAAGTCTTAACTCGGCTACGGCTCATGGAAATCGCTAAGTCACATGGAAGAAGCCGAGTCATATATGAGACGATCCCTTGTTATTTTCAATCAACCTATTCGACCAACTCGCCTCCCTTTCAAATCTCTTAACCTGTTCATCCTTGGCTTCTTCAGCAGCGACAACCTTAACCCGTTACACTATGAATCGCCCCAAAGCGCGAATCACCATAGGCCAAATCAGATGAATTTTAGTTCATCGGTAATCAATTCGAATAGAATTCGCAGGGTTTGAATGGGGCAAACCAAAGATGATGAACTGAATACATAAAGTAACAATGGTTAACGGTCGAAGTTTGAAGCAAGATCTCTTACGATTGTTTGATGCTAGAAAGAATCAGAGATGAATCGGGTCGAAATCGCCTCGGAGAGCTTGAAGATGCGTTAATGGCAGAAAGCAGTTTAAAAGGTTAAGTGATGAGAAGAAGGACGACTCAGGCTTTTATATCTGGAAAGGTTGGGATTTGAAACGACATGACCGAGTTATGATAAGTCGAAGCACACGACTTACGATTTAAGCGTGTGCTTCGAGGGGCAAATGTTAACCCTAACTCGTTCACAAGTTAACAGGTCCACGAGTTAAGGCATGTACGACTCAAGGCATGTACGACTCAAGGCATGTACGACTCAAGGCATGTACGACTCAAGGCATGTACGACTCAAGGCATGTACGAGTTAAAGGATACATGAGTCAGCAACTTCCTACAACTTAAAGACCTCTACGAGTTAGCAAGCTTACGAGATAAGCAGCCTACGAGTTAAGGAGTACCCGAGTTAAGCTACTTGCGAGATAAGCCTTTACGAGTTAGCATATCTACAAATTAGCAAGTGTACGAGTTAAGATCTTCCACAAGTTAAGCCTCTACGAGTTAATCCTCTGCGAGTTAAGATCTTCTACGAGTTAGCAGGCATACGAGTTAAGAAAAGCTAACGACTTAAGGTCTTTACGACTTAAGGAAATTGATGGCCTACGACTTAATGATAACTGCAGTTTGTACGACTTAAGACCCTTACGACTTAAAGAAGTTATACGACTTAAGGAGGATACGACCTAAAGACACACCTCTTAACTCGTCTACGAGTTAAGACTTGCTTTAAACCAGTTGCAATTAGTTAAGTCGACTACGACTTACGACATAAAAAGAGTCGTATACGACTTAAGAAAGGAAATTAGCAATTGCAGCCAGATAACTCGCACACGACTTAGAACTTAGGGATGGGTTCAAAAAAGGGGAACTGCCATAGACTCGGCTCAGTGACCCGGGGACGACTTACCTTAAGTCGAACACGACTTATCTTAAGTCGGCCACGAGTTAGGACTTAGCACTTTTTCCGCCCAGAACTCTCTATAAATATGAAACCATCTCCAACATGCAAAGGACTTTTTGGCTCATTCTCTTCAAGCGCCATTACTCTGCCGAATTCCAGACTACTTCAAAGCTTTTTAGATCCAACAAACTTCTAAAGGAACTCCATGAAGGAATCATCCACATTCGCCATGGATTTGAAGATGATTGTCAACATCAAAGCTTGAGCTACTTGTTTCACATATCCTATCACTTGAAGTGTGTTGTAATTGAAAGATCTTGTAAAGAATTGTAATCAAACTAGTGATAAAAAGATTAAAGTGGACGTAGGCTGGATTATAAGCCGAACCACTATAAATACTGTGTCTCTTACTGTTTTTCTGCATACTTTCTGCTTATTTCTGTTTCCCGTACGAACGGGTGGTGCTTTCACAATCACATCTTATACACCAGGGTGTTAGCGTTTAAATTTGAGCGTTAACACAGAGTATTTAATAATGCAGCGGAATTTAAAAGAAATAGTAGTTCATGAAGCTACTATATAAAAATAAGATACATCAGAGTTAAACAATATACAGTAGAAGAGTAACAAGATACATCAAGTACAAATCAAAATACATCACTGGAAACACTGGATACTGAAAACAAATAGATGGCTGGATCTTCAAGCAAAGCTCCAACTCCAAAGGTGAGTCTTGAATGCTGAATCACTCAATCTGACTCGAGCGTAAAGCAAAACACAAAACACTCGAGTTAGGACATAAATACTTATGAACTGTAAATCAACTCAAGTGAACAGTAACAAAAAATGCATAAGTAACTTAAAGAATGCTTAGGATCGCCCATCCTGTGAGGATCCGTTAAACTATTTACTATGTAGTAATATTGCGCTATTATAATAATGTCTACAGTAAAATAAACATACTTTTAAATAGCGTTCCGGGCTACCCATATCACCCTTCACACATAATAGTCCCAGTAGTCCATCCAATATCATGCCATCTCCACTCCGGGTGACTGTCAGAGGATACCATACGGGCTACGGGAGAAAAACAAACTCGTAGTAAAGGCTGGGTATGGTAGGTGACACGGCACACAAGGCAATGCCAGGGTAGATATACCAATTACGCACACGGGCTGGTGGTAACGCAGCAGCCACATACGCCCACCTCGGAACACACTCCCATATCAAAATCGGAGGATGGCCATCTAATCAATCACCAGTAAGAGTATAGTATCGAAGGAATGTGCCCGATCGGAGGAATGACCTCACTTGGCCCGAGATCACTCCTGTTTTAGCCACCTTATGCCAACTCACGGGAGTTGGGTCCACGTAATATACCTCAAGAACGTCGCCACCATCCTACTTCATTCTGGAATCTCCACCGCTTATACGGTTGTTAAAGTGGTTTTCGGAGTTGGCAGAGAGTATGACAACTTCCGATCCCGGTCTCTTTAACAACCAAACGTTATTATAACGCCGTGGTCATTTCAAAATAGTTTATACTTTAAAAAGATCAAATCATTTCATTTCAAACTATATTTCTTTCAAAATAGTTTATACTTCGAAACCAAAACCATTTTTATTTCAAAACTATTTACTCAATCAAAATAGTTTATACTTCAAAACCAAAAACATTTCAAACATATATTCATTTCAAAATCATAATATTTTCAAAGTATAACTCTTTCGAAACCAAAAATACTTGTAACAATTACACTTTGAAAATCATAACATTTCAAAATCATACATTTGAAATCATGGGATATTCATTTAATTCTTTACATTTTACAATTCATTCAATTAATCCCAAATTTTCAATTATCAACTTAATTCAATTCAAACCATCGGTTTCAATTAAATTTCCCAATAACCATTTCAAATCATATCATTTTCAAATATAGATTTGATCCACAAATTAAACCATTCAATTTTTAATAAATTTCAAAGCTTTAATATCCCGCATTTCAAAACTAAATTTTATAATTTCATATATCTCAAATCTAGTTTCATTATTACTTAGTTTTGAAATATTCATTTCATAAATCCAATATTATTTAAATAAACTCAATTTACAATTAAACTAAATATCCTTTCATACCAATATAAACTTCAAATATTCATTTATCAAAAGTACATATCATTCTAATTCATATTCTTTATCAAAATAAAGATCAAATCATTTCCAAACCTTATTATCAAATCACTATTTGAATTCAAATTCAAATACTCAAATTTAAATATCATTTTTAAATAAAATAAGTCATTCATTTGTTATTTCAAGTATCATTACAAAATATATTAAAAATTCCATTCAAAAATTCATTTATCTCATTACATTTCATTCCATTTAACACATAACCAAGTAAACCTTACTTAAATTCAAATTCAAATTTAAATTCCTTAAAAATTCAAATTTAAATATTAAAATATATTCAAAACTTCTTAAATTTCACAATTAATCAATTTTCAAAATTTAAATCATTTAACACTTTAAAATATAAATCACAGTGTTAAAAACTATAACATTTCAAACATTGTCAAATTATAGCAACGACAGCATTTATAAAGTGCTATCGTAGCTTATAGCTTCCAAAAATGGTTTAGTTCAAGAATAACGACATTTATAAAATGTCGTAATAGATATTTAGTTATTTCAAACATTGTTAGATTCAAAACAATAGCATTTAAAAATGCTGTCAAAAGACTACAACATTTTGAAAATGCTATGAATTTAAGATTTCATTTTAGCTTTAAAAAAAAACTCCAAATTTTTATTATAACTTAAAAATCATATTTCTAGACTTCAAAATTTCACATTTAAAATCATTTTGACATATGATTTAACACAACAAAATTTTTAGATCAAATATTCAATTTAAAAACTCCATTCATTTATTAAGTCAAAATTCACTGTTTATTAACATATAAATTAAATAAAACTTAAAATTTTACTTCATATATAATTTTAAAACTTTAAATTTATTTTCCATTATTTATTTACATTTTAAAATAAAATTTAAAGTCTAAAATCTCAGTTATTTCACATTTACGTACTCAAATTCACAATTTCAAGACTTAATATTTAATTTTCTTAAAACCATAAAATATAAATTTTTAAATCAAAATTTAATACTTTTAAAAATACATATTTTAATAAATATCATTTAAAAATATACCACGGGGTCTGTATATAATTTTCTAACCTAGGTCAAGTGATACGGATATATATCATTTCAATCCGCAGTTTACAAAGAAAACCCGGGTTCTATCATTTCAAACCCGCAATCCCAAGTCAAATAAAATACAATAAAAATCGCTCAGGCCTATCATTTCAGCCCATAACGATTTTTCCCTAATCTAAAGTCCGTTTGGGTATGTATCATTTCAACCCATAGTGATTCTATTCTAACAGGGAACTTGCAGTGTGAATATATGCATAAACAATATAAACAATGTCAGTGTCACAATATAATGTCATATATCACATGTCAGGTGATAATTAACAGTTTTAACATGGTAATAACATGGCATAGCATATCATATGATCATCATTAACTTGCATAACATTTTATATTACTAAACACTTGTCATCAATTCACTATTTCATAAGTATAAATGTCAGAGTGAGAAAGACTCACCTTTTCGAAGCTAGAGACCAAAACAACAAACACAAGAGCGATTCCAAAAGCACGATAAACACGATTTGAATTGAATGAATAGAAAGCCTTGATAATGATCTTGTATACAACAAATAAACAAGATCATATAAATATATGCATACAATACAAATATGAATTTAAACGAAATGGAAATTTTAAATCAACATAGAACATTACCCAGCTTTAACACGAAAGTGCCTGACCACGACAACATGGCTTGTCACATGATCAAATGGGCTTGTTCTCATGATGCTAGGCTCGACATAGTTGTCAACATGACTTGGGTTTAGCATCAAAACACATAGCAACAAGTTGATGAAGATGGAGGAGTTACAACATGAAGCATACTAAGGGTCAAGGCAACAATAGGTAGGGTTTTGGTGCATTTTTGGCTCGACCAAAAGCAAATGAGGCTTGGCCAAAGGAAAGTACAGGTCTGGACAGTGGGGAGTGATGGTATAGCAGCACCAAAAAGTCATGTAGTTGCTGGTGGTGGTGGTTCTAGGGGTGGCCAAAGTGTATAGGAAGAGGTAGGTGATGTTTTATGGCTAGGCTAGCATAGTTTCAAGGAGTTTTTGTGCAAATTTAAGGTGCTTGCATCATCTAATGATCACGACCTGACATGGACAGAGGAGAGGCTGATGTTGCAGCTGGAGATGGAGGAGGTGATGGTCGGTGATGATGTTGGAGAGTGGGGCCAAGCAAAGTTTTGCAAAGGAGGAAGCAAAATCATTGAAATTGTGAAGAAGAGAAGAGATAAAGGAAGCCATTTGCAATTTTATTTGTTTCTTCTCATGCCGTGAGTTTTGTTTGAGGAAGAGGAGAATATTTCACGTGAATGCTGAAAGAAATTCACGGCTAAAGCAAGAGATGTGAACGGTTAAAGCAATGAAGTGAAAAGGCAAAAAAACGAAAAGACAGAATGCAAAAAGGCTTAAGCAAATAAAAGGTCATTAAACTCTTCAAATTTCCAATATTTCTTTTTAAATTTTATATAACTTCAAAATATATATAAATTCAGATAAAATATGAAAATTTAGTAAAAAAATATATTTATTAATTATTAATTATATATAGTTTAATTAAATAAAACAGCAAAATTTGCAACTAGTCTTGAAAATATGAAAAATAAGTGCAATGAACTTGGAAAAAATTTTATGTACTTAAAAATATTTATAAATAAAGATAAGAACACAAAATAAAAAGGAAATCACAAAAATAAATAAATAAATTTTAATTTAAATATAGTTTAGATGAAGAAAATAGCAGAAAAAGGAAGACAGCCTTTTAAAAATAGGAAATCATCATAGTAAATTTTAGAAAAATTCTATTATCATTTCAAAAATATTTAAAAGTCAAAATACACATAATATAACATATTAAAATAAAATATGACAAAGAAAAATAAAATTTATACAATTTAAAATAACAAAATTGCAAAATAAACAATTTATACTCAAAATTGAAATGTACATATCTTTTGCAGTTTAACTCCGTTTTCCACGAAACAAAAAGCAATGTTCAAGTTATTTAATCTATTTTCATTATAAAAGATAAAATTTAAAATTTCAAACTTTTAAAATTTTAAGTTAAAAGTCAAAGATTGACTATTTTGACCAAAATCAACATTTTCTGGAAATATTCAATTTATGCATGTTTGAAATTCTAATCCACATCAAAATCAACATTTATATTTCAATTAACAAAATATATTAATTTTAATAAATAAAATAAAGTTTTTAAATTATGAATTTAAATTAAAATAATTAAAATATACAATTACAATAATCAGAAAATACAGGGTTGTTACACTCTCCCCCACTCAAAACTTTTCGTCCCCGAAAAGGAATGAGGTACGGGAAAGCACAGAAAAAGATTGAATGAAATAGTATTAAGACAAGATGACAAGAAGATTAAAATTATACCTGATAACTATTGCTATAGGTAAGTTTAACAATGTGGAGATGATCTTTCCAAGATCTTCCAGAATCAAGAACACAAGCCTGAAAAGAATCTTTTAGAATCTGATTCACCCTTCCCGTTTGACCGACGGTCTGTGGATGGCAAGCGGTGCTTAGATTCAAAGATGAGTGCCAAAGAGTATTAAAGATTTTAGAAAGATTTCTAAACAGACTGGTATATGCAATAGCCTCTCATTCTGTAGCAAGATAAGGGAAATTAGGACAACCAAAAGATAGTTTGAAAAACAAAATAAAATAATAAATTTAAAACCATAAAATTTCAACTTAAACTGAAAATTAATTTTACATAAGTCAAATAAATCTTAAGCATCTCTAATTTCATTATCTTATCATCCAATTATCTTAAATTAACAAATCCCTAAAATCATGTATTTGAAAAATCTTTTATTATACTCAAAATGTGCCAAATAAAATTTAATTCTTCCTCACTACTAATTAAAATTAAATTTATTTCTCTCAATATATTTTATTACCTATGTTAAATATACTCACACTCATTGCAACTGCCTTAAATTTATTCTTAGTTCCTTTATCATCATTTTATATTGTAAATTATTCCATTACCCTTTTTCTTTACCACTCAAATTTTATTTATAAAAATCCTTTTTTTTATATTGTATATTATCCAATTACATATTCAACTTTTGAAAACTAAGGTAAGTTATATTGGAATGAAATTGTGTATTATACAAATAAAACTTTCTAATTAAATTATTTCAAGCTTGAATATTAATCCAAATCTTGAAATTATACTTAGAAATTATCTTTGAAGAAAAAAATTTAGGAATTAAATTTTCGATAAATTCCAAACTATTTAGAGATAAATAAATGCTCATATACTATATATATATATATATATATATCCATTCAAATTTAAATCATATATCAGCATATGTTATAAATCCATTCTTATTTTAGAAATTAAAATCAATTAAATTTTCCTAAAACAAAACTGTAGCCAGACTACAGAATGGTCTCTTCACTTCGAAACTCGAAAATGAACGTCGATGATGCTGCAGTCATCACCGAAATTATTTTCCAGCGACAAAGAGAAGAGCACTAAATTTAAATTTAAAATTCTTTGGAAACAAATTTCTATTCGAAAATACTTTAAATAATATATCCTTTAAAACTTTAAACACAAAGTTTGAAATCCATCGGAAATTAAATTCTCAAATTCTTGTTTTACATTCATTTTAAATTTCCAAATAAATTTATAACCATGTTTTATAGTTCAATTAGATATATGAAACAATAGAAAATGATGTATAAAATCAAATATTATTTCTTAACAACCAATTCAAATAAAATCCAGATAAAGATATATAATAAAGGTACAAAATTTATTTCACAAAAATTTATTTCATTATTAAATTTTAAAAACATATTGTGTCAGTTTGCTTTGTTCAAGTGTTTTGGAAATCTTATCGATGGCGTTGATCAGACGAATCGATTAGAAACCCAAATCAACATCAACAACTCAAACAACACAATATATAAAACATTTTAAATATTAGTTTACAAATACACTTCAAGAATAATTTGAAGATAAGTTGGAAACAAAGATGAGATGATTAAATAACAGAATAGGGAGATGGATGAGTTTATATAAATCGCGGGCAACCTTAACCGGGTCAACTGTGACTTAAAGAATAAGATCGATGTGGATTTCTTGGGTAAATCGACATTCGATCTCAAGATGTAGAGTTCGAAATTATAAGGGATACTAGCATCTAAACCGAGGATATAAAATCTCTGGTGAATCGATGTTGTTGTAAAGGGGTTTTCCCCCTTAACAAATAAATTTGAGGTTGGCGAGACCGCCAACTCATTATGAAGATCTTTTGAAGTGGAGTTATGGGATACTCCAGAAACAAAAGAAGATAAATAGTGAGGGACATGAATGGATTTTGGAACCACAGGGAATGTTCCAAAATTCAAAGGAATCGAGTCAAAAAGGAAGAGGTTTAAACTCGAATGAAAGTGATTCTGTAAATACATTTACCCTATATACTGAGTTTTTCCTAGAGCTACCAAAGCTCTGATACCAACTGTAACGACCCGGTATTTTCAACCATTCGTATCCGCACATGTTGGACTTGAATTGCTCAAAATACCGCGTTGTAAATAAAATTTGGCAAATCTCAGAATATACAGTAAATACATAATCACATATCACAGACACAGAGTATTTAATAATGCAGCGGAATTTAAAAGAAATAGTAGTTCATGAAGCTACTATATAAAAATAAGATACATCAGAGTTAAACAATATACAGTAGAAGAGTAACAAGATACATCAAGTACAAATCAAAATACATCACTGGAAACACTGGATACTGAAAACAAATAGATGGCTGGATCTTCAAGCAAAGCTCCAACTCCAAAGGTGAGTCTTGAATGCTGAATCACTCAATCTGACTCGAGCGTAAAGCAAAACACAAAACACTCGAGTCAGGACATAAATACTTATGAACTGTAAATCAACTCAAGTGAACAGTAACAAAAAATGCATAAGTAACTTAAAGAATGCTTGGGATCGCCCATCCTTTAAGGATCCGTTAAACTATTTACTATGTAGTAATATTGCGCTATTATAATAATGTCTACAGTAAAATAAACATACTTTTAAATAGCGTTCCGGGCTACCCATATCACCCTTCACACATAATAGTCCCAGTAGTCCATCCAATATCATGCCATCTCCACTCCGGGTGACTGTCAGAGGATACCACACGGGCTACGGGAGAAAAACAAACTCGTAGTAAAGGCTCGGTATGGTAGGTGACACGGCACACAAGGCAATGCCAGGGTAGATATACCAATTACGCACACGGGCTGGTGGTAACGCAGCAGCCACATACGCCCACCTCAGAACACACTCCCATATCAAAATCGGAGGATGGCCATCTAATCAATCACCAGTAAGAGTATAGTATCGAAGGAATGTGCCCGATCGGAGGAATGACCTCACTTGGCCCGAGATCGCTCCTGTTTTAGCCACCTTATGCCAACTCACGGGAGTTGGGTCCACGTAATATACCTCAAGAACGTCGCCACCATCCTACTTCATTCTGGAATCTCCACCGCGTACACGGTTGTTAAAGTGGTTTTCGGAGTTGGCAGAGAGTATGACAACTTCCGATCCCGGTCTCTTTAACAACCAAACGTTATTATAACGCCGTGGTCATTTCAAAATAGTTTATACTTTAAAAAGATCAAATCATTTCATTTCAAACTATATTTCTTTCAAAATAGTTTATACTTCGAAACCAAAACCATTTTTATTTCAAAACTATTTATTCAATCAAAATAGTTTATACTTCAAAACCAAAAACATTTCAAACATATATTCATTTCAAAATCATAATATTTTCAAAGTATAACTCTTTCGAAACCAAAAATACTTGAAACAATTACACTTTGAAAATCATAACATTTCAAAATCATACATTTGAAATCATGGGATATTCATTTAATTCTTTACATTTTACAATTCATTCAATTAATCCCAAATTTTCAATTTCCAACTTAATTCAATTCAAACCATCAGTTTCAATTAAATTTCCCAATAACCATTTCAAATCATATCATTTTCAAATATAGATTTGATCCACAAATTAAACCATTCAATTTTTAATAAATTTCAAAGCTTTAATATCCCGCATTTCAAAACTAAATTTTATAATTTCATATATCTCAAATCTAGTTTCATTATTACTTAGTTTTGAAATATTCATTTCATAAATCCAATATTATTTAAATAAACTCAATTTACAATTAAACTAAATATCCTTTCATACCAATATAAACTTCAAATATTCATTTATCAAAAGTACATATCATTCTAATTCATATTCTTTATCAAAATAAAGATCAAATCATTTCCAAACCTTATTATCAAATCACTATTTGAATTCAAATTCAAATAATCAAATTTAAATATCATTTTTAAATAAAATAAGTCATTCATTTGTTATTTCAAGTATCATTACAAAATATATTAAAAATTCCATTCAAAAATTCATTTATCTCATTACATTTCATTCCATTTAACACATAACCAAGTAAACCTTACTTAAATTCAAATTCAAATTTAAATTCCTTAAAAATTCAAATTTAAATATTAAAATATATTCAAAACTTCTTAAATTTCACAATTAATCAATTTTCAAAATTTAAATCATTTAATACTTTAAAATATAAATAAACAGTGTTAAAAACTATAACATTTCAAACATTGTCAAATTATAGCAACGACAGCATTTATAAAGTGCTATCGTAGCTTATAGCTTCCAAAAATGGTTTAGTTCAAGAATAACGGCATTTATAAAATGTCGTAATAGATATTTAGTTATTTCAAATATTGTTAGATTCAAAACAATAGCATTTAAAAATGCTGTCAAAAGACTACAACATTTTGAAAATGCTATGAATTCCAGATTTCATTTTAGCTTTAAAAAAAAAACTCCAAATTTTTATTATAACTTAAAAATCATATTTCTAGACTTCAAAATTTCACATTTAAAATCATTTTAACATATGATTTAACACAACAAAATTTTTAGATCAAATATTCAATTTAAAAACTCCATTCATTTATTAAGTCAAAATTCACTGTTTATTAACATATAAATTAAATAAAACTTAAAATTTTGCTTCATATATAATTTTAAAACTTTAAATTTAATTTCCATTATTTATTTACATTTTAAAATAAAATTTAAAGTCTAAAATCTCAATTATTTCACATTTACGTACTCAAATTCACAATTTCAAGATTTAATATTTAATTTTCTTAAAACCATAAAATATATATTTTTAAATCAAAATTTCATACTTTTAAAAATACATATTTTAATAAATATCATTTAAAAATATACCACGGGGTCTGTATATAATTTTCTAACCTAGGTCAAGTGATACGGATATATATCATTTCAATCCGCAGTTTACAAAGAAAACCCGGGTTCTATCATTTCAAACCCGCAATCTCAAGTCAAATAAAATACAATAAAAATCGCTCAGGCCTATCATTTCAGCCCATAACGATTTTTCCCTAATCTAAAGTCCGTTTGGGTATGTATCATTTCAACCCATAGTGATTCTATTCTAACAGGGAACTTGCAGTGTGAATATATGCATAAACAATATAAACAATGTCAGTGTCACAATATAATGTCATATATCACATGTCAGGTGATAATTAACAGTTTTAACATGGTAATAACATGGCATAGCATATCATATGATCATCATTAACTTGCATAACATTTTATATTACTAAACACTTGTCATCAATTCACTATTTCATAAGTATAAATGACAGAGTGAGAAAGACTTACCTTTTCGAAGCTAGAGACCAAAACAACAAACACAAGAGCGATTCCAAAAGCACGATAAACACGATTTGAATTGAATGAATGGAAAGCCTTGATAATGATCTTGTATACAACAAATAAACAAGACCATATAAATATATGCATACAATACAAATATGAATTTAAACGAAATGGAAATTTTGAATCAACAAAGAACATTACCCAGCTTTAACACGAAAGTGCCTGACCACGACAACATGGCTTGTCACATGATCAAATGGGCTTGTTCTCATGATGCTAGGCTCGACATAGGTGTCAACATGACTTGGGTTTAGCATCAAAACACATAGCAACAAGTGGATGAAGATGGAGGAGTTACAACATGAAGCATACTAAGGGTCAAGGCAACAATAGGTAGGGTTTTGGTGCATTTTTGGCTCGACCAAAAGCAAATGAGGCTCGGCCAAAGGAAAGTACAGGTCTGGACAGTGGGGAGTGATGGTATAGCAGCACCAAAAAGTCATGTAGTTGCTGGTGGTGGTGGTTCTTGGGGTGGCCAAAGTGTATAGGAAGAGGTAGGTGATGTTTTATGGCTAGGCTAGCATAGTTTCAAGGAGTTTTTGTGCAAATTTAAGGTGCTTGCATCATCTAATGATCCTGACATGGACAGAGGAGAGGCTGATGTTGCAGCTGGAGATGGAGGAGGTGATGGTCGGTGATGATGGTGGAGAGTGGGGCCAAGCAAAGTTTTGCAAAGGAGGAAGCAAAATCATTGAAATTGTGAAGAAGAGAAGAGATAAAGGAAGCCATTTGCAATTTTATTTGTTTCTTCTCATGCCGTGAGTTTTGTTTGAGGAAGAGGAGAATATTTCACATGAATGCTGAAAGAAATTCACGGCTAAAGCAAGAGATGTGAACGGTTAAAGCAATGAAGTGAAAAGGCAAGAAAACGAAAAGACAGAATGCAAAAAGGCTTAAGCAAATAAAAGGTCACTAAACTCTTCAAATTTCCAATATTTCTTTTAAATTTTATATAACTTCAAAATATATATAAATTCAGATAAAATACGAAAATTTAGTAAAAAAATTTTTTTTATTAATTATTAATTATATATAGTTTAATTAAATAAAACAGCAAAATTTGCAACTAGTCTTGAAATATGAAAAATAAGTGCAATGAACTTGGGAAAAATTTTATGTACTTAAACATATTTATAAATAAAGATAAGAACACAAAATAAAAAGGAAATCACAAAAATAAATAAATAAATTTTAATTTAAATATAGTTTAGATGAAGAAAATAGCAGAAAAAGGAAAACAGCCTTTTAAAAATAGGAAATCATCATAGTAAATTTTAGAAAAATTCTATTATCATTTCAAAAATATTTAAAAGTCAAAATACACATAATATAACATATTAAAACATATTAAAATAAAATATGACAAAGAAAAATAAAATTTATACAATTTAAAATAACAAAATTGCAAAATAAACAATTTATACTCAAAATAGAAATGTACATATCTTTTGCAGTTTAACTCCGTTTTCCACCAAAAAAAAGCAATGTTCAAGTTATTAAATCTATTTTCATTATAAAAGTTAAAATTTAAAATTTCAAACTTTTAAATTTTTAAGTTAAAAGTCAAAGTTTGACTATTTTGACCAAAATCAACATTTTCTGGAAATATTCAATTTATGCATGTTTGAAATTCTAATCCACATCAAAATCAACATTTATATTTCAATTAACAAAATATATTAATTTTAATAAATAAAATAAAGTTTTTAAATTTGGAATTTAAATTAAAATAATTAAAATATACAATTACAATAATCAGAAAATACAGGGTTGTTACATTCACGTTTTTAATTACTGAATAATATGTTAAAGAAATGTTTTGGATGTGATGTTTTAAATAGAATTAAAATGGTCTAAAGATGTTTTAAAATATATTAACTATCGAAACCATAGATTTCAACATTCATTGTTGAAATAAACGTTTTCGAGAAATAGAAGGAAATGGTAGATTATAACACTGTTGTTATAATAAATGATTTCCGGAAGGAAATGTTTTGTATAGTATTGGGATTTATATATCTATTTTAATTTCGAATCCCTATACTAGTGATTTTGGGTTGTCGTAACGATGTTTTACGAAACATTCGTTTTGGCCCAAATAAATATGTTTAAGAGAATGATTTCCTTAAAGAATGAAATATATACTTAATTAGAGTATATTGAATATTTTCCAAGTGTAGAAAATAAAAAGATTTGTGAATTACTTATTTTTAATAAGTATAGAAATGTTTTTCCAATATTAAGTGAATATTTTGAATTTATCTTTTTGAAGATAAATTGAAAATGAATATTAAAAATCGAATGGAAATCGTATATTCATAAATATTTTGGGATGTAAATTCACTATGGAATTTATAAATGAAAAAGGGGAATTTGTTTAAAAATAAATATTGATTTATTTTTGAAGAATGGAAAATATATATCTTGTAAAGATATTTTTGGAAAATAAATAATTTGGAAAATTATTTGGAATCTGGTGATGTTATGCATATCCATTGATAGTTCAATAACCGACTATCAATATTTACCATTGAATAGGTATTTGTTGTGATTTGCTTGAAATTGAATGCCACACTTTTTTTTTAAAAGAAAAATAAGCGCTCACTATTCGGGTTAACCGGGAAAGGACCTTGGGGTCGTATAACCCATTCCGAATATGTGATACGTCGTTATGAATTACATTTGAAGATCGGTGTTGAAGACCGAATATTTTCAAAAACGAAAGGGTTTCTTGTTGATTATCTCTGCACTGGCTGATCCCCGGTATAGAGATCTCCATATGTGATGGGAAATTCGGATGTGATTAGAGATTATCCGCATTGTAAGGACTTCTTCGTAAGTGCCTTCGGTTCTGTTCGAGCCCGGAACAGACTTGTATGGATTGTATGTCTGACATTACAAATTGAGATATAAAGCTGATTTCTTTCAAATATATTTCTGTTGGTGGCGGAGAATTTATTCTCTTAGCTTAACACCCTTCTCTGAGACGTACGAGCTCAGAGGTTATGTAGTTGAAGGTTTTTAGCAATATACTCCCAATTTGGTAATGTGACATGCTGAGTGTTGTTGTGAAATGATCATTGTGTTGATTATTTGTGAGAAGATCATTTGTTTGATCGTTTATCTTTGTGATCATTTCTATGATCATTTGTTGACCCAAAGCACAGCTTTTGTATAAAGCGTGTTTTAGTGGACGAGACTTCGTCGAGCCTCACACCCCAGAATGGTCAAAACAGAAAGATGCGGCAAGGTTATGAGGGGTAGCTCCCTTTAGGGTATGTGCATTTACTTCTAGAAAAGGGTGGTATCATGGTATGGAGCCCAGATGCTTACTCATGTTGAACCACTTATTATTATGGTGTGATGTTGATTAGAGAGCTCTCGGATAAAGGTCCCAAAGGACCGGGGGATGGCATACTCGTGTCAGTTGTTACCCTGTTAGGGGTAACCCGGCCTTGTGTTGGCAGAGATCCGGTTTGGTTCTCGGGGACGTCCTTCCGGAGGCGTTCTCATGTGGCAATGGGAAGTTCCTTGGCCTGACCATTTGTTGGAAATCCAAAGAAACAATACGAGACTTGTACGGTTTTAGTTGTAGAACCTGCCATCTAATATGGTAGCTATAGTAGGCATAATATAACGGTACCTATGCTGGCTAAGATTTATATTCTACTTTCGAAAAGTTTCCTACACTATGCACTAGTAATAATATCAAATGTTTCTTTTTAATACGTATCAAGCATCTTTGACTAACATAAGAAGAAATCTCCTCCAAGTCTGCGTTTGCATTGTGTGTGTGGTGGGAGGTCTTATGGTAGTCTCATTTTTAAAAGCATTTCGAATTGAATTTAAAAATATTCCTCTATTTTTGATTTTAAAGATAAATAAACTTTTTTTGAATTCTCACACCAGTCACATGACTAACTCGGAGTTTATTGTTTTCCTTCCTAAACGCTGGGTACCCACCAATTTCCACACGGGCAGTCAAGAGTTAAGGTTTATCAGGATATTTTGGAATTCAGGAGTTGCTGGAGGCAAGCTGGATGGCATGGCATATTACTAGTATATAGTATTTCTTTTCCCACTGTTTGTTAGTTGTTGTACACTCTGATGTAATGTAATGTAATGTAATAACTGATATAGTTCTTTGTTTAAAGATTATTCATTTATCTATTATATGTTGTTCCGCTGCGAATTGTGAGATTCTGATGTTGTTCTGTTGTTTTCTATTCCGTTCTGTTATTTTCTTTTCTCTCTATTTTCTATCTGTTCTCTCTTCTTCTACCTCTTTCTTCTTCTTTTCTTCTTCTTAAACTCTAACATTTTGGTTTTTCGGCAACGTAAAATCGCGATCGTTTACATTTGGTATCGGAGCATATGGTTAAGCGACAACCATGGTTCTGTTAGGTATTACTCATTAGAGATAGAGTTAGAAGTACTCTAGAATGAGTTTGAGTGTAATAATAGATATGAGCGCGTATTTGTTAGTGAATATAAAATTATTTTTGAATCGGGTAAATAAGATAATTTTGCCCAAAACTATTTTTTTGATAGAGAAGAAATGATTTTCTATGAATTATTATAGTATATGGTTGCATGGTTGTTAGGAAGTAACAATATTAAATTATTATCATTAGTATATGGAATTAAATAAAATAAAATGGATTGAATTCAAGTAAACTAACTTGATAAATTATTAATTCATCAAGGACTAATGGAATTGGAATTTGAATTAGTTAAATTAAAGTTTAGTTGTGAGCTAAATTTGAAGATAAATTTGAATTTGTATATAAATTCCAGTAAGTAAAAGAAATAAATTGAAATTTCCTTTGTTAGTAATTAAGTAAATTCGAGATGAATTGAATATGGAAATTGAAATTTAAAATGAATAAGTGAATGTACTAATTGAAATGAATTAGTGAATAAAACTAATTTAAAGTAGTAATATGAACTAGTAAATGAAAGTTAATCGTTAGAATTCAATATTTAGAATTGAGAATTGAATTCGAATGGAATTTAAATTATGAATTGAATTCAAATAGAATTGAAATTGTGAATTGAATTCAAATGAAATTGAAATGTAAAATTGAATGGAAATGAATATGTAACTTCAATAGTGAAGTAAAAATGTATAAGAAGCATATGTTGAAAATTTTGTAATGGAATTGGCAAAATGGTTTGAATGTTGGAATTGGATATTATGATTAGCAGGATATACAGGTGTATTAAAAGAAATGGAATTGGGATTTTGATTTCAAAGATAAAAAAATTGAATTGCTCGACAAAAAGGTACGTATTTCAATTTCAGTATGAGATTTGATGATTTTCTTCTCCAGCCACTTGGCTTTCTCTTTTCTTTTTGATTCTGAGGGACTGTAGTGCCATTTTGTAGTCGTACCGAGCTAGCCGCGCAAAGGAGACGCTGGCGAAATTTTCGAAAATTTAGGGTGTTAGAAAATTTTTGAGAAAATTTTGAAAGTTTAAAATTTGAATTTGAATTTAAATTTGAATTGTTAGGAGAACAATGTTGGTTGAAACTTATAATTGAAATTGGAAAGCTAGTTGAAATGATAGTGAATCTTTAATAAAAAAGATTTAGGTTAGTAGGTTGATAAAACTATTTGAATCGTGAAAAAATGATAGACGTGATAAGGGCATTCTTCTTAACTTGTAATTTCGGGACGAAATTCTTTTAAAGGGGAAGATTGTAACGACCCAGAATTTTGAACAATTTAAATTGAAAATATTTAATTTATTTTAAATATTTGAATGATGGTTTGACTTCAATTTCAAATTATCAGAATGAATTTGGCGATTAAATTATAAAATTTAATCTATTGAGAGTTGAATAAAAATTTGAATCTTCAATTTTAAGCCGATTAAAAATATTTCAAAGGCTTGTAAAATTCATATTGAAAATACTGAAGATAATAGAAGCTTCCGAATTGAATTTGAAAGTGAATTGTTCGGTTTTGAAATTATATCGTTTGAATCGATATTCAAAAATAGCCGTCCGAGGCACAGTCTCGAAATTCGATGAAACCGGTTCCATTGGGTCCGTAATATTGAATTATTATCGGATTTCAAATTTCGTATTTTTCTGAGTTGATACGTGAGCACACGGTGAGTAAACGTGTTGAAATTTTCAACGGATTCAATTTAAATTTAAATCTAAATTGGTCAACATCAGCTCCTTTGCAACGTTCCTTTAGTCACGCACGTCATCTTCTAAAATCACGCCTAAAATCGTGAAGAGATCGTGGAAAAGATCGTGCTAAGCATGGCCCCTGTAGTTTGAAAAACCGTTCCTCCTTTCTGTAAATAGCAGCTTCAAACTCATCTCGTTCCAAATAACAAATGGCCGCTACTTATAAAAAAAAAACAAATCACCGAAGCCCAAAAATAAACAGCAATCTCAAAATAATGGCCGGACCCTTTTCTCCCATCTTTCACTCGCTCGAATCGAGCACGGCATCGAGGCTGGCACGGCGGCGATTGAAGTGGGGGGGAAGAGTCGCGATGGATCTGGGTGCTCGCGCGTGGAGAAGGCGAGTGTGGAGCGCGAGATAATGGCGACAGCAATCGAGTGTGGCATAGTGCGATGGGGTTTTCGAGGTACGACGTGGTGAGTGTCGCCAGCAATGGCTGAGGAAACGAACTCGAGGAGATTGGGGCGACGCGACCGATGGCGGCAATCTGAGCAGGCTTGATCGAGGTGACGTCGATGTCGGCTAGGGCTTCAGTTTGTCTGGTAATTTAATTTTCCTAAGTTATTACCCCAAATCCAAATTTAGTCCCAGGAAACATTTTGACAGTATAGGTTGTTTAATTTAAAATAATTTATTAAGGTACTATATTTTGTTTAATTACTTATTTTAGTTATTAAAAATGTCTATTACACATCTGGCTTTGGAAAAAAAAAGATCATTTACAATAAAGTATAAATATAGATTTTTAATTTCTTTTATAGGAAAACAGGTTTTAACATATGTATGTGTAAATGAAATTTTAGTTTATAGAAAAAGGAAAATAGACAAAATAAAAATGATGAAATGAAATTTTTATAAAATATATTACAGTGAATGTATATATGCAGTTTACAGTAAAACGAAGAAAAAATATAATAATAATGAACTGAACTGTTTTAAAATTTAAAAATATGTCTATAACAGACAAGAAAAGAATATAGGAATTTTAAATGATAATATAAACTGTTATTATTTTTTAGTATAGGTATTTGTAGTCTAAATAAAATTAATTTTTTAAAAAAAGGAAAAGTTTTGGTTTTAATTAAATAATTAGATTACATAAAATTATTTAAGAGAAATGTAGTTTTTAGAATTAATATTTTGTTAAGTAAAAGTGTCAAAGAAAATTTAGTTTTTAAATTAAATTTTTTATTTAATATAAATTTATTAAAGAAGAAATTGGTTTAAATAAAACTATCAGTTAATTTAACTATTAAAATGAAATCACCGATGAATCGAAATTATCAAATCAAAATTTATTATTCGATCTGTTCGAATATTAATAAATTGTGTAAATATTTATACAAGGTATAAATCAAGGAAATCGAGTCAAGATGGGAAATGGATTGCAAAATAAAAGCTAAGGTTAGAACTTCTCACTCAAAAATTTATAAGTTGGATTTGCAGTTATTTATTGATTGCTATTTGGTTGTGATATTAGATATAGTAGGATATATCTATATATATATATATATTAGCAATATATATATATATATATTGGCATATGTATATATTGGAGTAGATTGATTTCCCGCATTGTATAGCAGATGATACCCTATTGCGCCGTTAGTAAGCGGATGATATTTTATAAAATCACATATACCGCGATATTCCACCTCGAAGTGGAATGGGTATTGTGCTAATGTCTGCGGATGCAGGGAAACAGGTTGGAGGGATCCAACTGGATTCCTCACAAATATTTATTTGATTTTAGATATTGTGATGTTTGATTGATTATCATATCGATATATGATATTGGAAAGTCGTGATTGACTATTTGATGTGTTGCATCATCGAATCCAATTTTGATGCTTAAAAAAATAACGATTTTGATTTTTAAGGGATTTCTAAAGTGATTTTTTGAAAGTATACGTTTATAAAAATATTTTTGGAATTAATTCATCTTAAATAAATAAACGTTATAATTTTAATATTATAAAAATTATGATTTTTGAGGAATACAGTTAAAAGTTGACTTTTGAAAATATGGGATTAATGATTTTATAAAATAGTTTAAATTGGGATTTCTAAATTTATTATAAAAAGTTTAAAAATAGGATTTATGAAAATCAAAATGATGAAATTATAAAGGAGTTTAAAGACGTTTTTAAAAGAATAATATAAATTGATCCATATAAAAGATTTATAAATTGATATTTATAAATTAAAAATATTGGAATTGTAAAACGAGCTTTTCTAAGTGTTAGAATAAATTGTGAATGAATTTCATAAATGAATGAAATCTATAGGATTATAACGGTGAAGTTATAAATGGAATTTTATGAATAAAATCTATAAAGTTATTTAGGGAATAGATTTGGATAAATAAATGAATCTTATAAGTTATAAGATTTATAATTATGAAGTTTAAAGGAACGATTTTGTAAACAACTAAATTATAAGCATTTAACTTATAATATGGACTTTCGATATATAATTGAGTTATAAATCGAATAGGTTAATAGAGGAAATTATAAAAGGAAGTTATTATAAAATAAATAGAAATGGAATTTATAAACATTGTTTTATAAATCCACAACGACTTATCTTGATAAGTAAATTGTTGTAATTTGTTAATGGAGTTATATTCACGTTTTAGACAGTGAATAATCCTGTAAAACAAAATGAGTAGAAATGATGAAATTGGTTAACAAGTATATTCACGTTTTTAATTAGTGAATAATATGTTAAAGAAATGTTTTGGATGTGATGTTTTAAATAGAATTAAAACGGTCTAAAGATGTTTTAAAATGTATTAACTATCGAAACCATAGATTTCAACATTCATTGTTGAAATAAACGTTTTCGAGAAATAGAAGGAAATGGTAGATTATAACACAGTTGTTATAATAAATGATTTTCGGAAGGAAATGTTTTGTATAGTATTGGGATTTATATATCTATTTTAATTTTGAATCCCTATACTAGTGATTTTGGGTTGTCGTAACGATGTTTTACGCAACATTCGTTTTGGCCCAAATAAATATGTTTAAGAGAATGATTTCCTTAAAGAATGAAATATATACTTAATTAGAGTATATTGAATATTTTCCAAGTGTAGAAAATAAAAAGATTTGTGAATTACTTATTTTTAATAAGTATAGAAATGTTTTCCCAATATTAAGTGAATATTTTGAATTTATCTTTTTGAAGATAAATTGAAAATGAATATTAAAAATCGAATGGAAATCGTATATTCATAAATATTTTGGGATGTAAATTCACTATGGAATTTATAAATGAAAAAAGGGAATTTGTTTAAAAATAAATATTGATTTATTTTTGAAGAATGGAAAATATATCTTGTAAAGATTTTTTTGGAAAATAAATTATTTGGAAAATTATTTGGAATCTGGTGATGTTATGCATATCCATTGATAGTTCAATAACCGACTATCAATATTTACCATTGAATAGGTATTTGTTGTGATTTTCTTGAAATTGAATGCCACACTTATTTTTTTTTTTAAAAATAAGCGCTCACTATTCGGGTTAACCGGGAAAGGACCTTGGGGTCCTATAACCCATTCCGAATATGTGATACGTCGTTATGAATTGCATTTGAAGATCGGTGTTGAAGACCGAATATTTTCAAAAACGAAAGGGTTTCTTGTTGATTGTCTCTGCACTGGCTGATCCCCGGTATAGAGATCTCCATATGTGATGGGAAATTCGGACGTGATTAGAGATTATCCGGATTGCAAGGACTTCTTCGTAAGTGCCTTCGGTTCTGTTTGAGCCCGGAACAGACTTGTATGGATTGTATGTCTGACATTACAAATTGAGATATAAAGCTGATTTCTTTCAAATATATTTCTGTTGGTGGCGGAGAATTTATTCTCTTAGCTTAACACCCTTCTCTGAGACGTACGAGCTCAGAGGTTATGTAGTTGAAGGTTTTTAGCAATATACTCCCAATTTGGTAATGTGACATGCTGAGTGTTGCTTTGAAATGATCATTGTGTTGATTATTTGTGATAAGTTCATTTTTTTGATCGTTTATCTTTGTGATCATTTCTATGATCATTGGTTGACCCAAAGCACAACTTTTGTATAAAGCGTGTTTTTGTGGACGAGACTTCGTCGAGCCTCACACCCCGGAATGGTCAAAATAGGAAAGATGCGGCAAGGTTATGAGGGGTAGCTCCCTTTAGGGTATGTGCATTTCCTTCTGGAAAAGGGTGGTATCATGGTATGGAGCCCAGATGCTTACTCATGTTGAAACACTTATTATTATGGTGTGATGTTGATTAGAGAGCTCTCGGATAAAGGTCCCAATGGACCGGGGATGGCATACTCGTGTCAGTTGTTACCCAGTTAGAGGTAACCCGGCCTTGTGTTGGCAGAGATCCGGTTTGGTTCTCGGGGATGTCCTTCCAGAGGCGTTCTCATGTGGCAATGGGAAGTTCCTTGGCCTGACCATTTGTTGGAAATCCAAAGAAACAATACGAGACTTGTACGGTTTTAGTTGTAGAACCTGCCATCTAATATGGTAGCTATAGTAGGCATAATATAATGGTACCTATGCTGGCTAAGATTTATATTCTACTTTCGAAAAGTTTCCTACACTATGCACTAGTAATAATATCAAATGTTTCTTTTTTTAATACGTATCAAGCATCTTTGACTAACATAAGAAGAAATCTCCTCCAAGTCTGCGTTTGCATTGTGTGTGTGGTGGGAGGTCTTATGGTAGTCTCATTTTTAAAAGCATTTCGAATTGAATTTAAAAATATTCCTCTATTTTTGATTTTAAAGATAAATAAACTTTTTTTGAATTCTCACACCAGTCACATGACTGACTCGGAGTTTATTGTTTTCCTTCCTAAACTCTGGGTGCCCACCAATTTCCACACGGGCAGTCAAGAGTTAAGGTTTATCAGGATATTTTGGAATTCAGGAGTTGCTGGAGGCAAGCTGGATGGCATGGCATATTATTAGTATATAGTATTTCTTTTCCCACTGTTTGTTAGTTGTTGTACCCTCTGATGTAATGTAATGTAATGTAATAACTGATATAGTTCTTTGTTTAAAGATTATTCATTTATCTATTATATGTTGTTCCGCTGCGAATTGTGAGATTCTGATGTTGTTCTGTTGTTTTCTATTCCGTTCTGTTATTTTCTTTTCTCTCTATTTTCTATCTGTTCTCTCTTCTTCTACCTCTTTCTTCTTCTTTTCTTCTTCTTAAACTCTAACATTTTGGTTTTTCGGCAACGTAAAATCGCGATCGTTACATTAACAATCAAGCATCCAAATACTATAATACTTTACAAAATTATACCTTTTATATACAAAAATTATTTGGGTAAAATTATTTCATTTACCCTACTTTAAAACAATATTGTGTCGAATTATTCTATTCAAGTGTTTAGAGATCCCTATCAATAACATTAATTACTCGTATTGACCAGAATCCATAAACTACTAAATAAACCAATCAACACAATATAAAATCATTTTATATTCACTAACAAATACGCGCTCATATTTATTAATACACTCAAACTTAGTCTAGAGAACTATTGACTCTATTTCAATGAGTAATTCCCACCAGAGCCAAGGTTATCACCAACCTAAGCTCTGATACCAACTGTAACGTCCCGCAAATCCGTATCCCTTGAGTCAACACTATTTTACATAAATCAACTCAAGTTGCACAGAAACACGAACCATTTGGGTTAAAGAAGAAGAGGTAGAAGAAGAAAATAGAAATCAACATCATAATCTAACCATCGCAGCGGAATAAAATATAATAGATAATAACGATCTTTACTCAAAAATCAAATATATCTGTTTATACATTACATCATCAGAGTACATCAATCACAGCCCAACATCAATATCATACAAATGGATACACAATAACTCAACACGGCGGAATATATATATATATATGTATGTATATATATATGTATATATATATGTATATATATAAACAGTACGGGAGTACGTATCGTCATCTAGCTCGGCTCCTGAGCTCCACAGCATCAGATCCTGTATCCTATAATATTTCGTCTGACCCGAGCATTACAGTTAAATAACAACCAAGTTAGTTTGGAATACCGGCGTGAGAAAATCACACTCAATTGATTATTAATGTTTCAAAAGTCCTTTGAAAACAAAAGCATCTCGTAAGACCACGCCACAAATAAAAATGTCGGGTTTTTACCTTACGATAGCTAAAACAATTTTTATAGAAATCCTCTGTATTATAATAGGGTCTATATACAAATACTTATAAAATAGCCGAAATCGTTACATTATTAAATTCCAGCTACTAGCCGCAAAGTGGGTAATACAAACAAAACTCGTACAAAGCTCGTAGGGAGAATGGATTTCCAACTAATGACTAGGCACTGGGGTACCACCTGCATAGTACGTGGCCTAGATCACAGTACCGAGGAGTACGCCCGCTCCCCTGCAACACAAGACCGGGACTACCCCTTACTGGATAATCCCGAGTGAGATCACCCCGCGGTTGGGATCAGCAACCGTCCACTAAGCCGAAATAAAAAGGGACATCTAGATAGGAATGACCTCACCCTGCTTGGGTGCTACCCACCTAGCCTTGCTGCATAACCCATGATTTTCAGTCATTCCCATTTGATGAGGCTTGAGGCTAAGCGTTACCTTTTTAGAACATATCCCTTAGAATGCCCATCGTCCACTTGACGATGTTCCGCAAGCATTCATCCATACAAGTCCGTCCCTGGTCCGAACGGAACCGAATGCACTATTCCTACTGCATCCATTTTGGAAATATCTTCAGGATTAGTAGCGACTAGCCCTTGCACTTCACTGCTCCATCTTCGTATCCAAACTCGTTTCCACGAAACGTACAAACCGGATCGAAGTGGTTTTCGAGAAATAAATCTCGATCCTGGTCTCTTCGAAACGATAAACACATTGGGCCAATATTGATAGTCGGTTATTTAACTATCAATTAATATTCACAAACAACAAATAATTTTCCAAATTATTTATTAACCTCAAAAATATCTTCACAAGATATATTTATATTCTCAAAACCCTTTGAAAACAGTTTTCAAAACTATCCGCCTTTCTCAGAATAAATTCCAAGTATTTCTATTTCCACTGGAATCACCAAGCACAAAACTTTATATTTTTAAAATAATTTAAAAATACTTTATTGTAAAATATATTTAACATTTAATATAGAAAAATTACTTTAGTACTTAATTTAAAATAATACTCTAGAAACAACTAAAATAAGGTTACCTTATAACTATACATTAGATTTTTCTTCTTTAAACAAATTACCAAATCATTCTTTAAATAATTATTACGATAATAGATTAACAAATTACTTACTTTAGAATTTACTTTAAAATATTTTATTAAAACTACTTCAATAATTGATTAAAAATATATACTATATGAATATTTGAAAATAGGGTTACTTTATAAATATAAACTAGGTTTCCACCTTTAAAACAGAAATACTAAGTCACTCTTTATAAATTATTACTACGGTAATAGATTTGAATAAATATTTACTTTAGAATTTAAACATTTAGAAATAATAAATTTCCAAGAACGTACTTTGTAAAGCAACATTAAAACCTTTATTTTATTTTAAAAACTTACTTTGAAAACGTACTTGGCTATCCAGAGAAATATACTTCTCTTCACATTCTTCTTGAAATTTCCAATTCCAAACACTTGAATCAATTTCCAAATTTATTTCCAATTTTCTTCATTTACTCAAAAATCCTTTAATTTTAGATTTTATTCCTTAATTATGATTTAAAATACTTTTAATTGAAAAACCAATTTAGATCTCTCAATTTACTTCTTATTCCCAAGATAAATTTAAAACTTTAAGTTTTAAAATAATTCTTTTTTCATTAAATTAATATCACATAATTTTACAATGCATTAATTACTGTTTATTCAAACCCTTTTCTTTCCATACTCGAAGTTTTTTATTAGTATTCAACATACTTCCATTTCTTTTTCAATTCACTCTAATTTTATTAAATTTTCTAAGATTATTTCGTGTACAACTTTACTTCCTTTAGTTTCTTTCCAAAACCCAATTTATATATTTTTGGCAATTCACTATACCCAAATATATCCAATCAAATCATAACAGTCAATATTCCAATATATTTATCATAGAATATCAAGTAATCACAACAGAGAATATTAAATAATAAATGTTGAGGGGTCCAGTTGGATCCCTCCAACCTGTTTTCCTTGCATCCACAAATGTTAGCACAATATAATATGCCAATTCCAAAATTACCATACTATAGCACATCAATCAATTCAACCGTTCAAACAATTATTTAAATTTAATCATTTAAATTTAATTTTAATTCAGCTGAATGAGATTAACTCACCTTTCCTTTGCTGTTTGCAATCCATTCCAAACTGGCTTGTTTCCTTTATTTTTTTAAAACCTTGTATAACAATCCACGGTTTATTATTATTTGAACCAATCAAACAATTATTCACAATTTCTTTATTTTATTAACTAATGATTAAATTTTAACCTTAGATTTAATTAACTAATTATTAAATTTAAAACTAAACCCCCTTAAATAAATTAATTAGTTAACCATTCAAATTTAACTAAATAATTATTATTTTAAATGGAAACCACATCCGATAAAAATGATCTTTACGAGTCTCAAAAATCTAACCTTTATATAAATTCTACAACATTTACAACTTCTATATTACCCAAATCTTTTACATACATATACTAAATTTGAGATAAAATGCTTTTATCGTTACTATAAAAAAAATATTATTATATATATATATATATATTTCATATTATTCATGCAGATAAATTCTCTGCTAACAAAACTTCCTGCTTTAAACCACATATATATATCCTGTTTATATGTACATAAAATTATGAAATTTAAATTAAAATATACAACTCTATACCTTACTACACATAAATTATTTTTAAAACAGTAGAGGTATAATAATTTCCTTCTGAACTCATATATCAAAACAAAATTATTTTACTGTAAAGTGCCTTTTCTGTTTCTATACATGTTTATATTAATTCAGATTTGCCAAATAAACTTTCTGTATATAATTTAAATCTCAATAGTAATTTATTAAATTCCAAAATTAAATTGCAAATTAAAGAATACCTTACTGCCTACAGTACTAGCTTCTGTCACCACTCGCGACACACCCAAACCCACTATTTCCAAACTTGACCTCCCTTTGCGGACACCATCGCACAGTGCCACACCAATCTCGATCCACCCACCACCTCAATTCGCTACAGCACACACCGAGTTGCCATACCCTACCGCGAAACCCTTCTCCCTCAGCACGCCCTCGAATGAACGAAGTCGCCGACCCTCAAACTATCTGTCACGACCCAACCCAAACTGTCGAAACCCTAATTCGATGCACAGATTCGAACGAATCTCGTTCGTATAATGATTTTCTGGGAAGATTTAAATTTGAGGAATGAAAAGCGTGTTGAAATTAATTGAAATGGAAAGAGGATCGATTGCCATTTCCGATCTTGAGATTTCAAACGAACGGTAGTGGGAAAAATGAATTCGATTTGATTTTTAAACAGGATTGTCCGTCCATTTTATTTTCTTTTGATTTTTAAACATTTCTTAACTCTGTTGCGTGAGATTATAATAAGAAAGGTAGCGTATAGAAGTCGGCTAGCTACAGTGATCTGAGTGTTTGAGAATAACGACTGATGTGAAGTGTATTTGACTAGTCGAAATATTATTTTTATATTCTGAATCGGTTATTACTAATTAAATTTTCAACGCGTTTATGTATCGTACGCTCACACAACAACTCCAAATACTACGAAAATTGAAATCCGGTAATAATACAATATTACGGATCCAATGGAACTGGTTTCGTCGAATTCTGAGACCGCGCCTCGGAAGGCTATTTTCAAATTCAATTTAAACTATAAAATTTTAAAACTGAACAAACCACTGTAAATTTCAATTTTACAACTTCTATTATCTTCAGTATTATCAATATAAATTTTACCAGCCTTCAATTTTTTTTAACAGGCTTAAAATCCCAGATTTCATATTTTACCCGATTTTAAATTATTTAATTCAATAATTTAATTAACAATTAATTTGTGATATTTGAATCCAAGTTAAAAATTTATTTTTTTATATTTCAAATCAATTAAATATCCCAATTTGAATTGCTTAAAAATTCCGGGTCGTCACAATGATGAAACTTTTATGCTATATATATTTGTTCCTTCTAATATTTAAAAAAACAAATGTATATGTATCGCATATGTATATATATTTGTTTTTCATCGAATTGTCATGCTAAATCTATTTTGCTTGTTGTAGATATTTGAAGTGTCCTTGTCCATATCCGTGTCATTTCTTTTCAATTCCATCATTCTTTAGCCATGAAATGTAAGCGATCACTCATAATTAACAGTCTTATATTTAGTAAATTTATTTCACATGAAATGACGATTGAAATGTGTTGTTAAAATTTAATTTATTAGTAATTAAATTGTTGAATATGATATGTTATTAATTGAATTGTTCACCTATGATTGATATATGACACCATAACCTGCTGAATATATATTATATTTAAATTGTTACTTATGATATATGCCTATGATTGATATGTTGTGCTATTTTATATCATTATTTACTATTCTCACTTTGTAAGTTCCCTAGATTTAGGAATCCCTATGGGTTGAAATGATACATACCTTAACGATCTTATAGGTTAGGGAAAATCATTATGGGTTAAAATGATAAACCAAAGCGATTTTATTAATTTTGAATTTTGAGATACGGGTTGAAATGATATATGCTTGTAAAAATTTAAATTGCAGATTGAAATGATAAATATCCATATCACTTGACCATAGGGTAGAAAATTATATACGGACACCGTTGGTCTATTTGAAAAATGATTTCCAAGGTTTTAAAAGGAAATATATGGGTTTTAATAAATATTGATTTTAAAATTTAATATAAAGATTTTTTTATATAGGAGAAAAAATTAAGATTTTTAAAATTATATATTTGGAAATTTTGAATTTATAAGTTAGTTTTGAAAATATAAACTTTAATATTTTACTTATAATTCTATATTTTTAAATATAAAAAATAAGATTAAATATAATATAAATTTAATAATAGAATTTAATTTAATAAAATTTATTATATAAATATTATGTTTAAGTATTTATTTAAAATTATATTTCAAAAATAGATTTTGTAATAACTTTAATAAATTAAGGTTAGGAAGATAAATTGAAATTGATTTGAAATTGTATTTGTTTAAGAATTATATTTAATTAAAATTGATTTGAAACTTATCGAATTTGATATTTTAAAGATATGATTTTATAACTTGATTTTATTAAAGGTGATTAAATGAATATTTTCAAATTTAAATAACCTGAAACTGAATATTTAGTTTTGATTTAAATATGAAATTGGAGATTTTATTTAAATGCTTATAAAAAGTGATTAGGTGAATATCTTAAAATTAAATATAACTAAAGTTAGATTTTTAATTTCGATTTTATTAATTTGTAATATGAGATTTTTTTTTAAAATGTTATTGGAATGGTTAAGTGAATATTTTCCAAATGGAATAAAAATTCAGAGTTGAATTTTGAAATATAAGTGAAATTTATCAAATTGAGTTATTGTAAATTGTTTGAATATTTAACTTCAAAATCTATTGAATTGGAAGCGGTTTAAATTTGTAGTTCAAACCTGGATTTGAAATCGATATAAATTAAAGATGATTTTAATGAGATTTTGAATGGAATCTTTTTAATTGGAATTGTTGAACTAAGATTGATTTGAATTTGATTTTTGAAATTAGAAGAAACAATGCTAATTTGAAACTATTTTCAATATAAACCATTTTTAAAATAAAAACTCTTTTTATTATGTAAACTATTTTAATTTATGACCTAATTTTAAATATACAAACTATTTTTAACTTATAAATATTTCGGTATATATACTATTTTCAATATTTAAACTGTTTAAATTAGAACTATTATGATTTAGATTTAATGGATTTAAAATACTAATACTTTGACATGATGGTTTAAACTATTTTTGTGAATATGATTTCGAATGTGATGTAATTTCGAAAGTAAATATGATTTCGAAAGTGATATGATTTGGAAAGAATGTGATATTTTGATATGAAGTATGAACTATTTGAAATGACTATAAAGGTGATTTTATAAAATGACCATGGTGTGAAATAAGTGTTTGGTTATTAAAGAGATTGGGATTGGATATTGTTATACTCTCAGTCAATACCGAAAACCACTTTAACAACTGTGTACGTGGTGGAGATTTCAGAAAGAAGTAGGATGGTTTGGTGTACGATTCTGTATGAGGTATTTACGTAGACTTGACTCCCGTGTGTCAGCTTAGATGTGACTAAAACAAGAGCCAAGCCGGGCCAAGTGAGATCATTCCTCCTATCGGACATGCTTCTTCGATACCACGTTATGACTTTGTGATGATTCGGTGGCCACCTCTTGAGTTTGATTTTGGGAGTTATTTTCGAGGTGGGCAATAGTAGCTGCTGTGCGACCACTAGTCCAAATCTGCAACTGGTAGAATCCTACCCTGGCTTTGCATCGAGTGCCATGTTTATATGCTCTATCGCGCCTTCTACGAGTTCGGTTTCTACCATACATATCGAGTGCTCTCTGATAGCCCTTCAGTTTACGAAGGAATTACGATACTGTATGGACTACGAGAATATATAAAATGTGTTAAGGAGGATATAGGTAACGCCTTAACGCTATTTTAATAGTTTACTTTACTATAGATATTATATATTAAGCGTATTGTACTATGTATGTAGATAGTTTATCGGATCCTTAGAGGATGTGAATCCCAAACATCCTTTAAGTTATTTTGTATCTTAGTTGACATATCACTAGAGTTAAATTTACTGATATAAGAATGTTAATCCCGACTCAAGTGTCTTGTGTTTTGCTTTATACTCGGGCTAGACCGAGTGTCACGGCATTTGAGACTCACCTTTAGAGCTTGGAGCTTTGCTTGAAGATCTGTCTCTTATCTATTTAGCTTTCAGTTATTATATTTATTTCTATTTGATTATTCAGACTTGTCATTTTTTTATGTATCAAAGATTCCTTTGTACTTTATATTTCTATTGTATTTCACACTCTGATGTTTATATAGTAGCTTCATGAACTACTATTTATCTATTTCCGCTGCTTATTGTCAAATTACTTTGTATTTGTGATTCTGTGATTGATTATATTTACAGTAAATGTTAAGTTTTGCCAAATATAAATTAACAATCTGTTGTTTGAGAAATTCAAGTATCGATGATTGTTGATTTGAATGGTTCGAAATATCAGGTCATTACAGAATTGATTATTCTAACCACTACAAAAAGCATCCCTTCATGGAAAATCTCTCTATTAAATCATAGATCCTAACTATAATAACGAATTTTCTTATGAAATGCACTAAAATTGAGTCCTCTAAAAGATTTGAATTTAGGCCTTGTCGATGTAACTTGTATATTAGAATATAGATTTATCTTTGCAGTTATAGACCTATAAAAGAAGAAATAAAATTTTGAACCATTATGGTTTACCTATTACCTTTAAGAGTTCCTTTATTAAGTAATGTAAACTTAAAGTTGTTTAGGATTACCTTTCTCTGTAAATGCTCAAATATTAATTAAACTTGTCTTAAATATAGCAACAATAAATAAAGTGTTATTAATATCTATATATAAGTGTTTGTTTTCGCAAATTTCATAGGCTTAACATGATAAATGTTTTATACGATATACAAATTTAATACGCTTCTCACTAAATGTTGAGTTGTCTCTTTCTTTATCCACGTAAATGCCCCTTAAACAAACAGTTGAAGAGTTTTAAGTCCCATCAATGTCATTGTTATGAAGGAAATCAAGAGAATTAGAGTTCATCAACATGATTTTATAGCATTGTCTCACTGTTGTTGCAACGCTTATGGCAGCCACAACTTCCTATATAGTCACTATCATTCTAGATCTCTTTTGCACCCCATCTCTAAATATAGATTATCGTGTACTTAAATTTTAATCATGTTATATACATGGTACATTACATCTAATGATATAAGTGCACTGTAACATTATTTAAAAAATAAAGAAACATCAAAACGTAAATAAAATCTTCATTTGGAAAAAGTTTGAAAATACTAAATTATTAACATCTTAAGCTTATAGTTTAAAGATCGAATAAATACAATTATTATACCAAAAATTAAGATGCATCGCCTGTGTGTTTCATACGATCGCCTTGAAAATGTGGCCTTACAATATTTTTTGATTTTTTAATATAAATTCATCTCCATTATGGTCCTGGAAACCATCTAACTGTCGTATACTACAATAGAGCTAGAAAACCACAAACTAAGGTTATCATATAATTCAGCAAAATAGTTCAATTCCAATATTGCAACATGAAGTAAACTATTGAGCGTGCGTGTAGTGTACAAACTTCAACACCCGTAAAATTGAGAGTGTGTTTATAAAGAAAGGGAGAACAATGGCTAAATAACCATCACTTATTTAGAAAAAAAAGTCTGATCATCAAAACTATCATCCCAAAAGTGGCAACATGTAAAAATGCACAAGTGCATCCACATGCAATAATCAATTAATTTACCATGACCTGAATATTCATTTCTGATTCAGGTTGTACCAAGCAAACCTATAATATGAAATATAATGGATTACATATAAAACATGATTAAACAAACCAAGCCTTCAGGTGAAGAAACTGATCCTTTAATCCATACTATAATTGTTGTATTCTCCTATTTGGAGTCATAAAACTTAAACATGGGTAATAAAATACACGTTTTCTCTTATATTCTAAAAAAGCTTGCACATCCTTGTTTATTACTGAAATGCAACTATAAACTTGTTTGAATGCAACAATAACCATTGATAGATCAAGGTGTCAGGAAAAAGAATTATTAATAGATCAACTTAAATGTGTTTTAATGCCACTATAATAAGAAAATAGACAATTACAAATCTATAAATGATAAAATTAGATGGTACAAATGAAAAAAAATTCAACTCAATGTTAAGGCAAAGTTTAATTTAGATTACTGAGTTATCAAACATTAGAACAGTGCTATTAAATACCGAATAAAGTCATGATCATGCTCAAACAGCATGACGAAGATAAGAAGACTTTAAAAAATGTGTTTTTTCATGAAAAATCATGCTCACGCAACATAAGAAAATTAGTTTAATTTCGAAATGTGGATTTGAAGAAAGGGAAGATATAGATATTTAAAATCAATTAGTTCTAAATCCCATGTATGTGTGTTGTAGAGAGAAGAATATATCAAAAAACTAACAAATACATCTCTAATAACTATTGACATTCAAGCACCACTCATCCCTTCACGTGGCTTGAATTTGCCGCATCTTATCAAAATTAGAGATAGACTTTTCATTTCATAAATAGTAATAGATAACAATATGAGACAATATGTAGTAGAATAATGGTTGTATAATCACAACTATATATGAAACTATATTAACCAAACTTGCATGGTAATCGAAAAGAAAAAACTACAATTATATCATTTTGCAATCATCATTATGTCTTTGTTTCATTTCTTATAGGAATATTAGTTTGACGATAATTAAATTTAATCTTTCATTCGATTCACTTCTCGGCAGATGGTTTTAAGCATCCAACCTATATTTTTTACCAATAATTCTAAAAAAATAAAGTTTATTTTTGTCCTTGCAACATCATAGATTAATCGATCTATCATGCTTAATGAAAAAACCATATCAATGAAAGAATTTGGTGCCAAGATTGAATGAGTTCCAATGTAAATAATGTACAGCATTAAATGTCTATTTTTTATAAATCGAGCCTGTATACATCTTGAGCACTTGGGATGTAATATATTTTGTTTGACATATTATATCAATTCAAGCATATAGTAAGAAAATGAGTTATACACCTGAAATTGTTCATTAATTTTAAATTTTTTGTCATTATATTGTAAAATCTTGATTTTTTTTCTTTTTGATAGTTATAGCTGCTATTATCTGACAATCAAGTTTGCACGTATGAATAACGTTAATAGTATAAAGTTTGATTTCTCTCTTGTTTGTACCTTGTTATGCTACTATAGTTTATATTTAATTATTTATTACCTACTTAATTATATATTGGGACCAGTGGTCAATTGATGTGTAGTGTAGTAAAACTTTCACATTGTGCACATGTAAAAAGTTAACGTGCACTGATGTATAATGTTTATATATACCTTTACTGTTGCTTGAAATAAAAAATTTGAGCGAACAATAGTGAATAAAACAAAAAAGTAAAACTGTTGAAGAATTTATTTTTATCTAAAATAAAGAAAATTACAACAATGTGTGTTGAATTTATATGATTCAAATATTTTCCGAGACAAGAAAATAGTTAATTGATTCATTCAATCAATTAATTAGGCTATATATGGAAAGATAAAGAGGAAGGATATGTGTGATGTATTTAGAGAAAGGAAATTAATTAATTGATAATTAATTAATTAGTCAGATCTACTAAATGAAGATAGACAAGTTTATACATGGAGATTGATTTAAGCAGTGAAATTTATGGAAACATAGATTTTTTGTCATTTATGTGCATTGGAATCAAATCAAGTAACTTGAAAAGGTTGTCACATAATCTAAAAATTAATTTTCTTCATCTTCAAGCATCGTTCATTTTCATGTCTATTTAAATGAAGGATGTTCATCTTCATGGAGATGAATAAATCTTAATTTCTACAGTCAATCAATTATGGTTTTTTTGAACACATATAAGTCTTTGGAGAAATTGATTATTCAATTTCTAATTATAGGTTAGTCCCTCCACTTTAATACCTATTATTTTATAATCTCTCTCTTTTGTACTCTCTCTCTGCAATTAAATAAAGAATAGTTGTTGGGTCCGTGGATGTAGGCAATTTGGCCGAACCACGTTAAATCTTTGTGTTTTCTACACTTCTATATTTCTTTGTTTGGTGATTATCTATCATTGAATTAGTGATTGATAATTAACCGACAAGATAGGTCCATCTTTTGATTGTTCCTGCGCTTTAGTATTCCACTGCGGTATTGAAGTTAGTGCAAATCAGTTGAAATTTTGCACAACAGATTGGTATCAGAGCTAGCTATCTTGTTTTATATTAGTTATCGATTGAAAATTCCTTTAGTAGTGGTATGAAAAATTATTGCATCACCAAATATGTTAGAAAAGGTGTTTTAGGGATATGTAAGGTGAAGACTAATGACGGTATTCTTCAACAACAACTTCGTTCATCTAGAGGAAGAGATAAAAGTAGAAGCACCTTGAAGGTAAAAGAGATATGCATGGGTCCCACTTCAAAAGTCCTAGAAGGGGTGCTTGCTATTATTGTAAGAAGAATGGGCATTTCATATAGGATTTTCCAACTCTTAGAAAGAAGAGAGAGAAGAAGGAGAAAGCTTCTGTTTTGCCAGCAGTTAGATCAGATGCGGATAGAAGTGATAGTAAAACATCATTATTTTCAGCTAGTATTTCACCTTTAGAGCATAATAGTTGGGTGATTGATTATGGAGCATCTTGTCATATGACGCCAGATAGGAGTTGCTTTGCTAGTTACAAGAAGATTGATGGTAGAGAAGTTCATATGGGGAATGATACATCTTGCCATATTGTGGGTGTTGGAAGTGTGAGGTTTATGATGCATGATGGTGTTATTAAGACTATCACAGATGTTAGACATGTTTCGATGCTATGTAGAATTTGTTATCAGTTGAAGCTTTGAGTAGACTTGGTATGAGGATACTAATAGATGGAGATGATTTGAGAGTGGCGAAGGGTTCCTTTGTAGTGATGAAAGGGGTGTGAGTTAATGATATTTATGTACTTTATAGAGAGACGGTCTTAGAAGAGTCAGTAATTTCTATCGATTCTAGTATTTCTAATCCTACTCCGTTATGGCATCTATGTTTAGGTCATATTGATGAGGAGAGTCTTGAAATATTAAAGAAGCATGGGTTGATTGATAGTGTTTATAAGTCGAAACCTAGCTCTTGTGGAGATTGTTCTTTTGGAAAGAAGAAGCATGTCACATTTGATGTTGGAAGACCTAGAGCTATGAAGTTTCTAGAGTATGTTCATTCTTATGTGCGAGGACCACCCCAGTTGCATTTTTTGTGGAGCCAGTTACTTCGTCTTATTTGTGGATGATTCTCACATAAGGTTTGGGTCTATTTCTTAAAGGCCAAAGATGAAATATTTGCCCAGTTTTGTAAGTGGAAGACCTTGATAGAGAAGCAGTCAAGGAAGCATTTGAAGGTTCTCAAAGCTGGAAATAGTAGTGAATTTATATCATAAGAATTCACTAGATATTGTGCGTCAGAGCATGTAAGTAGAGATTTTTCTATATCTGTTGAGTCACATTATTATGGTATGGAGGAAAGCATGTGTCAGATATTATGGAAAAGGGCTATGAGCTTGAGAATGACCGCTGGTCTAGAAGGAGGATTTTGGGCAGAAGCGATATCTATGGTAGTATTTCTCATCAACCATACACCTTCAAGTGAGCCTGCTGATTTTTCATTCTTTACAGTGTTTGGTTGTTCATCTTAATTAGAAGATGAGAGACATGAAAAGTTGAAGCCTAGAGAAAGTAAGCACATTTTGTTTGGCTATGGAGAAGAAGTGAAGAGGTATAGGTTATGGTGTAAAACAACTAGGAGAATTGTGACTAGCAGGCATGCGATATTTGATGAGAGGTCTATGATGAAGGTGGAGCCTCTATCAAGTGATGATATTAGGGGGACAGAAAATTGCCAAACACATTTTGAGTCATTGGATTGTTTCCATATTCAGAAAGATATTGGTATTTTCGATGATAGCATGGTTGATGAGAAGACTACAGATATTTAGACTCCAGGTGGAGCTCACTTGCTAGAAAGGATTTATGGTTCAGTTGGCCCTATTTTTAGCGATGATTATTCAACTTATGCTTTAAATGTTGTGGATCTTGTTGGTGAGTCTGCTGATATTGATTTAGGAAAGTCTAGAAAAATTCTTGTGGAGGAGATTGGAGTAGATAATGTTGAGTATGTTCTCACTCAATTTGGAGTGGAGAAGGTGAAGCACGTTGTTAATTCTCCATTGGTCTCTCGAAGCTTAGTATCTACATATTCGTCTCCGACCTCAAATTAGTTGAAGAATTTTGGTATTTTCTCGTATGCATTATGTTTGCTGATATGCATACTGTCTTTCTTATGCTTGGGAAAATTTGGAAGCTCTATTTGGGCAATATTTCCCAAACTAGTTCACATTGATCTTGTTGACGTAGACCCAACAATTTGCCAAGATGTGGTGATGTAGAGAGACTGTTATATTTGAATCAAGGTGGAGTGTTAAATTTATGTGATTCAAATATTTTCCAAAGAAGACAATAAAATAATTAATTAATTCATTTAATCAATTAATTAGGCTATATATGAAAGCTAAAGAGGAAGAATATGTGTGATATCTTTTAGAGAAAGCAAAATAATTAATTGCTAATCAATTAATTAGTCAGATCTGTTATATGAAGATAGACAAGTTTATTAATGGAGATTGATTTAAGCAATGGAAATTTATGGAAACATATATTTTTTGTTATTTATATGCATTGGAATCAAATCAAGTAACTTGGAAAGGTTGTCACATAATCTGAAAATTAATTTTCTTCATCTCCAAGCATTCATCATTTCATGCCTATCTAAATGAAGGAAGTTCATATTCATGTGTGTGAGCCTTCCAAACTTCATGTGTGTGAGCATCCACCATTATCCTCTTCTTCAATAAACCCTAATTTCGGCAGTCAATCAATTAGTAATTTTTTTAAATGCATACAAGTCTTTGGAGAAATTGATTATTCAATTTTTAATTATAAGTTAGTGTCTCCACTCTGCTACTTATAATTTTGTAATCTCTCTCTTTTGTACTCTCTTTCTTCAATGAAATAAAGAATAGTTGTTGGGTCCGTGGATATAAGCCATTTGGCTGAACCATGTTAAATCTTTGTGTTCTCTACTCTTCTATATTTCTTTGTTTGGTGATTATTTTTCATTGAATTGGTTATTTATAATTAATTGACAAGCTAGATTCTTCTTTTGATTGTTTCTGAAGCTTTAGTATTCTGCTGTAGTATTGAAGGTAGTGCAAACCAATTGAAATTTTGCACAATAATGTGCATTATGCATACTGTAACAAATAGAATTGAGATTACAATTATGGTACAACTCCACAACATTTTGTATATGTTAATAAACTAATTTTTATCTTCTTGAAATTTTGAGATACAATATAATAAAGTGGTTACAAATGAAGTATGAGTCCATATATTTTTGTGTTATACACACACATGACACATTTATATATACGGGCCAGCAATTTGGACACAATTTGATGACACAAACGATGACACACAAGATTTGGACCATCAGATCCTTTTTGTCTTTATACAGAAGGTGGATTTGAAGGGGCATTCCAATGGTAGAGATTGATTGTGTCAACAAATTATATCCAAATAGACTTTCCCATATATATATATATATATATATATAGACACATACGTACATATACATATACATATACATATACATACACACACACACACACAAATATATATATGTATGTGCATATGTGTGTTTGTATTCCTCTCAACACTGCTAAAACATCCTAAATTGATTTATTGTAACGACCCAGAATTTCTGTTAATTAAAATTTGTATATTTAATTAATTTTAAATATTAATAAGTGAAATTTATAAGTCGAATAAATTTTATTTCGAATAATTGGATTTAATTGAATAATTAAATCAATAATTTAATATGTGAAAATACAGAAATAATTGAAAATTGGGTTAAATATAATTGAAATTGATTTGTAAAATTTTATTTTATCATATTGAAGTTATAATGATGTTATAGAACTTTTAAAATCGAATTAAGAGTTAATTTGCGAAAATTGAATATTTTAATATTTAATCGACTAGTGAAATTAGCCATTTTTCAAACATTCTCAAAATTGGACGAAACTAGTTCCATTGGATCTGTAATAGTTTGTTATTATCGGATTTCAATTTTCGTAGCTATTGGAGTTTTCGTTTGACCGTGGCAACTCGAAACGCATCGAAATTGTTTTAATATTAATTTGGCGAGTTAAAATAGCCATTTTTCAAACAGTCTCGGATTTCGACGAATCTAGTTTCATCGGATCCGTAATGTGATATTATTGTATGGTTTCAAATTTCGTGTCAATCGGATATACCGTTTGTCCGGGGCAAGCTAAAACGCCTACAAATTTGATTTACCAATTTAATTTAAAATCGAACGTTTATTGACATAACTCGCATAGATGATCAAATTAGCTCCCGAAGCACGTTCCATTGTGTTCGGAACGCAGGGTAAACCTTAGGAACGCCAACCGGCACGCTTCGTTTGGAGTTCGGAAAATCCGGGATGAATAGTGTTTGAGAAATTTTTTATATAAGCCCCTATATATTTCACTTTTGCAAAATAAAACAACCCCTAGGGTTTCATCTTCAGAGCCGCCACTTCCTGCAGTTAATGACCAAAAATCAATCTCCTTCCTTCCTCATTTTCTCCAAATCCATGCATCGAATCGAGAAGTTGTCAACTAGAAAGATGCAGAGCACTCCAGGATCTTGAAGATCAACGGCCATGATCGTTTCTGGTGCCATAGATCATCAGCAAATCGAGCTCAAAGGCTATGCGTTCAAGAACGTCATTCGAGGCCAATTGGCGACCGAGTGGGGCCGCAATTTGGGCGTTGGTGGTGTTGTGTGTGAGCTTCGTTGTAGGAGTGCCTGATCGATGTAGAAGTGAAGGGAGGAGGCTCGAAAATAAACCCTAGTGGGCGAATATGTTGGGTTCGCGTGCGTATTACTGATTGAGGGGAGAAGAACATGAATCACGGCCGTGATTTGCAGGAGCTAGGATGGACGGCCATGATGATATTAGGGTTTAGAAATATAAAATTATGTTGTAAATTTATAATTAAAAAATTCGTGAATGTTTAAAAATTCATATCTTTTTCATACGAGGTCGAAAATACACGAAACTAGTTGCGTTGGAACCGTATTGTCGAGCACTACTCTACGGAATTGGATTGGAGTCGTTTGGAGCTAGCGAAAATTTTGGATAAAATTAAACGTCCGTTAAATTTTATTCGAGATAAAAGCTGAAAACGAAATTGAAAGCGAGGTGAGAATTTCTCACTCAATCGAATCGGTTTCGATTTTAATTTTAAATAGTTAGATTTAAAATTCTTGATTGTATGTTTAAATGATGATTTTTATCTATTGATTGTTAAAATAGACATTATACGCCGTTAGTAAATAGAGGTTATTTATTAAAAACATATACCGCGAATATTTCATAGTACAGTGAAATTGGTATTATTTATGTACTTGGAGTTGATTTCCCGCATTATATAGCAGATGAGACCTTATTGCACCACCTATTAAGAGAATAATATTTTAAATCCTATATACCGCGATAATTCCGTACTGGAACGGAGTCGGTATTGTGCTAACATCTTTGGATACAGGAAAACAGGTTGGAGGGATCCAACTGGATTCCTCAACAGTATTTATTTGATTTCAAATATTTTGATATTTGATGATTATCATATACAGATGTATGATGTCGTTGTTATCGTGATTGACTATTTGGTGTGTAGCATCATTGGGCCGATTTTGGAATTTTAAAAGGATTTTAAAGTGATGTTTGAAAGTATACATTTATAAAATATTTTTGGAATTGATTCATTTTAAATAAATAAACGTTATAATTTTAATGTTATAAAAATTATGATTTTTGAGAAATATAGTTAAAAGTTGATTTTTGAAAATATGGGGTTAATGATTTTATAAAATAGTTTAAATTGGGATTTTTGAATTTATTATAAAAAATTTAAATATAGGATTTATGAAATTTGATTATTTTATAAATCAAAATGAGGAAATTATAAAGGAGTTTAAAGACGTTTTTAAATAATAATATGAATTGATTTATATAAAAGATTTATAAAATTGATATTTATAAATTAAAATATGGGAATTATAAAACGAGTTTTTATAAGTGTTAGAATGAATTGTAAATGAATTTCATAAATGAATGAAATTTATAGAATTATAAACGGTGAAGTTATAAATGGAATTTTATAAGCAGTAGGTTTATAAAAATTTGTAAAGATATTAAAATAATAGTTTTGGGTAAATAAATGAATCTTATAAGTTATAAGATTTATAATTTGGGAAGTTTAAAAGAACGATTTTGTAAACAAATAAATTATAAGCATTTAACTTATAATGTGAACTTTTGATATATAATTGAGTTATAAATTGAAATAGCTAAATATGGAGATTTTTAAAAGGAAGTTGTTATAAAATAAATAGAAATAGTATTTATAGACATTGTTTTATAAATCTGCAAACGACTTACTTTGATAAGTAAATTGTTATAACTTATTAATGGAGTTATATTCACGGTTTAGACAGTGAATAATCGTTTAAAATAAAATGTATAGAAATGATGAAATTGGTTAACGGAGCATATTCACGTTTTTGAATACTGAATAATGTGTTAAAGAAATTGTTTTGGATGTGATGTTTTAAATAGAATTAAAACGATCTAGCGATGTTTTTTTAAATGTGTTAAAATTCGAAACCATAGATTTCAACATTCATTATTGAAATAGACGTTTTCGAGAAATAGAAGGAAATGGTGGATTATAACACTGTTGTTATAGTAAATGATTTCCGAAAGGAAAGGTTTTGTATAGTATTGGGATTTATATATCTATCTTAGTTTCGAATCCCTATAATAGTGATTTTAGGTTGTCGTAACGATGTTTTACGTAACATTCGTTTTGGCCCAAATAAATATGTTTAAGAGAATGATTTCCTTAAAGAATGAAGTATATACTTAATTTCGATTTAAGTATATTGAATATTTTCCGAATGTTGAAAATAAAAAGATTTATGAATTACTTATTAATAATTAAGTATGGAAATGTTTTTCCAATGTGAAATGAAACGATTTGAGAATTTATCTTTTTGAAGATAAATTGAAAATGAATAATTGAAATCGTGTATTCATAAATATTTTGGAATGTAAATTCACTATGGAATGTATAAATGAAAAGGGGAATTTTTTTAAAAATAAACGTCGATTTATTTTTGAAGTGTGGGAATAAATTTATGGATTTGAAACGTAAATATAAAGTAAATCTTTAAGGATTTATTTAACGGGTTTAAATGAACCATGTTGAAATGAAAGTATTTCCGCGTAAGGAAAATGATTGAAATTTGTTTTCAAAAGTGGTAAAGGTGAAAAGTGATTTGAAAATTGTTTTCAAATGGTTGAAGTGTGAAAATTATATATCTTGTAAAGATATTTTTGGAAAATAAATAATTTGGAAAATTATTTGGAATCTGATGATGTTGCGCATATCCATTGATAGTTCAATAACCGACTATCAATATTTACCTTTGAATGGGTATTTGTTGTGATTTGCTTGAATTTGAATGCTACACTTATTTTTGAATAAGCGCTCACTATTCGGGTTAGCCGGGAAAGGACCTTGGGGTCGTATAACCCATTCCGAATATGTGATACGTCGTTATGAATTGCATTTGAAGACCGATGTTGAAGACCGGATATTTTCAAAAGCGAAAGGACAACTCGTCGAATGTCTTTGCATCGACTGGTCCCCGGTATAGAGACTCCATATGTGATGAGAAGTCCGGACGTGATTAGTGAATATCCGGATTGCAATGACTTCTTTGTAAGTGCCTTCGGTTCTGTTCGATCCCGGAACAGACTTGTATGGATAGTATGTCTGACATTAAAAATTGAGATATAAAGCTGATTTCTTTCAAATATATTTCTGTTGGTGGCGGAAAATTTATTCTCTTAGCTTAACACCCTTCGCTGAGACGTACGAGCTCAGAGGTTATGTAGTTGATGGTTATCAGCGATATATTCCCAATTTGGTAATGTGACATGCTGAGTGTTGCTGTGAAATGATCATTGTTTGATCATTTGTGTTATGATCATTTGTTTGATCATTTATCTTTATGATCATTACTTTGATCATTTGTTGACCCAAAGCATGGCTTTGTACCAAAGTGTGGCTTTATGGACGAGACTTCGTCGGACCTCACACCCCGAAAATGGTCAAAAAGGAAGGATGCAGCAAGGTTATTGGGGGTAGCGCCCTTTAGTGTATGTCATTCCTTCTGGATAGAGGTGGTATCATGGTATGGAGCCCAGATACTTAACTTATGTTGTTGCTGCAAACTTATTACTTTGTGGCTGTTGGAAATCGAGGATCCTCGGATGTAGATGGTTACGATCGGGGGATGACATATTCGTGTCAGTAGTTACCCAATTAGGGGTAACCCGTCCTTGTGTTGGCAGAGATCCGGTTTGGTTCTCGGGACGTCATTCCAGAGGCGTTTCCATGTGGCAATGGGAAGTTCCTTGGCCTGACCATTTGTTGAAAATCCAAAGAAACAATACGATCTTGTACGGTTTTAGTTGTAGAACCTGTCATTCACTTATGGTGGTCACCACTGTTTGGATGGTAGCTATAGTAGGCATAAGTGCGAAATGCCTATGCTGGCTAAGATTTATATCTTTACTTTCGAAATGATTTTTCCTACACTATGCACTAGTAATAATATCAAATGTTTGTTTTTAATGCGTATCAAGCATCTTTGGCTGTCATAAGGAGAAATCTCCTCCGATTCTGCGTTTGCATTGTGTGTGTGTGCGGAGGCCTTATGGTAGTCTCATTTTTAAAAGCATTGCGAATCTATTTTAAAATTATCCTATTCTTTGTTTTAAAGATAAACTGTTTTTAGTTCTCACACCACTCACATGACTGACTCGAAATTTATTGTTTTCCTTCCTATACTCTAGGAGCCCACCAATTTCCACACGGGCAGTCTAGAGTTAGTTTATCAGGATATTCTGGAATTCAGGAGTTGCTGGAGGCAAGCTGGATGGCATGGCGTACCATTTAGTATATAGTATTTTTTTTCCGCTGTTTGTTGTTGTTTGATTGTTGTACACTCTGATAATGTAATGTAATGTGATGTAATGCAATAATTGATATAGTTCTTTGTTTAACGATTATTCATTTATCTATTATATGTTGTTCCGCTGCGATTGTGAGATTCTGATATTGTTCTGTTATTTTCTTTCTGTTCTGTTCTATCTTTTCTCTCTTTTTCTACCTCTTTCTTTATTTTTTAAAACCCTAAAAATTCGTATTTCCGTTCACCTTGAGTTAATCAATGGAGATTAGTGTCTATTCAAGGAGTACAAATTTGTGGGTCCTCACATCTGGTATCAGAGCATATGGTTAAGCGACAACCATGGCTCTGTTGGGTATTACTCATTAGAGACAGAGTCAGTATTACTCTAGAGTGAGTTTGAGTGTAATAATAGCTATGAGAGCGTATTTGTTAGTGAATATAAAATTGTTTTATATTGTGATGATTGGTTTGTTGAGTGGTGTATGGATTCTGGTTAATACGAGTAATTAACGTTGTTGATAGGGATCTCTAAACACTTGAACAGAACAATTCGACACGATATTGTTTTAAATTGGGTAAATGAAATAATTTTACCTTGAGTATATTTTATATATAAAGGAATAATTTTTCAGAATTATTAAAGTGTATATAAGTTGATTGTTTGGTTGTTGAAAATGTAAGAATATATATATATATATATATATATATATATATATATATATATATAAGTTAATTAAAAGATGTTTGAATAAGTTAAATAAAAACATGTTGTAAAAGAATTATTGAATAATCTAAATTAAAGAATTATAAGAATTGAATTATAATTAATATGATTTACAATTGTGAAATAAACTTATATATATAAGAAGTGAAACTATATGAATATATTTATGAATATGAGTTGTAAATAAAAATGAATTTAAAGTTAAATGGAAATTTACTTAGAATTGGAATCTGAATTGGATTTATAAGTGGGAATTTAAGTTAAGTAAAACCAAATAATGTTTAAATGGAATATAACTTAAGTGATGTTGAATGAAGTTGATTTTGGTATCAAAGTAAATTAATAAAGTTAAGTGATGGATATGAACTTGAGTTATGTAATGAAATTCAACTTTTGTAATTGAATTGAATGAATGGATTGAATGTTAATCAATTAAATGTAAATTAAGTTGATATGAAATAACGAATGTAGGTGTTAATTCATTAAAATCTAATGTTATTGAAGAAAAAAAAAAGTTGAATAATTGAATGAAACGCAGTTTAATTAAACCAATTGAAAGTAAAGGTGTTAAACCAAATTAAATGAATATAAGCAAAGGAATTTGGTAGCAATTAATATACATTCGTTGTTATATGATAATTAGTTGATTGTATAAAAACCCATATGCAATTGAGTTAACGAAATTGAAAGCTAAAGTAATTGAAATCAAATTGGAAGTTAAGTGAATCTTAAATAGAACTGAATTTGATTTGGAAGTGAACCAACTTGAATATGAATTAGTGAATATAAACTAATTGAAAATGAATGTTAGTAAAAACATCAACTATTAATGAATCGAATGTGATTAAATTGAAAACCCATTTTATTGAATATTAATGAGAATATGAATGAACATTAATTGGTTATGGATGCTAGTTGGATGATAGTTGGTTGATGGTTGAATATATTGCTTTTACTGCATTTGCTATGTTGGCATATATAGTCATTATGTTGCTACATGTTGTATATGATACTATTGTCTATATACATGTTTCTCATCTGTTTTTTGAGTGTTTAGTAGGTGCGGATCGCGTTTGCTTCGCATTTGGAGCTCGCTTTCGCGCTATATTAGCTGTATAAGCTCTCTAATAAAATATAAGGTACGTATCTCGGATTAAATATCGTACTTTTACACTTTTTTCCCTGCGGGATGCCTCATCACTTAATGAGATGGATATTTGTGATATATATATACTGTCATTTTTTTTCGGATCGAGCCGCGCAAAGGAGACTATGGCGAATTTTTCCGAAAATTTAAAGCGTTAGAAAATTTTTGAGAAAAATTGGAAAATTTTAAAAACTATAATTTTAATTTGGAGTTGAAAGTTAAACGATAGTAGTTGTTTTTGAAAAGATAACTAAGTATGATTTGAAAACTTAGTAAAGTTATTGTAAGAAGTTTAACTATGGATTTAGGGAAAGTTAATAGATTCTGTAACTTTTCTTACTTGGTAATTTCGAGGACGAAATTCTTTTAAGGAGGGAAGATTGTAACGACCCAGAATTTCTGTTAATTAAAATTTGTATATTTAATTAATTTTAAATATTAATAAGTGAAATTTATAAGTCGAATAAATTTTATTTCGAATAATTGGATTTAATTGAATAGTTAAATCGATAATTTAATATGTGAAAATACAGAAATAATTGAAAATTGGGTTAAATATAATTGAAATTGATTGGTAAAATTTTATTTTATCATATTTAAGTTATAATGATGTTATAGAACTTTTAAAATCGAATTAAGAGTTAATTTGTGAAAATTGAATATTTTAATATTTAATCGACTAGTGAAATTAGCCATTTTTCGAACAGTCTCAGAATTGGGCGAAACTAGTTCCATTGGATCCGTAATAGTTTTTTATTATCGGATTTCAATTTTCGTAGCAATTGGAGTTTTCGTTTGACCGTGGCAGCTCGAAACGCATCGAAATTGTTTTAATATTAATTTGGCGAGTTAAAATAGCTATTTTTCAAACAGTCTCAGATTTTGACGAAACTAGTTTCATCGGATCTATAATGTGATATTATTGCATGGTTTCAAATTTCGTGTCAATCGGATATACCGTTTGTCCGGGGCAAGCTAAAAGGCCTAGAAATTTGATTTACCGGTTTAATTTAAAATCGAACGTTTATTGCCATAACTCGCACAGATGATCGAATTAGCTCCCGAAACACGTTCCATTGTGTTCGAAACGCAGGGTAAACCTTAAGAATGCTGACCGACACGCTTCATTTAGAGTTCGAAAAATCCGGGATGAATAGTGTTTGAGAAATTTTCTATATAAGCCCCTATATATTTCACTTTTGCAAAATAAAACAATATCTAGGGTTTCATCTTCAGAGCCTCCACTTCCTGCAGTTAATGGCTGAAAATCAATCTCCTTCCTCCCTCATTTTCTCCAAATCTACGCATCGAATCGAGAAGTTGTCAACCAGAAAGATGTAGAGCACTCCAGGATCTTGAAGATCAACGGCCATGATCGTTTCTGGTGCCATAGATCATCGGCAAATCGAGCTCAAAGGCTATGCGTTCAAGCACGTCGTTCGAGGCCAATTGGCGACCTAGTGGGCCGCAATTTGGGCGTTTGTGGTGTTGTGTGTGAGCTTTGTTGTAGGAGTGCCTGATCGATGTAGAAGTGAAGGGAGGAGGCTCGAAAATAAACCCTAGTGGGCGGCTATGTTGGGTTCGCGTGCGTATTACTGATTGAGGGGAGAAGAACATGAATCATGACCGTGATTTGCAGGAGCTAGGATGGACGGCCATGATGGTATTAGGGTTTAGAAATATAAAATTATGTTGTAAATTTATAATTAAAAAATTCGTGAATGTTTAAAAATTCATATCTTTTTCATACGAGGTCGAAAACGCACGAAACTAGTTGCGTTGGAACCGTATTGTCAAGCACTACACTATGGAATTGGATTGGAGTCGTTTGGAGCTAGCGAAAATTTCAGATAAAATTAAACGTCCGTTTAATTTTATTCGAGATAAAAGTTGAAAACAAAATTGAAAACGAGGTGAGAACTTCTCACTCAATCGAATCGGTTTCGATTTTAATTTTAAATAGTTAGATTTAAAATTCTTGATTGTATGTTTGAATGATGATTGTTATCTATTGATTGTTAAAATAGACATTATACGCCGTTAGTAAATGGAGGTTATTCATTAAAAACATATACCGCGAATATTTCAGAGTACAGTGAAATTGATATTATTTATGTACTTGGAGTTGATTTCCCGCATTATATAGCAGATGAGACCCTATTGCGCCGCTTATTAAGCGGATAATATTTTAAATCCTATATACCGTGATAATTCCGTACTGGAACGGAATTGGTATTGTTCTAACATCTTTGGATGTAGGAAAACAGGTTGGAGGGATCCAACTGGATTCCTCAACAGTATTTATTTGATTTCAAATATTTTGATATTTGATGATTATCATATACAGATATATGATGTCGTTGTTGTCGTGATTGACTATTTGGTGTGTAGCATCATTGGGCCGATTTTGGAATTTTAAAAGGATTTTAAAGTGATTTTTGAAAGTATACGTTTATAAAATATTTTTGGAATTAATTCATTTTAAATAAATAAACGTTATAATTTTAATGTTATAAAAATTATGATTTTTGAGAAATATAGTTAAAAGTTGATTTTTGAAAATATGGGGTTAATGATTTTATAAAATAGTTTAAATTGGGATTTTTGAATTTATTATAAAAAGTTTAAATATAGGATTTATGAAATTTGATTATTTTATAAATCAAAATGTGGAAATTATAAAGGAGTTTAAAGACGTTTTTAAATAATAATATGAATTGATTTATATAAAAGATTTATAAAATTGATATTTATAAATTAAAATATGGGAGTTATAAAACAAGTTTTTATAAGTGTTAGAATGAATTGTAAATGAATTTCATAAATGAATGAAATTTATAGAATTATAAACGGTTAAGTTATAAATGGAATTTTATAAGCAGTAGGTTTATAAAAATTTGTAAAGATATTAAAAGAATAGTTTTGGGTAAATAAATGAATCTTATAAGTTATAAGATTTATAATTTGGGAAGTTTAAAAGAACGATTTTGTAAACAAATAAATTATAAGCATTTAACTTATAATATGAACTTTTAATATATAATTGAGTTATAAATTGAAATAGCTTAATAAAGGAGATTTTTAAAAGGAAGTTGTTATAAAATAAATAGAAATGGAATTTATAGACATTGTTTTATAAATCCGCAAACGACTTATTTTGATAAGTAAATTGTAATAACTTATTAATGGAGTTATATTCACGGTTTAGACAGTGAATAATCCTTTAAAATAAAATGTATAGAAATGATGAAATTGGTTAACGGAGTATATTCACGTTTTTGAATAGTGAATAATGTGTTAAAGAAATTGTTTTAGATGTGATGTTTTAAATAGAATTAAAATGATCTAACGATGTTTTTCTAAATGTGTTAAAATTCGAAACCATAGATTTCAACATTCATTGTTGAAATAGACGTTTTCGAGAAATAGAAGGAAATGGTAGACTATAACACTGTTGTTATAGTAAATGATTTCCGAAAGGAAAGGTTTGTATAGTATTGGGATTTATTTATCTATTTTAATTTCGAATCCCTATACTAGTGATTTTGGGTTGTCGTAACGATGTTTTACGTAACATTCGTTTTGGCCCAAATAAATATGTTTAAGAGAATGATTTCCTTAAAGAATGAAATATATACTTAATTTCGATTTAAGTATACTGAATATTTTTCGAATGTTGAAAATAAAAAGATTTGTGAATTACTTATTAATAAGTAAGTATGGAAATGTTTTTCCAATGTGAAATGAAACGTTTTGAGAATTTATCTTTTTGAACATAAATTGAAAATGAATAATTGAAATCGTGTATTCACAAATATTTTGGAATGTAAATTCACTATGGAATTTATAAATGAAAAGGGGAATTTGTTTAAAAATAAACGTCGATTTATTTTTGAAGTGTGGGAATAAATTTATGGATTTGAAACGTAAATATAAAGTAAATCTTTAAGGATTTATTTAACGGGTTTAAATGAACCATGTTGAAATGAAAGTATTTCCGCGTAAGGAAAATGATTGAAATTTGTTTTCAAAAGTGGTAAAGGTGAAAAGTGATTTGAAAATTGTTTTCAAATGGTTGAAGTGTGAAAATTATATATCTTGTAAAGATATTTTTGGAAAATAAATAATTTGGAAAATTATTTGGAATCTGGTGATGTTGTGCATATCCATTGATAGTTCAATAACCGACTATCAATAGTTACCTTTGAATGGGTATTTGTTGTGATTTGCTTGAATTTGAATGCCACACTTATTTTTGAATAAGCGCTCACTATTGGGGTTAGCCAGGAAAGGACCTTGGGGTCGTATAACCCATTCCGAATATGTGATACGTCGTTATGAATTGCATTTGAAGACCGGTGTTGAAGACCGAATATTTTCAAAAGCGAAAGGACAACTCGTCAAATGTATTTGCATCGACTGGTCCATGGTATAGAGACTCCATGTGTGATGAGAAGTCCGGACGTGATTAGTGAATATCCGGATTGCAAGGACTTCTTTGTATGTGCCTTCAGTTCTGTTCGATCCCGGAACAGACTTGTATGGATAGTATGTCTGACATTACAAATTGAGATATAAAGCTGATTTCTTTCAAATATATTTCTGTTGGTGGCGGAGAATTTATTCTCTTAGCTTAACACCCTTCTCTGAGACGTACGAGCTCAGAGGTTATGTAGTTGATGGTTATCAGCGATATATTTCCAATTTGGTAATGTGACATGCTGAGTGTTGCTGTGAAATGATCATTGTTTGATCATTTGTGATATGATCATTTGTTTGATCATTTATCTTTGTGATCATTACTTTGATCATTTGTTGACCCAAAGCATGGCTTTTTACCAAAGCGTGGCTTTGTGGACGAGACTTCGTCGGACCTCACACCCCGAAAATGGTCAAAACAGGAAGGATGCAGCAAGGTTATTAGGGGTAGCGCCCTTTAGTGTATGTCATTCCTTCTGGATAGAGGTGGTATCATGGTATGGAGCCCAGATACTTAACCTATGTTGCTGCTGCAAACTTATTACTTTGTGCTTGTTGGAAATCGAGGATCCTCGGATGTAGATCGGTTACGATCTGGGGATAGTATATTCGTGTCAGTAGTTACCCAGTTAGGGGTAACCCGGCCTTGTGTTGGCAGAGATCCGGTTTGGTTCTCGGGACGTCATTCCAGAGGCGTTTCCATGTGGCAATGGGAAGTTCCTTGGCCTGACCATTTGTTGGAAATCCAAAGAAACAATACGATCTTGTATAGTTTTAGTTGTAGAAACTATCATTCACTTATGGTGGTTACCACTGTTTGGATGGTAGCTATAGTAGGCATAAGTGTGAAATGCCTATGCTGGCTAAGATTTATATCTTTACTTTCGAAATGATTTTTTCCTACACTATGCACTAGTAATAATATCAAATGTTTCTTTTTAATGCGTATCAAGCATCTTTGGCTATCATAAGGAGAAATCTCCTTCGATTCTGCGTTTGCATTGTGTGTGTGTGTGAGGGAGGCCTTATGGTAGTCTCATTTTTAAAAGCATTGCGGATCTATTTTAAAATTATCCTATTCTTTGTTTTAATGATAAACTGTTTTGAGTTCTCACACCAGTCACATGCCTGACTCGGAGTTTATTGTTTTCCTTTCTAAACTCTGGGTGCCTACCAATTTCCACACGGGCAGTCTAGAGTTAGTTTATCAGGATATTCTGGAATTCAGGAGTTGCTGTAGGCAAGCTGGATGGCATGGCGTATCATTTAGTATATAGTATTATTTTTTCCGTTGTTTGTTGTTGTTTGATTGTTGTACACTCTGATAATGTAATGTAATGTAATGTGATGTAATGTAATAACTGATATAGTTCTTTGTTTAAAGATTATTCATTTATCTATTATATGTTGTTCCGCTGCGATTGTGAGATTCTGATATTGTTCTGTTGTTTTCTTTCTGTTCTGTTCTATCTTTTCTCTCTTCTTCTACCTCTTTCTTTCTTTTTTAAAACCCTAAGAATTCGTATTTCCGTTCACCTTGAGTTAATCAATGGAGATTAGTGTCTATTCAAGGAGTACGGATTTGCGGGTCCTCACAGTTATGGGTTAAATGGGAAATAACAATTATAGATATCGTATATGTCGTAGTAAATGGTATGCAAACGTGAGTGGTGATCAAGTCGGGAGACGTGCACTATTATTATTTCGCTTATGTTATCATTTTTTTGGAATTAAATAAAACATTAACAAAAGTATAAAACAAACCTAAAATGTGTTAATAAATTGGCCATGAAGAAACGAGTCGTGAAAATAATTTATTAGCATCGAAGAGTTTAGCAGCATTTAATTTTGTAGAAGCATCCAAATTACAAAGAAAAAGAGTGAATAATATTTCTAACCTGTTGCACAAAACAATGCCATCATACAAAATAATTCGAAAAATTTCCATTACATATTGTTGAAAAATGATAAAAATTGATCGTTTTTGATAACATATACAATATAAGCCAAGTAATAAAGAAATTGAAATGAAATTCTACATATATATACATATGCATATATGTTTGCATGCCTAGAAATATATAGCGGACATGAGCCAACTTAGTGTGCATTGATGTTATTGATACCCTAACGCACATATATGAAAAAGTAAACTCATAAATAAAAATAAAATTCAACTTCACCTGATGATATTCATACTCCTATGTCAACTATATATCCTAGCATTGTCTATCATATGATTTAGTTAAATTTTCAACAATGACCCACCTTTTTGGACGGTTTAAATGACAATAAACCACACATGTCAAACTCAAACCATTCAAAAGGGAAGATTGTTATGGGGTAAATAAGAAAAAGCAGAGTAAGAAAGAAAAACAAACACAGAATCTCGCAATGGAATGACAAAATATAATAATCAAATAAACAGTTCATGAAGCTATCTACAAATAACTTTTGATTATGCTTTTACAATACAGATCAGAGTTACATATAACAGGAATAAATGCAGTGGAACAACATGATGAAGTGGACATAATGTAATAAATATTAATAGTATTAAACTTCGTCTTCGTGCTCCAGAAAAACAGTATTCAATATATTGAAAAGCTCAGACTGACTCGAGCGAATTGAAAAGACAAAACACTCGAGTCAAAACTAAAAGATCTTATATAATTTAAATCAACAATAAATAAATATGAGCGTAATGGCATTGGAGATGTTTATGGGTTTTAACATCTCCTATCAAGTTTCAAACGTCAGTGCAATAACTTACGAGATTTTTGGGATTACCATCTCCTATGGATCCGTTAAACTATCTGATATGTAGTACAATACGCTATTATAATAGTGTCTACAGTAATGTAAAGTATTAAAATAGCATTAAAGCATTACCCATATCCCTCTTAACACATTTTATATAATTCCGCAGTCTATACAGATTCTGTAAAGTCCACTGTAAACTGATGGGCTATCAGGGAGCACTCCATAGGTACGATACAAACCAAATTCGTAGAACGCGCGATAAGGCATGTGACAAGTCACACGAGGCAATGCCTAGGGTAGGATACTACTGTTTTGCGGATCCGGACTGGTGGTAAAACATAGCGACACTACTGCCTACCTCGAAACACACTCCCATAATCAAAATTGAAGGGTGGCCACAAATCAATCACAAAGTAATAATATGGTATCGAAGAAATGTGCCCGATAGGAGGAGAGACCACACTTGGCCCCGCATGGATCCAATTTTAGCCACATCAAGCTGACTCACAGGAGTAAGGTCTACATAAATACCTCATACAGAATCGTTCGCCAAACCATCCTACTTCATTCTGGAATCTCCACCACGTACACAGTTGTTAAAGTGGTTTTCAGTATTGGCAGAGAGTATGACAATATCCGATCCCGGTCTCTTTAACAACCAATGCTTATTTCAGACCGAATGTTTCTTTTACATTTCAAAAGCCAATTTATAATTTATATCAAAATATTATATTCAATTCAAACACATCACTTTTGAAATCATACTTACTTTCGAATTCATATTCACTTTCGAAATCATATCGATAAGATAGGTTAATTAAATTCTCATTTCAAAATCATCATATTTACTCAAATATGTCATTTCACCAGAAAATATCATTTAAATCCCAACTCAGGTTATAATATCATTTAACCATATTCGCTCTTAAATCAAGGATTTAAATATAGCAGTCCAGCCTTGCATCGTTTATTTTTAGGAAAAGTTTAGATAGATTTAAAATAGTTTAAATAGTTTTTAATAGTTTAAAATAATTAAAATAGTTTAAATTAGTTAAAATATTTTAAAATACTTTAAAATAGTTTTAAAATAGATTAAAATAGTTTAGGTGGATTTAAGATAGTTTTAAATAGATTTGAAGTAGATAAATAGATTTAAAATAAATTAAATAGATTTAAAATAAACTGAATAGATTTAAAATAAATTAAATAGATTTAAAATAAACCGAATAGAATTAAAATAAATTAAATAGATTTAAAATAGATTAAAATGGATTAATTAGTTTAAATTAGGTAAAATATATTAAATTGGATTAAATAGATTATAATAGATTAAAATTAATTAAAATAGTTTAAATTGATTAAAATAGTTCAAAATAGATTAGTTTAATAGTTGAAAATCTTAATAGTCGAGGTTTTTCAAAATGATGTATTTCTTAAATAGTTTACATTAAACTAATGAATTTGAAATTTACATCAAATAAAACTATTTCTTCCATTTCAACAGACCTGGACCATATCCAGATTTCAAATCAAAACCCAATTTCAAATCTTGAATATTAATTTAAGCTATTCCAATTTCAATAGATTTCAAAACTACAAATTTCAAACATTCCAATAAATCAATCTCGATAAATTTCATTTATACTTCAAATTCAGCTTTAGAATTTCAATCTAAATTCTTGAGCAATTCACTTAAAATAATTCCAAAATTTCAATTTGAATCCTTTTAATCCGTTCATATAGACCAATTCAGTTTATATAAATCAAATTCTATTTTTAATATCACTTAATTGGATTCAAAGTTTAAGGGTTTAAAATCATTTAATTAACCAAATTCGGTGTCCAAATACAATTTTCTACCCTATGGTCAAGTGATACGAATATTTATCATTTCAATCTGCAAATATTTTAAATTTTATGGGCATATATTATTTCAACCCGCAATTCCAAATTTAATTTCAAATCCATGAAATCGCTCGAGTTTATCATTTCAACCCATAAACGATTTCTCCCTAATCTATCAAATCGTTCGGGTATGTGTCATTTCAACCCATAGGGAACTTGCACTATTATAACAATATAAAATATAACATCCAGTCATCTAATATCAACAACCAACATTCACCACAATCACCATTCAAACCAATCAATAAACAATAACAAGCGACCAATTATCTATAACGGGTATTAACTAGCAATTTAGAATTTAGTGTTAAATTAATGGCGATAATATTCAATAAAAGTCAGATTTAACCGGAATGACAACTTAAATATACCAATCATCAACCAATCAATCTCTAATTGCATCATAAATTCAATTTAACTAACATAAGATAATCCAGTAGTTGTGAGTGGGTTAAAACATTCACCTTTGATTTGTCATCGATTTAAAATCTATAATTAGCCTAAGAATTTTGATTGCCTCAGAATGTAACCGAACCAAAAATGTTTGGAATTTCGGTACGATCGCAGTGGAATAAACCGCATGTGAATCCGACCTCGTATGTAAAAAATATATGGTAGTTATAACATTTAAAATCAAAATTTAAATAAAATAATATATATGAACCAGATCGAGCCATGTCATCATGTTCCACACAAAAACCCTAGATCACCTGGAAATGCTCGTACGCGACAAAGCAACGCATGCCGTAGATGAACTTCGACCACGCCTCAGAATCCCGTGCCGCCCCCTACGGCCGCCACGACCTTCCCCCACGACCTCCGATTTCCATCGCCACCATCACGACCCCAAAATGCAGCCATCGCCATTTCCCTTTTTTGACTTAATAGAATTTTTTAGTTCGATCTGGCCATCAATTCCACGAACGAGCCATGCCGATGAACAGCGCGCGACACTCTCCACAACCTGGTACCCTTGATTCGACGATCGGTTGAAGTTGATCACAACACAATGAACGACCGATATTTGTTCCTCGAATTCTGGATACCCAGAAACCAAAATAAAAAAAACTACATATCGGAATTGCGCTCGTCAAGAGCTTCAAATTGGTATATAATATGTTAGGGTTCTAAGGAGTTTGATTTTGAAATTGAATTTGAAATTGGAAGAGGGTTTTGAAACTGGAATATGTTTTTGCCATTGAGAAGGAGAAATAGACAGATGAAATTGTATGTATTGAAATAAGAAATGAGAAACAATTAGGGTTTATAACAGCCTATATATAACCAGATCTGAATTAGAAACGAATGGATTAGATTAGACTGATCGAAACGATGCATAACCCAAAAAGTCCATTTTGACCCGAAATGAAAATAGGTCATCTCATATATCAAAATAGATGTTTTAGATATTTTTAAATTCAATGGAACAGGTTCCAAGTCCTAATTTCATCGTATGAAGAAGTTAGCTCTAAAATCGGCTTATTTCAAATAGATTTCTACGCGTTTCGAGTTCGTACGACCAAATGACAAGTCCGATCGTTGCGAAACTTGAAATCCTATAATAATTCACCGTTACGGATCTGATGAAACTAGTTTTGTCAAAATCCGAGACAATGGTTAAATGGATATTTTCACGTTCATTAAATAAATTATTATTAAAATGATTTTATCACTTTTCAAATTCAAATTTAGTAACCAACAATTTATTTATCATTTTTAATTACTTAGTAATTTATAATATTTTAAAACAAATTCCCATATCAATTTAATATGTAGATATTGCACAAATTACACCATTCAAATTTCAATTGCAATAACGATTGATTATTATTTTAAACTCCAATAAATCTATTTATTTGATTTTCTAACTTATTATCCAATCCACTATTACTCTAAGGATATAGTTAACATTCGTTTGCCATTTATTACATCAATATTCTACTGTTATCATTTTAATTCGCATTAACACTAATATTTCAGTAGATTAATTGCAATTGATTCCCAATTTAATTTCAATGGATTAAATAATTGGTGATCAATGAGAATTGTTAACTTTTAATTTATTTGATCACATTTATAAGTTTATTATCTAAAACAAATGTTATAACTACTTACAAAATGCTTATTTTTAAATTACGAATTATTTCACCAATTAATATAACGTTTAATTTATTTTCTTATTATAAATTTTTAACCAATTATAATTTACAATCATTACAATTACATAAGATTACATTTGATTATTCATTTATACATTATATTTACATTATTAAACTTATTCTAATTAGTTTCTTCATTCCTACATCATAAAATTTATTTTCTTCCAGCATTAAATTATAAAATCTTATTAAATTCAATAATTTAATTATTGGAAAATTACGGGCCGCTGTAGTTGACTTTAGCATTTGCAGTTTGCCTTTTAATTAACATAGAATATAATTTTAGAGCCACCTATTTTTTTCTTAGAGATATAATAAATCTTTATCATATATGGTATAAATTTTTTAAAATTGCATGACTTTAAATTTTCCCCTAATTAATACTAATTTGTATCTGGATACCATGATATAAACAATAAGAATTATGTTTCACATCGCAATCTCATAAATAGAGTTTTATATTGTAATTTATGGTAACTAAGGCTTATTAGTTGAACGATATAATGGAAATATGATGGCATTTTATAATAAAAACTTGACGGTTTTAACTCAATGAAAAGAGGAATTATAATATGTTTGACTCGTCAATGTAAGACAATTGTAAAATGATACCTATATATTTGGAATTTCAAGAAGATTATGATTATAAGCTCAAGCGTTAAATACTTACTTGATTAGATTTCTTTTTCTTAATTATAAAGTAGAGAAAGATATTGGAGTAACCATTGCAGCTTCAAAATTATATAAGGAAAATATAAAATTATGTGATTATGCCACATGTTGAGTGATGAGTTAATGCATCATATATTTTATAAATGGAAACATTTATGCTCAAACATGGAGAATATTCAAACCTATATATTGAAAATATATACACTCAACTATGATAAATGTGTAAACTTGCTAAATATTATCATGGAAATTAGGAATCCAATAACGCATTTATTTAACTCAAACATACTTCTTTTTGTTACTCTTTGATCCTAGTATAGAACAAAACCCCATAATTCTTTTCAACAATCAATTTACGATTTATAATTTCATTGCAATGATTTGAAATTAATTCATCTATTATGATATATAAGTATTTAATTTTTAATCAAAAAAGTATGTTGACGGAAAACACATGTGATTATCATGAGCATAATCTAACAAAGCTACTGAACTAAACATGGTAACCTCAATATAGCCCTAGGGACATCAACCTTCACGTAAACACAATCGACCAAGCATTAATTATCTCAAGGGTGAGAATTTTCCACTAACTTCACTGGTAGAAATTTACGCATATGAGTGTCACTTATCCAAAATTAAATAAATAAAATATATATATACATATACATACATACATACATACTACATACATACATACATACATACATACATATATATATATATATATATATAATTTCCATCAAACTTGGTGGTTAAGTAATAAATCTAGAGGTAACTATAGATATTAAAGACTAATGGTAAAAGAGAAGTATTTATATTATATGTCTCATGAAAAATATTTTTATACTGTAAAAGGAAAAGGGAAAGCAACAATTCATGTTCAAATCCAGTATTGAAATTAGTATTTTTAGCAACACTACAACATGTTAGTAAAGAATATTTCTTACCATTTATTAAGTGATTAAAGAATTATTTGGTAGCTTCTAATGCTATATCAATATATTATATGCAACATACGCTTATGTAGGATACCATAAATTAGTTAGTAAATTCATAATTTAAGTCATTCGTGTATTAAAATAATGGTTAAGTTCGTGATTTTGATTATAACACAAATTCAAAATTTTAGAAATCCATTAAATAAATAATCTTATGCCTAATATATGCTTACTAACTTTACCAAACTTTTTCTATAGAAAAACAAAGAAAAGAAACCATTTAAGTGCATACCTTTCAAGTTTTCATGACTTTCATGGTTTTTACTACTGCCTTACCATCAAAATAAAGCTAAACCGTTCATGTTGTAGTATCATTGATTCTTTATAGTAAAAATGTTGTTGTAAAGTAGCCAAAATAATAGCTCTCCATGTTTTCTTTTCATAACATTGTACTCTAACTTTCTGCTCAATTTTAGAATTAATTTTATCATAAATATTAAGCTCATTTTACGATTGTATTTTTAAATAAACGTAATGTTTTAAAGATGAATTTATTACTATCTGTTACAAAATTTTCAGTTATATTTATAGGTAGTTCTCAAAAACAACTATTAGTTAACCCACAAAAGGTTAACCTGACCGGAGAAATCATGCTATATGTTCAAACTGTTATTATTTGAAATTATTATATTTACAAATGAAAAACAAAATCAAATGGTATTGTATCCAATTGTAAGTAGCAATAACAAATTCAAACATTCGAAGATGAACACTGAAGTCATATGAATATAAAATGGTTTGAGCTTGGATTTGGGGAACATCCAATATACTGGTTTTAAAAAAATTAAAGATTTCAAGAGAGTAAAAGCTTAAAGTTTATAATCATAAAAGGAAACCTAAACCCTAATAAAAAATAGAATAACTATTGGTACTTGAAGGTCAAAAAAGCGATGATAGAGTAAGTAGAAGAAAAGAACGATGAAAAAATCAAAAAAGAAAAGAGTTTGTAACGACCCGAAATTTTCGACCCCGAAAATTCGACACTAATACGTTCACTGTAGAAGTGCAGAGCAATCGAATGATAGAAATTTTAGATTGTTAGGGCAGAGAAGAAAAAGAGTTAGAAGAAGAAACAGAAAACAAAGCACAGAATCTTGCAATCACAGCTGAACAAAATATAATACCAAATAACCGCATTTAGACAAAGAAAGCTGTAAATGTCAATTTACAATAATATATCAGAGTATAACCATTCACAAAAACTGGACAGTTGTAACAACTTTTTCGGAGTACAATCAATACAAATTCTAATAAACAGCGGAATCAATACGTCGCTGCCATCTAGCTCGCCTCCTGAGCTCCAGAATGTCCTAACCTGAAAATCAGTAATACTCGGTCTGACCCGAGCATTACATTAAAGTAACACCCGAGTCAGGCTAGAAACCAGCATGAGTAAACCCATTTAATATGAAATACTTAAAGTTGTAAAACTTCTTGAAAACCCAGGTAACTCGTTCATCACTGCGAGTTTTATCTTGCTATAGCCAAAAATTTATTTCATAAAACAATATATAAGTACCGTTACTTAGATTAAATGGAAAATTTTATTTAATTTATTCTATTCCAGCCAATTTATTCTAAAATCAAATCTATAAAGAGGTACAGTAGTTACTAATCGAAGTGGTTCCGGATATTGCTGATATCCGAACCCGATCTCTTTGAGTCCAATGCCATCTTTGAGCCAAGTAGTTTAAGTAAGACAATTCAATTTAAATTCAGAATCTCATATTCACATAGAAATTTCTATTCAAATAAATGGCTCACATTTATCCATAGCTATATCACAGAACATCACAATTATCAAACTAGAGCTGTTAATCAATCCAAACATTCAATACAGTTTAATCATCCATAAGCAAGATAACTTTCACACCATTTTCTAATTAACTTAATCAAATCACAAAATAAATTAGATTAATTATAAATCCAGCTTAATTACAAACCCTTAATCATTATTTTAATTAATTATTGCCATTAATTAATTATCCTTTAATTGCTTAAGACCTTAATTAATTTAAAAATAATCCATTTATCTTAACTAATTACTTAATTATCATTTAAATTTTATTTGAATTAAATATATGGAATTAACATACAAAATCACTTGAGACCCTTTGATTAATTAAAATTTAATACGTTTTTCTTAATCACTTACTTAATTACATCGTTTTATTTTTTAAAACACTTAGGAATTTAACTAAATAATTAACCTAATATATAACTATTCAAAACCAAATCAATTAATCTTAAAAACATTTCACATTAAAATTTAAATCTTTGAAATTTGCTTGATAACTTGATCAAAACTATTGCTTTGAAAACTTGTTTAATATTTACTTTGGAAACCTGTACATTTTCTTTGCTTTTAAAAACTTGTTAATAACTTGTTTATAAAATTTACTTTCATTGAAATATAGAAAACTCGAGCCAAGACCAAAAATGCCCGAGCCACCACTCAAGCCAAACTCTCATCCACTTCCCTTCAATAGAATTCGCATACGACTTCGAGCAACACCCTATCCTCCCTGATGCTCCAATCAACACGACAACATCAGAAATGGATGGACACACATGAACGTGCACACATGATCTGATCATCTTTGGCCAACGTTCCGACCACCAACAATTCATCGACGTTCCACTCAGTCGACCCGACCACCTAGGACAATCGATCATGCCAGGAATCGAAATCGAGCAAATCATGCTTCACAGGAACCCAACTCGATCATCGAAAACCACCTCGCACCATCGCCTCCGATCGCCAGGAACTTCGCTATCACGTCCAGACTTCCGCCGCACTCTCACGCTTCGTTTCCCCCACCACTGATCAACTCCGATGCAATCCTCGACGCCACACGAGACTCGAAAACATCATCGACCAGAGCAGGTCGATAAACCCTACTCTACCATCGTGAGTAAACCCATTTAATATGAAATACTTAAAGTTGTAAAACTTCTTGAAAACCCAGGTAACTCGTTCATCACTGCGAGTTTTATCTTGCTATAGCCAAAAATTTATTTCATAAAACAATATATAAGTACCGTTACTTAGATTAAATGGAAAATTATATTTAATTTATTCCATTCCAGCCAATTTATTCTAAAATCAAATCTATAAAGAGGTACAGTAGTTACTAATCGAAGTGGTTCCGGATATTGCTGATATCCGAACCCGATCTCTTTGAGTCCAATGCCATCTTTGAGCCAAGTAGTTTAAGTAAAACAATTCAATTTAAATTCAGAATCTCATATTCACATATAAATTTCTATTCAAATAAATGGCTCACATTTATCCATAGCTATATCACAAAACATCACAATTATCAAACTAGAGCTGTTAATCAATCCAAACATTCAATACAGTTTAATCATCCATAAGCAAGATAACTTTCACACCATTTTCTAATTAACTGAATCAAATCACAAAATAAATTAGATTAATTATAAATCCAGCTTAATTACAAACCCTTAATCGTTATTTTAATTAATTATTGCCATTAATTAATTATCCTTTAATTGCTTAAGACCTTAATTAATGTAAAAATAATCCATTTATCTTAATTAATTACTTAATTATCATTTAAATTTTATTTAAATTAAATATTTGGAATTAACATACAAAATCACTTGAGACCCTTTGATTAATTAAAATTTAATACATTTTTCTTAATCACTTACTTAATTACATCGTTTTATTTTTTAAAACACTTAGGAATTTAACTAAATAATTAACCTAATATATAATTATTCAAAATCAAATCAATTAATCTTAAAAACATTTAATATTAAAATTTAAATCTTTGAAATTTTCTTGATAACTTGATCAAAACTATTGCTTTGAAAACTTGTTTAATATTTACTTTGGAAACCTGTACATTTTCTTTGCTTTTAAAAACTTGTTGATAACTTGTTTATAAAATTTACTTTCATTAAAATACAGAAAACTCGAGCCAAGACTAAAAATGCCCGAGCCACCACTCAAGCCAAACTCTCATCCACTTCCCTTCGATAAAATTCGCATACGACTTCGAGCAATACCCTATCCTCCCTGATGCTCCAATCAACACGACAACATCAGAAACGGATGGACACACATGCACGTGCACACATGATCTGATCATCTTTGGCCAACGTTCCGACCACCAACAATTCATCGACGTTCCACTCAGTCGACCCGACCACCTAGGACAATCGATCATGCCAGGAATCGAAATCGAGCAAATCATGCTTCACAGGAACCCAACTCGATCATCGAAAACCACCTCGCACCATCGCCTCCGATCGCCAGGAACTTCGCTATCACGTCCAGACTTCCGCCGCACTCTCACGCTTCGTTTCCCCCACCACCGATCAACTCCGATGCAATCCTCGACGCCACACGAGACTCGAAAACATCATCGACCAGAGCAGGTCGATAAACCCTACTCTACCATCGTTCCACCTCCACGACGAACTAAAAATTCACCAACTGATTTTCCCAAGACCGTCGATATACTAGCTGCCTCTAGTATCGATTCCGACGCACCACCATCTTCGATCGCCGAGAAATTGAGCAAAATTCGACTTTCGTTCTACTCGAAAGTTCTCAACAATTATAAACTTAAAAATCATGAAATCATTGTTAAAAATCATAGTTTTTAATGATGAGTCAGATTACATAATCAAAACAAGGAAATTAAACAATCGATTTTCTGATTTTAATTGGTTTTCACCGTTCTTCTAGGATTCCAGTAAATCTACTTGCTAATTTTACTTAAAAACATTTTTAAAAGTCAAATTTAGTTATTACAAACATATTATCTTTAAACATCATAACTTGAAATGAATTATATGAAGAGGAATTAAGTTTTTTTTGAGTAAGTTCGTATGTTGGATACTAACAGAGACAGGTTCATCAATACGCAGACATGCACATACATATATACAATAATTCATCCGTATTCCAATTAAAATACATCCATACAAACATTATTCACAACATTACTTCAAGAATTTTGCAAATGCATCAGAATATAAACACATATTTAGCCTTTAAAGGTTATGTTTACTCACTATATTATGGATAAACAGAGAACAGAGCTTTCTGAAAATTTGAAATCTGCACTTGAATTTGATCTGCAACTTAATTTACTTTGGGTTGAGTTGATCTTGAATCTTTGCTTGCTTCAGTTGAAATTTAAAGTTTGATTTATTTTTTCATTTTAGTTTTAAGTTTGGTTTGAGAGAATGAGAGAAGGAAGAAAAGGAGAAAGACTGGTTTGTAGAAATGAAAGAGTTGTGTACAGATTTGTTCTCTAAAGCATGTTATTTATATTTTTCAATTTAAATGAAAACAATGCCACTTGTAAACATATATCTTTCATAAGCCTACACATGTCCAAAACATTTATTTTATATTTTATTAATTTATGTTTCATGTTTATGTATTCATACTAATTATGTTTATCTCATGTAATTCAAAAGATATATATATATTAAAACCTCTTATTTATTCTTGTTTAAGTCTTTACTTAAGTTATTACTATTTTAAATAATAACTATATATAAATACTTATCTTAAGTGTTTTAAAATGTAGAATTTTAACTTTATATAACTTTTGAGAATTATTATATTAAATTCAAACCAATGCTTCCTATTTACAATATATACATATATAGACATAATAATAATTAGAAACATATTTTTATTTGTTTTGAAAAGATAAATTTACCAATTTAAATAATTATATAAGAAGATTATAAAATTAATATTTCCAAAATTCCGAGTCATCACATTCCTCCCCCTTAAAAGTATTTCTTCCCCCAAATTTGAAAGCAAAGATAATTTAATATTCAAACAATGAAGCAAGAATTTTAATTATAATGCTTATTATCAGTTAAATTATTCTTAAACATTTTAACTCTTAACTATTTTTTTATTTTTTTTAAAACACTTTAAAATCTACATAATATTACAAAATAGCTTTATAAAAATACTTTTTATAACTCGATGTTTCAACAAGTTCATCCTTATTCTCACAGAAATTCGGTCATACGTTGGTCAGGCATAGGACTGAAGATCTTTAAGTACTTAGTAGACTCATTTTCAACATCCAGTGAAAATACTTGGAAAATGTTTTTTGAAAATGTAGAAAACATTTTTGTGAGAATGCTCTGAAAATCATCACCCCCTTCATGGTCATAGTTAGCCTGATGATTACGTCGCCATCATGGCAAAACCATAGAAAACTATAGGCATCTGAGCCCCTCGATTACACCATGGAACCGCCACAGATCGAAGCTACACCCGGGTTATGTTGCCATTACGGCAAAAACTGTGTAACTGCAGGCATCAACACCCTCGAATTTCGCTGCCAAATGAAACTTCACCATACAGACCGCATGGATCGCAGACTAAATCAGTCGAATTCCAATGTAGCCTGTAGGCACTCACTGCCACACGACTTCCACTATGTCTTCATAGATCGCAGTCTACCAATGTTACATCGCTCTCCCAGCGAAATCAAACGTAGACCTTAGGCAATCACTGCCCTCGACTTCCTCTATGGTGCGTAGGAGATCATAGTTACACCGAGTTACACGGTCGTCACAGCATAACCCCAGTGTCTCTGTAGGCATCAGCGCCCTCGACTTTCGCTACCCCAACCACAATCCTCAGGAACTTCAATTTGTCCGGACATCCTTTTAGGATCAAATTTAGAACCCCCTTAGGGCTCAAGGCAGAACCACCCCATGGATCTCCTACTAAGTTTCAACTCTAAATGTGCATGCCTTTTTCCCCATAGCATTCTCAAAACATTTTATACTATACACATATAGTATCTTTTAAATCATACTCATTATATGTCTCACATATAAATCCCATTTACACAAAATTGATATCTCAAAATCAATAGTTTTCAAACTTGGCTTTCCAAATTTCCAAAATTGATTTTCCAAAAATCAAAAGCCTTTCAAAATTAGTGGGTTCCAAAAACCCTTTTTCCAATTTCATAAAAACAGATATATATATATATATAAGTTTATTCTTTTAACTAGAACAAATATTTTTGGATCACTTCCTACTTAAATAAATTCCTTTTATACTTCAAATATTTTTCAAAGATCTTTTCTTCTGGTTATAGATTCAATAAGAAGAGTTTATCATACAAAACCAATATATATAACTTTAATTATGCCAAATCAACGTTTAAATTCGATTTTCTTTTAAAAAAATTATTTGCCACCTTACTTACTTTTTATAAAATGAGTTTAAGTTATAGTGATATCGATCTTCCACTCTTATTCATCATATATCTCAAAATATACTTTTCTATTTCAAAAATCATTTTTACATTTCTTCCCAAAAATTTCAATATCTATTTCATTCAAGCACGTACGATGTATATATCATCCGTACGCAAAATCAAATTCAATCGCTCGCTCGATTACGCAATTTCATTTTCGAACTAATATCGTTCACCCTACTTCCTAGTGCAGACTCAGATCTGGTTTCTTGATCAGAAACCATCATTCTCCTTGTGTAGCCATAATTATGATAGAGAATTTCCAAAATCAATCAAAAATCCATATCCAGGGTTCGCCGTCGAAAATCGAGTGAAAAATCCCTACTCGGATCGATATACTATCTCGCAATTGTGTGCCCAAATTTGAATCAAATCGTTATGCGAATAGAATAATATACATACATTCCACATATTTACCTTCATTGATTATCAGCTAAATCAATTTTCTTTTACTTCACATTCATTTTGATTCCTATTCACTTATTCACAATTGCTTTCATTTCCATTTGGGTTATCATTTCAACTCTTACATAATTGGTATTTAGATCAAACAGTTTCTACCCTGACCAGTTTGAATTTAGAAAATAGCTTAAAAAGTTTAAAATGGATAAGTAGTTGTAAAATAGTTATTAGTTGTAAATAGCAGTAGAATAGTTAAGCATTTATAAAATAGTCGTAAAATAAGTTTAAGATAGTTTGGGTTTTAAAAAGAAAAGTTATAGAGTAAATAGCTAGGAAAAATAGATCTAAAATAGTTTATATTAAAACAATTTATTTGAAAATAGTTTCAGAGTCAAACTGGTTTAATTTCCCAATCTCCACTTTCAATCAATTTTCAATTTCCACTTGCTTTTAAATTGATTCAATTCCAGTTCAATTTGAACTAACCTCAACTCCCATTCCAAATTCAAATAAAATTTCAATTTAAACAAATTTTCAATTCCAAATTCTAATTAATTCATTTCAATTCCACCTTTAAATTAATTCCAATTTCATTCCAAATTTTAAATCATCTCAATTTACACAAATTCGAGTTAAATCTTAAAATGTTGATTTAATCCCTTAAATCAATTTAACCTTTACTTAACTTATTTCAAGGTTCAAGTAAGAGTTCAAAAACCTTTTAAACAATTTAATCTTCGAAATCCAATTTATTACCTAATTTTGACTTCAAATTTTGAAACCAATTCTTAAACAATTTCAGTTTGCAAGTTCATTTTTATCATTTAAACCTTAAGTTCAAAGTGATTCCATTTCCATAATTTCAAATTTTATTTCTAAAAATCAAAATCATTTAAAGTAATTTAAAATTAAAGTTTTATTTCCATTTAATTTCAGCAATGGATACATATATATATATATATATATATATATATATATATATATATATCATTTCAATCCACTTCTTAATTCATACAAAACAATCCAATTTACAGTTCCATAGATTATTAATAACAACAGGATGATATCAGGTTAAGTCAAAGTAAATAAATATCCAAATTATCTAAAGCATCCATCAATAGCATCAATTACCAATTTCTAGAACTCAAACCTGTTGAGATCACACATAACTCCCTTTTCAAATCAACCCATTTATCTTTCCTAAGTTAAACCTCAATTTCATCTTGAAATTTCCAATTCAGGTTATTCGTTCTAACTTATTTAACTTCCCCTAAGTTAAATTCAATTTATTTAATCCAGTCAACCTTACTCAATTTGAATTCTCCATTTCAAAATTTTAAACTTCTTATCAATACTTTTTCCTGCTTATAAGTTCAAAAACATATTTCTCTTTGGGTTTTTACACCACATTTCAGGGGAAAATTCAAAACTCAATACTTAGTGTTTACTTCTAATCAACTTGATATTATGTATATCTACTTATATATACATGTTTATTTCATCTGCACACCAAGTCATACTTTCAAATTTAAACCCTTCTTGGTTTTTAATTTAAAACAAATTCCTTAAAAATAAATAAAACATCTCTTGTTTTAAAATAAAATTTCCACATTCAAAAATATTCTGAATAATATTATTTGTTATTTCTTTTAACATTTTGACACAATTTCAAACTTTCTAGACTTATAAAACTTCACAATTTAAACCCTTTCCAATTTATAACTTATATAAATTATTACTTCCTTAAAGCACTTCATTCTGCTTTGTCATTGTTTATTTTTAGAAACTAAACATCCCTTTATTTAGACACAACAAACATTTTATGATAATAACTAAGATTATCATATCTAGAAACCAATTCACTATATATATTATCTCACAATTTATTGGAAAATAAAATCAGGGCAACTTAATTCAACATTCTGAAAACACTTCTAAAAGATTCAGGATTCTAATTTCTGGTTTGAATCCATTTCTAACTTATCTTATTTGTATAGTTCATAATATCCAATTCCTATATGGTTATATATAATACCACTTAAATTCTTATGATCTTATTCAACTTTAATAATCAACAACCAATTACCTTAATAATTAGAAAAATTATTGCTTTATATACCAAAATATAGGCTTATATAAAAACTACTTTTTAAAACTACTTTTAAAAATCGTTATATAGGGAAATAACAAGTACGCTCTCATATAATACGCTCAACTCATTCTAGAGTACTACTGACCCTATCTCTAATGAGTAACCCACCAGAGCCAAGGTTCTCGCTCAACCTTCTGCTCTAATACCAAATGCAACAACCCAAAATTTTCGACCCCGAAAATTCGACACTAATATGTTCACTGTAAAAGTGCAGAGCAATCGAACGCCGAAAATTTCAGATTGTTAGGGTAAAGAAGAAAAGGAGGTAGAAGAAGAAATAGAAAACAAAGCCATAATCTCACAATCGCAGTGGAACAAAATATAATACCAAATAATAACATTCACACAAAGAAAGCTGTAAATGTTAATTTACAACAATATATCAGAGTGTAACCATTCACAAAAACTGGACAGTTGTAACTACTTGTCCTGAATACAATCAATACAAATTCTAATACACAGTGGGATCAATACATCTCTGCCATCCAGCTCGCCTCCTGAGCTCTTGAACGTCCTAACCTGAAAATCTGTAATACTCGTTAGACCCAAGCATTACATTAAAGGAACACCCAAGTCAGGCTGGAAACCAGCATGAGTAAACACTTTTAATATGAAATACTTAAAGTTGTAAAACTTCTTGAAAACCCAGGTAACTCGTTCATTACTGCGAGTTTTATCTCGCTATAACCAAATATTTATTTTACAAAACAATATCTGAGTACCGTTACTTAGTTTAAATGGACAAGTTTACTTAATTTATTCCATTCCAGCCTATTTATTCTAAAATAAAATTAATAAAGAGGTATAGAAGTTACTAATCGAAGTGGTTTTGGATATTGCCGATATCCGCACCCGGTCTCTTCGAATCCAATGCCATCTTTAAGCCAAGTTGTGTAAGTAAAACAATTCAATTGAAATTCAGAATATCATATTCACACAGAAATTTCTATTCAAATAAATGGTTTGCATTTATCCATAGCTATATCACAGATCATCATAATTATCATACTAGAGATATTAATCAATCCAAACATTCAATACAATTTAATCATCCATAAGCAAGATAATTGTCACACCATTTCTAATTAATTTAATTAAATCACAAAATAAATTAAATTAATTATAAATCCAGCTTAATTGCAAACCCTTAATTATTATTTTAATTAATTATCCTTTAATTGCTTAAGACCTTAATTAATTTAAAGATAATCCATTTATCTTAATTAATTACTTAATTATCATTTAAATTTTATTTAAATTAAATGTTTGGAATTAACATACAAAATCACTTGAGGCTCTTTGATTAATTAAAATTTAATACATTTATCTTAATCACTTACTTAATTACATCATTTTATTTTTGAAAACACATTGGATTTAATTAAATAATTAACCTAATACATAATTATTCAATACCAAATCAATTAATCTTAAAAACATTTAACTTTAAATTTTAAATCATTGAAATTTGCTTGATAACTTGATCAAAACTTTTTCTTTGAAAACTCGTTTAATATTTTCTTTGGAAGCTTGTGAATTTTATTTGCTTTTAAAAACTTGTTAATAACTTTTTTATAAAATTTATTTTCATTGAAATATAGAAAACTCGAGCCAAAACCCAAAATACCCAAGCCACCACTCGAGCCAAAATCTCATCCACTTCCCTTCGATAAAACTCGTGTACGACTTCGAGAAACACTCTATCCTCCCCGATGCTCCAATCAACACGGCACCATCAGACACAGATGGACACATGTGCACGTGCATATATGATCTGATCAATCTCCGGCCAACGTTCCGACCACCAACAAATCACCGACTTTCCACTCAGTCGACCCGACCACCCACGACAATCAATCGCGCCAGGAATCAAAATCAAGAGAATCATGCTTCATAGGAATCTAACTCGATCATCAAAAACCACCTTGCACTGTTGCCTCTGATCGCCAGGAACTTCGCCATCACGTCCAGACTTCCGCCATAGTCCCATGCTTCGTTTCCCCCACCTCCGATCAACTCCGATGCAATCCCCGATGCCACACGAGCCTTGGAAACATCATCGTCCAAAACAGGTCGATAAACCCTACTCCATTGTCGTTCCACCTCCACGGAGAACTAATAATTCACCGACTAATTTTCCCAAGACCCTCGACATACGAGCTACCTCTAGCATCGATTCCGACGCACTACTATCTCCGATCGTCGAGAAATCGAGCAAAGTTCGATTTTCGTTCAACTCGAAAATTCTCATCAATTATAAACTTAAAAATCATGATATCATTATCAAAAATCATAGTTTTTTGTGACGAGTCAAATTATAAAATCAAAACAAGGAAATTAAGCAATCGATTTTTCGACTTTAATTGGTTTTCACTGTTCTTCCTTGATTCCAGTAAATCTACTTGCTAATTTTACTTAAAAACATTTCTAAAAATCAAATTTAGTTATTACAAACATATTATCTTTAAACATCATAACTTGAAATGGATTATATGAAGAGGAATTGAGTTTTTTTTGAGTAAGTTGGTATGTTGGATACTAACAGAGACAGGTTCATCAATAGACAGACATGCACATACATATGTACAGTAATTCATCTATATTCCAGGTAAAATACATACATGCAAACATTATTCACAACGTTACTTCAAGAATTTTGCAGATGCATCAGAATATAAACACAGATTTAGCTTTTAAAGGTTATGTTTACTCACTGTATTTTGGATAAACAGAGAACAAAGCTTTTTGAAAATTTGAAATCTACACTTGAATTTGATCTGCAACTTGATTTACTTTGGGTTGAGTTGAACTTGAATGCTTGCTTCAGTTGAAATTTGAAGTTTGACTTATTTTTTTCTTTTTAGTTTTAATTTTGGTTTGAGAGAATGAGAGAAGAAAGAAAAGAGAAAGACTGGTTTGAAAAAATGAAAGAGTTGTGTACAACTTTGTTCTCTAAATCATGTTATTTATTTTTTTCAATTTAAAAGAAAACAATGCCACTTGTAAACATATATCCTACACATGTCCAAAACATTTATTTTATATTTTTTTATGTTTTATTAATTTATATTTTATGTTTACATATTCATAATAATTATGTTTATCTCATGCAATTCAAAATATATATATATATATATATATATTCAAACCTTTTATTTATTCTTGTTTAAATCTTTACTTAAGTTATTACTATTTTAAATAATAACTATATATAAATACTTATCTTAAGTGTTTTAAAATGTAGAATTTTAACTTTAAATAACTTTTGAGAATTATTATATTAAATTCAAACCAATGCGTCCTATTCACAATATATATATATATATACACACATAATAATAATTTGAAACATATTTTTATTTGTTTTGAAAAGAATTTTTTTCCAATTATATAAGAAGATTATCAAATTAATATTGCCAAAATTCTGGGTCATCATAGAGTTTCTAATTCAAACGTGGAAAAGTTGGAAAAAAACTGTTAATTATCTGTATAAGTCCACTAAAAATAATTTAAGATGAAAATTGTTAATAAATAAAAACAGCACTTTCAGTTTAAGAAAGAGAATTTGTTTGCATTTGCGATTAGATATTTGAAGTCGAAGCTTGATAAAAATAAATAATGTAGAGAGATAAACTCACTTCGCCATGGCTCCATATTAAGGAGGCAAGAAAAATTGGAAGTGGGAAATTTTAGAAAAAAAATAAAATGAGAAAATTTCAAATTTGGAATTCAAAAAAGAATAACAATTTGGAGAGCTAGCGAGCGACAAAGGGATGGAACAAAAGTATGTTGATCAAGGTAATTAATTTTTGTCGAAACGTTCATTTATTAATAAAAGGGCGATTAGACAGTGGATTTAAATAAAATAATTGAGAAGGGAAAGTGATTAAATTCCTAAATGGAGAAAAGATAAGATTAAATATAGTAATTAAATTTGAAAAAATGGAAAATAAATAAATTGTTGTTGAATTATGGTCAGAACTTGAAATTTGAAACAACCTAACTACAAGATGCAATGTTAACTTACCCCATTTTTTTCTTCTTATTTTCAAGTAAGATGTAAGATAAACAATAACCTTAGAGTTATGTAAGATCATTTTGAAGAAGAAGAAGAAAACGAGGTTAAACAATTAAGGGCCAATAACAATTGCCAAATACTAACAGTTAAATACTCAAGCGGTTTACAATGTTAAAATGGTTAAACTACCAATTTATTAAAATTTCAAGGTTTATCAATAATAAAATAGCGGAAACAATTGAGTACATAACCTATTGTGAAGCATATATTCTAGATTTATGTTTATTACTCATATTGTATACAATAATATACTACACCACCCTGTCCTCTCCATCCTTCTCCCACCCTATCCTCTCCGTCCTTGTCCTCCTCTCGTATCATTTCCGACACCCCCTAGTCCTCTCCTGTCTCCTCCGCCTCCTGACTCGGTCACTATCAATCCAAATCCACCTATCCTTTCTGTACCTTTATCTTCTTCTATTGTGTCTTCTTCTCTACCTCCTCCAAATCTCACCATGCCTTCTTCCTTTTGTATCTCCTCTGATATTCTTCCTTCCCCCCTGTAACTTATTAACACACATGGACTTCCCTTTTCAAGAACCTACCTTGCAACGCAGGTAAGTGCATGCCTATTCATATGAACATAGCCTTCAATGGTTTGCTATAATACCTCCAACTCAAGTCATAGATGCGGGTGTTGCAATATGGAAAGATTATGTAGTAGGGTTCTTCTTAGATAAACCCTTATCTTTCTCATATGTAAGAGAATATCTAAAACGCAGATGGTGCCTGAAAGGTAATGTACAAGTCAAGTTTTATGGCTCCATATTTCATTTTCTTCTATCTGATGGTTCTGATAAATAAAAAATAATTAGGAGTGATCCCGTAGTCATGAAAAATAAACTATTAATACTGAAATAGTGGGATCCATCTATTAGTAATGTTTGTGTTACAATTAGATCAGTTACAATCTGGGTTCAACTCTCGAATATACCAATATACTTATGGTCTCCTCGGTGTAGTAACTGGTTGGGAAATAGATTGGGAAAGTTGGTCTGTTTGGATGAAACAACTAAATCAGTGTAAAGAATTAAACCTGCCAAATGTCTTTTTGAAGTATCCCCTACCCATGAGCTATTTGATTCTTTCCTTGTTTAGAATACAAATGGTACAAGGCAAATAATCAAGTATCTTATCTTTGGAAATCAAATATTTGCACTTATTGCAATGATTTTCGTCATAAAAGTATGAATGGCCAGTAAATTCCAAAGGAAATGAAAACTAAAAAAAATGGAATGAAGAGAAGAAGTCAATCCAATCAGCAGTTGAGGATGAGAAACAAAAAACAGAACATAACCAAATTTGAGGAAAAAAATGGTATGGAAAAAGATAGTGAAAGGGAACAGAAATGTAAATGCATTGAATAATAAAGCAACAACTGATACTCACACAAAAGTGGTAAGCTTTGAGAAAGTAAATACAGTTGAGACATAACTGGGACGGAAATAACAAAAAATAACAGTGGAAATGAAATTAGGAATGAAAAAGAAGATAGAAATGAGAATGCTATCTATATAAGCAATAAATATTCACCACTTAATTTGATAAAAGAAGGAGAAATTAATAAGAATGATGAAGAAATGTGCACTGATATAGAAATGGAAGGTGGAGCTGTTGAAACAAGAAATAAAAGAACTGCCGAAGGTAAAAAGAAAAAGAAGAAATAAAAATGCTAAAATAAATGAAAAAGACATGAGCAGTATAACAAGTGCAAAAGAAAATGGCAATGAAACATCACAGCAACAACCCAAAATCAGCAAACCACTAATGTATGAATGCATGCATGTCAATGTATCTGATCTGTCTCACCAAACACTATCAGCTATTACCCATAACGTGTCCTCTAATGTTGCTTACTCCAGGCATAGACAATCTCAAAACGTCACCATTACAAATTACATTGAATCTGCTCCTGAAGTTATCACATATATTTCAAAACAACAGTCAATTGTCTCCTCATCCAAATGTTGGTGCGGGATTCCACACGAGACCACTCAAATAGAAACCCCATAAGCATAGCAGAAGACAAGATCGTGATAAGAAGTGTAAAAACAACCAATCAATAACTCAATTTCAATCTCAGTCGATCCAAAAGTAATCACAATCTCAAACAAGCAATATAGAAATCAAAGCAATAACGAAAAATAAATCATACAAGGATTTATAGTGGTTCCACTAACGTTGTGTTAGTGTACATCCACTTTAAGAGAGAGCTTTTATTAATATTGATGAGAAGAGTACAAAAGGTTGAATACAATGATCAAATTCTAATTAGAAATTGAATTTGTGGAGAAGAGAAGTGAAGAAAATTAGGATTTGATAAACCCTAATTTGGTGGAGGCTAATCTCTTGCAGTTGCTTGCACACCATGTATCTGAAACCTAAGGCTAGCTTATATAGGAGGATAGAAACCCCGGGCAATGTTTCAAAATTGCCCCTGCAGATATCGCAAATTTTCATCCAAAGTCCATACGAAGAAAACTGAAGAAAGTTATTCTAGAAGTCTGGCCCAAAAATCAGACGTCTGGATTAAGTTACTGGAGCGGCTTCGCTTTAGACCAGACGTCTGACTCATAAATCAGACGTCTGGATTAAGTTACCGGAGCGACCTCGCTTCAAATCAGACATCTGACCCATGTGGTCAGACGTCCGACAGAATGCTCTGGAAGCATTTCTGCCCAAATCAAACATCTGAACCTTTGGTTAGACGTCTGAAAGAAATCTCTATCCAAGCTCAGCCCACTTTGCCTTTTCTACTATAACTTCCACCTCCGAACTTCGATTTGCGAACTGTTTTCTCCGTTACGAAGCTACTTCCGACCTCTACAACTCCCCATATAGTGTCGCCAAAATTCAACACTCCACCTCGACACTATATCTATCTTCAATTCCAATGGTACCATATCATGAACGACAACCGATAGCGCTAACTATCACCTCTTCTACATTCAACCAAACATGAATGCTTCTCCAATGAGCTCCGGCAAAGCCACCGCCCATTGCACTTCACCAACGAGCTTAGGCAAAGCCCCCAGCCGCTACTGAAATGTTTAAAACATCCAAGTCCTAAGCCATCTCACCAAAGACTAGCACTTATCGAGAAGATAGAACTTCATTCTTTTACCGATACTCTTCCTCATCTACCACCAAGCTCCTCCCTTTACCGTGCCACCCTATGGAACCTAGCACTTCTCCAAGTGAATCAAATTCGAGCAATGCTCTAATTTTCCAATTGGCAATGCCTCAGTGAACGTATCCGTCGCGTTATTCTTTGTGTGCACTTTCCGAAGATATACTTGCTTATTTTCTTCCATGGCTACTAGAAATGACTCTCTCACCTCAATATGATTAGTCCGTGAGATAAACGCCAAATTCTCTGCCAAGTGAATAGCACTCTGGCTATCACATCGAACATCAGTACTATCATGCTCGAATCCCAAGTCACACAACAATCGCTTCAAATAGGGTGCCTTCTTTGCCGCCTCCACTACGGCTATCAACTCCGCCTCCATAGTGGATAAAGCAACTACGGTCTGCAATCTGGATCTACAACTTATGGCTGTACCCCCAAGTGTGAAGAGATATTCGGAAGTTGATTTTCTTTGATCCCTATCATCGGCGTAGTCCGAATCACAATAATCAACCAATTTTCAATCCATTGCCTTACTACCGCTAATAACAAGACCATGAGATGATGTGCCTCTAAGGTATCTCAATATAAGCTTCACAGCTTCCCAATGCGATTTTTCCAGATTAGTCATGTATCGACTAACCATCCCGACGGCATTTGCAATATCGGGCCTTGTACACACCATAGCATACATTAGACTTCCAACCGCACTAGCATATGGCACCTTTGCCATATAAGTCTTGTCTTCCTCCAAGATAGGTGATCCTTTAGTCGAAAGCTTCATATGCAAAGATAAAGGTGTATTTGACGTCTTTGCATTCTCTATGCTAAACCGACAAAGCACTTTCTCTATGTACTCCTTTTGAGTTAGTTTCAACTCAAAATGCTTTCGATTCCTTATAATTTTCATGCCTAATATCCTTCTTGCTTCTCCAAAATCCTTCATTTCGAACTCCGATTTCAAATTCAGTTTTAGCCTGTTGATTTCATTCTTATCCTTGGAAGCAATGAGCATGTCGTCCACATACAAGAGTAAATACACCCAACAATCATTTTTTTAATTTCTTGAAATAAACACAAGCATTTTTGATGTTTCTATCAAAACCATTTTCAAGCATGAAATGATCCAACCTCTTGTACCATTGTCTAGGTGATTGCTTTAAACCATATAGCAATTTCTTCAACTTGCAAACCAAATTTGACTTACCATCTACAACAAAACCTTCCAGTTTCTCCATGTAGATGTCTTCGTCCAAGTCCCCATGCAAGAAGGCGGTCTTCACATCAAGTTGCTCCAACTCCAAGTCGTGAATAGCAATAATAGCAAGTAATACATGGATAGAAATATGGCGCACAACCGGTGCGAATATCTCATCACACTCCTTTCCCTTCCTTTGTGCAAACCCCTTAGCCACTAGTCTAGCTTTGTATCTTCCATCGTCCTTCACCTTGTATATCCATCTACACCCAATAGCACGGTTTCCTTTAGGAAGTGGAACCAAATCCCAAGTTTGATTCTTCAACAATGATTGCATCTCTTCCTCCATGGCACAAATCCATTTCGAGCTATCACTCGACTTCATGACATCATCAAGGTTCATTGGCTCATCTTGGACTACATAAAGAGCATAGTCCAAATAATCAAAAAAGCTAAGGAAGTTCCAATCATCATATCTTTCGGGTGGTCTTATAGTACGACGTCCAACCCGAGTAGCAATACTATCACCTAAACTCCCTTCGGCTCCACCTTGAACCGAATCTTCTCTAGAATCATGTACATCACCAGCACTACTAGAGGCACCCTGTGGACTATATGATGTAACGTCAACCGCTACTTCCTCACAAGTATCTCCAACTACTCTACTCTCTCTATTCCTTGGGATAAAACGTGGAAATAATTTCCTTCTCCTTTGATTCATCATGAACCAAATCCGGAACATCCGATGAGCTCACATTCTCCTTGAACATCGCCGACTCATCAAAAGTAACATGACGAGAAATCACAACCTTCTTCGTTTCCGGATTCAAAATCCGGTAGCCATTTACACCGTCCATATACCCAAGCAAAATCCCCTTGAAAGCTCTTGGTTCAAGCTTATCATTTCCCGGATCATGCACATAAACCGGACTGCCAAACACACGAAGATAACTCAAGTCAATGCTCTTTCCCTTCCACACTTCCTCCGGAATTTTGTTACCAATAGCTGAGCATGAATTTCGATTAATAATATGCACTGTGGTTGACAAAGCTTCAGCCCAAAATCCCTTAGCCAAACCCGATGTCAATCTCAAGCATCGAGCTTTCTCAAGTAGAGTACGATTCATCCTCTCCGCAATACCATTCGACTGCGGATCTCCAGGTATAGTAAAATTCCTCCGAATACCATGATGCTTGCAAAACTCCAAAAATTCTCTGGAAACATATTCTCCGCCATTGTCGGACCTAAGAATCTTCAAAGACTTTCCACTCTCATTTTCAAAAAGAGCTTTCCATACTATGAACTTTGCAAATGCCTCTGACTTGGCTTTCATTACATACACCCAAACTTTTCGAGAAAAGTCATCTATAAATAAAATATAATGGCGAGCTCCATCTAAAGAAGCTACAGGTGCCGGTCCTCAAACATTCGTGTGAACATACTCATGAACCCTTCTAAAATCATGTTTTCCCTCACCGAATGAAACTTTAGTTTGCTTCCACATGACGCATTCTTCGCAAAACTCTAACTTGTTGAAACTTTCTCCATCGATCATCTCTCTCTTCCGAAGAACATCTAAACTCCTCTCCAAGACATGAGCCAACCTCAAATGCCACAACCTATTCGCATCCAAGCCACGAGAACTATCAACTCCTATACAAGATTCACCTTCTACAGTCACTCCTTGAAGCAAATAAATATCATGAGTCCTTGCACCCTTCATCACCACAAGTGCCCCCTTCGAAACCCGCAAGCTATCACTCTCAATAGTGATCTTACAATCTAAAGAATCCAACTTCCCCAAAGAGATAAGAGACTTCCTAAGTCTCGGAACATAGCGCACATTAGTGAGAGTACGAATCACTCCGTCAAACATTCGAATTTGCATGGAACCAATGCCTTTCGACTCGCAAATAGCACCATTTCCCATAACAATTGAATTTCCTTCTTTGTCGATGTAAGAAGAAAAACAATTTCAATTTGGCATCATACGATAAGACGCCCCAGAATCGAGCACCCATTCGCTACTCGAAACATCCGATGCTACCGCCGACAAAACATCTACATCTCCCTCACCAAGTGCACTCTCCACCGCTACTGATGAAGATGCTACTTCCTTCTCCGCCTTCTCCTTGTCCGGACACTTATTCTTCCAATGATCGGGCTTCCTACAAATATAGCATTTGTCTTTTCTTTCCTTCGACTTTCCTCTCCAACCGAGGTTCCTTGATTTAGAATGCCTCCGGTTCTCCTTCTTCACATACCTCTCCTTCTCCACAAATAAACCACGTCCACTACTAGCACCACTACTACCATCACCTAACTCCTTCATTTGATCCCTCAACTTCTCACTAAGAAGACTCGTCTTGACATCATCAAGAGTCAATGTATCCCGGCTATAGATCAAACTATTTAAGAAACCTGTATAGCGATCTGGAAACGAACACAACAATATCATTGCCTTTTGCTCTTCCTCAATCTTCAAATCTACCGTCTTCATCTTCATTAGCAATCATCAAAAAAAATAAGTGTGCCTTCAGCGAAGTACCTTCCTTCATCTTATAGGTAAAGAACGTTCGCAATAAGATCAAACAATTTGTCAGGGACTTCTTCATATACAATTCCTACAACTTGTCCCAAATACCCTTAGCGGTTGTCTCACCACTAATTTCAATGATAACATTCTCTCCCATAGCAAGTTAAAGAGTAGTGAATGTCCACTCTTCCATTTCCTCTCTCTCTCAACATCTGAGATGTCCGCTGGCAATAAATGTGTGTCAAACACTACCCGATGCACCCGATTCCTCCTTTGAACCGTTTTCATCTTCCATTGCCATTTTTCAAAATCATTATCGCCATTCCACTTGTCTATTACCAATTGTGATCTTGAAGCTGCGTACGAGCCACATACGTAAGGAGCTATAACATTTGGATTACCCATTGAGGAACTATTAGAGTTACTACTTGATTCAGGCATTTCTACAACCACCTACCAACACCAGTGCTCTGATACAAAATGTTGGTGCGGGATTCCACACGAGACCACTCAAATAGAAACCCCACAAGCACAGCGAAAGACAATATCGTGATAAGAAGTGTAAAAACAACCAATCAATAACTCAATTTCAATCTCAGTCGATCCAAAAGTAATCACAATCTCAAACATGCAATATAAAAATCAAAGCAATAATGAAAAATAAATCACACAGGGATTTATAGTGGTTCCACTATTGTTGTGTTAGTGTACATCCACTTTGAGGGAGAGCTTTTATTAATATTGATGAGAAGAGTACAAAAGATTGAATACAATGATAAAATTCTAATTAGAAATTGAATTTGTGGAGAAGAGAATTGAAGAAAATTAGGATTTGATAAACCCTAATTTGGTGGAGGCTAATCTCTTGCAGTTGCTTGCACACCCTGGATCTGAAACCTAAGACTAGCTTATATAGGAGGATAGAAACCCCAGGCAATGTTTCGAAATAGCCCCTGCAGATATCACAAATTTTCATCCAAAGTCCATACGAAGAAAACTGAAGAAAGTCGTTCCAGAAGTCTGGCACAAAAATCAGACGTCTGGATTAAGTTACTGAAGCGGCTTCGCTTCAGACCAGACGTTTGACCCATAAATCAGACGTCTGGATTAAGTTACTGGAGCGACCTCGTTTCAAACCAGACATCTGACCCATGTGGTCAGACGTCCGATAGAATGCTCTGGAAGTATTTCTTCCCAAATCAGACATCTGAACCTTTGGTTAGACGTCTGAAAGAAATCTCTGTCCAAGCTCAGCCCACTTTGCCTTTTCTCCTATAACTTTCTCCTCCGAACTCCGATTTGCGAACCGTTTTCTCCATTACGAAGCTACTTCCGACCTCTACAAATCCTTATATAGTGTCGCCAAAATTCAACACCAAATTGCCACCACTACTTCCTACTCTTAATTCAAACCAATAACTATGCACATTTCTTGTATATGTACACATGCACGAGCACAAAAACTTCCTCCCACTTTCTAATATATTGTCCATTGGAGGCAAAAGTATCTTCTCTACTACTGATACCATCATTATAACTCAATCTATTGCCATCCATGATGATCCCCTCCTATCAATAACCATTCCAACTACCTCTTCCTCCTCCATCAAACTCTTCAAAAAGAATCATAATTCTAACAAAAAGAAACCCTCTTTCTTTAATGCAACCTAACCATCATGAAAAGTAACCTACTACAATCACCAAACTCTCTTTAACTAATAGAATCAGAAAATGATTCAGACACTCCCATGAAATAATACCCAGAGGATACCCCATCTTCTACTGCTAGAAGAACGAGAAGCTTGAATAAAAAAACCAACAAAGTTTATCAATGATGAACAACATAGTAGCTTGGAATATAAGAGGAGCCCACAAACATGCAAAGCTTGACCAAATAAAAACTCTGATACATAACCACAAACTATCTTTAATGTCAATTTTTGAAACCAAACTTGACAGTATTCTATCTCAAATAGATGCCAAATACATAAGTTCTAGTTAGATACACTTATCCAATCATTCTCAAGCCCCTTATGGCAGATTGTTAATTCTATATGATCCTTCAATTTTCATCTTGACCCCAATCTTATCTAATAGCCAATTCATACATACTCATGCAATACACCTCCCTTCTAAAACATCCACATATTTCACCTTTATTTATGCCAATAATTCCCCTCATATCATAAATAGAATGCATGAATACATACCACACTTCAGACAATCTTCTAACCCTTGGATACTGATTCGAGACTTCAATTGCTCTTTCCTTTTAATCCATAGAAGTGGTGGTAAACCTTTAACTTTAATTGAGCTCTCTCCTTTAAATAGTACCATTCAAAATGCCACCTTAATAGAAATACCATACTCTGGATCTAATTACACATGGACCAATAAAAGCCACAATTATCCTCAAACACTCTCTAAAATTGACCATGGGTTTGTGAACTACAAAACTCTATTGCAATGGCCTACCATAAACATCCAAATCCCTATGCCCCTCCTATCTGACTATTGTCCTTTGATCCTTAGATTTGGATCTGCTGTATACACAAATAGGTAAACTTTAAATTTTATTATGAATGGACTAACAATGTCAGCTTGATTCAGGTAGTTTTGTAAGCTTGGAAGATCCACACTTTTTGGAATCCTATGCTTAGCTTTTAGAAGAAACTGAAGAATACAAAAGAATCTATAAAATCATGGGCAATAAGCATATATGGACAAGGAAACAAACTCTCCAATGATATAGCAGCTCAATTAGAACAAGTTCAGCAAATGATCTTAAATTTAAACTCAAATCCTGACTTAAACTAAAAAGAAATCGATTTATCATCTCAACTTGAAAAAGCCTACACTACGGAAGCAAATATGGTGAAGCAAAAGAATAAACAAAATTGGTCTACTTATGGAGATAGGAACACTAAACTCTTCCATGCATCATTATAAATCAGACAAACAAAATCAATGATTCATCATATCACTGACATGCATGGTGTTACTCATGCTACCCCAGCACAAGTATATGCTGCATTCCTCAACTATTACACAACATTACGTAGTGGCCTTCCCTCTTCTCCGGACTACACCGTAATTGATAACCTCTCAATCCCAAAACTATTTGCTGATTTGTAGTCTGCTTTGATAAGTCCTATATCTTATAAGGAAATAAAGAATTCTATATTACTACGAGGAAATTAGCATCCCCTGGCCTAGATGGTTTCCTGGTTTCTTTCTATACTCATCGCTGGGCTATAATTTCATCTGATGTATACAAGGCTATTCACAATTGTTTCAACAAAAGCAGGTTTCTATCTTCCATTAACTCTACCAATCTTGCCCTTGTCTCCAAAACTGCTTCTTCTACAGATGCTTCCCAATATAGAATGATAGCTTGTTGCAATGTCATCTACAAGTTCATATCTCGTATGTTAACCTCAAGTCTTAAGAATGCTCTACAACATGTAATATCTCCTAACCAGGCAGCCTTCCTATCCAATAGAAGTATACTGGATAATGTCTTATTGACACATGAATTATTGAATGGTTACTCATCACCATACATATCCCTTAGAGCAATATAGAAAATAGACATAAGAAAGGCATTTGATACTATTAACTGGACAGCTATAATGACCGTACTTAATAGGATGGAATTCCCACATAAATTTAGTAACTGGCTATATCAATGCATCTCGACAGTAAGATACTCTGGTCTTCAATGCTCATACTCTAGGGTATTTTAAAGGCAACAATGGCTTGAGGCAAGGAGATCCAATCTCTGCATACTTGTTTATAATGATCATGGAAATATTCAGTCATGTAATACATAAGTAGGTTGATATGAAGAACTTTGCTCTTCATCCTAAATGTAGAAAGCCCATGGTAACAACTTTAGCCTTTGTTGATGACTTGTTAATATTCACCAAGCAAACTGTTCGATCCCTACAATCTATAATGAAAACCTTATCCTCCTTCTATAATTTCTCTAAGCTTCAAACTAACACTTAGAAATCTCACATACTATTTGCTGGCTTGACAAATAATCAAATATCTGTCTGCTTGAACATCACTAATATGCTTCCTCTTGACTCTGATATGGCATATCTTGGCATTCCTCTAGTAACAAAAAGAATAACTATAGCTCAGTGTCTTCCACTCTATGAAAAAATTATTGCAGTTATGAATAGATGGTAAAATAGATACATTTCGCAACTAGGGAGACTTGTAATAATAAATTCTGTCATCCTCTCTATGAAAGTTTATTGGAGTAGAACGTTTTTGCTTCCAACAAAATTAATTGCCATGATTCGATCTGCGATAATAAATTTTTTATGGTCTGGTACAATATACACTTGAAAATTATCTCCCATTACATTTACAAAACTAGAATTTCCAAAGAGAACGGGGATTGGGAATTAAGAATATGAAAAATTGGAATGTGGCTGCCTTGTCTAAACACTTCAAAAACCTTATTACCAAATCAGATTCATTATGGATACAGTAGACCACCAAATACGACGTGAAAGGTGAAGAAATTTGGCTAGCAGAAACTAAACATTCTTAGAGTTGGGTCTGGAAAACAATGATAAAAATACATGATAAATTGCTACCCTATACAAAACTCATTCTTGCCTTTGACAGTTTGTCTAAATTCTGGACTACCCCTTGGATCAAAAAGGCGTGATACTTTAGAAGATGCTCTCATATGAAAATATAACACAGACTGGTATCTCCTTAAATGCAAAAGCCACGAGCTACATAATCAATGGAAGAATCTCCTTGCATCACACAAGAAAATCCATAGTTAATGCTCTGTGGGGTAAATATAGTGATGATCCATGTTATTACAGCCAGAAAGAAGGTTATAAATGGTTAGAGGACCTTAGAGACCAATCAACACAAACAGTCCATAAGGCGCTTGCAGGAGAGATGAATCAGAACATCTTCCCATGGTGTAAGTGAATATGGAATCAATATGTGGATGAAAAGCGTAATTTCATGCCTTGGATAGTGTTTAGAAATGCTCTGCACACCTTAGGAAATCTGGCTCTGAAAGAAATAAATGTCTCTGACTCCTGCATATTTTGCTCTTTTGCAGTAGAAAATGTGCATCACTTATAATTTAGCTGCTCATTTACATACTTTATATGGTCCAAAATAAAATACGGAGGGGTTATGGTAGTTCTCAGAGAAATAACAAGATAGAATGGATGAGTACATACAAAGCAACTAGGTGGAAGCAATAGTCGACATATGAACTGTTAATCATGCTTAAAGTAATGGTTAGTGTAATTTGGAAGGAAAGGAACTACAGAATTTTCAACCATAAAAGCAAGAATAGAATGCGGATATATTATTGGATTTTTTGGAAAGTTCACACAATGCTCACTCTATCCACTTACTCATTTGATGCAGCAACTCTTGTTAAGCGGTCATAGTTCTGGTTTATTTTTTGCTCTTTTTTTTCCTTTCTTCCTTTTTGGTTTTCTATCTTATTTTTGTATTCTTCCTTGTATGCTTTTTTCATTTATATTGTAAGTCATGCTTATCGATATAAATAAATTGTAGGGGCCATTCAATCCTGCTGGCTTTGCCCAAAAAAAATATACTACACCACCAACTATTGTACAATAATTTTATAGTGTATTAATAAATGGTTGCATGATTGAGTATATACTATGAAGTTGATATTCAAGAATACGTGAAAAGCAATCTCAAAAATACGTAGGGATAACCAATGTTTTGAGTCAAACAATATATTTCTTGTATGTAGGGATAGCCAATGTTTTTAAATATACCCAGTAAATGTAAACAAACAAACAAACAAAAACTTAACTTTGCAACGTATATTTTTTGTATAAGAATTTTATAATTCGACATTTAATACTTTGTAACATTATAAAAGATATTTATAGACTAAAACGTTGATATATTTGATGCAAAATGAAACTCTTAGTGAAATTTGATACAAACCTTCAAAGTATCATTTGAAATAGGTTTAGGAGCTTGATCAAATTTTTGTTCTTCTACGTTTCTTTCGCCGATTTAATTCATAAGCTACTTCACAAAAATAAGTGCAAACTCAACTATGTAAATGGCTCTTTTAAAAGATTATATTATGAATAAAAAATAGTAAGAGGAGCATAACCTGCCATTAGAACGTACTCAAACAAGTATGCTGTTGTAGTTTATGGACATAAAAGTAATCAAAAATCAAAATATATTTATGTTTTAGTAACCAAACCAAAAATAAATAATAGTCTGTGAAGTACAGTTAAAAGTTGAAATTCTTGCAGTTGGCTGGGACTCAGTCATCACCAAGAAAGTAAATATAATAAAACTTAAATATTCTCATAAATTCAACGAGAAAGATAACTACGTAAATGCCTAAGATTAAATTGTAAGGAAATTGAAAAGGTATATCAAGATTGTAGCTGCTCTCTAATTTTGATTTAAAATCCAAAAGAGGGAAAATGAAACAAAATCAAAAAATGATTGGCTATCGTTCAAGCGAATATTTAGAGTTAAAGAGGTGGCGACGACGTAGGAGGGAAGGTCAATCATTGTAGATGGGAAAAGGCACAATTTTTAAGGATGTCAATACCCATACTATGGAGGATAAAGAAGAACATGGAGAGCTGGGTACAAAAAGAAAGGAATTAAAAAGTGACCGTTCATTTCACAAAATATGAAGTAGGGCTGTGTGCTATTAAAATCTAACTCGGTAATAATAGTATAGTATAGATTATTAACACAAACTCATTTATAACTGCATATAAGTATTATTTCTTTAAACATCTTATATAAATTATTGTAAATAATATATGTGTACCACATTATACTAAGTTAACCCTACCCAACCCCGTTAAAATCCCTCAACTAAAAGAAAAACGAACCCTACTTTACTCTTTCCCTTGGCTGCTTTTTTAACTCATGCCTTAGCTTCAAACAAATCCAACATCCATAAAATTTCAATGAAAGAAAAAAAGACAATATCGATGGAAATTCAAAATCGACTAAAGTAAAAACACGATCCAAATCCAATTTTATTATGCAGCTCGAAGTTGATGATCTAACCTATGTAATTTTATAATATTTAGTCATTTTCTAAATATTTTTTAAATAGTAACCTCTTTTATTAATTTCATTCTTTGTTAATCCCGGAAAAGGGATTTTGATAATATTCCGGTTCAATCCATGTCATAATTGGAAATTAAACGTCTATATTTATGTAATGCCGGCCGAAATTTAAAACCTTAGTTTGAACATTGGTTAATAAATGTCAATTGTTATACCTGTGTTTTTATGATACTCTAAAAGATTATAAATTTTTAAGTAACCAGTAGATAATAGCTCAAATACGACTTTTTGGACTGTTCATATATAGGTTCTTGTTGGGTTCAAATACAATATCCTAGGGCAGTTTAAAAATTGGTCCTCAAAATTGATGTGAGCCATGTCCTCTATGTAATCCAACAATCTATTTTGAGTATAGTCCTCACTATTTTTTTATACAAGTAATCAATTGTTATTTTTTGCTGGCGGATGATGAGGACACCCAATTTGAGGACAAAGAAATTGAACCATCTTAGAGGGTTCAAATACAATTTTTTGCAACATTTTAAAGTTTCAGAGTTTAGCATTCTGTACTATCATACCATTAAAATTTCACTATAACAAAAAAGATTTATTGCGACCCATATAAGCAAAAAAGATTTATTGTGACTCATATGAACGTTGTTGAAGATTCTCTATATGTCGTAAAAGATTACTTACAACACATGGTTTTCCATCCCCCAGATGCCACAAATGATGCAGACACAAGTAACATTTTTCAACGTAAGTAAACGTCGCAAAAGGCAGAATATTTACGATGCATTTATGCCGTGAAAGAAAAATATGTATCATTAAGGACATCCGTCGCAATTGACCCGGACATTTAACATCAACACTAGAGACATGGTCAAGTATTGCTGTGGCAACTGCTACATTAACTTGCATCGCAAATATTATGTTTTTAGGGACACGTATCTGCATTCATACCACATGATCAATTTGCGACACATCGGTTTATAGTCAGCTACATGGGCTTTATGTCACAAGTAAAATTTTCATTTATGGCCCCTATCTTCATGAGTAACTAACCATGATGCACTATTCCTAGCATCCAAGTTGTTCAATATTAATGACATTTTGTGTACACTGCGACTCTTACATGTGATTAAATATGTTTTAAAAGTAGTGTTACCAGTTTGAAGTCTGAAATTAAGCCACTAATTGCATAGGTCTTATTTGTTCTTAAAGAAAGAATGGATTCGATAGTTTTATTTTCCATGATTTGTTTCTTCACATCAAACTAATAAGACCAAGAACGGAAACTCTTTGAAACATGATATGTAAAAAAATTTAATTTTATACCACAAACTAATAAAGATGTTTTTACACGATGTTAATCAGACATATAGGATATCATCAATGTGAACAATCGCTGTTATGATAGTCGAAGGAAAAAAATAAAACTTATTTTTAATCCTTTGGAACACATAAGAGAAAGGTAATGAAAGTTAAAATGTGGCTTCCAAAAGATAATATGCTATAAATAACTTGAAAACAAAATTACTCGTAATATTGATAACATCACAAAATAAGGGCAATATATACACTTGAAAATAGCACGTTCAGTATGTTCTTAACTTTACACATTCATATCACAATATCATAATATGATTGAAAAAAAATTCTAATACGCAATGTTTGATCATTGCTTATTGTTTTAATAAAATAGATAAGAACCAAAGTCAAAGATGAAAACAAATAAGTTGTGTCTTAATCAAAAAGCAACTACATAAAAGATCATGTATATCCCCTTTAATGTCGCTTCAACATTCCAAAGTGATTTCCTGTGGAAGAAAAAATAAAATACAAAAATAATTTTAGTGCACATCTATAACATCCCCCATCCTGAGGTTCAAAACTAACCGCTATGGATGTTATAGTCATCTATAATTATTTATTCTCGACTATATCAATCGTATCAATAATCAAAAGCGCATGACTATAAAAAAATGTTAACACGATTTTTTTCTTAACAAATTTTCACATTTCATTTCACAAAAGATATTTCATATTCATTACATAATCTCACTCGCAAACCCACGTTCAAAGAAATTGTAACTACTGCAAAATAATCTAAGAGTGACATATGAAGATGCTCCTTGATTGATTAGAGTCTAGCACTTGGCAACTATATAACTTGTCAATACATCTATACAGAAAAAACCAAACAACACAGCGGACTAGATGGGTACGCCTAAATAGCTAGATTGCCTCTTGCAAGTCTCCTGTAGCTTATTCATCTAACTCGAAACCTAAAAACCATTACTCCCGACCCACTCCAATGAGTACTCGAGAGTTTAAGGGGAAAACAAAAACTTTGGATTAGACAACACTCTGGTGTGAATAATAACCTACCATCTGGAACAAAAAAGATATCTAGTGAGACCATGCCGTTGAGCGAAATGAGTTTCCCCTCACTGATATCTTAACCAAAACATCTCAACCATATACTATGCTCCTGCATGGCTGCATCCACAATGGTTATAACATAATAGTATATTGATATGAAAACATGCAAATACACTGGATTACCCATCCTAAATTACTAGAATACCCGTCTAAACTTTTAGTAACTATCCGTCTTATACTTATATAGCCTACCATCTCACATATATTAATTCTTTGGATCCAATTCCCTACCATATGGACTACCCATCACACATGGTTTCATTTAAAAGTTATGTGGACTATCCATCTTATGCATAATTATTACATGGATTACCCATCCCTTACCATATGGACTACCTATCTCATATGGCTTAGCTATTTAAGTTATGTGGACTATCCATCACACATCTTCAGTTAAAATTGATGTGGGCTATCCATCGCACATCTCATAGTTTTTCTAGGTTAACAATGAACTGCTCATTTACCTTATAGAGACTATCAACCCTGACATGTTGTGGACTACCCATCTCACATCCCGTAGTGTTCCTAGGATAAATATTAACCCATCATTTAACAATTTAATTAATGTTACCCACATGTTTAACCTATCTCTATTGGTATCCCCAATTAGGCTATCATCCCTCTAAATGATGTGCAATGGTATCCTCATAATCTATGTCAAACTTATCGACCATCTACATTGGTATACCCAATGATCTATATTGATGTTGCAAAGTTATTTACATTATTATCCCCAATGACGGTGTCGAATATATTAAAACACATAGCATATCGAACATAAACTTCATTGGTATACCTAATGATAGTGTCGAAATTTACCATTTAAAATATATGGGTATTTCCCATTATGACATGGAAAAAACAACTTAAGGCTTGCACCTTTAATAAAGATGATAGGCGAAACCCATGCCACATTATCTCATTGAACCTCTACCCAAGGTTAGAAAATAAGGCTTACATTCATTTAATTAAGTATAAAACTTCTTGTTGAAAATAATGTTGTCGACATACATCCACTATAGGTTATCCACCTATTAAACAATGTTGGCAGCAATGCCACGCAACATCATTGCCGAAGCAAAACAAAGGGATCTTGTCGACCTTGGTGAACAGTAGCACCAAGACTCACGGTGACTTCATAAAATATTTTAGTTGAAGCCTGGCGGCATCAATGCCATCACATTGTTGACGCTGAAGGTAATAAAAAGTAGGGTGTTGGCCTTAATGGACATAGGCCTCAAAACATGGTGGCAATAAGAATTGCGGCGATGATATATAAATAAACATTTTAGAAGAATCACAATAGTGTAGTGTTGCCTATGTCGTCTAGGTTGACTTCAACATAGTTGGAATCACTCTACAACTATCTAAGTAGTTACTATGTGCTTCACTCCTCATCGTTGTCGACACCCTTGTTTATAGCCCCGCTCTAGCCTTGGTAGAGAGAAGAGCATCATGTCACTATTGTAATTGTTTAGAAAACTGAATTTTTTACTATAAAAGTAATCTCTTTTCAGCAACCTTAATTCTGGCACCATTCCTATTAGATAGAAAACTTCTTTATCCATTTTCTTTTCAAAAAACTGCTACCATCGGTTTTTAAAGTTCCAATAATATATCAATTTAAATAATCAATATCCTTAATTAATTATCTATTTAAATGCTTATTTAGCATAATAAATTCAAAATAACTTGAAATCACTTTGGGAAAATCCCCAAAAATTCCAAAATACCATATTGTTTATTATATAAAAATATCAAGGCTAAAAACAATATTTAATTATTTTTAATAGTTAAAACCCAAAATTAACCCAATTTCCAACTTAGGAAATTCATAAAATATTTATTTTAACTTGGAAATTATGAAATTGAAAACCTATCTCTGAGAAAAGGTTTTACACTATATATCAAAAAATTAAAGCATTTGAAGATTAAAGACATAGGTGTTACCCTCAAACCCCTTTAATCAATTTCATAAAAATTTCCTAAATCAGCATTCTATCCAAACATTGATTAAATAAGCATAACTTAGCAAAAATCATCAAAATGATTCGAAAAATATGCTTAACCGAATTCCAAAGCAAGCAAAAGAAATGGATCTTGTATTATTCACCTGGGATTTAATGTTGGAGTTGAGATTTGATACTCTTGAATCACTAAGTTTTTTCTTTAATTAGCTTTCTTTTCCTCTTATAATCCCCTTGTTTATTTGTTGGCCTCTTTTTTTATTGTTTTGATGTTATGAAAAATAAGAATGAACATGAGGAGGAGAGGGCTTGAGGATTAAAAGATGGATCTACCTATTTTACCTCTCTCATGTATTCTCTTACATGTTATGCTTTTAAAATAATTTCATTACTTAATTTATTCAGATACAACCTTTGTTAATAACCAATTCTCATTCTCCTTAACCACTTACATCATTTTATTTAATCTATAAATATTCAAAATAATGTTAAACTAAAATAAAGGGTGTTTATAGATTCCTCTGCTTAAAGAAATTCGGCCTCCAAATTCAGTAAGGACCACAAAACAAGCACATCAAACATGCAAACAATGCTAGTATATCCTACCAGCTACTAAGTCTATATACAACAAATATAGAATATACCATCATAACAGCTCAGGATAAGTATTCAAAATCCTACCATTTGTCTTCTAAGTATAGTCCTTTCGTTGTCACTCCATTGGACCTTCACTAATTTGACCGTTTCATTCCTTAACTCCTTCTCACCTCTCGCTACAACTCGAATTGGGTGTCTTATAAAAGTCAGATCATGTTCTACTACTAAATCTTCCAATGCAGTCGGAGCATTAGTAGTCTCTGGATCATGCACATACTTACTAAGATGAGAAACATGAAACACATTATGGACACCTGCCAAACTACTCAGTAACTGTACTCGGTACGTGAGTTTTCCGATATTCTCTATAATAGGGAATGGTCCAACATTGCTTGGTTCCAGTTTCCCTAACTTCCAACTTATAACACACCCTCCATTGGTGTTACTTTAAGGAAAACATGATCTACAACTAAGAACTGTAAGTCTTTATGCCTTTTATTTGTGTAATTTTATGTCTAGACTAAGCTCCTCTCATCCTATCTCGGATTTACTCAATCTTCTCTTACCATATCTGGACTAAGGACCAATCTATCTTTGGTCTCCAACCAACATGCTTGTGATCTGCGTGGTCTTCCATACAAAGCTTCGAAAGGCATCATTCCTATACTAGTCTGATAACTATTATTATAGAAAAATTCAACTAAAGGCAAATGGTCTTCCCATGACCTACCAAAGTCTATCTAGTATATAAGTCCTCAACGAATCTTCAAGTACCTTATTGAGTCTATCTGTCTATCCATCTATCTGTAGGTGATAAGCAGTACTCATCTTAAGCTTGGTAGGTAATACCTCCTATAGACTTTTTTAGAATTCACTAGCAAAAAAAGGCACCTCTATCACTGACTATACTATTAGGAATTTCATGATGTTTAACAATATTATTCATAAACATCTTAGCCAATACGGGTGCTGTCCTGATTGAATTAATGAGAATAAAGTGTGTACTTTTGGTCAGTCTATCCACTATGATCTGTATACTTTCATTTTCTCTATTTGACCTTGACAACCCATCAATAAAATTCTTGGATATTTATCCCATTTTTAAAATAGTATATCTAAAGGGTGAAGCAATCCGCTTGACTTTTGATGTTCGGCTTTCACTTATTAGCAATTTTCACATTGCTTCACCCATAGGCCTACATTACTTTTTCATACCTTCCTAGGAGAAACTTGTCTTCTATCCTGATACATCTTAGTTCTCCCAAGCTGAATTATAAACTTCGATCGATGACACTCCTTAAGAACTTCCTTTCTTAGGTTATCAACATCTGGAATACATAACTGTAACACCCTTAATATTTGTTAACATTATTCAGGAGATTTAATAAGATAAATTAAGTAGAATAATGTAAATGTTAAGTGATAAGAGAATTGAGACTTAAATTAATTAATTAAGATGTGCCTAACATAATAATTAATGGTCTTAATAATAGGTTTTTGGTTAATTAAATTACATAAGGGTATAATTGGAATTGCCACCCAATGACCCTTACCCATATATATGTTCGTTCCAACTTTATTATTCCCATTCACGTCATTTTAAAAACTAAAACGCAAACCAAAAGATAGAGGAACGACCGACCATTAAGAGGAAGAAGAAAATCAAATTAAAGCTAGAGAATCAAGCTTAGGGGAAATCAATCTCAATAAAAGATCTTCTTATCTAGATCAAGGTGAGTAATAATTCCGTCTCTATTTTGTTTTAAATAATATGTTATTGGATCTAAGGGTAAATTTGTTTTTCGATATATTGGATGATGATATGCTTGATTCATGATTTATTTTATTAAGACAAGATTATTTAAAAGAGCTTTTGCACGGTTTTAGGTCAAAACCAAGATTTAAAGATGCCTAAATGCCATGGGAAAATTTTATGTTACGAGAAACATGATTTTGGAAGTGGGTTTCAATTTTTATAATTTTCCAAGCTGTGGAAAGATTGTTATGAATTTTCAAAGGAAATTATAGTTATTTGGGTATAAATTTATTTTAAAATTTATTACGAATTTGGGTCTGAAATTTTGATATGTTATATAACATGATTAAAGTGAATTTCTGGAATTTTTAGGGATTTTTCAAAAGTGATTTGCTATGCAAAATAAATTATTTTAGAAGAGGGACTTCTTTGTAAAATTGGAAGGGCTTCTTTGATTAACTTAATCTAGGTCTAGTATTAGCAGCAATTATATTTGGAAAAGAATTTTAAATGGTTAATGCAACCAATCTGGAGTTGACACGTGGCATGTTAGTTAGAGAAAAGTTTGCTTAAAGTAGTATAAAACCTGGTTTGCTTAGAAATTTGGTTTCGCCTACTTAGGAAAGCACCTTTCAACACAGAAGCTTCTGCCATCATCCTTGTCGAAACCAACTATGCCAAACCAATACACAAGGTATCACCATGATAGAACGAAGTGGATTGGAGATAGGCAAAAGGTTAAGTGTCGAAAACCTAGCTTCCAAGGGAGTAGAAACCTTGGTTTGTTTCTAAAAGAAAAGCATCTGCCTTTGTTTTGATTTGGCCTTTGACAGAGTCGAAGCATTTGGTTTTGAAAGAGGATTTAACAAAGTTTCAAATGGGTTTCCATTAACATAAGATTGCTTTCGACTGAGTTCCTTATGAAAGAATGTTTTGAAAGAAGAGGTTCCAACCTAGTCAAAATCCTATTGCCACTTCCTAGCCTTTTGATGGTATTGAAGATGTCAATGTTATCAAGAGGTACTTTGTTTTATAAAGTTTAAGCCACCTCCTATAGCTTTCAAAAGGGGTTAGGGGTTTTGAAAGTGATGGTTTTGAAAGGGGTTTCGACGCCAACCTTCTAATGTTTTACATAGATGTTAAATGCTTTCAAAATAGATAATGTCGACACCATAATGTTTTCCCCAATATTTTTATATCATAAAGGATGGTTTCGAAAGAGTAGCTTTTGCCTATATTCATTTTGACCTAAATAATGTTTTAAGTATAAACCCAATGCTTTCGAAAGAGTGACTTTCAATGATTTTGGAGGGTTACTTCCATTGGTGTCGAAAGGGATACTTTCAACTGGTTTCAAAGTTAAGCTTCTAAAGGTCAAAGAATAATACTCTACTAAAATTGAAAGGTTTCGAAAGGATAGTTTTGAAGTATTAAAAGGCAGGAGCCTAATTTTTTGAATATAGAATTTTAAGGCTTACGAAGGAAGTCATCTTATGAAGTCGAAAGCTAGGTTTCGAAGGCATCGAATGGTTTTATAACCCAAACTCTATTTTTATAACTGTTTTAAGAAGAAGCTTCCTTTGATAAATTAAAAGGTTAAAAAGATTAACCATGTTTATATTAAACCTACATGAGTGATTGTTATGTATGCTTCTTTAAATATGAATATATTCACTTTATAATTGACCCATGACTGCATTTTGGGGATAAAGGGTAGAAGAACCAGATTGGTTAACCCAATAATGAATATAAATTGATTAAACTCCTGAATGAGTAGAATTGCATCTAGGTGGTCAAGAAGACCAGAATATAGGATGCTAAAATATAAAAGAAAGATATTGGCAGGGGCCAATAGGTACTCATTAAGCCCATGAAAACTGTGTATATAAAAAGATATTGGCAGCGGCCAATAGGTTCATAGTTAGCCTATGAAAACTATGAAAATTATGTATAAAGGAAGATGTCCGAAAGACAGGTTAATAGTAAGCCCATGAAGACTGTAATTGGATGGCCAGTAGCTTTATCAATAGGTTCCTAGTAAAACCATGAAAACTACGATAAGAAGTAAGGATACTAGGGAATAGGTTCCTAATCAACCCATGAAAACTAAGATAAGAGTTAGATATTGGAGATACCAATAGGTTCATAGTGATCTCATAAAAACTATGTAATTAGATAGGGATTTCGTAAATGTTTAACAAGTTATTAGTCAGCTCATGAAAACTATTAGGTTAATAGTAATCCCAGAAACTATAATTGAGACAGATGGTCTAAAATGAATGGGGATACCATTGTGGATGCAGGAGTACGGTATATGGTTTTATAAAAGATTTTGAGATACTAGTGAGGGGAAACCCGTTCTACTAAGTGGCGTGGTCTCACTAAATGAATTGAGATGGTGGATTATTATTCATACTCTGACTCGAAGTTTATGTTTTCCCTTTAAATCTCGGGTACTCAACTGATTTTAAGTATTTTGAGAGTTGAGGTTTTCAGTACCTCTTAAGACGAACAAGCTTCCGAAGACATGCGGGAGGCAGGATAGCTATTTAGTGTTCTCTTTTCTTTTGATTCTACTGTATTGATTCTAATGTCAAAGTTGTTATATTGCATGCATATACTCTGATAATCCAAGGGGGCATCTTCATATGTCGCTCTTGGCATATGTTGTAATAAATATATTTTCTCTGAACGTGATTTGCAAATATGGGATTATGTAATGAATTGGAAATGTTTTGATATGGAATGTGATTTTTTTTTAAGTTTAAATTTTTTCCATATTCATATGTTTCTTTGTGTCAATGAATCTGACTCCGCCATATTTGTTCACCGAGGTTTAATAACTATGGATGACTACAGCATTTGTTGTCGTTAGTTTTGGGCCTCCAAGTAAGGGAAATGTGACAAGTTGGTATCGAAGCATAGTTGTATGAAACTTTAAAAGAAAGTAAACCAAAAAGATTTTCAAACATAATGCAATGAATTTGAAAATATGATCGGGGTTTGGGTTAATGATACAATAACAGGCTTGTATTTGATATATATATATATATATATATATAAGTACATGTCCTATCTCTTAGACCATTCTTTTGTATCTTACTAAGGTTCGTGTGCAGATTTATGAGATAGAAGATATGGAAGCAGGAAAAAAAAGAGGAAATCTGGGTGGAGGAAGCACCATAACAAATGGAAATGCATGACCTAATACCAAGAGGAACCAAGGTAGACAGGCTAATGCTAATCCAAGTGCTAAAGGCAATGCAGGTGTTGGAAATCCACCAGTAGATAGGGGATGGTGTATCACTTGTCAGCCAATCTGTTGCAAGCAAAAGTTATTGGTAATATTGGAGGAGCTAATCATGTGGCTTCCGTTGGGAATAACTATGCTAAGCTAAGCAGTGACTACACAAGTTTGGATGGAAAGCCATTTGTTGGAAAAGAGGATGCTATTGAAGTTGAGAATTGGTTATTGAGCTATGAAAGGATCTGTGCTAATCTAGGCTTGGATGATGGGAAAAAGAGAAGGTTTCCCTCTAGGTAGTTGGAAGGGATAGCGCTTCATTGGTGGAATAGTGTGTCCACCAGGGTTCCGGAGGAAGAGCTAACATGGGATGATTTTCGGAGAAGGTTTGAGTAGAGTTTTCTATCTAAGGTTGCTAAATCGGCATTGATGAGGAAGTTAATGGATCTTTTCTAGGGAGATATGTCAATAGTCAAGTACTCGGCTAAGTTTAATGAGATGTCTCAATATGGATATGCTTTGGTTGACACTGATGTCAGAAGGAATGAAAGATTCATTCAAGGACTGAGACCTAAGCTTGTTAGAAAGACCATGACCCATATCTAAGAACCTTGTAATGTAGTGGTAGGATGGCAAATCGCCATGAAGAGATGCTTGCTATTTCTGTAAGAGAGAAGCAAGTTGAATCCTAGGGTCCTCTAGGGAAGAAGAGGAAATTCTTTAAGAAGAAGGGAGCCTAGAAAGAGAATGCTACCAAGAATGCAAAGGCTGATTTTGTATGCTGCAAATGTGATAAGAAGGGTCATTATGCGAATGAGTACCGGTCAGGCAAGGGAAAAAAGCTACAAACAAGAAGAATGTGAAATGCTTTAACTGTGATCAAGTTTGGCATTACAAGAACAAGTGTCCATAGCCAGTTAAGGCGGACAAGGGGAAAGTTTTTACTGTTGGATCATCAGCTATGCCTACTGCAGTTGATAAAAGGAAAACTGTGATGGAAGGCATGTTTTTGATTCTGAGTATACCAATTAGGATACTTTTTGATACCGATGCATCATATTCATTTATATCCCAGTGTTTGATTGATAGGTTATGCCTAGAACCCACATACTTGTTACTTCCTTAAGGCTTGCGAATCCAATAGGAGGGTAAGAAACTCTGGGGATAAGATGTGACCAGTTTGAACTTGATTTGTTAGGTCATAAGTTTGCATGCAGTTTGTATGTTTACGATTTCATAGATTTCAGAATCATTTTCGGTATGGATTGGTTGAGAATGTATGAGGCTATGATATTCTGCCAAGATGGGGAGATATCTTTGATACACCCTGATAGTCATAACCGAATTATATTCTCAGAAGAGAATTCTGACCAGAGTAGTTATGCTTTGTTAAGTGGAAGTGGGAGAAGAGCTAAGTCAAGTTCAAATTGCAAGCAAATTTGCAGATGTCTTTGAGCCAGTCACAGGACTACCACAGAAATAAGCTATTGAGTTTCGGATAGATCTTATGCCAGGAGCTGAACCTTTGAGTAGACCACCTAGCAGGACGACACCAACAGAGATAAAGGAATTAAAGGTGCAGCTAGTGGATCTAGAAGGAAAGAATTTTATTAGACCAAGCAGTTCGCCTTAAGGAGGGGTCGTGGTATACATGAAGAAAACAGATGGGTCATTGAAGATATATATCAACTATCATAAGTTAAATGAAAGGATGATAAAGAATAACTATCCTTTACCGAGAATTGACGATCTGTTTGATCATTTGAGTGGAGCCAGAGTATTATTCCCGTTGGGTTTTGTGATAGGGTTCCATCAGTTGAGAGTGGCAGAGCACAGTATTCCTATGACTGCATTTTGAACTAGATATGGTTCATGTAATTGGTTAGTGATGCCATTCGAGTTGGCGAATGCACCTGCTTTCTTTGTGGATTTGATGAATCGAATCGTCCGAGAGTATTTGGAGAGATTCGCGTTGGTTTTTACAGATGACACTTTGGTACACTCAAAGGATGGGAGGGAGTACGAAGAACATCTTAGAGTTGTGGTAGAGACACTAAGGAAGAATCAGCTAAAGGAAAAGGTTTCCAAGTGTAATTTTGGAAGAAGTAGGTTAAGTTTCTTGGTCATGTGGGTTTAGAGGAAGGATTGTTAGTCGATCCAGATAAGATCGAAGCTGTGAATAATTAGTAGAGACCGGAGACGGTAATCGAGGTTAGAAGTTTTCTTGGACTCGTTGGCTATTACCGGAGATTCATCAAGGATTTCTCACGGATAGCAGCGCTTTTGACTAAGCTTACTAGGAAGGAAGTGAAGTTTATTTGGTCCGAAAATGTGAGGAAGCGTACCGTAAGTTAAAGCATTTGTTGACCAATGCTCCAGTGTTAGTATTTCAAGATAGAAACCAAGGGTTGGTAGTATACACTGATGCATGTGGGACTGGATTAGGAGCATGTTGATGCAGAGGGACAAAGTCATTGCTTACGCATCATGCAGCTTAGGCTGCACGAAGTAAGATACCCTACTCATGACTTGGAGTTAGCTACGGTGATTTTGTGTTGAAGAATTGAAGGCATTATCTCTTAGGGGAGACTTTTGAGTTATATACCGATCATAAGTATTTAAGACATCTATTCTCTAAGAAGGATTTGAATATGCGATAGCAGGGGTGGCTGGAGTTTCTAGATGCTTATGATTTTGGTATAGAGTATACGCCAAGGAACGGTAATAAAGTAGCCAATGCTCTTAGCAGAAGACATCAGAATGTGGTGATGGCTATGTTGGCAGAATGGAAGGATGTAAAAGCTTTGGCCAGTTGCGATATGCAGTTAAGATCGACTGCTAGTTCTAGTTAGAGTACTTCAATGATGTTCTGTTTAGAAGTTCGATCAGTATTGATCGATAGAATTGCTTATAATAGAAGGAGTACCCATTATTAACCGAGAGGATCAGACGGTTGACGTTGAAATCGAGGTCGATGATTTGAAAGATTTTTGTCTTTACCAGAGAGGATTGTTGAGAAAGAAGGGACGATTATGTGTTCCAGATGTATAAAACTTGATAAGAGAAGTTCTGGAGGAATGTCATTGATCCAAGTTTACGATTTATCCTAGAGGAAGCAAGATGTATCAGAACTTGAAGAGGAGTATCTATTGGGAAGGCATGAAGAGGGAAGTTTTGGCATGTGGGTTAGGCAGTGTGTAATGTCAACAGGTGAAGGCCGAACATCAAAAACTGAGTGGATTACTTCAGCCTTTATATATGCCAGTTTGGAAATGGTATTTGATATCCATGGATTTTATTAATGGGTTGCCAAGGTCAAGAAGAGGAAATGAGATTATATGGGTTACTGTGGATAGATTTACCAAGAGTGCCCATTTCATTCTAGTAAAGTCGACTAAGATGGCACCTATTTTGGCAAAGTTGTTCATGAAGAACATAGTTAGACTTCATGGAGTTCCTAGTAGCATAGTCAATGACAGAGATGCTTTATTCAGTAGTGAATTCTGGAAGAGTGTACAAGATGTGTTAGGCACGAAAATCAAGATGAGTACCACATATCACCCACATACAGATAGGCAGACAGAGAGAGTCAATATGGTACACGAAGTTTTGTTGGGAGCTTGTCTGTTGGATTTTGGTGGATCTTGGGTGGATCACCTACATTTGGTTGAGTTTTCCTATAATAATTAGCTACGAGACTAGTATAGGAATGGCGCCGTTTGAAGCTTTGTACGGAAGGCCATGCGAACCCCTACATGTTGGTTGGAGACAGATTGATCTTATGTCCAGATTTAGTAAGAGAGGCGTCAGAGAAGATTGAGTTGATCCAAGAACGGATGAAAGAAGCTCAGTCCAAACAGAAAAGTTGCGCTGATAAGAGGCGTAAAGACCTAGAATTATCTATGGGAGACCTGGTTTTCATTAAGGTATCAATGATGAAGGGTGAAGTATGATTTGGAAAGTTGGGAAAGTAGACCCCAAGATATGTTGGTCCATTCTAGATTATAGAGAGGATTGGAAAGCTCGCATACATAGTTGAGTTGCCGAGCAATATGGAAAGTGTCCATAATGTATTTCATGTGTCTTATCATCACAAGTATGTGCATGATTCAGAGACTACGATTCCTCAAATAGAGTTAGAGTACTTGGCAGTAGAGCCTAATTTAACTTTAACTAGACAACCAGTTGGAGTTGTAGCGAGATATGAGAAAAGAATGAGGAGCAAGATAGTAAAGTTGGTGAAAGTTCAATGGAGCAACAACAAGAAAGACTGTACTTGGGAGACAGAGGACATAGCTCACATAAGAAATTTTAGTTCTGACTCGAGTGTCTTGTCTTCTCAATTCGCTCGGGTCACCCTGAGCATTTCAGGATTTGAAGACCTTAATTCTGGAGGACGAAGATGAAGACGAAAATTGTATTACTATTATTTATCATATTAGTCCACTACATTCATACTGTTCCGTTGCATTATTATTTATTATTCTCTGATGTGTGTAACTCTGATATGTGTTGTGTAAGTAAAATCAAATGTTTTGTAAAACAGCTTCATGAACTGTAATTTGACTATTATATTTTGTCATTCCGTTGTGAGATTCTGTTTTGTTTATTTCTTTCTCTGCTTTTCTTATTCACCCCAATAACAATCCGCTCTTTTGTATGGTTTGAGTCTGACGTGTGTGGCTTATCGTCGATTTAAAGTGTCAAAATAGCGGGATGTTACATTTGGTATCAGAGCTTTGGTTTAGCAAAAAGCCTTAGCTTTGTGGGGTCTGACTCTTTACTAATAGGGTAGTAATACCATATGATGAGTCGCTGAGCGTATATATAGGAGAGAGCATATTTGTTAGTGTTATAAAAGGTTTTGATATTATGTTAATTTGTTCTATTTTGTATTTATAAATTCTGGTTGATGCATAGGACACTATGACATCAATATGGACTTCTAAACACTTAGTAGGATAGATCGACACAATATTTGTTTTGAATATAGGTGGATGAAATAATTTTGCTTATTATATTTTCTATATATAAAATAAATTTTTTATAAATGATATATATTTGGTTGTAATATAATGGTTGTTAGGTAGTGAAATTTATGAATATAGGTTGGAAATAAGATTTGAAAAGGAAAACAAATGGGAATAAACTGGAAATTTAGAACTTAAGTTTCGGGTTTTAGAAAATTTCTTTCCAATGATTTTGGAATATAGTAATAATATTATTAGAAGTATTTTCTGTTATAAATATTTCAATATGATTTGAAAGAATAGTTTTAAAGAAACTTTGGAAAGAAACAAGTTTTGTACTCCCCCCTATGTCGCTGGGAAATAATTTCGGTGATGAGTGCACGCATCAACAACATTCATTTCCGAGTTTCAAAATGGGAAGGCCACTGTAGTAGTTTTACTATAGATTTATTTTGATAAACAGATATAAATTTCAAATTGTTTTAAATATAGGCGGATATATAAATTGTAAGTATATACATTTATCTATTATTCTCAAATGATTCGAAATTTAACCCAGTATTTAGTTCTTAGGTTTCCGTTAATTAATATTTTCGATTATTGTAGTGAAATGGAATGTAACTAATTAATAATTGGAACCTCTATTTAAAATAAAAGATTAAATGCTAGGTTATAAATGAAATTACAAGAAAGTTGAAACTAGTAACATATAAAACAAAAGATATGATTATTGAACATTAAATTAATTTAAAAGAAATGAGAAAAACTTATATTACTTTCAATTACATTCTTAAAGCATATATATGACTTACTAAATATTAAAAGTTGTGATGTTTAATAAAAAAATGTAATGGAAATTGTACGAGTAAATTTATTTTATGAAAGTGTTCAATAAATTGCTTTTATTAGTAAGAATTGATGTTATAATGGTTATATACTTAAGTTGTAATTTGGAAGGTTATTGTAATTAAATGTGATAGAAAAGGGATCATTGTAAGTAAAAGATTATAAACTTAAGTTAATGAAATTGTTATGTCAAGTAACTGAATTGAACATGAATATTATTAATAAATGAAATGAAGTTAGTAAGTAATGAATGAAATAAGTGAGATAAACACTGAATCAATCGATGGAAATGAAATTTGCAAGAAATAAATGTAAATTAAAAAGATAAATCATTATATGAATGAAAAGGAAATCAAACAACAGATGTTATGAAATGAAATTAATAAGAATGAACTTGATCTATTGTTTTGGAATTGTTGTTTGTTTGGTTTATGGTTGTTTGGGGAAGGATACTTTAAATTTGTTTGGATGTATGAATAATCTATTTGGTTTCTACTAAGACTGTTGAGTAAATGGTGCACTTAGTAGTTTATTTTTCATTCAGTACAATTTAAAGTCTTTGAACCCGAACAACTATTTGTTTTGTTCGATATAAATGGATAAATGATTTGTGTTGCAGGTCATGGTTGTTTTAAATTGATTTGTTTGTCGATGGTTGAAACAACTATAAATATTTCATTTTATATAATTATTAACTCTTTTAGATTATATAAGTGAAATGCAGATTATGGAAGCAATTGCTACTGCTTTTGGTTTCATAATTAAGCGTTAATTGCTGGACAATTAGGTACGTTCTCGGATTACGGTTTTATAACGTTATTGTATTGATTTACCATTGTTTGGATATATTATTTTGAGATATTATGATATATATATTGTCGTATTTGATATTATATTTTCCCCCGAGCCTCTCCGTACAAAGGAGACTCTGCCGAAATTTTTCGTAAAATTGGACTTAGAATTTTTTTGTAAAATGTTATCCAAACTTTATTAATTTGAGTATAAAAAGATTTAATGGTTATAAATTGGTGTATTTTATTTAAATCAATGGATTTTGTAAATTTATTTGTTTATAAAGTTAATATCTTTGAACGTGTATTGTTTACTCAATTTCTTCTTTTTCCTTCTTTTCCTTTTCGGGGACGAAAAGTTTTGAGTGAGGGAGAGTGTAACGACCCGTTAATTTTTGATGTTTAAATTGTCGATTTAATAAAATTTTAGTAACTTAATTTGGGGGAAATATAAATATGTGATATATTAGTGAAATAAATACTAAAATGAAATATAACAAATGATAACCAAAGCTAATTATTGACAATTTGAATGTAATTCCAATAGATGAAATAGTGCAAATGTCATACTTAGCTATAAATGGAATAGATGGAAATAAATATAAATATCGTATTGATTTAAAGGAATAAAAAATTGTAAATGGCAATTGAATGAAATTCGCGTTATGATAAGTCATTGTAATTTTGGTCTGTAAACAATAAACTTTTAAATGTAGTTAAAAATAAACAGTGACAACTATTATGTGTTACCTGTTTACTTAGTCTATTATACTGGAATGAGAAATTAATTTTTAATAAATATAAACAAAAGTTACATTAACATGAAATGTAATACAATGTTTAGAAGTTATTAAATTGGAGTATCTTAAGGAATGAAAGGTTAACTAGGTTTGTAGAGTAGTAATGGACTTAATAAAAAGATTTGGAATTGAATCAAATTAATTTATTGAAATTCAGTCTATAATAACTAGATTTATTGTAGTAAATGAAATTAAATACTACGTAATTGGAATTAAGATGAAACTGGAAATTATTAATGCACTAAAATACGTACCATTGGAAATTATACCCATAGGATGACAAATTTATTGAACAACAAGATTGAAAATCAAATAAATGAAATTTTGGAGTTCTTATTTTATTTATTAAATTTATTGAAATGAGAATTAAACACTGTGAATTTATGAAATACTCAGCAATGAATTGATGTAGATATTTATTTAAAGAGATTTATAGGTTACTATGTAACCCAAAGTGATAGAAATTGGAAATAATAATGATTGAATTGAAAAGTGATTTAATTAATTTAATATTAATTTAATTAATTAACTGAAATATAGAAATTTTGTCCACTGACTCGGATTTTGACGAAACCAGTTTCATCGGATTCGTAACAGTGAATTATTGTATGATTTCAAATTTCGTAACGATCAGACTTGTCATTTGATCGTATGAGCTCGAAACGCCCAAAAAGATCAATTCAATTGAAATCGATTTGAAATAACTTGATTTTTGCATAACTTCTTCATACGATGGAATTTGGACTTGAAACCTGTTCCATTGATTTTAAAATATTTTGAAACATCTATTTTGATATATGGGTTGATCTAATTTTGTTCCGGAGTCAGAACAAGCTTTTCGGGCCGTTTATCGTCAACTGTCCAAGCCCATTGTATTCGTTCCTCTATGTTTCAGCTCTACCTATATATATCTAGTTATAAACCCCAACAGCCTTTCTATTTCTCATTTATGTACGTCCAATTCTTTCTGTTGCTCCTCTTACTCAATGGTAGACAAATTCTCAATTCCAAATTCAATTGCAATTCAAAATCAAATCAAAAATTCAAATTCCTCAATATATATCGAATTATATATGGGTTTGAAGCTCTCGATGAGCGCAAGTCAAATATATAATTCGTTTTTCAATCTGGATTTTTGTATGGCCGAAATTCGAGGAATAAATTTCGACCGTTCAAGGTATGACTTCTTGTTCGACGGTGGATTCTCGTCGGTGGTTCGATCGGGGAGTGCAGTGGTGTAGAGGGCAATGAGTAGAGCGCATCTGTAAGGTCAGTTCGTCGTGATGGTCATCAGAAATACCAGATCCTAGCCGCGTTTGGAACAGCGGCGGAGGAGGCTTCAATCTCGGAATTTATGCGCATGGGGGGAGCTCTGGTCGGCCGAAGCTGGGAACGCTAGCGGTGCCATTCGATCAAGGAGAAGGTCGTCGAGGAAGCGGCGGTTGCGCGTTGAATGGCGACGGCCGTATTTTGCCAGTGATCGATCGCGATTATTAGGGTTTCACATGAACTCAGAGACGGTGACGTGGCATAATCTTTTTATTTTATTATTTTTTATCTTTGATTGTTTTATATTTATATCGTACAATTTGTAATTATCATATCTTTTGCATACGAGGTCGAATTCACGTGTGGTTTTCTCTGCTGCGATCCTAGCAAAATTACGAACATTTTGATGCTGGTTTGGGCAAATTCTGAGACTGTTTGTATTTAGAGTATAAATTGGATTTAAATTCAATTTAAATTCAAAAGGTGAGTGTTTTAACCCACTCACAACTTCTAATTTTTTTTATGTTTGTTAATTGATTTATGATGTGATTAGAAATTTATTTATGACTGTTTGGCATATTTTGAATCATCATCTCAGTTTATTTGAATTTATTTGGATAAAATAGTTATTTAATTTATTATTGAATATAAACTGCCAGTAAATACCTGTTATTTATTAGCTGTTCTATATTAATGTAATCGATTGTATTGGATGATGATTGTGATAAATGTTTGATGATTAATATTGGAAGAATGGATGTTGTACTTTATATTGTTATAAACTGCAAGTTGTTATGGATTTTTATTTCATTCGAGATTGCGGTTTGAAATGATATAGAACCGTATTTATATTTTAAATTATGGATTGAAATGATAAATATCTATATCACTTGACCATAGGATAGAAAATTATATACAGACGCTGTGGTCTATATATAAAAATATTTTGAAATGATTTCTATAGTTTGTAATGAAATATATGGTTTTAGATAAATATTTATTTTAGATATTTTATAAATATTATTTTATCCTTGATCTTAAGCTATGTATAATTTTTTTTAATATAGAATAAGCTTAAGAATAAGTTTTATTTTTATTGAAGATAATATGGTTAAGTACTTAAATTATATTTTAATATAGAGTTTATAATGATTTAAATGAATTTAGGTTGAAAGATAAATTTGAGATTTATTTGAAATTGAATTTATTTAAGAATTAAACTTAAATAAGTTTGATGTGAAATTTATTAAATTTGAAATTTTAGAAGGTATGATTTATAACTTGATTTTGGTTTAAGGTGAACTAAATGAATATTTCAAGTATAAATAAATTGAAGGAAATATTTAGTTATTTGTAATTTGAGTTTTATTTAAATGATAATTGATTTATTATGTAAAATATTTCAAAACTAGATAATAGAAAATTGAATTGTTGAATCATAATTACCAAACTTAGTTTTGAAATTGTTGAATACTTAAAGTTTGAAATATATTGAATTTGAAATGGTTTATTCTGTGGATCAAATCTGTTTTGAAATCGATAAATTTGGAATACTTTATTTGGAAACTGAATTGAATTGAAATTTATGATTTGAGATTTGGTTAAATTTAAAATTTAGAAATTCGAGTTGTTTTGGAATTGATTTATGAAATTGAAGAATCTATTTTATTATATAAAGTATTTTAATATTAAAACCATTTAAGTGGTGGAAGTTATTTTTCAAAGTTATGAGTTTCAAAGTATTATGATTTGAAAGTGTTATATTTCAAGTGTTTTAATTTCGAAGTGTTATAACATTGAAAATGCTATGATTTTGGAAGATGATATATTTAAATTAAAAATGATATCGTATTGATTTGGTTTGAAAGGGCAATGATATTTTGGTTTTAAAAGTATAAACTATTTTAAAAAATGACCGCGGTGTTATAATAACGGTTGGTTGTCGTCCTTCTTTCGTACCCATCTGTCCTGCTTCATGGCAGCTGACTCCATCCCTTCTGCCCTTCTTTCGTACCCTCCTATTCTTCCTGCTCCCATCCCTTCTCTTTATACGTATTCTCCTCTATGTCAACATCGTCCTGCTCCTAACCCCCATCCTCTGCCACTGCTAGCGGCTTCAACTCCCAATGTCCCATCCTCTTCTACTTCTCCTTTTTCTTTCTCTGCTCCATTGTCCCCGCTTCTGCCTGAGTCTTCTCAACCAATATGGACTTCCCTCTTCAAGCGTAAACCGAGTAACGCAGGGAAGTACATACCAGTTGAGATGTCCCTCGAGTTCAAGTATGAGATTTTGATTCCTCCCTCCATTGTTATTGAAGCCGGTGCTCACGAATGGAGTAACTATCTAGTCGGCTTTTTCCTTGATAAGCCTCTATCTTACTCAACATTTATTAATTTTTTTGAAAAAGTACTGGAAACTCAAAGGTTCGATCAAAGTTAGATCAAATGGCTTCCTTTTTTTATTCTACCTGTCCTATGATGAAGATAGGAATAGAATTTTGCAAGGTGACCCTATTGTTATGCGAAATAAACTCTTCATAGTCAAGCAATGGGATCCAACGGTGGGAAATGCTTGTGAGAATATTTCTTGGGTGCCTGTGTGGGTTAAATTCTATAATATTCCACTATTCTCGTGGTCTCATATTGGAATTAACTGGTTAGCTAGTAGATTGGGAAAACTGGTATGTATGGATGAATCAACGAAGAGACTGGAGAGGCTATCTTTTGCTAAATGTATGGTAGAAATAAAACCAGACCGTGGTCTAATTGATTCATTTTCATTTCAGCTTCTAGATGGAGGAACTCAAAATATTCATATTGAATACCATTAGAAGCCTGATATTTGCCCTCATTGTTGTGTTTTTGGACATTCAGAAACTAACTATGAAAAGAAAAGCTTTATCACAAGTGCGGCTTTAGAGAAGAATGAAACGAAGAATTTTTTTAATGAAGTCAATGATAATGTTTCTAGGGAAGACAAGAAAGAAACTAGGAATAAAATGAGTCAGAGAAAACAAAAATGGCAAGTGGTTAATAAAACTAGAAGACATAAGCTTAAATCTTCTTATAGGAATGATAATTTGGAGGTTGTTCATGAAGATGAAAATTCTGATGAAAAAAAGGAGTTACGAAAGGATGAGCTTGAGGAAGGTGAGATCGAAAATCAATTTCCAGATAAGGTAGTGGTTGATAGAGGAAAGAAAAGCAAATATGATAAGACAAATAGGCTGAATGAAAATAGTTTTCATATTCTTGCTGAAATGGGTGAAGTAGTTTTTGATGAGGCTGCTAGCATGATAAAAATTGCTGGGAATGATGCAAGTGATGAACACATGATTGGTAATCTTGAATCAAATGGTGTCATGAGAAACTGTGCTTCTAATAAGCTAGTTCTTGAATGCGATTTGAGTTCAGATTCTAACACAATTGCTTGCAAAAACCATGAAACCGATGACAACTCAGTACCTCTAAGTGTAGGCACATCTGCTGTAATAAAAGATAACTTAACTGCTCCTTTATCTGCTGACCCGCCCCCTTCTATACCAGAATCATCCACCCTTCTCTGTTTTTCTGCTATCAACAAAAAGATTAACTCATTAACATCTTCCCCACCAAACATATGCCATGAAACTTCCTCTTTTATTAATTCTATCCAATCTACCTCTCTTCCAATTTCTGTGTGCGTTTCCTTTGTGCACATGCACAACCCAAACAGTAACTTCTGTCATTCGAATCCTATAAACTCCCCTTCATCCAACAAATCTACTATCTCCCATAACTCTGAGCAACCTTATTAACATATTCCTCCCCCGCGCTTGGAAGCCCCCTCCTCCTACTCTCTCCCTTCCTTCTTCTTCTCTATCCCCAGGGATGCCAAACAGAATGTGATGCTACAATCTGGTCTCGTTTCTTCTCTTAACTGCAAGTCATCCAATACAATAAAACTGCATTCTGGCCTGGATCTCAACCCGAGTGCCAGCTCGCCTTCCACTTCTACTATTCTAGGAATTATTGTCCAAACCACTCCTATGACTAGGAGTAACAAAAAGAAACTCCTTTTTAATCAAACTGTTGATCAATGTTGAACAACATCGGTGCATGGAACATTAGAAGTGCCCACTCAGATATCAAGCTAAACCAATGCAAAAACATTATTGCAACTCACTCTCTAAGCCTTCTTGCAATTTTAGAAACTAAATGCTTCTCTATCTACCAAAGCTGCTAATTTCATTAACCCTTTTTGGAAGATGATTAATAATCTGTCTGAAGCTCCCTTTGGTAGGATTCTTGTTATGTTCGATCCCATTATCTAGCCTTGTCTCCTATCATTTCAACTTCTCAGCTTATCCATTTTCATTCTATCCATGTCTCTTCCTCCACTTCCTTTTACATTACTGTAATCTACGGTCTTAACTCAGCTACTGCTAGACAATCCTTCCTTAACCTTCTCCCCTCATTTAGACAAGAAACACACCCTTGGATAGTTCTTGGCGATTTTAACTTCTCCCTTCTCTTATCTGATAGGCAGGGTGGCAATCCCCTGTCTCTTCAGGAAATTAAGCCACTTAACTGTTCCATCTCTCAATCTAACCTTACTGAGATTTCTACAGTGGGTGCTCCATTCTCTTGGAACAACTCAAGAAGATCCTCTCCTAGAACTTTCTCGAAAATTGATTTCTCCTTTTCCAATCTATATGCTCTCAACAAATGGCCTAATATCTATAACCTCCTACCTATGCCTGGCCTTTTTGACCATTCTCCCCAAATTATCTCCTTTGGTTGTGCTGCTGTGAGGATAAGAAAATGAATTTTTAAATTTTTTTTAATCCTTGGGTTCTTCACCCTAATTTTTTTTCTATTGTTAATCAAGCTTGGTCCTCTCCTTTTTTTGGAAATCCTATGTATGTCTTGTAGTGTAAGCTTAAAGCTGTCAAAACTGCCTTAAAAACGTGGTCTTCGAGAAAATTTGGTACCGGCAATTTGGCTTCCACCAGCCTTACTCTCAAATTACAAGATGTTCAAGAGTTGATGCTCAATGATGCTTCCAACAGTGAGTTAGCCGCTCAGGAAGCAACTTTGTCTACCCAGCTTTATGAGGCATTGAAGCATGAAGGCCTCATGATAAAACAAAAAATTAGGATGGAATGGTTCAAGGATAGTGACTGGAACACTTCTTTCTACCATTCATCTCTTAAAACAAAGCAATCAAGAGAGTTAATTAGTGTGCTTAAAGATGTCAACGGTGAGTATATCTCTGATCCCTCCCTTATTGCTGATTTATTTCTTGACTATTTCAGCAAGTTGCTTGGGAACAGTAAAGAATTCATTCCATCCCTTGACCTTCTTGATTCAATAAAGATTCCCCGAATATCTCCTGTAGAGAATGAGTTTCTCTTATCTGCTATTTTTTACTCGGAGATTAAAACTGCACTTTTCTCTCTCAACTCTAACTCTTGTGGAGGTCTAGATGGCTTCAATGCCTGCTTTTTTTACATCTTGTTGGGAAACTATTGGTTCTGTCTTCACTAAGGCTATTCAAAATTTCTTAAAAAATGCAAAATGATTGGTTTTGTCAATGCTACTAATATAGCTCTCATCCCTAAAGTGAAAAATGCTTGTCATGTCTCTGATTTCAGGCCTATCTCATGCTGTAACACCGTTTATAATTGCATCTCTAAGATCATTGCCACTATACTCAAGATGATTATGCCTAACTTCATCTCTTCCAATCAAGCTGCTTTCCTTAGTGGCAGAAGTATCTTGGATAATGTTCTCTTATCCCATGAATTACTGAAGGGGTACAACACCTCTCATGTTTCACCTAGGGCCATATTCAAGCTTGATATCTCTAAACCTTTCCATTCTCTGCACTAGGACTCTATAGTTAGAATTATGGGTTTGATGAATTTCCTCAAACACTTTGTGGCATGGATTAGTTCGTGTATCTCGACTGCTAGGTTCTCTATTATGGTTAATAACAGGAATGTTGGATATTTTCAAAGAAAACAAGGTATTAGAGAGGGTGACCCTATGTCTGCCTATATATTCATTTTAGTTATGGAAGTTTTAACTCAAATTCTCAACCACCTAGTTACCGAGGGAAGTTTCTCTGTCCACCCTAAATGCAAGAATCCCCTCATTACTTCCTTAATGTTTGCTGATGACCTGGTGATTTTCTTCAAGCCTAACATGATGACTGTTAGCTCTATTATGGGTGGTCTTGATAAATTCTTCAAAATTACTGGCATGTCCATTAACTTATCTAAGTCTGATATGATGATAGCTGGAGTAGGAAATGACATGATCAATCAAATTTCTAGCTATTCTTTCATACATCAAAGAGCTGAAACTTCCACGTACTTAGGTATTCCCTTGGCTTCTTCGAGAATTACGAGAGCTCAATGCATGCCTTTATACGAGAGGATTTTAGCAAGACTTATTGTGTGGAGTAATAGGCTCCTAAGTCACGCTGGTAGGCTCACGCTTATTAAATCAATCATTTTATCCATGATGATGTATTGGTCAAGATCTTTCATCCTTCCTATCAAGCTGATTAAAATGATTAGGAATGCTATGTCAAGTTTTTTTGGGCATGGATCCGTTCACTCTAATAAACTATCACCATGTGCATTTTTCAAGCTTGAATTGCCTCTGTCCAAAGGCGGCCTGGGTATTAAAAATATGATATTATGGAATCGCGCTGCCTTTTTTCATCACACTGACAACTTCCTGAATTGTAAAAATAACATTTTGGGTGAAGTGGTCATACAATCACTTTATTGGCAATAAGAATTTCTGGACCATGTCTATTCCACAATCTTGCAGTTGGACATGGCATTGTATTCTGAAGTTGAGGAATGATATTCTACCCTACGCAAAAGTAGTATAGCTTTTAATGATAGGTTGTCCTTTTGGCATGACCCGTGGATAAAGGAAGGCATTATCTTGAGTCAGCTGCTTTCTTTCAACCAGCAAATGCAAACTGGTATAAGCATTCATGCCTTGGCCTTTAATTATATTAATGATGGTCGCATTATCTTCCCATACTCCAGTAATCAATACGTTAGACAGCTCTGGAGTCTTTTCCAAGTTTGTCATGTGCCTTTTGCTCATGTAGATGGAGTTTCATGGTCCTTCTGTCAAGATACTTTTAAGATTAATGGCTTGTATAAGCTCTTTGCATGCTAGAATAATTGTGTGACATTTAGCTGGTACAAGCGAATATGGCTTAATCACAATTCTAAAAGGTAGAACCTGTTTCTATGGAAGCTCTTCAGCAATGCTCTGAACGCCAAAATTTTGTTGACATGGATACTCTGCACTTATTCTTTAGCTGTCCCTATGTGCATATGCTATGGTGCTCTACGAATAATCTCATTAATGGCAGGAAAGTTGCTTCCATTAGTGAAGTTGAATGGGATCTCATATACAAGGCTACGAGGTGGAAAAGTGAATCTACATATATTCTCCTGTTCTCTCTTAAAGTCTTTATCTTGATCATTTGGGATGAAAGAAACGCAATAATTTTTAATGCAAAGAGGAAAACTATCATGCAAATGAAAGAAAGTATTATGTGTGCTTTGAGGAATGTAATTGTTGCTTCTAGGCATGCATTTCATCCTGGCTTCCTGAATGCTCTCTCCTAGATGCTTCTCTGCTCGAATTTGTCCCTGATTCTCCTTGTGTTTTTGTGTTTTCTTCTTTTCTTTTCGAGTATGTGTCTCCTTGATATACCCTGTTTGTTCTTCTTGTTTTTCTTGTTGCTCGGTCTCTTGCTTGCCTAATTTTTAGGTGGCTTTCTTTCTTTTCCTCTTTGTAACATCTTTCAATGGCATATCAATAAATGGTAGGGGTCCATTTAACTCCGCTGGCCTTGCCAAAAAAATAAAATAAAACAACGGTTGGTTGTTAAAGAGACCGGGATCAGATATGGGCATACTCTCTGTCGATACCGAAAACCACTTTAATAACCATGTACGCAGTGGAGATTCTAGAATGAAGCAGGATGGTGGCGACGTTCTATTGAGGTATGTACGTGGACCCGACTCCCGTGAGTTGACATAAGGTGGCTAAAACAGGAGCGATTCTCGGGCCAATAAGGTAGCTCCTCTGATCGGACGTACTCCTTCGATGTTATATTCTGACTCTGAGATTGATTTGGTGTCACTTTTGATTTTTTTTTGATTTGGGGGCGTGGCTCGAGGTGGGCGGTAGCTGTGGTTATGCGTTACCACCAATCTGGATGGCAATTGATATATCTACCCTGGCATTGCCTAGTTGTACCGTGTCACCTACCCTAGCGCGTCTTGTACGAGTTTGATTTGTGTCGTACCTATGAAGTATCCTCTGTTAGCCTCCCGATCAGGAGGTATTAAGTTACTGTATAGACTATTGACACTATTACGTGTTAAAGGCTATATGGGTAACCCCTTAACGCTATTTTAAAGTAAGTTTATTTTACTTTTAGACATTATTATCATAGCGTATATTACTACATAGTAACAAGTTTAATGGATCCTTAGGAGATGTGAATCCCGAGCATCTCTTAAGTTACTGCACTCACATTGACACTGGATAGGAGATGTCAAATCCCATAAACATCTCTAACGCCGTTCCACTCATATTTATTTCTGTTGATTTAACTCACATAAGATCTTTTAGTTCTGACTCGAGTGTCTTGTCTTTTTAATTCGCTTGGGTCAGCCTCAGCATTTCAGGATTTGAAGACCTTACTTCTGGAGGACGAAGACGAAGACGAAGATTGAACTACTGTTATTTATCATATTAATCCACTACATTCATACTGTTCCGCTGCATTATTATTTATTATTCTTTGGTATGTGTAACTCTGATATGCGTTGTGTAAGTAAAATCAAATGTTTTGTAAAACAGCTTCATGAACTGTTATTTGACTATTATATTTTTTCATTCCGCTGTGAGATTCTGTTTTATTTATTTCTTTCTTTGCTTTTCTTATTCACCTCAATAACAATACGCTCTTTTGTATGGTTTGAGTCTGACGTGTGTGATTTATCGTCAATTTAAAGTGTACAAAATAGCGGGATGTTACTAACATTTTCCTTGGATGGGCATACTAGGTTGTGTCATTATCTATGACTTTGGGATTCAATTATACTTTATCATTCATTTAATTGGTTATGTAGGCTATAGCTTGGTTCATTCATCAGGCATAATGAATGATCCTAATGAAAATAGATATCTTGGATCTTTATTGGAATTTCTTACCCGTTTTTTCTCGTAGACATTAAAGCGACAAGCATAAATGCAACTAGAAAAATAGGTTACCTATTCATGTAAATCTTGCAGGTATGTGTTCTTAATGATTATACTGGCATTTTTATACTCTTCTTTATGAACTATTGGAGTTGAAAGAGTAGTTGTAGCCTAACAAGAAAGATTCAATGTCTTCTTCGTATCACCACTTCTGGTTAGCATGGTCCGGTCAATGCAGGTATGATTAAACATGCACATTTAGAATATGATACATGGCTTTGTAGTGCTTTCTTATACATTATCATATTATAATAAGTAACAGTCATTATCCTAATATGATTCATTTCAGAGTGTCTATGTTAACTAACTACAAAAGACAAATTGGACTTTTGTTGTATATATTTAAAAGTATCTATTGCACTTGGTGTTTAATACTTAAAACCTCATTTTCTTGAGAAAACAATCATTAATATTCTAACTGTGTATACATGAATTAATTTGGATTAAGCAAAATCATATGTTAAGCTTGCTTGACTTTTGAGAAATTTTAATTTTGGGGTTGTTAAATACAAAACCTCGACTGATAAGAGAATCGGTTACAGTACAAATTTCAATTATATAATTTGATCAGTTGATGTAAAAAATTATTTTCTAAGTTTTGATGTCTAAAAATCATACCTATACAGGATTTAATGGGCAAAAGTTGGAAAAATAAAAGCCAGTAATGATGAAGATTTAGTGTGATTATCATTTGCGTTATTTGTAAGTTCTTGTTATTTGTAAGTTCTTAACATTGCGATTATGATATTTTTATGTTATGTATGTTGAAGTTGTGCTATTGTGAACTTTGTGAATTCATATTGATTTTGTACTTTGATACATGTGTTTCTTTAAAATTAATATAAATATTGTTTTGTGTTAATAAATTCTTGATTTGTTTTGAATGAAAATAATTTGAATTTGTGTTGCTTATAGTTTATGACGTTGAAATTTGTCTATTTATATTTCTAAATTGTTGTATTTATAGTAATAATAACCTGAAATATCCACGTATTTATTTTTGTTAGAAGTAAAAATATAGCATAACATTAAAAAAATGTTGTAAACAATAGTAATAAGTTTTATGACAACGTTCTTTGCAACATCTAAAAAAACAACGTAAAAGATGCCAACTTTATTACAACTTGCTCTAAAACTACATTTGCAAAAACATTGTGAACCCATATTACAATGTTTTTGATGTTCTAATAGGGTATGTTTGTTGAGTATTTCACTTTCTTTCTTGAGTATTTCACTTTCTGTTATACCTGATGCTTGGATATCATTTTCAATATTCTCTACTTTTTCTTGCATTGATTTTATATCATTCTACAGTGCTTCAACCAAACTTTCAGCTTGGGAAATTTTTGCATCTGAAGCGTTAACTAACCATTCAAATTTCTCCTTTTCTTCCACAACTTTATTCAACTTATTTGTTAACTCTTTCTCCTTTCCACTCGCTGCCTGCACAACATATATGCTTTGAATGCTTCTAATTCTTGAGAAAGCTCAGAAAAAATAATTATCGTGTTATAAGTTCTTTAGTTATTAGCCTGAGACAAAACACTAAGAAAACATGAAAAATAAAGAAGTTGTTTTCTATTTTGTATCTTAACTTCATTTTCAAAATTAGTCATTTTTCATGATGTATATGCATACTGCAAATTTATGTATGGACGAAAACTCAAAACTAAAAATAGTAAACCAAAGCGTTAGCCTAATTTTCTATGTGAAATACACTTTAAAAAATTAGTGTTCTGTGAAATGCACTCTGAGGAACTATAAACCAAATGTATTTTGACCATTCTATGAAATGCCTCTTAAGTTCAAAATGATGAAGCAAACACACCCTATGCTTTTTATGAAATACAAAAGAAAGTTGCATCTCTAGCTTTTAATAAATAGAAATTGTGTTATCTTTGGTTAAATCGATTAAAACCGACTGATCACGTCCCTATCCAACAAAGTTTACTAGATTTTAATAAATAAAAGTGGTAGTGTTGTCCTAGTAGCAAAATAAATTAACTGATAATACATACCTCTACAAAATAATCATGGGAATGCATTCTTAGAAGACTGTCAGTACGAGTTATAGGTTCATTACTTAAAGCATGATCAAAAAAAAGAGTGGAATACCCTACCACGCACTTAAACAAGAGTGAGATTATTTAAATAATGTATAATCTCTCTAAATACTTATTACTATTCATACATCCTAATTAGCTTCCTTTATACATTTTCTATTTTTGTGTCATTTTAGTTCACAGACTAATTATTAGGTGGTCTGAAAAGTGCGGCATCACTAGAACTATGCTTGGTACAATGACCATAATGGAGCTAGCTTCCATATAGTTCGTACTTAAGATATTTTATAAAGGTATAATGGCAGACTCAAAGTTCGAGGCCTCAGGAAAAGGTAACTAGTACAATATGCAAACAAACTTCTGGAAGATCAGGACGAAATGATAGATCTAACATCTATGAAAATCTATCAAACGCATAAGAGGATAGTGTAGAACCTTGTAACGAAGTGAATTTTTGAAGGATTTAAATAGAAATTCCACGTAGAATTTAAAATAAAATTAATTTTAAAAAATTAAAAAGTTGACAACGAAAACTGGACATTTGAAGTGCGTCCATTTAAATAAGACAAACAAAATTTATTTTACATCAAAATTAGTCTGAAACTCAGTCGGCACAAATTTTTAGAGCAAATTATCGAATTTTAAAAAATGAATATTTTTACATAGAAATTATCTATAAAATTTTCTGATTAAAACGTTAAAGTTCGTTCAATCCACTTCCGACATCTGTAGCTCTGTTTATCAAGATTTTTCGTTGTCGTTCAATTTCGAAGGGGTAACAGCGACGGTAGATGAATTTTGATACGAACGTCTTAGCACAGATTTGACTATATCGTTGGATTTGTCTCGTTGCGTTGATCTTCGCCGTATGTTCATTTCCTTCCGTTGTAAAACGCTAAATGGTCGAGATAGCCGTTGGTGACATGGATATTTATCCTTCACCTTTTCTTTTCATTTCATTCTTTCCAAATTTCTTTTCGCCGTAATCTTTGCGTGTGACTTTTCCTTCCGTATATACGTGCTCCCCTTCTGCTACTTCTGCTACTCATCCCATTCTTGATCTTCGGTTAACATTCGCTTGAAAAAAATACATACAATTTATACACACACCACTCACGTAACTTTCCCCCTCTTCCTTTATTTCTTTTCCCCTTGCTTCCACCCTCAGCCTCGAACTCGGCCACAACCCACCCTTCACCTCCGCCCACTCCACCGATACCCACAGCCACCAGTCCACAACTGGAACCACCTAGCAGCATCCTCGTTCGCACTACCTGCCAACCGTAACGAACCTCCACCTAGTCCCCTTAGCTTCACCAGGTCACCAACCAACCTCCTCCGCCCCAGTTGCCCCTTCACCGAACCACAGCAGCCACACCTGTCCCCACCCAGCACACCACCTACCAGCCTCGCCCGTCTGAAGCCGAACCTAGCAAACCCCACAACTTGCCCCATCCGAACCCGTGCACTCAGCCACCGAACTCCTCCCATGACCAGCACCCACCTCCTTTGCCCGCATCCCCTTAGTTAGCAAAACAACCCGAACCTGCACCTTGCCCTTATCCCCGTGACTTGAACCCGTGCACCTACCAAACTCCTCTCCTTTGCCGAAACTCCAGCCTAGCCGGGAAAAAAGAAAACATCGGCCCATGAGATAATAGGAAGAAGCAGTGCCGTGGGTTGTGAACTTTTGTTGAGTGGAGATGCGTTGCATGCAAAAGAGAAGTTTCACGTGGCCGCTTAACTTGTCCGTGTCGACGTTTTCTCTGTTTCAGTTTCGCACACCGAATGTAGCGATTTTAAGCTCACGATTAGATTTCCATATTGCAAGTATCCTGCGAGTTTGCAAATAATCGGTTGATAAAAATGATTGATATTGGGATTGAAAATCATGGGTCGTCGACGCTGTGATATAGAACTTTACCGAAATAATTTAAATTATTGATTGAGATCTTAAATTGCATGTGAAACCCGTTAACTATGAAACATTATAAATATTAGAGATTTATTGATTTATTGATATCCTGTCACCTTTATATTGTTGCTATATGCATTGATTTGAACACTGAAACTCGAACCGGGATATGCGTTGAAATGATAAATACCCAAATTAAATCACTTGGCCTAAAATAGAAAATTAAATAATAAACACCGGTTGATCAATTAAAATTTATTTTGAATATTTAACATTTAAATTTGAAATTAAGAAATAATTTGAAAATTTAACGTGAATTTATAGTTTAAATTTTTCGTTGAATTTAATATTGTGGAAATCTGTTAAGTGGATTTAGATTTGAAAATGAAATGTTAATTGAACTATTTTAAAACTATGAAATTGAATTAAAATGGTTATGTTGAAGATTAATGATATTTAAACTCATTAAGTTGATTGATTGAAATTTAATGAAATTATTAATATTTTGTATGTAATTAAATTTTAATTAAATATTTGATTTAATTAAAAAGAGAATTTTAATTATTGAATTAATATATAAGGATTAAACTGAATTGTTTCGAATTAAAGTTTAATTAAAAGTGTTTAAGTAAATTAATTCCAAGTTTAATTAAATATTTAATAATAAAACTTTTTTATTTAAAGACTTAGTTAACTTTGTAAATATGAAAAGTTAGTAAATTTGGCAAATTTGGTAAAAATGAAATATTTGTTTAAAAGTTGAATTTTTTGATTGTAAATCCAAATTTGTTGAAGTCAAATGAGAATAAGTTATTTGAAAAATAGAGATATTTTATTTAATAAAGTATCCAATTGATATGAAAAATGGCGTTCGTTATTAAAAAGACCGTGGCCGGATATGTGCATACTCTTTGTCGATGCCAGAACCACTTTAATAACTGTGTAAGTATAGTGATGATCCAAAACGAAGTGGTTGGATTTAGCGTATGTTTGCTGGATCTGAAGAAAGAGAACGATGATGGATTAGCTCGACACTTGTGCCAAATTGAAATGACTAAAACATGAGACGTACCGGCCAAGCGGGCCAAATACCTCAAGCGAACACATTTCTTCGTTTATTCCGTTTGTTACTGATTGGTGATCACCCTTCGATTATACGAGTTTTGGATACGGTGAGCAATCATAGCTATGATGCGTTACCCAATAGCTGAAAAGGGTAAACTGGCAGTATCCGACCTTGGGCATTGCCTCACGTACCTTATCATATTTTTATCCTTATATGAAACCACTAAGATTTTGGTTTAGTGTTGTCCTATCACGGCGCATCTTTATTCACCGACGATTTACTGGTGTTCTATACGCAAATTGTACGACAATGCTTAAAAACGCGTTAAGGGGGATCAATGTAAATCCTTCACGCTATTTTGATATTTATTTTACCGATTAGACATTATATATGCTGCGTATTCTACTATATATAAATATTTTGATGGATCCTTAAGAGATGGAAAATCCTGTAACATCTCTTGAGTTACTTGTACATTTTCACTTGAGTGGGACTACGTACATGAGAACTTCTAGTCTTGACTCGAGTATATTGTTTTACTTTATGCTCAGGTTAGCCTGAGTATTGCAGTGTGTGAGCAGTGCTTATTTTGGGAGCCGAAGACTTGGTTGAAGACTCCACTCTTCTAGTATTAGTTATCCATGTTTATTTTGGCTTGTATCAGTAAAATTCTATGTATCTCTAGTATTGTATAATTAAAGTCTAAAACTCTGATGTATTTTGTGTAGTAGCTTCATGAACTACTATGTATATTGTTTATTTCCATTGTAAGATTCTGTATTATTCTATGAGTGATTCCGTGTTTGATTCTATATTAAAACCCCAAATTTATAATCTATCTAATTTGAACATTTTAAGTTGGAAAAGGACTGTTTATTGTCAGCTTAAGTTGTTCGAAAAGGCCGGGTCGTCACAAACTTGTGATGGGAGTTGGAGGGGAGCGATGTGTTAAAAGAGAAGTGAGAGCACACTCATCTAGACCTAGCAGAAAATACTATGGAAGTTGGAGGGAAGCTAGCTTTTCAAGTGGAATCAAATGTCTATGAGAGAAACAATGCATCAGAAATTAGAGAACATGAGGTAGATGAAGCAGAGAAAGAAAATATAGCTGATAGAAGAAAGTATATTTCAGTCAAAGGATATGATACTTCATTGGATCCTCTTACACAACAACGACTTCTTAAATGTAAAGGAACATGGTAAGTTTTACATATTTTTACATTTACGTTAGCAAATAATGTATATTTAATAGTTTATATTTCTTTTGATTGACATAAATTTAAGAATAAGCCTAGTACATTTCTTATTGGATCTATTTAGGATATCTAATTTACTGAACCAGGGTATGCATTTTTGAAAGTTCCCTAGAAGAAAAGACTTCTGTGATTTAATGAGTCTAAGATATCTCAGTATTTTATTTATGCTTGAGTTGATTAATTATAATGTATAACATTTCCTTGCAAAATATATTCTTTCTCCGAGACATTTAGTAGATCTCTCTTGTTTAGTGTCCTCTTTATATTGCTTCTATTTTATAAAATAATTTAATAAATTTTTATTTTTAATAAATAATTATTTTGCGTAGCTTTAAGTATTCATGGTTCAAAAGTTTTGGAGCCATCTATATAGTATAAATGTACTTTTAATTATCTTGCATTTTTTGCAGAGGACATACACTTATGACGTTATCTATGAGCATAAGGTTTATGAGATATGGCAAAATAAAGCAGCTTCCGCCTTAAAAAAAAATCATGCGTGACAAAGAACCAAAGGATTAAAGCAAACCACAAAAGTGACTGACTGCCGAGTCACTCCTTCAGCATGGATCTAGGCAGGTATAAGGAATAAAATGATTGATATTGAATGACACAAAATCACATATGATGAAAAATGTAAGAAGATGAGAGACACACGTTTGATACCAAAAGAAGGGATATACATGTCAAACTACTGATTCTGTGTCCATTGTTTCACATGATGCACAAGCGGTGCTATTTCATTAAAGACTAGAAAACCTTAATATTTCTATGAGTTGCTTTAAGTTTACTCAATCTTGTATTGAATTTAAATTATATTTGTCTATTTGAAAATTAAATTTTACTCTATGAAAATTGCATAAACATATAATCATCTATAGATAATTTTTTTTAAAAGATTTAAACTAGTACATTTAAATTATCACCTAATCGTGAATATCACATTCATCATCATATTAGCTATCCAATATAAAGATAGCAAATTACTATAATAAATAGCTTATTATTTCTTTACTATAATTTTAAATGCTAATTTCATTTCAAATAATTAGTATAATGTTAAGAAATACATATTAGGAAGAAGGTGGGAATTATAACATCTGCCCATGATTATCATTGTTACAAGGAAATACAAAGTACTAACATATATGTCATCATCTAACTTTGGATGAGACTTAATTAGATAACAAGAATATCATACTCACCTTGGTAATTCCATTAGTACTAAACATCCTGCCAAAGATTTGAAAATCACAGGAAGACTTGGCAAGCTCGATACTGTATGAATGGGCAGTAAGCCCGTAATCGCAGGAAAGGCAGGGAGTGTAGGAAGGATAGCTTGGGTAGGTTGGGTAGGCAATGCAGGCAGGGCCACAACGTCAAGAAGCTCACATGCTTTAGAACACATGGTTGCAACCATGGAGGCAATAATGGGGAAGAAAACAATAAGACTAGTTTTTGAAGCCATATATGGTACTTGGCTTGTTTGGTTATACGATTTTAATAGGAGTTCGAGGTGCTTGTGTTTATAATAAGCGAGCATGCTATTTACGCCTTTGGCATTGCTTGGTGCATTGATATGAAAGTACAATGGTGGAGAGATTATATTGATTCAAGAAGAAGACGAACTACTAGTTTGTAAACATGCACTACTTGTTTCGAGGTCTATGATACTATTGACTTGCTGTGTATGGCTGTTATGGCAACCTTTGATTTAGATAGTTTGTACATTATAAAATATGAACCGTTTAGCATGTAACTAATGACAAGGTGACATAGAAAGGAAAAGCTTATGGCTACCTATGCACGCGTGAGATCACCATTTTTCCTTTCGAGAATAATATTAATACATATAGTTTTAGTCATCTTGTAGATTAGTATAGTTTGAAATAAAAATATTTGCAATTAATGTATAGATAAACTCCAGGTCAAATTTCGTGTTTCCATTTAACCTATCTCCATATACCACACACAACTCAGTCATTAATTTTTCATCAACAGCCATTCATATGATATTGTGGGCCTCGCTGATTTATTATTTTCTTATGATGAATCAATGTGATTTCTTATGGCACAATGAGACATCTAAGAAGGGAACAGAGGAATTGAACTCGATAAACTCTATCTTATTGAAGTCTAGTTCTATAGTTGAACTAATGGACGACTTTAGGTTCAGATACACTAAACAAAAACCAATTATATCCGTTTAGTTTTTTTCTTATATACTAAGACCAACACATGAATCAAATAATCATATTCGTATATGTACATAGTTTTCTATTGTTAGGGAAAATCCCTTCAAATGATCAGTCTAAGAGAATAAAAAACCCAACGCAGCGGAAAACAACTGGACCGTGATTGCAGTGAGACGAAACAGATAGAGACAAACGCCAGAATAGACATTCACAGATCAATGCAATGCAGAAAAATAAATAACACCAGTATTTATAGTGGTTTCACTACCGCGAGGCAGTGTACATCCACTTTGGGAGAGGGGATTTTCTTTAATAACTGAATGATTAGAGTTCCAAGATTGAATCACTTTTGGAGGCTATACATAAGATGAATTTACAATACGGACAAAATTCTACAATATTTCAGCTCTCCAGGATGGCTACTATTGTTGTCTAGAAGTTTCACAATTTACAGAGTGAAGAAATGAGGAGGGGCAACTATGATATAGCAGCTCAGCAATCTGGTTCAACGTCATTTGGTTTGGCATACATTTGGTTCAACAGAGACATACAAAGCTGGTTCGACACTAGCATCAACATTTGGATCGGTATTCTTCATAACATCGGTTTGGAAAATCACTATGCCATTTGGTTCAACAAGCACTATTTTGTACCGGCATGCATCTAGAGCGGCAAATTGACACTACCGCTTCGAAATTCATCTCCCCAAATCAACACCTTCTTCACCGATCCAAGCACCACCAAACCAAAAATCAGGTCCGGTAACCACCGCTTCACCACCGGACGAGAAATATCATCTGGTCCTCCTCCAGTGTGACGCCACACCTCTATACCCACTCTAGCCAAGGACACTACAGTGTGATGCCGTCAACTAGCATGGAAAATAAGGCTGTTGAGGAGCGACCATCCGTGTAATTGCTTTGTGTGAGCACCGATATGTCAGATAGTACAACATGCATTTGGTTTCAGGAGGAAATCCGACATACCGATACAAACTCAAAGCTACTACACAGTGGCTATATATATTCTTCGGAAACAAATATAGAAATAAACATAACACAAATCAGTCACAGACATCCATATCACAAAGGCGGAAATAGATATGAATATAGCACTTAAAAGTGTGTATCAGAGTAGTGGTCAAACAAGATCCACAATATCACAAAAGAATAGCTACAAGTGCTAGACAAAAGAATGAGTATACATCAATGAGTCTATGTCTCAAATGTATACAACAAAAACTACTAATCTAAGTAGTTAGCCAAACGCCAAGGTGATAATCCCAGATGTGAAGTCAAGCAGAAGCACCTATAACATCTCGGTCCGACCCGAGTATTATTTAATAAGAAAATAATAAACGGATCAGTCTAGCTATAAATATCAGATGAAATGATATAGAATAAGAATATGACGAAAACGTATGATAACCATAAAACCATACTGTGATAAGTATGAAATTGAAAATCAACAAGAGATTAATCAATATCACAAGAATCTTCTCAAAGATAAAAAAGAATGTCATACTCTTTATTTTTATTCACTAAAACCATAAGTATTGATCATTATATCAATGCCAATCACAAAAGTTAATGACACACAAATTCACCAATGCACAAATATTGATAAAACTTATCAATTTAAATCACGAAAATTGGTGAAACATAAATTCTAGAAATCATCAATGGAAATCCAAAAATCACAAAAAGGGGGAGGCCTATCACGAAACGAGAGCATGAAAACTCACCAACACGTGTATTACAAAATGGAACGCTATTCCATGGTTGCTAACCATTAATTTTGAGCCGAAGCTCCACAAAACGGCCCAAAGACCATGGGTCGCTACCCCACCAAATTGAGCCGAAGCTCCACAGAAACGGGGTTTAGTCTCCCTCGTAGACAAAGAGACATCGCACATTTGCTAGTCTAAATCACAAAAATGATCATCAACGATCATCAAGAAGTGTCAATTACAGTAAGCTAGTAAATATATAAGCTTAGCCTCATGTCCCATAACCACTAGCTTAACTTAAATATTTACGAACAAATTGTAGATCTCCACTCAAAAATTGTCACAAAAGATTCAATCGAACAAGTCCAAGAATTAACCGGCGAAGTAAACGCAAGCGTTTCATACCCCTTGTTTTACTAAGCCGTTTAATTAGATTTCTCGTACGAGTGATGTAAAGGTTTGTATATACTAGTCGATTGGAAAACGGTTTAAGAAACGAGCTTTGTAGTAAAATAGGGTTGAAATCATTTTGGTGAAGGAGTTTGATATTTATTGCTAGTATTGAAACCTTCATATTTTTGAAGTGACAAATCACAAGAATGATTGTAGAAACAATAAATCACAAAAATTCACATTCGAAGACGTGAATAAAATCTAAAGAATTTGATTCCAAATACATCAAAGTGGAAATACCCTTACGACTTAACAGCCACGACTTACGACTTAACATAATTCAACACAAGAAATCGGCCACTCAACACATGCGACTCCACGGCATATGACCTAAGAGATCAGCGACATAGCAGGCGACCTAACTGATGCAAGTCGAGCGACCTAAGAAATGGGCGACATAAGACGCAAGCGACCTAAGGAGCTAGCGGCTTGAGGAGTAGCATGCGGCCTAACATGGCGCGACCTAAGGGGTGAGAGTAGGCCGAGCGACTTAAGTGGATGTAAGCCGAGCGACCTAACATAGCCGACCTATAGCATGGTGTGACTTAAAGCAGGGCGAACGACCTAAGGGACGCGACCTAAGTGGTGCGAGTAGGCCGAGCAACCTGAGGGATGCAAGAAAGCCGAGCCACCTAGGGACGAGCGACCTAACTGGTTGCAACTTAACAGGCCGAGTCATTAGCGAGGCGTGACTTAAAGCATGGCGCGACCCATGTTGGCGCGACCTAATGTTGGCGCGACCTAATGGCCGAGCGTCTTAACACACGGCCGAGCGACTTAAGTGGTGGAACGACCTAACACATGGCATGACCTAAGCATGGCGCGAACTATATGCAGGCCGAGTGACTTAAATGTGCAGGCCGAGCGACTTAAATGTGCAGGCCAAGCGACCTAAGGGATAGAAGTGCAAAACTCCCTCAATTTGCAACCGGTCGAGCACGGACGCTAGGGGATTACGCCTATCGGCTACCCGGTCCTATTGGCTCCTCGATGCATCACCAAAAACGTGTTCAAACATCAATGTTAAGATTTTTAAAGATTTGAACCCAAAACACTAAAAATTGGGATTTTCACCAATTCAATCCAAACCAAAAGCAAATGCACATGAATAAGTGTTAGGAATTCATACCCAATAATCAAAGATAGTTATAGACAAAGATGTGAGATAAAAATCTCACCTTTTCACAAAATAAATGAAGGAGAAGCCTAAAAGCAAAGGAAGAATCAACCACACTTCAATCTCAACACAAGAAGCTTGAATCAATGGCTTCTCTTTGGATTTGGAGTTAGATGTTTGGATTTGCAAATGATCTAGGGCTTGAAGTTTTAATTTCCCATTCCTCTCTCCATTTTTGATGAAGCTTGAGTGTTAGGAAATGAAAGTGAAGTAATGAAGGGAAGAGGGGGTTGAGCTAGAGTTAATAGTTTAGGCTAATGGGCTAAACCAAACCCAAAGCCAAAAGTGAAAAAGTGGCAAAATTCCACTAACTCCAAACATATCAAAGTTTATACCCAAAAAGATCGCAAACGGCATTTTGGACCCAATGGAAGTGGTCCTGAGTCCTAATTCGACCGTATGCAAAAAGTAACTTTTCGGACTAAAATCCGACTAACGATAAAACATTTAAATAAAATATTTGAATATTCAATCGAAAAATTTGTGGGTTGTTACATCCAGCCTTCACTGCTCCGAAGCCCTGGCTCCTCTACACCGAATGAGATCTTCTACGTCTTCAACTTCTCATCTCGTCGCTTCTTCTTCCTCGACCACAACTAGGGTTTCGACCAAAGCTCTTCCTCGTCAGCTTCTCCTCCACGACTTCCTTCTTCTTCGTCGACGATGGAATCAGGTATCACGTCTATCAATCTCCACCTTGATAATAAATTCCATTCAAGCTATCCAACTCCGTCTACACCTTCATGCTCTAAGCAATGGATACTTGCCCAATGAGCTTCGGCAACACCATCACCCATTACACTTTGTCAATGAACTCTGGCAGGGCCGCCGCCCATCAACAAAGTGTTCGAAGTACCCATCCGTGTAAAACTTATCAATCTCCATCATGAACCCCATGCCACCCTGTGGCACCTAGAACTTCGTTAAGTGAATCAAGTATGAGCAATGCTTGAACTTAGCAACAAGAAACGACTTGGTAAATATGTCTACCGCATTCTCCTTTGTGTGAACCTTCAAAAGACGAACTAGCTTCTCTTTAATCATCGAGACAATAAACGACTCTCTTAACTAAATATGCTTCATTCTCGAGATGAATGCCAGATTTTCAATTAAGTGAATTGCATTTTGACTATAACAGTACACATTCATGCCTTCATATACGAAGCCCAAATCACACAACAATCGCCTTAAATAAAGCGCTTCCTTCGCTGCTTCAACCACAACTACGAGCTCTGCCTCTGTAGTAGACAAAGCCACAATCGTCTGCAACCTTGCTCTCCAACCGATCAATGTCTCATCAATGGTAAACACATATCTGGAGGTTGACTTCCTTCGATCTCTATCACCGGCATAGTTAAAATCAAAAAATCCAACTAAGTTGAAATCTCTTCCTCTTCCGCTAAAGACAAGCCAATGGTTTGGAGTTCCTCTAAGATATTAGAAGATACACTTCACTGCTTCTCAATGCGTCTTTCATAGATTTGCAATGAATCTACTCACCAATCCAACCGCCTGTGCAATGTCAGGCCTAGTGCGGACAATGGCATACATCAAGCTGCCAACTCTACTTACATATGGACCTTCATCATATAAACCTTGTCCTTTTATAAGATTGAAGAGCCTTTACTAGAAAGCTGTATATGCAAAGGCACGATTGTGTTGATTGCCTTTGTCCCTTCCATGCTAAACCATCCAAGTAACTTTCGAATGTACTCCTTTTGAGTGAGGCTCAAAAGTCCTATTTTTATATATCTTTGGATCTCCATACCCAAAATTTTATTTACTTCTCCAAGGTCTTTCATTTCGAATTCCACTTTTAATTTTCGCTTTAAACTATCGATTTCGGTCTTATCCTTGGAAGTAATCAACATATCATCTACGTACAAGAGAAGGAACACCCATCTACCATTCTTTAAATACTTGAAGTACAAATAAGTGTATTTGATGCTACAATCAAAAACCAAGTAAAATCATAAAAGAGTCAAACCTCTTATACCGTTGTCTAGGTGACTGCTTAAGTCCATACAATGACTTCTTCAATTTGCAAACCCAATTTTCTTTTGCCATCCACAACAAGTCATTCTGGCTGCTTCATGTAGACGGTCTCATCCAAATCTTCGTGTAAGAAAGCAGTTTCACGTCCAGTTACTTCAGCTCCAAGTCATGAGCTGCGATGATAGCGAGCAAAATGCGGATGGACGTATGCCTCACTACTAGAGAGAATATCTCATCATATTCCAATTCCTTTCTTTGTGAAAACCCTTTAGCAACTAGTCTAGTCTTGTATCTTCCATCATCCTTTACCTTGAATACCCACTTGTAACCTATGTCTTGGCTTCCTTGAGGAGGTGGTACCAAATCCAAGTCTTGTTCTTCTTCAATACGACTCTGACTCCTCTTCCATTGTGCACATCCACTTCGAACCGTCACATGATTTCAAAGCTTCATCAAGGTCAAGCGACTCCTCATGAACCACATGTACGACATAGTCAAACTGATCATCAAGCCTAAGGTTTGTAAATTGTCAATCACCATACCTTTCGGGCGGCCTGATAGTCCTACGACTGATCCAGGTAGGTACTACTTCGCCTATACTCCTTTCAGCTCCACCTTGAACTGAACTTCCATTAGATTCATGCACATCACCAGCACTACTAGAAGGTACCTATGGACTATCATGTGATGTTTCATCAACTGCATTTTTTTCGACAACATCAATAACAACTCTACTATTTGGCTGGAACATAGGAACTTCTTCCATCTCCTTAGGCCTATCAAAATCTTCTGATGTGGTAGGTAGCTTCTCCTTCAGATTGAACATAGCAGACTCATCAAAAGTAACATGTCTAAAATGAACAATCTTCCAATCAACTGGGCTCTAAATTCGATACCGTTTGATATCATCGGTATATCCCATTAGTATGCCCTTATATGCTCTAGCCTCAAACTTATCATCAACTGTATGGTGAACGTACATAGGACAACCGAAAAATTCGGAAGTAACCAAGATACACTGCTTTACCTCTCCATTTTTCTTCTGGAATCTTTCCATTTATGGCTGAGCACAGAATTCGGTTTATGATATGCGCCGTAGTTGATAATGCCACAGCCCAAAGGACCCTAGACAAGCCCACCGTCAATCTCATGCAATGAGCCTTCTCCAATAGAGTCTTGTTCATGCTTTCTGCAACCCCATTGGATTGCGGACCGTCGGATGTAGTGAAATGTCTCTAATGCCATGTTGTCTACAAAAGTCTAGGAACTCCCTAGAGACAAATTCACCGTCATTACCAGATCTCAGCACCTTCTACCTAGTAATAGATTGGTTCTGAACAAGCGCTTTCTAGTCTTTGAACTTCTCAAAACTCTTTGATTTGGCATTCATCACATACACCATACTTTTTGAGAAAAGTCATCAATGAAAGAGATAAAATGCTTTGCTCCTCAAAGAGAAGGAGTAGAAACTGGTCCTCATACATCTGTATGTACGTACTCAAGTACTCGCCTCGATCATGGAGTCTAACTCCAAAAGATACTTTAGTTTGCTTGTCTAATACACACTTCTAGCAAAAGTCTATTTTGTTGAAGCTTTCTCCTTTAATTATTTTCCATCTCCGAAGCAACTCTAAGCCCTTCTCCGAAATATGACCTAACCTGAGATGCCAAAGCTTTGTGGCATCCAAAGCACGAGAACTATCTACTCCAATACATGACTCTGTAAGAACTATGGTTCCTTTCAACAAATGCAGATTTCGGAATACATATCCTTTCATAAGAACTAGTGCACCTATCGAAACCATCAAATTATTCTTCTCGATAATTACCTTGCATCTCGAAGATGCCAATTGTCCTAAAGAAATTAAGGACTTCCGAAGACCTGGAACATAGCCGGACACTTGTCAAAGTGTGTATCACTCTATCAGACATTCTGATCTTCACCGTACCTTCACCCATTGCTTTACAGCTAGCATCATTACCCATAAGAATAGAGCTTACCTCTCATCCTATGAAAGAACTGAAGTAATCCTTACTAGGCATCGTATGGAATGATGCCCCTAGTCTAGCATCCAATGGTCCAAGACATCCGACACTGTTGCAGACAACACATCGTCATATAAAGACTTCTCCACCGCAAATGATGAAGATCCGTCTTCTTTCTTCTTCTTCAAATCTGGGCAATCTTTTTCTGAATGACCAGGTTTCTTGCAGATAAAGCACTTCCTGTCCTTAGACTTTCCTCTCCTACCATTACCGGGAATCTTAGACTTGGAATGCCCTCTAGAATGCCAATTCTTTTTATCTTCTCTACCTCTTTCAAAAAGCAGGCCGTGACTACTACTTCCACCTCTACTTCCTTCACTTATCTCCTTCATTCAATCTCTTAAACCCTCAAATAGAAGGCATGACTTCACATCTTCCACTGTCAATATGTCTTTAGCGAGAATAAGGCTGTCAGAGAAGCCCGTGTATCGCTCCAGAAGAGAACACAAATGAATCATTGTAATTTTGCTTCTCATACGTCTTTAAGTCAATAATCTTCATCTTCATCAGAAGATCGTCAAAGAAATTAAGATGTTCCTTCACTGAAGTAGCCTCTCTCATCCACATGTCGAAAAATGTCTTCAGCCATTAGAAAGTTAGCCAAAGATTTTTTCAAGTAGAGATTCTCTAGATTGGTCCAAATACCCCAAGCGATGCTGTCATTGCTAATATCTGAGATAACATTCTCTCCTATAGCTAGTTGTAAAGTATTAAATGCCCATTTCTCCATCTCCTTCCTTTTCACGGCTAAGATGTCAGTTGTCAACTCCTTAGGAGCAAACACTACTGGATGGACTTCATTCCTCATTAGAATAGCCTTCATCCTCCATTGCTACTTTTCGAAGTCTTTATCCCCATTCCATTTCTTAATTTCCAACTATGATCCTGACGCGAGATACATCCCTCTAGTATAGGGTCTTGTAATAACAAGAGTCACTTCATCTCCCGCCATAGCGTCTAACACTCCTTAATCAACCTTGTTGCTCTGATACAAGACTATTGGGAAAAACCCCTTCAAATGATCGGTCTAAGGGAATAAAATACTCAACGTAATGGAAAACAACTAGACCGTGATTGTAGTAAGACGAAACAAATAGAGATAAATGTCAGAACAGACAGTCACAGATCAGTGCAACGCAGAAAAATAAATAACATCGGTATTTATAGTGGTCCTACTACCGCGAGGCGGTATATGTCCACTAGGGGAGAGGAGATTTTATTACTCATTGAAAAGTTAGAGTCACGAGATTGATTCACTTTTAAAGGCTATACATAAGAGGAAGTTACAATACAAAAAAAATTCTATAGAGTTTTAACTCTCTAAGATGGCTATCATTGTTGTCTAGAAGCTTCACTATTTATAGAATGAAGAAATGAGGAGGGGAAACTGCTATATTGCAGCTCTGCAATCTGGTTTGACATCATTTGGATTGGCACATATTTGTTCGACAAAGACATACAAAGCTGGTTCGGCACTAGCATCGACATTTGGACCGGTATTCTTCATAACATCTGGCCCGACAAATTACTATGCCATTTGGCTCAACAAGCACAATTTTGGACCGGTATACATTGGAGCGCCAAATCAACACTACCACTCCAAAATTCATCTCCCCAAATCAACACCTTCTTCACCGATCCAAGCACCACCGAACCAAAATTCTGGTCCGACAATCATTGCTTCGCACCGAATAAGAAATCTCGTTCGGTCCTCCTCCAGCCTTCACCGCTCTGAAGCCATGGCTCCTCTACACCGAACATGATCTTCTGCATCTTCGAATTCTCAAATCATCGCTTCTTCTTCCCCCACCGCAACTAGGGTTTCGGCCTAGGCTCTTCCTCATTTGCTTCTCCTTCACAACTTCCTTCTCCTTCGACGGCAATGGAATCAGGTATCACATCCAACATTCTAATCATAACATAAGTACTTTTCGCATTATTTGAAATTCGTTTTGATCTAGTATACCTTCTATTATTTGTAGGAACTTGAGACGGATAAACCAGTGAGTTTCGAAGAAAGTTTCATAGCTTGGCATACTAAAAGAGAAAAAGCGAAGAAAAAGGGGAAAGGAAAGCGTGCTTGGGTACCAACTTGCGAATCTGTAGACAAGAAGTCGTGGATAGTTTGTGATAATTATTTTAAACTTCACTAATCTTGTTATATTCTTTTTAGATTGAAATCCGGACAAATTATATTGTTTGTCTTTAGACTTAACATGGTAGAACAATCCATATTTTCTTACTATGATAATGCAAAGTTTTTGGTTTTAGTGCTTATAAAGACATTATAAACCAAGTGTAGTGCTTATGGATATAGTATAAATCGAAGGGCGTGCTGCTCAACCTGAAACATTATTCCCAAATAAATTATATGCTTCATGTAATTTAACATAACATAGCATCATTGCGATCTAACTTTAGTGTTATGATCAAGATAGCTAAGATAAAAGCTCAGTTAACTCGATTTTTAACCGGTTTAAGAATTAGTTTAAACTCGGTTAAAAAACCAAAGTTAACTGAATGTAAGACTCAGTTATCAACTGAATTTAAACTTAGTTTTCAACTGAGTTTAAGCTTAGTTTACATAGTTTAAACTCAGTTTCCAATTGAGTTTAAAACTTAGTTTTCTTAATCTAAGTTTAAAAATATTACCAGTTTACTCAGTTTAAAAATAACTGATTTACTCAGTTTGAACTCATTTAATCAAAAACACCTTTGAATAAATCATATTTTTCACAATGTTCACTTAAAAGAAGCTGTAGTGATTATAACACATTATTTGTTACTACTCTACATGTTGTACATATTGGTGGTACATAGGGAAAGTACCTAAGTTACATTTTCTTTTAATTTGTGAAATTATACCTAGGAATACTTGTTAGAAATGAATTTTATGCAATATAATACTAGAGAAACTTATCAAAAAAGTACTAGATTTAGCATAGTTACATATACAGCTATGAATTGTACGCAAGGAAGTTACCAAAATGTTATATTCTTCAATTCAATTTGTCAAACCCTATTTATTTATTAAATTTTATCTTAAATAATAAGTATATGATTTTGCAATGCAAAGCAAACATGAGATAAATATGTTGCAAATTTTGCACACTTTTACTAACTTTATATCATAAGTTATTTTTATTATTTATATTAATTCAAACTCAATTTAAACTAAGTTCAAAATTCAAACCTAGTTTGTTAAACCGAGTTCAAACACAGTTTGTCAAACTATGTTCGGACCCAATTTAAACTAAGTTCGGACTCAGTTTGATAATTGATTTTAAGTTTTAATCAAAAACTAGGTTACATCGGTTTAGTAGGCATTTGTAAGTGTAATTAGCATAATAGTTTATTAACACTCTTGATTTTAGTTTGCCACGACTTTAATTTTCTCATTTATGGTACTATATTAAAATAAATACTTCGATGTTTCTATCAAACAAGGCAATATGATGTTACACTTTTAACCTTTTCATGAAACATACATGAAGAAAAAACTGAGCCATAAGAAGATGAAAACGTACGAAATCCACAACTTTGGGTTGAGTCATCCAATGGATCACTTACAAGTGGAAGAGTTTACGGAGCACCATATATTAATACAAGTTCTACACAGGATAAAAGTTTTCAATCCAACTTGTTAGCAGATCATGCAAATCAAGAACACCTGTTATGTTCACTAGTATGTCATTAATATTAGAGCTTAAATCGATAATAGAAAGAAACGTGCAATTGACAATAACTAGTTTTCTTTGTTCAATTAATCCGACCAATCTCCAAAGAAAAAACAACAGTCATAGACATTCAACCAACCACCTGATCAAATATCATAGCCTTTGGATCAGGGTTTTGCCACCAAGTCAAATCCCATCACCACCTACTCAGTCATTCCCTACAATAACTACTCAACCATTAACACAACTATCAAGTCAAGTGTTGCAACCTCCTTCTCAACTATACCTACAACCTTCAGGATTTCTCTTGCACCCACCGTGTCAAGTACCACAACAATGTGACCAACTGTTACTATCATTAGAAAATTAAATCTACGGTTTCGATGACGACAACTATACAATGGAAATCGAATATACATATATATATTTCTATATACATGTACTTGCTACAACAACATCACTGAAAAGACAAGAACAAGGCTCAAAGAACACTACAAGAGACTACAAGTCGATAGGTACAAAGAAGCAACAAAAAAATGTACAAGTATCAAACATCTGGGTGCACAAGCCAGATGTTTGGAAAAGTCCTCTGAAACAACAAATACACTAAACTAGACGTTTGGTAATAGCACTTAGACGTCTAAAAATCTGCTATGTACAAAAAATATATAGTATCAGACGTCTGATTTCAAACTCGGATTTTAAATTTAAACTTCAACTGCTACATTCGAATAGACATCTCCGCTTCTCTTTGTTGCAACTCTTCATCATCGACAGAAGCAACTGTAGAGCACTTGTTAATGGATGCAACTACTCAAGGAACCTCTCTACAACTATATACGTCATCAAGATTAAAGAGAACAAATCACTTTACTTACTTACGCTTTTTAATTACATACTCTATCATATATTCTTGATCTCTAGCAATCTATACTTGTATTTCACTTTTCAAATATTCAGTTCTTCACAAACAATACTTTCTAGATATATATTGAAAGCATTTGTACTAATTAGTCAATATCCGTGTTATAGAACACACATTTGACAAGAACAACTTATTGTAACCAAGCCTATTCCTTCGGGCAAAGCGAGGGTTTTTGATAGTCGAATTCCGAAGGGGAGCATTGGGACTGGATGTAGGATGGGAGGTCCGAACCAGTATAAAATCCTGGTGTGCTTATTCAATATTTACTTAGATTAATATTTTTTTAGTTGCATTATATATTTTATCACATATACTTACATATACACTACATGATCCACCCTGTAGACTTTCAATTGGTATCAGAGCAAGATTTGATCAAAGTACAGTAACACATTTTTGGATCACTTTAATATGGCAAGTGTTTTTCAAGAAGGTCAATTCTTAGCACGACCCCTACTTTTTAATGGTTCTAACTATGCATATTGGTCAACACATATGAGAATCTTTATAGAAGCTAATGGATTAGAAATTTGGTCAGCCACACAAAATAAATATGAAGCACCTGACACTGCTATGAACACATGTGATGATGCACAAAAAATCGCAGCTTTTAATAATGCTAAATATATGAATGTTTTATTTTGTTCATTAGATAAGAATGAATTTTCACGTGTCATGTTATGTAACACTGCATATGATGTTTGGCGTACCTTACAAGTTACACACGAAGGCACAAACAAAGTTAATCAAACTAAGATTTCAATTTAAAAAATCAATTTTCATCATTTAAAATGAAACAAAATGAACCTATAGTAGATATGTACTCTAGATTCCAAACCATTCAACACGGTTTAATGACACTTGGAGTCAAATTCACAAATTTTGACTTAATATCTAGAATACTCAAATCTTTAACACCGGAGTGGGAAAGAAAAGTATTAGCTATCGAAGAAGATAATGATCTCTCAATACTCCTAGTTAAAGAATTGATAGAAAATTTAATGTCCTATGAAGCTAATTTGCAAGCAAGAAAAGAACAAAATACGGAGAAGAAAAAAATAGCATTTCCAGCAACAAAAGAAGACTCTGACTTAGACGAAGAAGAAATCATACTTATTGCCAAAAATTACAACAAATTCAAGAAATTTAAGAAAATGACCTGATTTCAAAAAGGAGGAAAACCGAGCTCTACAAATCAAACATCAATCAAATGCTATGAATGTGGCCAATTTGAACATATGAAGAAAGATTGTCCCAAGCTCAACAATGATAAAAAGAAGAACAGATTTGAAAAATTCAAAAGGAAGAAAGCTTTCAAAGTAACATAGAATGACTTGGATTCTTCATCATCATCAGATAGTGACAATGATAATGACGAAAAACAAGATAATGTATGCTTTATGGCACAAACTTATGAGGTATGTCCCGAACTTAGCAATGATGAATTATTTAAATTAAGCATGGAATTAGATGATAAATTTAGACAAATTAAAAAATTGAATAAAAAACAATAGCCAAAATAAATAGATTAGAACTTGAAGTAGGAATGTTAAAAGATGAAAAAATTATTTTAGAGGAGGAACTAGAATTATCTCAAGAAAAATTAAAAATAGTTTGGTTTAAAATGAGACTATGGCTATTGATTTTGGAAAAACTAGACTAGAAAAGGATAACCTGTTAAAAGAAAATATCAACTTGAAGAGTAATGTATAAACATTGAAAATTGAAAACTTAGAATTAAAAGAAAAATTGGATAAAATTACAAATAATGTTTCAAAATTTAATAAAGGAAAACAAGATTTACCAAAACTTCAAAACCTTCAGGTAATAGAAACGGAATAGGATTTAAAAATATACCTAAACAAAATGGGAATAATATTAAGAAATATATTTGTATTTATCAAAAGGCTAAAATATTTCCTAAGTCTAAAACGAATACCAAAAATGAAAAAATTTGGATTGCTAAGAAATATAATAATTTGATTAGACAAAAACATATTAATAATTATTTAGATAATGTAGTCTATAATAAAAATTATGCCCATAAAGGTACCAAACTGATGCAGCTCAGACCAGGGTCGAAGAATTGCAAGCTATCATTTTCCAAGGCTTAAGTCGTTCACGACCTAAGCAAGGTGAAGACTTAGGTCGCCCACGACATAAGGAGGAAAATTTAAGTCGTTTCTGACCTAACTGGAACCCAGAAGGTGAAGGCCTAGGTCGTCCACGACCTAAGGAGGAAAGTTTAGGTCGTTCTCGACTTAACTGGAGACCAGAGGGGGAAGTTGCACCGAGTTCACGACCTAACTCAAACGGGTTACGACCTAAGGATGTTAAAGTCGTTCGAATGACCTAACGGGCTACGTTCTAACGAGCTACGATCTAACGAGCTACGATCTAATAGCCTACGACCTAAAGAGTTGAGTCGCTGCTTGGTTATGCCGCACTGGAAGTAAAGCCGCTCTGGAAGTTAACTCATTACCAACCTAAGAGCTTAAGTCGTAAGTCGGGATGTTTGTATTTCTTAAGTCGTAAGTCGTTAGGTCGTATACGACCTGGGTGTTGTAAATATATGTGTGTGTTGTAACTTGAGTCTTGTACCGTTGAGTCGTAAGTCGTCACTTTTGTGTGTTTTTAGATCGTGTACGACCTAAATTGAGTCGGCATTGTGTTGTAACTGATAAGCCGTGTACGTTGAGTCGCTGCCGACATATGATGAGCCGTAAGTCGTGAACGACTTAAGGCACCGGTTGTGAAATGCTATAAATAGGGAGTGTGTTGTACATTTTGGGCAGTGATTGTTGAATAAAATTCTTGTTTGTTAGCTTTGTGCTTTCATCCAAATTGGTAGTTGAGTGTAATCTCCTATCTCCACCTACATTATCCGAGTGCGCTCGAATCATCGTTTGTTGAAGCCGATTCACGGTATCTTGTGCGTAAGATCAACGTCGAAGAATCGTAGATCTCTTTTCATGGTATCGTGCGCGATCAACGTGTCAGAGATAGCTAGAATTCGGTATCTTTGGATCAACGAATTTGGGCATTTCAGTATTTCTCAATCCACCGATTGCTACTTTCATCGTTCCATCTAATTTTCGTATTATCCGCTGCATCAGTTTGGTATCAGAGCCCGACTTAGCCAATCATAGCTAAGCCAAGACTTGGAGCCGATTTTGAAGTTGAAATATGAAGTTGTTGTCTATCGTGTTCATCTTGAGGTTGCAACAAAAGGAGAACTTTCGATCCATTCCATTTTGGATCAAAGTGTGGAAGTTGTTTGAATTTGATTTGTGTTGAAGTGGAGGCCGAGCCAAGTTGAGTTAGAGCCGTGCTTGTTGGACTTGTGTTGAAGATTTTTGAAGTATTTGTTGAAGTATTTGAGAAGATTGTGTTGATTCAATCATGCCACCTAGAAGAGCTAATCGTCATCAAAATGTTGAAGCATTGTATAGAAGGGAAGAAGCCGAGCAAATGGAACAATGCATTAATGAGAAATTTGATGAAGGTATTGGAAAGCTAGAGAAGTTGATGATTGATATGAATCAAACTCAAAGGAGGAGATCACCAATCTCGAACCATGGATGAAATTGAGTTTCGCCATCGGTTACGAAAGCGAGAAGGATATCACCGCAATCTTTTAGAGAGAGAAGAGAAACATCAATTTCATCGAGGAGAGATCACCATGACTATGGACATGAAGAGAGAAGAACTCCACGTGAATTTGAAGATGAGCCATATAGAGATGAGGAGAGACATAGTAGAAGGGACATGCGTGATCGAAGGGATGATAATGGCCGAGATCGATATAGACGTACATTTGATTTTGATGAAGAGGGTGATAGAGCTAGCATTCGTTATCGAGATCAAGACCAAATTCGACATTCATATCGGGATGTAGAGGATGATCGTCGATGGGAATCGGGTATGAAGATGGAAATTCCTGAATTTAAAGGTGGGATGGTAGATGAAGAGTTCTTAGACTGGATGTCAAATGTTGAAGAGATCTTTGATTTCAAGGAGGTTCTGGAGAATCGCCGAGTGAAGTTGGTTGCTACTAGGTTGAGGGGGAGAGCTTTGGCGTGGTGGCAGCAAACTAAACTTACGAGAGAAAGAATGGGAAAGCCAAAGATTGTTATATGGGAGAAGATGAAGAAGATGATGAAAGCTACATTTTTACCTTACAACTATCAATCACTTATGTACCAGAGATTGCAGAATCTAAGGCAGGAGACGAAGTCAGTTAATGATTATGCAGATGAATTTTACCAACTCATTGCCAGGAATGATATTATGGAGACAGAAGAACAGTTCACTGCAAGATTTGTTGGAGGGTTGCGGATGCAGATCCAAGATATGGTTAATATGTTCGATCCAAGATCTGTGGCGGAAGCACACCAAAAGGCGTTGGCTTGGGAGAAGCAGGGAAGGCGTGGAGGTGGTGTGTTTACTAATTCTAACAATCAAGTGAAGGGTGTTAGCGGAAGTTCTAATGTTCCTAAATCTATCAGTAAACCAGTGGTGAAGGAGGCTGAGAAGGCAAAGGTTAACAATGGTTTCAAATGTTACAATTGTCAAGAGTTGGGTCATAAAAGCAATGAATGTCCAAAGCCGAAGAAACGAGCAATGATTGCTGAGATTGAAGATGATGATGAAGATGCAGAGTGTTCAAATTCATTACCGGTTGAGGAGGAAGAAGAGTTGTCCGGAGATGAGGGTTGTAATTTGATGATGCGGAGAAGTTACTTGGCACCGAAGCAGGAAGAGGAAAACAGTTGGTTGAGAAATAACATTTTTCAGTCTACATGCACTATTCTTGGAAGAGTTTGTAAGTTCGTTATTGATGCTGGGAGTTGTGATAATATTATTTCTACAGAGGCTGTGAAGAAGCTGGAATTGAAAACTGAGAAGCATCCTAAACCATACAAGTTAGCTTGGTTAAGGAAGGGTGGTGAAGTGAAAGTTGGACGAAGGGCTTGTGTTACTTTTTCGATTGGGAAGAAATACAAAGATGAAATTTGGTGTGATGTTGTAGACATGGATGTGTGTCATCTGTTGTTGGGCAGACCATGGCAGTTTGATAGAGCAGTAAAACATGATGGTCGTGCTAATAGCTACAGTTTCATGTTTGAAGGTACCAAGATCACTTTAATTCCCAAGAAGCAACAACAGAAGGAAAGCAAGTTGGAGGAGATTGAAGAACTGAAAACTTTTCTATCTTTGAAGGAGTTTGTTAAAGAAGTTGAAGAGGAGCCTGAAGTCTATTTGTTGATTGGACGAGAGAGTAATGAAGAGGTTGAAATACCTGAAGAAGTAAAGCCAGTACTGGAAGAATTGGACGATGTATTTCCTGAGGAGCTGCCAACGGAATTACCACCGTTGAGGGATATTCAACATCAAATAGATCTTGTTCCAGGAGCTGTGTTGCCACATCGACCACATTACCGAGTGAGTCCAAAGGAAAATGAGGAGTTGCGAAGGCAAGTGGAAGAATTGTTAGAGCAAGGGCGAGTGCAGGAAAGTCTAAGTCCTTATGCGGTTCCAGCCTTGTTGGTACCAAAGAAGGATGGAACATGGAGGATGTGTACCGATAGTCGGGCGCTGAATAAGATCACTGTGAGGTATAGATTCCCAATGCCCAGGTTGGATGATTTGCTAGATCAGTTGAGCGGGGCTACTATTTTTTCGAAGATTGATTTGAAGAGCGGATATCATCAAATTCGAATTAGACCAGGAGACGAATGGAAGACAGCTTTCAAGACAAGGGAAGGGTTGTATGAATGGCTGGTTATCCCATTTGGTCTTTCGAATGCACCAAGTACGTTCATGCGAGTGATGAATCAAATCTTTAGACCTTTTATCGGGAAATTCGTTGTCGTGTATTTCGATGATATTCTGATATACAGTGGAAGTCCGGAGGAACACTTGCATCATTTGAAAGAAGTATTGATTGTACTACGACAGGAACAATTTTATGCTGCAACGAAGAAATGTGTGTTTATGGCAAGGAACGTTTTATTTCTGGGATATGTTGTGTCAGGAGAAGGTATCCAGGTGGACCAGAGTAAAGTTGAAGCAGTCAGAAATTGGCCACAGCCGAGGACAATTACGGAAGTGAGAAGTTTTCATGGGCTAGCGTCATTCTACCGAAGATTCATTCCACACTTCAGTAGCGTGATGGCACCGGTTACTGATTGTATGAAGGGGAAACAATTCTTTTGGTCGGAGGAAGCTGGGATTTCTTTTGAGCGAATCAAGAAACTGTTGACGTCTGCACCTATTCTTATATTACTAGATTTTCAGTTGTTGTTTGAGCTACACACTGATGCATCAAAGGTTGGGATTGGAGGAGTGTTGAGTCAGAGGGTGCGTCCTATTGCATATTTCAGTGAGAAGTTATCAGGGGCAAAGATGAGATATAGTACATATGATGTAGAATTCTATGCTGTTGTGCAAGCTGTTAAACACTGGAGGCATTATCTATTTCAGAAAGAGTTTGTTCTTTATACTGATCATGAGGCGTTGAAGCATTTACAAGGGCAAGACAAGATTTCAGCGAGACATGCATCATGGATTGCCTATTTGCAGCAGTTTACTTTTGTTGTGAAGCACAAATCTGGGGTAACGAATCGTGTGGCTGATGCTTTGAGTAGAAGGAGTCACTTATTGACAACAATGAAAGTTGAAGTGACAGGTTTTGAATTATTGCCAGAACTGATTGAAGAAGATCCTTACTTTAAGAAATTTTTTGAGAAAGTCAAGGAGGGGAGTACTAATGAATTTGTTTTGATGGATGGTTTTCTGTTTAAGGGAAATCAGTTATGTATTCCAAAGAGCAGTTTGAGAATGAAGATCATTAAAGAGTTACACGAGGAAGGACATGTGGGCCGTGATCGCACATTAAGTTGATTTCTCAATCTTACTTTTGGCCGTCAATGAGGAAAGAGGTTGAAAGGTTTGTGGAGAGATGTCATATCTGTTAGATTTCGAAGGGAACTGCGACCAATGCAGGATTATACATGCCACTACCGGTTCCATCTAAACCATGGGTTGATGTGAGTATGGACTTTGTGTTGGGACTGCCGAGAACGCAGCGTGGTAATGATTCTATATATGTTGTGGTTGACCGATTCTCGAAAATGCCGCACTTTATTGCTTGTAAGAAGACGGCGGATGCTGTTCATGTTGCTCAGTTATATTTCAAAGAGATCTATAGACTTCATAGGTTACCAGAATCTATCGTTTCGGATAGGGATACCAGATTTTTAAGTCATTTTTGGCTAAGTTTGTGGAAGATGGTGGGAACGAAGTTAAACTTTAGCAGCGCTTGTCATCCGCAGACAGATGGACAGACTGAAGTTGTTAACAGATCGTTGGGAAATTTGTTGCGATGTCTTGTGAAGGACAATCTGAAGAGTTGGGACATGAAGTTATGCCAAGCAGAGTTTGCTCATAATCATGCAGTGAATCGTAGTACGGGATTCAGTCCATTTCAGATTGTATATTCAAATTTACCAAGGGGACCGTTGGACCTAATGGTAGTGCCACAACCGAAGGGGACGGTTAAACGAGCTGTAGATTTTGTTGATGGGTTGACCGAATGTCATAAGATTGTTCAGGAACGATTGGAGAAAGCAAATGAGAACTATAAAAGATCCGCAGATATGAAGCGAAAAAGTGTTGAGTTTAATGAAGGAGATTTGGTATATGCTGTGTTAACAAAGGATCGTTTTCCAGTGGGCGCTTATAACAAGTTGAAAGCCAGAAATTTTTTTCCTGTAGAAGTCGTGAAACGGATTAATGAAAATGCTTATAAGTTGAAGCTACCGAAAGATGTGTACACTTCTGACATGTTCAATGTTAAGCATCTCGTACCATATTATGGAGATGAACGAGGCGATGTGGAAGAATTTACAAATTCGAGGACAAATTTTTCTCAACCTGGAGAGGAGATGATGCAGCTCAGACCAGGGTCGAAGAATTGCAAGCTATCATTTTCCAAGGCTTAAGTCGTTCACGACCTAAGCAAGGTGAAGACTTAGGTCGCCCACGACCTAAGGAGGAAAATTTAAGTCGTTTCCAACCTAACTGGAACCCAGAAGGTGAAGGCCTAGGTCGTCCACGACCTAAGGAGGAAAGTTTAGGTCGTTCCCGACCTAACTGGAGACCAGAGGGGGAAGTTGCACCGAGTTCACGACCTAACTCAAACGGGTTACGACCTAAGGATGTTAAAGTCGTTCGAACGACCTAACGGGCTACGTTCTAACGAGCTACGATCTAACGAGCTACGATCTAATAGCCTATAACCTAAAGAGTTGAGTCGTTGCTTGGTTATGTCGCACTGGAAGTAAAGCCGCTCGGGAAGTTAACTCGTTACCGACCTAAGAGCTTAAGTCGTTGGGAGTTTTAAGTCGTAAGTCGGGATGTTTGTATTTTCTTAAGTCATAAGTCGTTAGGTCGTATACGACCTAGGTGTTGTAAATATATGTGTGTGTTGTAACTTGAGTCTTGTACCGTTGAGTCGTAAGTCGTCACTTTTGTGTGTTTTTAGATCGTGTACGACCTAAGTTGAGTCGGCATTATGTTGTAACTGATAAGCCGTGTACGTTGAGTCGCTGCCGACATATGATGAGTCGTAAGTCCTGAACGGCTTAAGGCACCGGTTGTGAAATGCTATAAATAGGGAGTGTGTTGTACATTTTGGGCAGTGATTGTTGAATAAAATTCTTGTTTGTTAGCTTTGTGCTTTCATCCAAATTGGTAGTTGAGTGTAATCTCTTATCTCCACCTACGTTATTCGAGTGCGCTCGAATCATCGTTTGTTGAAGCCGATTCACGGTATCTTGTGCGCAAGATCAACGTCGACGAATCGTAGATCTCTTTTCACGGCATCGTGCGCAATCAACGTGTCAGAGATAGCTAGAATTCGGTATTTTGGATCAACGAATTTGGGCATTTCAGTATTTCTCAATCCACCGATTGCTACTTTCATCGTTCCATCTAATTTTCGTATTATCCGATGCGTCACAAACCATCTTGGGTATGGCTACCTGCTCTTCCCAACATCAAGGATCCTAACAAAGTTTATGGGTACCAATTAAATCATCTTTTATTTTGCAGGTACCCAAAATAAAAAATAAAAAAAAATGGATACTTGAGTGGATGCTCCAAGCATATGACCGAAAACTCAAAATGTTATCAAATTTAATATACATCGATGGTGGAACAATAACTTTTGGAGATAACTCAAAAGGATATGTTGTTGGCATCAGAGAAGTCATTAACTCTAGGGGAGAAATAATAAAGATCACAATAAATGATGGAAATCACATATTCAGGGGGAGATTTATAAAATTATATATTGGTACATTGTATAGTTGTCATCATCAAAAAGGGGAAGATTGTTAGAAAATCAAATCTACGGTTTCGGTGACGACAACTATACAATGGAAATCGAATATGCATATATATTTCTATACACAGGTACTTGCTATAACAACATCACTAGAAAGACAAGAATAAGGCTCAAAGAACACTACAAGAGACTGCAAGTCGATAAGTACAAAGAAGCAACAGAAAAGATGCACAAAATAGACATGTACAAGTATCAGACGTCTGGGTGCACAAGCTAGACGTTTGGAAAAGTCCTCTGGAACAACAAACAGACTAAACCAGATATCTGCTAATAGAAACCAGACGTCTGAAGATCTACTATGTACAAAAAATATATAGTATCAGACATCTGATACAAATACCAGACGTCTAATTTCAAATTCGGATTTAAATTTAAATTTCAACTTCTACACTCGAATAAACATCTCCGCTTCTCTTCGCTACAACTCTTCATCATCAACAGAAACAACTATAGAGCACTTGTTAATGGATGTAATTACTCAAGGAACCTCTACAACTATATATATCATCAAGATTCAAGAGAATAAATCACCTTACTTACTTACGCTTTCTAATTGCATACTCTATCATATATTCTTGATCTCTAGCAATATATACTTGTATTTCACTCTTCCAAATATTTAATTCTTCATAGACAATACTTTCTAGATATATATTGGAAGCATTTGTACTAATTAGTCAATATCTGTATTATAGAACACTCATTTGACAATAACAACTTATTGTAACCAAGCCTATTCCTCCAAGCGAAGCGAGGGTGTTTGATAGTCGAATTCCGAAGGGGAGCTTCGGGACTAGATGTAGGACGGGAGGTCCGTACCAGTATAAAATCCTGGTGTGCTTATTCTTTATTTACTTAGATTAATATTGTTTTAGTTACATCATATATTTTGTCACATAACCTTGCATATACACTACATGATCCACCCTGTAGACTTTCAACTACAAATTCGTAATCATATCCCACAATCAACGGGTCAGTCATCTCAATCACTTTATCAGATGACATAACCATTAATCCTTGTCAATAAACACTCGAACAATATCGAATAATGCACTTTTTCAATCAACTTTTAGAAACATTTTAGAACAAGCTGGATCTTTCATGCAACTATTGGGACCTATAACACAAGATCAACCCAATCACAATCAATTAGAAACAATTAAGCATTGAACCCTTAAGGAAACGTTCGATCTTAAAATGAAGATGATGCATGAATGTTTCATTATTTGCTAGCTTCTAAAAATATTAAGTATACTCTGTTGGGAAAACTTGTCTTTGCTTTCAAACTTTTATTCTAGGTTTTGTTATATTTGGATTTGCTTGAGGACTAATTTATTGGATTTAATTCTGATATATTTTTTCAGTTATGTCATTTGTACTTTAGATATTCTGTAAAAAAAATTCTATCAACTAACAATTGGCTATTTCTTTTTATACACGTGTTCAAAATTTATCCATTATCTTTCTATGTATTCTATTAGACATTATATTTTGCTATTCATTGATGTGTGATGAAACTGAAATAATATTATGTTCCATTTGTTGTCTCAGTTTGATTTATAATAACAACTATATTAATGACTGGTTTGAAATCTTAAATATGGTTTTTATTGTTATACTAAAGACCCATGTCTCTAACTAGTTTCTAATCTGAACACTTATTGAATCCATTAGTGAGGTCATTAATATTTTAGAGATGAATATTGGTAGTCTTGTCCGCATGTGTGGCATAATGAAAAATAAGTGCCTACGTCAGTCATCAGACCTATGCTCGAGCCTTGCCTTGTACACATTTCTCATAAAAAATGGTATCCGGAGGTTATAGGTGTCATGAGCTGAAGTAAAAGGAAAAACTTAATTCCCCTTAGAAGTTTACCCGTCCACCGGATTCCCCCGAGTATAGTTCAAACAAAATATATTATGTCTTTGTGTTGGTTTCAAATTTAAATTACAGACAAAATTTTCAGTTTATTGACAGCAAAAATTGTCTCCAATAAAACTTTTTTGTAGTGTTCATTCCCTTTTCTTTTTAATTAGATATTCTCGTATGAATTTTCTAACTTGTTTAGTAATGCTGGACAAGATGCAACATTGTCGGTCATTACCATCAGATGTTCTTTCATACGCGTTACCCTCCGTCGAAAATTTCTTTACTCCATAATTGATTTTGTTATTTTATAACCACCAAATGTCGTGTAGTAATTCCAAACGATTTTACAGTTTTTCGTATTCAGACATCTGAAATCGTAAATAAATAATAAATAAATTTTATACAAATTAGGTAAATTGTATTTAACAAAATGAATGTTTACATGCTCTTCACATACTAACTAAATTATTATTCATATTTTGTAAGCATACTGAACGTATCATTTGCATTTTAATAATATAATTAAAGAAATTTGTTTATCCCAGTATTATTAGGCGCAATAGTCTAGTTAACAAATTGGCAAACACACATTTTTTAGCCACTAAATACATGTTTAGCATTATGGGCATTAATATTAGTTCTTTGCTTATTAAGAAATACATGTTTACCCACTGAATACATCTTCATCCACAAAACAAATGTTTATTCGACTCATTAGGTAATTATTTGCTCTTAGGATATTTAACAAATTCGCCATTTCTCTAATGCCATTGTCCTTCGTGAATCTCAAGTCAAGCCGTAATCATCGATCCTTCACCTCAATGATATCCCCTTCAACTGTCGTCGTCATTTGTTGTAATCAATAGGAAAAATTCTTCAAATCAAGTAAATATTTATGTTTGTGATTTACTTCCGCGTTAATGGATTTTTAAAGCCAAGATTTGATTATCCAACATGTGAAATAGTTGAACTAAAAAAAATTCTTTGTTTTTTGTGAAATATAAAGTTAAAGTTGATTGAGATAATATAAAACGTTTTATTCTTGTTTTCTTTGTTTGATTGGATGAATTATTGACTTCGTTTTCATCGAATTTCTATAGTAATTTCTTAGTTTATCTAATTTGAAAAAACAGGCAATCATCCTTTTCAAGTCCGGTCCACGTCGGAACTGGACGGAATTATCGGGATTTCGGCTTGTCGACCGAAATAATGAACCTTGGTAATTACATATGCCATGAAAACAATGGAAAATGATTTTTGATCAGGTTGCTAGGGAATCAAATTTTACTATTTTTAGTAGTTTTGCATAATTTCCATGGTTCAAAATTCGACCAACACCCGAAAATCCGGTCATTTCATTCAGATTCCGGCGTTTTTCGAACCAGAATTTGTTAAAATCGTCATTCCGGTTGACATTGAAGAAGAAAATAAAATAAAATTGTTTTTATTGCACATTAAAAAAATATTTGAATTTATCGCAAATCTAATTGATGCATAAGAGAGAGAAAGAGAGAATCCAACCAAACAAACAGAAGGAAAAAAAAACCTTTTTGAATGCTCTATCTGAATTCGAGCATCTCGAATCGAGCAACATGTTGAATTGGACAATCTAGGGTACACCTTGATTAGATCAAAGGATTATGGACAACTGTTTTGGAACTGAGGGTTTGCGATTGTTTGATGAAGAAGATGGAATATTTTGGTTCCGTGATTGTGTTTGATGAAGAAGCAACTTGGCTTCAGACAGTATAGATAGTGATATGATATTGGGCCTTTTTTTTATCACGGGCTGCTTTCTAAAAAGAAATTGGAATTTGCAGCATTTATTTGATTTGAGGCCTAAATTAGTGTGCTAAGCTTGAATGTCAATTTGTACTCTTATGTTTTTTTGGTTAAACATGCCCAATCAAATCAAAATTATAATTTGGGGATAAAGGGTGGATTTTCCGCTTTAAATACAAATTTGCAATAATTATTGATGTTTTTTACTTTAATGAATGTATATGAAATGCAAAATCAGAAAAAATAACGGAATTTCTGATATTTCTGAAACGGAACCGAAATAGTGAAAAATTTATCCGACCAGAACATAATCAAAAACCAAAAGTTGGAATCTTGGCTTTCTCTCCAAAAGTTGCCAGGTATACCAATACTTCTATGCACGATATTTTCTCTTTTAACCACTCAGTTTTGTTTAACATTTAACTAGTTGAAATCTTTTATAAGATGCTACCATATACAGTGGCATAGCTAGAAAATCTACGGGGGCCAAATGTTAATTGTGGAGGTTCGAAGGAGGTAGACCTGAAAAGAAATTTCATGTCAACCATTTGATTATGTGCATGAAAAATCATTACAGAACGTTAAATAAACACAACTAAATATGATTATATAATAATAATCCATTACAATAACGATCAACTATTGATCTTCCAAACCAAACTTGAATTTCTTGATCTTTCAAACCAATCTTAGTATTCAGCTTGAAGGCTGGCAATGACCTTTTTGTAAATATGCTCTTCTAACTATATCTTGACCATTTGGATCCTAGTCCAAAATTTGATGTCGTAGACGAGGATCGGATGAAAGATTCAATAAATTAACTCGAATATGACTTCGAGTTATCGAGTTTGGAATAATTGTGTTTTGATTATCATCATTTACCGTATTACTAAAAGATGCATAAGCTCCAACTTCGATGGAAATATCTTCGATGGTTCTCTTAAAATATTTCCGCATGTCTAAGATTAAAAAAATTTACATTGTATTTTCATCAATAATAAAATTGCCATTGTCTACAACGATTGTCTTTTTATTTTCGTTAATACGAAAACTGCAATTGTCTACAGCAAATTAATCAAACCTAATACGAAGATTGAATACAAAATCAATATTAAGATTGTCTTTTTATTTGCAAATTAAACGAATACAAAATGAAACCAAACTGCAATTTTTATTTTCGATGGCAATTGTCTTTTTATTTTTTATTTGACATTGAGTACCAATTTGAATACTAAAATTAAATACAAAATGAAGCTTTCAACACATTGAATACCAAATTGAAGTATTCCAATTAAACCAAATTGAATATCATAAATTGCCAAACTGAAATATTCGAATTAAGCAAATTCATTTCAAAATCACTCACCACCCATTTCGAAGCTTTGATGCGAAGGAGGCTGACTTGCGGAGGAGACGACAGTAACCGGCGTGACTTGCGGAGGAGTCATAGGCTACAACGATGAGTTGCAGTGGGTGGAGGCTGACTAGCGAGTTGCAACGAGCCGACGACCGAAGTATGCGATTTGATGTTAATTGATTAGGGTTTCTCTTTGCTTTTTAGAACGATAGTTATTTTTTCCGGGTTTTTTTTCCCTCTCTTTTCGTTTTTGAGATTTTTGGGAGGTCACGTGCCCAGTCTAGAAATAACTTAGTTCTGCCCCTTACTATATTTGCGCATTACTCAAACACACCATTGTTATTTATAGCTAATTTTGCCTTTTGTAACCTTCAACACCATAAACCAGGGGGAAAAGCGAATAATCCAAAGCCGGGCATTAAAATTGAAACCAATGAACTATTTATATTAGTATATAAATAGAGATCTTTATGGGAGACTTGCACCTATGTTGATGCCACATGCAAGAAACATGATACTTTCAGTTTCTATACTAATTTAAAAGGATAAACATGATGATTATAGATCTATGAGCATACTGTATATCTATAGGAAGGCTTTTGCCCCAAAAAAGGACAAACTTGATCAAATACTAAGAACTAAATAAGAGTAACAATGTGATTGAAACCTTAAAACATACATGAATCACAGCTTCTCTTGGCTGCCCCAAATGTGTATAGTGCAAGGCCAAAGAAACTGACTTCTTCTAATACTGCATCGTTTCAATATGACACGTGCATGCGTTCATCTTAGTCATAACTTAAAGAAGTTACAAGTTTCCTAATCTTACACTGACTTAATTTATATTCACGTACACAGTCATTGCATGGAATATGAAAAAAAACAGTAGATATCGTTCATGCACAAATTTCATACAAAATATACAAATGCAACTGAGCAAAAGATAAAACAAGATTTTGCGATAGATCACTAAAGACAAATCAGCATCTAGTTGCTAATGCACAAACGATCGTAAGTTGTAACATTTAAACTTTTGTTAAGATTTAATAACAATGTTTGATAACGTTCACCTCATCATGAATCAAGAATCAAGAATCAAAGAACCAAGCATGCTTTAAAATTCATCTGAATTAGTTTCCTCAGTTATCTTTCCTACTAAAAAGAATATAAAGACATGGAAAACTATTCATCGTCGTCGTCACCGTCGTCACCACTACTGTTGTCGTCGTGACCACCATCATCCTCGTGGTCATCATCACCACCACCACTACCATCATCATCGTCCTCGCTTCCAGAAAGCAGTTCCTCCACTGGAATCACAGTGCCAATTTTTCGCTTTCTTGTGCTAGATATTGGTTGGCCATTCTTGAGTTTTGAATTATCAGTCTTATTTGATGATACTGAAGACCATTTCGAACGACAAGCCTTTTTCGACCGGTAAGGAACTGTAAATTTTGAACTGATCTTTTTCCAATCTATATTACCGACAACAGCACCCACCAAACACTTTAGTTTCTGTTCTTCTTCTTTGCTCCATTTTGCATGCGAGCTGCTAATTTCTTGATGGTTTTCATTAGACCCATCATTCTTTGATACATGGTCATACCATCTAGAAAGACAAGCACTGACTGATCGGTTAGGGTTTATAAACTCCGAACTGATTACTTTCCAATCTAACATATTACCATCAATAGCAGTTACCACGGCGTTTCTTAGTTTTTCATCTTCTTCCTTGCTCCATCTTTCGCACTTTTCTTCTTGAGTTGACAAATTTGTATACCACCTCCAACGACAAGAATTAGGTGATCGATATGGATGTGTGAATTCTGAACTGATCCTATCCCAGTCTTTTTTACCATCAGAAGATTGAACCAAATTTCTTAATTTTTGGTCTTCTTCCTCGCTCCATTTTACACAATGATTCCCTTCTTGTTTTTTGTCTTGAGACATTTTCTGATTACTATGAAAAAATTATTTGAACTGCAGATTGTTTTCTGTGAGCAAAGAACTCTCCGAGGCTTCCTTTTGTCAATTTACCTCTCGCGGTGTAGAATTTGCTTATGTGCGTATATTTTTGTCGACGACTTTTTTATATTAGATGAGTTAGGAAAACACAGGCGGAAATGATAATTAGCCCGTAGCTATATGATACAGAATTTCTGTTAATTTATTAAGATAAACGCCACTTCTATTGGTATTGTGTGAGTTAAGGTCTTTAATTTTTAACTATAGAAAGCACAACCTATGTTGCAATTTCTTTGAAGTTTTTCAATTCTTGTGAATCAATGCTCAAAATTTCGTTTTTCCATTTCCATTTCCATTCCAGTCGTTACACAATTTTGAAATTTTGGTTTGGTTTTGTCAATTTTCAAAATTTCATTTTGATTCTGATTTACAAATTCCGATGTATTTTTGTACTTAATAAATATTCAAGTCCACTAATTAAATGATTTTATTCAAAGTTTATGCTAACATTATACATTATACTAGTGCGAACCCATGCTACGCACACGGATCATAGCTATTTTTTCTGCAGCTATCATTTAATTTATTTTTATCTTCTATATTAATTTAATGTTAATAAGTTATGCACATATCCTTTTTCTCTGTGCAGTAAACATAATTTGAACATGATAATAAAATAATTTATAAGTATAATAAATTACATTAACCACAATGGTGAATGTTTGCGCTGAATTTGTAATGATCCGGAAAGTTTAAACGATTTAAATAACGTAATTAACTAATTTTTTCTTGAAACTAAATAATAAATTTAGCAATAAAAATTTAATATTTGGAATGCGTCTATTTAGACATACCAAATAGCAGATTTTCATGGGTAAATATAAAAGTTAGTTCTGTTGTGCAATTTTTAATTTCAATTTAAATTCAATTAAAAATTTGATAGAAATAAATTATTTTCGAAATCTGAATATTTTATATAATAAAAAATATAAATCATTTTTTGAGTGAGACGTCGTATTTCGTTTCGCCAAATTTGAACTGCTATAGCTCCGTTTATCTTATTTTCGGTAGTGGAAAATCGAGTTTTTAAAACTAGGTTGTATCGCTGATATCTGTTATCTCGTCATGCTGATCTCCACAATATATTCACTTATGCATTTCGGTGTCCGATACACGGCGAAATCTGCAAAACGATCACCGTAACGGTTCCGTATTTGAGTTTTAGTCCTTAATCTTTTCAATTGCCACCATAGGATACCAAAAGCCATTAAAAAGAAGAAGATGAAATTCACATTTCTCTTCTTCTTCCATGATCCTGCCATCAATTTTCGTGCACTTTGCCTCCTGACCCGAAGTTGTCCCCCCTCCATTGACTCGAAGCAAACCAAAATCGTCGTCCCCTTTTTGCCTCTCCTGTGACCCGAAGCCCAACCCGAAGCAACCCTCCCAGAAACCCCAAGTGCGACCCAAAGCAGCCACCATTGAAACCCAGAAACTTCGCCGAGACCCCAGAATTCCAAAACTCGAAGCAACCTCCTTTGACCCGAAGCCGTTCCCCAAGCATGGTCCCCTGCAACACGAAGCAAACCCAAAATTCTCGTTTTTTCCAAAACCTGAAGTACCCTTCCCTAACCCGAAATCAAACCCGAAGTAAACCCTCCCCTGACTCGAAGCCTGACCCGAAGCAAACGTCAGTCTGTCGAAAATGTCATTTTTTATCGTTTTTGTATTTTTTATGTTATATATATTTGTTCCTTCCAATATTTATAAAAAAATGTATATATGTATTGCATATGTGTGTGTGTATATATATATAACTATTTTTCACCGAATTCCCATACTAAATCCGTTTTGCTTGTCGCAGATATTTGAAGTGTCCGTATCCGTGTCAGTTTCTTTTCAATTCCATCGTTCTCTAGCCACGAAAGGTGAGCGATCAATCACGATTAACATTCTTATATTTAGTAAATTTATTTCACATTAAATGATGATTGAAATGTGTTGTTAAAATTTAATTTATTAGTTATTAAATTGTTGAATATGATATGTTATTAATTGAATTGTTCACCTATGATTGATATATGACACCATAACCTGCTGAATATATATTATATTTAAATTGTTACTTATGATATATGTCTATGATTGATATGTTATGCTATTTTATATGATCATTATTTATTGTTCTCACTCTGTAAGTTACTAGTTTTAGGATTCCCTATAAGTTGAAATGATACATACCCGAACGTTCTTAGAGGTTAGGGAAAATCATTATGGGTTAAAATGATAAACCCAAGCGATTTTATTAATTTGAATTTTGAAATTGTGGGTTGAAATGATATATACCCGTAAAAATTTAAATTGTGGATTGAAATGATAAATATCCGTATCACTTGACCATAGAATATAAAATTATATATGGACACCGTTGGTCAATTTGAAAAATGATTTCCAAGGTTTTAAAAAGAAATATATGGGTTTTAATAAATATTGATTTTAAAATATAATATAAAGATTTTTTTTATATAGGAGCAAAAAAATTTAGATTTTTAAAATTATATATTTGGAAATTTTGAATTAATAAGTTAGTTTTGAAAATATAAATTTTAAGATTTTACTTATAATGAAATAAAATAAGATTTAATATAATATAAATTTAATAATAAGATTTAATTTAATAAAATTTAATTTAATTAATATATATGTATCATGTTTAAGTATTTCTTTAAAATTATATTTTAAAAATAGATTTTGTAACAACTTTAATAAATTAAGGTTGGGAAGATAAATTGAAATTGATTTGAAATTGTATTTGTTTAAGAATTATATTTAAATAAAATTGACTTGAAACTTATTGAATTTGGGATTTTAAAGACATTGTTTTATAACTTGATTTGATTAAAGGCGATTAAATGAGTTCGAATTTAAATAAATTGAAATTGAATATCTAGTTTTGATTTAAATGTGTAATTGGAGATTTTATTTAAATGCTTATAAAAAGTGATTGGGTGAATATCTTAAAATTAAATATAATTGAGGTTAGATATTTAATTTCAATTTTATTTAAGTTTACAATTTGATATTTTATTTAAATGTTATTGGAATGATTAAGTGAATATTTTCCAAATTGAATAAAAATTAAGAGTTGAATTTTGAAATATAAATGAAATTTATCAAATTGAGTTATTGTAAATTGTTTGAATATTTAACTTCGAAACCTATTGAACTGAAAGTGGTTTAAATTTGTAGTTCATACCTGGATTTGAAATCGTATGAATTAAAGATGATTTTAATGAGATTTTGAATGGAATCTTTTTAATTGGAATTATTGAATCGAGATTGATTTGAATTTGATTTGTGAAATTAGAAGAAACAATGCTAATTTGAAACTAGTTTCGATATAGACCGTTTTTAAAATATAAAATCTTTTTATTATATAAACTATTTTAATTATAACCTATTTTTAAATATATATACTATTTTTAATTTGTAACTATTTTGGTGTGTATATATATACATAGTATTTCGATGTATATACACACACACACACATTATTTTCAATATTTAAACTGTTTAAATTAGAATTGTTATGATCTAGATTTGATGGATTCAAAATACTAATACTTTGACATGATGGTTTAAACTATTTTTGTGAATATAATTTCGAAAGTGATATGATTTCGAAAGTTAATATGATTTTTAAAGTGATATGATTTGAAAAGAATATGATATTTTGATATGAAGTATGAACTGTTTGAAATGATTATAAAAGTGATTTTATAAAAATGATCACGGCGTGAAATAAGCGTCTGGTTGTTAAAAAGACCAGAATTGGATATTATCATACTCTTTGCCAATACCGAAAACCACTTTAACAACTTTGTATGTGGTGGAGATTCCAGAACGAAGTAGGATGGTTTAGTGTATGATTCCGTATGAGGCATTTATGTAGCCCGACTCCCATGAGTCATCTTAGATGTGACTTAAACAGGAGCCACGTCGGGCCAAGTGAGGTCATTCATCCTATCGGATATGCTTCTTTGATACCATATTACGACTTTGTGATGATTTGGGGGCTACCCATTGATTTTGATTTTGGCAGTGTGTTCCGTGGTGGGTGGTAGTAGTTGCTATGTGTTACCACCAGTCCGGATCCATAATTAGTAGAATCCTACCCCGGCATTACCTCGAGTGTCGTGCTCACATGCCTTATCGCGCCTTCTACGAGTTTGGTTTGTACCATACCTATGGAGTGCCCTCTGAATCATAGTACTATATAGACTATGGGAATATATAAAATGTGTTAAGGGAGATATAAGTAACGTCTTAATGCAATTTTAATAGTTTACTTTACTATAGACATTATATATGTAGCGTATTGTACTATGTGTAACGACCCAAAATTTCGGTCATTTGAAACTAGGATATTTAATTGATTTTAAATATTCAAAATTTAATTTTATAAGTCGAGTAACTTGTATTTTGAATATCCAGATTTAATTGGATAACTTAAATTGTTAATATAATATTTGAAATTGTGTAAATAATTGGAATTTGAATTTAATGTGAATTAAAATGATTTATAAAGTTTAATTAAATTCTATTTGAATTAAAATGATGTCCGCGGGCGTTGGTCGAGTGGTGGGGTGATACGCCTCCCAGGTGTGAGGTTCGAGGTTCGAGTCCCACCTTTGTGTGGGAGGAGATACGCCTACACATGGGATGGTTTGAGGTTCACTTTCGCGCCTCCTGGACCAAGTGTCAACCGAAAGGTCTGGCTAGCCTGGAATAGTGGTTGTGGCGGGCCAGCCATCTATTCCCTAGGTTTACTGTTCAGTAATCGCATGTCGGTAGTGATTGAACAGGTTTCCCTAGTTCCAAAAAAAATTGTTAAAATTGAATATTTTAATATTAATTAAAGTGTAAAAATAGTCACTTTTAAAATAGTCTCGAATTTCGACAAAACAAGTTTCGATAGATCCATAATGTTATATTATTGCAGGATTTCAAATTTCGTGTCAATCGGATTTATGGTTTAGTCGTGGCAAGCTAAAATGTGTAGGAATTTGTTTAAGTGAATTTTAAATTTAAATAAGTCGATTCGAAAACCTATCTTCCAAATATGATCAAATCAGCTACCGGTATATGTTCCATTGTGTTCGAAATAGGAGTAAAACATTATAAATGTCAGGCGCCATGCTTCGTTTAGAGTTCGAAAAATTTTCAGGTTAATAGTGTCGCAAAATTTTCTATAAAAGGATGTTGTAATTTTTATTTTTCACTCAAAAAACCCTAGTTAGGGCTAGCCACAAATTATATTTCAATGGCCATAATCATTCAATTTTTCTTCCCTTAATCTCTCTCGATCAATAAACAAATAGCCAAAACGTTCGATAACAAAGTTGAAAGGTTGGAGAGATCTTTACATTCATACGGTTATGATCTGGAATTGCGCGATGATGGAGGAGATTTTAGCCCGCGTTCATCCTTAGTTGTGCATGTTTTCCACGCGACAGGTGAGTTCGAGCTTCAAGATGTTTGGGGCGGGGGTAGAGCTTGATTTTGGCTTCAAAGCGGCAGTGGTTGATCGGGCTACAACGTGAAGATGGTGGAGTATAATTCGATGGAAAAGTAGAGGCCATAGCTTTCTTGGTTCAGTTTTGAAAGATAGGGAAGAAGAATAAACGCGCGGCCAGATTTCATCAAGCGGAAACGTATGGCCGAGATGAGTTTAATGTTTAAAAATAAAAAGGAATGTAAATTAATTTATATTTTTATTCGTACAATCTTTAAAATGCCATAACTTCTTCATACAAGGTCTGTTTTAGACAAAACAAGTTGTGTTGGGTCCGTATTGTTGAGCATTACATTTCAGAGCTTGTTTGAAGTTGATTGGAGCTAGCATAAATTTTTGGTAAAATTAAACGCTTGTTTAATTTTATCCGGAATAAAACACTACAACTGCTATTGGAACCAAAGTGAGTACAACTCACTCTTTCTGACTCACTGGTATTTTTATATAAGTGAATAAATTTTATTTATGATGATTTATGATTGTTTGGTTGATATACGATATATTATCCATATATTGATTGGTGTTTGGATATATTCCTACCTATTGGAGCAGATGAGACCATATACATTCTCATGTATGAGTGGATGACCTTTTGTACGTGTGTCTGCCTCGAAGTGGACATTGTACACATATTCTAAAATGTATATTTGTTGCAGGTGATAGGTTGGAGGGATCCAACTGGGTTCCTCAACAATATTGGTTTATTTACAGATATTATGATATATGGTGTTATCAGATGATGTATGAAGTTTTGGATGCCGTGATTGATGTATTTAGTGCTGTTGCAGCATTGGGCCTATTTTTGGTAATTAAAAAATGTTAAAGTGATGATTTTAATTTAAAAAGGATTTACAAGTGATTTTGAAAATAGATGTTTTGTTAATTTTTGAATTGTTAAGTAAATGAATTTATTTTGAATAAATAAAAGTTATAATTTGTATGTTATGTTATAAAAATTTTGATTTTTGTGAAATATAATCAGAATTTTATTTTTGAAATATGAAGTTAATTATTTGGTAAAATAGTTTAAATTAGGATTTTGAATTTATTATAAATGGTTTATATATAAGATTTATAAAATTGATATTTTAGAAATAAAAAATGATGGAATTGTAAAGGAGTTTGTAAATGTTAAAATGAAGTATAAATGAATCTTATAAGTAAATAAGATTTATAGATTTATTAATTGACGAAGTTATAAAAGAATGAATTTTTAAATAAGAGATTTATAAGTAATTAACTTATAATTGAATTTTGGCATATAAATGAGGTAAATGAGTTTGGTTAATAAAGGGATTTTATATATGGAAGTTTTCATAAAATATTTAAATGGAATTTGCAAACATTGTTTTATAATTCTGAAATCAATTTATTTTGATAAGTTAAATACGAAGCTTATTAAGGGAATTTCATCCATGATTTTGGACAATGGATAATCTTTAAAATAAATATGTTGGAATATTGGATTTGGTAAACGAAGTATATTCACAATTTTGGATAGTGAATAATCTTTTAAAATTAAATGGATATTTTTGGAAAGTGATATTTGAAATGGAGTTAATTGGTCCGAAGATGTTTTAAAATGTGTTAAGTATCGAATAAATAGATTTTGACATTCATTGTTGAAATAGAAGCTTTTGAGGAATAAGGAAATGATGGACTATAACACGGTAGTCATAGTAAATGATTTTCGAAAGAAGATGTTTTTATAGTATATAGGATTTATATATCTATCTAATTTTCGAATCCCTATACTAGTGAATTTTGGGTTGTCGTAACGATGTTTTGCGCAACATTCGTTTTGACCCAAATAAATATGTTTAAGAGAACGTTTCCCTTAAAGAATAAAATATATACTCAATCCTGATTAAAGCATATGTAATATTTTCTAAGTGTTGAAAATAAATAGATTTATGAATTACTTATTATTAAATAAGTATATGGAAATGTTTTCCAATATCGAAATATTGAAATGGTTTTGAGAATATATCTTTTTAAAGATAATTTGAGGTGAATATTTGACAAATGATTTAAGTAATAAAAGATTAATTAAAAGGGCCTAATGATTGCTTATGGTGCTAAATATTTGTTTGTTTGTTTTGAGTTAAATATCCGACTATCAAATTTGGCCATTTTAGTTCCTCGACTTGATGTGGGAACTATTTAGTCGTACACTTAGTACGTAGCCGTCTATGTAGGCTTGATTATCGTTTGTGTTGCGGATGTTGATTTGTGTAGTGCGGAGTATTACTCCAATCTATTAAGCTTCCTTCTTGACCCAAAGGATAGCAAGTTGAAAGTTGAAGACGTGATAAGTTCATGAGACTTAGTTTCTGTTTGAAGTTGAGAAACGCTTTTGCGTTGTTGATGCGAAGAGACCGGGATCGGTTTATCCAAAAACCACTTTGGATCAACGTTTATGCGTTCGATTTTTCAGGTTAAAATGATATTGCTATTTAGAATTTTCATAGTGGAGGAATGCTTGTTGATCTTTTGGGGTTGAAATCCCAATATACATATAGTAGCAGTGGTCTCTTCATTATGAAATATCCAATGCAAGGACTATTCGCTACTAATCCTAGGGATTTCTCGACAGGATGTGGTAGGAAAGTACCTTTGGTTTGTCCTGTTCTTGGACAACTTGTATGGACGTTTTCCTGACATTGCATTTCTACAGATTACGTACATCGGTTTTTACAAACGTACATCAGTGGTGGTAGAGAAGACAACTTCTCTTAGCTTAACACCCTCCTTGAGACATACGAGCTCATGTGTTGTATTTTTGTGAAAGGCAAGTAGTAGTCAATAAAAAATGGCCGTGTGGCATTCAAAGTGATATGATATGTGATATGTGAAAGGTAATCGTTACATCAAGCCTCATCAACCGAAAATGACCGAAACAAGGTTAGATGCAGCAGGGCTAAGTGGGTCGCTCCCAAGTAGGATATGATCATCCTCTTCTAGATATATCTTCACACGCTATGACGTCGTGTATCAGACTAATGTCTTTTGTATGCTATGAGGGCCCTCGGAAAAGGTCGATAACGACCGGAGGATGACATATTCAGTACTATTTAGTTATAGAGGTAGGCCGGTCTTGTGTTGGTAGAGGGCAGATGTTTTATGTCTCGAGACATCAATCTAGAGACGTACCCATCGGAAGGTAGTCCCTTCACCTGGTCATTTGTATGGAAATCTAAACTCCACTATGTACCTGCCATTTTATTTTTGAGTCTAGTATGCTGGAATTTGATAATGGAAACAATTTCGGCTATTTGGAATAGTATTTGTGAAATAGACACTAGTATAATATAAGGGGATTGGATATGAAATGTTTTAGTTATCGTAACGTAAAAACATTTTCGTGTTTATGTGTGGACGTATCTTTCGAGATACTTTTGTTTTGAAAGGAAAAGTTTGGTAATCTAATAAATTCAGTTGAGTGTGTTTCTCATGCTAATTAACCAGACTGATCCGAAATTTTTTCCCTTTCAATGCTCGAGTCAGATCGAGTATATTTACAGGTTCAGATTTGGCGCTTTGGAGCTTCGACAGGAGAGCTGGAGATCTTCATTTTGGTATACACGTATCTGTTTGATTATCTGCTTTGCTTAGTGAGGTTCGTAAATGATAGGGGGTTCTCGCTTCTTATTAGGTAGCGAACATATGACTCTTACTCCTACATGTCCCTGAGATCGAGTATCGAGGGGTTGGTTTGCCAGTTAGGCTTACAGTCGAGAGGCTGGCCGTAAAAGCAAAGCATAAGGTACTGTTGTGAGCTACGATGGGTGTACCCACTATCGATGGTTGAAAAGCCTTGGCCGTCACAGCTGGTATCAGAGCTTAGATTTTGTATATTCCTAGGCTTAGATGTGTACTCAGTATAGGTAGGGACAGTAGCATCCTAGATTGAGTTTGACTGTACTATATACGAGCGTGTATTTTTTAGTGATATAAAATGTTTTATATTGTGTTTGCTTATTCATTAAGTTGTTTGTGAATTCTAGTTGGTATGTGGGACGCCATGTTATCGATAGGGATTTCTAAACACTTAAATGAGGTAAGTCGACATAGTATTATTTTAAATTGGGTAAATGAAATAATTTTACCTCGATTATATTTTATATATAAAGGAAATAATTTTTTAGAAATTATTAAAGTGTATATAAATTGATTGTTTGGTTGTTTGAAAATGTAAATATATATAAGTTAATAAGAGTTGGTTGAATAATCTAAATGAAAACAATAATTGTAAAAAAGAATAAATTATATAAGCAAATGAATTATTAACTATGGAATTATAATTAATATAATATACAATTGTGAAATAATCTTATATATAAGAAATTAAACTATATGAATATATTTATAAATATGAATTATAAATAAAAAAGGATTCAAATTAAGAATTTGAAATTTTGAATCCTGTTTATTTGAAAGATATTTTTCAAAGTTAAAGAGATTATATTGTTATAAAGCTAGATAATATGAATAAATTTGAAATGAATCTTATATAAGTAAAGTAAAATAGTGAAATTATATAAGTAAAGGATTTATGAATGTGATTTATAAACATAAAAAGGGATTTCTAAAAGAATATAAAGCACTGAATTCACTACTGTTGCTGGGAAATAGTAAGGGTGATGACTGCAGCATCATCAGCATCATTATCGAGTTTTTATGCGATTGATTTGCTACCGATAGTAAATTAAAAATTGAAATTTTGTTGTGATAAACAAATTTGAATTAAAATCCAAATGGAAATTGATTAATATAAGTGAAATGTGTTTTGGATTTATAATATGAAATAAAATTTTAGCTTTGATAAAGTTGAAATAAATTTGAGTTAGCATAATAAATATATGATTTGAAATTTAACTAAAGGAAGGTTAAATCGATTGAATTGGATTTTAAGCGGACTATATAAGTTATTGAAATGGAAATTAAACTTAAAAGATAAGTGATTATATAACACGAATTTGAAAGTTTAAATAAATAAGTTGTATAACTTATAAAATGAGAAAATGCAAGTAAAACCAAATATTAAAATGGTTAGACAATTTCGTAAAGCAAAACAAAATCTGAATTTGAATAGTGATATGAAATTTAACTTAAGTGATGTTGAATCAAGTTGATTTTGATAAATAAAATGAATATGCAAAGTAAAGTTGAATAATAAGAAGTTAATGAACTGGAGTAGTTAAATGAATATGAACTTGAGTTATATAAGAAAATTCAACTTTAGTGGTAAAATGAATTAGCATTAAAATTGTTGTTGTTAAGAAGTTGTGAAATAATAATAATAATGGAAGTGTTGTATAAAAATATGAATATAGCAAATACTAGAATTCAATCTAGATTGATTATTAAACCAATTGAAAGTAAAATTATTAAAACAAAATTGAAGGTAGTCGAAGTAAATATGGATGTTAAAAGTAAATTAAATAAATATGGTTATGATTGGATATACATTGGTTGTTAGACGGATGCTAGTTGATTGAATAGAAATTCATATGAAATCGAATGAATGAAATTGAAAGCTAAATAATTGAATCCAAATTGGAAGTTAAGTAAATTTAAATAGAATGAATTTGATTTGAATTTGAAAGTGAACTAACTTGAATGTGAATCGATTAATGTAAACTAATTAAATATGAATAAATGAATGTTATTAAAGTCCAATGTTAATAAATCAAATATGATTTAATTGAAAATAATTTCAATGAATATTAATGAAAAATGAATGTATATTGATTTGGTTATGAATTGATTGGATAGATATTGGTTTATAGGATGTTTGTTGGATGATAGCTGTTGATGGTTGGATTTGTTGCTTATCGTTTGCATTCGCTATATTGGCATATATAGTTGTTGTATTGGTATGTGTTGTATATTGATAGTACTTTCATATATACATGTTTCTCATTTGTTTGTTGAGTATTTAGTAGGTGTAAATGGCGTATGCTTCGCATTTGGAGCTCGCTTTCGTGCTATATTAGCCGTATATGCTCGCTAATAATATATAAGGTACATATCTCGGATTACATATCGTACTTTTACACTTTTTTTCCTAAGAGATGCCTCATCCTTGAAGATGAGATATATATTTGTGATATATATATATATATATATATATATATATATATTATGATCCTACTACGATCGAACGCGTAAAGGAGGCTATGGCGAAATGTTTTTGAAAAAATTTAAGGAGTTAGGAAAATTTTGAAAAATTGTGGAAAAATATTTTGATACAGTAAATTTTGATTTTGAGTTACGATTTGAAACGATATTAGTTAGCTTTCAAAAGATAACTAAGTATGATTTGAAAACTTAGAAAAGTTTTTATAAGAAGTTTAACTATTGGATTTTGGAAGAGCTAAAAGGTTTAAATGGATTTGAAATCTACTTTGAACGGATTGTTTTTGAAAAGTTAATGGATTTTGTGAATTTTTCTTACTTGGTAATTTCGGGGACGAAATTCTTTTAAGTATGGGAGAATGTAACGATAAGAATTTCAGTCATTCGAAATTGGGATATTTAATTGATTTTAAGTATTCATAAGTTAATTTTATAAGTCGAATAACTTATATTTCGAATATCTTGATTTAATTGGATAATTTAAATTGTTAATTTAATATTTGAAATTGTGTAAATAATTGAAATTTGAATTTAATGGGAATTAAAATGATTTATAAAGTTGAATTGAGTTCTATTTGAATTAGTATGATTTTGGTAAACTTTAGAAATTGATTTAAAAGTTAATTTGTTAAAATTGAATATTTTAATATTTAATTAACGTGTAAAAATAGTCATTTTCGAAACAGTCTTGGATTTTGACGAAACTAGTTTCATTGGATTCGTAATGTTATATTATTGTAGGATTTCAAATTTCATGTCAATTGGATTTACGGTTTAGTCGTGGCAAGCTAAAACGTGTAGGAATTTGTTTAAATGAATTTTAAATTTACATAAGTCTATTCGAAAACCTATCTTCCAAATACGATCAAATTAGCTTCTGATATATATTCCATTGTGTTCGTAATATGGGTAAAACATTATAAACGGCAAGTGGCACGCTTCGTTTGGAGTTTGAAAAATTTTCAGATGAATCGTGTCGCAAAAATTCTCTATATAATGACGTTATAATTTCTATTTTTCACTCAGAAAACCCCAGCTAGGGCAAGCCGTTGGTTATATTTCAATGGCCATAATCGTTCGATTTTTCTTCCCATAAACTCCCTCGATCTATAAATAATCAGCCAAAACGTTCAACAACAAAGTTGAAGAGGTTGGAGAGATCTTTACAACCATATGATTATGATCTTGAATTGCGCGATGATGGAGGAGATTTTGGCCCACATTCATTTTTGATTGCGCACACTTTTCCATGCGATAGGATGAGGCCGAGCTTTAAGGAATTTGGGGCGGGGGTAGAGCTCGGCTTTGGCTTCGAAGCGGCAGTGGTTGATTGGGCTACAACGTGAAGATGGTGGAGTATAATTCGACGGAAAAGTGGCGGCCATGGGTTTCTTCGTTCGGTTTTGAAAGATAGGGAAGAAGAATAAACGTGCGGCCAGATTTCATCAAGCAGAAAAGTATGGCCGAGATGAGTTTAAGGTTTAAAAATAAAAAGAAATGTAAATAAACTTATATTTTTATTCATACAATCTTTAAAACGTCATAACTTCTTCATACGAGGTCCATTTTAGACGAAACAAATTGCGTTGGGTCCGTATTGTTGAGCATTATCTTTTAGTGCTAGTTTGAAGTTGATTGCAGAAAGTTCAAATTTTGGGTAAAATTAAGCGCTTGTTTAATTTTATTCAGAATAAAACACTACAACTGCTATTGGAACCAAAGTGAGCATAATTCACTCTTTCCGACTCACTAATATTTTTATATAAGTGAGAATAAATTTTATTTGTAACGATTTATGATTGTTTGGATGATATATGATATATTATCTATATATTGATTGGTATTTGAATATACTCCTGCCTATTGGAGCAAATGAGACCCTATACATTCCCGTTTATGAGCGGATAACCTTTTGTACGCGCGTCTGCCTCGGACATTGTACACATATTCTAATATGTATTTGTTGCAGGTGACAGGTTGGAGGGATCCAATTGGATTCCTCACTAGTATTGGTTTATTTACAGATATTGTGATATATGCTGTTATCATATGATATATGATGTTCTGGATGCCGTGATTGATGTATTTAGCGCTGTTACAGCGTTGGGCCTATTTTTGGTAATTTAAAAATGTTAAAAATGATGATTTCAATTTAAAAAGGATTTCCAAGTGATTTTGAAAATAGATGTTTTGTTAATTTTTGAATTGTTAAGTAAACGAATTTATTTTGAATAAATAAAAGTTATAATTTTTATGTTATGTTATAAAAATTATGATTTTTGTGAAAAATAATCAAAATGTGATTTTTGAAATATGAAGTTAAATATTTGGTTAAATAGTTTAAATTGGTATTTTTGAATTTATTATAAACGGTTTATATATAAGATTTATAAAATTGATATTTTAGAAATAAAAAATGATGGAATTATAAAGAAGTTTTATAAGTGTTAAAATGAAGTATAAATGAATCTTATAAGTAAATAAGATTTATAGATTTATTAATTGATGAAGTTATAAAAGAATGGATTTGTAAATAAGAGATTTATATGGAATTAACTTATAATTGGATTTTGGAATATAAACGAGGTAAATGATTTTGGTTAATAAAGGGATTTTATATATGGAAGATTTTATAAAATATATAAATGGAATTTATAAACATTTTTTTATAATTCCAAAATCAACTTATTTCGATAAGTTAAATACGAAGCTTATTAAAGGAATTTCATCCATGATTTTGGACAGTGGATAATCCTTAAAATAAATGTGTAGGAATATTGGATTTGATAAACGAAGTATATTCACGATTTTGGATAGTGAATAATATTTTAAAATTAATGGATATATTTGGAAAGTGATATTTTAAATGGAGCTAATTGGTCCGAAGATATTTTAAAATGTGTTAAGTATCAAATACATAATTTTCAACATTCATTGTTGAAATAGACGTTGCCAAAAAATAAGGAAATGATGGACTATAACACGGTTGTTATAGTAAATGATTTTCGAAAGAAGATGTATTTTATAGTATTAGGATTTATATATCTATAAAATTTTCGAATCCCTATACTAGTGAAATTTGGGTTGTCGTAACGATGTTTTGCACAACATTCGTTTTGACCCAAATAAATATGTTTAAGAGAACGTTTTCCTTAAAGAATAAAATATATACTTAATCCTGATTTAAGTATATGTAATATTTCCTAAGTGTTGAAAATAAATTGATTTGTGACTTACTTATTATTAAATAAGTATATGGAAAAGTTTTCAATATTGAAATGATTTTGAGAATAAATCTTTTTAAAGATAATTTGGGGTGAATATTTGGCAAATGATTTAATTAATAAAAAGGGCCTAGTGATTGCTTATGGTGCTAAACATATGTTTGTTTGTTTTGATAGTTAAATAACCGACTATCAAATTTGGCAATTTTAGTTCCTCGATTTGATGTGGGAACTAGTCGTACACTTAGTAGCCATCTGTGTAGGCTTGATTATCGTTTGTTTTGAGGATGTTGATTCGTGTAGTGTGGAGTATTACTCCAATCTATAGCTTCCTTTTTGGCATGAAGGATAGCAAGTTGATTGTGGGAGACATGATAAGTCTATGAGATATAGTTTCTATGTGAAGTTGAGAAAAACTTTTGCGTTGTTGGTGTGAAGAGCCGAGATCAGTTTATCCGAAAACCACTTCAATCAACGCTTATGCGTTCGATTGTGCAGGTTATAATGATTTTGATACTCAAGATTTTCATAGTGGAGGACTGCTTGTTGATCGTTTGGGGTTGAAATCCCAATATACATATAGTAGCAATGGCCTCTTCATTATGAAATATCCAATGCAAGGAATATTCGCTACTAATCCTACGGATTTTCCGACAGGATGTGGTAGGAAAGTACCTTCGGTTTGTCCTATTCCTAGACAACTTATATGGATGTTTGTCTAACATTGCATTTCTACAGATTACGTACGTTGGATTTTACGAACATACATCAGTGGTGGCAGAGAAGGCAACTTCTCTTAGCTTAACATCCTCCTTGAGACATACGAGCTCAAGGGTTGTATTTTTGTGAAAGGCAATTAGTAGTCAATGGAAATGGCCATGTGGCATTCAAAGTAATGTGATATGTGAAACACAATCGTTACCTCAGGCCTCATCAATCGGAAATGACCAAAACAGGGTTAGATGCAGCAGGGCTAAGTGGATCGCTCCCAAGTAGGATATGATCATCCTCTTCTAAATATATCTTTACACGATATGACGTCATGTATCTAATTAATATGCTTTGTATGCTATGAGGGCCCCCAGAAAAGGTCGATACACCGGGAGGATGACATATTCGGTACTATCTAGTTACAGATGTAGGCTGATCTTGTGGCAGATGTTCTGTGCTTCGGGACATCCATTTAGAGGTGTACCAATAGGAAGGTAGTCCCTTCACCTGGTCATTTGTATGGAAATCCAAACTCCACTACGTACCTGCCATTTTATTTGTAGAGCCTAGAATGTTGGAATTTAATAATGGTAATAATTTTGGCTATTTTGAATATTATTTGTGCAATATACATTAGTATAATATAAGAGGAGTGGATATGAAATGTTTTAGTTATCGTAAGGTAAAAACATGTCTGTGTGTAACGACCCAGAATTTTATTAAATTAAAATTTGAATATTTAATTTATTTTAAATATTTATAAGTGAATTTATTAGTCAAATAAATTTTTATTTGAATTATTGGATTTAATTGGATAATTAAATCGATAATTTAATATGTTAAATTATGGAAATAATTGAAAATTGAGTTAAATATGATTGAAAATAATTTGGAAAATTTTATTTAATCATACTGGAGTTATAGAAACATTTTAGAACTTTTAAAATCGATTTAAAAGTTAATTTGTGAAAATTGAATATTTTAATATTAAATAATCGACTGTAAAATAGTCAATTTTTGAACAGTCTCAGAATCGAACGAAACCAGTTTCATTGGATCCGTAATAGTTAGTTATTACCGGATTTCAATTTTCGTGTCAATCGGAGTTATCGTTTGATCGTGGCAGCTCGAAACGCATCGAATCGTTTTTAATTTAAATTTGGCGAGTCAAAATAGCCATTTTTCAAAAAGTCTCGGAATTCGACGAAACCAGTTTCATCGGATCCGTAATGTGATATTATTGTAAGGTTTCAAATTTCAAGTCAATTGGATTTACCGTTTGTCCGGTACAAATTAAAACGCCTAGAAATCGACTTAAATCGGTTTAATTTAAATTGAACGTTTTCTGCCATAACTCGCACATACTTCCGAATTAGCTTCCGAAACCTGTTCCATTGTGTCCGGAACGTGGGATAAACCCTAGGTACGCTGGTTACGGCGTCTAAATCGGAGTTCGGAATTCCCGGGATGAATAGTGTTTACGCTAGCTTTTTCTATAAATACAACATCATCTTCATAAATTAAAAAAAATATACAAAACCTAAAGCTTGTAGCCGGCCCTAATATTCAATGGCCAGAATCGCGCGATTTTCATTCCTTAATCTCTTTCAATCCACAAACATTCACGCGAAATGATCAACTGCAAAGTCGTTGAGGATTGCAAGAGCTTCGATTTCATGTGGAGATGATCGGAAACGACGCGGCGTGGAGCGAGCTAGGTGGGGCCGACGGCATCAGGTTGCGCACGCAACCCTAGGCTGTAGGGGCGGCCGAGCTTGGCCATGGTGGGGGCGTGGGTGGCTCTCACGTAGGCGGAGATGGTGGCGCTTCCTGATCGAGCTGGAACGCGACGGTTTGGTGGCGAATTCAAACCCTAGGTTGGCCTATATGGGTTGTTTGTGCGTGTATTCATCTGGAGCCTGGAACGAGGTGCGAACGGGTAGGAGGAAGATGGTGGGGGCCACGTGCGTTGGGGGTGAGGTGTTTCTTTTATTTTTATTTTTTGTTTAAATCTGAAATTCAAAATCGTGTAACTTTAAAATGTGATAACTTTTTCATACGAGGTCGAAAAAATGCAAACTCAGTTGCGTTGGAATCGTATGGACGAGCACTACGCGACGGAGTTGGTTTGGAGTCGTTTGGAGTTAGTGAGAATTTCGGGTAAAATTAAACGCGCGTTTAATTTTATTCGAAATAAAAGCTTAAACGGAAATTAAAACCAAGGTGAGAATTTCTCACTCAATCGAATAAATTTTGATTTTATTTTAAATAGTTAGATTTAAAATATTTGAATGCATGTTTGAATGTTGATTAATATCTATTGATTGTTAAAATAGACATTATGCGCCGTTAGTAAGCGGATGTTATTTAATATAAACATATACCGCGAATATTTCATAAACAGTGAAATTGGTATTATATATAATATCAATATATATATATTGGCATATGTATATATTGCAGTTATTGATTTCCCGCATTTTTTGTTTAGCGGATGAGACCCTATTACGCCGTTAGTAAGCGGATAATATTTATTAAGAACATATACCGCGATAATTTCGTACTGGAGCGAAATTGGTATTGTGCTAATGTTTTTGGATGCAGGAAACAGATTGGAGGGATCCAACTGGATTCCTCAACAGTATTTATTTAATTTCAGATATTTTGATATTTGATGGATTATCATATCGATATATGATATCGTTGTTAGTCGTGATTGACTATTTGGTGTGTAGCATCATTGGACCCAGATTTTGGGATTTTAAAATGGTTTTAAAGTGATTTTTGAAATTATACTATATTTTTGGAATTGATCCATTATAAATAAATAAACGTTATAATTTTTAAAGTTATAAAAAAAAATTATGGTTTTTGTGAAATATAGTTAAAAAGCTGATTTTTAGAAATACGATTAAAAGTCGATTTTTTTGAGAAATATGAACCAATGATTTTATAAAATAGTTTAAACTGGATTTTTGAGTTTATTATTAAAAGTTTGAATATAAGATTTATAAAATTTGATTATTTTATAAATCAGAATGGTGAAATTATAAAGGAATTTAAAGACGTTTTAAAAGAATAATATAATTTGATTTATATTAAGAGATTTATAAATGGATATTTATAAATTGAAATATTGACATTATAAAATGAGTTTTTATAAGTGTTTGAATGATGTGAAAATGAATTTCATAATAGAATGAAATTTATAGAATTATAAACTGTGAAGTTATAAATAAAATTTATAAACAGTAAGATTTATAAATTTTGTGAAGTTAATTGAAGAATAGATTTGGTTAAATAAATGAATCTTATAAGTTCTAAGATTTGTAAATTGGAAAGTCTTTAAAAGAACGATTTTGTAAAATAATCGTTTTATAAGTAATTAACTTATAATATGAACTTGTAGTTTATAATTTAGTTATAAACTGGAATAGGTTAAGTTAAAAATTTATAAAAAGGAAGTTTTATAAATAAATAGATATGGAATTTATAAACGTTGTTTTATAAATTTGCAAACGACTTATTTTGATAAGATTAATTGTTATAACCTATTAATGGAGTTATATTCACATTTTTGAATAGTGAATAATCCTTTGAATTAAAATGAATAAAAGAATGAAATTTGTTAACGGAGTTTATTCACATTTTTAAATAGTGAATGATATGTTAAAGAAATTGTTTTGAATGAGATGTTTAAATTGAATTAAAACGATCTAACGATGTTTTAAATGTGTTGAGATTCGAAACCATATATTTCAACATTTATTGTTGAAGTAGATGTTTTCGAGAAATAAAAGGAAATGGTGGACTATAACACTGTTGTTATAGTAAATGATTTCCGAAAGGAAATGTTTTGTATAGTATTGGGATTTATATATCTATTTAATTTCGAATCCCTATACTAGTGATTTTGGGTTGTCGTAACGATGTTTTACGCAACATTCGTTTTGGGCCCAAGTAAATATGTTTAAGTGAATGATTTCCTTAAAGAATGAATTATATACTTAATTCGATTTAAGTATATTGAATATTTTCAAAGGTTGAAAATAAAAAGATTTGTGAATTACTTATGAATAAATAAGTATGGAAATGTTTGCCAATGTGAAGTGAATATTTAGAATTTATCTTTTTGAAGATAAATTGAGAATGAATAATTGAAATCGGTTATTCATGAATATTTTTGAAATATAAATTCATTTTGGAATTTATATGTGAAAGTGGAATTTGGTTAAAAATAAATATTGATTTATTTTTGAAGTGATGAAATTATATATCTTGTAAAGATATTTTGGAAAATAAATAATTTGGAAAATTATTTGGAATCTGGTGATGTATGCATATCAATTGATAGTTCAATAACCGACTATCAGTATTTCCCTTTAAATGGGTATTTGATGTGAATTGTTTGAAATTGAATGCACACTTATTTTTGAATAAGCGCTCACTATTCGGGTTAACCGGGAAAGGACCATGGGGTCGTATAACCCATTCCGAATATGTGATACGTCGTTATGAATTGCATTTGAAGATCGGTGTTGAAGACCGAGTATTTGTGAAAGCGATAGGATGACCTATCGATTGTCTCTGCACTGGGTAGCTCCTGGTATTGAGATCTCCTAAGTGATGGGAAATTCGATCGGGATTGTGAATACCCGTATTGCAAGGGCTTCGTAAGAAGTGCCTTCGGTTTTGTTCGAGCCCGGAACAGACTTGTATGGATTGTATGCCTGACATTACAATTTGAGATATAAAGCCGATTTCTTTCAAATATATTTCTGTTGGTGGCAGAGAATTTATTCTTTGCTTAACACCCTTCTTTGAGACGTACGAGCTCAAAGGTTATATAGTTGAAGTTATCAGCGATATATCCCATTTTGGTAATGTGACATGCTGAGTGATGCTGAAATGATCATTGTGTTGATTATTTGTGATAGGATCATTTATTTGATCGTCTATCTTAGTGATCATTGTGTTGATCATTTGTTGACCCAAAGCACGGCTTTTTGTACAAAGTGTGTTTTTGTGGACGTGAATTCATCGAGCCTCACATCCCGTTAATGGTCAAAACAGGAAAGATGCGGCAAGGTTATGAGGGGTAGCTCCCTTTAGGGTATGTGCATTTCCTTCTGGAAAGGGTGGTATCATGGTATGGAGCCCAGATACTTACTCATGTTGATACACTATATCTATTTCTGTGTGGTGTTGTTGGTGACGAGCGCTCGGTTAAAGGTCCAATGGGACCGGGGGATGCCATATTCGTGTAGTAGTTACCTAGTGATAAAGGTAACCCGGCCTTGTGTTGGCAGAGAGCTGGTTAAGTTCTCGGGACGTCCAGCCAGGGGCGATCCCATGTGGCAGTAGGAAGTTCCTTAGCCTGACCATTTGTTGGAAATCCAAAGAAACAATACGATCTTGTACGGTTTTAGTTGTAGAATCTGCTTCCTCAGGAGGTAGCTATAGTAGGCATAATATAATGGTACCTATGCTGGCTAAGATTTATATTCTACTTTCGAAATGAATTTTTCCTACACTATGCACTAATAATAATATCAAAATTGATTTGATTTTAATGCGTATCAAGCATCTTTGACTATCATAAGGAGAAATCTTCTCCAAGTCTGCGTTTGCATTGTGTGTGTGGCAGGAGGTCTTATGGTAGTCTCATTTTTAAAAGCATTGCGAATTGATTTAAAAATATTCCTCTTTTTTGATTTTAAAGATAAATAAACTGTTTTGAGTTCTCACACCAGTCACATGACTGACTCGGAGTTTATTGTTTTCCTTCCTAAACTCTGGGTGCCCACCAATTTCCACACGGGCAGTTAAGAGTTAGGTTTATCAGGATATTCTGGATATTCTGGAGTTGCTGGAGGCAAGATGGATTGGCATGGCGTATTACTAGTTTATATAGTATTTCTTTTTCCACTGCACTGTTTGTTGTTGTTGTTGTACACTCTGATGATTTGATGTAATGTAATATAATGTGATGAAATGTAATAACTGATATAGTTCTTTGTTTAAAGATTATTCATTTATTATTATATGTTGTTCCGCTGCGAATTGTGAGATTCTGTTGTTGTTCTGTTGTTTCTTTTCTTCTGTCCGTTCTATTTTAAAATTCTTCTATCTTCTAGTTTTCAAATTCTCTGTTTTCTCTCTCTATTTTCTATCTTTCTTTTCTCTTCTTCTCTCTCTTTCTTTTCTTAAATTCTTTTTAAAACCCATAACTTCTCGGTTTTCGGCCTTCGATTTCTCGGCAGTCGATAAAGGGAGTGTCGATGTCGAATTTTCGAAAGTCGAAAATTTTCGAGGCGTTACATTTGGTATCAGAGCTCTGATGGTTAAGCGACAACCATGGTTCTGTAGGGTATTACTCATTAGAGATAGAGTCAGCAGTGCTCTAGAATGAGTTTGAGTGTAATAATAGCTATGAGAGCGTATTTGTTAGTGAATATAAAATTGTTTTATATTGTGATGATTGGTTTATTGAGTGGCATATGAACTTTCGTCAGCGTGGTCCGCAAGACTATGCCGAAGGGGTTTCTAAACACTTGAATAGAACAATTCGACACAATATTGTTTTTAAATTGGGTAAATGGAATAATTTTACCTTAAGTACATTTTGTATCTAAAGAAATAATTTTTCAAAATTATTAAAGTGTATATAAGTTGATTGTTTAGTTGTTTGAATAATCTAAATAAAAGAATAATTGTATAAGTAAAAGAATTATAAGAATAAAATTATAATTAAAGTGTTTACAATTATGAAATAAACTTATATATATAAAAAGTGAAATTATATGAATATATTTATGAATATGAGTTGTAAATAATCAAATGGATTAAATAAATATGAACTTGAGTATATAAATAAAAATTCAACTTTTGTAATTGAATTGAATGAATAAATTGGAATGGAGTAATGAATATAAGTGTTAATTCATTAAAATCTAATGTTATTAGAAGTTGAATGGTTGAATAAAAATCAATTTAATTAAACCAAATTGAATGAATATAAGCAAAGGAATTTGGTTATAATTAATATCTATTGGTTGTTACTTGATTGTTGATTGGTTGTATAAAATTCATTAAGTGAATTAATGAAATTGAAAGCCATGTAATTAAATTCAAATTGAAAGTAAATAAATTTGAATAGAATTGAAAGTGAATTGGATTTAATTAGTGAATGTAAACTAATTGAATTGAGAATGAATGTTAATAAAATCCAATGTTAATGAATCAAATGTGATTTAAATTGAAAACCATTTCATTTAATATTAATGAGAATATGAATGAATATTCATTTGATTATGAATGGTAGTTGGTTGATGTTTGCATTTGTTGTTTGGTTGCATTTGCTATGTGACTTATATAGTTATTATGTTGCTATACGATGTATATTGAGATTATTGTCTATGTGCATGTTCTCATGTTGTTTGTTGAGTATTTAGTAGGTGCGGATCGCGTTTGCTTCGCATTTGGAGTTCGCTTTAGCGCTATATTAGCCGTATATGCTTGCTAATAAAATATAAGGTACATATCTCGGATTAAATATCGTACTTTTACACTTTTTTCCCTTCGGGATGCCTCATTACTTGATGAGATGTATATTTGTGATATATATACTGTCATTTTTTTTCGAATCGAGCCGCGCAAAGGAGACTATGGCGAATTTTTCCGAAAATTTAAGGCGTTAGAAAAATTTGAGAAAATGGGAAAATTTTGAAAACTTTAACTTTGTTTTAAAGTTGAAAGTTAAACAATAGTAGTTGTTTTTGAAAAGATAACTAAGTATGATTTGAAAACTTAGTAAAGATTTGTAAGAAGTTTAATTATGAATTTTGGAAAGTTAATAGATTTTGTAACTTTTCTTACTTGTAATTTCGAGGACGAAATTCTTTTAAGGGGGAAAGATTGTAACGACCCAGAATTTTATTAAATTAAAATTTGAATATTTAATTTATTTTAAATATTTATAAGTGAATTTATTAGTCAAATAAATTTTTATTTGAATTATTGGATTTAATTGGATAATTAAATCGATAATTTAATATGTTAAATTATGGAAATAATTGAAAATTGAGTTAAATATGATTGAAAATAATTTGGAAAATTTTATTTAATCATACTGGAGTTATAGAAACATTTTAGAACTTTTAAAATCGATTTAAAAGTTAATTTGTGAAAATTGAATATTTTAATATTAAATAATCGACTGTAAAATAGTCAATTTTTGAACAGTCTCAGAATCGAACGAAACCAGTTTCATTGGATCCGTAATAGTTAGTTATTACCGGATTTCAATTTTCGTGTCAATCGGAGTTATCGTTTGATCGTGGCAGCTCGAAACGCATCGAATCGTTTTTAATTTAAATTTGGCGAGTCAAAATAGCCATTTTTCAAAAAGTCTCGGAATTCGACGAAACCAGTTTCATCGGATCCGTAATGTGATATTATTGTAAGGTTTCAAATTTCAAGTCAATTGGATTTACCGTTTGTCCGGTACAAATTAAAACGCCTAGAAATCGACTTAAATCGGTTTAATTTAAATTGAACGTTTTCTGCCATAACTCGCACATACTTCCGAATTAGCTTCCGAAACCTATTCCATTGTGTCCGGAACGTGGGATAAACCCTAGGTACGCTGGTTACGGCGTCTAAATCGGAGTTCGGAATTCCCGGGATGAATAGTGTTTACGCTAGCTTTTTCTATAAATACAACATCATCTTCATAAATTAAAAAAAATATACAAAACCTAAAGCTTGTAGCCGGCCCTAATATTCAATGGCCAGAATCGCGCGATTTTCATTCCTTAATCTCTTTCAATCCACAAACATTCACGCGAAATGATCAACTGCAAAGTCGTTGAGGATTGCAAGAGCTTCGATTTCATGTGGAGATGATCGGAAACGACGCGGCGTGGAGCGAGCTAGGTGGGGCCGACGGCATCAGGTTGCGCACGCAACCCTAGGCTGTAGGGACGGCCGAGCTTGGCCATGGTGGGGGCGTGGGTGGCTCTCACGTAGGCGGAGATGGTGGCGCTTCCTGATCGAGCTGGAACGCGACGGTTTGGTGGCGAATTCAAACCCTAGGTTGGCCTATATGGGTTGTTTGTGCGTGTATTCATCTGGAGCCTGGAACGAGGTGCGAACGGGTAGGAGGAAGATGGTGGGGGCCACGTGCGTTGGGGGTGAGGTGTTTCTTTTTTTTTTTTTTGTTTAAATCTGAAATTCAAAATCGTGTAACTTTAAAATGTGATAACTTTTTCATACGAGGTCGAAAAAATGCAAACTCAGTTGCGTTGGAATCGTATGGACGAGCACTACGCGACGGAGTTGGTTTGGAGTCGTTTGGAGTTAGTGAGAATTTCGGGTAAAATTAAACGCGCGTTTAATTTTATTCGAAATAAAAGCTTAAACGGAAATTAAAACCAAGGTGAGAATTTCTCACTCAATCGAATAAATTTCGATTTTATTTTAAATAGTTAGATTTAAAATATTTGAATGCATGTTTGAATGTTGATTAATATCTATTGATTGTTAAAATAGACATTATGCGCCGTTAGTAAGCGGATGTTATTTAATATAAACATATACCGCGAATATTTCATAAACAGTGAAATTGGTATTATATATAATATCAATATATATATATTGGCATATGTATATATTGCAGTTATTGATTTCCCGCATTTTTTGTTTAGCGGATGAGACCCTATTACGCCGTTAGTAAGCGGATAATATTTATTAAGAACATATACCGCGATAATTTCGTACTGGAGCGAAATTGGTATTGTGCTAATGTTTTTGGATGCAGGAAACAGATTGGAGGGATCCAACTGGATTCCTCAACAGTATTTATTTAATTTCAGATATTTTGATATTTGATGGATTATCATATCGATATATGATATCGTTGTTAGTCGTGATTGACTATTTGGTGTGTAGCATCATTGGACCCAGATTTTGGGATTTTAAAATGGTTTTAAAGTGATTTTTGAAATTATACTATATTTTTGGAATTGATCCATTATAAATAAATAAACGTTATAATTTTTAAAGTTATAAAAAAAAATTATGGTTTTTGTGAAATATAGTTAAAAAGCTGATTTTTAGAAATACGATTAAAAGTCGATTTTTTTGAGAAATATGAACCAATGATTTTATAAAATAGTTTAAACTGGATTTTTGAGTTTATTATTAAAAGTTTGAATATAAGATTTATAAAATTTGATTATTTTATAAATCAGAATGGTGAAATTATAAAGGAATTTAAAGACGTTTTAAAAGAATAATATAATTTGATTTATATTAAGAGATTTATAAATGGATATTTATAAATTGAAATATTGACATTATAAAACGAGTTTTTATAAGTGTTTGAATGATGTGAAAATGAATTTCATAATAGAATGAAATTTATAGAATTATAAACTGTGAAGTTATAAATAAAATTTATAAACAGTAAGATTTATAAATTTTGTGAAGTTAATTGAAGAATAGATTTGGTTAAATAAATGAATCTTATAAGTTCTAAGATTTGTAAATTGGAAAGTCTTTAAAAGAACGATTTTGTAAAATAATCGTTTTATAAGTAATTAACTTATAATATGAACTTGTAGTTTATAATTTAGTTATAAACTGGAATAGGTTAAGTTAAAAATTTATAAAAAGGAAGTTTTATAAATAAATAGATATGGAATTTATAAACGTTGTTTTATAAATTTGCAAACGACTTATTTTGATAAGATTAATTGTTATAACCTATTAATGGAGTTATATTCACATTTTTGAATAGTGAATAATCCTTTGAATTAAAATGAATAAAAGAATGAAATTTGTTAACGGAGTTTATTCACATTTTTAAATAGTGAATGATATGTTAAAGAAATTGTTTTGAATGAGATGTTTAAATTGAATTAAAACGATCTAACGATGTTTTAAATGTGTTGAGATTCGAAACCATAGATTTCAACATTTATTGTTGAAATAGATGTTTTCGAGAAATAAAAGGAAATGGTGGACTATAACACTGTTGTTATAGTAAATGATTTCCGAAAGGAAATGTTTTGTATAGTATTGGGATTTATATATCTATTTAATTTCGAATCCCTATACTAGTGATTTTGGGTTGTCGTAACGATGTTTTACGCAACATTCGTTTTGGGCCCAAGTAAATATGTTTAAGTGAATGATTTCCTTAAAGAATGAATTATATACTTAATTCGATTTAAGTATATTGAATATTTTCAAAGGTTGAAAATAAAAAGATTTGTGAATTACTTATGAATAAATAAGTATGGAAATGTTTGCCAATGTGAAGTGAATATTTAGAATTTATCTTTTTGAAGATAAATTGAGAATGAATAATTGAAATCGGTTATTCATGAATATTTTTGAAATATAAATTCATTTTGGAATTTATATGTGAAAGTGGAATTTGGTTAAAAATAAATATTGATTTATTTTTGAAGTGATGAAATTATATATCTTGTAAAGATATTTTGGAAAATAAATAATTTGGAAAATTATTTGGAATCTGGTGATGTATGCATATCAATTGATAGTTCAATAACCGACTATCAGTATTTCCCTTTAAATGGGTATTTGATGTGAATTGTTTGAAATTGAATGCACACTTATTTTTGAATAAGCGCTCACTATTCGGGTTAACCGGGAAAGGACCATGGGGTCGTATAACCCATTCCGAATATGTGATACGTCGTTATGAATTGCATTTGAAGATCGGTGTTGAAGACCGAGTATTTGTGAAAGCGATAGGATGACCTATCGATTGTCTCTGCACTGGGTAGCTCCTGGTATTGAGATCTCCTAAGTGATGGGAAATTCGATCGGGATTGTGAATACCCGTATTGCAAGGGCTTCGTAAGAAGTGCCTTCGGTTTTGTTCGAGCCCGGAACAGACTTGTATGGATTGTATGCCTGACATTACAATTTGAGATATAAAGCCGATTTCTTTCAAATATATTTCTGTTGGTGGCGGAGAATTTATTCTTTGCTTAACACCCTTCTTTGAGACGTACGAGCTCAAAGGTTATATAGTTGAAGTTATCAGCGATATATCCCATTTTGGTAATGTGACATGCTGAGTGATGCTGAAATGATCATTGTGTTGATTATTTGTGATAGGATCATTTATTTGATCGTCTATCTTAGTGATCATTGTGTTGATCATTTGTTGACCCAAAGCACGGCTTTTTGTACAAAGTGTGTTTTTGTGGACGTGAATTCATCGAGCCTCACATCCCGTTAATGGTCAAAACAGGAAAGATGCGGCAAGGTTATGAGGGGTAGCTCCCTTTAGGGTATGTGCATTTCCTTCTGGAAAGGGTGGTATCATGGTATGGAGCCCAGATACTTACTCATGTTGATACACTATATCTATTTCTGTGTGGTGTTGTTGGTGACGAGCGCTCGGTTAAAGGTCCAATGGGACCGGGGGATGCCATATTCGTGTAGTAGTTACCTAGTGATAAAGGTAACCCGGCCTTGTGTTGGCAGAGAGCTGGTTAAGTTCTCGGGACGTCCAGCCAGAGGCGATCCCATGTGGCAGTAGGAAGTTCCTTAGCCTGACCATTTGTTGGAAATCCAAAGAAACAATACGATCTTGTACGGTTTTAGTTGTAGAACCTGCTTCCTCAGGAGGTAGCTATAGTAGGCATAATATAATGGTACCTATGCTGGCTAAGATTTATATTCTACTTTCGAAATGAATTTTTCCTACACTATGCACTAATAATAATATCAAAATTGATTTGATTTTAATGCGTATCAAGCATCTTTGACTATCATAAGGAGAAATCTTCTCCAAGTCTGCGTTTGCATTGTGTGTGTGGCAGGAGGTCTTATGGTAGTCTCATTTTTAAAAGCATTGCGAATTGATTTAAAAATATTCCTCTTTTTTGATTTTAAAGATAAATAAACTGTTTTGAGTTCTCACACCAGTCACATGACTGACTCGGAGTTTATTGTTTTCCTTCCTAAACTCTGGGTGCCCACCAATTTCCACACGGGCAGTTAAGAGTTAGGTTTATCAGGATATTCTGGATATTCTGGAGTTGCTGGAGGCAAGATGGATTGGCATGGCGTATTACTAGTTTATATAGTATTTCTTTTTCCGCTGCACTGTTTGTTGTTTTGTTGTACACTTTGATGATTTGATGTAATGTAATATAATGTGATGAAATGTAATAACTGATATAGTTCTTTGTTTAAAGATTATTCATTTATTATTATATGTTGTTCCGCTGCGAATTGTGAGATTCTGTTGTTGTTCTGTTGTTTCTTTTCTTCTGTCCGTTCTATTTTAAAATTCTTCTATCTTCTAGTTTTCAAATTCTCTGTTTTCTCTCTCTATTTTCTATCTTTCTTTTCTCTTCTTCTCTCTCTTTCTTTTCTTAAATTCTTTTTAAAACCCATAAATTCTCGGTTTTCGGCCTTCGATTTCTCGGCAGTCGATAAAGGGAGTGTCGATGTCGAATTTTCGAAAGTCGAAAATTTTCGAGGCGTTACACTGTGTTTATATGTGGGCGCGTCTTACGAGATACTTTTGTTTTGAAAGAAATTTTTGGTAATCTAATAAATTCAATTGAGTGTGTTTCTCATGCTGCTTTACCAGACTAATCCGAGCGTTCTTCCCTTTCAATACTCGGGTCAGACTGAGTATATTTATAGGTTCAGATTTGGTGCTTCGGAGCTTCAGCAGGAGAGCTGGAGATCTTCATTTTTGTATACACGTATCTATTTGATTACCCGCTGCTTTGTTGTTGTATATTATCAACAGTTGTATGGACATGTTATTATAACTGTTCATGTTGATAACTGGTGATTGATTGTTCAACTCTGATTGATGTATGTTTATACAGTTTCTATTTGGTAAAGATCATTGATATGATATTATATGTTTTCTACCGCGATGTGAGATATTGTATTGTTCTGTTTTGTTTTCTCTTCTCTCTTTCTTCACTTCTCTTCTTCTCTCTTCTTTTCTTTCTCTTGACTTTCCATCAGTCTGTGCTTTTTGTGTCAGACATGTGTGGTTTATTATCGATTCAAAGGGTATGTATTTGCGGGTCCTCACATTATGTATGTAGATAGTTTAATGGATCCTTAGGGGATGTGAATCCCACACATCCTTTAAGTTATTTTGTATCTCAGTTGAAAATTTCACTTGAGTTAAATTTACTGATATAAGAATGTTAATCCTGACTCGAGTGCTTTGTGTTTTGCTTTATGCTTGGGTCAGATTGAGTGTCACAACATTTGAGACTCACCTTTGGAGCTTGGAGCTTCGCTTGAAGATTTGTCTCTTATCTATTTAGCTTTCGGTTATTACACTTATTTCAAATTGATTACTTAGACTTGTCATTTTGTTTATGTATTAGAGATTCCTTTGTATTTAAAATTTTTATTGTATTTCACACTCTGATGTTTGTACAGTAGCTTCATAAACTACTATTTATCTATCTCCGCTGCTTATTGTCAAATTACTTTGTGCCTGTGATTGATTTTATTTACCACATATGCTAAGTTTTGTCAAATATAAATTGGCAATTTGTTATTTTGAGCAATTCAAGTCTGGATGATTTTCGATTTGAATGGTTTGAAATATCAGATCGTTACAAGTGGTATCAGAGCTCTGGTTTAGGCAAAACTTAGCATATGGAGTAAAAATAAATTACAGAATCATCTTCATTCGAGCTGGAAATTTTCCTTTTGTTCTAGAAATCCATTCTTGTCTTTTCCTTTTCGTGTCCTTTTGATAATGGAGCATCCCACTTCAATCTTGTTGATCTCTGCATTAAATTTGAGCACATCTTGCTACTTCAATTGGCAATTTCATTCTTATATGCGACTAATTCCATCGGCGGTCCCGCCAACCTTGGTTTGATTTGTAAAAGAGTGAAACTCCTTTATAATAGGCGTCGGTTCACCGGAGTTTTCTATGTCCTCGGTTTTGATGTTATTATTTCTTACAAAGCCCGATCCTTTTCTTGGTAGACGAACCGGGTAATTCTCTTGTGATGGAATGTCGACTGCCTCAGGTTTATGCAGGCAGTTTCATCTTTTCTCTTGATTCTCAACTTAGTGATCTTAACTCCATACCGATAGTCATGGATTATCCTGATGTCTTTGGTGAAGGCACTTCTCTATCTCCTAAGTGGGAAATTGAATTCCGCATCAATCCTATTCCTGAAACTTGACCTGTCGTCCTTTCTCCCGATCGAATGGTTTCCATGAATGGTTAGTCATGCGATTTGCATTAACCAGTGCTCCTGCCTTCTTCATCGATCTCATGAATCGCATTTTCCACGATGTTATCAAAAGAGTTGTTCCCACTTTCATGATGATACTCTCATCCTTTCTGAGAGCCAGTTGACCCGGTTATGGTTGTCACGATTAATATAAGTCTATCCATCTTTCCTCTTTTATAATTTAATTATATTATCTTCCTTTCGAGCTTATCTTCTTGGTTAGAATTCTCTTTGATTAGGATCCCTTTAAATTTTAATCTCTATCCTTGTTTTAAAATCCATTATTTAATCATCCTATGAGGGAGTGTATTTGTAATTAATATAAAAATGTTTTTATGGTGTTGTTTGAGTTGTTAAGTTGGAATTTTGGGTTTCGATCAATTCGTTGGCTAACGCTCTCGATAGGAATTTCAAAACACTTGAACATAGCAAACTGACACGATATCATTTCCAAGATTGGGAAATAAAATAATTTATGTATGTTTATATTATATATATATATATAAGTATATTTTTCTAAAATCAGAAAGTTAAATGAATTGGTTGTTAGAAATGATAGTGCTAGATTATCATTTACTGTTTGTTAACATTCATAAATCATTAACTATTATTGTATAAGAAGTTGAAAATTTTATAAACATAGTTTATAAATCTAATTTGCAAATGAAATAAATTTAAATTAAGGATTTGAGAATTAAATTTTTGGTGTTTTTCTAAATTTGGTTTTCAAAATTTTGAAAATATATTATTTGAAAGTATTTTTGAATGGAAATTGTTTTCAAAGAATTTTAGAAGAAGTAAGATAGTACTCTCTTCTTTTGTCACTGGAAAATAATTTAGCGATGACTGTAACATCGTCGACATTTATTTTTGAGTCTCAAAGTGGAGAGGCCACGTAGTAACTTTTCTACACTTTTGTTTTAGAAAATAGATTTGATTTGAATTTCTTGAGTATGATTTTAATGTACAAAATATATATGTGTGTATATTTATTTTAAATGGTTCGATATGCAACCGAAAATTTAAATGTTAAATTCAAAGTTAAATAATGGTTTTCAATTATTGAAAGGAAGTAAAATTTGAATAATTAGAATATCTAAAATGAGAAATGGAATAGAAATAACTTGAAACAATTACAGTAGGATAAAAATTTATTTGTATAATACTCAATTGCATTCTCATACACTTATATCTTGCCTGAAATATTCACAAAGTTAATTGTAATGTGAATATGTAATTAAAGGTTATACAAGAGAAAACTTAAGTAATTAAAATGTTCAAACTAAATTTTTTTTAATAAAAATTTTTAAATAAGAAAGAAATTTGTATAGTGCTCAATTACACTCAGAAACATTTATAAAACTTAGTTGGAAAAACTTTGAATGTTAATGAGAACAATTTTTTGAATAATATACAATATAAATGTAATCAATTAGATGTCCAAAATGAAATTTTGGTTAAAGGAAGTCTTAAATAAAAATTGAGTTGTTACAATAAATTTTTAAACACTTAGTCTATGTTTCAAAATGTTTTAAGTGTGAAAAAGTTGAATAATAAATAGAAAAGCTATTTCGGTAAATAAATATGAACTTAAGAATAGTTGAAATTGAAATATAAGTGGAATCAACTAAGCTGAAGATAAACCGGGTAATATAAATGAGTTGAATAAAACAAAATTTTGTTTTGAAAGAAATTTTTTTGCAATAAAGTTTAATATATTGAAAGCAAATCAATTGAATGAAAATACATTGAATTGAAACCAATCAAATGTAAATATAACGACTATTTATTGATTGAGTAAAATGGATTGAAACAAAGTTAGTTGAATATAAATCAATTTAAAAACTAATGAAATTTATACGGTTTTGTATTAGTTGTTGTATCTAGTATTATGAATTTTGAATCTATCTTTCTTTCTGGTCGATTCCATTCTTCTATCTCGCTCCCCTTTCAGGGACGAAAAGTTTTGAGTGGGGGATGGTGTAACGATCTGGAAATTTTAAACGATTTAAATAACGTAACTAATAAAATTTTCTTGAAATTAAATAATAGAATTTAGCGATGAAAAATTGATATTTGGAATGCATCTATTTAAACATAGCAGATGGCAGATTTTCATGAGTAAATATGAAAGTTAGTTCTATTGTGCCATTTTTGATTTCAATTTACATTCAATTAAAAATTTGATAGAAATAAATAATTTTCGAAATCTAAATATTTTATATTATAAAAAAATGAATCATTTTTTGAGTGAGACGTCGTATTTCATTTCACCAAATTTGGACTACTATAGCCTCATTTATCTTATTTTCGTTATTTTAGAAGCATTTTCGGCAGTGGAAATTGAGTTTTTAAAATTTGGTCGTATTGTTGATATCTGTGTACCTTCTGTTCGTCTCGTCATGCTAATCTTCGCAATATTTTCATTTGTGCATTTCGGTGTCAGGTACGCACTGAAATCTGCAAAACGGTCACGCAGTTCTGTATTTGAGTTTTGGTCCTTAGTCTTTCCAACTGCCATCATAGGATTCTAAAAGCCATCTGCATTTATAATTTGGATTTCAATAGGTGACTTTTCCTTTTCCCACCTTTTCAAATTTATATATGTGAATACTGCCTCTTCTATTTCATTTTCTCTCTGTCCTCTTTCCTTTTTATGTCTGCTAACTTTCTAAAAAAATGTGAAATTCACGCTCCTCTTCTTCTTCCATGCTCTTACCATCAATTATCATGCACTTTGCCTCCTAACCCAAAGTCGTCCCCATGCCGCCCTTCCTCTGACTCAAAGTAAACCAAAATCGCCATCCCCTTTTCGCTTATCCTGTGACCCGAAGTCCAACCCAAAGCAGCCACCATCGAAACACAGAAACTTCGTTGAAACCCCAAAATCCCATTACTCGAAGCAACCTCTTTTGACCCGAAGACGCTCCTAAAGCATGGCCACCTACGACTCGAAGCAAACCAAAAATTCTTGTTTTTTCCGAAACCTGAAGCACCCTTCCTTGACCAAAAGTCAAACCCGAAGTAAACCCTCCCCTAACTTGAAGCCTGACCTGAAGCAAACTTCAACCTGTCGATAAATGTCATTTTTTGTCGTTTTTGTATGTGACGACGAATTTTTATGTTATATATATTTGTTCCTTCTAATATTTATAAAAACAAATGTATATATGTATCGCATATGTATATATATTTTTTTCATCGAATTCTCATGCTAAATCCATTTTTCTTGTCGCAGATATTTGAAGTGTCTGTGTCCATATCCGTGTCAGTTGCTTTTCAATTCCATCGTTCTCTAGCCACAAAAGGTTGGCGATCACTCACGATTAACATTCTTATATTTAGTAAATTTATTTCACATGAAATGACGATTGAAATGTGTTGTTGAAATTTAATTTTTTAGCATGTAAATTGTTGAATATGAATGGTGTTAATTGAATTATTCACATATGATTGATATATGACACCATAACCCGGTGAGTATATATTATATTTAAATTGTTGCTTATGGTATATGCCTATGATTGATATGTTATGCTATTTTATATCATTATTTACTATTCTCACTCTACAAGTTCCTTAGTTTTAGGAATCCCTATGGGTTGAAATGATACATATCCTAATGATCTTATAGGTTAGGGAAAATCATTACGTGTTGAAATGATAAACCAAAGCGATTTTATTAATTTTGAATTTCGAGATTACGGGTTTAAATGATATATACCTGTAAAAATTTAAATTATGGATTGAAATGATAAATATCCATATTACTTGACCATATGATAGAAAATTATATACAAACACCATTGGTCTATTTGAAAAATGATTTCCAAGGTTTTAAAAGGAAATATATGGGTTTTAATAAATATTGATTTTAAAATATAATATAAAGATTTTTTTTTATATAGAAGCAAAAATTTTAGATTTTTAAATTATATATTTGGAAAATTTGAATTTATAAGTTAGATTTGAGAATATAAATTTTAAGATTTTACATATAATTTTATATTTTTAAATATATAAAATAAGATATAATATAATATAAATTTAACAATAAGATTTAATTTAATAAAATTTAATTTAATTAATATAAATATTATGTTTAAATATTTATTTAAAATTATATTTTCAAAATCGATTTTGTAATAACTTTAATAAATTAAGGTTGGGAAGATAAATTGAAATTGATTTGAAATTGTATTTGTTTAAGAATTATATTTAAATAAAATTGATTTGAAACTTATTGAATTTGGGATTTTAAAGACATCGTTTTATAACTTGATTTGATTAAAGGCAATTAAATGAATATTTTCGAATTTAAATAAATAGAAATTGAATATCTAGTTTTGATTTAAATGTGTAATTGGAGATTTTATTTAAATGCTTATAAAAAGTGATTGGGCGAATATCTTAAAATTAACTATAATTGAAATTAGATTTTAATTTCGATTTTATTCAAATTTGTAATTTGAGATTTCTTTTAAATGTTATTGGAATGATTAAGTGAATATTTTCCAAATTGAATAAAAATTAAGAGTTGACCTTTGAAATATAAGTGAAATTTATCAAATTGAGTTATTGTAAATTGTTTAAATATTTAACTTCGAAACCTATTGAATTGAAAGTGGTTTAAATTTATAGTTCAAACATGGATTTGAAATCAATATAAATTAAAGATGATTTTAATGAGATTTTGAATGGAATCTTTTTAATTGGAATTGTTGAACTAAGATTGATTTGAATTCGATTTGTGAAATTAGAAGAAACAATGCTAATTTGAAACTATTTTCGATATAAAGCGTGTTTAAAATATAAACTCTTTTTATTATATAAACTATATTAATTTATGATCTATTTTCAAATATATAAACTATTTTTAACTTATAACTATTTCAATGTATATATTATTTTCAATATTTAAACTGTTTAAATTAGAATTGTTATGTGGATTTAAAATACTAATACTTTGACATGATGGTTTAAACTATTTTGTGAATATGATTTCGAAAGTGATATGATTTCGAAAGTCAATATGATTTCGAAAGTGATGTGATTTGGAAAGAATATGATATTTTAATATGAAGTATGAACTGTTTGAATGATTATAAAAGTGATTTTATAAAATGACCATGGTGTGAAATAAGCGTTTGGTTGTTAAAGAGACCGGGATCGGATATTGTCATACTCTCTGCTAATACTGTAAATCACTTTAACAACCGTGTACGTGGTGGAGATTCCAGAATGAAGTAGGATGGTTTGGTGTAAGATTCTGTATGCGGTATTTACATAGCCCTAACTCCCTTGAATCAGCTTAGATGTGACTAAAACAGGAGCCACGCTGAACCAAGTGAGGTCATTCCTCCTATCAGACATGCTTCTTCGATACCATATTATGACTTTGTGATGATTTGGTGGCCACCCCTTGAGTTTGATTTTAGGAGTGAGTTCCGAGGTGGGCAATAGTAGCTGCTATACCGCATCCGGACTTGGTAGAACCCTACCCATGCATTGCCTCAAGTGTCATGTTTATATGCCCTATCGCGCCTTCAACGAGTTTGGTTTGTACCACACATATAGATTGCTCTCTGATAGCCCTCCAGTTTGCGGAGGAATTATGGTGTTGTATAGACTATGAGAATATATAAAATGTGTTAAGGAAGAAATGGGTAACGCCTTAACGCTATTGTAATAGTTTACTTTACTATATATATTATATATGTAGCGTATTGTACTATGTATGTAGATGGTTTAATGGATCCTTAGAGGATGTGAATCCCAAACATCCTTTAAGTTATTTTGTATCTCAGTTGACATTTCACTTGAGTTAAATTTACTGATATAAGAATGTTAATCCCGACTCGAGTGTTTTGTGTTTTGCTTTATGCTCGGCTCAGTCTGAGTGTCACAGCATTTGAGACTCACTTTTGGAGCTTGGAGCTTCACTTGAAGATCTATCTCTTATCTATTTAGCTTTCAGTTATTATAGTTATTTCCAGTTGATTATTCAAACTTGTCACTTTTTATGTATTAGAGAATCCTTTGTATTTGAGATTCCTATTTTATTTGACACCTTGATGTTTATATAGTAGCTTCATGAACTACTATTTATCTATTTCCGCTGCTTTTTGTCAAATTACTTTGTGTCTATGATTCTGTGATTGACTTTATTTACAGTAAATGCTAAGTTTTGCCAAATATAAATTAACAAACTATTGTTTTAAGCAATTCAAATCTGGATGATTGTTGATTTGAATGGTTCAAAATACTAGGTCATTACAGAATTGATTATTCTAACTACTATAAAAAGCATCCCTTCATGGCAAATCTCTCTATTAGATTATAGATCCTAGCTATAACGATGAATTTTCTTATGAAATGAACTAAATTTGAGTCCCCCAAAAGATTTGAATTTAGGACTTGCCAATTTAACTTGTATATTAGACTATAGATTCATCTTTGCGATTATAGACCTATAATAAAAGAAATAAAATTTTGAACCATTATGGTTTACCTATTAGCTCTAAGAGTTCCTCTATCAAGTATATAAACTTAAAGTTGTTCATGATTACCTTTCTCTGTAAATGCTCAAATATTAATTAACTTGTCTCAAATATAGCAACAATACATAAAGTGTTATTAATATCCATACATAAGTGTTTGTTTTTGCTAATTTCATAGGCTTCACATGATAAATGTTTCATACTTCTCACTAAATGTTGAGATGTTTCTTTCTTTGTCCACGTAAACGCCCCTTATATAGACAGTTGAAGAGTTTTAAGTCGTACCAATGTCATTGTTATAAAGGAAATCAAGAGAATTAGAGTCCGTCAACCTGATTTTATAGCATTGTCTTACTGTCATCGCAAAGCTTATGGCTATGACAACTTCCTACATAGTCACCATCATTCTAGATCTCTTTTGCAACCCATCTCTAAATATAGATTATCGTGCATTTAGATTTCAATCATGCTATATACATGGTACGTTACATCTAATGATATAAGTGCACATGTAATATTATTTAAAGAAATAAAGAAACATCAAAACGTAAATAAAATCTTCATTTGGAAAAAGTTAGGAAATACTAAAATTATTAACATCTTAAGCTTATAGTTTCAAGATCGAGTAAATACAATTATTATAGCGAAAACTAAGATGCACCAACTGTATGTTTCATACGATTGCCTTGAAAATGTGGCCTTACAATATTTTTCTATTTTTTAATATAAATTCATCTCCATTATGGTCCAGGAAACCATCTGTTACCCGACACTTTGGCCCGGCTACTTGGTGATGGTCGTAGAGCCTGTGGTTGGATTTTGATGAGACTCAAGTTAAGGAAGAGGTAGAAGTATAAGAGACCAGTGTAGTTAGAGTTCAGGTCAGTTTGAATGTGGCTCGGTATGTGTAACACTGGCTCGGCCAAGGAAACTCAGCATTGAAGTGGACCTAGGCGGGTCATCCAAGGTTGGCAAGAGCAAGTGGCTCGGTGGAGATGATTTCGAACATCATGGATCAGTGTGGTTTGGTTTTTTTCGTTTGGTTGACTTCGGTTCGGTCTAGATACTCAGGGAAGAGTGGCTTGGCATTTCTCGATCTGTCTCGAAGAGCTATGTTCATAGTGGTTTGGCCAGTATGGGGAGACAAAGTGGTTCGAACTGGATGGTCCAGCAAGAGTCGTTCGGCCTAGACGAGCTAGCAGGCGGCGTTTGGTCGTGGTTGGGAAGCTATTGTCGTTCGATCAGGAGTGGTTCAGCATGAGTGTTCGATGTACCTGGCTCGGTGCAAGGTGAGAAAGTTAGCCTACTCTTGGAGTCAACAGCGAAGTGAGGAGTTAGGGATTGTCTTACTTCGAGATCCACTACAAGTTGTTCCGAGTCCTTTGAAAGCTTGCTTCGAGTCACTTTCTATATGACCACCGACCAGCCATACTGGTTCGGCATTTCTCGATCGGCCTAGAGTTGTTCGGTACACCTAGACCAACCAACTTGAGATTACCATATATGGGCCAGTCATCTTGGTCATGGGCCTACGAAGGTGAACCAACCTATTTCCTTCTATAAATAGAGGGGCAGGGCTATAGTTGAAGGGACCTTTTTTGGAGAACTCCAGGGTGACTCTGCCGTTTTCTATACTCATTTCTTTGCTGTCAAAATTTGTTCTCGAGTTGTTTATGTACGGATTGTATCTGTATTCAACTCATTAAAGAAACAATAAAGATTTCACTCAAAGTGGATGTAGGTAGTTGTGCCGAACCACTATAATTCTGGTTATCTCGTTTTTACTGTTCTAATTGCATCTTACATTGATATTCCTCTATTTTAATTTACTTTCTTCATTAATCTCACTACATAACTCTACTCAAGGGTGTTAGTGACCAATTATGGTGCTAACATTTTGGTGTTTTCATTAAGAATGACATTCTTAGGCTGTTAGGATCTGCTTTATCACTACGTGATTGAAGAAATCCACCAAAGAAGAGACAAGTTCATCCTCAAGAGTTCATAGATTCTACTCAGAGTTTCGATCGATAACTCTACAATAGGAAGACCACGTACAAGACCACCATCCCACAATGCGATTGTCGACGAGGGCCCTAGCATCCAAAAAGTAGAACCCAACAATCAACAAGCTAACCCAGGTGTAGGGACCGCCATCGTCCTAAACCAAACAGAAGCTGTCACCAAGACAGAGTTTCATGAACTAATGAGAGAACTCGTGGAAAGTAGGAGACAGCTTAACAAGCAGATTCAAGCTTACGCCAATCTCATGACCCAGCTTACTCAACAACAGCATCAGAATGTTGGAGGAAGTACCGCTACCTACTCATTATCTAACAGCTCCGCTTTGTCTAAGAACATCCTAGGCGTAGACGCCTTAGATTTGAAATAATGCAAACAGGTGCAGTAGATCGATCCAACAGGAATGGTCCAGGTTCCTTACCTGGAGCATTGGCCCCTCACTTGCACCTAGGAAATCGCACTCAAGTTGGAATAGGAAACTTAGGATCTGGAGCACGAGCGGAATTAGGCCGACCAGCTCACCAAGGTCGTAGCGAAGCAGGTCCCCGGGATACGCATTTAGGAGACCACCAACCTAGGAGGCACCACCCAGAACGATCACATAGGATGGAGTCCAACTTACCACCTCCCATACAAACCTCGAATTTATCAGCTATGGTTAGATAGCTGATGAGAGAAAATCAGAGCTTATCTAATGATGATTGGGGTGCAGCCTGGAGTCATACTCCGTTCACAAATGCTATCCTACAAGCTGAGTACCCTCGGAAGTTCAGCATGCCGACTATTCCAGCTAATGAGGGGAAGACTGATCCCCGACAGTATGTAATGAGATACAAGTGGATAATGGACTCGGATAGGGCAAATGATGCGACAAAATGTTAATGTTTCCCAATGACCCTATCTGGAATCGCTACCATATGGTTCACCAGACTTCCTCCGCGATCGATCTCCAGATTTTATGACTTAGCGACTAAATTTATGGAGCAGTTCAGAATTTATACCACTTGCCCAAAGGATGTGATGTCTTTATCTAGTGTAATCAAGGCTCTAGGGGAGTCCTTAAAGGAATATTTGCAAGGATTTCGCGTTGCTGCTGCCGAAGTTAGCAATCCGAATGACCATGCTATTCTCATGGTCATGATGCGAGGGGTAGATCGGACTCAGAGTTTAGTTATTGGCTGGAAGGAAAACCTCCAGCTATCCTGAAACGTTTTTATTCAAAGGCGCAACAATTCATGAGAAGGGAAGAAGCCAGTTGGATGATGCGAGGCAGTGCACCAAGGCCTGGTAAGGAGACAGTGCAAAGCAGTATTACGGTAAGAAATATGGCGACAACTCTAGAAAGGTCCAGGTTAATATTCAAAACAAGCCCGAATAGTATAAAGGATCTGGAGGAGGAAATTCCAAAAGGACGAGGAAAGCAGGAAAGTGGAAACCAAGGATCCCGACCTACAACGAATACACTCCTTTGAACACATCTCTAGAGAATATTTATTTATCAACTTGTAATATGTTCCAATACCGAAAGCCGCACCCAAAGGAATCCACTAAGGAACAAAAACAGACTAGGAAGTACTGTCGGTTTCATGAGACCTACGGGCACAACACTAAGGAATGTAGACACCTCCATGATGCTATAGAAAAACTGATTCGGCAAAAGAAGTTACAGCAGTTTGTTAAGAATCCGTAGGAAAGAGGACAGGGAACGTCGGACCCCGGTCGCAGGAAGGCTTCACGTCACCCTGAGGAACCTGCTCGGATCGTAGGTAGACTGATCATAAACACGATAGTCGGTGGGCCTCATCTAGTAGACAAGAGTTGGTAAGAAATGGAATGCTATGCTGATTCCTTGAAACATGAAGATTTCGAATGCTGCTCGAACTTGGAAGACGGGACTCCAGTGAAACAACAACGAATTATGACAGATGATATAGTATTCAAAAGCAAGGATGTCGACCGGGTGGAGGCACGCACTATCGACCAGATGGTCATTTCGGCCATGATTGGGCCAGCATTTGTGAGAAGGGTACTGATTGATTGTGGGAGTTCTGTGAATATTATTTTCGAAAAGGCGTATGACCAAACAAAGATGGCGGCAAAAAATCTAAAATCATCTAAAGCACGTATTCATGGCTTTAATGGTGCGGCTACCGATGCAGTGGGTTTTGTCAAATTTCTAATTGATCTAAGGGAAGGTGAACGTAGGAGGGTACAGATCCTACCTTTCATTGTTTTGGGTGTTGATTCCCCATATAATATTTTTCTGGGCCGACTGGCCTTGGTGGAGTTTAAGGTAGCTTTGGCCCCATGATGTTTGACTTTGAAATTTCCGACGGATAGAGGAGTTGGTGTAGTACATAGCGATCAAGTGACTGGTCGTGCATGTTATGTGGCTGAGCTAAGAGAGGCCGGGCGGAGAGAGAAAGGAAAGGTTGTGGATAACTCTGTCTGCAACCACGTTGTCCAAAATTTACAAGTAGTGCCCGAGCTTTGGCTCGGGCAGTAGGGTTGGATCTACAGAGATATAGATCCGAGAGACGATGACGAAGAACCCAAGGAGTCTAAAGCATCACCGGTCGAAATAACGATTGCCATTTCATTCAGCCATGATAACCAATCACGGCTGCTTAAGATTGGGTCAAATCTCACCCCCTCGATGACTGAGGATCTTACTAATTTTCTCCGAGCGAACCTGGATGTGTTTGCTTGGACCCACTCTGATATGTGTGGGATTTCTCCCACCAACGCAAGTCATATGTTGAACATTGATCCAAAATATGTGCCGGTGAAACAGAAGAGGAGAGTTATTGACCTAGAAAGGTCTGCTGCTCTCAAAGGGGAGGTGGACAAACTCAAAGCCAATGGCTTTGTCCGCGATGCCCTCTACCTTGAATGGGTTTCTAACCTCGTACTAGTGAGAAAAGCGAATGGGAAATGGAGGACTTGTGTTGATTACACGGACCTAAAAAAGGTACGCCCTAAGGATAGTTTCTCTTTACCTAGAATTGAGCAACTGGCCGACTCAACAGCAGGACACGAGTTATTGTCATTTATGGATGCGTATTCGGGATACAATCAAATCCCAATGCACATCCCAGATCGGAAACACACTAGCTTTGTTACGGATGTTGGACTGTACTATTGTGTAGTGTTGCCCTTTGGGTTGAAGAACGCGTGAGTGACTTAACAACGATTGGTAAATCAGATGTTTAAAGACCAAATTGGTAGAACAATAGAAGTCTATATGGATGACATGCTTGTGAAGTCACGACAGTCAAACGACTACATTCGAGACTTAGCGGAGATGTTTGATATACTCAAATACTACGGAATGAAGATCAATCCACTGAAGTATTCCTTTGGTGTTATGTCAGGAAAGTTTTTGGGCTTTTATCGTCAAAGCTAACCCGAAAAAGATTCAGGCTATTCGAGATATACAAGCGCCCAGAACTATAAAGCAAGTAAAACCCTGAATGGAAAAGTCGTCTAGTTGAGTCGATTCATATCCAGAGCGACTGATAAGTGTATTCCTTTCTTCAATGTAATAAGGAAAAGGAAGAGAAATTTTGAATGGACGCCGGTCTGTGAGGATGCGTTCCGAGCTCTAGTGAGACACCTGGAGACGCCTTTGGTTCTGTCAAAGCCTGTTGATCATGAGGAATTATATGTTTACTTGGTAGTATCTCGGCACGCCATCATTACTTCCTTGGTTCATGAGGAGGACCGAATTCGAAAGCTAGTGTACTATATCAATAAACGTCGAACGAGAGCAGAGAGAAATTATCCTAAGATAAAGAAGGCAACCTTCAGCTAGTGTACTATATCAGTGTTTATACCGATCATCCTCTACGACAGGTTCTCCAACGACCAGAAACCTTTGGAAGGTTATTAAAATGGAACATTGAGTTGAGTCAATTCGATATCACCTATTTGCCATGGAGGGCTATCCAAGGGCAGGCGCTAGCAAACTTCATTGCAGAATTCACCATACTAGACGAGCCAAATAGTGATGATATTATACACCGATGGGGCATCCAACGTCCATTGTTTTAGGGATGGTGTTATTCTTGTAACTCCCAAAAACCGATCAGTTTGTTATGCTTTGAAGCTCAATTTTCAAGCTACGAATAATGAAGCCAAGTATGAATCATTGATTGCGGGATTAAAACTTACCAGGGAACTCGAAGTAAAATCGGTTGAAATCTTTTGTGACTCACAATTGTGGTGTACCAAGTGCAGGAGACTATCAAGAAAAGGGGCAGAGACTTGCCCCATACCTTGCTCTGATTCAAGAACTGTTGGCAGACTTTGAATATTACGATATTTCACACATCCCACGCGAACAAAAAGGGGAAGTCGATTCATTGGCAAAATTCACAAGTACTGATGATGCACAGCAGATGGGCTTGTTTCCTGTCGAGATCTTACATGCTCCAAGTATAAACGAGATGGAAGTAGTTTTATGTTAGAAACAGAAATTGAAGGGGAGTCATGGATAACCCCGTTCAAACAATACCTATTACATGGGACTTTGCTCGAGAGAAAGACTGAAAGATGACAAGTCATTTGCAAAGCTTCGTGGTATGTAATGTAAGGCAGAATAATATATCGAAAAGGATTCTTAGTTCCTTTACTTCGGTGCATCGCCCACGATGAGATAAAGCGGGTCTTGAAAGAAGTTCACAAAGGAGAATCAAGTGACTATACTATGGCGCAGACACTAGCCAAAAGATCCTCCGCTATGGATACTATTGGCCAACTGTGAATCAAGACGCCGTGGACTATGTAAGAAGATGCGATAAATGTCAAAAATATATGAAAATCCTGAGAACTCCGCCAACAAAACTCACACAAATGGTTAGTCCCTGGCCATTTGTGATATGGGGGATCGATATAATCGTCTCCTTGTCAATCTCCAAAAGTGGTGCAAATACGCAATTTTTGCGGTCGATTACTTTACCAAGTGGGCGGAAGTGGAGCCCTTAGCTACGATTACCACCAAAAAGGTCATTAATTTCATTGTGCGAAGCATTATATGTCGTTTTGGCCTCCCACGAACCATCAGTACGGACAATGAAACTCAATTCGAAAGTACGGAGTTCAAAGAATTTTGCCAAAAATATTGTATTGAGAAAAGGTTTGCAGCAGTCGCTCACCCTAAAGCCAATGGACAAGTTGAAGCCGTAAATAAAATAATCAAATCAATATTGAAAATACATTTGGAGAAGGCTAGAGGCAAATGGGTGGATGAGCTTCCGACAGCACTCTAGGCTTACAGAACCACCCACAAGTCCGCGACTGGCCACACTCCATTCACTTTGGCATACGGCATTGAAGTTGATATACCCATGGAACTTGAAGATCTTTCTCATCGGGTGGCTCATTATGATCCTAAGATGAATCAGGATCTCTTACTAGAATCGCTAGACTTTGTCGATGAAAAACGTGAAGAAGCTGACATAAGGGCATTGCATACAAGCACCGAGTCGCTCAATATTATAATGAAAAGTTTGACCGAGAATCTTTGATGTGAGTGATCTCATTTTGAAGCAAGGTTTTTCGATCCCATAACATATGAATCCCATATGGGAAGGTCCATATGTCATCGAACAGAAGCTTAGAGAAGGAACTTTCAAGCTAGCGACCATAGTGGCATTACACTCCCCCGAGCATGGAATAGCGAGCATTTGCGCCATTATTACACTTAGCCTATTTTTTTGCATTTTAGTTGCAATTGTTTCGAATATATGTTTCTTTTGTTGTTCTTTATTTTCGGCATGTAATAAGACAATTCAATTTGTTCCTATTTGTTATGATCAATAAAGGCTTGAAGCCGTTTTTCTGTGAAATGTTGATGTTCCTTGTGTTATAATTCCATGGAAAAAATTAGATTACATTATTCTGTCCGGTGTAAGAACGTACACACAAAATTAAAAGTCAATCTATAAAATTAAAATCTCTAAGTCCCTAGTGCACGGACTAGAGTACTTCGAGTCTCCGTAGTGCGGACTAGATTATAAACGACTTAAAAATCTCTAAGTCCCTGGAGCATGGACTAGAGTACTCTGAGACCCCGGAGTGCTGATTGGAGTATAAAAGACTTAAAAATCTCTAAGTCCCTAGGGCATGGACTAGAGTATTCTGAGTCCTCGGAGTGCGGACTAGAGTATAAATGACATAAAAATCTCTAAGTCCCTTGAGCGCGGACTAGAGTACTCAAACCATAGTGTGGATTAGAGTATAAACAACTTAAAAATCTCTAAGTCCCTAGAGCATGGACTAGAGTACTCTGAGTCCTCGGAGTGTAGACTAGAGTATAAACGACTTAAATATCTTTAAGTTCTCAGAGCACGGACTAAAGTACTTCGAGTCCCCGGAGTGTGGACTAGAATATAAACGACTTAAAAATCTCTAAGTCCCCGGAGCTTGGACTAGATTACTCGGAGACCCCATAGTGCAGACTGGAGTATAAACGACTTAAAAATCTTTAAGTCCTTAGAGTGCGGAATAGAGTACTCTAAGTCCCCGGAGTGCGGACTAGAGTATAACGACTTAAAAATCTCTAAGTCCTCGGAGCGTAGACTAGTGTACTCTAAGTCCCCGGAGTGCGGATAAGAGTATAAACGACTTAAAAATCTCTAAGTCCCTGGAGCACGGACAAGAGTACTCTGAGTCCCGGAGTGCGGACTAGAGTATAAACGACTAAAAAATCTCTATGTCCCCGGCGCACAAACTAGAGCATTAACGGCTTAAAAATCTCTAAGTCCCCGAAGCGCGGACTAGAGGACCCTGTGTCACCTAGAGCGCGGACTAGAGTATAAAAGAAATAACAATATCTAAGTCCCAAAAGCGCGGACTAGAGTACTCTGAGTCCCCAGAGTGCAGATTAGAGTATAAACGATTCAATTTTTTTTCCAAGTCATGGGGAAGCGGACCGAAGTTTATGTAAACCGCAAGATTTCAAATTTCAACTACAAGTTAGACAATGAGTTAAACAATGAAAGTCTTGAAAGACAAAAAACAGAATTTTCTTTACTAATTTGAAATTAAATTCCATTACAACTTTTCTGAAACGTAGAGCAAAAGACTATTCATATCGACTATAAAAATAAATGGAAGCAACTACATTATTCAGGTTTATTCGAGCTGAACGGGGCATGGTCGGATAGCTACTTTTTTGATTTTTTTTTCTTCTTTTTCGGTTTCTCCGAAGGCTCCATACCCAAATGTTTTCTCTTAGACGCCTTGCTTCCTAATGAGATGGTATCCGGGGAAGGAATGGGGATTTTCAGAGGTGTTGTTCTACTCGGGAGAATTATCTTCAAGGCCTATTTAGAGGATCATCAAGTTCTACCACCTGATGTTCAATCTTAATTTCGGCCTTCTTTTTCTCGTCCACCACAATTCGTTCCCTTATGTTAAGTTTTGAAGTAGGTTCGGAAGAGCCCATGATTTTAATCATGCTCGTCCATAGGAGGGATTCTCGGGTTTGTCCTCATCGAGTGCTCTGATTACTTCGGCATCGGGGCCAGGAGTATCCCCAGTGTGGAGCTCTTCCTCGATTTTTTCATCCTTCTCCGTGGCAACATCGCTCTTTGGAGTTGGTTCGAGATCACATTGACGTACATGAAGTAGTTAAGGAATCAATTATTCGTTAGAAGCGATGGTCCTTTTGACCCTAGAAAGAAAAATTACATACCGGTTTTTGGTTGACTCTCAGCTGTTTTAGGAGTCTTACCCTTTGGAATAGGGAAAGAACATGAACATCAAGTTCAGGTTTCTCTGGGTCATAGCCAACATACTGCTCGAAAGGATCGAGTGATGAGCAACTAGCAGGATGAGCGGAAGGAGGAACTGGAGAATCAGTTTCGGATGGGCCGTCAATGTCATCTTTTCCTTTTGATGAGGGGGAGCCTTTTCCGTAGAAGGCCTTCGCCGCAAGTAAGTCGGAGCACTCATTCTCATGAAGCACTTCCTTCACAAGAGCTTCTTCATCAACCTCTTTAGTACCTAGCTCCACTCGTTCAATTTATATTAAACTGTCCGATGCTTCGGCTAATGATTCGAGGTAATCCTCGCCTAGAAGATATAGTTCTCGATGCATGAGAACTCGAGAGTTATATTCAGTATAAGCGGATCAAATAGGCATTTAATTTCTTCCCCGCCGGCTTTAGCAGTTGCCTCGAGGCGAGATTCGATTTCTGTCAGTGCCATTCTTTTGCCCTCCTCATGGATTGAATCCTTTAACACTTCAGTTTTAGAAAGTTCCTCTTCGAGCTTCGCCTTTAAGAGTCATGTTGCGATGATTTATCGTAATATCGCTGTGACTCTTCCTATGTAGCAATTTTTTCTTCTTTCTCTTTAAGCAACAGCGCCTCCAGTTCTTTAACTCGTCGAGCAAGGATATCCATTTCTTTCTAGACGGAGTCTTTGTCTAAGGCTAGAGCACCACTGCGTTGAACTGCCTCATCAATTTCCTTTTTGTGAGTAGCTTCCAGACGACTGGCTGCCTCGGCTGTATCTTTAGCGTTTTGCTGGCAGCTTCAGTTGGAGATTTATACAAGGAAAGCTCTTCATCCTGTGCTTTAATAATATCTATATTATGGATGGCTTTAATTTTTAGGCGATCAATCTCATGTTGACGTTCCATAGAAACTTCTGAAACTTTTTCTGCCAAATGAATAAACGCATCGTGTTGGACATAAACATCGTTATTGCAAGTTATGGCGCTTTGTTTGACATGCCTTGGAATTGGGTGAATCGCAGGAAGAAATTTCAGTCCGTCAAAGCATATCTTCAGAAATCTGACTTTAAGCTTGGCTAATCTTTCGGCTATCAACGGATCATGTGCAGAGATTGGAGGAGTTCTCTTAGCGGAGTCACCAACTTCTTGTGAGGCTCACGAGATTGATTAGTGCTAGACAAGCCGGAATGTCGACCATGGGGAGCTTCAAATTGAGATCCCCTCTGAGCATATTTCTCCCTATTGTGCTGTGAATGAGGGGGATGATCATTAGGATGTGAAGAGTGGCTATAAGTTTTTCTTTGGGAAGGCGACGAATCTCTGGGATGGTAGTCTCTATCTCCATGTCATCTCTGGCTCAACGTCTACCTGATCCTGAATCCTAACTGGAGTGGTGGAAGATAAATGATCCACGAAGGCGGTCAAAGCCATATGTGCACCCCATATCACCTACACAGAAACCAAGCGAAGATGAGTTAGTGACAATCGCATGATGGCTAAAACTTAAGTGTAGGATGAAGTGTGAGTGTTCGTGTGTGTCCTAGTATTTCCTCCCAACGGACCAGTTTCTTTTGCTTTACTTATTGGAGTTTTTTCTCCCTAATGATGAACTTGATCGCCTTCATCGCCTCTCGCGAGTGAATTAAGTCCCAAGGCCTCTGGATCGTTGAAACCATAATTAAGCAAGTCATCAATGATGGTTAGTTCTGATATACCTTTTAGTGAACCCTCTAGATTTTGGGAAGACAACTTTTTATCAACCAAAGTAATTGTAACTTTTGAGGTTCCGCCCACTGTTTTCTTTTTCAGTTTGTAGGCTAATTTCTTTTTCCCCTTTGAAGGAGGAGGCGGTTCATTGTTGTCGGGCACATCAGTCACCTATGTTGAATCGCGACTTATATTTGCATCAGACGCTCCTGGCACCCCGGCCTTTTAATTTCACCTTCCTCGGATGTGTCAAGGGCCCCACCAGCAACGGCATCGAAGGCCCAGCCATCTCTTTGCCTTTCTTCGCCATGGATCCGGCTGTCGTGGCGCTAATTGGTAGACTAGTTCGATGACCCTCCGCCAACAATCCAAAATTTTAAAGCGATTCATTGGAAATAACGGATTTGATCTCCCGGTATTCCATGAGAATAGCTCGAATGGCCTCGACGGCCTCAGAATAGCTAGTGCTTTCAGGACGTAGGCTACCTGTAAAAGTCGAAAGAAGTTTAAAAAGAATGCATTTCGTGCCTTAGACAAATATTAGCCCAGAAATGAAACTTACTCCCTTCCAGCCATCTTCTCGCAAAACCAGGGGGCAACATACGTAAAACCATTCCTGCTTATACTGGAAGAATTTAATCCATGCCCCCGTCAGGATCTGACATTTGGAGTGTGGCTCAAGAAATATGAAGGATGGACTGTCAGATCGTCTTTTGAAGCGATAAATGTAGCGGATATCCTCGGGGATGGGGAGCCTGAATAAGATGCTCATGAAGAGAATACAAGTGCCATGAATAAATGCATGACTGTTGGGATGAAGATGTGCCGGAGCAATCCCGATGTACTACAACACTTCAGGGAGAAACGAATTGAAAGGTGGCACACTTCCAACCCAGCACATGAATTTGTTGCATGTTGTATACCTGGCTAGGGGCAGATGGGGTCGATCTTGTCCTGATGGAACTAAAATGTCATCAAAGGGAATTCCATGAATCGAACATAACAGACGAAGAGCGATTTCACTAATTTTTGAAGCTTGTGAATCAATAGGATTATCCAGGATAACTGATCCGACTATAACATCAAGAGCCGGGCCAATAACTGTAGTAGATGAACAGGGAATGCCTTATATAGAGGTTGTTGGTGGATTCAAAGTTCCTACTACCTCCTACCTGGCTCAGGCTTATCAGAAACTGTAGCAAAGCTCGATTTTCTAGACATCTTTAAGGAACAATAGATGTGAACAGATACCAGTTTAAACTATACTTGAAAGACAATCGATATCAGATATAACGACAAAAATAGTCCACCATGTTGTGTGTGAACCAATGGACGACCCAGCTTAAGTGTAAAACAAAAAAAAACTAAAGTTCCAAACACAAGTATGATGTGACAGAGTTTTAAGTGGTTGTCCACAGAGACCGTCATCGCTGACCGTCTCCTGAAGTTTATCATATGTTTCGCATTAGAAGTTCGGGAAGCGAGCATTGGCATCATAGAACGTGAAGGCTATTGTTCTCATATGTTAAGTTAAATTTGCATTCAAAACTATTCAAGCTATGAGGAGTTGGTTCAGATTGAGTCCTCGGACTTATGTGTTTTATTGTTTTTTTGTCCGATATGTTATGGTCAATTATGGAGGTAAGTTATCAAAGTGTGTATTATGTTCAAGTTAACACAATCTTGGTTGCCAATGCTGAACCACTCTCTCACTACATATCTCAAGTCACCGAACGACCTCACACAGACCTTTACCACACTACTACCCTAGACTCCTCTCGAGCCATAGCCAATGCCCAATTCCGGCCAACAATGCAAACCTAGTCACCGAGCCGCCTTACACCGTCCGGTGTCGAACTGCTCTCCCCTGAATTACTGACTGACCCACTTACCTACTGTTTCCCTCTCTAATTCCCAAGTGCCTCACTTGACCAATGCCCACTACTCTTACAAACTCCCACCGTCTCCCTCGCTCGGAACAATGACTTCCTCACTGAAGCAAAGCAATCAACTGCTTACTCCTACACTTCTCCGACCTCACTTCCTAAAGCCATCCATGGTTATTTCCCCCAATTCAAAGTCTGCTCATACCAAAAGGATTTCATCATCGATGCCCAGGCACCTATTCACTGCGTTCCTCTCCTCTCGTGCTTACCACGCTAGGTTGGATTCCTATGTGACACGGCCCTCTAATTCGAGTTCCAGATGATAGGGTTTGTAAACTAATGCTAATTTATGGAACCTCACGTATACAATAATTTAAGGGAAAGACGAGTGCTTCGTGAAACTTAGAGTCGAGAATGGCTAGGGATGATGTTGGAAAGGATGATTGAGCGAAGGGGTATAGCAGTTCGATAGAGAAATGGAGTTTAGGTTTTTTGAGTAAAACCGATAGAAAGTGAATAATGAATTAAAACTGGGAAGATAAAGTAAGGGTTGAGGCATTTATATGGAGAGGGGAAGGCAAATCGCTATGCCCTTAAAGACTCGTTCGTCATGTTTCAATGGTTCGGCAAGACGATATACTGACCCGGTCTAGGTAAGCCAAATGAGTGGGTCAGCCCTCATATGCCAAAAAATTCCTCAAAAATAATAATAATAATAATAATAATAATAAATAAATAAAAATATATTTACTTATATGAATCTATATATGTAGGTGTATATATGAGTGTGTGCACAGGTAGCGTTCAGAAAATCCGCTATGATTCAGCCTTTGTGAGGTCGTATACACTCGGCTTTCGAAAAATGATAAACAGAACTTAAACGATAGATGATTGTCATTCTAGATGGGCTAACTTCTAGAAGGGAGGGTTGGCTGCTAATTCAAAGCATGTCATGTTGATTCACACGACAAGCTTTGGGGGGCAAATGTTACCCAACACTTTGGCCCAGCTACATGGCGATGGTCGCAAAGGCTGTGGTTAGATTTTGACGAGATTCAAGTCAAGGAAGAGGTGGAAGTATAAGAGACTGGTGTAGTTAGAGTTCAGTTCGGTTAGAATATGGCTCGGTATGTGTAACACTGGCTCAGCCAAGGTAACTTAGCGTTGAAGTGGAGCCAGGGAGGGTCGTCCAAGGTTGGCAAGAGCAAGTGGTTCGGCCGAGATGATTACGAACATCATGGATCAATGTGGTTTGGCATTTTTCATTCAGCTGATTTCGGTTCGGTCTAGATACTCAGGGAAGAGTGGCTGGCATTTCTCGATCGGTCTAGGAGAGTTTTGTTTAGAGTGGTTCGACCAGTATAGGGAGACAAGGTGGTTCGGTCTGGATGGTCCAACAAGAGTCGTTCGGCCTAGATGAGCTAGCAGACGTCGTTCGGTCGTGAATGGGAAGCTATTGTCGTTCGTTCAAGAGTGGTTCGGCACGAGTGTTTGATGTATCTGGTTCAGTTCAAGGTGAGGGAGTTAGCCTACTCTTGAAGTCAACAGCAAAGTGAGAAGTTCGAGATTGTTTTACTTCGAGATCCACTACAAGTTGCTCCGAATCCTTCGAAAGCTTGGTTTGAGTCATTTTCTATATGACCACCGACCAACCATACTAGTTTAGCATTTCTCGGTCCGTCGTGAGTCGTTCGGTACGCCTGGACCGGCCAACTTGAGATTACCATATATGGGCCGAGTCATCTTGGTCATGGGCGTACATAGGTGAACCAACCTATTTTCATCTATAAATAGAGGGGTGGGGGTACAGTTGAACGGACCTTTTCTGAAGTACTCCATGGAGACTCTACCATTTTCTATACTCATTTCTTTGCTGTCAAAATTTGTACTCGAGTTGTTTGTGTATGGATTGTATCTGTATTCAACTCATTGAAGAATCAATAAAGATTTCAATTAAAGTGGTCGTAGGCAGTTATGCTGAACCACTATAATTCTGATGTTCTCGTTTTTACTGTTCTAATTGCATCTTACTATGATAACCTCTATTTTAATCTACTTTCTTCATTAATATCTATACACAATTCTACTCAAGGGTGTTAGTGACCAATTATGGTACTAACACCATCTAATTATCGTATACTACAATAGAGCTAGAAAACCACAAATTAAGGTTATCATGTACTTTAGTAAAATAGTGCAATTCCAATGTTTCGACGTGAAGTAAACTATTGAGCGTGTTTGTAGCATACAAACTTCAACACCCATAAAATTGAGAGAGTGCTTATAAAGAAAAGGAGAACAGTGGCTAAATAACCATCAAGTATAACACCTTATTTAGAAACAAAAATTCTGATCATCAAAACTATCGTCCCAAAAGTGGCAACATGTAAAAATGCACAAGTGCATCCCCATGTAATAATCAATTATTTAGCATAATCTGAATATTCATTTTTGATTCAGGTACCAAGCTGTAACGCCTCACCCCGAGACCCACCTTAGTAAAGAGAATTAACAAGCAATTCCGTCTACTAAAGCGGAGAATATGGCTGGTTAAGGGCGACCATCTATAATTTTGTCTTAAACATCTATTGAACACGTTGATAAATGCAATATAACTTTTTTTTCAACTCAAGTGGATCGACATACCCAGTAAATGCTTAATCCAAAACTATAGGTGGTTAACGGATCAATCAGAACAAAATACAATAACTGAATGTAAATCACATCACAGAACAGTAACCAACATCATATATATACGTATACATTGATACATGTTTTGTACAATACAATATGAATACAATAAAGGTGGCACTCGACCACACCATAAATATCGAATTAAATATAAGTACATCAGAGTATGCGAAAAAACAAAAACTACTCAAGAGAAAGAAGAGCTGATATCCAACATCAACTTCAAGCTAAGTCCAATAGATGATACCTGATTGCATATAAAACTTGATTAAACAAACCAAGCCTTCAGGTAAAGAAACTGATCCTTTAATCCATACTATAATTGTTGGTATTCTCCTATTTGGAGTCATAAAACTTAAAAATGGATAACAAAATACATGTTTTCTCTTATATTCTAAAAGAGTTTGCATCATCCTTGTTTAGTACTGAAATGCAACTATAAAGTTGTTTGAATGCAACAATAACCATTGACAGATCAAGGTACCATAAAAAAGAATTATTAATAGATCAACTTAAATGTGTTTCATTCCAGGATAATAAGAAAATACACAATTACGAATATATAAAATATAAAATTAGATGGTACAGATGAAAAAAAAAATCAAATCAATGTTAAGGCAATGTTTAATTTAGATTATTGAGTTATCAAACATTAGAACAGTGCTATAAAATACCGAATAAAGTCATGATCTTGCTCAAACAACATGATGAAGATAAGTATACTTTAAAAAATGTATTTTTTCATAAAAAATCATGCTCACACAACATAAAAAAATTAGTTTAATTTCAAATTGTGGATTTGAAGAAAGGGGAAATATAGATACTTGAAAGCAATTAGTACTAAATCTAGTATGTGTGTTGTAGGGAGAAGAATATATCAAAAACTAACAAATACCTTTCTAATAACTATTGACATTCAAGCATCACTCATCCCTTCACGTAGCTTGAATTTTCCGCATCTTGTCAAAATGAGAGATAGACTTTTCATTTCATAAATAGTAATAGATAATAATATGAGACAATATGTAGTAGAATAATGGTTGTATAATCACAACTATATATGAAACTATATTGACCAATATTCCATGCCAATCGAAAATAAAAAACTACAATCATATCGTTTTGCAATTATCATTATGTCTTTGTTTCGTTTCTTACAGGAATATTAGTTTGATGATAATTAAACTTAATTTTTCATTCGATTCTCTTCTCGGCAAATGGTTTTAAGCATCCAACTTATGTTTTTTACCAATAATTCTAAGAAAATAAAGTTTATTGCTGTCCATGCAACATCATAGATTAATCGATCTGTCATGCTTAATGAAAAAACCATATCAATGAAAGAATTTGGTGCCAAGATGGAATGAATTCCAATATAAATGCAAAGTAGACCAGTTATATCTCCTTGCACCATGTACAACATTATATGTCTATTTTTTTATAAATCAAGCCTGTAGTTGATACTTCTTGAGCACTTGGGATATAATATATTTTGTTTGACATATTATATCAATTCAAGCATATAGTAATAAAATGAGTTATACACCTGAAATGTTCGTTAATTTTAAATTTTTTGTCATTATATTATAAAATCTTGATTTTTCCTTTTTGATAGTTATAGTTGTTATTATCTGACAATTAAGTTTGCATGTATGAGTAACGTTAATAGTATGTATAAAAAAAGTTTGATTTCTCTCTTGTTTGTGCCTTGTTATGATGCTATAGTTTATATTTAATTATTTCTTACCTACTTAACTATATATTGGGACCATTGGTCAATTGATGTGTAGTGTAATAAAAACTTTCATATTGTGCACATGTAAAAAGTCAATGTGTACTGATGTTTAATGTTTATATATACCTTTACTGTTGCTTGAGATAAATTTTTTGAGTGAACAATAGTGAATAGAACAAAAATTTAAAACCGTTGAACAATTTCATTTTTATTTAAAATAAAGCAAATTACAATGATGTGTGCTGAATTTATGCGATTTAAATATTTTTCAAAGAAGACAAGAAAATAATTAATTGATTCATTCAATCAATTAATTAGGTTATGTATGGAAAAATAAAGAGGAAGGATATGTGTGATCTTTTAGAGAAAGGAAACTAATTGATAGCTAATCAATTAATTAGTCATATCTGTTAAATGAAGATAGATAAGTTTCTACACGGAGATTATTTTAAGCGGTGCAAATTTATGGAAACATAGATTTTTTGTCATTTATCTGCATTGGAATCAAATCAAGTAACTTGAAGAGGTTGTCACATAATCTGGAAATTATTTTTCTTCATCTCCAAGTATCCTTCATTTTCATGCCTATTTAAATGAAGGAAGTTCATCTTCATATGGATGATTCAGCAAACCCAAATTTCTGCAGTTAATCAATTATGGGTTTTTTGAACGCATACAAGTCTTTGAAGAAATTGATTATTCAATTTGCAATTATAGTTTAGTCCCTCCACTCTACTACCTATAATTTTGTAATCTCTCTCTTTTGTACCATCTTTTTTTCGGTTAAATAAAGAATAGTTGTTGGGTCCGTGGTCGAAGGAAATTTGGCCGAACTACATTAAATCTTTGCGGTCTCTACTCTTCTATATTTCTTTATTTGGTGATTTTTTTTCATTGAATTAGTGATTGATAATTAATTGACAAGATAGGTCCTTCTTTTGATTGTTTCTACGCATTAGTAGTCTGCTGCGGCATTGAAGTTAGTGCAAATCAATTGAAATTTTGCACAGCAGATTGGTATCAGAGCTAGATGACTTGTTCTAGGTTAGTTATCAATGGAAAATTCTTTTAGTAGTGGTATGAAAACTTATTGCATCACCAAATATGTTAGAAAAGGAGTTTTAGGGACATGGAAGGTGAAGACTAATGACGTTATTCTTCAACAACAACTTCGTTCATCTACAGAAAGAGATAAAAACCAGAAGCACCTTTGAGGTAAAAGAGATATGCATGGGTCCCACTTCTAGAGTCCTAGAAGGGGTGCTTGCTATTATTATAAGAAGAATGAGCATTTCATATGGGATTGTCTAACTCTTATAAAGAAGAGAGAGAAGAAGGAGAAAGCTTCTGTTTTGCCAGCAAATAGATCAGATGCGGATACAAGTTATAGTAAAACGTCATTATTTTCGACTAGTATTTCACCTTTAGAGCATAATAGTTGGGTGATTGATTATGGAGCATCTTGTCATATGATGCCAGATAGGAGTTGTTTTGTCGGTTGCAAGAAGATTGATAGTGGAGCAGTTCATATAGGGAATGACACATCTTGTCATGTTGTGGGTGTTGGAAGTGTGAGTTTTAGGATGCATGATGGTGTTTTTAGGACTATCACAGATGTTAGACATGTTTCGATGATAGGTAGAAGTTTGTTATCAGTTGAAGCTTTGAGTAGACGTGGTATGAGGATAATAATAGATGAAGAGAATTTAAGAGCAGTGAAGGGTTCCTTGGTATTAATGAAAGGGGAATGAGTTAATGATATTTATGTGCTTCATGGAGAGAAGGTCTTAGAAGAGTCAATAATTTCTACTGATTCCAGTATTTCAAATCCTACTCAGTTACGTCATCTTTGTTTAGGTCATGTTGATGAGGAGAGTATTAAAATATTAAAGAAGAGTGGGTTGATTGATGGTGTTTGTCAGTCGAAGCCTAGCTCTTGTGGAGATTGTTCTTTTAAAGAAGAAGCATGTCACATTTGATGTTGGGAGACCTAGAGCTACATTAGTTTCTAGAGTATGTTCATTCTTATATGCGGGGACCCACCCCAGTTGTATCTTTTGTTGGAGCCAGTTACTTCGTCTTATTTGTGGATGATTTCTTACGTAAGGTCTGGGTCAATTTCTTAAAGGCCAAATACGAAGTATTTGCCCAGTTTTATAAGTGGAAGACCTTGATAGAGAAGCAGTCAAGGAAGCATTTGAAGGTTCTCAAAATTGGAAATAGTAGTGAATTTATTTCATAAGAATTCACTAAATATTGTGCGTCCGAGCATGTAATTAGAGATTTTTCTATTTCTGTTGAGTCACATTATTATGGAGTGGCAGAGAGCATGTGTCGGATATTATGGGAGAGAGCTATGAACCTGAGAATGAATGCTGGTCTAAAAGAAGGATTTTGGGTAGAAGCAATATCTATGGTAGTATTTCTCATCAACCATACACCTTTAATTGCCATAGATATGAAAATCTCGAAAGAGATACGAAAAAGAGAGCCTGTTGATTTTTCATTCTTTAAAGTATTTGGTTGTTCAGCTTATTTAGAAGATGAGAGACATGATAAGTTAAAGCCTAGAGAAAGTAAGCACATTTTGTTAGAATATAGAGAAGAAGTGAAGAGGTATAGGTTATGGTGTAAAACAACTAGGAGAATTGTGACTAGCAGGCATGTGATATTTGATGAGAGGTCTTTGTTGAAGGTGGAGCCTCTATCAAGTGATGACTGTTAGTCCTTGAGATGATGGTTTTGATGACAACAATCTTAGGACTTATTATAAAATATAAATACTAACATTATATTTTAGATATATATGTATATGTAGGATATAACTATGCAGGTATCAAGAATGAAGACTGTACAGTATAGGGATCGAAGACTCATGAGTATCAAGATATCAAGAGTTCAATATTTCAAGAATATAAGATAAGTATTAGGTCTAGAATTATGTTAAAACTTCTTGAAAGCACGTACATCTTTATTCGAAATTTATTCGTGGAATGGAATCCACTTCGAGCTTGTTAAAGAGATGGAACACTAGTGGGATGGAACCCACGACAATATCTAGTGGAACATATAGTGGTCCTATTTTGATATCAAATAATTTTATGAAAATGCTTTTCAAAAATATATCTCCTATTTTAAATATTTTCAAAACCTTCTTTTCAAAAAGACATCTCCCTTGTTTTAAATATTTTAGCCTTAAAACTATTTTTATCATTTTTTATATTTTGATTTCAAAATTGTCCTTGTTTTTAAACCATCTCTTGTTTTAAATATTTAGCTTTATATTATTTATACTCAGGTTTTAAATCACTTTATAAATTAAGATTATACATATTAAAAATTACTTTCTAAACTCTTTTATATGTTTAAACTATATTCAAATATATTTACAAAGTTTAGAAATTGTTTTGACAAATTATAGAACCAATTTTAATAAGAAAATAAAAATCATCAATTTTTCCTAGAGCATATTAACATCCTTCAACACCCCCCCATGTCGACATGGCGCCCGTTAAATTCAAAATTCAAATTTTCAAAAGAAGTGCATATTCGTCATATCCTTTCACGAATGGATATAGCTGTTGATCTTTTATAAATACCAGTAGTTGTAAATGAATTTTTAATTAGATTTCACTTATTTTCTCTCCTCTTCATCTTCCACATTTATTTTAAAGAATCCCAAACTATACTTTGCCAAAATACCAAGTGAATCAAACTTGATTATCTCTTGTTTGACTCTCTGCCACTCTCTCCATAAGATCTCAGCGCTATTCATAGTTATAGGATCATTTATAAATCAAACAGTTGAGTAAAAGGTAACGTTGATCCTTGAAATCAATTGGGTGTGATCGTTGCCTTGGAAATCAATTAGGTGATCTCGTGGCCTGGTTAAATCAAGAGAGTTTGCCCTGGACTCGAATACAGGAGGGTTCACCTCGTAGCCTTGAAACCGAGGGTGTAATCTAGGAGATTATTTTGAAAAGAAATTCGTGCACTTGCACTGGACTAGATGTATGGTAACTCCGAACAAGTATAAAACCCCGATGTGTTCTTTCACTTATTTCTTTTATTTAGTATTTGCATCTGTGTTTGATTCTGTGATTTTATCTGTGTTTGTGAATTACATTTGTTGGTAATTAAATTGCATAAGATTCAAAAAGATTTAGAAAATCCACATAATACTATTCACCCCCCTCTAGCGTTATTCTAGCCTTAAGATCCATAATCCTCATTTCTCACATTTGGTATCAAAGCAAGGTTTTCTAAGTTTTCATAATATGAATTTTGAAAGTTTTTAAAAAAATGGCTACCTACACTAGTTCTGTTAACACTATCACTAGTTCATTTGTAGAGGGTCAGTCCACTGCCAGATCACCATTTTTAACGGAAATAACCATGCATATTGGTCATGTAGCATGAAAATATATTTACAGTCAATAAGATTAGACACTTGGAATATCACACAAAATGAATATTCTGAACCCACAACTAGTTTTGCACAGTGGGCTACTGAGCAAAAGACTATTACACAAAATAATTCCAAAGCCATGAATATTTTATTTTGTTCACTTGATAGGAATGAATTCAATAGAGTTTATGTCTGTAAGTATGTATATGATATTTGAAAAACTTTGCAAGTTACTCATGAAGGAGCAAGCAAAGTCAAACAGACCAAAATATCCATACTCGTAAATCAGTTTCAATTATTCATGAGTCCATTTCAAATATGTATAGTAGATTTTAGGATATTGTGCATTCTCTAATATCATTGGAAAAATGTTTTTCCAAAGAAGATCAAGTCGGAAAAATTCTAAATTCTCTTACTCTGGAATGGGATCAAAAAACTCTTGCAATCAAAGAAGCAATGATATCAGTACTTTAAAGATTGGATAAATCTAATGTCGTTTGAAGTACAAATGCAAGGGAGAAGAGATAGCAAGGTATTCGAAAAGAAGTCAATTGCGTTCAATGCATTAAAAGATGGATCAGACTTAGGAAGTGATGATGATGAAGAAATAGCTTTCATGACAAGGAACTTTCGGAAGTTTTTGAAATACCAAAAGATGAACAACTTCGAAAAGAATGATCACATGAAGTCTGGAAATTAAAATGAAGTACCAAATCACGTCAAATGTTTCACTGTGACAAACCAGGCCATCTCAAAAGAGACTGTCCGCATCCTAACAAGCATAAGTTTCTTGCAAGGAATGATTATACAAAGAAAAGGAAAGAGCATATACCGCTACACTAGATGACTCAGACTCAGTCTTATCCTCAAGCGATGATGATCAGAAGATAGAAAATTCAAATGTGATCTTTACGGCTACTCATGATTCCGTTGATCTCGAAGATACGAATCTAGAAAAAGGTACACGTTCACAGTATATTGGTTGAAATTATTTTGCTTAAAATTGTTTGATTGTTTTTGAAATTATGTGTCGTTTGAATTTTAATTTTTTTTATTATATCTATTTTTATTTTTAATATTATAATACTTTTTATTAAAAGAGTATTATTATATTTAATAATTACTCTAGAAAATATATAGACACTAAAAATAATATATATATATATATATATATATATATATTAAAGAATATAAGAAAAGATAAGTCACATGATATCTCTGACCCATGTCGATATGGTCCTACCCATGATGTCGACATCCCTATCAGAAATTTGAAATTCAAATTTGAATTCAAATCTTTGAACTTCCCTCCACCTTTTCACCAAATCCAATGTTCTAGAAAGGTATCTCCTGACCAGAGAACATGACTATTGGATATCTATTTATTTCCCTTATCCTATCATATCTTTTCACTTTCATTTCAAAATTCAAACTCTCTTTTACTCTTTCAAAGTTTCTACTCTCTTAAAAAATGGCTTCTTCAAGCACTCCATCCACAATGAGGCTGTCAAAAACCATTAAAGAGTATCTCCATAATCATCCGAAAGCAATCAAGGCTTATATAAGCTATGCTAATTACGGAAAAGTTCATACGGGAAAGTTTGCTATCTTTAGCGATTTCTCTACATACGAAATTAAATACTCTTCTTGAAGAGAACCATATTCTTAGTCTTTTTGAAAATTTTGAAAATGATTTGGTTTGTTACCCAATCCTTGTTAAAAAATATTATGTGAATTGAATCGCAGTTTTCATGAAGGAAATGAAAATGAAATTTGGAGTAGTGTTAAAGGCACTAAAATTGTTTTAAATTGTGAAATTTGGGCAACATTCTCAATTGCAAGAATTCGAGAATGGATCTTTCTACTTTTAATATTGACGAACATGATAGTGAAACATTTCATCATATTTTCGAAGGAGATGACAACTTTGAATTTAAAAATCATAACATTTGTCTGAAAGCATGTATTGTCAATCTTCTTTTGCAACATACTATTACTCCTAGATCGGGAAATTTCAATAACCCAACTTTAAAGGTTCATAAAGCTTTTTTCTATTTTTGGTCATTATGACATTAATTGGGCGCAAGTGATTACGGATGAACTTCATCCTAAGAATTTGGAAGTGGGTGAGAATACATTGTATCATGGAATCTATCTCACGCGGATTTTTAATTATTTTGGTATTGATTACAAAAGGGAAGAATTTGTTTCGAGAAAAGTGTTTAATCAAACCAATATTTCTCTCATGAAAATTCCTTTCATATTTCAACAATATGAATCTCTTATCGAAAAGGATGAAGGATTGGCACATGAAGATATGGGGAAGAAAATGAGGAAGAAGAAGGGGAGGAAATGGAAATTGAAGAAGAAAATGAAGATACCTTCTTGGAAAGTATGGAATATCCTACCAATACTAAAAAACCTCCAACAAAACACTCGTAAAAATCAAAAGATCATAGTGGAAAATTAATGGATTCTCAAAAGATCCGTTAGTAAGAAATTGGATAAAATGTCCACTAATATGAACAAATTAAATTCTTTGCTAAAGTTGGTTGGAAACTTGGCTTATCATCATCCTCTTCATCCTCTAGCACATTCTAAGAAGTAGATTGTGATGTATTAGTTTATTTTCTATGAACTTATATTGCTCTTTTATCATATTATGAAGCATCTTATGTATTAGCTCATCTATCTATAAAAAATTATCTATCTTATGTTTTTCTACCTTATCATGTCTTTGGAATAAATGTTAGTATAGTATATAAGTTTATGTATACATGCTTATTCACAAAATAAATAAGACACACAAAATAACATACCCATGTCGACATGCCTCTACCCTCTATGTCGACATATAACTGACAAATTTGGTTATTTTTAAAATTTTAAAATTTTAATTACTAACTTGAGTCTATACACTATAAACGAATTTCTGCCTATTTAAACACCTGTTTCTTCTAGAAATTAGTACTCTTTTCATTTCTAATTATCTCTATTTGCATCTCTTCACTACTTATCAAAACTGGCTTCCTCTTCTCCATCTCTAAGTGATATCTTGAAGAAACTCTCAATTCATTCAAGAGTCTATTTACATTTATTCACCGCAATCAAAGGCACTTAGAACTAAGTCAAATGCAGATCATAAAAGAACAAGAGAAGCATTTCGATGCCCTCTGTTGGATGATTTCTGCCCTCAATAAAGATGATCTCGATGCAAATCCTGTAGGAACTATAATTCAAGATAATGAAGATTGAGAAGATATTAAAAAGGATCTTATCTTTGGAGAAGAAGGATGGGTTGAAGATCCTAGAAATATTTGATCTCCTTATGATTTGAATTTCTTGTTTTTGAATTGTTTGATTTGATTTGATTTGATTTACTTTGATTAAAATTATTTGGTTTGAATAATATGTATAAACATTATAGAAACATAGTATATATTCGGTTGAAAATTTCATATTTGTCATGTCTTTACACACACGCACACACACTCTATCATAATTTGTCACATGTACTGCTGTATCAGATTAAGGGGGAGTTATAAAAGTTTAGAATTATTTTTTGTTGATGACAAAAGGGGAGAAATGTAAAATAGAGTAGTTAGAGCAGTTAGGCTTAGATTAAGGTAGAGTTATTAGTTTTAGGGGGAGTTATTGTGAAGCAGAAGTATATTTTATAAACATAGGTTGTCATCATCAAAAATGGGGAGATTGTTAGTCCTTGAGATGATGGTTTTGATGACAACAACCTTAGGACTTGTTATAAAATATAAATACTAACATTATAGTTTAGATATATATATGTATATGCAGGATATAACCACACAGGTACCAAGAATGAAGACCATATAGTATAGAGATTCAAGATTAAATATATCATGATTGAAGACTCATGAGTATCAAGATATCAAGAGTTCAAGAATACAAGATAAGTATTGAGTGTAGAATTATGTTAAAACTTCCTGAAATCACTTACATCTTTATTCAAAATTTATTCGTGGAATGGAATCCACTTCGATCCTGTTAAAGAGATGGAACCCTAGTGGGATGGAACCCATGACAATATCAAGTGGAACATATATTGGTCCTATATGATATCCACTAATTTTATGAAAATGCTTTTCAAAAATATATCTTTTATTTTAATGTTATCAAAACCTTCTTTTCAAAAAGACATCTCTCTTGTTTTAAATATTTTAACCTCAAAACTATTTTTATCATTTTTTATATTTTGACTTCAAAATTGTCCTTGCTTTTAAACCATCTCTTGTTTTAAATATTTATATTCAAATTTTAAATAACTTTTATAGGTTAAGATTATATATATATATATATTAAAAATTACTTTCTAAACTCTTTTATATGTTTAAACTATATTCAAATATATTTACAAAGTTTAGAAATTGTTTTGACAAACTATAGAAACCAATTTTAATAAGAAAATCCAAATCATCGGTTTTGCCTAGAGCACGTCGACATCCTTCATTCCCCCCTCCCCATGTCGACATGGTGCCCGTTAAACTCAAAATTCAAATTTTCAAAAGAAGTTTCTATTCGTCGTATCCTTTCAAGAATAGATATGGCTGTTGATTTCTATAAATACCAGTAGTTCTAAACAAATTTTTAATTAGATTTCACTTTTTGTCTCTCCTCTTTATCTTCCACATTTATTTTAAAGAATCCCAAACAAAACTCTACGGAAATACCAAGTGAATCAAACTTGATTATCACTTGTTTGACTCTTTGCCACTCTCTCCATAAGATCTTAGTGCTATTCAGAGTTATAGGATTATTTGTAAATCAAACTATTGAGTAAAAGTTGCGGTTGAGCGTTGAAATCAATTAGGTGTGGTCCTTGCACCAAAAATCGATTAGATGATCTCGTGGCGTGGTTAAATCAAGAGAGTTTGCCCCTGAGTCAAATACAGGAGGGCGTACCTCGTAGCCTTGAAACCGAGGGTGTAATTTGGGAGATTTTTTTGAAAAGAAACCTGTACAATTGTGCGGGACTGGATGTACGGTAACTCCGTCCCAGTATAACATCTTGGTGTGCTCTTTCCTTTACTTCTTTTGTTTAGTATTTGCATCTGTGTCTGATTCTGTGATTATATCTGTGTTTGTGAATTGCATTTGTTGGTAAGTAAATTACATAAGATTCAAAAAGATTTAGAAAATCCACATAACACTATTCACCCCCCTCTAGCGTTACTCCAGCCTTAAAATCCGTAATCCGCATTTCTCACAATGACATTGGGAGGAAAAAAATTGCCAAACACATTTGGAGTCATCAGATTGTTTCCATATTCAGAGAGATATTGGTATTTTCGATGATATCATGGTTGATGAGAAGATTACAGAGGTTCAGACTCTAGGTGGAGCTCACTTGCTGGAAATGCTTCTTGGTTCAGTTGGTCCTATTTATAACGATGATTCGTCAACTTATGCTTATAAATGTTGTGGATCTTGTTGGTGAGTCTACTGATGTTGATTTAAGAAAGTCTAGAAAAATTCTTGTGGAGGAGATTGGAGTAGATAATGTTGAGTATATTCTCACTCAATTTGGAATGGAGAAGGTGAAGTGTGCTGTTAAATCTTCATTGGTCACTCGAAGCCTAGTATCTACATATTCGTCTTCAACATCGAATTTGTTGAAGAATTTTTGTATTTTCTCGTATCCATTATGTTTGCTAATGTGCATATTATCTTTCTTATGCTTGAGATAGAGTTGAAAGCTCTATTTGTGCAATATTGCCCCAAAGTAGTTCACATTGATCTTGTTAATGTAGACCCAACTATTTGTCAAAATGTGGTGATGCAGAGAGATTGTTATATTTGAATCAAGGTGGAATGTTGAATTTATGTGATTCAAATATTTTACAAAGAAGACAAGAAAATAATTGATTCATTCAATCCATTAATTAGGCTATATATGAAAGATAAAGAGGAAGAATACGTGTGACATCTTCTAGAGAAAGGAAACTAATAAATTGCTAATTAATTAGTTAGTCAGATCTATTATATGAAGATAGACAAGTTTATAAATGGAGATTGATTTAAGCAATGGAAATTTATGGAAACATAGATTTTTTGTCATTTATGTGCATTGGAATCAAATCAAGTAACTTGGAAAGGTTGTCACATAATCTGGAAATTAATTTTATTCAACTCCATGCATCCTTCATTTCATGCCTATTTAAATGAAGGAAGTTCATCTTCATATGTGTGGGCGAGTATCCACCATTATCCTCTTCTTCTAGTAAACCCTAATTTCTGCGTCAATCAATTAGGAGTTTTTTTTGAACGCAAACAAGTCTTTGGAGAAATTGATTATTCAGTTTGTAATTTTAGATTAGTGTCTCCACTCTACTACTTATAATTTTGTAATCTCCCTCTTTTGCACTCTCTCTCTTCAATGAAATAAAGAATAGTTGTTGGGTCCGTGGACGTAGGCAATTTGGCCAAACCATGTTAAATCTTTATGTTCACTACTCTTCTATATTTCTTTGTTTGGTGATTATTTTTCATTGAATTGGTGATTTTAATTAATCGACAAGCTAGATCCTTCTTTTGATTGTTTCTGAAGCTTTAGTATTCCGCTGCGGTATTGAAGTTAGTGCAAATCAATTGACATTTTGCACAATAATGTGCACTATGCATATTGTTACAGAAAGAATTGAGATTACAATTATGGTATTACTTCATAACATTTTGTATATGTTAATAAACTTATTTTTATCTTATTGAAAATTTGAGATACGATATAATGAAGTGGTTACAAATGAAGTATGAATCCATATATCTTTGTGTTATACACATACACAAGACACATTTATATATAGAGGCTGGCTATTTGGACACAATTTGATGGCACAAATGATGACGCACAAGATTTAGACCATCAGATCCTTTTTGTCTTTATACAGAAGGTGGATTTCAAGGGGCAATCCAATGGTAGAGATCGATTGCGTCACTAATTGTGTCATCAAATTGTGTTCAACTAAACTTTCACATATATATATACACACATACGTACACATACATACATACATACATACATACATACATACATACATACATATACATATATATATATATTTGTGTATGTGTGTTTGTATTCCTCTCAACACTGCTAACACATCCGAAATTGAGTTATGGGTTAAATGGGAAATAGCAATTATAGATAACATATACGTCATAGTAAATTGTATGCAACGTGTGTGATGATCAAGTCGGGAGAGGTGCACTATTATTATTTTGCTTATGTTATCATTTTTTATTTTTTTGGAATTAAATATAACATTAACAAAAATATTAAAAAAACCTAAAATGTGTTAATAAATTGGCCATGAAGATACGAGTCAGCGAAAATAATTTATTAGCATCGAAGAATTTAGTAGCATTAAAGTCCGTAGAAGCATCCAGAGTACAAAGAAAAAGAGTGAATAACATTTCTAACCTGTTGCACAAAACAATTCCATCATACAAAATAATTTGGAAAATTTTCAAAATATATTGTTGAAAAATGTCAAAAATTGATCATATTTGATAACATATACAACATAAGCCAAGTGTAAAGAAATTGAGATGAAATTCTACATATATATACACATGCATATATGTTTGCATGCCTAGAAATATATAACGGACATGAGCCAATCTAGTGTGCATTGATGTTATTAATACCCTAACGCACATATATGAAAAAGTAAACTCAAAAAATAAAAATAAAATTCAACCTCACCTGATGATTTTCATACTCCTATGTTAACAATATATCCTAGCATTTTCTATTATATGATTTAGTTTAATTTTCAACAACGACCTACCTTTTTGGACGGTTTAAATCGACAATAAACCACACATGTCAAACTCAAACCATTCAAAAGGGAAGATTGTCATGGAATAAATAATAAAAAGAAGAGAAAGAAAGAAAAACAAACATGGAATCTTGGAACGGAATGAAAAAACTAAAATAATCAAATAAACAGTTCATGAAGCTGTTTACAAATAATATTTGATTATACTTTTACAATATAGATCAGAGTAGCATATAACAGGAACAAATGAATAAATGCAGTGGAACAACATAGCGAAGTAGACATAATGTAATAAATATTAATAGTATTAAACTTCTTCTTCGTCCTCCAGAAAAGCAGTCTTCGATATACTGAAAAGCTCAGACTGACCCGAGTGAATTAAAAAGACAAAAAACTCAAGTCAGAACTAAAATATCTTATGTAAGTTAAATCAATAATAAAAAATATGAGTGTAACGGCGTTGGAGATGTTTATGAGTTTTGACATCTCCTATTCAATGTCAAACATGAGTGCAATAACTTACGAGACTTTCGGGATTACCATCTCCTAAGGTTCCATTAAACTATCTACTATGTAATACAATACGCTATTATAATAGTGTCTACAGTAATGTAAAGTATTAAAATAGCATTAAGGCATTACCTATATCCCCCTTAACACATTTTATATAATGCCATAGTCTATACAGATTCTGCAAACTCCACCGTAAACTGGTGGGCTCTCAGGCACTCCATAGGTACGACACAAACCAAATTCGTAGAAGGCGCGATAAGGCATGTGACAAGGCACGCGAGGCAATGCCTGGGGTAGGATACTACTGTTTTGCGGATCCGGACTGGTGGTAACGCATAGCAACTACTAACGCCTACCTCGGAACACACTCCCATAATCAAAATCGAGGGATGGTCACCAAATCAATTACAAAGTAATAATATGGTATCGAAGAAATGTGCCCAATAGGAGGAGCGACCTCACTTGGCCTGGCATGGCTCCTGTTTTAGCCACATCAACCTGACTCACGGGAGTCAGATCTACACAAATACCTCATACAGAATCGTTCGCCAAACCATCCTACTTCATTCTGGATTCTCCACCACGTACACAATTATTAAAGTAGTTTTCGGTATTAGCAGAGAGTATGACAATATCTGATTCCGGTCTCTTTAACAATCAAATGCTTATTTCAAACCGAATGGTTTTTTCATATTTCAAAAATTAATTCATAAATTATATCAAAATATCATATTCGATTCAAACATAGCACTTTCAAAATAATAATTACTTTTGAAATCATATTCACTTTCGAAATCATATCGATAAGATAGGTTAATTAAATCCTCATTTCAAAATCATCATATTTACTCAAATATGTCATTTCACCAGAAAATATGATTTAAATCCCAAATTAGGTTATAACATCATTAAACCATATTCGCTTTAAATCAAGGATTTAAATATAGTAGTCCAACCTTGCATCGTTTATTTTTAGGATATAGTTTAGATAGATTTAAAATAGTTTAAATAGTTTAAAATAGTTTAAAATAGTTAAAATAGTTAAAATAGTTTAAAATACTTTAAAATAGTTTAAAAATAGATTAAAATAGCTTAAGTGGATTTAAGATAGTTTTAAATAGTTTTGAAATAGATTAAATAGACTTAAAATAAATTAAATAAATTTAAAATAAACTAAATAGATTTAAAATAAATTAAGTAGATTTAAAATAGATTAAAATGGATTAATTAGTTTAAATTAGTATATTAAATTGGATTAAATAGATTATAATAGATCAAAATAAATTAAAATAGTTTAAATTGATTAAAATAGTCCAAAATAGAATAGTTTAGTAGTTGAAAATCTTAATAGTCGGGGTTTTTCGAAATGATATATTTCTTAAACAGTTTACATTAAACTAACGAATTTGAAATTTACATCAAATCTAACTATTTCTTCCAATTCAACAAACCTGGACCATATCCAGATTTTAGATCACACCCCAATTTGAAATCTTAAATATTAATCTAAGCTATTCCAATTTCAATAGATTTCAAAACTATAAATTTCAAACATTCCAAAAACTCAATCTCGATAAATTTTGTTTATACTTTAAATTCAACTTTAGAATTTCAACTTAAATTATTAAGCAATTCACTTAAAATAATTCCCAAATTTCAATTTAAATCCTTTTAATCAACTCATTTAAACCAATTCAGTTTATATAAATCAAATTCTATTTTTAAATATCACTTAACTGGATTCAAAGTTTAAGGGGTTTAAAATCATTTAATTTAACCAAATCCGGTGTCGTATATAATTTTCTACCCTATGGTCAAGTGATACGAATATTTATAATTTCAATCTGTAAATATTTTAAATTTTATAGGTATATATTATTTCAACCCGCAATTCCAAATTTTATTTCAAATCCATGAAATCGCTTGAGTCTATCATTTCAACCCATAACGATTTCTCCTTAATCTATCAAATCATTCGATTATGTATCACTTCTACCCATATGGGACATCGGTATTATAACAATATAAAATATAACATCCAGTCATCCGATATCAACAATCAACATCCACCACAATCACCATTCAAACCAATCAATAAACAATAACATGTGACCGATTATCAATAACGGGTATTAACTAGCAATTTAGAATTTAATATTAAATTAATGGTGATAATATTCAATAAATGTCAGATTTAACTGGAATGTCAATTTAATTATACAAATCATCAACCAATCAATTTCTAATTGCATCATAAATTCAATTTAACTAACATAAGATAATCTAGTAGTTGTGAGTGGGTCAAAACACTCACCTTCGATTTGTCGTCGATTTAAAATCCAAAATCAGCCCTAAAATTTTGACAGTCTTAGAATTTATCCAAACAAGTTTTAAAATATCTGGAATTTCGATACGATCATAGCAGAACAAACCGCACGTGAATCCGACCTCGTGTGTAAAAGATATGGTAGTTATAACATTTGAAATCAAAATTTAAATAAAATAATATATACGAACTAGATCAAGCCACGTCATCACGTTCCACACGAAAACCCTAGACCACCTGGAAATGCTTGTACACGACCAAAGCAACGCACACCACAGATGAACTACGACCATGCCCTAGAACCCCGAGTCGCCCCCTACGGCCGCCATGACCTTCCCCCACAACCTCCGATCGCCATTGCCACCATCGCTATCCCAAAATGCAGCCGTCGCCGTTTCTCTTTTTTGACCTAATCGAATTTTTCCGATCGATCAGGCCATCAATTCGGTGAGCGAGCAATGTCGATGTACAGCGCGCGACACTCTCCACAACCTGATACCCTTGAATCGATGATCGGTTAAAGTTCATCACAACACAATGAACGACCGAGATTTGTTCCCCGAATTCTAGACACCTAGGAACCAAAATCGAAAAAAAACTACATGTTTGAATTGCGCTCGTTAAGAGCTTCAAATTGGTATATAATATGTTAGGGTTTTGAGGAGTTTGATTTTGAAATTGAATTTGAAATTGGAATAGGGTTTTGAAATTGGAATATGTTTTTGCCATTGAGAAGGAGAAGTAGACAGATGAAATTGATGTACTGAAATAAGAAATGAGAAAAAATTAGGGTTTATAATAGCCTGTATATAGCTAGATTTGAATTAGAAATGAGTGGATCAGATTGGATTGATCGAAACGACTGCGTAGCCCAAAAAACCCATTTTGACCCGAAATGAAAATAAGTCATCCCATATATCAAAATAGATGTTTTTGATATTTTTAAATTCAATGGAACAGGTTCTAAGTCCTAATTCCATCGTACGAAGAAGTTAGCTTTAAAATCAGGTTATTTCAAATTGATTTCTAAGCGTTTCGAGTCCGTACAATCAAATAAGAAGTCCGATAGTTAAGAAACTTGAAATCCTATAATAATTCACCATCACGGTCCGGCGAAACTAGTTTTTTCGAAATCCGAGACAGTGCAAAAATGGCTATTTTCACGTTAGTTTAGTAAATTATGGTTAAATTGATTTTATCACTTTTCAAATTCAAATTTAATAACCAACAATTTATTTATCATTTTTAGTTATTTAGTAATTTATAATCTTTTAAAACAAATTCCCATATCAATTTAATAGGTAGATATTGCACAAATTACTGCATTCAAATTTCAATTGCAATAAATTCGATTGATTATTATTTTAAATTCCAATAAATCTATTTATTTGATTTTCCATCTTATTGTTCAGTCGACTATTACTCTATGGATATAGTTAACATTGGTTTTCTATTTATTACATCAATATTCTACCGTTATCATTTTAATTCACATTAACAGTAATATTTCAGTAGATTAATTACAACCGATTCCCAATTTAATTTCAATGGATTAAATAATTGGTGATCAATGACAATTGTTAACTTTTAATTAATTTGATCATATTTATAAGTTTAATTGTAACGACCCGATATTTTCAGCCATTCGCATCCGCACATGTCGGACTTGAATTGGTCAAAATACCGCATTGTAAATAAATTTGGAGCAAATGAAATACAATCATAGAATCACAGACACAGAAATATCAGAATAACTCGCAGCGGAAATAAAATACCATAGTAGTTCATGAAGCTACTATAACAAACTATCAAAACATAATATTAGTCTGAAACGTATACAATAGAAATCTCAAATACATAGAAGTTTATAAATACCAGAGCTGAAATAGAACAATGAAAACTGAAAGGAAATAGATAACTAGACAAGCAGAATCTCCAGCGATTCCTAGCTCCAGAAAAGAAATCCAAAGCTAAGCTGTAAATACTCAGGCTGACCCGAGCGTAAAGTAAAACACAAAACACTCGAGTCAGGACAATATATACTTATATAATGTAAACCAACTCAAGTGAACTGTAGTAGAAATACACAATAACTTAAAGGACGCTTGGGATCGCCAATCCTTTAAGAATCAGTTAAACTATAAATTAAATACATCCCGTGGTTAAAATTTCGAAATGATATTTCATACTTCAAAATCAAATATCATTTCAAAATTCAATATAATTCAAAAATCCATTTCAAAATATCAAAAATATAATATCTTCCAAACCACACTCATTTTTATTTAATTTAAATACCATTACAAAACACATTTCAAAATAGTTTATATTTCAAAACAAATTACTTCATTTTAAATCATAAAATGAAGTTATTATATTTAATAATTAAATTATTAAATTTATAAAAATTTAATCTTTCAAAATTCATTTTTCCACTTAATTTATTAAAACAGATGAAAATTCAACTTTTGCAGCATTTAGAAATTGCTATAGAAAGTTACATTCAAAACAGTTCAATTTAACAAAAAATAGCATTTAAAAATGTTGTAATAGGGTTACATTAGTTTCAAATAAATCTTAGTTAAATTCAACAATTATAGCATTTACAAAAATGCTATAATAACCTTTAATTAAACTTAGCCATTTGGTTCATTATTATCAACTACAACATTTACAAATGCTGTATTATCATTTACATTAGAATTAATAGCATTTCAGAAATGCAGTTAATTAACTTCAAGTATTCAATATAATTTCACAAACAGTTATATTTTTATTTAAATCATTTTTAGCTTATAAAATCATATAATTTCATTTTTAAAACAGTCATTCAAATATCCTTATATTCATGATTTTATAAAGTTAAATCTCCATTCAAAAATCAAAATTTAATAATAATTCACTTATTAAATTCCAACATAAAATTTCAAATTCATTAAATTAAATTTAAATTAACACTTAAGTTTAAAATTTTAAAATATAAATTAATTTCATGTTTATTTACTTAACTTAGAATTCACTTTTTAGCCAAATTCCCAAATTTCCAATTTTAATTGTATTTTCAAATTTCAACCTAAATATTCATTCATTTCACATTTAACTTTATTCAAAAATCATTAATGTATTACAAAATCATTTTAAATTCATTTGATTCAAAATATCATAAATTTATCATATTTTCATATTTAATTTAAATTCCATTTATCACCAAATTATAATTTTCAAAATAACTTACATTTCAGATTTCTAACTTTACCCTTTATTTATTTCACTTATAAATTTTCAGAAAATCAATAATGCTTTACAAAAATCATTTTTAATCAAATTTAAATCAAAATATTATAATATTTACATTTCTAAAATAATTTAAATTTTTTTAGAAAAACATATTTTAACAACGGGTCTGAATTTCATTTTCTAGCCTAGGTAAAGTGATACGGGTAATATATCATTTCAACCCGTAATTTATAAAGAAAACCCGGGTTTGATCATTTCAAAGCCGCAACCCCAAGTAAAAGAAAATAATTGAAAATCATTCAGGCCTATCATTTCAGCCCATAACGATTTTCTCCTATTCTAAAGTCCGTTCGGGTATGTATCATTTCAACCCATAGTGATTCTAGTCTACAGGGAACTTGTAGTGTGATAAACTGATGAAAATAACAGAATAGCATAATATAATAGTAACAGATGTTATAACAGGTGTATAAGCATGGGTGAATATCATAAAGTCATAATATAGCAGGTGTAACATGATAATGCATTTTACAGATTCAAAAGGGGTCGATTTACTAGTTATATATGTACATATTGTCTGGTGAGAATAACTCACTGTTTTGAGCTGGAGACACAACGACGAATGCACGAATGAGATCCAAACAAGCACGATAACACGACACAGATACGAAATGGAGGAGGCAAGGATTAATTCCCTTGAATACCAATCAAACAAACAATACAAACAGCATAAGTTTTCGACCCAAAATTTCAATAAAACATTGTTAGAAATGACTGCATAAAACGAATCCAAGGCTATTGCACTTGCTTTCAACCACCTATGGTTCAGCTACAGGACTAAAATGTATGACTAAGGGGTGAGTTTGGATCTGGTCTTGGGTCCATAGGGTCGGCCTAGCATGGTTTACATGATAGTGAAGAGGTAGGTGCTTGGAATTTTAACTATATGGCATAACAAAGGTTTCAAGGCAAAATAAAGCACCAACATGCCATGGCCAAGGCAAGTGGTCATGGCCAGAGGCAAGGTGAGGTCATGTGGTGATGTGGAAGTGGTGTCAGGTCAGAATTTGGCTGGTGGTGTGATGGAAGTGGCGGCCAAGGTGGGGTTTTGTGGAGGTGGATCAAGAGGTGAGCTCGGCTAGGCTACAAGGTGAAGTGTTTGCAAATTTTGTTGGATCTACACATCAAGGGAGCATGGCTATGGCTTGGGGTTGTGCTGGAGGTGGTGATGACTGGTTGTGGTGGTGGTGGAGGCGGCCACAGTGCTGGAATGGAGAGGAGCCGATCCTAGAAGCCATGAAAGCAAGTGCAATTCACATGGAAACAAGAGAAAATTATAGAAAAGAAGAAGAAATTTTACCAAACCCTTGAAATCATAAATGGCCGAATATTTTTGAGGAAATGAGAGAAAAAATGAAGTACTTGAATGAGAAATGAGGGTGGCAGCTGAAAGAATGAAGAGATATGGCCATTTGAGTGAAAAGAAACGTTAAAATGCGAAAAGGTGGGAAAATCAAAAGCCATGGGAAACAGAAGGTCACAAACCCTTTCAATTTACCTTTTATTATTTATATAAATTTATGTAGCCGAAATAATAATAATATCAGACTAGATTTCGAAATTTTTAACAAATATACAAATATATATAATATTTATCAATTATGTAAAGTAAAATTAAGGAAAATAGTTAAAACAGTGAACTAGACTAGCAAAATTTGAAGTTAAATGAAATAATTTTTAGAAAATTCATATAAGCTTGTAAAGTATTTTTAAACATAAATAATAACATAAAATACAAATATATTCACAAAATAAATATTTAAGATTTAATTTAAATATAAAATTTTAATGCAGAAAATAGCAGAAAATGGGAAAACAGCCCTTAAAAATAGGAAATCAACACAGTAATTTTTGGAAAAATTCTATTATTATTTTAAAAATATTTAGAGATGAATTTTCACAAATAAAAAAAATTTAAAATAAAATAAAGAAATTTAAAAATGAAGAAAATGGCAGAAAATTAGAAAACAGCCTTTAAAAATAGGAAAAAAATACAGTAAATTTTGGAAAAATTATATTATCATTTTAAAAATGTTTAGAAATGATATCACACAAATAAAACAAATTTAAAATAATTTCAAAATGAAATAAAGTTAAATTTAAATATATAGTCAAAATCTAGGGTTGTTACACTCTCCCCCATTCGTCCTCGAGAAGTAAGGAAGCGGAGAAATAATTAGAAAGAACAATAGTTTGGAAGACATCCCAAAAGAAGGTAGGGAGAAAGTAGCTAGGAGGGAAAGCATGTTGGAAGACAAGGGTAAACCATTATTTAAACCATTATACATTTCAATTAAAATTTCATAACATTTTAAACATTTTATAGTATGATGAATAGTCATTTGATTCAAATCTGATGGTTCAAGGTAAACAATATTTAAAACATTTTAAATTTTTAGAAGGGAAAATAACTTATCAAAATATTCTTTATACAGTACTTTATCAAGATACTTTTATCAAAACACTTTTATAACTCGATGTCTTAACAAGTTTACTTTCGTTCCTGCAGACTCTGGCCATGCGTTGATCAGGCGCAGAGCTAGAATTCTCCAAGTACTTAGTAGACTTGTTTCAACACCCAGTGAAAATACTGGAAAACACTTTTAAAAACAGATATGGAAAGTACAATCCAAACAAATCAACCAAACCAAAACAGTTGTCTAACCATGGATCGCAGATACACAATGGTTACGCTTGAATCCCCCAGGAAACAATCCGTATCCGTAAGCTTTCTCAGCCCTGCGAGTTACGCCATGATGACGAGTAGAATGCAGGATACACAATGGTTACGCCTGGATCCCCAAGGAAACAATCCGTACACCTAGGCAAGACTCAGCCAGGCACTTGCGCTACTCTTCGCGACCTACACAGATTGCAGGATACACAATGGTTACGCCTGGATCCCCCAGGAAACAATCCGTACCCCTAGGCAAGACTCAGCCAGGCAGTTGTGCTATGTAGTCGCGATCATAAGACCACGGGGATCGCCGTGGAATTCGATGGACACTCGAGTATCATATCCGGAAAACCCAAATCAAAGAGAGAGAATAATATCGATAGAATGAATCCACAGTGTGGCCACAAAGCGGATATCAAGCAGAATGCACTTTCCATATCTTTACTTCGAAAATATGTATCATATAGTACCTTTCAAAATCACTTTCAAATATCATACTTATATAAAGTCCATTATATATAAGATTTCATTTCAAATCAAATACTTTCCAAAATAATAGTATATCAAATCACACTTATATAAATTTCGATTATATAAGATTTCATTTTTCAAAATTGAGTACCTTTTCAAATCAACAGTTCTCAAATCAATGGTTTACTTACACAAATCATTTTTATATAAGTTCGATAGCACCCAAATCAAGTATTAAATAAAATGGGTTCTCAATTTTAATTCATTTCAATAGTATTTTAGTTTAAAAATCATATATGATTTCACCAAATCATTTCTTTCAAGGTATACATATTCAGTTTCAAAATTTCTTAAAACAATAGGTTTAGAAATTAATCCAAATTTCCAAATCAACAAAATTTAGGTCAAATAAATTCATTTCCATTTCAAACATGTATTCACTTCAAAAGTCATAATACTTTCAAAGTTATGAATCTTTCGAAACCAAAATACTTGAAATCATTTCACTTTGAAAATCATAACATTTTGAAATCATACATTTGAAATCATAAAACATGCCCTTAATTCTTTACATTTCAATTTTTTTCTCAATTAAACCAAAATCTAAAATTTCCAATTTTAATTCAATTCAAACCATCAGTTTCAATTCAATTTAGTTTTCCAACGAAACAATTTCAAATATTATCAAATTTAAAATATAGATTTGATTTACAAAATAAACTATTAAATCTTATATATGTTTCAAGGCTTAAATACACCATATTTCAAAACTAAATTTCATAATTTCATATCTCTCAAATTTTACTTCATTATTACTTAGTGTTGAGATATTTATTTCATAAATTCATTATTTTTAAATAAACTCAAATTACAGGTAAACCAAATATCTTTTCATACTAATATAAGCTTCAATTATTAATTTATCAAAATCCATGGTTTTCAAAATCATCTTATACTTACATAAAGTTTATCTTATATAAGGATCAAAATTTTCAAAAAAACAAATTTCGCTGCATGAAATGCCATATGGGATTGAACATCTTTGCTTACTAAAAGATTTATAACTAAGAACAGTTTTGTATATAAAATAGTTTGTATAAAAAAATAGAATAAAACAGTTAGTTTAAGAAGAATAAAAGAAAAATAGTTTTGAAAAATGGTTTTAAATTTGATAGTAGTTTTTCATAAAAGAAAATTTTCAATTAAATTACAAAGATATCCAACCCAACAACTTTCAATTTCAACGTCAAGTATATAAGGATATAAGATGTACATATGCCATCATTTCGCAACATTACATTCGATCGCTCGCTCGATCACACAAGTTCGCTTTCGAACTAGTATTGTCCATTCGACTTCCCTAATGCGGATTTCGATATGGTTTCTCGACTAGAAGCCATCAGTCTCCTTACATAGCCATATACTATGATAGAGAATTCTAGAATCAAGCCAAAAATCCGTATCAAATATTCGCCATCAAGAATCAAAATGGAAAATCCTAACACGAAATGCTGTAATTCACCTCAAACTTGTGTACTCAAACTTGGATCAGATTAATTATGCGAATAAAACAGCATACGTACAACTTATGTACCTATTCCAACTTGTTAAATAAATAGTTTCATAAAGATGTTACTAAGTTAAAACATTTAAAACCAAATTTTTCTCAAACATTTGAAGACTAATTTTTTATCCAAAACATTTCAAAACTAAATTTCATATTAGTATAATTCAAAATAGTCTTATTTATTTACTTAACAAGCCAGTTTCAACTTATACAAATCATATTATTTCATACTTGAAACATACAAACTACACTTATATTCTTTATCAAATAACTTATACCTTTCAAATATATTAGCTTTGAAAAGTTAACCCTGATTTGGAAGTGCTCGAATCTTAAAATAGTCGAAGAAATCATATTTTCAATCCAAGAGTTGGAAGTCAACAACAAATCAGTAAACCAATTTCAAAAGATAGTGTTATACCAAAACAAATCTGGATCTCGAGGACTGAACACCGGCTTACTTTAAATCATTTCAAATGTGTGTGTGTGTGTATGTATATATATATCTTTCGAATATCAAACCATACTTCAAAATCAAAAATCAAAATTGTTTTCACAAAATCACTCGCATAGCAAAGCTACAAGAGTGGCCTCTCCCCCACTCAGAAACTCGAAAATCAATGTCGATGATGCATGCATTCATCACCAAAATTATTTTCCAGCGACATAAGTGGTTCTGGACTTTTACTTTCTTGAAACTTCTTTAAAATCTCTTCAAAATCTTTGGAATTCATTCAAATACATTTGAAATATTTCTTATTCAGAAAATATCTTTAAATCATATTATTATTATATATTTTCCAAAATCTTAAAACCGATTTCGAAACACCAGAGTTCGATTCCTTGAAATTCAGATTCAAAACCTTTCAGTTATAAATCATTTTATATAAATTTAAATTTCTCATAAATTTTCAAAATTTCAAATCCTTTCGAAATTTCAAATTTTCATTTTTGAAAGGTATATAATCCTTATCGAAAACATTTCACTTTTATATATAAAAATATGGTCATCCTTAATAATTTCGATGTATGCACAATTTAAAAATACAACCAAACACAAATTTTCAAAGGATGATTCAAGGAAGGATTTCAAACAAACAAAGATTCAAAATTAGAGGAACTCTAATCACATAGAATTCTAGTTCGAAGATAAACTCATACGAAGATGAGATAATTTAATTACCAAATAGAGGATAGATAAGCCTATATAAATCGCGGGCGACCTTAACCGGTCAACCGAGACTTTAGGAATATAATCAATACGGAAATCTAAGGAAAATCGACCTTCGATCGCCAGAGATAGAATCCGGGTAGAGCAGGAGATAGATAGCATCGACATCCGAGGATACAGAAATCTCCAGTGAATCAAAGCCAATTGTAAAGGAGTTTCACCCCTTTACAAATCATTCAACGATTTACAGAATCACCGCCTTTTAGAGAGGTCACTCCAAAGTAGAGTTACGGAATGCTCCGAATCAAAAGGAAAAATGGGGAAAACAAGACTTGATTCCAGAACAAGTGGAAGCGTTCCAAAGTTCAAGAAATCCTAATCGATAAGAATCTTAACCAATAGATTTCTAACAAGGTGGATACCGAAGAGATGAAGTTTAGAAAATCTTGATTTCGAAACAAGAACATTTTTATACCAAAACAATCTTTGAAAATCCTTTAAAAATCATTTGGAAATCATTTCATACTTCGAAAATACGTCCTCTCACAAAGAAAGGATTCTGAGATTGATTTCACTCATTCTAGGGTATTTCTACCCTATCTCTAATGAGTTTTTGCTCCGCAGGCTAAGGTTTGCCTAAAACCAAAGCTCTGATACCAACTGCAACGACCCGATATTTTCAGCCATTCGCATCCGCACATGTCGGACTTGAATTGCTCAAAATACCGCATTGTAAATAAATTTGGAGAAAATGAAATACAATCACAGAATCACGGACACAGAAATATTAGAATAACTCGCAGCGGAAATAAAATACCATAGTAGTTCATGAAGCTACTATAACAAACTCTCAAAACATAATATTAGTCTGAAACATATACAATAGAAATCTCAAATACATAGAAGTTTATAAATACCAGAGCTGAAATAGAACAATGAAAACTGAAAGGAAATAGATAACTAGACAAGCAGAATCTCCAGCGATTCCTAGCTCCAGAAAAGAAATCCAAAGCTAAGCTGTAAATACTCAGGCTGACCCGAGCGTAAAGTAAAACACAAAACACTCGAGTCAGGACAATATATACTTATATAATGTAAACCAACTCAAGTGAACTGTAGTAGAAATACATAATAACTTAAAGGATGCTTGGGATCGCCCATCCTTTAAGAATCAGTTAAACTATAAATTAAATACATCCCGTGGTTAAAATTTCGAAATGATATTTTATACTTCAAAATCAAATATCATTTCAAAATTCAATATCATTCAAAAATCCATTTCAAAATATCAAAAATATAATATCTTCCAAACCACACTCATTTTTACTTAATTTAAATACCATTACAAAATACATTTCAAAGTTTATATTTCAAAACAAATTACTTCATTTTAAATCATAAAATGAAGTTATTATATTTAATAATTAAATTATTAAATTTACAATAATTTAGTCTTTCAAAATTCATTTTTCCACTTAATTTATTAAAACAGATGAAAATTCAACTTTCGCAGCATTTAGAAATTGCTACAGAAAGTTACATTCAAAACAGTTCAATTTAACAAAAGATAGCATTTAAAAATGTTGTAATAGGGTTACATTAGTTTCAAATAAAACTTAGTTAAATTCAACAATTATAGCATTTACAAAAATGCTATAATAACCTTTAATTAAACTTAGCCATTTGGTTCATTATTATCAACTACAACATTTACAAATGCTGTATTATCATTTACATTAGAATTAATAGCATTTTAGAAATGCAGTTAATTAACTTCAAGTATTCAATATAATTTCACAAACAGTTATATTTTTATTTAAATCATTTTTAGCTTATAAAATCATATAATTTCACTTTTAAAACAGTCATTCAAATATCCTTATATTCATGATTTTATAAAGTTAAATCTCCATTCAAAAATCAAAATTTAATAATAATTCACTTATTAAATTCCAACATAAAATTTCAAATTCATTAAATTAAATTTAAATTAACACTTAAGTTTAAAATTTTAAAATATAACTTAATTTCATTTTTATTTACTTAACTTAGAATTCACTTTTGTGCCAAATTCCCAAATTTCCAATTTTAGTTGTATTTTCAAATTTCAACCTAAGTATTCATTCATTTCACATTTAACTTTATTCAAAAATCATTAATGTATTACAAAATCATTTCAAATTCATTTGATTCAAAATATCATAAATTTATCATATTTTCATATTTAATTTAAATTCCATTTATCACCAAATTATAATTTCCAAAATAACTTACATTTCAGATTTCTAACTTTACCCTTTATTTATTTCACTTATAAATTTTCAGAAAATCAATAATGCTTTACAAAAATCATTTTTAATCAAATTTAAATCAAAATATTATAATATTTACATTTCTAAAATAATTTAAATTTTTTTAGAAAAACATATTTTAACAACGGGTCTGAATTTCATTTTCTAGCCTAGGTAAAGTGATACGGGTAATATATTATTTCAACCCGTAATTTACAAAGAAAACCCGGGTTTGATCATTTCAAACCCGCAACCCCAAGTAAAAGAAAATAATTGAAAATCATTCAGGCCTATCGTTTCAGCCCATAACGATTTTCTCCTATTCTAAAGTCCGTTCGGGTATGTATCATTTCAACCCATAGTGATTCTAGTCTACAGGGAACTTGCAGTGTGATAAACTGATGAAAATAACAGAATAGCATAACATAATAGTAACAGATGTTATAACAGGTGTATAAGTATGGGTGAATATCATAAAGTCATAATATAGCAGGTGTAACATGATAATGCATTTTACAGATTCAAAAGGGGTCAATTTACTAGTTATATATGTACATATTGTCTGGTGAGAATAACTCACTGTTTTGAGCTGGAGACACAACGACGAATGCACGAATGAGATCCAAACAAGCACGATAACACGACACAGATACGAAATGGAGGAGGCAAGGATTAATTCCCTTGAATACCAATCAAACAAACAATACAAACAACATAAGTTTTCAACCCAAAATTTTAATAAAACATTGTTAGAAATGACTGCATAAAACGAATCCAAGGCTATTGCACTTGCTTTAAACCACCTATGGTTCAGCTACAGGACTAAAATGTATGACTAAGGGGTGAGTTTGGATCTGGTCTTGGGTCCATAGGGTCGGCCTAGCATGGTTTACATGATAGTGAAGAGGTAGGTGCTTGGAATTTCAACTATATGGCATAACAAAGGTTTCAAGGCAAAATAAAGCACCAAAATGCCACGGCCAAGGCAAGTAGTCATGGCCAGAGGCAAGGTGAGGTCATGTGGCAGTGGTGTCAAGTCAGAATTTGGCTGGTGGTGTGATGGAAGTGGCGGCCAAGGTGGGGTTTTGTGGAGGTGGATCAAGAGGTGAGCTCGGCTAGGCTACAAGGTGAAGTGCTTGCAAATTTTGTTGGATCTACACATCAAGGGAGCATGGCTATGGCTTGGGGTTGTGCTGGAGGTGGTGATGACTGGTTGTGGCGGTGGTGGAGGCGTCCAGAGTGCTGGAATGGAGAGGAGCCGATCCTAGAAGCGATGAAAGAAAGTGCAATTCACATGGAAACAAGAGAATTATAGAAAAGAAGAAGAAATTTTACCAAACTCTTGAGATCATAAATGGCCGAATACTTTTGAGGAAATGAGAGAAAAAATGAAGTACTTGAATCAGAAATGAGGGTGGCAGCTGAAAGAATGAAGAGATATGACCATTTGAGTGAAAAGAAACGTTAAAATGTGAAAAGGTGTGAAAATCAAAAGCCATAGGAAACAAAAAGTCACAAACCCTTTCAATTTACCTTTTATTATTTATATAAATTTATGTATCTGAAATAATAATAATATCAGATAAGATTTAGAAACTTTTAACAAATATACAAATATATATAATATTTATCAATTATGTAAAGTAAAATTAAGGAAAATAGTTAAAACAGTGAACTAGACTAGCAAAATTTGAAGTTAAATGAAATAATTTTTAGAAAATTCATATAAGCTTGTAAAGTATTTTTAAACATAAATAATAACATAAAATACAAATATATTCACAAAATAAATATTTAAGATTTAATTTAAATATAAAATTTTAATCCAGAAAATAGCAGAAAATGGGAAAACAGCCCTTAAAAATAGGAAATCAACACAGTAATTTTTGAGAAAATTCTATTATTATTTTAAAAATATTTAGAGATGAATTTTCACAAATAAAAAAAATTTAAAATAAAATAAAGAAATTTAAAAATGAAGAAAATGGCAGAAAATTAGAAAACGGCCTTTAAAAATAGGAAAAAAATACAGTAAATTTTGGAAAAATTATATTTTCATTTTAAAAATGTTTAGAAATGATATCACACAAATAAAACAAATCTAAAATAATTTCAAAATGAAATAAAGTCAAATTTAAATATATAGTCAAAATCTAGGGTTGTTACATTAATATCTGCAACAAATGTTATAACTACTTACAAAACACTGATTTTCAAATTACGTATTATTTCACCAATTAATATAACGTTTAATTTATTTTATTATTTTAAATTTATAACTAATTATAACTTATAATTATTACAATTACATTAGATTACAGTTAATTATTCGTTTATTACATTAAATTTACATTAGCAAACTTATTCTAATTAGTTTCTTCATTCCTATAACATAAAATTTATTTTCTTCTAACATTAAATTACAAAATCTTATTAAATTCAATTATTTAATTATCAAAAATAACGGGACATTACAATTGACTTTAACATTTGTAGTTTGCCTTTTAATTAACATAGAATATAATTTTAGAGCATCCTATTTTATTTCTTAGAGATATAATAAATCTTTATCATATATGGTATAAGATTTTTAAAATTGCATAATTTTTAAATTGTCCCCTAATTAATACTAGTTTGTATCTGGATACCATTATATAGACAATAAGCATTATGTTTCACATCGTAGTCTCATAAATAGAGTTTTATGTTGTAATTTATGCTAATTAAGGCTTATTAGTTGAACGGTATAATGGAAATATGATGGCATTTTATACTAATAACTTGACGGTTAATTAAAAGAGGAATTATAATGTGTTTGACTCGTCATTGTAACACAATTGTAAAATGATACCTATATATTTGGCATTTAAAGAAGATTATGATAATAAGCTCAAGCGTTAAATACTTACTTGATTTGATTTCGTTTTCTTAATTATAAAGTAGAGAGAGATATTGGAGTAACCATTGCAGCTTCAAAATTATATAAGGAAAATATAAAATTATGTGATTATGCCACATGTTGAGTGATGAGTTAATGCATCCAATATTTTGTAAATGGAACATTTATGCTCAAAGATGGAGAATATAGAAACCTATATACTGAATATATATACACTCAGCTATGATAAATGTGTAAACTTGCTAAACATTATCATGGAAATTAGGAATCCAACAAATCATTTATTTAACTCAAACATACTTCTTTCTTCTGCTTTTTGATCCTAGTATAGAACAAAACCCCATAATTCTTTTCAACTATTGATTTACAATTTATAGTTTCATTGCAATGATTTGAAATTAATTCATCTATTATGATATATAGGTATTTAATTTTTAATCAAAAAGGTATGTTGATGAAAAACACTTGTGATCATCATGTACATAATCTAACAAAGCTACTGAACTAAACATGCTAACCTCAATATAGCTCTAGGGACATCAACCTTCGCACTAACACAATCGAACCAGCATTGATTATCTCAAGGGTGAGTATTTTCCACTAACTTCACTGGTAGAAATTTACGCATATGAGTGTCACTTATCCAAAATTAATAAATAACACACACACACACACACACACACACACACACATATAATTTCTATCAAACTTGGTCGTCAAGTAATAAATCTAAAGTTAACTACAGATATTAAAGACTAATGGTAAAAAAGAAGTATTTATATTATATGTCTTATGAAAAAAAAAATTATACTGTAAAGGGAAAAGGGCAATCAACAATTCCTATTCGAACCCAGTATTGAAATTAGTATTTTTGGCAACACTACAACATGTTGATAAATAATATTTCTTACCATTTATTGAGTGATTAAAGAAATATTTGGTAGCTTCCAATGCTATATCAATATATTATATACAATACAAGTTTATGTAGGATACCATAAATTAGCTGGTAAATTCATAATTTTAGTCATTCGTGTATTAAAATAATGGTTAAGTTCGTGATTTTGATTATAACACAAATTCAAAATTTTAAAAATCCATTAAATAAATAATCTTATGCCTAATACATGCTTACTAAGTTTACCAAACTTTGTCTATAAAGAAACAAAGAAAAGAAATCATTTAAGTGCATACCTTTCAAGTTTTCATGACTTTCATGGTTTTCACTACTGCCTTACCATCAAAATAAAACTAAATCGTTCATGTTGTAGTATCATTGATTCTTTGTAGTAAAAATGTTGTTGTAAGAGTAGCCAAAATAATAGCACTCAATGTTTTCTTTTCATAGCATTGTACTCTAACTTTCTACTCAATTTTAGAATTAATTTTATCATAAATATTAAGCTCATTTTACGATTTTATTTTTAAATAAACGTAATGTCTTGATGAATTTATAACTATCTGTTACTAATTTTTTAGTCATATTTGCAGGTAAGTAGTTCTCAAAAATAACTATCAGTTAACCCACAAAAAGTCAACCTAACCAAAGAAATCATGCTAAATGTCCAACTGATATTATTCGAAATTATTATATTTACAAATGAAAAACAAAATCAAATGGTATTGTATCCAATTGTAAAATTGTAGCAATAACAAATTCAAACATTCGAAAATGAACACTGAAGTCATGTGAATATAAAATGGTTTGAGCTTGGATTTGGGAGAACATCCAATATACTTGGTTTTAAAAAACTTCCAGAATTCAAGAGAGTAAAAGCTTAAAGTTTATAATCATAAAAGGAAACCTAAACCCTAATAAAAAATAGAATAACTAATGTTACTTGAAGGTCAAAAAAGCGATGATAGAGAAACTGGAAGAAAATAATGGTGTAAAAATCAAAACAGAAAAGTGTTTCTAATTCAAAGGTAAAAATGTTAGAAAAAAAACTATTAATTATATGTATAAGTCCACTAAAAATAATTTAAGATGAAATTGTTAAAAAATAAAAACAACACTTTCAGATTGAGCAAGAGAATTTGTTTGCATTTGCAATTAGATGTTTGAAGTCAAAGCTTGATAAAAACAAATAATGTAGATAGATAAACTCATTTCGCCATGACTCCATATTTAAGCTGGCAAGAAAAATTGGAAGTGGGAAATTTGATCAAAAAAATAAAATGAGAAATTTTCAAATTTGGAATCAAAAAAGAATAACTATTTGGAGAGCTAGCGAGGGACAAAGTGATGGAACAAAAGAATCTTGATCAAGGTAACTAATTTTTCTCGAAATGTTCACTTATTAATAAAAGGGCGATTAGACAATGGATTTGAATAAATAACTGAAAAGGAAAAGTGTTTAAATTCATAAATGGAGAAAAGATAAGATCAAATATAGTAATTAAATTTAAAAAAATGGAAAATAAATAAATTATTGTTGAATTATGGTCAGAACTTGAAATTTGAAACAACTTAACTATGAGATGCAATGTTAACTTACCCGTTTTTTCTTCTTATTTTCAAGTAGATGTAAGATTAACAATAACTTTAGAGTTATGTAAGATCATTTAGAAGGAGAAGAAAATGCGGTAAACAATTGAGGCCCAATAACAGTTGCCAAATACTCATAACAGTTAAATACTCAAATGGGTTATAATGTCAAATGCGTAAACTACAAAGTTATTACAATTTCAAGGTTTATCAATAATAAAATAGTGGAAACAATCGAGTACATAACCTATTGTGAAGCATATATTCCAGATTTATGTTTGTTACTCATATTTTATACAATAATATGCTACACCACCCTGTCCTCTCTATCCTTCTTCCGCCCTATCCTCTCCATCCTTGTCCTCCTCTTATACCATTTCCGACACCCCCTACTCCTCTCCTGTCTCCTCCTCCACCCTCTCGCCCTCCTGACTCGGTCACTATCAATCCAAACCCACCTATCCTTTCTGTACCTTTAGCTTCTTCTATCGTGTCTTCTTCTCTACCTCCTCAAAATCTCACCATGCCTTCTTCCTCTTATATCTCCTATGTTATTCTTCCTTCCCCTACTGTAATTGATTAACACACATGGACTTCCCTTTTCAAGAACCTACCTCGTAATGCTGGTAAGTGCATGCCTATACATATAAACATAACCTTCAATGGTGATGCTATAGTACCTCCAACTCAAGTCATAGATGTGGGTGTTGCAATATGGCAAGAATATGTAGTAGGGTTCTTCTTAGATAAACCCTTATCTTTCTCATATGTAAGAGAATATCTAAACGCAAATGGCGCCTGAAAGGTAATGTGCAAGTCAAGTTTTATGGCTCCATATTTCATTTTCTTCTATCTGATGGTTCTGATAAAGAAAAAATAACTAGAAGTAATCCCATAGTCATGAAAAATAAACTGTTTATACTAAAATAGTGGGATCCATCTATTAGTATTATTTGTGGTACAATTAGATCAGTTCCAATCTGGGTTCAACTCTCGAATATACCAATATACTTATGGTCTCCTCGGGGTATTAACTAGTTGGCAAATAGATTGGGAAAGTCGGTGTGTTTGGATGATGCAACTGAATTAGTGCAAAGAATTAAACATGCCAAATGTCTTTTTGAAATATCCCCTACCCATGAGCTAGTTGATTCTTTCCTTGTTCGGAATACAGATGGTACAAGGAAAATAACACAAGTATCTTATCTTTGGAAACTAGATATTTACACTTATTGCAGTGTTTTTGGTCATAAAAGTATGAATGGCCAGTTAATTCCTGAGGAAATGAAAACTAAAATAAATGGGAATGAAGAGAAAAAGTCAATCCACTCAACAATTGAAGATAAGAAACAAAAAACAGAACATAACCAAATTTGAGGGAAGAAATGGTATGGAAAAAGATAGTGAAAGGGAACAGAAATGTAGATGCAGTGAATAATAAAGCAACAGCTGATACTCACACAAAAGTGGTAAGCTTTGAGAAAGTAAATACAGGTGAGATCGTAACTGGGAAAGAAATAACAAAAAATAACGGTGGAAATGAAATTAGGAATGAAAAAGATGAAAGAAATGAGAATGCTATCTATATGAGCAATAAATATTCATCTCTTAATTTGGTAGAAGAAGGAGAAATTAATGAGAATGATGAAGAAATGTGCACTGATATAGAAATGGAAGGTGGAGCTGTTGAAACAAGAAATACAACAAATGCTGAAGGTAAAAAGAAACAAGTAACAAGAAGAAGTAACAATGCAGAAATAAATGAAAAAGACATGAGAAGTATAACAGGTGCAAAAGAAATGGCAATGAAACATCACAGCCGCAACCCAAAATCAGCAAACTACTAATGTCTGAATGCATGCATGTCCATGTATTTGATCTGTCTCACCAAACACTATCAGCTATTACCCATAACATGTCCCCTGCTGTTGCTTAATCCAGGCACAGACAATCTCAAAATGCCACCATTACAAACCACACTGAATCTGCTCCTGAAGTTATCACATATATTTCAAAACAACAGTCAATTGCCTCCTCATCCAAATTGCCACCACTGCTTCCTACTCCTAATTCAAACCAACAACTGTGCAAGTTTCCTGTACACCCACTCATGCACAAGCTATCATATAATACAAACAAAAACTGCCACCAACTTTCTGATATATTGTCCATTGGAGGCAATAGCATCTTCTCTACTACATATAGTACCATCATTACAACTCAATCTATTGCCAGCCATGTTGATCCCCTCCTATCAATAACCATTCCAACTACCTCTTCCTCCTCCATCAAACTCTTCAAAAAGAATCATCATTCTAACAAAAAGAAAACCACTTTCTTTAATGCAACCTCCAAAGAAAACAAAAAGAAAAAGACTATAACCATCACGAAATGTAACCTACTTCAATCACCAAACTCTCTTTAACCAATAGAGTCAGAAAATAATTCAGATACTCCAATGAAACAATACCCAGAGAATACCCCATCTTCTACTGCTAGAAGACAGAGAAGCTTGAATAAGAAAACCAACAAAATTTATCAATGATCAATAACATAGCAGCTTGGAATATAAGAGGAGCCCACAAACACGCAAAGCTTGACCAAATCAAAACTCTGATACATAACCACAAACTATCTTTAATCTCAATTTCTGAAACCAAACTCGACAATATTCTATCTCAAATAGATGCCAAATACATAAGTTCTGATTGGATACACTTATTCAATCATTCTCAAGCCCCTTATGGCAGATTGTTAACTCTATATGATTCGTCAATTTTCATCTTGACCCCAATCTTATCTAATAGCCAATTCATACATACTCATGCAATACACCTCCCTTCTAAAACATCCATGTATTTCACCTTTATTTATGCCAATAATTCCCCTCATATCAGAAATAGAATGCATGAATACTTACCACACTTCAGACCGTCTTCTCACCCTTGGATACTGATTCGAGACTTCAATTGCTCTTTCCTCTTCATCCATAGAAGTGGTGGTTGTTATTTGGCTAGTGTACTAAAACAGATAGCACGCTACAATAAACTCGTCGTACAAGTTTATTAATTAGAATTCCACTACGCTGTAATTCTGTATTAGATAAATGTAACAATAAGTTACGTTGTAAATAAATTACAATAACAACGTTATGCTATTGTAAAAAATAGTATAACTTATAAACGGGAAAGATTACAGTGAATCTAACCAGTATATAAACGAAATTCCGTCTGAGGCTCGTCGTAACGATTTCCTTAAGAATTTTATTTCAAAATTCTCCCAAGATACAACAGACGAATTTTGCACGAAATTGTAATGAGTATATCACTCTGTGATTTGAATATTAGAATAACAGTTGTGTTTAGAAGAGAAGAGATAATTCAGATTAAAAATTCGGTGTAGAAAGTGATCAGTTTTCCTCCTTATTTATAATTGGTCTGTATCCCTTCGAACGGTCGCGACTGCACCCGTTTGTCCAAACGGTCGCGCCTGTTGCCCTTTCATCGCACCTGCCTGCTGTTCGGCCGGGTCTCCTCACATGGGCCGCACCTGTTCGTTTGCGCGCGCTTCAGACGTTGTGTCTTTTCAGTCCCGCGTCCGTTTTTACCCGCCTGCTGCTTCTCTTCGTATTCCAGGCGCAGCCCAGTTTCAGCCGAAGCCCAAAAACTGTTAACAATGGCCCAGCAAAAGAATGGTCATTTTAGACCCGTACCCGAGCCCGTTCGGTTCGGTCGGACGGCGGCGGCGGCGCGCGCGCGTGTGTGGTGGTGATGCATAATCTTCCTCCTCACAACGAAGCATACATTTGGGAGCCTCAGGCCTCCAACCTCCACTTGAGAAAGGCATATATAAACTAATATACCTCTCAATAAATTGGCGATGTGGGACTTCATGTATTTTTCATTCACTTGTCCTTTAGGAATTCTAACAATCCCCCACATAAATGATAATATACATATCCCCCACACGAAGCGAAATATCACAGAGTACATATGCAATAATGCTTTATCGTGGATAAGTAGATATTTCACTTTGAACTTTCCCTAGTTTAAACTTATCGGATCTACTTGGCTAATCGGTGAATTATTTCATCTTGAACCGTCGGCCTTCATTGTATATCCAGACAATAAGCTTTACGAAGCATTGATTCCCTTCTCATCCAATCTCTTGGTTGTGTTCATTTTGGTCCTGAACAATTTTTGGTTCTGCGAGTGTTTTTAGAGAATAAAAGCCTTTGAATATTCTTATAGAGCCGACCCAACTCACACTAAGATAGGTGATCGCAACCATTAAGAGTATCCTACATATACCCCACTTGTTATTGTCAAGATATGGTCATCATTAAAAAAAACATAGTTTTAACCTTTAAACACCTCTGTAGGCATGCATTTATATTTTGCACCATAGGAATGGAGTTGGACTGTGTCCACGTAAATGCATTACGTCTTGAGTTATTCAGAACTGGTTTGCATATTGATCCTAGTCCGTGGGATCTCCAGTCGCTAGGATAGGTTTCCGTATAAGATAACTCTTGATGGTTTAGGCTTTTAAGCCCATTCCCCTCGATGCGCAGTCAATTTTATCTCTTGATAAACCTTTAGTAAATGGATCCGCTAGGTTATCATTTGTCTTCACATAATCAATGGAAATAGTTCCATTAGAGAGTAACTGCCTAACTGTGTTATGGCGTCGACGAATATGTCATGACTTTCCATTATACACAAAATTGTGCGCTCTACTTAGCGCAGCTTGGTTATCACAGTGTATACATATGGCCGGTACAGGTTTAGGCCAAAACGGAATATCTTCTAAAAAGTGACGAAGCCATTCTGCTTCTTCGCCTGGTTTATCTAATGCAATGAACTCTGATTCCATAGCGGATCGAGCTATGCATGTTTGTTTAGTAGATTTCCATGACACTGCTGCCCCTGCTAGGGTAAAGACATTACCACTCGTTGATTTTGATTCCTCTGAATCTGCAATACAGTTTGCATCACTATATCCTTCTAAGACGGCAGGATATTTTCCATAATGTAAGGAAAAATTAGTGGTATTCTTTAAATATCCCAACACTCTCATTAGTGCTTTCCAGTGTTCCTTCCCTGGATTACTTGTATATCTGCTTAGTCGACTTACTGCATAAGCTATATCTGGTCTTATGCAATTCATGAGATACATGAGACATCCTATTACACAAGAATATTCCAGTTGCATTACACTCTCATTAGTGTTTTTATGCAGTACTTCTGATGGATTAAAAGGTGTATTTACTCCTTTAATTCCAAAGTTTTGAAATCTTTCAATCACTTTTTCTACATAATGTGATTGAGATAACTCAATTCCATTAGATGTTCTTATTATTTTTATTCCCAAAATAATATCTGCAACACCCAAGTCTTTCATGTCGAAATTGTTGATTAACATTTTCTTTATGGTCTCAATTACCTGAGTATTTGGACCGAATATTAGCATATCGTCCATATATAGACAAATCATCACATATGATTGTCCAAGTTGTTTATAATAAACACATTTATCACATTCATTTATACAAAAACCATTTCTCATCATGACACTATCAAATTTTGCGTGTCATTGCTTTGGAGCTTGTTTTAGTCTATATAATGATTTGACTAATCTACAGACTTTGTTTTCATTTCCTTTGGAAATAAGTCCCTCAGGTTGTTCCATGTAAATCTCCTCATCGAGATTTCCATTTAAGAATGCTGTTTTTACATCCATTTGATGAATCTCTAGATTATAGATGGATGCAATTGCTATTAACATTCTTATAGAGGTTATTCGTGTTACCGGCGAATATGTATCAAAGAAGTCTACTTCTTCTTTTTGACGATATCCTTTGGCTACTAATCTGGCTTTATACTTGTCGATAGAGCCATCTGCTTTCATTTTCTTCTTGAAAATCCATTTGCATCCAATTGGTTTTATTCCTGGTGGAATATCAACAATTTTTCAAGTTTTATTACTTAGAATTGAATCAATCTCACTTTGGATTGCTTCTTTCCAACATGAGGATTCAGAAGATGACATTGCTTCCTTGTATGTTTGAGGTTCGTGTTTTAACATATAAGTTAAAAAATCCGAACCAAATGTTTTGGAAGTTCTTGCCCTTACGCTTCTTCTTGGTTCAACCTCCTCGTTGTCCTGATGAGTTTCATCTTCACATGTCTCATCTCTGTTATCTCGTCCTTTTTGGGACAGGATTTCCATCGTTTCTTTTATGTGAGAACACATCTTCAAAGAACGAGACATCTCTTGATTCCATGATTGTATTTACATGAATATCATTTATATCAGACTTAAATACCAAAAATCTGTAGGCACTACTATTTTGGGCTGGCCCAAGATAATAACAATCTACTATTTTTGGTCTAAGTTTGACTCTCTTGGGAGGCGGAACTGGAACTTTTGCCAAGCACCCCCACACTTTGAGGTATTTAAAGCTTGGTTTGTGTCCTTTCCATATCTCATATGGAATTGTTCCGATTTTATTGTGAGGAACTTTGTTTAATATGTGATTAGACATATTTAAGGCTTCCCCCCACAAGTTCGTCGGTAGACCAGAAGTTAAAAGCATGGCAGTAATCATGTCTTTTAACGTTCTGTTCTTCCTCTCGGCTACACCATTTTGTTGTGGTGAATATGGAGCTGTTGTTTGATGAATTATACCATTTTCGGCACAGAACTGTTCAAATGGTGATCCATATTCTCCACCTCGATCAGATCTCAATATCTTGATCTTTTTATTTAACTGATTTTCTACCTCAGCCTTGTATTTTATAAATGCGGTTATTGCTTCATTCTTACTATTTAAAAGATATACATAGCAATATCGCGTATAATCGTCAATAAAAGTAATAAAATACTTTTTCCCACCTCTTGTAGGTAGTGATTTAAAATCACATAAATCTGTATGTACCAAACCTAATGGTTCGGTGCTTCTGTCAACAGATTTAAATGGTTGTTTGACCATTTTTGCTTCTACACATGTCTCACATTTGTAGTTCTTATCTACATGGAAATTTGGAATCAATCCCAAGTTTGATAATTTCTTCATTTTTCGGAAGTTTATGCGTCCTAATCTATCGTGCCATAGTAAAATTTCGTGCTCAAGCAAGTAAGAGACTTCAATTTTATTAATAGCACAATCAGAATACATAGATTTATTGCCGGTAGCGGCTACATTTTCCTTAAATAGGCCATCACATAAATATCCCCTTCCGATATACATTCCAGCTTTGGACAGAATCATCTTGTTTGACTCAAACACCATCTTGAATCCCTTCTTTGATAGGACTGCACCAGAGATGAGATTCTTGCGTATGTCTGGAACGTGAAGCACGTCATTCAATTTGCAGTTTTTCCAGAAGTGAACTTGAGGATAACTGTGCCACTGCCTTCTATCATGGAAACTGCAGAATTACCCATGTAGAGTGTTTCTTTCTGATCGAATTTCTGGTATGTTGAAAACATGGATTTTTCAGAGCAAACATGACGAGTAGCTCCTGTGTCAACCCACCATTGGTTAGGGTTCTGAATCAAATTGCATTCAGAAATAACCGCTGAAAAATTGGACTTATTCATTTTCATGTTGTCAACTGTTAACATCTCTGTTTTAGTGTAAAACAGTAAAATTCTTAAGATGTTATTTGGCTAGTGTACTAAAACAGATAGCACGCTATAATAAACTCGTCGCACAAGTTTATTAATTAGAATTTCACTACGCTGGAATTCTGTATTAGATAAATGTGACAATAAGTTACGTTGTCAATAAATTACAACAACAACGTTATGCTATTGTAAGAAATAGTATAACTTATAAACAGGAAAGATTACAGTGAATCTAACCAGTATATAAAGGAAATTCCGTCTGAGGCTCGTCGTAACGATTTCCTTAAGAATTTTATTTCAAAATTCTCCCAAGATACAACAGACGAATTCTGCACGAAATTGTAATGAGTATATCACTCTGTGATTTGAATATTAGAACAGCAGTTGTGTTTAGAAGAGAAGAGATAATTCAGATTAAAAATTCGGTGTAGAAAGTGATCAGTTTTCCTTCTTATTTATAATTGGTCTGTATCCCTTCGAACGGTCGCGACTGTTGCCCTTTCATCGCACCTGCCTGCTGTTCGGCCGCGTCTCCTCACATGGGCCGCACCTGTTCGTTTGCGCGCGCTTCAGACGTTGTGTCTCTTCAGTCCCACGTCCGTTTTTACCCGCCTGCTGCTTCTCTTCGTATTCCAGGCCCAGCCCAGTTTCAGCCGAAGCCCAAAAACTGTTAACAATGGCCCAGCAAAAGAATGGTCATTTTAGACCCGTACCCGTACCCGAGCCCTGCCCAGTTCGGTCGGACGGTGGCGGCGGCGGCGGCGGCGCGCGCGTGTGTGGTAGTGATGCATAATCTCCCTCCTCACAACGAAGCATACATTTGGGAGCTCCAGGCCCCCAACCTCCACTTGAGAAAGGCATATATAAACTAATATACCTCTCAATAAATTGGCGATGTAGGACTTCATGTATTTTTCATTCACTTGTCCTTTAGGAATTCTAACAGTGGTAAACCTTTAACTTTAACCGAGCTCTCTCCTTTAAATAATAGCATTCAAAAATGCCACCTTAATAGAATTACCATACTCTGGATCTAATTACACATATACTAAAAAAAGCCACAATAATCCTTGAACACTCTCTAAAATTGACCAAGGGTTTATGAACTACAAAACTCTATTGCAATGGCCTACCAAAAACATCCAAATCCCTATGCCCCTCCTATCTGACCATTGTCCTTTGATGCTTAGCTTTGGATCTGCTGCTATACACAAACAGCTAAACTTTAAGTTTTATTATGAATGGACTAACAATGTCAGCTTGATTCAAGTAGTTATGGAAGCTTAGAAGATCCACACTTTTGGGAATCCTATGCTCAATTTGTAGAAGAAACCAAAGAATACAAAAGAAGCTATAAAATCATGGGCAATAAGCATATATGGACAAGGAAATAAACTCTCCAATGATATAGCAGCTCAGTTAGAACTTAGAACAAGTTCAACAAATCATCTTAAATTTAAACTCAAATCCTTATTTAAACCAAAAAGAAATCGATCTATCATCTCAACTTGAAAAATCCTACACTACAGAAGCAAATATGGTGAAGCAAAAGAATAAACAAAACTGGTCTACTTATGGAGATAGGAACATTAAACTCTTCCGTGCATCATAAAAAATTAGACAAGCAAAATAAATGATTCATCGGATCACTGACATGCATGGTGTTACTTATGCTACCCCAGCACAAGTAGATGCTACATTCCTCAACTATTACACAACATTACTTAGTGGCCTTCCCTCTTCTTCGGACAACACCATAAATGATAACCTCTCAATCCCAAAGCTATCTGCTGATTTGTAGTCTGCTCTGATAGGTCCTATATCTGATGAGGAAATAAGGAATTCTATATTTACTACGAGGAAATTAGCATTCCCTGGACTAGATGGTTTCACAGTTTCTTTCTATACTCACTGCTGGGCTATAATTTCATCTGATGTATATAAAGCTATTCGCAATCATTTCAACAAAAGCAGGTTACTTTCCTCCATCAACTCTACGAATCTTACCCTCATCTCCAAAACTGCTTCTCCTACATATGCTTTCCAATATAGACCGATAGCTTGTTGCAATGTCATCTACAAATCCATATCTCGTATGTTAATTTAAGAATGCTCTACAACATGTAATATCTCCTAACCAGACAGCCTTCCCACCCAATAGAAGTATGTTGGATAATGTCTTATTGACACATGAATTATTGAATGGTCACCATACAAATCCCTTAGAGCAATGTTGAAAATAAACATAAGAAAGGCATTTGATACTGTTAACTAGAAAGCCATAATGACCATAATTAATAGGATGGAATTCCCACCTAAATTTATAACCAGGTATATCAATGCATCTCGATAGTAAGATATACTCTAGTCTTCAATGCTCATACTATAGGGTAATTTAAAGCCAACAATGGCTTGAGGCAAGGAGATCCAATCTCTGCATACTTGTTTATAATGATCATGGAAATATTCACTCTTGCAATACACAAGCAGGTTAATCTGAAGAACTTTTCTCTTCATCCTAAGTGTAGAAAGCCCATGGTAAAAACTTTAGCCTTTGCTGATGACTTGTTGATATTCACAAAACAAACTGTTCAGTACCTACAATCTATAATGAAAACCTAATCCTCCCTCTATATTTTCTCTAAGCTTCAAACTAACACTTAGAAATCTCACATACTATTAGCTGGCTTGACAAATAATCAAATATATGTCTGCTTGGACATCACTAATATGCTTCCTCTTGACTCTGATATGGCATATCTTGGCATTCGCAACAAAAAGAATAACTGTAGCTCAATGTGTTCCAGTCTACGAAAAAATTACTATAGTTATGAACAGATGGGGAAATAGATACATTTCGCAACCAGAGAGACTCGTAGTAATAAATGCTATCTTCCTCTCCGTGAAAGTTTGTTGGAGTGGAACATTTTTGTTGCCAACAAAATTAATTTCCATGATTTGATCTGCGATCATAAAATTTTTATGGTCTGGTACAATACACACTAGAAAATTGTCTCCCATTGCATTTACAAAACTGGAATTTCTTAAGAGAAAGGGGATTGGGAATTAAGAATATGTCTAAATACTTCAAAAAATCTTATTACAATAAACGATATAACCTTTTGGAGAATAAGTGTATTCTCTGTTATAATGCATATGCGGGCTGTTATATTATCTTGGGCCAACCCGCAGCCCATATCTCTAGTTTTGTTTATAAATACAAACGTATCATGTTACAAACTATTGCATTGAAAGATTATTCAGTTGTGTAATAAAATTCAGTTCATTTCTTTTCAAATTCTTTAACTTGGTATCAGAGCTAAAAATTTAAAACTGCTTAATAGCAGATTGCTCTCATCAGATATTGAATCATCACATGAGAAGCATTCTTCATCATCTGAATCTTGTGCCGTGCCAGGAAGGAGTTTTCTCAGAGTGATCTCATCATAGATTACCCCTTCGGCTGCACTTAACCCATCAGAAGTATCAGTTTCTTGATTACCTTACAGACTGTGTCTTGCCAAAGAATAGGCATCAGAGTGCAGTTCATCACTTGCCTCATTGTGGTTGTATCCTAATTCTTGTTTCTTGCCAAAGAACAGGCATCAGAGTGCAGTTCATCACTTGCCTCATTCTGGTTGTATCCTAATTCTTGTTTCTTCACTTCTTGATTCACCAAAATGGCTGATGAGAACAGCAATGCAGCAAAACCATTCAGTTCTGTCTCAAGAACTGCTCAAGATCAGCCAAATGACACTCAAGATCTAATCAAGTCTATTATCAAGCCACAAAGTCAGATCATCACCATCCAATTGACTGAATCCAACTATCTGTTATGGAAATTTCAGATTGAAACTGCTACAAGAGGCTATGGCCTGCAGGAATTTGTTTATGGCACCATAGTTACCCCACCAAGATTCACTGCAGATAATGAAGGAAAACTTGCCAACAATAAAGATTACATTACACATGAAAGACAAGATAGTCTAATTAGTTCATGGCTACTATCTTCTGTTGATGCAAGTCTCGTGCCACGGTTGGTTGGGTGCAAAACTGCACACGAAATCTGGCATACAATTGAGCAAGTATTCAGTTCACAATCTGCAGCAAGAATAATGCGATACAAAAGACAGTTGCAGAACCTAAGGAAAGATAGTACTAGCATGAGAGATTATCTATCAAAGGCAAAGACATTATGTGATCAATTAGCCTGTGCTGGCCACAAAGTAGCAGACACTGAACAAATATTGTATATTCTAAGTGGTCTGGATGAGGAATATGAAGCAGTGGTAGCTATAATATCTTCTAATGAAAAACTGCCATCTCTTACTAGTGTTTAGTCAATGCTCCTTGCTCACGAAGGGAGACTAGAGCAAAAGAAGTCAATAAACTTGGAGTACAATATCAATCAAGTCTCTGTTAGCAAGAACAGAAATCAAGAAAAAGGTCAGGGCAACAGAAATCAATCACAATCAAACAACTACAGAGGCAGTCAACCCAACAGAGGCAGAGCAAGGGGTGGCAGATGGAACTACAGTAATAACAGGCCTAGATGCCAAATATGTGAAAGGTTTGGTCATACTGCAAGCAAGTGTTATTTTAGGTTTGATGCAAATTTCACACCAGCACAGCAGAATAACAACAATGCAAGATCACAAAATCCAAGTGCAAACATGGTGAACATGCATCAAGAACCAAAATCAGAAAGTACATACACCAGCACTGCAAGAATAGAAGATATACATGATGACAGTTGGTATCCTGACTCTGGTGCAACTAATCATGTGACTAATAACTTGAGTCAATTGAATCTTGGCAACAGAGAGTACAAAGGTAAACAATTACTGTATATGGGTAATGGTAAAACTACACACATATCTCATATTGGAAATGCAAGTCTTAATGGTACTAGACAATTATACCTCAGAAACTTACTGAGGGTACCATTAGTTAAGAAAAATTTAATGAGTGTATCTCAATTTGCTAGAGACAATAATGTGTATTTTGAATTTCACTCAACACACTGTCTAGTAAAAGATAATCTGACTGATGGGGTTCTTTTGCAGGGTAAAGAACATAAGGGGTTATACAAATTTGAAGTTGCAAGCTCAAGAAAATCTAAGCATAAGAGTAAATGGTGTAATGCTACTGTAATAAGTGACACAGGAAAGTAAACATAGAAATTCAATATGTGGCACTGTAAATTAGGACACCCTAGTGTAGACATTGTAAAACATGTTTTGAATAAGTGTGATGATATTCTTGTTGATAAAATCCCTACTTCTTATATATGTACATACTGTTAGTCAGGCAGAAGTCATAAACTTGCATTTCCAAACTCTGAGACTGTGTATAGTAACATCTTGAATTAATTGCAGCAGATCTATGGGGACCGGCCCCAATTTGTACTGATTATGGCTATAAGTACTACATTTCATTCATTTATGCTTACTCTAGATTTGTATGGATTTACTTTCTGAAATCAAAATCAGAGACTAACAATGCAGTGATGCAATTTATTACAAATGTTGAAAGACAAACAGGTAATCAGGTAAAAAAATTTCAAACAGATGGAGGTAAGGAGTTTATGCCTCTAAAGAAATTTCTTGAAAATAAGGGAATCACACATAGAGTCACATGTCCATACACTTCAGAGCAAAATGGTCTTATAGAAAGAAAACATCGACACATTGTTGAAACAGGTTTAACTTTACTAGCACAAGCATCTATGCCACTTAAGTTTTGGCCAGATGCCTTCTCTACAACAGTCTACCTGATTAATAGACTGCCTACAAAGACTCTTAAATATAAGAGTCCTTTGGAAGTGCTAACTAAAGTTAAACCAGATTACAAAAATTTGAAAATGTTTGGATGTCAATGTTTTCCCTGTTTAAGACCATATAATTCACACAAATTAGATTATAGATCAAAACCATGTACATTTATAGGTTATCCTATAAATCAAAAGGGTTACAAATGTCTTGACAACAATGGTAGAGTGTATATATCCAGACATGTTATATTTAATGAGAATGAATTTCCTTTTAGCAATGCATGCATTAAAACATCTCACAAGATATACAATGCAAAGTATTTCATACCTTCAATACCATTCTCACCTAAGATAATCATACCAATCCAAAGTAAAGATGATACTGGAAAGAACTCCTGCTCACAACACACTATGCTCATCAGTGAACCAGGTCATGAGCCAACAGGAGAATCATCAAGGGCAGATAATGCTAGTTCTGACCACAACTACTCAGATGACTCATGTCCAGTATTGACTAACCAACAGTCAATCAATACTCAACAAGAGACCCCCAGTGAAGATAGAAATCAACCCACTGTTCCTGCAAGCACTGGTCATCATATGATAACTAGGGCAAAGAGTGGTATTTTTAACCCAAAAATATATAGTGCTGAACTTGACTCAAGTGAGCCAACCACTTATCAGCAAGCAATTACTGATGAAAATTGGAAAAGTGCTATGATAGAAGAATATAATGCACTAATCAAAAACAGAACTTGGGATCTTGTTCAATTACCAAAAAATAAAAACATCATAGGATGCAAATGGACATATAAACTGAAAAAGAACCCGATGGCTCAATTCTTAGGCACAAAGCAAGATTAGTGGCAAAAGGGTATTCACAACAAAATGGGTTTGATTTCAATGAAACTTTCTCTCCAGTTGTGAAACCCACATCAATTAGGATAATACTAACAATTGCTTCGCATAAGAACTGGGCCATTGAACAATTAGATGTTAATAATGCTTTTCTTAATGGTGACTTGCAGGAGGAAGTATATATGGAACAACCAATTGGTTTCATACAAAAAGGCAGTGAGCAGCTGGTGTGCAAACTTAATAAAGCACTCTATGGGCTCAAGCAAGCACCAAGAGTCTGGTTTGACAAACTTAAAACCATTCTATCCAGTCATGGATACAGTCAAACAAAATCAGACAACTCTCTATTCACTAAATTTTCTAATCATGCTGCAACCTATGTGCTAATTTATGTCGATGATTTTATTATTACAGGTGACAGCAAGACTGAAATCATTTACATAACACAATGCCTAAAGAAGGAGTTCTCCATTAAAGATTTAGGAGAGCTAAATTATTTCTTGGGATTGAAGTCAGAAAAACATCAAATTCTGAAATATTGCTAAGTCAGAAAAAATACATTAATGAAATTCTAGTAAGAGCCAAGATGGATAAAGCTAATCCACTTCCTACTCCAATGACTAGCAATTTACAGTTATCAAAGAACAAAGGAGAACCAATTTTAAATGACAAGCAATATAGAAGCATAGTGGGAGCACTTCAGTACGTCACTATTACCAGACCTGACATATCTTACAGTGTCAACAAAGTGAGTCAGTTCATGCAAAAGCCACTAGACAATCATTGGAAAGCAGTGAAACGTATCTTAAGGTATCTGAAGGGATCTATCAATCAAGGGCTAATACTACAATCATGTTCAACTCTACATACTAATGGATATGCTGATTCAGATTGGGCAACATACACTGATGATAGAAGATCCACCACAGGTTACTGCATATTTTTAGGTAACAATCCTATATCTTGGTGCGCTAAAAAACAACCAACAGTGTTTAGATCCAGTACAGAAGCAGAGTATTATAGTTTAGCTAGTACAACTGCAGAGATCATGTGGATAAAATCCCTTTTAACTGAACTACGTATCGCACATAATGCCAGAGCAACAATATGGTTGATAATCAAAGTGCAATTGCACTCTCTGTCAATCCAGTTATGCACTCTCGTACGAAGCATATGGAGTTAGATTTATACTTCGTACGAGAGCAAGTAATTAAAGGTGAACTTAAAGTTGGATACATACCTTCCACTTACTAGAAAGCCGACATCTTTACCAAACCTCTTTCGAGACCCAACTTCACTCGCTTCAGGCACGAGATTAAAGTTGATGAAGATAATGTCAACCTGAGATCTAAATCTCAGATTTATATACCCGAGGCGCCTCAGTCAGAAATCAAAGCATCTGATGATTTGGGAAAGAGTAGGCTTCAATCATCTCATACACAAGGCACCTCAGTCAGAAATCAAAGCATCTGATGATTCAGGAAAGATTAGGCTTGAATCATCTCATATCTCAGCCAAAGCTTTCGCAAATCTGAGATTCCTTTCTGATTTCATCTATACTTGAACTTGGATCTGTATTTCTTATGGATCTTGCTCTACTCGAACTTGGAGTTCAGATCTCTCCCAGATCGTTGTCTATCTGAGTCTTCAATACTGGAAATTGCCAAGCTTGCTTGAAAGTTTCATCTCACGGCAATTCATTTTGATGGCAGCTGAAGTCGTGTTTATCGTTTGCAAACCCTAACCCTAGTTTGGGTTTGAGGGGGCAAATAAACGATATAACCTTTTGGAGAATAAGTGTATTCTCTGTTATAATGCATATGTGGGCTGTTATATTATCTTGGGCCAACCCACAGCCCATATCTCCTGTTTTGTTTATAAATACAAACGTATCATGTTACAAACTATTGCATTGAAAGATTATTCAGTTGTGTAATAAAATTCAGTTCATTTCTTTTCAAATTCTTTAACTATTACCAAATCAGATTCATTATGGGTAACAGAAGTTAAACATTCTCAGAGAAATTAAAAAATAGACCACCAAATACAACTTGAAAGGTGAAGAAATTTGGCTAGCAGAAACTAAACATTCTCAGAGTTGGCTCTGGAAAACAATGATAAAAATATGTGATAAGTTGCTACATTATACAAAACTCCTTCTTGCCTCTGACAGTTTGTCTAAATTTTAGACTACCCCTTAGATCAAAAAAGGCTTGATACTTCAGAAGATGCTCTCATATGAAAATATAACACAGACTGGTATCTCCTTAAATGCAAAAGCCACGAGCTACATAATCAATGGAGGAATCTCCTTGCATTACACAAGCAACTCCGTGGTTAATGCTCTATTGGATAAATATAATAATGATCCATACTGTTACAACTAGAAAGAAGATTATAAATGGTTAGGGGACCTCAGGGACCATTCGACACAAACAGTCCACAAGGCGCTTGCAGGAGAGATGAATCAGAATATCTTCCATAGTATAAGTGAATGTGGAATCGGTATGTGGATGAAAAGCATAATGTCATGCCTTGGATGGTATTTAGAAATACTCTGCATACCTTAGGAAATCTGGCTCTAAAAGAAATAAATGTCTCTACCTCCTATTTATTTTGCTCTTTTGTAGTAGAAAATGTACATCACTTATACTTTAGCTGCTCATTTACACACTTTATATGGTCCAAAATAAAATACAGAGGGGGTTATGGTGGTTCTCAGAGAAACAAAAAGATAGAATGGATGAGTATATACAAAGCAACTAGGTGGAAGCAATAATCGACATGTGAACTGTTAATCATGCCTAAAGTAATGGTTACTGTAATTTGGAAGGAAAGGAACTGCAGAATTTTCAATCAAAAAGGCAAGAATAGAATGTAGATATATTATTGGATTTATAGGAAAGTTCACACAATTCTCACTCTGTCCACTTACTCATTTGATGCAGCATCTCTTGTTAAGTGGTCATAGTTCTAGTTTATTTTTTGCTCTTTTTTTTCCTTTCTTCCTTTCTGGTTTTCTCTCTTATTTTTGTATCCTTCCTTGTATGCTTTTTTTATTTATATTGTAAGTCTTGCTTATTGATACAAATAAATGGTAGGGGCCATTCAATCCGCTGGCTTTGCCAAAAAATTATATACTACACCACCAACTATTGTACAATGATTTTATAGTGTATTAATAAATGGTTTCATGATTGAGTATATACAATGAAGCCAATTATCTCAAGAATACGTGAAAAGAATCTCAAAAATATGTAGGGATAACCAATGTTTTGAGTCAAACTATATATTTTCTATACGTAGGGATAGCCAATGTTTTTAAATAAAGCCAGTAAATGTAAACAAACAAAAACTTAACTTTGCAACGTATATTTTTTGTATAAGAATTTTATAGTTCGACATTTCATATTTTGTAACATTATAAAAGATGTTTATAGACCAAAATGTTGATATGTTTGATGCAAAATAAAAATCTTAGTGAAATTTAAAAAAAACCTTCAAAGTATCATTTGAAATAGGTTTACGAGCTTGATCAAAATTTTGTTCTTCTACGTTTCTTTCACTGATTTGTTTCACAATCTACTTCACAAAGATAAGTGCAAACTCAACTATGTAAATGGCTCTTATAAAAGATTATATTATGAATAAAAATAGTAAGAGGACCATGACATACCATTAGAACGTACTCAATGTAGTATGATGTTTACAGACATAAAAGTAATCAAAAATCAAAATATATTTATGTTTTCGTAACCAAACCAAAATAAATATTAGTCTATGAAGTACAGTTAAAAATTGAAATTCTTGCAGTTGGTTGGGACTCGGTCATCACCAAGAAAGTAAATAAAATAAAACTGAAATATTCTCATAAATTCAATGAGAAACATAACTAAATAAATGCCTAAGATTAAATCTATAAGGAAATTGAAAAGGTATACCTAGATTGTAGCTGCTCTCTAATTTCAATTTAAAATCCAAAAGAGGGAAAATGAAACAAAATCAAAAAGAGATTGGTTGTCGTTCAAGCGAATATTTAGAGTTGAAGAGGTGGCGATGGCGTAGGAGGGTAGGTCAATGTCCGTAGATGGGAAAAGACACAATTTTGAAGGATGTTAATATATAGGGTTTGGAGGATAAAGAAGAAAGTGGAGAGCTAGGTACAAATAGAAAGAAATAAAAAGTGACTGTTCATTTCACAAAATATGAAGGAGGGTTGAGTGCTCTTAAAATCTAACTCGGTAATAATAGTATAATATAGATTATTAACACAAACTCATTCATAACCGCATACAAGTGTTTATTTCTTTAAACATCTTATATAAATTATTGTAAATAATATTTGTGTACCAACATTATACTAAGTTAACCCTACCCAACCCAGTTAAAACCCCTCAACTAAAAGAAAAACGAACCCTACTTTATTCATTTTTTTTGCTTGGATACTTTTTTAACTCATGCCTTAACTTCAAACAAATCCAACATCCATAAAATTTCGATGAAAGAAAAAAGACAATATCATGGAAATTCAAAATCGATTAAAGTAAAAACACGATCCAAATTCAATTTTGTTATGCTGCTTGAAGTTGATTATCTAACCTAGGTAATTTTAAAATATTCAATCATTTTCTAAATATTTTTTAAATAGTAAGCTCTTTTATTAATTTCATTCTTTGTTAATCCCAGAAAAGGGATTTTGATAATATTCTGAGCATCTATATTTATGTAATGCCGGCAGAAATTTAAAACCTTAGTTTGAACATTGATTAATAAATGTCAATTATTATACCTTTATTTTTGTGATACTCTAAAAGATTATAAATTTTTTAAGTGACCAGTAGATAATAGCTCAAATACGGCTTTTTGGACCGTTTATATGCAGGTTCTTGTTGGGTTCAAATACAGTATCCTACGGCAGTTTATAAATTAGTCCTTAAAATTGATGTGAGCCATGTCCTCTATGTAATCCAACAATCAATTTTGAGTATGGTCCTCACTGTTTTTTTACACAAATAATCAATTGTTATTATTTGCCAAGGGATGAGGACACCCAATTTGAGGACAAAGAAATTGAACCATCTTAGAGGGTTCAAATACAAAGTTTTGCAACATTTTAAAGTTTTAGAGTTTAGCATTCTGGACTATCATACCATTCAAATTTCACTATAACAAAAAAGATTTATCGCAACCCATATAAGCAAAAAAGATATATTGTAGCTCATATGAATGTTGTAGAAGATGCTCTATATGTCGTAAAAGATTACATACAACACATGGTTTTCCATCCCCCAGATGCCACAAATGATGTAGACAAAAGTAACATTTTTCAACATAAGTAAACAGCGCAAAAGGCAGAATATTTATAATGCATTTATGCCATGAAAGAAAAATATGTATCATTAAGGACATCCATCGCAATTGACCTAGACATTTAACATCAACATTAGCGACATGGTCAAGCTTTGCTATAGCAACTGCTACATTAACTTGCATCGCAAATATAATGTTTTCAGGGACACGTATCTACATTGATACCACATTATCAATTTGCGACACGTCGGTTTATATTTAGCGACATGGGCCGTATGTCACAAGTAAAATTTTCATTTATGGCCCCTATCATCACAAGTAACTAACCATGATGCACTATTCCTAGCGTCCAAGTTGTTCAATATTTATGACATTTTGTGTACATTGCAACTCTTGCATGTGATTAAATATGTTTTAAAAACAATGTTACCAGTTTGAAGTCTGAATTAAGCCACTAATTGCATAGGTCTTATTTGTTCTTAAAGATAGAATGGATTCGATAATTTTATTTTCCATGATTTGTTTCTTCACATCAAACTAATAAGACCAAGAATAGACACACTTCTAAACACATGAGATGTAAAAAAAAAATTATACCATAAACTAATAAAGATGTTTTTACAAGACGTTAATCAGACGTATAGGATATCATCAATGTGAATAATCGTAGTTATGGTAGTCGAAGGAAAAAAATAAAACTTATTTTTAATCCTTTCGAACACATAAGAGAAAGGCCATGAAAGTAAAATTTTGGTTTCCAATAGATAATATGCTATAAATAATTTAAAAATGAAATTACTGGTAATATTGATAACATCATAGAATAAGAACAATATATACACTTGAAAATAACACATTCATCATGTTCTTAACCTTACACATTCATATCATAATATCCTAATATGATTGGAAAAAAAATCTAATATGCAATGTTTAACCTTTGGTTATTGTTTTAATAAAATAGATAAGAACCAAAATCAAAGATGAAAACAAAGAAGTCATATCTTAATCAAAAAGCAGCTACATAAAAGATCATGTATATCCCCTTTAATGTCGCTTCAACATTCCAAAGTGATTTCCTATGGAAGAAGAAATAAAATACAAAAATAATTTTAGTGCACATATATAACATCCCCTATCCTGAGGTCCAAAACTAATCGCTATGGATGCTGTAGTCATCCGTAATTATTTATTCTCGACGATAAAACTCGACTATATTAATCATATTAATAATCAAAAGCGCGTGAATATAAAAAAATATTAACATAATTTTTTTCTTAACAAATTTTCACATTTCATTTCAAAAATGATATTTCATATTCATTACATAATGTCACTCGCAAACCCACGTTCAAAAAATTTGTAACTATTACAAAATACTCCAAGAGCGACATATGAAGATGCCCCTTGGTTGATCAGAGTCTAGCACTTGGCAACTATATAACTTGTCAATACATCTATACAGAAAAAACCAAACAACACAACAGACTCGATAGGTACACCTAAATAGCTAGATTGCCTCTTCCAAGTCTGCTAAAGCTCATTCATCTAACTCGAAACCTAAAACCATTACTCGCGACCTACTCAATTGAGTACTTGAGAGTTTAAGGGGGAAACAAAAACTTTGGATTAGGCAACAGTCTGGTGTGAATAATAACCTACCATCGGGAACAAAATAGATATCTAGTGAGACCACGCCACTGAGCTGAATGAGTTTTCCCTCACTGATACCTTAACCAAAACATCTCAACCATATACTATGCTCCTGCATGGCTGCATCCACAATGGTTATAACGTAATAGTATATTGATATGAAAACATGCAATATACACTGGATTACCCATCCTAAATTATTGGACTACCCATCTAAGCTTTTATTAACTATCCGTCTTATACTTATATGCGTACCCATCTCACATATATTAATTCTTTGGATCCAATTCCCTATCATATGGACTACCCATCACACATAGTTTCATTGTAAAAGTTATGTGGACTATCCATCTTACGTATAATTATTACATGGATTACCCATCCCTTGCCATATGGACTACCTATCTCATATGGTTTAGCTATTTAAGTTATGTGGACTATCCATCACACATATCTTCATTTAAAATTGATGTAGACTATCCATCGCACATCCCAAAGTTTTCCTAGGTAAACTATGAACTGCTTATTCACCTCATAGAAACTATCCACCCTAGCATGATGTGGACTACCCATCTCACATCCCATAGTGTTTGTAGGATAAATATAAACCCATCATTTAACAATTTAATTAATGTTACCCACATGTTTAACCTATCTCTATTGGCATCCCCAATTAGGTTATCATCGATTTAAGTTATAACATCTCAAAATGATGTGCAACGGTATCCCCGTGATCTAGGTCAAACTTATCAACCATCTACATTGGTATACCCAATGATCTATATCGATGTTGCAAAGTTAATTACATTGTTATCCCCAATGACATTGTCGAGTTTATTAAAACATATAGCATATCGAACATATACTTCATTGGCATCCCTAGTGATAGTGTCGAAATTTACCACTTAAAATATATGGGGATTTCCAATTATGAAATTGAAAAAAAAACAACTTAAGGCTTGCACCTTTAATAAAGATGATAGGCGACACCCATGCCTCATTATCTTGTTGAACCTCTGCCCAAGGCTAGAAAATAAGGCTTACATTCTTTTAAGTATAAAACTTTTTGTTTAAAATAATGTTGTTGACATATATCCACTATAGGTTATCCACCTATAAAACAACGTCGACACCAGGCAACAATGCCACACAACATCATTGCTGAAGAAAAACAAAGGGACCTTGTCAACCTTGGTAAACAGTAGCACCAAGACTCACGGTGACTTCATAAAACATTTTAGTTGAAGACTGGTGGATCAATGCCATCGCATTGTTGACGCTGAAGGTAATAAAAAGTAAGGTGCTGGCCTTGATGGACTTAGGCCCCAAAACATGGCGGCAATAAGAATTGCGGCGATGATATGTGAATAAACATGTTAGAAGAATCACAATAGCGTAGTGCGGCCTATGTCGTCTAGGTCGACTTCAACTTAGTTGGAATCACTCTACAACTACCTAAGTAGTTATTATGTGCTTCCCTCCTCATCGTTTTCGACACCCTTAGTATAGTCCCGCTCTAGCCTTGGTAGAGAGAAGAGTGGCATGTCACTGTTGTAATTGTTAAGAAAACTGAATTTTTTAATAAGCAATCTCTTTTCAGCAACCTTACTTCTTGAACAATTCCTATTGGATAGATAACTTCTTTATCCATTTTCTTTCCAAAAAACTGCTGCCATCAGTTTTAAAGTTCCAAAAACATATATCAATTTAAGTAATCAATATCCTTAATTAATAATCTATTTAAATGCTTATTTAGCATAATAAATTCATAATAACTTGAAATCACTTAGGGAAAATCAACAGAAATTCTAGATTTTCCAAAAAAAATATTCTTCATTATATAAAAATACCGAGGCCAATATTTTTAATAATTAAAACCTAAAATTAACCTAATTTCCAACTTAGGAAATTCATAAAATATTTTTTTAACTTGGAAAATTATGAAATTAAGAACCTATCTCTACGAAAAGGTTTTACACTATATATCAGAAAATTAAAGCATTTGAAGATTAAAGACATAGGTGTTACCCTTGAAACCCCTTTAATTAATTTCATAAAAATTTCCTAAATCATTATCCTATCTAGACATTGATTAAACAATCATAACTTAGCAAAAATCATCAAAATGATTCGAACAATATTCATAACCGAATTCAAAAGCAAGCAAAAGAGATGGATCTTGTATTATTCACCTTGGATTTAATGTTGGAGTTGAGATTTGATACATCTCTTGAATCACTAAGTCTATTCTTTGATTAGTTTATTTTCCTCTTATAATCCCTTTGTTTAGTTGTTGGCCTCTCTTCTTCTTTTTTGCTTGTTTGATGTTATCAAAAATAAGAATGAACACGAGGATGAGAGGGCTTAAGGATTAATAGATGGATCTATCTATTTTACCCCTCTCATACATTCTCATACATGTTATGCATTTAAAACAATCTCATTACTTAATTTATTAATATACGACCTTTGTTAATAACCAATTCTCACTCTCCTTAACAACTAACATTATTCTATTTAATCTATAAATATTCTAAATAATGTTAAACAATAATAAGGGGTGTTTATAGATTCCTCTCCTTAAAGAAATTCACCCTCCAAATTCAGTAAGGACCACAAAACAAGCACATCAAACATGCAAACAATGCTAGCATATTTGTCAAGACACGATTCTTCGTCTTCCGAAAATTCGACATCGACACTCACTTTATCGACTGCCGAGGAATCGAACGACGGAAAACCGAACACTGAGGGGTTTTTTTTTAAAGAATTTTAAGAAAAGAAAAGAAGAAGAAAGAAGAGAGAAGATGGAGAGGGAACAGAAGATAGAAAATTTTAAAATTGAAAGAAAAGAGAATAGAGAACATAGAGAATAGAAAATAGAAAAACAGAAGAAAAATAGGACGGAACAGAAAACAACATCAGAATCTCACAATTCGCAGTGGAACAACATATAATAATAAATCAATAATCTTTAAACAAAGAACTATATCAGTTATTACATTTTATGCTTTACATCATATCATCATCAGAGTGTACAACAACAATATACAACATCAAATAGTGCAGCGGAAAAGGAAATACTACATAAGTAATACGCCATGCCATCCATCTTGCCTCCAGCAACTCTAGAATATCCAGAATATCCTGATAAACCTTAACTCTTAACTGCCCCTGTGGAAATTGGTGGGCACCCAGAGTTTAGGAAGGAAAACAATAAACTCCAAGTCAGTCATGTGACTGGTGTGAGAACTCAAAACAGTTTATTTATCTTTAAAATCAAAATAGAGAGATATTTTTAAATTCAATTCGCAATGCTTTTAAAAATGAGACTACCATAAGACCTCCTGCCACACACACAATGCAAACGCAGACTTGGAGAAGATTTCTCCTTATGATAGTCAAAGATGCTTGATACGTATTAAAATCAAATCAATTTTGATATTATTATTAGTGCATAGTGTAGAAAATTCATTTCGAAAGTAGAATATAAATCTTAGCCAGCATAGGTACCATTATATTATGCCTACTAATAGCTACCATATTAGATGGCAGGTTCTACAACTAAAACCGTACAAGTCACATATTGTTTCTTTGGATTTCCAACAAATGGTCAGGCCAAGGAACTTCCCATTGCCACATGAGAATGCCTTTGGAAAGACATCCCCGAGAACCAAACCGGAACTCCGCCAACACAAGGCCGGGTTACCCCTAACTGGGTAACTACTGACACGAGCACGCCATTCCCCGATCGTAAACGACCTTTCTCACGGGATCCCGATAACCAACAACCACAAAGTAATAAATTCGTAGTAACCACATAGGTTAAATATCTGGGCTCCATACCATGATACCACCTCTATCCAGAAGAAAATGTACATACCCTAAAGGGTGCTACCCCTCATAACCTTGCCGCATCTTTCCTGTTTTGACCATTTCCGGGGTGTGAGGTTAGACGAAGTCACGTCCACAAAAACATACTTTATACAAAAGCCATGCTTTGGGTCAACAAATGATCAACACAATGATCACCAAGATAGACGATCAAATAAACGATCCTATCATAATAATCAACACAATGATCATTTACAGCAACACTCAGCATGTCACATTACCAAATTGGGAATATATCGCTGATAACTTCAACTATATAACCTCTGAGCTCGTACGTCTCAGAGAAGGATGTTAAGCTAAAAGAATAAATTCTTCGCCACCAACAGAAATATATTTGAAAGAAATCGGTTTTATATCTCAACTTGTAATGTCAGACATACAATCCATACAAGTCTGTTCCGGGCTCGAACAAAACCGAAGGCACTTACAAAGAAGTCCTTGCAATCCGGATATTCACAATCCTGATCGGATTCACCATCACATATGGAGAACTCTATACCGTAGCTACTCGGTGCAGAGTAAATCGACAGGTTATCCTATCGCTCTCGCAAATACCGGGTCTTCAACACCGATCTTCAAATGCAATTCACAACGACGTATCACATATTCGGAATGGGTTATACGACCCCATGGTCCTTTCCCGGTTAACCCGAATAGTGAGCGCTTATTCAAAAATAAGTGTAGCATTCACATTCAAACAAATCACATCAATTACCCATTCAAAGGGAAATATTGATAGTCGGTTATTGAACTATCAATGGATATGCACACATCACCAGTTTCCAAATAATTTTCCAAATTATTTATTTTCCAAAAATATCTTTACAAGATATATTATTTCACACTTCAAAAATAAATCAACATTTATTTTCAAACAAATTCCCTTTCACATATAAATTCCATAATGAATTTATATTTCAAAATATTCATGCATATGATTTCAATTTATTCATTTCAATTTATCTTCAAAAAGATAAATTCTAAATATCACTTCATATTGGAAAACAATTCCATACTTATTTAATAAGTAATTCACAAATTTTACTTATTTTCAACACTTAGAAAATATTCAATATACTTAAATCGAAATTAAGTATATATTTCATTCTTTAAGGAAATCATTCTCTTAAACATATTTATTTGGGCCAAAACGAATGTTACGTAAAACATCGTTACGACAACCCAAAACCACTAGTATAGGGATTCGAAATTAAAATAGATATATAAATCCCAATACTATACAAAATATTTCCTTTCGGAAATCATTTACTATAACAACAGTGTTAAAGTCCATCATCTCCTTCTATTTCTCGAAAACGTCTATTTCAACAATAAATGTTGAAATCTATGGTTTCGAATCTCAACACATTTTAAAACATCGTTAGATCGTTTTAATTCTATTTAAAATATCACATTCTAAACATTTTCTTTAACATATTATTCACAGTTCAAAACGTGAATATACTTCATTAACAATTTCATCCTTTTATTCATTTTAAATTCAAAGGATTATTCACTATTCAAAAATGTGAATATAACTCCATTTATAGGTTTCAACAATTTACTTATCAAAATAAGTCATTTGCGAATTTATAAAACGACGTTTATAAATTCCATTTCTATTTATTTATAAAAACTTCCTTTTTATAATTTCCATATTAACCTATTCCAGTTTATAACTAAATTATAAACTAACGTTCATATTATAAGTTAATTACTTATAATAAATTTGTTTGCAAAAACCGTTTCTTTGAACTTCATAATTATAAATCTTAAAATCTATAAGATTCGATTATTCACCCAAATCTATTCCTTTAATAACTTTATAAATTTATAAATCTTACTATTTATAAATTTCATTCATAACTTTACCATTATAATTCTATAAATTCCATTCATTTACAAAATTCATTTTCGCTTCATTCAAACACTTATAAAAACTCGTTTTATAATATCAATATTTCAATTTATAAATATCCATTTATAAATCTCTTAATATAAATCAATTTATATTATTCTTTTAAAACGTCTTCAAATTCCTTTATTATTTCACCATTTTGATTCATAAAATAATTAAATTTTATAAATCCTATATTTAAACTTTTCACAATTATTTCAGAAATCCCAATTTAACTATTTTATAAAGTCACTAATTCCTTATTTTCAAAAAATCAGCTTTCAACTATATTTCTTAAAAATCATAATTTTTATAACTTTAAAAATTATAACGTTTATTTATTTATAATGGATCAATTCCAAAATATAGTATATTCTCAAAAATCAACTTTAAAAATCATTTTTAAAGTTCCAAATTTGGTCCAATGATGCTACATACCAAATAGTCAATCACGACAACAACGATATCATATATCGATATGATAATCAATAAAATATCAAAATATATGAAATTAAATAAAAACTGTTGAGGAATCCAGTTGGATCCCTCCAACCTGTTTTCCTGCATCCAAAAAAACATTAGCACAATACCAATTTCGCTCCAGTACGAAATTATCGCGGTATATGGGATTTAAAATATTATCCGCTTAATAACGGCGTAATAGGGTCTCATCCGCTAAACAAAAAATGCGGGAAATCAATAACTCCAATATATACATATGCCAATATATATATATTGCTATCATATATAATACCAATTTCACTGTTTATGAAATATTCGCGGTATATGTTTTTATTAAATAACATCCGCTTAATAACGGCGTGTAATGTCTATTTTAACAATCAATAGATATCAATTAACATTCAAACATGCATTCAAATATTTTAAATCTAACTATTTAAAATAAAATCGAAACTGATTCGATTGAGTGAGAAGTTCTCACCTTGGTTTTAATTTCCGTTTCAGCGATTTATTTCGAATAAAATTAAACGGACGTTTAATTTTACCCAAAATTCTCACTAACTCCAAACGACTCCAAACCAACTCCATCGCGTAGTGCTCGTCCATATGATTCCAACGCAACTGGTTTCGCGCGTTTTCGACCTCGTATGAAAAAGTTATGAATTATTGAAGTTTGTACACGATTTATATACACAAATTTATAACTAACTTTAATAATTTAAACCCACATCACATATGGACCGTTAGATTTTGCCTCCATCAGATCCTAGCCGTGCGCATGATCTTCCTCTCCCTCACGCATCTCCTTCCAGGTTATCAACGTGAGCATGAACCCATGACTTAGAAACTAGGGTTTGATCTTGCTCCTCCATTTCTCAACGATACTTCATCAAACTACTTGCAATAGGAAGCTCTCGACCAAGGCTATGCTCGGCCAGAACAGTGATGAACTCGGCCACCTGATGAGCCTCGAAAGGCGTGCGCAGGCCCTGACTGTCGACCCCCCATTTCTCCCCCTCCGATGCTCCAAACACGATCAACTCCGTATGGATCTGAAGCCCTCTCCATCCTCTACAACCTTGCAGTTGAACACTTCGCCTAATTGTCGATGGATTGTGAGTGATTGAGGAATGAAATTGGGACAATTCTGGCCGTTCAGGGGGGTGTGGCGGCTGTGCAGTTTTGATTAGGGTTAGGGTTATTTTTTTTATCAAATTATGAAGAGGTGGGTCTATTTATAGAGTTTCGTTCGACACTATTCATCCGGAAATTCCGAACTCCGATTTACGCGCCGTAACCAGCGTTTCTAGGGTTTACCCCGCGTTCCGGACACAATGGAACAGGTTTCGAAAGCTAATTCGGAAGTATGTGCGAGTTATGGCTATAAACGCTCAATTTAAATTAAACCGATTTAAGCGATTTTCTAGGCGTTTTAATTTGCACCGGACAAACGGTAAATCCAATTGACTTGAAATTTGAAACCTTACAATAACATCACATTACGGATCCGATGAAACTGGTTTCGTGGAAATCCGAGACTTTTTGAAAAATGGCTATTTTCACTCGTCAAATTTAAATTAAAAATAATTCGATGCGTTTTGAGCTGCCACGATCAAACGATAACTCCGATTGACACGAAATTTGAAATCCGGTAATAACTAACTATTACGGATCCAATGGAACTGGTTTCGTTCAATTCTGAGACTGTTCAAAAATTGACTATTTTCACTAGTCGATTTTAATATTAAAATATTCAATTTTCACAAATTAACTTTTAATTCGATTTTAAAAGTTCTAAAATATCATTCTAACTTCCATATGATAAAATAAAATTTTACAAATCATTTTCAATCATATTTAACCCAATTTTCAATTATTTCCATAATTTAACGTATTAAATTATCGATTTAATTATCCAATTAAATCCAATAATTCAAATAAAAATTTATTTGACTTATAAATTCACTTTTTAATATTTAAAATTAATTAAATATTCATATTTTAATTTCTAAAAATTCTGGGTCGTTACAATCTTCCCTACTTAAAAGAATTTCGTCCCGAAATTACAAGTAAGAAAAGTTATAGAATTTATTTACTTTCCAAAATCCATAGTTAAACTTCTTACAATAACTTACTAAGTTTTCAAATCATACTTAGTTGTCCTTTCAAAAACAACTACTATTGTTTAACTTTCAATTCTAAATCAAAGTTAAAGTTTTCAAAATTTTCCAATTTTCTCAAATTTTTTCTAACGCCTTAAATTTTCGGAAAAATTCGCCATAGTCTCCTTTGCGCGGCTCGATCCGAAAAAAAAATGACAGTATATATATCACAAATATACATCTCATCAAGTAATGAGGCATCCCGCAGGGAAAAAAAGTGTAAAAGTACTGTATTTAATCCGAGATATGTACCTTATATTTTATTAGCAAGCATATACGGCTAATATAGCGCAAAAGCGAGCTCCAAATGCGAAGCAAACGCGATCCGCACCTACTAATTACTCAACAAACAACATGAGAATCATGCATATAGACAATAGTATCGATATACATCATATAGCAACATAATAACTATATATGTCACATAGCAAATGAAGTAAAAGCAACAAATGCAAACATCAACCAACATTCAACAAATTCATAATCAATATATATTCATTCATATTCTCATTAATATTAATGAATTGGTTTTCAATATAAATCACATTAGATTCATTAACATTGGATTTTATCAACATTCATTTTCAATTTGCTTATATCCACTAATTCATATTCAAGTTGGTTCACTTCCAATTTAAATTCAATTCTATTCAAATTTATTTACTTCTAATTTGAATTTCAATTACTTTAGCTTTAAATTTCATTAATCAATTTCATTAACACTTAATGAATTCATATACAATCAATCAACTAGCAATCATATAACAATCAATGTATATCAATTACAACCAAATTACTTTGCTTATATTCATTTAATTTAGTTTCAACACCATCACTTTCAATTGGTTTAATTAAATTGATCTTCATTCAACTATTCAACTTTCAAATAACATTAGATTTTAATGAATTACACTTACATTCATTATTTCTTATCAATTATTTTCATTCAATTGATTAACATTCAATCCATTCATTCAATTTAATTACAACAGTTGAATTTCATTTATATAACTTAAGTTCACATTTATTTAATCCATTTGATTATTTACTTCGATACGAAAATCAATTTTTATTCAACATCTCTTAAGTTATATTTCATTTCTAAAGTAAATTTCCATTTAACTTTAAATTCATTTTTATTTACAACTCATATTCATAAATATATTCATTAGTTTCACTTCTTATATATATAAGTTTATTTCACAATTGTAAATCACTTTAATTATAATTCAATTCTTATAATTCTTTTTGCTTATACAATTATTCTTTTATTTAGATTATTTAGACAACTAAACAATCAACTTATATACACTTTAATAATTCTGAAAAATTATTTTTTTATATACAAAATATAATCAAGGCAAAATTATTTCATTTACCCAATTTTAAAACAATATTGTGTCGAATTGTTCTATTTAAGTGTTTATAGATCCCTATCAACAACGTTAATTACTCGTATTAACCAGAATCTATATACCACTCAACAAAGCAATCATCACAATATAAAACAATTTTATATTCACTAACAAATACGCTCTCATAGCTATTATTACACTCAAACTCAATCTAGAGTACTACTGACTCTATCTCTAATGAGTAATACCCAACAGAACCATGGTTGTCGCTTAACCATAAGCCCTGATACCACATTGTCAGGACACGATTCTTCGTCTTCCGAAAATTCAACATCGACACTCACTTTATCGACTGCCGAGGAATCGAACGACGGAAAACCGAACACTGAGGGTTTTTTTTAAAGAATTTTAAGAAAAGAAAAGAAGAAGAAAGAAGAGAGAAGATGGAGAGGGAACAGAAGATAGAAAATTTTAAAACTGAAAGAAAAGAGAATAGAGAACATAGAGAATAGAAAAACAGAAGAAAAATAGGACGGAACAGAAAACAACAGAACAACACCAGAATCTCACAATTCGCAGCGGAACAACATATAATAATAAATGAATAATCTTTAAACAAAGAACTATATCAGTTATTACATTTTATACTTTACATCATATCATCATCAGAGTGTACAACAACAATATACAACATCAAATAGTGCAGCGGAAAAGGAAATACTATATAAGTAATACGCCATGCCATCCATCTTGCCTCCAGCAACTCCAGAATATCCAGAATATCCTGATAAACCTTAACTCTTAACTGCCCGTGTGGAAATTGGTGGGCACCCAGAGTTTAGAAAGGAAAACAATAAACTCCAAGTCAGTCATGTGACTGGTGTGAGAACTCAAAACAGTTTATTTATCTTTAAAATCAAAATAGAGAGATATTTTTAAATTCAATTCGCAATGCTTTTAAAAATGAGACTACCATAAGACCTCCTGCCACACACACAATGCAAACGCAGACTTGGAGAAGATTTCTCCTTATGATAGTCAAAGATGCTTGATACGTATTAAAATCAAATCAATTTTGATATTATTATTAGTGCATAGTGTAGAAAATTCATTTCGAAAGTAGAATATAAATCTTAGCCAGCATAGGTACCATTATATTATGCCTACTAATAGCTACCATATTAGATGGCAGGTTCTACAACTAAAACCGTACAAGTCACGTATTGTTTCTTTGGATTTCCAACAAATGGTCAGGCCAAGGAACTTCCCATTGCCACATGAGAATGCCTCTGAAAAGACATCCCCGAGAACCAAACCGGAACTCTGCCAACACAAGGCCGGGTTACCCCTAACTGGGTAACTACTGACACGAGCACGCCATTCCCCGATCGTAAACGACCTTTCTCACGGGATCCCGATAACCAACAACCACAAAGTAATAAATTCGTAGTAACCACATAGGTTAAATATCTGGGCTCCATACCATGATACCACCTCTATCCAGAAGGAAATGTACATACCCTAAAGGGTGCTACCCCTCATAACCTTGCCGCATCTTTCCTGTTTTGACCATTTCCGGGGTGTGAGGTTCGACGAAGTCACGTCCACAAAAACATACTTTATACAAAAGCCATGCTTTGGGTCAACAAATGATCAACACAATGATCACCAAGATAGACGATCAAATAAACGATCCTATCATAATAATCAACACAACGATCATTTACAGAAACACTCAGCATGTCACATTACCAAATTGGGAATATATCGCTGATAACTTCAACTATATAACCTCTGAGCTCGTACGTCTCAGAGAAGGGTGTTAAGCTAAAAGAATAAATTCTTCGCCACCAACAGAAATATATTTGAAAGAAATCGGCTTTATATCTCAACTTGTAATGTCAGACATACAATCCATACAAGTCTGTTCCGGGCTCGAACAAAACCGAAGGCACTTACAAAGAAGTCCTTGCAATCCGGATATTCACAATCCTGATCGGATTCACCATCACATATGGAGAACTCTATACCGTAGCTACTCGGTGCAGAGTAAATCGACAGGTCATCCTATCGCTCTCGCAAATACCGGGTCTTCAACACCGATCTTCAAATGCAATTCACAACGACGTATCACATATTCGGAATGGGTTATACGACCCCATGGTCCTTTCCCGGTTAACCCGAATAGTGAGCGCTTATTCAAAAATAAGTGTGGCATTCACATTCAAACAAATCACATCAATTACCCATTCAAAGGGAAATATTGATAGTCGGTTATTGAACTATCAATGGATATGCACACATCACCAGTTTCCAAATAATTTTCCAAATTATTTATTTTCCAAAAATATCTTTACAAGATATATTATTTCACACTTCAAAAATAAATCAACATTTATTTTCAAACAAATTCCCTTTCACATATAAATTCCATAATGAATTTATATTTCAAAATATTCATGCATATGATTTCAATTTATTCATTTCAATTTATCTTCAAAAAGATAAATTCTAAATATCACTTCATATTGGAAAACAATTCCATACTTATTTAATAAGTAATTCACAAATTTTACTTATTTTCAACACTTAGAAAATATTCAATATACTTAAATCGAAATTAAGTATATATTTCATTCTTTAAGGAAATCATTCTCTTAAACATATTTATTTGGGCCAAAACGAATGTTACGTAAAACATCGTTACGACAACCCAAAACCACTAGTATAGGGATTCGAAATTAAAATAGATATATAAATCCCAATACTATACAAAATATTTCCTTTCGGAAATCATTTACTATAACAACAGTGTTAAAGTCCATCATCTCCTTCTATTTCTCGAAAACGTCTATTTCAACAATAAATGTTGAAATCTATGGTTTCGAATCTCAACACATTTTAAAACATCGTTAGATCGTTTTAATTCTATTTAAAATATCACATTCTAAACATTTTCTTTAACATATTATTCACAGTTCAAAACGTGAATATACTTCATTAACAATTTCATCCTTTTATTCATTTTAAATTCAAAGGATTATTCACTATTCAAAAATGTGAATATAACTCCATTTATAGGTTTCAACAATTTACTTATCAAAATAAGTCATTTGCGAATTTATAAAACGACGTTTATAAATTCCATTTCTATTTATTTATAAAAACTTCCTTTTTATAATTTCCATATTAACCTATTCCAGTTTATAACTAAATTATAAACTAACGTTCATATTATAAGTTAATTACTTATAATAAATTTGTTTGCAAAAACCGTTTCTTTGAACTTCATAATTATAAATCTTAAAATCTATAAGATTCGATTATTCACCCAAATCTATTCCTTTAATAACTTTATAAATTTATAAATCTTACTATTTATAAATTTCATTCATAACTTTACCATTATAATTCTATAAATTCCATTCATTTACAAAATTCATTTTCGCTTCATTCAAACACTTATAAAAACTCGTTTTATAATATCAATATTTCAATTTATAAATATCCATTTATAAATCTCTTAATATAAATCAATTTATATTATTCTTTTAAAACGTCTTCAAATTCCTTTATTATTTCACCATTTTGATTCATAAAATAATTAAATTTTATAAATCCTATATTTAAACTTTTCACAATTATTTCAGAAATCCCAATTTAACTATTTTATAAAGTCACTAATTCCTTATTTTCAAAAAATCAGCTTTCAACTATATTTCTTAAAAATCATAATTTTTATAACTTTAAAAATTATAACGTTTATTTATTTATAATGGATCAATTCCAAAATATAGTATATTCTCAAAAATCAACTTTAAAAATCATTTTTAAAGTTCCAAATTTGGTCCAATGATGCTACATACCAAATAGTCAATCACGACAACAACGATATCATATATCGATATGATAATCAATCAAATATCAAAATATCTGAAATTAAATAAAAACTGTTGAGGAATCCAGTTGGATCCCTCCAACCTGTTTTCCTGCATCCAAAAAAACATTAGCACAATACCAATTTCGCTCCAGTACGAAATTATCGCGGTATATGGGATTTAAAATATTATCCGCTTAATAACGGCGTAATAGGGTCTCATCCGCTAAACAAAAAATGCGGGAAATCAATAACTCCAATATATACATATGCCAATATATATATATTGCTATCATATATAATACCAATTTCACTGTTTATGAAATATTCGCGGTATATGTTTTTATTAAATAACATCCGCTTAATAACGGCGTGTAATGTCTATTTTAACAATCAATAGATATCAATTAACATTCAAACATGCATTCAAATATTTTAAATCTAACTATTTAAAATAAAATCGAAACTGATTCGATTGAGTGAGAAGTTCTCACCTTGGTTTTAATTTCCGTTTCAGCGATTTATTTCGAATAAAATTAAACGGACGTTTAATTTTACCCAAAATTCTCACTAACTCCAAACGACTCCAAACCAACTCCATCGCGTAGTGCTCGTCCATATGATTCCAACGCAACTGGTTTCGCGCGTTTTCGACCTCGTATGAAAAAGTTATGAATTATTGAAGTTTGTACACGATTTATATACACAAATTTATAACTAACTTTAATAATTTAAACCCACATCACATATGGACCGTTAGATTTTGCCTCCATCAGATCCTAGCCGTGCGCATGATCTTCCTCTCCCTCACGCATCTCCTTCCAGGTTATCAACGTGAGCATGAACCCATGACTTAGAAACTAGGGTTTGATCTTGCTCCTCCATTTCTCAACGATACTTCATCAAACTACTTGCAATAGGAAGCTCTCGACCAAGGCTATGCTCGGCCAGAACAGTGATGAACTCGGCCACCTGATGAGCCTCGAAAGGCGTGCGCAGGCCCTGACTGTCGACCCCCCATTTCTCCCCCTCCGATGCTCCAAACACGATCAACTCCGTATGGATCTGAAGCCCTCTCCATCCTCTACAACCTTGCAGTTGAACACTTCGCCTAATTGTCGATGGATTGTGAGTGATTGAGGAATGAAATTGGGACAATTCTGGCCGTTCAGGGGGGTGTGGCGGCTGTGCAGTTTTGATTAGGGTTAGGGTTATTTTTTTTATCAAATTATGAAGAGGTGGGTCTATTTATAGAGTTTCGTTCGACACTATTCATCCGGAAATTCCGAACTCCGATTTACGCGCCGTAACCAGCGTTTCTAGGGTTTACCCCGCGTTCCGGACACAATGGAACAGGTTTCGAAAGCTAATTCGGAAGTATGTGCGAGTTATGGCTATAAACGCTCAATTTAAATTAAACCGATTTAAGCGATTTTCTAGGCGTTTTAATTTGCACCGGACAAACGGTAAATCCAATTGACTTGAAATTTGAAACCTTACAATAACATCACATTACGGATCCGATGAAACTGGTTTCGTGGAAATCCGAGACTTTTTGAAAAATGGCTATTTTCACTCGTCAAATTTAAATTAAAAATAATTCGATGCGTTTTGAGCTGCCACGATCAAACGATAACTCCGATTGACACGAAATTTGAAATCCGGTAATAACTAACTATTACGGATCCAATGGAACTGGTTTCGTTCAATTCTGAGACTGTTCAAAAATTGACTATTTTCACTAGTCGATTTTAATATTAAAATATTCAATTTTCACAAATTAACTTTTAATTCGATTTTAAAAGTTCTAAAATATCATTCTAACTTCCATATGATAAAATAAAATTTTACAAATCATTTTCAATCATATTTAACCCAATTTTCAATTATTTCCATAATTTAACGTATTAAATTATCGATTTAATTATCCAATTAAATCCAATAATTCAAATAAAAATTTATTTGACTTATAAATTCACTTTTTAATATTTAAAATTAATTAAATATTCATATTTTAATTTCTAAAAATTCTGGGTCGTTACAATCTTCCCTACTTAAAAGAATTTCGTCCCGAAATTACAAGTAAGAAAAGTTATAGAATTTATTTACTTTCCAAAATCCATAGTTAAACTTCTTACAATAACTTACTAAGTTTTCAAATCATACTTAGTTGTCCTTTCAAAAACAACTACTATTGTTTAACTTTCAATTCTAAATCAAAGTTAAAGTTTTCAAAATTTTCCAATTTTCTCAAATTTTTTCTAACGCCTTAAATTTTCGGAAAAATTCGCCATAGTCTCCTTTGCGCGGCTCGATCCGAAAAAAAAATGACAGTATATATATCACAAATATACATCTCATCAAGTAATGAGGCATCCCGCAGGGAAAAAAAGTGTAAAAGTACTGTATTTAATCCGAGATATGTACCTTATATTTTATTAGCAAGCATATACGGCTAATATAGCGCAAAAGCGAGCTCCAAATGCGAAGCAAACGCGATCCGCACCTACTAATTACTCAACAAACAACATGAGAATCATGCATATAGACAATAGTATCGATATACATCATATAGCAACATAATAACTATATATGTCACATAGCAAATGAAGTAAAAGCAACAAATGCAAACATCAACCAACATTCAACAAATTCATAATCAATATATATTCATTCATATTCTCATTAATATTAATGAATTGGTTTTCAATATAAATCACATTAGATTCATTAACATTGGATTTTATCAACATTCATTTTCAATTTGCTTATATCCACTAATTCATATTCAAGTTGGTTCACTTCCAATTTAAATTCAATTCTATTCAAATTTATTTACTTCTAATTTGAATTTCAATTACTTTAGCTTTAAATTTCATTAATCAATTTCATTAACACTTAATGAATTCATATACAATCAATCAACTAGCAATCATATAACAATCAATGTATATCAATTACAACCAAATTACTTTGCTTATATTCATTTAATTTAGTTTCAACACCATCACTTTCAATTGGTTTAATTAAATTGATCTTCATTCAACTATTCAACTTTCAAATAACATTAGATTTTAATGAATTACACTTACATTCATTATTTCTTATCAATTATTTTCATTCAATTGATTAACATTCAATCCATTCATTCAATTTAATTACAACAGTTGAATTTCATTTATATAACTTAAGTTCACATTTATTTAATCCATTTGATTATTTACTTCGATACGAAAATCAATTTTTATTCAACATCTCTTAAGTTATATTTCATTTCTAAAGTAAATTTCCATTTAACTTTAAATTCATTTTTATTTACAACTCATATTCATAAATATATTCATTAGTTTCACTTCTTATATATATAAGTTTATTTCACAATTGTAAATCACTTTAATTATAATTCAATTCTTATAATTCTTTTTGCTTATACAATTATTCTTTTATTTAGATTATTTAGACAACTAAACAATCAACTTATATACACTTTAATAATTCTGAAAAATTATTTTTTTATATACAAAATATAATCAAGGCAAAATTATTTCATTTACCCAATTTTAAAACAATATTGTGTCGAATTGTTCTATTTAAGTGTTTATAGATCCCTATCAACAACGTTAATTACTCGTATTAACCAGAATCTATATACCACTCAACAAAGCAATCATCACAATATAAAACAATTTTATATTCACTAACAAATACGCTCTCATAGCTATTATTACACTCAAACTCAATCTAGAGTACTACTGACTCTATCTCTAATGAGTAATACCCAACAGAACCATGGTTGTCGCTTAACCATAAGCCCTGATACCACATTGTCAGGACACGATTCTTCGTCTTCCGAAAATTCAACATCGACACTCACTTTATCGACTGCCGAGGAATCGAACGACGGAAAACCGAACACTGAGGGTTTTTTTTAAAGAATTTTAAGAAAAGAAAAGAAGAAGAAAGAAGAGAGAAGATGGAGAGGGAACAGAAGATAGAAAATTTTAAAACTGAAAGAAAAGAGAATAGAGAACATAGAGAATAGAAAAACAGAAGAAAAATAGGACGGAACAGAAAACAACAGAACAACACCAGAATCTCACAATTCGCAGCGGAACAACATATAATAATAAATGAATAATCTTTAAACAAAGAACTATATCAGTTATTACATTTTATACTTTACATCATATCATCATCAGAGTGTACAACAACAATATACAACATCAAATAGTGCAGCGGAAAAGGAAATACTATATAAGTAATACGCCATGCCATCCATCTTGCCTCCAGCAACTCCAGAATATCCAGAATATCCTGATAAACCTTAACTCTTAACTGCCCGTGTGGAAATTGGTGGGCACCCAGAGTTTAGAAAGGAAAACAATAAACTCCAAGTCAGTCATGTGACTGGTGTGAGAACTCAAAACAGTTTATTTATCTTTAAAATCAAAATAGAGAGATATTTTTAAATTCAATTCGCAATGCTTTTAAAAATGAGACTACCATAAGACCTCCTGCCACACACACAATGCAAACGCAGACTTGGAGAAGATTTCTCCTTATGATAGTCAAAGATGCTTGATACGTATTAAAATCAAATCAATTTTGATATTATTATTAGTGCATAGTGTAGAAAATTCATTTCGAAAGTAGAATATAAATCTTAGCCAGCATAGGTACCATTATATTATGCCTACTAATAGCTACCATATTAGATGGCAGGTTCTACAACTAAAACCGTACAAGTCACGTATTGTTTCTTTGGATTTCCAACAAATGGTCAGGCCAAGGAACTTCCCATTGCCACATGAGAATGCCTCTGAAAAGACATCCCCGAGAACCAAACCGGAACTCTGCCAACACAAGGCCGGGTTACCCCTAACTGGGTAACTACTGACACGAGCACGCCATTCCCCGATCGTAAACGACCTTTCTCACGGGATCCCGATAACCAACAACCACAAAGTAATAAATTCGTAGTAACCACATAGGTTAAATATCTGGGCTCCATACCATGATACCACCTCTATCCAGAAGGAAATGTACATACCCTAAAGGGTGCTACCCCTCATAACCTTGCCGCATCTTTCCTGTTTTGACCATTTCCGGGGTGTGAGGTTCGACGAAGTCACGTCCACAAAAACATACTTTATACAAAAGCCATGCTTTGGGTCAACAAATGATCAACACAATGATCACCAAGATAGACGATCAAATAAACGATCCTATCATAATAATCAACACAACGATCATTTACAGAAACACTCAGCATGTCACATTACCAAATTGGGAATATATCGCTGATAACTTCAACTATATAACCTCTGAGCTCGTACGTCTCAGAGAAGGGTGTTAAGCTAAAAGAATAAATTCTTCGCCACCAACAGAAATATATTTGAAAGAAATCGGCTTTATATCTCAACTTGTAATGTCAGACATACAATCCATACAAGTCTGTTCCGGGCTCGAACAAAACCGAAGGCACTTACAAAGAAGTCCTTGCAATCCGGATATTCACAATCCTGATCGGATTCACCATCACATATGGAGAACTCTATACCGTAGCTACTCGGTGCAGAGTAAATCGACAGGTCATCCTATCGCTCTCGCAAATACCGGGTCTTCAACACCGATCTTCAAATGCAATTCACAACGACGTATCACATATTCGGAATGGGTTATACGACCCCATGGTCCTTTCCCGGTTAACCCGAATAGTGAGCGCTTATTCAAAAATAAGTGTGGCATTCACATTCAAACAAATCACATCAATTACCCATTCAAAGGGAAATATTGATAGTCGGTTATTGAACTATCAATGGATATGCACACATCACCAGTTTCCAAATAATTTTCCAAATTATTTATTTTCCAAAAATATCTTTACAAGATATATTATTTCACACTTCAAAAATAAATCAACATTTATTTTCAAACAAATTCCCTTTCACATATAAATTCCATAATGAATTTATATTTCAAAATATTCATGCATATGATTTCAATTTATTCATTTCAATTTATCTTCAAAAAGATAAATTCTAAATATCACTTCATATTGGAAAACAATTCCATACTTATTTAATAAGTAATTCACAAATTTTACTTATTTTCAACACTTAGAAAATATTCAATATACTTAAATCGAAATTAAGTATATATTTCATTCTTTAAGGAAATCATTCTCTTAAACATATTTATTTGGGCCAAAACGAATGTTACGTAAAACATCGTTACGACAACCCAAAACCACTAGTATAGGGATTCGAAATTAAAATAGATATATAAATCCCAATACTATACAAAATATTTCCTTTCGGAAATCATTTACTATAACAACAGTGTTAAAGTCCATCATCTCCTTCTATTTCTCGAAAACGTCTATTTCAACAATAAATGTTGAAATCTATGGTTTCGAATCTCAACACATTTTAAAACATCGTTAGATCGTTTTAATTCTATTTAAAATATCACATTCTAAACATTTTCTTTAACATATTATTCACAGTTCAAAACGTGAATATACTTCATTAACAATTTCATCCTTTTATTCATTTTAAATTCAAAGGATTATTCACTATTCAAAAATGTGAATATAACTCCATTTATAGGTTTCAACAATTTACTTATCAAAATAAGTCATTTGCGAATTTATAAAACGACGTTTATAAATTCCATTTCTATTTATTTATAAAAACTTCCTTTTTATAATTTCCATATTAACCTATTCCAGTTTATAACTAAATTATAAACTAACGTTCATATTATAAGTTAATTACTTATAATAAATTTGTTTGCAAAAACCGTTTCTTTGAACTTCATAATTATAAATCTTAAAATCTATAAGATTCGATTATTCACCCAAATCTATTCCTTTAATAACTTTATAAATTTATAAATCTTACTATTTATAAATTTCATTCATAACTTTACCATTTATAATTCTATAAATTCCATTCATTTACAAAATTCATTTTCGCTTCATTCAAACACTTATAAAAACTCGTTTTATAATATCAATATTTCAATTTATAAATATCCATTTATAAATCTCTTAATATAAATCAATTTATATTATTATTTTAAAACGTCTTCAAATTCCTTTATTATTTCACCATTTTGATTCATAAAATAATTAAATTTTATAAATCCTATATTTAAACTTTTCACAATTATTTCAGAAATCCCAATTTAACTATTTTATAAAGTCACTAATTCCTTATTTTCAAAAAATCAGCTTTCAACTATATTTCTTAAAAATCATAATTTTTATAACTTTAAAAATTATAACGTTTATTTATTTATAATGGATCAATTCCAAAATATAGTATATTCTCAAAAATCAACTTTAAAAATCATTTTTAAAGTTCCAAATTTGGTCCAATGATGCTACATACCAAATAGTCAATCACGACAACAACGATATCATATATCGATATGATAATCAATCAAATATCAAAATATTTGAAATTAAATAAAAACTGTTGAGGAATCCAGTTGGATCCCTCCAATCTGTTTTCCTGCATCCAAAAAAACATTAGCACAATACCAATTTCGCTCCAGTACGAAATTATCGCGGTATATGGGATTTAAAATATTATCCACTTAATAACGGCGTAATAGGGTCTCATCCGCTAAACAAAAAATGCGGAAAATCAATAACTCCAATATATACATTTGCCAATATATATATATTGCTATCATATATAATACCAATTTCACTGTTTATGAAATATTCGCGGTATATGTTTTTATTAAATAACATCCGCTTAATAACGGCGTATAATGTCTATTTTAACAATCAATAGATATCAATCAACATTCAAACATGCATTCAAATATTTTAAATCTAACTATTTAAAATAAAATCGAAACTGATTCGATTGAGTGAGAAGTTCTCACCTTGGTTTTAATTTCCGTTTCAGCGATTTATTTCGAATAAAATTAAACGGACGTTTAATTTTACCCAAAATTCTCACTAACTCCAAACGACTCCAAACCAACTCCATCGCGTAGTGCTCGTCCATATGATTCCAACGCAACTGGTTTCGCGCGTTTTCGACCTCGTATGAAAAAGTTATGAATTATTGAAGTTTGTACACGATTTATATACACAAATTTATAACTAACTTTAATAATTTAAACCCACATCACATATGGACCGTTAGATTTTGCCTCCATCAGATCCTAGCCGTGCGCATGATCTTCCTCTCCCTCACGCATCTCCTTCCAGGTTATCAACGTGAGCATGAACCCATGACTTAGAAACTAGGGTTTGATCTTGCTCCTCCATTTCTCAACGATACTTCATCAAACTACTTGCAATAGAAAGCTCTCGACCAAGGCTATGCTCGGCCAGAACAGTGATGAACTCGGCCACCTGATGAGCCTCGAAAGGCGTGCGCAGGCCCTGACTGTCGGCCCCCCATTTCTCCCCCTCCGATGCTCCAAACACGATCAACTCCGTATGGATCTGAAGCCCTCTCCATCCTCTACAACCTTGCAGTTGAACACTTCGCCTAATTGTCGATGGATTGTGAGTGATTGAGGAATGAAATTGGGACAATTCTGGCCGTTCAGGGGGGTGTGGCGGCTGTGCAGTTTTGATTAGGGTTAGGGTTATTTTTTTTATCAAATTATGAAGAGGTGGGTCTATTTATAGAGTTTCGTTCGACACTATTCATCCGAAAATTCCGAACTCCGATTTACGCGCCGTAACCAGCGTTTCTAGGGTTTACCCCGCGTTCTGGACACAATGGAACAGGTTTCGAAAGCTAATTCGGAAGTATGTGCGAGATATGGCTATAAACGCTCAATTTAAATTAAACCGATTTAAGCGATTTTCTAGGCGTTTTAATTTGTACCGGACAAACGGTAAATCCAATTGACTTGAAATTTGAAACCTTACAATAATATCACATTACGGATCCGATGAAACTAGTTTCGTCGAAATCCGAGACTTTTTGAAAAATGGCTATTTTCACTCGTCAAATTTAAATTAAAAATAATTCGATGCGTTTTGAGCTGCCACGATCAAACGATAACTCCGATTGGCACGAAATTTGAAATCCGGTAACAACTAACTATTACGGATCTAATGGAACTGGTTTCGTTCAATTCTAAGACTGTTCAAAAATTGACTATTTTCACTAGTCGATTTTAATATTAAAATATTCAATTTTCACAAATTAACTTTTAATTCGATTTTAAAAGTTCTAAAATATCATTCTAACTTCCATATGATAAAATAAAATTTTACAAATCATTTTCAATCATATTTAACCCAATTTTCAATTGTTTCCATAATTTAACGTATTAAATTATCGATTTAATTATCCAATTAAATCCAATAATTCAAATAAAAATTTATTTGACTTATAAATTCACTTTTTAATATTTAAAATTAATTAAATATTCATATTTTAATTTCTAAAAATTCTGGGTCGTTACAATATTTTACCATCTACTAAGTCTATATATAACAAATATAGAATATACCATCATAATAGCTAAGGATAAGTATTCATAATCATATCCTTTGTCTTCTAAGTACAGTCTTTCTCGTTGTCACTCTATTGGACCTTCCCTAATTTGACCGTTTCATTCCTTAACTCCTTCTCACCTCTCGCTACAATTCAAACTGGGTGTCTTATAAAAGTCAAATCATATTCTACTACTAAATCTTTCAATGCAGTCGGAGCAATGATAGTCTCTGGATCTTGCACATACTTACTAAGATGAGAAACATGAAACACATTATGGACACCTGCGAAACTACTCAGTAACTGTTCTCGATACGTGAGTTTTTCGATCCTCTCTATGATAGGGAATGGTCCAACATTCCTTGGTGTTAGTTTCCCTGACTTTCCAAATTATAACACACCCTCCATTGGTGATACTTTAATGAAAAAATAATCTCTAACTAAGAACTATAAATCTTTATGCCTTTTATTTGTGTACCTTTTTTGTCTAGATTAAGCTCCTCTCATCCTATCTCAGATTTACTCAATCTTCTCTTACCATATCTAGACCAAGGACTAATCTATCTTCGGTCTCCAACCAACATGATAGTGATTTGCGTGGTTTTCCATACAAAGCTTCGAAGGCGTCATTCCTATACTAGTCTGATAACTATTATTAGAGGAAAATTCAACTAAATGCAAATGGTCTTCCCATGTCCTACCAAAGTCTAGTACACAAGTCCTCAACAAATCTTCAAGTACCTTATTGAGTCTATTTGTGTAACCATATGTCTATGGGTGATAAGTAGTACTCATCTTAAGCTTGGTACCTAATACCTCTTGTAGAATCTTTCAGAATTCACTAGAAAAAAAACATCTCTATCACTGACTATACTACTAGGAATTTCACGATGTTTAACAATATTGTTCATAAACATCTTAGCCAATGCGGGTGCCATCCTGGTTGAATTAATGGGAATAAAGTGTGCACTTTTGGTCAGTCTATCCACTATGATCCGTTATCTTTCATTTCCTCTATTTGACCTTGGCAACCAATCAATAAAATTCATGGATATTGAATCCCATTTTCAAACTAGTATATCTTAAGGCTGAAGCAATCCGCTCGACTTCTGATGTTCGTCTTTCACTTACTGGAAATTTGCACATTGCTTCACCCATAGCCTACATTACTTTTTCATACCTTCCTAGGAGAAACTTCTCTTCATATCCTGATAGATCTTAGTTCCCCCAAGCTGAATTATAAACTTCGATCGATGACACTCCTTAAGAACTTCCTTTCTTAGGTTATCAACATCTGGAATACATAACTATAACACCCCTAATTTTTGATAACATTATTCAGGAGATTTAATTAGATAAATTAAGTAGAATAATGTAAATGTTAAGTAATAAGGGGATTGAGACATGAATTAGTTAATTAAGGCTTGCCTTACATAATAATTAATGGTCTTAAGAATTGGTTTTTGGTTAATTAAATTGCATAAGGGTATAATTAGAATTGCCACCCAATGACCCTTCCCCCTACATATGTTCTTTCCTACCTTATTATTCATATTCACGTCATTTTAAAAATGAAAGTGCAAACCAAAAGATAGAGGAATGACTGTCCATTAAGAGGAAGAAGAAAATCAAATTAAAGCTAGAGAATCAAGCTTAGGGTAAATAATCTCAATCAAAGATCTTATCTAGATCAAGGTGAATAATAATTCCATCTCTATTTTGTTTTAAATCATATGCTTTCGGATCTAAGGGTAAATTTGTTTTATGATATATTGGATGATGTTATGCTTGACTCATGATTTATTTGGTTAAAACAAGATTATTTAAAAAAGCTTTTGTAGGTTTTTGGTAAAAATCGATATTTAAAATGCTTAAATTCCATGGTAAAATTTTATGTTACGAGATACACGATTTTGGAGTTGGTGTTCAATTTTGATATTTTTCCAAGCTATGAAAAGATTGCTATGAATTTTCAAAGGAAATTATGGTTATTTGGGTTTATAAATTTATTTTGAAAATTTTATTAAGAATTTGGGTTTGAAATTTTGATATGTTAGATAACATGATTAAAGTGAATTTTTGGAATTTTTGGATATTTTTCCAAAGTGATTTGCTATGCAAAATAAATTATTTTAGAAGAGGGAATTCTTTATAAAATTGGAAGGGATTATTTGATTAACTTAACTATGCTTTGATCTAGTATTAGCGGCAATAATTTTTGGATAACAATTTGAAATGGTTAATGCAACCAATCTGGAGTTGACACATGGCATGTTAGTTAGAGAAAAGTTTGCTTAAAGTAGTATAAAACCTGGTTTACTCAAAAATTTGGTTCCGCCTACTTAGGAAAGCACCTTTCGACATAGAAGCTTCCGCCTTCATCCTTTTCGAAACCAGCTATGCCAAAACCAATACACTAGGTATCACTATGATAGAACGAAGTGGATTGGAGATAGGTAATAGATTAAGTGTCGAAAACCTAGCTTCCAAGGGAGTCGAAACCTTAGTTTGTTTTTAAAAGAAAAGCATCTACCTTTTTTTGATTTAAACTTACATAGAGTCGAAGCATTTGGTTTTGAAAGAGGATTTAAAAATATTTTGAAAGGATTGCCACTAACATAAGATTGCTTTCGACTGGGTTCCTTACGAAAGAATGTTTTGAAAGAAGGGATTCCGACCTAGTCGAAACCCTACTGCCATTTCCTAACCTTTCGATGGTATTGAAGATATCAATGTTGTCGGAATGTACTTTGTTTTATAAAGTTTAAGCCACTTCCTATTGCTTTCAAAAGGAGTTAAGGGTTTCGAAGGTGATGGTTTTGAAAGGGATTTCGATGCCAACCTTCTAATGTTTTACCCAGATGTTAAATACTTTCAAAACAGATAATGCCGACACCATAATGTTTTCCCCAAAAATTTTATATGATAAAGTATATTTTCGAAAGAGTTTCATTCGCCTATATTCATTTTTGCCTATACAATGTTTGAAGTATAAACCCAATGCTTTCAAAAGAGGGACTTTCAATGATTTCGGAAGGGTTACTTCCATTGGCGTCAAAAGGGATACTTTAAACTAGTTTCGAAGTTAAGCTTCTAAAGGTTAAAGAATAATACTTTACTAAAATTGAAAGGTTTAGAAATGATGGTTTTAAAGTATTAAAAGGCAGGAGCCCAATTTTTTGAAGATAGAATTTTAAGGCTTGCAAAGGAAGTCATTCTATGAAGTCGAAAGCTAGGTTTCAAAAGCATCGAATGGTTTTATAACCCAAACTCTATTTTAATAATGGTTTTAAAAAGAAGATTCCTTTGATAAGTTAAAAAGTTAAAAAGATTAACCATGTTTATATTAAACCCACATGAGTGGTATTTCCACATTGTTATGTATGGTTCTTTAGATATGAATATATTCACTTTATAATGGACCCATGACAGCATTTTGGGGATAATGGGTAGAAGAGCCAGATTGATTAACCCAATAGTGAATATAAATTGATTAAACTCCTAAATGAGTAGAATTGCATCGAGGTGGTAAGGAAGACCAGAATATAGGATGCTAAAATATAAAAGGAAGATATTGGCAGGGGCCAATAGGCTCTCAGTAAGCCCATGAAAACTGTGTATATGAAAAGATATTGGCAGGGGCCAATAAGTTCATAGTTAGCCTATGAAAACTATGAAAACTATGTAAAAAGTAAGATGTCAGAAAGACAGGTTCATAGTAAACCCATAAAAACTATGATTGGATGACCCCAATGCCTAGTCATGTGTTGGCAAAGCAACTGGGGTGATGACATATTCGATACTATCTAGTAATGGGTAGGTCAGTCTTGTGTTGGTAGGGATCAAGAGGTTCGATCTTGGTACATTTTCTAGATGTGTACTGTGATAGGTGGTACCCCAATGCCTAGTCATTGTATGAAATCCATCCCCCGATAAGCGTCGTACGATTTTGATTTGCCCAAATATGTTGAAATGTGAGATGCAAGCATTTCAACTATTTTCATATTTTACTTTGACCTCTAGACAATATTATAATATCACTGGATTTTCTAATATAAAGATTTTGGTTATCATAAGGTAAAAACATGTCCGTATTTATGTGCAAACTGGTCTTACGAGATACCTTTGATTGTAAAGGATTTTAAAAAGTTATAATAAATAAAATTTCTTGTGATTTAATTTCTCAAGCTGGTTTTACCAGACTAGCCCGGGCCTTGTTTTCCTACAATGCTCGGGCCAGAGCGAGCATATTTCTAGGTTTAGATGGGTATTTTTGTGCTTCAAGAGAGAAGCTGGAGGCTCAAAGTTGTATTCACGTAGATGATTATATTTCCATTGCATGCATTGTTGTATATTATTCAGCAATTATTAAGGCAGGTTGTTATAACTGTTCAGGCTGAAATATTTTAGTATACTCTAATTGATATCTGTGTATACTTGTATTATATATTTGTTTTTTTGTAAAGGATTGTTATATATTATAAATTATTCGTTCTGCTATGAGATTCTATGCTGTTTAGTTCTTCTGTCTTCTTCCTTCTTTTCTTTTTCCAAACTATCAGCTTTCCCATTCAATTTAGGTTAGACATGTGTGGTTTATTGTCAACTTAAACTGTACGGAAATGTGGGTCATTATAATATGGTATCAGAGCTTAGTTTGAGTGAACATCTAGGCTTTGGTGGGGTTTACTCATTAGAAATAGAGTCAATAGCACCCTAGAGTGAATTTGAGTGTATATAAGAGCACGTATTTGTTAGTGATATAAAAATGTTTTGTATCGTATTGTTTGTGTTGTTGAGTGGCTTAAGAATTCTGGTCGATGTGTTTGGCTAACGTTATCGATAGGGATTTCCTAAACAGACGAATAAGACCAATTGACATGGTGTTGTTTTAAAATGGGTAAGTGAAATGATGTTACCTAGAAATATATTTTATAAGAATAAATTTTCGTAGTTATTCTCGTTTTGCTTGGTTATTCGGAAGGATAATATTCCATCATTATCATCTAGGATTTGATCGCCATGCTTACCCATTTCTGAGCATTGACTATTATCCACTAATCTAACTTAGATCTTCTCTTTTTGAAACCTAGATTGGATAGATAGGAATTTTCGAAACATTCAAACGAATACCTTGTGAATCAAGTTACACAATCTGAATATAAGGCATTCGTTGATAATGTTGAGTTAAAATTTGATTTCTAAGGGTGTTTATTTAAAAAGATAATTTGAATATTCTGGAATGAATATTTTAGAAATAAAGATGGATTTTATTAAGTTTAGATAAATATTGTTTTATTTCGAAGAAAATTTGAATATTGTGAAAAGAATATTCAGAAACAATTTTATGTAAAGGTTGATTTGATCAAGTTTAATAAATATTGTTTATTTGAAATTTGGAATATTATGAAATAATATTTGGGAAATGTTGTATACAAAAGTTAGTTGTTTTGAAATTGGGGTTTTATAAAAGAGGTTTATTAAAAGAAAACTTAAATATTTCTGAAATATATACTTGAAAAAAAAAAGATTTATATGAGGAAGTTAGAATATTTTCACAATAAATATTTGTGGAATGATTTCCTTTAAAAGGAAATATTTTATAATTTGATCAATAAAAATGCATGTGTAAATAAAATAAATTTGAGAATTTAAGTCCCGATAATTTTGGCAAGAAGGTTTTCGAGTTTAAAGGGTTAACAATAGTAGTTGAAATATTTTCGAAATTCTTAGCAAGGAATTGTTACCGTTAGGACTTTCCTATAAAATTGTTTAGATAAAATAAATTTTGATTTGTATTACTATAAAGTAAATATGTATGTTACAATTCAAATGATTTTAAAGAAAGAAATATTAGTTTTATTTGAGATAGTTTTAGAGTATAAATGATGTTGGAAATGGTAGTGATAGTTTACAAAAATATATTTTAAGTATAATTCTTTTGAGAAGAAAATTTAAAAAGAAAGATGTCAAGGCCCATTTTTCCATACCCTTTGAATTGACAATAAACCACACATGTCCAACTCAATTTGCATGAAATGACGGAACATGAAGTGTAATTAAGAAAAATAGACAGAACATAATCTCACACGAATGGAACAACATATAATCTTGAACAATATCTTTATAATGGAAAAAATTTTAAATACATATATCAGAGTCTAACTTAAATTCAGCTTGGACATGTATAAACATTTGTCCTTACAATTGCTGACAAATATCAAACCAAAACAAACAAAACACGGTTGATAATAGAATATGTCTATACGTAGATGAATATCTCTAGCTCTCCTTTGGAAACTCCAACCTTCTTCAACTAAACCTGAAACTCATCGGATCTGACCCGAATATTGAAAATACCCGGATCAGGCTTGATAAATCAGCGTAAGAAAACTCAATAATAAATGACAGTGTCATATATCAGCTTTTAAATAAAAAAAAATTGAAAAGAAAGAGTGTCTCATAAGACAACACCCACAGATAAACACGGATGAGTTTTTACCTTATGATAACTAAAATACTTTTATATCAAAACCTTTGATATTATTTCCAATGACGTATCTTTGAAAACATTTGCAAATAAACTTATTAATCTTATCTGAAATGGTTACCCATATAGTATTTCGAGGCTATTCATTACGCCAATACAAATAAAACCGCGGATCTTATTAGAGAATGAACTTCCATACAAATGACCAGGTGAAAGGGACTACCTTCCAATGGGTACACCTTTAGATGGATGTACCAAGGACCATCATAAGGATCCTCTACCAACACAAGACCGGCCTATCTCTGTGACTAGATAGTACCGAATATGTCATCCCGGTTGTTACCGACCTTTAAATTGGGCTCCCGAGCATACAAACCACGTTAATTTACATCCCAAACGTCATAGCGGGAAGAAGTATATTTAGAAGGGGATGATCGTACCCTCATTGGGAATGACCCACTTAGCCTTGCCGCATCCAACCCTATTTCGGTCGTTTTCGATTGATGAGGCTTGGAAAAATGATTACATTTTCACATAGCACATATCACATCTCTGAATGCCACATTGTCATTTCCATTGATTACTAATTTCCTTCCACAAAAATACAATCCTTAAGCTCGTATGTCTCAAAGAGGGTGTTAAGCTAAAAGAAGTTGCCTTCCCCGGCACCATAGATGTATGTTTGTAAAAAACAATGAATGTAATCTTTAGAAATGCAATGTTAGATAAACGTCCATACAGTTGTCCACGAACAGGACAAACCGAAAGCATCTCCTACTACCACTAGTAGCGAGTTGTCGTTACAATCCGAAAAATCTCAACAATGAAGAGGCCACTATAATAAATAACTCTATAATGGGTGCAACCCAGAGCATGTCAACAAGCAGTCCTCACACTATGAAGATCCACGTTCTTCAATAATTTACATCTTCAACATGTCTTCACATTCGAACATATACATTGGTTCGAAGTGGTTTTTCGGGTAGGAATCACCTAAATCTGACCCCGGTTCCTTTGAAATCCAATTATCGATAAAAAATGAATATGAGCATACAGGATCATTAAGTCTTTTTTCACTTTAATTCTTTTCGTATGATTTCGAAATCTCTTTCTTTTTATTTTGAATAATTTTAAGTAATTCATTCTTTTGCTTTGGATAATATCTCAAATTTCCTTACCTAACTCTCAATCCAAATTCCTTAACTTTTAGGTGGGTCAAAAACAATGTTATTTAAGTTTTATGATAAACCCTAAAATCAATCTTAGCAAACTTTTTTGAGCAAATAGGATTATAGAAATAATTCTGATTTTACTCATTTCCATATTCAACAACTACTGTGGGTGGAATAATGGTGAAATCACCTTTCAAATTCCACGAAAAGGACAAGTTCCCTCTACGGATTTTAATACCAAGTATAAAAAGATTATCTCTATGCAATCCAAGTCGTAATTTGTTCATTTTGGAGATCGTTTATAATTTTGGATAATACCGATCATCTTTTATTTTAGAAACTCAATACAATCTTTTTAGAGCATCCAGGTTTTTCTTTAGATCTGTTCCACCCCTCACCTAAGAAAAGAAATAGAGACCCGGTATGTTTAGGGCACTGGTTGCTCTATCCCTAACCTTAGTTAAACACCTTGTTTTATATTCCCAGATCTCATAGGTGGGACAAATGTACTAATCGTTTCTTCATACTCAGTTAACAACTTTATTTTTGAATTGATTATATTCCAAATTTTCAATCAAATGCTTAGTTTTCATTTTAAAAAATTCACAATTGATTCCAAGAAAAATCGTCACGTTTAAACTCATATTCAAAAAGTTATAGAATTCGTAGCATAAAAAATGCTGCGGAAAGTCCCCGTCCTCTCTCTCAACTTTAACAGTAATTCGAACTCTTAAAAAAAATAAAAAAATAAATGGCCGTACCCGGCCTCATCAAATTGAACTCGACGGTTAAGAGGGCGCTAACGCGTGAGAATAGAGAGGGGGAGGCTTCTGGCCACGATTGGATCTCGCGTACGCGCGCGCGCGATAGAGGCAATATCGATTTGGGGGATTCAAGGTTGCAGCGCGCGCTCGGGAAGGATTCGCGAGCTCGATGATAGGCCGAGCACGATCGAAGTGGAGATACGCGAGCTCGATGATAGGCCGAGCGCGATCGAAGTGGAGATTGGAGTAGGGTTACGATTTGAGGAGAAGCAAAGAATGGTCGCGATGTTTGATGAGGGTTGCTCGCATTTATGGTGGCGGCTGCGGTCGAGAATTGGCATCAGCTTTGATTTTTAGGGCCGTGATAGGTCGAAGAAGGGATTTCAATCTGAGTACGATGAGGTAACTTCTGTATGTTTATTTTTTTGTAATAGACAAGTTTTTACTCGAAGAAATTTTTACATGTTAGTTAGTAAAAAGAAATTATTGATTAACAGTAAGTTGTTAAGACAATTTAATTCTTAAATTTATTTAAAAGAAATTGGTTTTAAGATAAAAGTATTGGTTTAAAATTTTAATCCTTTGATTAAAATTAAATCAGTAATTAAAAGTAAATCATCGGTTAAAATTTAATTGTTAATTAATTAAATTTATGAAATGAAAATTTAATTGTTTGTTTTGATTCAAATATTAACAAAATCATAAAATTATTTATACAAGGCCGAAATCGAGGAAACCAAGGCAAGTTTGAGGTGGACTGCAAATAAAAGCAAAGGTGAGTAAATCTCACGCTATTAGATTTCTATTTGAGTTTAAATGGTTAAATTAAAATATTTGATTGAATGATTCAGTTGATTTGATATGCACTGTGAATTGATGATTTGGTGATTTTGGTATTGGATGGTTCTCGAGTTAATGGTTGCTTAACTCGAAGTATTGGGAATTTTAAGTTGTTCTAAATTTAAAACAATAAATAAGAAGATGTTTCTGTTTGAAAGTTACTAACGACTTAATGATTTGTGATACATTAAATTAGTAGGATAATTGAAATGGATAATTAATTAATTTAATTAGTTAATGATTTGGGTTATTTAATTCAGTAATTAAAGGTTTGAATAAATAATAAATTAAGTTGTAAGTTAATTAACTAAGTATAAAGAATTCAGAATAATCATTTGATAGTGTGATAAATAATTACTTAATGTAATTAATAAAATATAGTTACTTTGTGAAATTTATCAAGATATTAATTAAGGTAATTAATTAAGGAGTAACTAATTTATTAATGAAGTAAATAAAATAATAGTTAATTACATATTGAGATTAATCGAGAATGATAAATATTTGGGTTGAATTAAAGTAATTAATTTAGATTAGAACAAATCAAAACATAATTGGAAACCATTAATTTATATAATCAACAGTGTAATTAAAGATTGATTAATTAAGATGAATTAATCATAAGACTCATGAGAAATTAATTAATGTAAGTAATCAAGAATTAGTGCAATTGATTATAGTTAATTAATTTGTGAAGTAATTAAAGATTACTCATTGATTTGGTCAAAATAATTAATGTCGTGAAATTAATTAAAGATAATTACTTGAATGAAATTGGAAGATAATTAATCCAGGGTGATTAATTAAGATGAATCGGGAAGGGTTGATTAATTAATTTGGAATTAATTAATGAAAGAATCTAAGCGATTAAGGCTTGAAATTCAATTTGAATCAATAGAAATTATTTGAATCTGATTAAGCTTTGCTTCTGAATGATTGAATGGTATTGGATGATTTGAAGAGTTGTTAAATCTGGTATGAAATGTTGAGTATTTCTTCTGGATAACTTGGAATAGAATGACATGAGATTCGAAGAGACCGGGGTCGGGTATAGGAGAAATACCCGAAACCACTTCGAATGTTTGTAGATTGATATATAAAATCTATATGCTGGATTGAAGTGATTTGGAGGTATTGGACTGTTTTAAAATCTAAATCTTTGGTATTTAGAAATTTAAATGTGGACTAAGTGTTGTCTATAATAATTTGTGGCTTGTGAATTGATATATGTTACCAGGGTTTATAAAAGCTGTTTGCTCGGATTTTCCATGTTAGTTGGGTTTACTCACGCTGGTTTCCAGCCTGACCCGGGTGTTACTTTGGTGTAATGCTCGGGTCAGACCGAGTATTACAGGTTTTCAGGTTAGGACGTTCTGGAGCTCAGGAGGCGAGCTGGATGGCTATAGCGTAATGAGTATTTATGCCGTATATTATTGTTGCTAATCTGAGACATGATAATTGTATGAATTCAATGACTGTATATATGTGAAACTCTGATGTATTAAATATAAGCGATAGATATAGTATTCTTTTGTAAACTGTTATTATTTATTTATTATATTTTATCTGCTGCGAATGTGAGATGTTGTTGATTTTGTTCTTCTTCTTCTATCTCTTTCTTCTTTTTCATAACTATCTGGAATTTTTTGGAGTGAAAATTCTGGGTTGTTACATTTGGTATCAGAGCAGAAAGGTTAAGCGAGAACCTTGGCTCTGGTGGGGATTACTCATTAAATAGAGTCCAAAGTACTCTAGAATGAGTTGAGTATATATATATATATATGAGAGCATACTTGTTATTTTCGTATATAAGGATTTTAAATGATTTTATATAAAATATATATTTTGATATATAAAGCAATATTTCCTTCTAATAAATAATAGGGTAATTGGTTGTTAAATTATTGGAATTAGACTAAATGTTAATAGAAATACAACCAAATTAAAATTTAATAGAGGAAAGTTTGAAATGGATTCGAACTAAAATTGAAATCTTGAATTGGAAAAGTATTTCAGAATAAGATGATAATGAATGGTTTTGATATGATAATCTTGGTTATTATCAAAAGTGATTGTTGTGTGTTTAATAATAAGATGTGTATTAATGAGTAAGCTAAATAAAATATTCTAAAGAAGTAAACATTTAAGTAAAGTATGACTTATAAAATTTAAATACCTAAATTGTGGAATTTTAAATCTAGGTCCGTAAATTTGAAAAATTGTTTCAAAGTGCTAAAAGAATAAATAAGTATTATTTGGAAAACTGGACTTGTTGCAAACAATGGGTTGCTTGAAAATTGATTTGAACTTAAAACCAAGGGTGGTTTAAAATTTTAAAACATGGCTGGGAGGGCCAAGAAATAAATATGTATGTATGTGTGGATATACATGATGTCAAAGATAATTTGAAATAAACATTTAGAGATTGAGTTTTGATTTTCCCTGAAGTGTGATGTAAAAGCCCAAGGTGATATAAGTTTTGAACTTATAAGAGGGAATTTTTTTTGAAGTTTGAAGCGGGAATTCAAATTGAGTAAGATTGATTGGTTGAAGTAAAATTGGAATTTAACTTGGAAAGTTAAATGATTGATTCGAATTGGGAATTTGTGTGATCTCAAAACAGGTTTGAGGTTTAAAAATTGAAAATGGATGGACATTTTAAAATAAATTAGATAATATTATCCTATTGTTAATAAAAATCTTTAAATTGAGAATGGTATTGTATAAATAAAATAAATTTGAATAATTGAATTGTAAAATAAACTTGTTTAAGAACTGGCTTCAATCTGGAAGATAAAATTTAATAGTAAATTTAAATTTTTAAAATAAAATTGTATAGAATTCTTATTTGAACCTTGAAATATATAAGTAAGGATAATTTAAAATGGAATTTTGAGAATTGAACTCAGAAATTAAATTGATTAAAAACCTTAAAATAAAAGTTAATTTGGTTTAAAGAGTTAAACCAATCTTTGAGAATTTAACTCGAATTTATATAATTTAAGTTTGAATTCAAGATTGAAATTGAATTAGTCCAAAATTTAATTTGGTTTGAATTAATTGAATTGGTGATTGAAGATGTATAAGTTTAAAATTTTAAATGGAGAATTTGAATTAGATTAAATTGAAATGATTTGAACTTGAAGTAGGTTCAATTGATAATAGTCCAAATTGATTGGAACAATTTGAAAGTATAAGTAAAGTGAGCAGGTTTAAAATCGAATGGAATTCAATATAAATTGGGAAGGAAATTAGGATTGATTAAACTTGAATTGGAAATGAATCAAGTCCAATGGAAATTGGGGTTATTTAAATTGGAATTGGGTCAATTTAAATGGGAGTGGAAATTTACATTGGATCGTTGGGGAAGTGAACAGTTGACTCTTGACTAGTTTCGATATAAATTGTTTTGATATAAATTTATTTTTCTAAGCTATTAAATATATACAATCTTTCTTTCTTCAAGCCAAAATATTTTATACTTGTTGTACAATTATTTTTGGAGCTATTTAATCATTTTTTCAATTGTTTTCTAAACTAATTACTATTTTTCAGCTATTTTACAAACTAATTCCTATTTTACAACTAATTTGCAATTATTTAAAATTCCTGAAACTATTCAACCATTTTCTGACTATTTTACAATTGGTTGACTATTTTATAGCTATTTTGCAAACTAATAATTATTTTTTCAACTAGCTACCTATTTTTCAATTTTCAAGCTATTTTCTAAATGTAAATTGGTCGGTGTTCAAACTGTTATTGATTTAAATACCCAACTGAGATAAGAATTAAAGTGATAATTCAATGAGAATTAAGGCAATTGTAAATAAGTGAAAGGGAATTAATGGAAATGTGAATAGAATGGAAATTGATTTTGGCTAATAATCAATGAAAATAAATGAAAATAAATACGTAGGATGTACGTATATTATTCTATTCGCATAGTGATTTGATCCAGATTCGAGCACAGAATTTCGAGATAGTTTATCGATCCGAGTTGGGATTTTTCACCTGATTTTCGACGGCGAACCTGGATATGGATTGTTGATTGGTCTGGATATTCTCTATCATAGTTATGGCTATGCAAGGAGAATGACGGTTTCTGATCAAGAAACTAGATCTGTGTCCGCACTAGGAAGTCGGGTGGGCGATACTAATTCGGAAGTGAAATTGTGTGATCGAGTGTGCGATCAGATTGTATAGCGTACGGATGTTATGTGTACATTGTACGGATTTGAATGAAATTGATATTGGAAAAAGAAATCAAATTTGTATATTTGTTTTGAATAAACAAAGTTATAAATCTTTGTTATATAAGATAAATCTTTCCTTGTTAAATCTATTGCCGGAAAAAAAGGGGATTTTTGAAGGTGTTTGAAGTATAAAGGAATTTTAGACGAGATTGAAATGATCCAAGTTTATAAATTTTATATATCCGAATATATATAAAGGATCTTATGAAGATTTTGGAGAAGGTTTTGGGAACCTTTGAATTTGGAAAGGCTTTTGATTTTGGGTAAAATCAATATTTAAATTTTGAAAGCCTAGTTTGAGAATTATCGATTTGGGATAATCGATTTTGTGTAAAGGAGCTTGGTATGATGTCATACTAGGTGTATGATTTGAAAGATACTATGTATGTATAGTATAAAATGTTTTGTTGATGGCTCTGGGGAAAAAGGCGCTCCCTTGAAATGAACTTCTCAGGAGTGCCACCGGGTGGTGCTGCCTTGAGCCCCAAAGGGGTTCTAAAGTTGATCCTGTGAGGAGTCCGGACAAAACTAGTTCCTGAGGATTATGAGTTGAGTATACCATAGCGAAAGTCGTGTGTGCCGCTGAGAGCCAACAGTTACATGGACTTTTGCTGCGATGGCAACGTAACCCAGGATGTAACTGCGACCTATGGTATAACATAGCGGAAGTCGTGTGTGCCGCTGAGAGCCAACAGTCTGCGTTTGATTTTATATCGGCAGACTGCGACCTATGTAGGAGTGGAGAGGTTTCATTTTGACAGCGAAAATCAGAGGCCGCTGGGAGCCTGCAGTTACATGGACTTTTGCTGTGACGGCAACGTAACACTGGATGTAACTGTGATCTGTTGTGTGGGATCCATGGCGTAATCGAGAGGCGGCGGAGAGCCTGCAGTTACATGGACTTTTGCTGCGATGGCAACGTAACCCTGTAATGTAACTGCGACCATGGATGGGGGTGATGATTTCCAGAGCATTCTCACCAAGATATTTCCTCTATTTTCAAAAATTGTTTGCGATATTTTCGATAAAATTAATTTCCAAGTATTTTCACTGGATGTTGAAAACGGGTTTACTAAGTACTTATAGATTTTCAGTCCTACGCCTGATCAATGTATGACTGAATTTCTATGAGAACAAGGATGGACTGGTTGAGACATCGAGTTACAAAAAGTATTTTTATAAAGAGTTATTTTAATAGTATGATGTGAATTTAAAAGGCATTTCTAAAAATTTTAAATAAAGGTGTTGGAATTTTGGAATATGAAGAAATACGAACTGGAATTTTAAAGAAGTGATTTTGTAATTAAAAATCGAATATTGATTTAGAGATTAGAAGATAGCTAATTGGTTAAATAATTATTCGATGGAGTATATTAATAAAGTTTAACTCGGATAAATAAAAGGAATTGTAAGTTAATAATGGAATTTGAAAATGAATTCAAATTGTAAATAGAATTCGACTTGGATTTGATTATTAAATAAATAAGTGGAGATGTTGTAAAAATAAATAGAGTTTGATCGAAATAGTGATGGTTTGAATTACAAATAAAATTCAAGTGTGTTATAAATAATATCAAACGTAAATTGCAAGTAAATTAGATATAGTGGAACTATTGTCAAATGAGATGAAATTGAATTATAATAGAAATGGTTTGAGTTGCAAAACCAAACCCAAGTGAATAGAAATAAATTGAGAATGACTTTGTATTAATAAAATAAATTCGAAATGAGTTAAGCAGGTGAATTTAAAATTTAAAATGGGATGGATAAATTGGTTAATTGAGTTAAATAATAAATGGATGAAGTTTGTTTGAATGGAAATTAAATAAAGGTTTTAGTTGGAATTGGATTGTTAGAATGGACTTAATTTATGAGACGAATAAATATGAAGTAAAATTTCTTAAATCAATGAAAACTTAGATTGAATTAAGTTGGAAATGGTCATTAATTTATAAGTTTGAATGAGCAAAGCCTAATAAATTGTTTTGGATGAATCCAAGGCTGAGATAAAATGAAATGCAATGAATGGTTTGAAAATACTTTAGAAAAGAAATGTAATTAAATGCAGAATGGGTTGAAATTAATTTAAAGTAGTTATAAACTGAAATAGATACTCTATTAAACGAATATCGTCGAAATTGCATAAAATGGTTGTCGTTTGGCGTAAATAAAAGTAATTAAAATTCTACGAGTTGATAGAGATTAATTAAAATTGATTCTGAATCATTTGAAGTGAATATGAGCTTGTTTGGATTAAAAATCAATTGCATGTAAGAAACCGAGGTGCAAACCATTATAATTGAATAAAATGGCTTATGATTTGGTTGAAAGCAATTGAATTAGGTTTGAAAACATATAAATTGCTCATGGAAGTTATTTTGAATGCATTTCTTTTAGAGTTGGAGTGTTATAGTTGTTTAAGTAAGAGAAATGTTGTAAACTTCATATATATAGTACTTATATGTTTAAATTGAGTAAGTACAGGTACTTGAAGACCGTTTGGCTGGATTTGGATTGTGCTATTTGCTAAAATTAATACGCTGCTTGCTTAAAATGCTAAATAAGGTACGCCTACACAATAAAAATAGGAAATATGAACTGTTTTTGCTTTTTCCGACCGTGTGGGTCGATGTATACATATTTATATCTCTTGTCAAATTGCAAAGTCTCCTCCGTACAAAGGAGACTCTGCCAAAAAAATTCGAAAATTTTGGGAGTTAGAAAATTTTTGAAAAAATTTTTGTTAACGACAAAACAATTTCAAATTGAAAATTTATAGTAAATTAGTAGATGAAACTAATATGAATCAGTTATATTTGAAAGATAAAATGTAATATTCGGAAGTGAAGACAAATTGAAATCATATGGAAATGGGAAAAACTAAATTAAAATAAATATGAAACCTATGAAAGAAAATGTATAAAATGATTGGAAATGTTACGATTGGATATTATTGTTAAGTAAGATATGCAGGTATTAAAAGGAAAAAACAAAATTGGATTTGATTCCAAAAGATAAATTTGAATTGCCCGACAAAAAGGTATGTATTTAAGTTTCTGTATGAAATTGGATTGGGTTTTTGATGTAGCCACCTGGCTTTTGTTTTCTTTTGAATTTGGGAGCCCGCAGAGGCCTTTTGTAGTTGTACCGAGCTAGCCGCGCAAAGGAGACGCTGGCAAAAATTTTCGGGAATTTAGAGAGTTAGAAAATTTTTGAGAAAATTTTGATAATTCAAAATTTGGTTTTAAATTGAAATTTAGATGATTGAGAAAAAGGGTATCATTTGATACTATAGAAGGTTTTGGGAAGTTCGTTGATGTGATAGTGGGATTTTAATAAAAGATAGTTGGTAGGATGTTGATAAAACTGTTGGTTTTTGGGGAAAAGTAAATGGGTATTGGTCCATTTTTCCTAATTAGTAATTTCGAGGACGAAATTCTTTTAAGGGGTGAGGAATGTGACGACCCGAAAATTTTAACAAATTAAATTGGATTAATTAATTGATTTTAAATATTTAAAAGTTAATTTTAACTTGAATTCAAGATATCAATATTTACATGATAATTAAATCATTGAATTATATAGTTTAAATATTGAATTTAATAATTGAGAATTGGGTAAATTGTTGAATCTGAAATTTCTAAGCCTGTTTAAATAATTTGAAGGCTTATAAAATTTATAATGATAATACTGGAGATAATAGAATGATTGGAATTTAATTTAAAGATAACTTGTTCAGTTTTGAAATTATATTGTTTAAATTGAATTTAAAAATAGCCTTCCAAGGCACAGTCTCAGAATTCGAGGAAAGCAGTTCCATTGGATCCGTAATAGGTAGTTATTATCAGATTTCAATTTTCGTAGCAATCCGAGTTGTCGTTTGATCCTTGCAACTCAAAACGCTTCGAACTATTTTAATCGATTTAATTTAAAATTGATCGTTTAATTCCGTAACTCGCGCATACGATCAAACTAGCCTCCAAAACATGTTCCATCGTGTTCGAAATGCGGGTAAAAACTTATAAACGTTTGTCGGGATGTTTGATTCGGGTTTTGGAATTTCGTGTTATACAACGCGAGATAATTTCAATATTCAATTATTTTATATTCACGCGTTCAGGAAGCTTCTCCAACCTATATTTTTTTCCCCGTACTCTCCTCACCTTTAACAGTAATTCGAACTCATAAAAAAATAACAATAAATGGCCGTAGCCTGCCTCATCAAATTGAACTCGACGGTGAAGAGGGCGCTAACGCGTGAGAATGGAGAGGGGGGAGGCTTCTGGCCGCGATTGGATCTCGCGTACGCGCGCGCGATAGAGACGATATCAATTTGGGGGATTCAAGGTTGCAGCGCGCGCTCGGGAAGGATTCACGAGCTCGATGATAGGCCGAGCGCGATCGAAGTGGAGATTCGCGAGCTCGATGATAGGCCGAGCGCGACCGAAGTGGAGATTGGAGCAGGGTTTCGATTTGAGGAGAAGCAAGGAATGGTCGCGATGTTTAATGAGGGGTGCTCGCGTTTATGGTGGCGTCTGCGGTCGAGAATTGGCTTCGGCTTTGATTTTTGGGGACGTGATAGGTCGAAAAAGGGATTGTAATCTGAATACGATGAGGAAACTTCTGTATGTTTATTTTTTTGCAATAGACATGTTTTTACTCAAAGAAATTTTTACATGTTAGTTAGTAAAAAGAAATTATTGATTAACAGTAAGTTGTTAAGACAATTTAGTTCTTAAATTTATTTAAAGAAATTGGTTTAAAGGTAAAAGTATTAGTTTAAAATTTTAATCCTTTGATTAAAATTAAATCAGTAATTAAAAGTAAATCATCGGTTAAAATTTAATTGTTAATTAATTAAATTTAGGAAATGAAAATTTAATTGTTTGATTTGATTCAAATATTAACAAAATCATAAAATTATTTATACAAGGCCGAAATCGAGGAAACCAAGGCAAGTTTGAGGTGGATTGCAAATAAAAGCAAAGGTGAGTAAATCTCACGCTATTAGATTTCTATTTGAGTTTAAATGGTTAAATTAAAATATTTGATTGAATGATTCAGTTGATTTGATATGCACTGTGAATTGATGATTTGGTGATTTTGGTATTGGATGGTTCTCGAGTTAATGGTTGCTCAACTCGAAGTATTGGGAATTTTAAGTTGTTCTAAATTTAAAACAATAAATAAGAAGATGTTTCCGTTTGAAAGTTACTAACGACTTAATGATTTGTGATACATTAAATTAGTAGGATAATTGAAATGGATAATTAATTAATTTAATTAATTAATGATTTGGGTTATTTAATTCAGTAATTAAAGGTTTGAATAAATAATAAATTAAGTTGTAAGTTAATTAACTAAGTATAAAGAATTCAGAATAATCATTTGATGGTGTGATAAATAATTACTTAATGTAATTAATAAAATATAGTTACTTTGTGAAATTTATCAAGATATTAATTAAGGTAATTAATTAAGGAGTAACTGATTTATTAATGAAGTAAATAAAAGAATAGTTAATTACATATTGAGATTAATCGAGAATGATAAATATTGGGGTTGAATTAAAGTGATTAATTTAGATTAGAACAAATCAAAACATAATTGGAAATCATTAATTTATATAATCAACGGTGTAATTAAAGATTGATTAATTAAGATGAATTAATCATAAGACTCATGAGAAATTAATTAATGTAAGTAATCAAGAATTAGTGTAATTGATTATAGTTAATTAATTTGTCAAGTAATTAAAGATTACTCATTGATTTGGTCAAAATAATTAATGTCGTGAAACTAATTAAAGATAATTACCTGAATGAAATTAGAAGATAATTAATCCAGGGTCATTAATTAAGATGAATCAGGAAGGGTTGATTAATTAATTTGGAATTAATTAATGAAAAAATCTAAGTGATTAAGGCTTGAAATTCAATTTGAATCAATAGAAATGATTTGAATGTGATTAAGCTTTGCTTCTGAATGATTGAATGGTATTGGATGATTTGAAGGAGTTGATAACTTTGATATGAAATGTTGAGTATTTCTTCTGGATAACTTGGAATAGAATGACATGAGATTCGAAGAGACCGGGGTCGGGTATAAGAGAAATACACGAAATTACATCGAATGTTTGTAGATTGATATATAAAATCTATATGCTGGATTGAAGTGATCTGGAGGTATTGGACTGCTTTAAAATCTAAATCTTTGGTATTTAGAAATTTAAATGTGGACTAAGTGTTGTCTATAATAATTTGTGGCTTGTGAATTGATATATGTTACCCGGGTTTATAAAAGTTGTTTTCTTGGATTTTCCATGTTAGTTGGGTTTACTCACGCTGGTTTCCAGCCTGACCCGGGTGTTACTTTGGTGTAATGCTCGAGTCAGACCGAGTATTACAGGTTTTCAGGTTAGGACGTTCTGGAGCTCAGGAGGCGAGCTGGATGGCTATAGCGTAATGAGTATTTCTGCCGTATATTATTGTTGCTAATCTGAGACATGATAATTGTATGAATTCAATGACTGTATATATGTGAAACTCTAATGTATTAAATATAAGCGGCAGATATAGTATTCTTTTGTAAACTGTTATTATTTATTTATTATATTTTATCCGCTGCGAATGTGAGATGTTGTTGATTTTGTTCTTCTTCTTCTATCTCTTTCTTCTTTTTCATAACTATATGGAATTTTTCGGAGTGAAAATTCTGGGTCGTTACACATCAAAACTATACAAACAATCATATGACATTAACATATTCAATACGGTAAATGTCATAACATTACTACGGATTATCAAACATTCAAACAATTATTCAAACATCCATATCATAAAACGATGATTATCTATCATAGCAAATAAACTCAAAAATCAATATAAATCATATAGCGGTGAGAATTTTCTCAATATTCATGTCCACTTCGTCAATCTCTTATGTAAGCTACATGTCTCTCGAACTAACATGCGATTTTTCAAACGTCTTGAATTTGTCGCTTTCCTTCTCTTCTTTTTTTTATTTGTGTGTGAGCTTTTGAGGGGGGTATGGGTCTTGGGTAGCTTGTTTATGCTCGGGTTGGGGTAGGTAGAGGGGGTGCATGGCTTATGGAGGTGGATATGGGTGTGTAAGGCTCGGCTAGGGTGGTTGTGGCACGGGTATGGGTGCTTAGATGGCAGGTGTGGCCAAGTAGAGGTGGGTGAAGCTCGGGTTAGGGTGACGTTGAGGTGGAGGAAGATATGGATGAAGTTATGAAAGTGGAAGAGAGGTTGGATGCCATGGATATGGAAGTGGAGAGGATAAAGAAGAAGATGGAGAAAGTGAAGAAGAAGTGATGAATGAAATGTGTAGAAAGTGGAGAAATGATGGGGGTATTTATACATGAAGTTTATAGCAAAAAGACCTTACTACCCTTAACCCAAAACTCATTTCTAAACACATATTTATTCATCCATTCAAATGCTATATTAGACCCTTAAGTACTAACATTTAATAAGATGGAAAGTATGTGTAATGAGATGAAACGTGATGGTAAGTCTGGTTTTTAATTACTTAACTTTTAAGTATGCTTATTTAATCATATTATGAAAACATCTTAGATATTTTCTTATCTATTGATGTGACTAATTGTGATGTTTTTATATGTGTCTTAATATGTATCTTAATATGTGTTAATATCATGTTAACAAAGGTGCGACAACGTTACAGCAACTTATTTTGAACAAAACGTTAATTTTCGACAAAACTAGTTCCATTCACATTTTGACGTTTTTGTTATATATTGATGTAAAAAAACTTAAAAAACAACTTCTTACTTCTTTAAATAAATTAAGACATGTCTATTTATATTTTAAAATCATATTTAAATAATATCAAAATCTCTAATTTTACAGTGTATGTAAAATTGACAAAATGGGACAAATTTTCGTTATTTTTATAAAATGATTATTAATATATTTTTAAATCTTTTAATATACTTTTATAATCTTTATTAGTTGTTTTTAATAATATTTATCCTTTCAAATAAATATTTAAACCTATTTATTTAAGCATTTATTTATTTTTAACAAAACTTAACTTCTGGTGATTTGTCCTAAAATTCAAATTTATACTTTTTAATTATTATTTACAAGAATAGATAATTTCTCTATTATTATTTATTATATATTACTCATTTATTTAAGTTTTGAATTATTTTTAATTTAAAATCTCTTATTTTCAAAGTAGCGAAATTACGAATCGTTATAAAAGAGGTACATTTTCTTTGGATTGGTACGGGAAATGAGTCCCGATTTGTTTGTCATGATCGGAATAATCTTCTAAGTGACGATCAGATATTTGTTTAGGCGAGCGGTATTGTGCGCTAAATAAATTATTCCCTTTTTCATTATGCGGTTGGGATGAGTTCAAATCTGGATGACTCCAAAAGTAGATTGGAAATATTGTCTTTAAGTTAACTAGTTCGAGTGACCCGGAAATAATTAGAAATTGGTAAGAGATACGTTCAGATGGTATACACTTCTCTTGAGTATTATCCTTCTAGTAAAGAAGTATATGATATTGTTTGGTAGCACCCAGTTCTTTGGTATAATTTTGGGGTTACTCGGGCTATATATATGTATGTATATATTTGTTATGGATTAAAATACATATAATACCATTTTAAAAGTTTTTGAAACAAATATCCAAGTATTTGACCCTTAACTTTCCAAAAATATATGGTGTGGATTCAAAAAGTGTTTTGAATGAAAATCGAGTATTTAAAATTCTTAAGTGAATTCAAAATAAGGATTTAAGTTTAATAGTTGAAGTATACTGTAACGACCCGCTATTTTGGACTATTCACATCCGCACATGTCGGACTTGAATAATTCAAAATACCGAATTGTTAATTTAAAATTTGGAAAAACTCAAATATACAGTAAATAAATAATCACAGAATCACAGACACAGAGTAATAATATGCAGCGGAAGTAAAAGAGATAGTAGTTCATGAAGCGACTATAAAAATATATAAGATACATCAGAGTTTACAACAAAAGAGAAATACGATACATCAAGTACAAATTAGAATACATCACTGGAATCATCGAATACTGAAAGCAGAATAGATGGCTGGATCTTCAAGCAAAGCTCCAACTCCAAAGGTAAGGCTCGAATACTGGTACACTCAGTCTGACCCGATCGTAAAGCAAAACACAAAACACTCGAGTCAGGATTAATATTCTCATATCAATAAATCCAACTCAAGTGAAATAGCAATCGAAATACAAGTAACTCAAAGGATGTTGGAATCACCATCCTCTAAGGATCCGTTAAACTATCTACTATATAGTAGTGTACGCTAAATAGATAATGTCTATCAGTAATATAAAGTATCAAAATAGTGTTAAGGCGTTACCATTATCCCCCTTAACACATTTTATATAAGCGTTATAGGATATGCAGCACTGTAAACTCCACCGTAAACTAGTGGGATATCAGGGAGTACAACATAGGTATAACACAAAACAAATTCGTAGTGGTCGCGTATATAGGGATACAAGTATGATAAGGCACATGAGGCAATACCCAAGGTAGTGAAACTACCGTTCGCCTGATCCGGACTGGTGAAAACGCATCGCCGCAACGATTGCAACACCGCGAAACAACACTCCCAAAAGTACGAGGGTGCACCAATCAATCACAAGTAATGAGTAGTAGTTACGAAGAAGTGTGTTCGCTCGAGGTGGCTAACCCCATTTGGCCCGGCACGGCTCCTGTTTTAGTCATTTCCAATTTGACACAAGTGTCAAGGCTATCCATTATCGTTCTCTTTCTTCAGTCATCACGTACATCATTCCAACCACTTCATTCTGGATCATACTCCGCGTATAGTTATTAAAGTGGTTTTCGGTTTAGATAGAGAGTATATCCATAACCGACTCCGGTCTCTTTAATAACTTTTGTAATTATTACACCGATTGGTCGTTTAATAAATTTCAAAACCAAATCAAATTCAATTTCAAATAGAATTCATAAATCAACATTTCATTTGTCTTTATATCAATTTCCATAATTTACGTTTCAAGCTTTCAAATTTCCATTTCAAAATCTTATAATTCAATTTCAACTTTTATTTTAAACAATTCAAATGTTAATTCAAGTTCGTATATAGGTTTCATTCCGAAAACATTTAAATTGTCTAATTTTCATTCAAATCAGTTTAAACTCACTTATCGATTTCATTAAATATTCGCTAAGCTAATTTATCATTTAAACAATTTTCATTTAAATTTCCAATTCATTAAATCAATTACTTACGTTCAACTTCATTATATCAAAGCTTACAATTTTAATTAAGTTAAATTCGTCAAATCAAATTCTTTAAATTACAAGTCTTACATTTATTTCAATAAAATACATTTTATTTCTCATTAAAGAAATTCAATTTCATTCATTTATTTGGTTACAAATTTCAAAACTCAATTAATCAAGAAACTAAATTTCACATATTCAAGAAGTTCTAATTTTTCTTATTAACTTACTTAAATAATTTTCCAAAACTTAATAAATAAAGAAATCCAATTTTATTTATTAACGAAGTTCAAATTCACTTAATCAAAAGTCAATTTCTCTTATCAAAGAATTCAATTTTATTATTTAATTATCAAATAATTCAATTTCATTTAATTATCAAATAATTCCAAATCTTAATCAAATAATTTCAAAACTTACTAGTTTCAAACTTAATCATTCAATAATTTCAAACTTAATTATTAAATAATTCCAAACTTAATTACAATTTCAAATTTAATTATTAATGATTAAATTTCAAATAACGTTCTTTCATCAATTACTACGTTAGTATTTGTTTCAGATTTCAATATTTACATTTTCCTTTCATAAAGATTCAAATTCCAACTTCATTTCAAAACTTATTTTTTTCGAATAAAATCGTTATCTTATTTTTTTTTAAATCAAATTATTGACCAATCGGATTTTTATTTAATTCTCTATCCTAAGTCAAGTTCATTTGGGTATTTATCATTTCAACCCGATTCCAATTCAATTCAAAAATCAGGACATAACAAAGGGAACTTGCAGTGTGATAACTGGGATGGTGTCAAAGTAAATAAACAAGCAATAACAACAATCAATAACAATCCAATAATCAATTCAAATAATCCCGAAATAATCGTATTAATTCACATTGTTATTTGTGCAAATTAATATAATTATTTCTAGAATCTACACTATCATTTCATGTAGATTAAAGATTATTACAATATTATTTATATGGTTCTTTACTTGTCATTTATTATTCAATTTCAACTACATCGATTTACACAACATACGTTTAAATAGTTCAAAGTGCGATTTACCATATTTCCATGTGTCGATTCATTTAAACATTTAAGGGGTCATATTATGCAAATGTCAGCAAATCGAACTTAACCCATATATCAAACCTAACTATCCAACGACAATTTCAATTTCAAGTTATTTATCACTTACAACATTAACAGTTTAACTTTCAATGTCAACATCACACAATCAATCAAATTATCAACCAAACTAGATTATTTTGCATACATAACAGATAATGGTGTCAGATGTCACAGGTGAACTGGTACAGGTAATAACATATATTTAACAGTGTAAATAACTAGCAACAGCATATTTCAATTGTCATTTCAATTGAAATCAAATTTAATAAATAAAAGAATATTAATCGTGAGTGATTGCTCACCTTTCGAGGTTAGAGATATAGACAATGAAGTGAGCTACGAAATCCAAAGCAACGCTGGATAGACAAGATTTGATGCAGAGAATAGGCACGACGGACAAGGCTGATAATGGAAAATCGAAGAGAAAGATTGAGTTAGTTGATATAAATTGAACTAAATGTGTGTATATATTTATATATATATTATTTTTCAAAAATCAATTTAAAACATATATTTGTTTTCAAATTTAAAACAAAACAAAGTGGATGAACAAGTTCAACAAAATGCATGTAAACTAGATAACTACAAAATATACAGACTTTTCATATAGTTATATATTATAATAACTAGCTTGCACAGCTATACCATCCTATACTCTCATATAAACCAAACATACGTACATATTGTTGAATATGCGCTTTGCGCTTATATGATTTTTGTTTGATGATAAAAAACATATATACATTCATTTAAATGTATTTGTTGATTACTATTTTATTTTCACAGATTAAATAAATATTTGTTGAATAAATTAAATAACACAGAATTTAAATTCAAACGAATATTTTATTCAAACAAATATTTATTACAACTTTGAATAGTACAATTTCAAGCTCCCACTATAACTATACAACTTTGATTACAATTACATCACATTTCATATTTACAGTTCACCTCACTACATATCACTCACACTCGTATTTATCTTCAACTTCTTTCCAGTTTGAATCCAGCATCTGAATAATCTGCAAAAATATTTTCAAACGCAGTAAAATTGAAAAAGAAATATTTTTGCAATATAAAACAAAATATGATTTTTGAAAATATGATTTGCCTCAGTTATTTGGGTTGTTCATCATCATTTAAATTTGAATTCATCATACACGAACAACTTGTGACATACACAGTGGATTACTGTATATGCCACAAGGTCGTGCCCACCGATATATACACTTGATTGATTTACAGGGATAGGTGAGCATAGGTCAAACCCAAATGAAAAACCGGGTTCAACTCACGTGCAATAACATAAAAGTCACAACTCTCAGCACAAGGTCAAACCCGAGTTTTAAAACTGGATTCAACTCAGGTGCAAATCTAAAAGTATACACGAATGCTATGTTCAAACATGACACAGTCTCAAACATGAAACAAGGTGCACCAGACTAGGTTACAAGATGATCAAGGCAGACTACAAGTTCAAGTGGATAGTGCAGACAATAATCAAGTGATCAACAGAACATGGACTGCAACAATCAAGCAAATGTAGAGAACAAGCTACATGAATGCAACATTTACAACATAGCAGCAGTATGCAAGTGCATACACAAAGAGGCAACAAAGACCAAAGTGCATGAACACAGTGAAGACCACAAAGGCAGTGCATCAGTGTGCAAAGAGCTCGAGCACAGCAAATATGACACCAAGCTTCAACTATATGGAGACGAGACCAAATACACAAGTTTACATGTGCACCCAAATGGACAGAGAGAATAACAAATATACAGAGACAATACAGCATGAATCAAAGGCAATGCACAAATGCAACAAACTCAAATGTCCAGTTACAACTACAGAGTCGAGTGCATGCTATAGCAATAAAACCAAGAACTCGACCAAGTACAAGTGCAACAAGAAATGCTAAAGACCACAGCTACTACACAACTCAGACAACGTTGAGTACAATATGCACAGAAGCAAAATCCAATTAAAATACCAACTGCAAATATCCATGGCCGAGCATTGAACAAATACAAAGCCACAAGAGAACCAGACCAGTGACAATATAGATGAAGTGAACAACAGAGCTAATGAATGTAACAGTGGCAGTTAAAGCAACATCAAGATGAAACAGATCAAGTGACATGATGAAGTAGTGCCATGCTACAGATTATAAAATGATAATCAAAATGCATATATAGATGAGTGCAGACGTACACATACATGAATGTATGTATACAAATGGTCAGACACTTCAATGATCAAACAGGGGACGAATAACCAAGTGCATCACTGACCATACACCAAAGATAACAGCAATGCCCAAGACAACTTGAACAAAGCTACTACAGGAATGCAGACAGTGGCCGAAGCCAATTTACAAAATATCGAAGTCAAAGAAGAATCAAAAACATAATGACCAAGTCACGTATCAAAACGTTGTTTATCAAAAATCAAGTTGTACGAAATTTATCAAGTCAGAGAAATTCACGAAGCCGTATTGAAAAATAGTCAAAAATTCAAGCCGAGTATATTACACCGTGATAGCCAAGCAAATTGACCAAATCACAAATCAAAACCATGAGTGCCAAGCATCAAAAATACGAAATTGAAAAAGTCAGATCAATCCCAAGCATCCAAGCATAATCGAACGGCCAAAGACAAATTCAAATGAACATATACGAACGCTAAAATAGGATTTCGAATCCTATATAAGCCCAATCATCATCGGCAATTTATTCATCGAGTTCGAGCAAGGCAAAACCAGCAAAGCAAAAGGAGTAAAGTACATACCGAAAACGCAGAACGAACTCGATCCAAATTGAAGAGCCGAGAGCAAATCAAAGAGAATCGAAGCCTACTAATCGAACTATATCAAGCGGCGAACTTCAATTTGCATAAGCCCTAAATTTCGCAAAAGGAACGAAGCCCTAATTTGCAGAGACAAGAAGAGAGCCACCATTTTCACAAAGGAACGAGGCAAAAAGGAACGGGCTAGAGTGAACGAAGATTTAAAAGGGGCCGGCCTTGTTAAAAGGAAAAAGGGGATTAATTTTTGTTTAGGCCTTTATTTTTAATTTAGGGTTATTTATTAATTGTTGTTTTTATTTTTCAAATCAAAGAATTTTTAAATCACCACCTAGGGTTTAGGTAGTGTCAGATTGTCTAGTTAGAATTAGTTCAGTGAGCAGGGAGTGCGAGTTTGCAAAGCTCTATTGGCGGGAGCAGAGTTTGCGAGTAAGCAAAGCTCTATAGACGGGAGCAGAGTTTGCGAGTAATCAAAGTTCTATAGGCGGGAGCAGAGATTGCGAGTAAACGAAACTCTATAGGCGGGAGCAGGGTGTGCGAGTCTAGTAGAGTGTTTGTGAGCGGGAGCAAATGTTTGCGAGTCTAGTAGAATGTTTGTGAGCGGGAGCAAATGTTTGCGAGTCTAGTAGAGTGTTTGTGAGCGGGAGCAAATGTTTGCGAGTCTAGTAGAGTGTTTGTAAGTGTGATACTGTTTAATTCTAATAGAAATCTGGGAATGCAGCAGTAGGCAGGGGTTGCCGAAGCTGGGTAAATTTTGTGTGTGATTTACTTTTTCAGCATATTTATTTCTGCAGTTTGTTTCTGTGTTTATATCGAGAAAATTTGCTATAACCCTATTCACCCCCCTCTAGGGTTAATCTAGATCCTAGGAGTGGTATCAGAGCCCGGTATTTTATTGTTTAACTCTAGAGTCATGAATCCACCAAATAATATTTTTGTTGAGGGTCGTTTCAATATTATTCCTTCTATTTTCGATGGAACAGATTTTTTGAATTGGAAATTGAAAATGGAATTTTATTTAAAATCTGTTAATATTAAATGTTGGGATATTATTGAAAATGGGTGTGATATAACAAATAAGGAAATTATCTCAATTAATGCTCTTGCTATGCATATATTATATTCTCATATTAATCGTGATAATTTTTATTTCGTCTCTCATTGTGAAAATGCACAGAAAATTTGGAAAACTCTCGATGCAATATATGGTGCAAAAGTCAACAGCAATGAGAAGTCCTCCACAACCGACTCAGTTAAAGAAATATGCTTAACAGGATTGGTAAATAGCAGTTGTGATGAGGATGATGATGATGGAGCAACCGAGCTGGCATTACTAATGAAGAATTCAAAAAGGAAATTTGCAGCCACGTGGAATAAAAGCGATAGCAGTGAAAGTGAGAAAGCAGATATGTGCCTTCATGGGAATATAACCGATAGCGACGACGACGAGCCAAGCGAGGTATCAAAACTTACTCACTCTGAATTACTTATTTATTTCCACAAAGTAAATGGCTGTTTTGAACGACTTAGGGAAAAATACGCTAAACTTGAGTCACAAAAAGACACTTTGATAGAATTAAATGAACAACTTGACCAATTAGTCAAAACCTATCAAAGTAGGATCCCTAAGTGTGATAAGTGTCCAACATTTGAAGAAGAAATTAAAAAATCAGAAATTAAATTGAAATCACTTGAAAATGAAATTCTGATTTTAAAAATTGAAAATACTATAAGAGAGAATTCTATTAAAAAGTGCACACAATTGTTAAATGAAAATGAATCTCTCAAAATACAAGTCCAACAATTGTCAACGACTTTAGATAAATTTTCAAAAAGCGAAAAATCATTGAATATGCTATTAGGAAACCAAACTGTTAACACGGTTAGAAAAGGACTTGGAGATAATCAATCTAAAATTGTTGAAAGCAATTTTAATCAAGTCAATTTAATGTGCACAATTTGTAGAAAATTTGGACACAATCAAAATAATTGTTGGTATAGACCCAAACACGTGAAAACTATACCAATTTGGGTTCCAAAAGGCACAAATATAAAATCTTTGAAAGTCAAACAAATTTGGGTGCCAAAAGGAACATATATAAATAGTTTTGGGTCTCCACAAACATATTTTTCATATTCTGCCACTAACAACCATGGACCTGTAAAAACAAATAGGTCACAAAAATCTTTCATTGTGTAGGTGTGGAGGCAGGCTAAGAAACAACAACAGTGTTCTTTGGATTTTGGCTGTTCCAGAAACACAACGGGCAACAAAGCAAAGTTCCTTAGCCTAGTATAAAGGTGACAGAATCACAATGGACAACAACGAAAAATTATCCTAAAGGTAAAACAGGTAAATTTGTTTTGAATGATATATTAAATGTGATAATCTGCACCGTAATCTGAATTAAATCAGCCAGTAATGTGATGATGAAATGAATGATGCCTTTAATTCTGACTTATTCTTAATTGATATTTTTTGACTTGTTCTTACTTTGATTTGTGCTTAAAGGTTGACCAACCATCTTTTCATCATTGAACTTAATCTGTTTGGTCAAATTATGATGTTGATTGATTACTGTTTACTCATGCTATAAAAAGGATTTTAAGAAATTTTTGAAACTTTATGAAATTGTTGAAACTTCAAAAAATTGTTTTGAAATAATAATGAAGTTTTAATGGCTGTTGATAGCTGTTCATCCTATGGTTTCTAAGTTTAACACTATGATATTTGTTTTTGATTGTTAACACGGCTTCAATTCAAATTCAAAAGAATGTCATTTAAATTGCTGTTAAGTTTGAAATGCTTGGTGCACACTTCATGGTTTGGTCAATCAAATTCAACGAGTGACAATTCAGTGAAAGTAAAATTCAGATGCAGATTACACTGGTAATATAGTTGATAGAAAAATTACTAGTGGAACGTGATTAATTTTTGAAACATTCATTTGCTGCATCGTTTTTCAAAGAAAATATCTGCATATTTTTCACTTGAAATAATTTTCAAATAGCAGATTTTTTTTCATATAACCCCTTCGAGAAAATCATTTTTGACCATATTTTCAGATTAGTCGTTTTTTATTTGATTTTAAATGACAAATTTTGACTAATCTAACTCCCTAATGATTATCGAAAAGATCAATAGTGATTGAAAAAGTGATGAGTGTCGATATTTGTCATACATTACTCAAGACAGTATATTTAGAAAATTTTCTTTAGAATTTCATAACAAGAGTTATAAAAACTCTTTGTTGGGTAAACGTTCCATGATCATTTCTATTTCTACCATCTTTCTATCGACCATCACTCATCAAAATCATATATAGTATGAAAATTTGTTGTAGTTTACAAAGGGAAGTATTCGTTCTTCAATTTATTATTTTAAACGGGAAATCATTTGTGCTTCAATTTATTATATTTTAGCAATAAAAAAAATAAATATCCAAAGTATTCACTCTCATTTAAAAGTCCTCACGGTTATGCATGGGTGAATTACTTGGATTTTTGATTATGTGCTTCCATGCTCATTTAAAAGTCCTCACGGTTATGCATGTATGGAACGCGTGTCAAAATTAATTGATTAAATAGACAATTTGATTCTAGTCCCATTTAAAAGTCCTCACGGTCATGCGTGGTTAGAAGATACTTGATTTCATTTTTTAAATAAAAATTGTGAATACTACTAATCTCATTTAAAAGTCCTAACGGTTATGCATGGTTAGTAGATATTCAAATATCCCGAAATAAATATACCATAAATAGTCAGAACTGTATGATTTTTTGATGATTTTATCCCCATCACTTCTGAAAGTGGAATACGCGTCTGACAAGGGTAATTATGATTTTTGTTTGAGTTTTATTGAAATTTGATATTTATATTCAATTGAGTTAAATGTTTGATTCATATCTGTCACTTCATCCCTATTTTTATAACACTGTTATTCTTTTGCTGATAACAAAAGGGGGAGAGAAAAGTTAAGATTTTGTCAAATAGAATCAAGCAAAGGACAAATAATTTTCCATTTGCATCTAGGCTCATTTATATATTTCTATTGTTATGAATATATGCAGGGGGAGTATTGTGTAGAGAGGGAGCATTCAAATAGGGGGAGCAAATTGAACGATTAAATACATTTGACATATTCAAAATCTTACATATATGTTTGTTATCATCAAAAGGGGGAGATTGTTGAATATGCGCTTTGCGCTTATATGATTTTTGTTTGATGATAATAAACATATATACATTCATTTAAATGTATTTGTTAATATACTATTTTATTTTCACATATTAAATAAATATTTGTTGAATAAATTAAATAACACAGAATTTGAATTCAAACGAATATTTTATTCAAACAAATATTTATTACAACTTTGAATAGTACAATTTCAAGCTCCCACTATAACTATACAACTTTGATTACAATTACATCACATTTCATATTTACAGTTCACCTCACTACATATCACTCACACTCGTATTTATCTTCAACTTTTTTCCAGTTTGAATCCAGCATCTGAATAATCTGCAAAAATATTTTCAAACGCAGTAAAATTGAAAAAGATATATTATTTCAATATAAAATAAAATATGATTTTTGAAAATATGATTTGCCTCGGTTATTTGGGTTGTTCGTCATCATTTAAATTTGAATTCATCATACACGAACAACTTGTGACATACACAGTATATGCTACAAGGTCGTGCACGCCGATATATACACTTGATTGATTTACAGGGACAGGTGAGCACAGGTCAAACCCAAATGAAAAACCGGGTTCAACTCACGTGCAATAACATAAAAGTCACAACTCTCAGCACAAGGTCAAACCCGAGTTTTAAAACTGGATTCAACTCAGGTGCAAATCAAAAAGTATACACGAATGCTATGTTCAAACATGACACAGTCTCAAACATGAAACAAGGTGCACCAAACCAGGTTACAAGATGATCAAGGCAGACTACAAGTTTAAGTGGACAGTGCAGACAATAATCAAGTGATCAACAGGACATGGACTGCAACAATCAAGCAAATGTAGAGAACAAGCTACATGAATGCAACATTTACAACATAGCAGCAGTATGCAAGTGCATACACAAAGAAGCAACAAAGACCAAAGTGCATGAACACAGTGAAGACCACAAAGGCAGTGCATCAGTGTGCAAAGAGCTCGAGCACAGCAAATATGACACCAAGCTTCAACTATATGGAGACGAGACCAAATACACAAGTTTACATGTGCACCCAAATGGACAGAGAGAATAACAAATATACAGAGACAATACAGCATGAATCAAAGGCAATGCACAAATGCAACAAACTCAAATGTCCAGTTACAACTACAGAGTCGAGTGCATGCTATAGCAATAAAACCAAGAACTCGACCAAGTACAAATGCAACAAGCAATGCTAAAGACCATAGCTACTACACAACTCAGACAACATTGAGTACAATATGCACAGAAGCAAAATCCAATTAAAATACCAACTGCAAATATCCATGGCCGAGCATTGAACAAATACAAAGCCACAAGAGAACCAGACCAGTGACAATATAGATGAAGTGAACAACAGAGCTAATGAATGTAACAACGGCAGTTAAAGCAACATCAAGATGAAACAGATCAAGTGACATGATGAAGCAGTGCCATGCTACAGATTATAAAATGATAATCAAAATGCATATATAGATGAGTGCAGACGTACACATACATGAATGTATGTATACAAATGGTCAGACACTTCAATGATCAAACAGGGGACGAATAACCAAGTGCATCACTGACCATACACCAAAGATAACAGCAATGCCCAAGACAACTTGAACAAAGATACCATAAGAATGCAGACAGTGGCCGAAGCCAATTTACAAAATATCGAAGTTAAAGAAGAATCAAAAACATAATGACCAAGTCACGTATCAAAACGTTGATTATCAAAAATCAAGTTGTACGAAATTTATCAAGTCAGAGAAATTCACGAAGCCATATTGAAAAATAGTCAAAAATTCAAGCCGAGTACATTACACCGTGATAGCCAAACAAATTGACCAAGTCACAAATCAAAACCGTGAGTGCCAAGCATCAAAAATACGAAATTGAAAAAGTCAGATCAATCCCAAGCATCCAAGCATAATCGAACGGCCAAAGACAAATTCAAATGAACATATACGAACGCTAAAATAGGATTTCGAATCCTATATAATCCCAATCATCATCGGCAATTTATTCATCGAGTTCGAGCAAGGCAAAACCAGCAAAGCAAAAGGAGTAAAGTACATACCGAAAACGCAGAACGAACTCGATCCAAATTGAAGAGCCGAGAGAAAATCAAAGAGCATCGAAGCCTACTAATCGAACTATATCAAGCGGCGAACTTCAATTTGCATAAGCCCTAAATTTCGCAAAAGGAACGAAGCCCTAATTTGCAGAGACAAGAAGAGAGCCACCATTTTCACAAAGGAACGAGGCAAAAAGGAACGGGCTAGAGTGAACGAAGATATAAAAGGGGCCGGCCTTGTTAAAAGGAAAAAGGGGATTAATTTTTGTTTAGGCCTTTATTTTTAATTTAGTGTTATTTATTAATTGTTGTTTTTATTTTTCAAATCAACGAATTTGTAAATCACCACCTAGGGTTTAGGTAGTGTCAGATTGTCTAGTTAGAATTAGTTCAGTGAGCAGGGAGTGCGAGTTTGCAAAGTTCTATAGGCGGGAGCAGAGTTTGCGAGTAAGCAAAGCTCTATAGGCGGGAGCAGAGTTTGCGAGTAATCAAAGTTCTATAGGCGGGAGCAGAGTTTGCGAGTAAACGAAACTCTATAGGCGGGAGCAGGGTGTGCGAGTCTAGTAGAGTGTTTGTGAGCGGGAGCAAATGTTTGCGAGTCTAGTAGAATGTTTGTGAGCGGGAGCAAATGTTTGCGAGTCTAGTAGAGTGTTTGTGAGCGGGAGCAAATGTTTGCGAGTCTAATATAGTATTTGTAAGTGTGATACTGTTTAATTCTAATAGAAATCTGGGAATGCAGCAGTAGGCAGGGGTTGCCGAAGCTGGGAAAATTTTGTGTGTGATTTACTTTTTCAGCATATTTATTTCTGCAGTTTGTTTCTGTGTTTACATCGAGAAAATTTGCTATAACCCTATTCAACCCCCCTGTAACAACCCGCATGTTAATCGATTTTATATTTAAATATTTTATCATTAGTCGGATTTTAGTCCGAAAAGCTACTTTTTGCATACGGTCGAATTAGGACTCGAGACCACTCCCATTGAGTTTAAAATGCCGTTTGCAATCTTTTGAGTATAAGCTTCGATATGTTTGGAGAAAGTTGATTTTTGCTACTTTTCACTTTGGGTTTGGTTTTGGGCTCAGCCCTATGTTTAACTTATGCTCAAATCTGAGCCACTCTTCCCCACTCACCCTCATTCCCTTCTCTTTTCAGTTCTAAGGCAATAATGGTGGGAGAGATTGGAAATTAAAACTCCAAAACCCTAGTTTTCTTTTGCAAATCAAATTCCTAGCACCAAATTCAAGAGAACCCATTGGTAAGCATTCTCTTCTTCTTCTCCAACTTATTCTCTTACCAATTTCAGAAATTCCTAAACCTAATTTTGAGAATGTCCTTGTTTTGAGCATAGATTCAAGCTCATTTGGGTTGTGTTGAAGAGAGGTTGATTCTCCATTTGCTTTCAAGCTTCTTCTTGTTTGATTTTGTGAAAAGGTGAGATTTTTAATCTCACATCTAAGTCTATGAATTATCTTCGATTGTTAGGTATAAATTCCTAACACTTATTCTTGTGTAATTGCTTTTGATTTGGATTGCTTTTGAGAATATTCCAATTTTAGTGTTTGAAAGCCAAATCCTTAAAAATCATAGCTTTGAGGTTCAAATGTGTTTTTGGTGATGCATCGAGGAGCCAATAGGGCCGGGTAGTCGTTAGGCATAATTCCCTAGCGTCCGTGCTCGTTTGGTTGTGAATTGGTGGCAGTTGCATATCAATTTATGGGCATCAATTTGCAGAGCATCAGGTTCGGCCGACCGACGCCCTGGTCCGGTCGACCGACCTGCTAGTAAAAGTGCAGTTGCACTTCTCTGTTTCTGGTTCGGCCGACCGACCCCCTGGTTCGGTCGACCGACCTGATGCCCGACCGACCCCCCTGGTTCGGTCGACCGACCTGATGCCCGAGAAGTTTTCAAAACAGGGTTCGGTCGACCGAGCTCTGTAGCCGGCAGACCGACCTGATGCATTTTGCCTATTTTCGCCTAGTCGCGTGAATTTCCAACTTTGATCGATTCGAGTTGTTTCCTAGTTGTTTTTATCATCTATTATGACTTTGATGACTCTTTTTAGGGATTTTTGAATATCCATTTCGATGGATCCTTTATCGATTTCTTTGGATTTTATTCACGTCTTCGTATGTGAATTTTAGTGATTGATTGTTCTTACAATCTTCTTCGTGATTTGTCACTTTAAAAATATAAAGGTTTTCTATACTAGTAGTAAATATCAAAACTCTTTCCTCAAACGATTTCAATACTATTTTAATACCAAATTCGTTTATAAAACTGTTTTCCAATCTATTAGTATATACAAACCTTTACCTCACTCGTATGAGAAATCTAATTAAACGACTTAGTAAAACAAGTGGTATGAAACGCTTGCGTTCACTTTGTTGGTTAATTCTTGGACTTGTTCGATTGAAACTCTTGTGACAATTTTCTAGTGGAGATCTACAATTTGTTCGTAAATATTTAAGTTAAGCTAGTGGTTATGGGACATGATGCTAAGCTCATATATTTACTAGCTTACTGTAATCGACACTTCTCGTTGATCATGACGATCATCTTTGTGATTTAGACTAGCAATGTGCGATGTCACTTTGTCTGCGAGGGAGACTAAACCCCGTTTTGTGGAGTTTTGACTCAATTTGGTGGGGTAGCAACCCATGGTCTTCGGGCCGTTTGTGGAGCTTCGGCTCAATTTGTGATGGTTAGCAACCATGGAATTAGCGTTCCGTTTGTGATACACGTGTTGGTGGGCTTTATGCTCCCGTTTGTGATAGGCCTCCCCCCTTTGTGGTTTCTGGATTTCTTGAGATGATTTCTAGAATTTGTGTTTCACCAATTTTCGTGATTTCCATTGATAAGTTTTATCAATATTTGTGCATTGGTGAATTTGTGCGTCATTGACTTTTGTGATTTCTGGATTTCGCATATTGAATTCTGGAATTTGTGTGTCATTGACTTTTGTGATTGACATTGATATTATTGTCAATATTTGTGCATTGGTGAATTTGTGTGTCATTGACTTGTGTGATTGACATTGATATTATTGTCAATATTTGTGCATTGGTGAATTTGTGTGTCATTGACTTTTGTGATTGACATTGATATAATCGTCAATATTTGTGGTTTGATGAACGAAATAAGGAGTATGGCATTTCTTTGATTCTTGTGTAGATTTGGTGATATTGATTAATCTCTCGTTGATTTTCAATTACTTATATATATCACAGCTTGGATGTGATTATTATGTGTTTAGTCATATCTCTTATTCTATATCGTTTCATCTGATATCTATAGTTAGACTGATCCGTTTATTATTTTCTTATTAAATAATACTCGGGTCAGACCGAGATGTTACAGGTGCTTCTGCTTGACTTCTCTCTTGGGATTGATTTCTCTGACTTTTGGTTAACTACTTAGATTAGTAGTTTTTGGTTTGTATAAATTTGAGATATAGACTCCATAATGTATACTTATTCTTTTGTGTAGTTCTTGTAACTATTCTTTTGTGATATTGTGGATCTTTTTAGACCACTACTCTGATGTACACTTTTATGTGTAATATTCATATCTTCTTCCGCCTTTGTGATATGAATTATCTGTGACTGATTTATGTTATGTTTATTTCTGTATTTGTTTCCGAAGATATTATAGCCACTGTGTAGTAGCTTTGAGTTTGTGTCGGTATGTCGGATTTCCCTCTTGATAAAGTATTGCATGTTATACTATCTGACATATCAATGCTCGCACAAAGCAATTACACGGATGGTCGCTCCTCAACAGCCTTATTCTCCGTGCTAGTTGACAGCATTCACCGTAATGTTCTTGGCTAGCGTGGGTATAGAGGTGGGGCGTCACAGCTTGGTATCAGAGCCAAACTTCGGAACAATATGGAATAATATAACAAGGATCATCGTCCTAAGTCCATCTTAGGAGTCGTGCTTTAGAATTTAATTCGAGTCTTCGTACCGATTCATCCTATTTTCCTTATGATTCCTTGTTTATCTATCAAGATTGCTTGATATTCAATTTGGTGAATAACCTTTTTCTTCTTCTTCTTTCTTTCTAAAGGGAGAAAAATGTCTAGACCAGGCCGCCCCAGAGCCGTACCGTCTAGCACTTCACCCCAAGATGGAGTTTTTATGACTGCTCAACAGCTTCTTGATTTAGTGACGAATGCTCAAGCAGCTGGAGCTAACCCGGAACCTACTCACCCAAAGTCGGGGTTTGCACGCTTGTGCAGTGATTACACTAATTTGGGTGTGGAGCCATTCAAAGGTTCTGAAACTATTATTGAAGTCCAAGCTTGGCTTAGAACATGCGATCGTATATTTTCGCGCATGAATCTTATCGACCTTCACCGAGTTCAGGTGGCCTCTAGTATGCTCCGAGAAAGAGCATTGGACTGGTACGAGCTTCTTATTTCTGAGATTAATGAAGCGGATCTCACCTGGGAGCAATTTCGAGAACACTTCGAGTTGAAATTTGTACCAGAAGCAGAGAAAGTGACATTTGCTCGACGATTTATAAACCTTGTTCAAGGTGAGTCCTCCGTGACTGATTACGTTGCCTCCTTCGAGTCGCTTTCCAAATATGGGGTTGAATACATCGACACCCCTTTAAAGAAGAACCAGAGGTTCATCTATGGCTTAAACAAAAATATCAAGAATTCATTACTTCTAAAATTAGAAGTTTCTTTCGACCAACTCGTTGATATCGCTCTTCGTCTTGAAGAGGCGGATAGGGAGAATGATGTTGAAGTGGTGGGTTCCAAACCAAACTTCAACAACAAGAAGAGACCAAACAAATTCAAAGGCCCCTATCCCAATAAGAAAGGGAAGCAAGCAACCTCCGTGGCAAAGACTTCTTCCTTTGGTCATGGGGAATGCTATAATTGTGGTTCGAAGGACCATTACGCGAACAAGTGTCCAGAGTCTCTCTCTTGTCGCTACTGCAAAAGTCCCGGTCATGTTATATCCTCATGCCCCAGGCTTCAGGGCAGGAAAGAGGGAAAGCTTAATGTTGCTCAAGCCCCTGGCAACACATATCGTGGCCAAGGTATTTCTCATTCTATTCTGGATGGAATTATTTTATTTCGTGATCATCCTATTCGAGTTCTTTTTGATACGGGTGCGTCCCATTCTTTTATATCAAAAGAACTTGTTGATACTTTTTCTTTGGATGTTTTGTGTTTAATGACTTCTTTGAGAATTGCGAATCCGGTTGGTGGATCCGCAACAATCAGTTTATTGTGTAAAGATGTCGAGATTATTTTGTGTGATTTTCCTTTCCTAACCGATTTGCATGTCATGCGTTATTTAGGCTTTGGAATGATTTTGGGAATGGATTGGCTTAACCGTTATGAAGCTCATATCCTATGTCCTGAGCGGACTATTCATCTTCGACATCCTCAATCTGTTAAGCAGATTTCTATTAATCTTCAAGATTCAGTTTCCAGCTTGGTCGCATCTTTATATTCTTTGAATCCTCGTGATGACGATGATGATGATGAGGGTGATATTATTTCTATATTCACGTCGTTCGTGAATTTTCCGACAAATTCGAACCCGTTTTAGGATTACCACCTAAGCGGGCAATTGAGTTCAGAATTAATCTTATTCCTGGAGCTCAACCTATCACTCGTCCTCCGTATCGTATGTCCAATAAAGAAAACGAGGAGATGCGTAAACAATTATCCGAATTGGAGACGAAGCAACTTATTCGCTCTAGTTCCTCGCCTTGGGGAGCTTCGGCTATTTTTGTGAAGAAATCCGATGGTACACTTAGGCTTTGCGTTGACTACCGCAAGCTTAATGATCTTACTATCAAAAATAAATATCCTTTACCTCGGATTGATGATCTATTCGATCAGCTTAGTGGTGCTAAGGTCATTTCACAATTAGACTTAGCTACTGGATTTCATCAGCTTCGTATTGCAGAGGATAGTATTCCATTGACCTCGTTCCGTACTCGTTATGGATCTTATGAATGGCTTGTCATGCCATTTGGTTTGACGAATGCTCCGGCGTATTTCGTTGACCTTATGAATAGAGTTTTCAAAGACTTCCTCGACCGGTTTGTTCTTATCTTTATCGATGATATTCTTGTGTATTCTAAAACCAAGGAGGAGCATGAAAAACATCTTCGGATTGTGTTGGAAACTCGTAGGAGTAATCAATTAAGGGCAAAATTTTCTAAATGCCACTTTTGGCAATCTCGTGTGAAGTTTCTCGGTCATATTATTTCCGAATCCGGAATTTCCGTGGATCATTCAAAGATTGAAGCGATTCAAGATTGGAAGAGACCGGAGAGTATGACAGAGATTCGTAGTTTTCTCGGATTGGCGGGCTATTACCGTCGTTTTATCAAATACTTTTCTAAGATTGCCGTGCCTCTCACTAGCTTGACTAAGAAAGGTGTTAAATACATTTGGTCGGACAAATGTGAAGCTTCTTTTCAGAAATTAAAAGAACTCCTTTCTGATGCTCCTATTCTTATTATTCCCGAGGGGAATCAAGATTTCGTTGTTTATACCGATGCTAGTCGCGTTGGTTTGGGTGCCATTCTTATGCAAAAAAGAACGTGTTATTGCTTACGCTTCTAGGCAATTGAAGCCAACTGAGACTAGATATGCCACTCATGATTTAGAACTCGCGGCTATTGTTTTCGCTCTTCGGATTTGGCGTCATTATCTTTTAGGAGAGAAGTTTGTTCTTTACACGGATCATAAGTCTTTGAAATATTTATTTTCTCAAAAGGAACTTAATTTGTGTCAACAACGTTGGCTCGAGTTCCTTGCTCCTTATGATCTTGATATTCTTTGTACACCCGGTAAGGGTAATCGTGTCGCCGATGCTCTTAGCCGTAAACAACAAGCTGTTGTTTTTATGATGATATCCGAATGGAACGATCTCGAGATCTTACCCACTTGTGAGATTCGAGACCGCGTATCCGATTTATGCTCATCATTTGTTTTATGTAGCCTTGAGGCTCATCCTTCTCTTTTGGACCGCATTCTTGAAGCTCAAAGGCTAGATCCCGAATTGGCTCTTCTTGGCCAAAATATTAGGGATAAAATTGATATTGAAGGTTTGAAAGACTTTGATATCGATTCTCGTGGCGGCATTCGGAGATTTGGTAGACTTATCGTACCAAATATTAGTGATCTTCGTAAAGATATTTTAGAAGATTCTCATCGTTCTAAATTTACCATTCATCCCGGAAGTAGTAAAATGTACGCAGATATGAAGCGACTTTATTATTGGGAGGGAATGAAACTTGACATCGCTAACTTCGTTAAGCGTTGCATGACTTGCCAACTCGTTAAGGTCGAACATCAAAGGCCCGGTGGGTTATTGCAACCTTTAGAAATTCCAATTTGGAAGTGGGACCAAATTTCCATGGATTTTATAGATGGCCTTCCCCGTTCTCGTTCGGGTCATGATAGCTTGTGGGTGATCGTTGATAGACTTACTAAATCCGCCCATTTTATTCCCGTTCGGTCTAACCGAACCATTCCTCTTTTGGCCAAACTCTTTGTTAAAGAGATTGTTAAATTACATGGTGTTCCTATTTCTATTGTTAGTGATCGCGATCCATTGTTTACTAGTGGATTTTGGAAGAGTCTTTAAAAAGCTTTGGGAACGAAGCTTAATTTTAGCACCGCTTATCATCCTCAGTCCGATGGACAAACCGAGCGTGTGAATCAAACTCTTGAAGATCTTCTTCGTGCTTGTGTTCTTGATTTTGGTGGAAGTTGGGAAGATCATATTTCACTTGTTGAATTTTCCTATAATAATAGCTTCCAATCTAGTATTGGTATGGCACCTTTTGAGGCACTCTACGGAAGGCCATGCTGATCTCCTTCTTGTTGGCTTGAGACCGGTGAGAAGCTGGTTTTAGGTCCAGACTTTATTCGTGATTCCACAGAAAAGATAGATCTTATTCGTCATAGGATGAAAGAAGCCCAGAGTAGACAAAAATCCTATGCCGATAACCGGAGAAGGAAGTTAGAATTTTCTGTGGGAGATCTTGTGTTCATTCGTGTTTCACCTATGAAAGGTGTTGTACGTTCAGTCGATCGGGAAAATTGGCGCCTCGATATATTGGGCCATTTCCTATCACTGAACGTATCGGTTCCATGGCTTATCGCCTTTTATTATCGGCTCAATTTTCTGCTATTCATGACGTGTTTCACGTTTCTCAATTACGGAAGTGCCTTCGAGATTCCGATTCTGTTCTTGAGCCCGGTGTTGTGGAAGAGATTGAAGTTTCGCCTAATTTAACTTATGAGCAACATCCTATTCGTATCATTGCTTCAGAGGTCAAACGACTTCAAAATAAAGATGTTCCGCTTGTTAAAGTTCAATGGTCTTTAAATCCTAAGGATTGTTCTTGGGAATCTAGAGAGTACATCGAGCGAACACATCCGGACTTACTTTCTTGTGCTCTTTGAGGTGAACTTCTTATTTCAAATTTCTTTTGTGTTGAATATGCTTTTATGGTTGTTACTACATATCTTCTTCTTAAATATTGCGAGGGCGCAATTTCTTTAAGGAAGGGAGTCTGTAACAACCCGCATATTAATCGATTTTATATTTAAATATTTTATTTAAATATTTTATCATTAGTCGGATTTTAGTCCGAAAAGATACTTTTTGCATACGGTCGAATTAGGACTCGAGACCACTCCCATTGAGTTTAAAATGCCGTTTGCGACCTTTTTGAGTATAAGCTTCGATATGTTTGGAGAAAGTTGATTTTTGCTACTTTTCACTTTGGGTTTGGTTTTGGGCTCAGCCCTATGTTTAACTTATGCTCAAATCTGAGCCACTCTTCCCCACTCACCATCATTCTCTTCTCTTTTCAGTTCTAAGGCAATAATGGTGGGAGAGATTGGAAATTAAAACTCCAAAACCCTAGTTTTCTTTTGCAAATCAAATTCCTAGCTCCAAATTCAAGAGAACCCATTGGTAAGCATTCTCTTCTTCTTCTCCAACTTATTCTCTTACCAATTTCAGAAATTCCTAAACCTAATTTTGGGAATGTCCTTGTTTTGAGCATAGATTCATGCTCATTTGGGTTGTGTTGAAGAGAGGTTGATTCTCCATTTTCTTTCAAGCTTCTTCTTGTTTGATTTTGTGAAAAGGTGAGATTTTTAATCTCACATCTAAGTCTATGAATTATCTTCGATTGTTAGGTATAAATTCCTAACACTTATTCTTGTGCAATTGCTTTTGATTTGGATTGATTTTGAGAATATTCCAATTTTAGTGTTTGAAAGCCAAATCCTTAAAAATCATAGCTTTGAGGTTCAAATGTGTTTTTGGTGATGCATCGAGGAGCCAATAGGGCCGGGTAGCCGTTAGGCATAATTCCCTAGCGTCCGTGCTCGTTCGGTTGCGAATTGGCGGAGGTTGCATATCAATTTATGGGCATCAATTTGCTGAGCATCAGGTTCGGCCGACCGACCCCCTGGTCCGGTCGACCGACCTGCTAGTAAAAGTGCAGTTGCACTTCTCTGTTTCTGGCTCGGCCGACCGACCCCCCTGGTTCGGTCGACCGACTTGATGCCCGAGAAGTTTTCAAAACAGGGTTCGGTCGACCGAGCTCTGTAGCCGGTCGACCGACCTGATGCATTTTGCCTATTTTCGCCTAGTCGCATGAATTTCCAACTTTGATCGATTCGAGTTATTTCCTAGTTGTTGTTATCATCTATTATGACTTTGATGACTCTTTTTTGGGATTTTTGAATATCCATTTCGATGGATCCTTTATCGATTTCTTTGGATTTTATTCACGTCTTCGTATGTGAATTTTAGTGATTGATTATTCTTACAATCTTCTTCGTGATTTGTCACTTTAAAAATATAAAGGTTTTCTATACTAGTAGTAAATATCAAAACTCTTTCCTCAAACGATTTCAATACTATTTTAATACCAAATTCGTTTATAAAACCGTTTTCCAATCTATTAGTATATACAAAACTTTACCTCACTCGTATGAGAAATCTAATTAAACGATTTAGTAAAACAAGTGGTATGAAACGCTTGCGTTCACTTTGTTGGTTAATTCTTGGACTTGTGCGATTGAAACTCTTGTGACAATTTTCTAGTGGAGATCTACAATTTTTTCGTAAATATTTAAGTTAAGCTAGTGGTTATGGGACATGATGCTAAGCTCAAATATTTACTAGATTACTGTAATCGACACTTCTCGTTGATCATGACGATCATCTTTGTGATTTAGACTAGCAATGTGCGATGTCTCCTGGTCTGCGAGGGAGACTAAACCCCGTTTTGTGGAGTTTCGACTCAATTTGGTGGGGTAGCAACCCATGGTCTTCGGGCCGTTTGTGGAGTTTCGGCTCAATTTGTGATGGTTAGCAACCATGGAATTAGCGTTCCATTTGTGATACACGTGTTGGTGGGCTTTATGCTCCCGTTTGTGATAGGCCTCCCCCTTTGTGATTTCTGGATTTCTTGAGATGATTTCTAGAATTTGTGTTTCACCAATTTTCGTGATTTCCATTGATAAGTTTTATCAATATTTGTGCATTGGTGAATTTGTGCGTCATTGACTTTTGTGATTTCTGGATTTCGCATATTGAATTCTGGAATTTGTGTGTCATTAACTTTTGTAATTGACATTGATATTATTGTCAATATTTGTGCATTGGTGAATTTGTGTGTCATTGACTTGTGTGATTGACATTGATATTATTGTCAATATTTGTGCATTGGTGAATTTGTGTGTCATTGACTTTTGTGATTGACATTGATATAATCATCAATATTTGTGGTTTGATGAACGAAATAAGGAGTATGGCATTTCTTTGATTCTTGTGTAGATTTGGTGATATTGATTAATCTCTCGTTGATTTTCAATTACTTATATATATCACAGCTTGGAATTGTGATTATTATGTGTTTAGTCATATCTCTTATTCTATATCGTTTCATCTGATATCTATAGTTAGACTGATCCGTTTATTATTTTCTTATTAAATAATACTCGGGTCAGACCGAGATGTTACAGGTGCTTCTGCTTGACTTCTCTCTTGGGATTGATTTCTCTGACTTTTGGTTAACTACTTAGATTAGTAGTTTTTGGTTTGTATACATTTGAGATATAGACTCCATAATGTATACTTATTCTTTTGTGTAGTTCTTGTAACTATTCTTTTGTGATATTGTGGATCTTTTTAGACCACTACTCTGATGTACACTTTTATGTGTAATATTCTTATCTTCTTCCGCCTTTGTGATATGAATTATCTGTGACTGATTTATGTTATGTTTATTTCTGTATTTGTTTCCGAAGATATTATAGCCACTGTGTAGTAGCTTTGAGTTTGTGTCGGTATGTCAGATTTCCCTCTTGATAAAGTATTGCATGTTATACTATCTGACATATCAATGCTCGCACAAAGCAATTACACGGATGGTCGCTCCTCAACAGCCTTATTCTCCGTGCTAGTTGACAGCATTCACCGTAATGTTCTTGGCTAGCGTGGGTATAGAGGTAGGGCGTCACACCCCCCCTCTAGGGTTAATCTAGATCCTACACATATCCTATTTTTAAATTAATGCATATACATATCTATACTCAAAAATGCAAAATACTTACATTATACAATCATATATGTTGAGCTTCATATATAAAAAAACAAATGAAATTAAATGACCCAAGACCAATGTAAGTATGCAGACCTATGATATAATACATAAACCAATGTGAACAAGATTTCTAACATATCTAGCTAACAGATTTTATAATCTATATAGACTAATATAATATAAACTACACATATGCAACTGACATAACATAATATTTGTGATATCAAGCAGAAGAAGGCGCAGGCTTCCAAATATGCGAAAATTTCCTTTTTTTGTGTTTCTTCAGATCATGATATACATAGTACATTTTTAAAGCCAAATCATCACTTAGTTGCTATGTCCTATGCATACCCTATATATACGAATATATATATATACATACATACATGCATACATACATACATATAATGGTAATGTATACTTGTATATAGGCTAATATGAATTCAACAGACCAAGTACTTATGCAAAACCAATATAGCATCCATATACGAACTAACAATTATATTAACTATCCTTTACATAACTTATATATGCAGACAACCAATGCGCACACGCAACACATAAATTTAAGCACATATATAGTACTGCATGTATAACTTACATTAACCTATATGTGTATGCAACAACTACAGGCCTATGCATAATAAATTATCAAAGTGGCCTTGCAAACTTGTCTATAAGCCTGTAGACTCACCAAAATTATGAACTAAAATGTATGCACAGTTGATTATATATAAACTATCATATGCTATACTTTTACCCAACTAGGAAAAGTATGAACAAAATGCATGTACTTACATGGAGGGAAGAGGGAAGGCTCTCGGCGCTGCTGGGCTCGGGCCGCGGATGATAGCGGGAAGGGGCGCGTCGGAGGGGACAGAAGGCGGGAATGGCGTCGGGTCGGAGGTGCTAGGGAGCATGGTTGTCGAGTTGGCGGGTCGAGTGGGTGCGCGTGAGCGTCCTCGACGCGGAATGGAGTGGACGAGGAAGTGGGGTCTTTGGCTGCTACAGGCTTGGAGTTGGCGATGGTTTCAGGTCGGCGGAGGTGGTCGGGGTGTGGCCGATGCTCGGGCGGATAGCGGGGGAAGTGATGAGCATAGGTGGGAAGTAGGGTGGTGGCGGATAGGCATTGAAAGGTGGATGACCATGAAAGGTGGGAGTGGAATGCAGATCGGAGAGGCATTGAGGGTTTGGGTTGCTTGGCTAGCTTGCGACAAAAGTGGGAGGCTCTGTTAATGGCTGATGGAAGGAAAGGGTGGCAAGGGTTGCGTTCGGGGTGCTGCCGTGGGCGAGGGTGGAAGATGCGGCTGTGAAGGAGGCGTGGAGGAGCTTGGCTACAAGAAATATGCGTGTTTTATTTTATGTTGCAAGTAATTTTTTTTGTTTTAAAAGGCGGAGACTGTCTGGAAAAGATAGGAGGAAGATGAGCGAGCAGAGGAAAAGAAAGTTTGTGAACCGGAAATAAAATGAAGTGTCGAAATAAATTGACAACCTGGAGAATAGCAAAGGTCATAAAGTTGAATTCAATGAAATTAAATGTTAATGACCTTTGGAGTTTACGCTGTGGTTAAATGAACAAACAAATAAATTCAACAGTTCAAGATGGTACCGATACACATACCGTTCACGCGGATTCCATCGCGTACCAAATTTCAAAACACGGAAATGAGTATACCGTAATGATCAGCTCGACGAGACGATCAAACGGTATACAGATATCAGTGGTACGATCGAATTATAAAAATTCGAATTTTTATAATAGCGGAAAATGCATGAAAAACGTAGAAAAACAAGATCGACGGAGCCAAAGATGTCCGAATTTGAAAAAACGATAAACAGACATCTTGCTCAGAAGATGTTTTAGAATTTTTCTATGTAAAAATATTTTGGTTTTGAAAAAGTTTTATTTTCATCGCTTTTTAACTGATTAAATTGAAGTAAATTTACGCGTGAAATAAACTTTCATATTTTCGGACGAAAATTTATCGGTTGCTATGTTTAACTAGACGCATTTCAAATATTCAACTTGTATTTCAAAATTTTATCGTTTAAATTCCATAAAATTTCCATTAATAACGTTATTAAAACCAGTTAAATTTACGGGTCGTTACATTCTCCCCCACTCAAAACTTTTCGTCCCCGAAAAGGAAGTAGGAGAATAGAAACAATCAAAACATAATAAACTTGAATTACATTATAAACAATTAATTTAACCATATGAATTTCAATTTAAATAAATTTATATTCAACAATTTTTTCTTAAATTCAAGATTTTCATTAAATTGATTTGATTTCACATTTATTAACGTTAAGTACAAAGGTTTCTTTCAAATGAAATTCAATTTATACTCAACTTATTCAAGATACTTCCTTAAGTTGATTTAATTCAATTTATTAACTTTCAAAACAAATTTTCTTCTATTAATCACAACTATTATATAATTAACTTATTATTCTATTTATCTCCATAAACATTTTATGGTTAAATTTTAAGTGAATAACATTTATTATACCCACTCACATTTTGTTTGTAAGGACAATTTATACTGTATATTATCCAATTATCCTAAATTAACAATTTCTAAAATCAAAAATTGAATAGTCCATTATTATAATCATATTTTATTCGACAAATTGAATTCTTCTTCATCTAAATCATTATTACATTTGTTCTATTTAATGTATCTTATCACCTATATTAAGTATATTTCGCTTATTATACTTACTCAACTTAATTTAAAATTCTTTATCATCATTTTATATAGTATAATATCCAATTACGTAGTTAACCTCTGAATTATTTTGGTAGGTTATATTGGAATCCAACTGGGCATTATACAAGTAAATTTCAAATTTAATACTCTCAAATTTAAATATTATTTCAAAATTTTGGTTTCATTTATAATTGAAATCATCTTTTACCCAAATTTTTAGAATTAAATTTCCGATTAACTTCAAACAATATATACATACATTCAATATATCACATCAAATCAATAATCGTGTACCAATATATATAAATCAAGTCATAATCTAGAAATTCAAATCTATTTAAAAAAATTCCCAAATCAAAGTGTAGCAAGGCTACGAATAAGTCTCTTCACTTCGAAACTCGAAAATGAATGTCGATGATGCGGCCGTCATCACCGAAATTATTCTCCAACGACAAAGAGAAGAGCACTTATTTAGAGCTTTTAAAATTTCTTTGAAATAATTTCTATTCGAAAATACTTTAAATACATTACATTCTAAAACTTTCAAATCGAAGTTTGAAATCACCGGTAATTAAATTCTCGAATTCTTGATTTAAATTCATTTAAATTCCAAATCAAATTATAACCAAAGTTATAAATTTTCATTTATTTATATTATGAAATAGTCAATAATTTATAAAACAATAAATGAAAATTAAATTTTCACATTTCGGACAACAGATTCATTAACAATTTAATTTCAGAAAAATTATACTTGTATAATCAAATAAAATTATTTTATCTAAAAAATTTGAAAACAATATTGTGTCAATTGCTCTGCTCAAGTGTTTTGGAAATCCTATCGATAACGTTGATCAGACGAATCGATCGAAAACCCAAATCAACATCAACAACTTAAACAACTTAACATAAATAAAACATTCTTAATATTAATTTACAAATACCCTTCCTCGCTCGACGATACAAGAATAGATTTCAAAATAAGAATAGAGATTCAAATTTGGTGGAAATCAAATCAAAGAGAATTTTGATTCGATAATAAGTTCGAAACAGAAGATAAGATAATTCAATTAACAGAATCGGGAGATGGATAAGCTTATTTAATTTGTGGGAAACCTTAACCGGCTCGACCGTGACTTCAAGAATAAGATCGATGTTGAATTCCAAGGTAAATCAACATTCGATCGCAAGAGATAGAATTTAGGCATAGCAGGAGATAGATAGCATTGTAAACCGAGGATACAGAAATATGCCTATTGTAAAGGAGTTTCACCCCTTTTATAAATCGATTTGAGATTGGCGAGATCGCCGACTCATTATAAAGACCATTCGAAGTGGAGTTATGGGATGCTCCAGAATTGAAAGAAGACGAATAGTGAGGGACACGAATGAATTTTGGAACCGCAGGGAACGTTCCAAAACCCAAAGGAATTGAATCTAAAGGAAGAGGATGAAACTCGAATGAGAGTGATTCTGTAAATACATTTACCATATATCCTAAGTTTTGCCTAGAGCAACCAAAAGCTCTGATACCAACTGTAACGATCCGCTATTTTGAACTATTCGCATTCGCACATGTCGGACTTGAATAATTCAAAATACCGAATTGTTAATTTAAAATTTGGCAAAACTCAGATATACAGTAAATAAATAATCACAGAATCACAGACACAGAGTAATAATATGCAGGGAAGTAAAAGAGATAACAGTTCATGAAGCTACTATATAAATATATAAGATACATCAGAGTTTACAACAAAAGAGAAATACGATACATCAAGTACAAATCAAAATACATCACTGAAATCATCGAATACTGAAAGCAGAATAGATGGCTGGATCTTCAAGCAAAGCTCCAACTCCAAAGGTAAGCCTCGAATACTGGTACACTCAGTCTGACCCGAGCGTAAAGCAAAACACAAAACACTCGAGTCAGGATTAATATTCTCATATCAATAAATCCAACTCAGGTGAAATAGCAATCTAAATACAAGTAACTCAAAGGATGTTGGAATCACCATCCTCTAAGGATCCGTTAAACTATCTACTATGTAGTAGTGTACGCTAAATAGATAATGTCCATCAGTAATATAAAGTATCGAAATAGTGTTAAGGCGTTACCATTATCCCCCTTAACACTTTTTATATAAGCGTTATAGTCTATACAGCACTGTAAACTCCACCGTAAACTAGTGGGATATAAGGGAGTACAACATAGGTATAACACAAAACAAATTCGTAGTGGTCGCGTATATAGGGATACAAGTATGACAAGGCACATGAGGCAATACCCAAGGTAGTGAAACTACCGTTCGCCCGATCCGGACTGGTGAAAACGCATCGCCGCAACAATCGCAACACCACGAAACAACACTCCCAAAAGTACGAGGGTGCACCAATCAATCACAAGTAATGAGTAGTAGTTACGAAGAAGTGTGTTCGCTCCAGGTGGCTAACCCCATTTGCCCGACACGGCTCCTGTTTTAGTCATTTCCAATTTGACACAAGTGTCAAGGCTATCCATTATCGTTCTCTTTCTTCAGTCATCACGTACATCATTCCAACCACTTCATTCTGGATCACACTCCGCGTATAGTTATTAAAGTGGTTTTCGGTTTAGATAGAGAGTATATCCATAGCCGACTCCGGTCTCTTTAATAACTTTCGTAATTATTACACCGATTAGTTGTTTAATAAATTTCAAAACCAAATCAAATTCAATTTCAAATAGAATTCATAAATCAACATTTCATTTGTCTTTATATCAATTTCCATAATTTACGTTTCAAGCGTTCAAATTTCCATTTCAAAATCTTATAATTCAATTTCAACTTTTATTTTAAACAATTCAAATGTTAATTCAAGTTCGTATATAGGTTTCATTCCGAAATCATTTAAATTGTCTAATTTTCATTCAAATCAGTTTAAACTCACTTATCGATTTCATTAAATATTCGCTAAGCTAATTTATCATTTAAACAATTTTCATTTAAATTTCCAATTCATTAAATCAATTACTTACGTTCAACTTCATTATATCAAAGCTTACAATTTTAATTAAGTTAAATTCGTTAAATCAAATTCTTTAAATTACAAGTCTTACATTTATTTCAATAAAACGCATTTTATTTCTCGTTAAAGGAATTCAATTTCATTCATTTATTTGGTTACAAATTTCAAAACTCAATTAATCAAGAAACTAAATTTCACATATTCAAGAAGTTCCATTTTTCTTATTAACTTACTTAAATAATTTTCCAAAACTTAATAAATAAAGAAACCCAATTTTATTTATTAACGAAGTTCAAATTCACTTAATCAAAAGTTCAATTTCTCTAATCAAAGAATTCAAATTTTTTTTATTTAATTATCAAATAATTCAATTTCATTTAATTATCAAATAATTCCAAATCTTAATCAAATAATTTCAAAACTTACTAATTTCAAACTTAATCATTCAATAATTTCAAACTTAATTATTAAATAATTGCAAATTTGATTATAATTTCAAATTTAATTATTAAATGATTAAATTTCAAATTACGTTCTTTCATCAATTGCTACGTTAGTAGTTGTTTCAGATTTCAATATTTACATTTTCCTTTCATAAAGATTCAAATTCCAACTTCATTTCAAAACATACTTTTTTTCCGAATAAAATCATTATTTTATTTTTTTAAATCAAATTATTGATCAATCGGATTTTTATTTAATTCTCTATCCTAAGTCAAGTTCATTTGGGTTTTTATCATTTCAACTCGATTCCAATTCAATTCAAAAATCAAAACATAACAAAGCGAACTTGCAGTGTGATAACTGGGACGGTGTCAAAGTAAATAAACAAGCAATAACAACAATCAATAACAATTCAATAATCAATTCAAATAATCCCGAAATAATCGTATTAATTCACATTGTTATTTGTGCAAATTAATATAATTATTTCTAGAATCTACACTATCATTTCATGTAGATTAAAGATTATTACAATATTATTTATACGGTTCTTTACTTCTCATTTATTATTCAATTTCAACTACATCGATTTACACAACACACATTTAAATAGTTCAAAGTTCGATTTACCATATTTCTACGTGTCGATTCATTTAAACATTTAAGGGGTCATATTATGCAAATGTCACCAAATCAAACTTAACCCTTATATCAAACCTAACTATCCAACGACAATTTCAATTTCAAGTTATTTATCACTTACAACATTAACAGTTTAACGTTCAATGTCAACATCACACAATCAATCAAATTATCAACCAAACTAGATTATTTTGCATACATAACAGATAATGGTGTCAGATGTCACAGGTGAACTGGTACAGGTAATAACATATATTTAACAATGTAAATAACTAGCAACAGCATATTTCAATTGTCATTTCAATTGAAATCAAAATTAATAAATAAAAGAATATTAATCGTGAGTGATTGCTCACCTTTCGAGGTTAGAGATATAGACAATGAAGTGAGCTACGAAATCCAAAGCAACGCTGGATGGACAAGATTTGATGCAGAGAATAGGCACGACGGACAAGGCTGATAATGGGAAATCGAAGAGAACGATTGAGTCAGTTGATATAAATTGAACTAAATGTGTGTGTATATATATATATATTATTTTTCAAAAATCAATTTAAAACATATATTTATTTTCAAATTTAAAACAAAACAAAGTGGATGAACGGGTTCAACAAAATGCATGTAAACTAGATAACTACAAAATATACAGACTTTTCATATACTTATATATTATAATAACTAGCTTGCACAGCTATACCATCCTATTTTCTCATATAAACCAAACATACGTACATATCCTATTTTTAAATTAATGCATATACATATCTATACTCGATGCAAAATACTTACATTATACAATCATATATGTTGAACTTCATATATATAAAAAACAAATGAAATTAAATGACCCAAGACCAATGTAAGTATGCAGACCTATGATATAATACATAAACCAATGTGAACAAGATTTCTAACATATCTAGCTAACAGATTTTATAATCTATATAGACTAATATAATATAAACTACACATATGCAACTGACATAACATAATATTTGTGATATCAAGCAGAAGAAGGCGCAGGCTTCCAAATATGCGAAAATTTCTTCTTTTTTTTCCTTCAGATCATGATATACATAGTACATTTTTAAAGCCAAATCATCACTTAGTTGCTATATCCTATGCATACCCTATATATATGAATATATATATATATACACACACACATACATACATATAATGGTAATGTATACTTGTATATAGGCTAATACGAATTCAGCAGACCAAGTACTTATCCAAAACCAATAGAGCATCCATATACGAACTAACAATTATATAAACTATCCTTTACATAACTTATATATGCAGACAGCCAATGCACACACGCAACACATAAATTTAAGCACATATATAGTATTGCATGTATAACTTACATTAACCTATATGTGTATGCAACAACTACAGGCCTATACATAATAAATTATCAAAGTGGCCATGCAAACTTGTCTATAAACATGTAGACTCACCAAAATTATGAACTAAAATGTATGCACAGTTGATTATATATAAACTATCCTATACTATACTTTTATCCAACTAGGCAAAGTATGAACAAAGTGCATGTCACGTGGAGGGAAGAGGGAAGGCTCTCGGCGCTGCTGGGCTCGGGCCGCGGATGATAGCGGGAAGGGGCACGTCGGAGGGGACAGAAGGCGGGAATGGCGTCGGGTCGGAGGTGCTAGGGAGCAAGGTTGTCGAGTTGGTGGGTCGAGTGGGTGCGCGTGAGGGTCCTCGGCGCGGAATGGAGTGGAGGAGGAAGTGGGGTCTTCGGCTGCTACAAGATTGGAGTTGGCGATGGTTTCAGGTCGACGGAGGTGGTCGGGCTGTGGCCGATGCTCGGGCGGATGGCGGAGGAAGTGATGAGCATAGGTGGGAAGTCGGGTGGTGGCGGCTAGGCATTGAAAGGTGAATGAGCATGAAAGGTGGGAGTGGAATGCAGATCGGAGAGGCGGTGAGGGTTTGGGTTGCTCGACTAGCTGTTGCGACAGAAGTGGGAGGCTCTGTTAATGGCTGATGGAAGGAAAGGGTGGCAAGGGTTGCGTTCGGGGTGCTGCCGTGGGCGAGGGTGGAAGATGCGGCTGTGAAGGAGGCGTGGAGGAGCTTGGCTACAAGAAATATGCGTGTTTTCTTTTATGTTGCAAGCAATTTTTTTTTGTTTTAAAAGGCGGAGACTGTCTGGAAAAGATAGGAGGAAGATGAGCGAGCAGAGGAAAAGAAAGTTTGTGAACCGGAAATAAAATGAAGTGTCGAAATAAATTGACAACCTGGAGAATAGCAAAGGTCATAAAGTTGAATTCAATGAAATTAAATGTTAATGACCTTTGGAGTTTACGCTGTGGTTAAATGAACAAACAAATAAATTCAACAGTTCAAAATGGTACCGATACGCATACCGTTCACGCGGATTCCATCGTGTACCGAATTTCAAAACACAGAAATGAGTATACCGTAATGATCAGCTCGACCAAACGATCAAAACGGTATACAGATATCAGTGGTACGATCGAATTATAAAAATTCGAATTTTTATAATAGCGGAAAATGCATGAAAAACGTAGAAAAATAAGATCGACGGAGCCAAAATTGTCCGAATTTAGAAAAACGATAAACTGACATCTTGCTCAGAAGATGGTTTAGAATTTTCCTATGTAAAAATATTTTGATTTTGAAAAAGTTTTATTTTCATCGCTTTTTAACTCATTAAATTGAAGTAAATTTACGCGCGAAATAAACTTTCATATTTCGGACGAAAATTTATCGGTTGCTGTTTAACTAGACGCATTCCAAATGTTCAACTTGTATTTCAAAATTTTATCGTTTAAATTCCATAAAATTTCCATTAATAACGTTATTAAAACCAGTTAAATTTACGGGTCGCTACATATACCCTTGTAATATGGTAGAGTGTTTTATTAGTTTTACAAATCCAAGGGAGTTATATGAAATGATTTTCGAAGATATTTTAATGAGAATAGAATTGGAATTAGGGATAGATAGCTATTTTGTATAGTTTTGATTTAGTATTCGAGTACAAGACTTTGAGGTGTTTTACACCGTTCCAAATAAGGATTTATTACTCGATGTTTATTGCGAACACTCGATGATTGTTCTTGATACAGAACCAAGGATTATATCATAGCTACTGCTATGTTAGAAGTGCAGGGATTCCTAATCAAGGAGCCGATCGAGGTCCGTACTAGAAAATCGGGTAAACGATACTAGTTTGGAAGTAGAGTCATGTATTCGAGTAGTGATTGAATCAGATTCTGTATATGAATGGTCTATAGACATCATGTGGGCTTATAAACAGTATTTAATGTTCTAGTGCTTGAATTTTGGGGACGAAATTCTTTTTATGGGGCGACGAATGTAACGACCCGTATTTTTAGGACTTCAAATTTGAATATTTAATTTATTTAAATATTTGGGTTTAGGTTTAAACTGTGATAAATTATCCATTTCAAAATTAGATTTGATTTTCAATGACGTATTTATAATTTAATTTTTAGAATTTTTCTATAAATTTTAATTTGGAAAATAAACAAATTTTTGTTTGACGTATTTTAAGGCAAATGTTGGCATTTTGAGATTTCATAGAATTTGATAATTTTTCTACTTTATTTTATTTTTATGATCACATCCACATTCTGTAAGCAACCATAGTTCATTTTCAGTCGGTTGTAGCTCGTATATGAATATAATATGGTGTAGCAGGGCAGCAGAATCTATGTAAAATATTATAAAACTAATATAAACATTACAGCACACCCACATAGTGCACTGTAAGCCTCCACAACCACCATATTTTTTCAGCCACCCTACACCATCTTTCAGCCACCGCTTACTAGCCTATGAAATCTCCACCACCTTCCATCACCTCACAATAAATGCCTCAACCCTTCACCACCAAGCCATCTCCAACTATAAATACAACACAATAGACACTACTATTCCACTTCTTTTTTTCATAGAGAATGAAAATAATAATTTTTCTTCTCTTCAAAAATCACCACCCTTAGATCTGTTCACTTTTAGCCTCAGCAAACAACATGGAAGTTGTTCGTAATCAAATCTAGTTTCCTCTAAAAAATAGTTTAATGGATTTTCGTTATAACGACCCATAATTTTTTGATAATTAATTTATCTAATTTAATAAATTTTTATGATTTAATATTGGAAGAAATATAATTTTATGACTTGATTAATGTGAGAAAATTAAAATTTAAGATTTATTAATGGGAATAATAACCGGAATGAAATGTAATTGTATTAGTTTAAAGTAATTGATAACTACTTTAAATGTAATTCCAATTAACTGAAATGATTAAAAAGTTATAATTGGTTATAGACTGTAAATTTATTGTAATAATGTGAGTATTAATTGATAATTGGGTTAAAAGAGTAATTGATAATTTAAATGTTGTATCAGTTAATGAAATAATGTGTAATAAATTGTAATTGGATAGAATTAGCATTGTGTAAGTTATTATAACATTTGTTTGTAAATGATAAACTTAAAATTGTGATTAAAAGTTAATGGTGACAATTATTATATGTTACATATTTATTTAGTCCGTTAAATTAAATTGGTAATCAATTGCAATTAAATGTAGTTAAATATTACGTTAATGGAAATTAAGTTGATATTGAAGAATACTAATGTAATATGATATAAACCAATGTTAACTATGCACATAGAGTAATGATTAATTGAATAAAAAGATTGCAATCAAATTTAATTTATTTATCAAAATTAAATTTTAATTAATTGAATTTAATTACAATTGAAATTGAACACTGCAATTAGTGTAATATTTAACATTTATGTAAATTTGTTTTAAATTATTGTAAATGTCAAAGGAATCAAAAATGATAAAATTTGTCAATTTTAAAATTTTAATTGAAGAAGTGATTTAATTATTTTATCTAATTAACGTGAAAATAGCCATTATGGCCACTGTCTCGGATTTTGATGGAACCAGTTTCATCGGATCCGTAACAATGAATTATTATAGTATTTCAAGTTTCGTAGCGATAGGACTTATTGTTTGATCGTACGGACTGAAAACACATAGAGATCAATTTAAATTAAATTTAATTGAAATCAGTTTGAAATAAGCTAATTTTAAAGCTAACTTCTTTATACGATGGAATTAGGACTTGAAACATGTTCGATTGGATTTAGAGATATCGAAAACACATATTTTGATATATGGGATGACCCACTTTCGTTTTTGAAAGCGAAACGGGCTTTTGGGTCGCTATTTGTCGTTCGTACCAATCTGATATGCGTATAATTCTCTCTGGCTTCTCCTTCTCAATGGCAGAAACTCCTTTTATTCCTCATTACTGTACGTATAATTCTCTCCGGCTTCTCCTTCTCAAGGGCAGAAACTCTATTTTTCTAGATTCAAATTGCAAATCAAATCAAATCAAAAAATTAAAACTCCTCAAAAACCTAGCATATTTTATACCGATTCGAAGCTCCTGATGAGAACAAGCTAGATCTGCAATTTGTTTTTTCAATTGAAGGCATTGTTTGACCAGAAACCGACGAAAAATCCTCAGCCATCCATATTGGGTTTTCACGATCAACAGTGGATCGTCATACGATCGACCATCTGGAGGTACTACTGCGTAGAGGATGATCAAAGAAGTCGATCCATGGGTTCATGTAGGTCGAAGAAGTTGGTAATTGCCAGAAATTAGTAGAAATCATCGACGGAGGCGGGACAAAAAATTGATGGCCGGAGGTCTCATGGAGGGGTCGGGGTGGAGGCGGCCGATCTGAGTGCAGGTGAGTGTTTGGGCAGCAGCGAGCTGCTATAGACTAGGGTTCGTGTGTTGGTGGATGTAATGACGTGTAAGCTATTTAAATTATTTTATTTATTTTCTAATTTAAATCGTATATCTTCTAATGTCGGTATCTTTTACATATGGACTAGGATTCATGCGCGGTTTGTTTCGCTGGGATCGTATCGAAATTTCGGACATTAGGAAACTAGTTTGGATGAATTTCGAGACTGCTAGATTTGGGCCTTATTTATGATTTCAAATTGATTTGAAATCAAAAGTGAGTGTTTTAACCCACTCTCAAGTACTAAATTATCTTATGTTATTTAAATAAAATTTATGATGCGATTAGAAATTGATCGATTGATGTTTGGTAAATTTAAATTGTCATTCCAGTTAAATATGACTTTTATTGCATTTAATCGTCACTTAGTTTAATATTGAATTTAATTGTCAATATAATACCTGTTAACTATAATCAGTTGATTTATGTTAATTATTTGTGGATTGTATGGTGATTGTGAAGTATGTTTGATTATTGATATTGGATGATTGGATGTTTTATTTTTATATTGTTATAGCACTGCAAGTTCCTTATGGATTAAAATGACATATACCCGAACGATCTAATAGATTGGGGGGAAACGTTATGGGTTGAAATGATAGATCCGAGCGATTTCATGTATTTAGAATTAAATTTTAGGATTGCAAGTTGAAATGATATATACCCGTAAAAATTTAAATTGCGGATTGAAATGATAAATCTTTGTATCACTTGACCATAGGGTAGAAAATAATATACGGACACTGGATTGGTCAAATAAAATGATTTTTAAATTTTTGAATTCAATTAAAGGATATATTGAAATAGAATTTGATTTATATAAACTGAATTGTTTAATTAAGTCGTTTAAAAGATTAAATTTGAAATTTTGGAATTTTATTAAGTAAATTGCTGAAATTGAGTTATTGAAGATGGTTGAAATTGTAACTTTGAAATCTATTGAAATTGGAATAGCTTAATTTGATATGTCAAGATTTGAAATTGGGTTTCAATTTGAAATCTAGATATGGTCCAGATTTGTTGGAATGGAAGAAATGGTTAAATACAACGTTAACTTAAAATTTATTATCTCAATATAAACTGTAAATGTTCTTTTAAATTCTGATTTTAAGATTTTCAACTATTAAAATAAGTTAATCTATTTTAAACCATCCTAATCAATTTAAACTATTTAATTTATTTTAATCTAATTTAACCTATTTTAAACTAATTAACCTATTTAATCTTTCTTAATCTATTTTAATTCTACTTAATCTATTTTAAATTATTTAAACTTTGTTAAACTATATTGAACTATATTAATTTATTTTAAACTATTTTAATCTAGTTTAAACTACTTAATCTATTTTAATTCTATTTTAAATTCATTTAATCTATTTCAAATCTAATTAGTCCACAATAAACCTATTTAATCTATTGTAAACCTCTTTTTTTTGAAAGAAGGTTCAAACTTTTCTATTAAGAAGGAGAAAATATGAATATACAAATGCCGGGATAAGGCAAGTCCAACAATCCAAGCTGTTAGCAAATAAAAATTATAAATTAACAGGGAGAATAAGGCCCAAGATAACTAAATCTAATACAAAACAAGGCCCAAACTATGGACAGATAGCATAAGCCTTCAACCCGAACCAATACCAAGACCCGCTTGCCAGAAGATTCGCGACCATTCTCGAGTAGAATAAGGCAACTCAAATCTAAAACTCACTTCATTTTCTCTTAACTGCTAAAAAGTACAACTGAAACTTCAATGGCGGCTCTAGTAAAACGTTTAAACTTCATCTTCAACAACCAGATCTATACAGTCTTCACTCCAGATCTGAGGAGACTGAAGCAAAGAAAAGCTAAGACTTTAAAGGCAGCTCTTCGTCTTCAACAGCCAGATCTTTACAGTCTTCACTCCAGATCTGAAGAGACTGAGTCAGGGAAACCTCTGTCCTACTTCTTACAACAAGTCTCTACTCTTAGAGGCGTAAAAGGACGACAAACCAACAAACGGTAGCAATGGTAAGTCTCTCGGAGTAATATCCAGCATCTCTCAAAAGTGAAGTCTTTAACATTCTATTTCCAGCAAGATTGCCCAACTCCATAATTGCTTTCGATAAATAGCTAATGTTTGTAATTTCCTTAGGTCAAGAGATGCAATGAACTCCAGCAATTTTCTGTGAGAAACTGCAACCAGAAACTTTCATTCTAGATCAAATTAGTATTATGATAGTATAAAAATATGTAAATTAAATGAGAGGGCGTGAGGAAAATGTAAATAAAATAGGTACACGAGAACCTCAGCCTAGATACAGAAAGGAAAGTAGAAAGCAGGAGAGAGAGTCATATGATAATGAAGAATCAACCCCAATTCAGCGTTGGGAGGTATATCCCCATTTATTTGCTATACAATCGTGCTTGCCTGTGATGTTTTTAAAAAATTTGGATTTTGACATTCTGATATTTATGGTGTGAAAGATCTGAGTGCATATCTGAGACATATCAGTGAACCGATTGTGAAAAATTCTTTCATTCCTTTCTCTCCATATGTGCCAAATACACGCAGACAACGAAAGATGAAACAAGTCTGTATCTAGGTTTTTTCTTTTGCTAAAGAAACCATTTTCTGTAAATCAACCTTCAAAGTAAATGAGAACAGATTTTTTGGTGATTTAAAATTTTTTTTACTACTCCACATCCAAATATTTCCTGTATAATTACATTAAAAGAATAGGTGGTCTGTTGTTTCAATGTGATTATTACAGAATATGCAGTTAGGGTCCACATCTATATGTCTCTGAAGTAACCTTTCTTTAGTCAAAAGAAAGTCGTTAATCGCTTTAAAAAGACAAATCGCCATTTTAGGGACGTGAATTTTATTCCAAACTATAGTCGACCAAAATTTAATCTCATAACTGGTTCTCACTGAATTCCAAACTTTTTTAAAATGGTAACACCCATCCCTAGAACATTTCCAAGACCAGAAATCACTCTCTTTGTCTTTGTGAATTGACACACCTTCAATTGCTGCGTGTATCTGATATAGGAAACTTAACGTATCCCATTTCCACACACCATCTTTTATAATCTTACACAGAAATAAGTTTTCCGTTCCAGTTCTAAATGTTGCGTCTCTACCTATACGTTCCATAATAGAGCTTCCATTTAACCAGGGATCGTACCATGAGGAAGTAGTTTTACCATCAGCAATGTTAAGGGTAAGGCATTTTAACGCTACGTTTCTATTTTTTAGAATAAATTTCCATACGCCCGAGTCGTCCGTTCTCTGGGAAATTTCCCAGAAACTTTTAAGCCCAACATAGTTACGCAGCATGAGGTTCGCCCAAATTCCTTCTGCATTAACTATTTTCCAAATCAGTTTAATAGATAACGCTTGATTCATTTCTTCAAGGTTTCTCAGTCCCATTCCTCCTTCATCTTTCTGCCTACACAAAATTTCCCAAGGTATCTTACTACTGCGACTTTTCCAAAGAAAGTTGAGAATCAAATGCTTTAATTTATGAGTAGTGGAAATCGGAAGACAGAAACATTGCATCCAAAATTGGATTATAGGGTAAATGGATGATTTGATAAGTTCTAATCTTCCAGCTAAACTAAGCATTCGATTTTCCCATCCTCTGAATCTCAACTTAATCTTCTCTATCAAACTAACACAGTCCTTGTCCCTCAAATTGGTACTCGACAAAGGAATACCCAAGTACCTTACTGGGAGGTCTAATTGCTGAATGTTAAGGATGTTACTAATGTCAGTACAGTGCTCCACTCCTTTTCCAAAGAAAACATTTGATTTTTCACAACTTAACTCCAATCCGGTTTCTCTTCTCATTCTATTGAAAACGTCCCTTATCGCTGATGCTATCTTTACATTGGCATTGGTGAAGACTAATATATCATCGGCATAGATAAGATGAGTCAATTTATTGTCAAAATCTGAAATTGGAGAAATGAGTCCATCCCTCGCTTTTTCATCCATCAAAAGCGTAAAGTATTCCATTACCAAGGCAAATAGGATAGGTGAGATAGGGTCACCTTGCCTAAGACCGTTAGAACTCTTAAAATAACCATGATATTCCGCATTTGATATTATGGAAAAAAACAGGTGTCTTTATGATGTTTTCAATAAGTCTCACCCATTTATCTGGAAATCCCATACTCCTTAACATGTGAATGACAAAAGATCGATTTATAGAATCGTATGCTTTCTTTAAATCAACTTTAATGCACATATTTCTATTATCCTTTCTCCCAAGACCCCTTATAATTTCATGAGCAAATAAAATTCCATCCCCTATAGATCTGCCTTTAATGAAGGCCGTCTGATTCGGGGATACCAGTTTATCTAAAAATGGAACAAGGCGATTACAAAGAACTTTTGTGAGAACCTTATACAGGGTATTACAACAGGCAATAGGTCTGAAGTCTTGAATCTTATTGGAATGGTCTTTTTTAGGAATCAGGTGCAAAAAGGTGTGGTTCCATTCTTTGATGATTAAACCCTTAAGAAAGACATCATTCATGGATTTAAAAATTAGATCCTTCGAAAGATTCCAATGAATTTTGAAAAACTTTGAATTGAAACCGTCCGGTCCTGGTGATGACGTATCTTTAATCTCCCACAGTGCAGATCTGATTTCATCCACTGAAATGCATTCATTCAAAACATTAGCACCGTACTCTGTAATGACCGATTTACAGATGACTTCTGAAAACTATTCGCTTCCAGGACGATTAAATAAACCTTTGTAATAGTCAGTAGCTGATTCTGAAAACTTGTCTTCCGAGATCATCTTTCCTTCTATTTCAATACTAGTCAATTTTCTTCTGCTCCTTCTACTAGACATTTTAGCATAGAAAAAAGAAGAGGCCTCATCACCCATCGTCATCCAATCACACTTTGCCTTTTGTTTGGTATCCAGATATTCCTTTTTGAGAGCCATGTCCAGATCGGATTTGGCATCTTGAAATTCCCTAGCTAAATTGTGATCTTTGGACTTTTCCAAGAGTTTCTGCAGACTAGAGCACTTCTCTCTTTGAACTTTAACCTCCGTTTTGGTGTTACGAATTTTTTCACTCCAGATCTTAAGATTTCTCTTAATGTTCTTTAAAATGTACATGATTTGAAAAAGTGGACGATCGTCAGGGTTGGAAATCCATAATTTCTCAATCAGAGGAAAATATTGGTCACATATAGGCCAATGATTCATGAACTTAAAAGGTCTGTTCTTGATACTGGGGTTGCTGAAGAGAGAAACATGAACAACATTATGGTCACTAACCGAAGGGGGGAGGTATTCAGCCGAAAGGTCTTTGAATAAGTTGATCCAGTCTATATTTGCAAATACCCGGTCTATTCTTGAAAATATGTTACGACTTGGGCCTGACCACCATGAAAATTCGAACCCTTTAACTTGTATCTCATTAAGGCCTGTGAATCTGGACATTTCATCCATTTCAAAAAGGTTACCAAAAGCTACTGGGTTGCCTCCCTTTTTGTCTGATTGGCTGCTGATACAATTGAAGTCCCCAATAACTAACCAAGGTCTATAGATACTGATAGCATCCTCCTGCAAGTTTCTCCATAACCTTTTCCTAAGTGTAAAATGATTCTTAGCATATACAAAGGTTATATTACATTTTAAATTGAGGATGTTAATCAGTTCTAAGGTTATGTGTTGATCACTCATACTAATGAAGTTATAATTCCAAGATTTTCCATCGATAAAAATAAGAATTCTACATTTATAGTAGCAGGAAACATTACTTATTAATTTCCATCCTTCATCCAGCGCTCTTTCGATCTTTAACAATTCCGAGTGTAACAACTTATTTTCCAGAATACCGAAACAACTTACGTTAAATTTATTTATAATATTTTTCACTTCCTTCATTCTGTTAGGGTTATGAAACCCCCTAACATTCCAACAAGCTATCGACATTATAAACCTTTGTTATTGCGAGTCCTTTGCAGCCTACTGCTGGAGGACTCCCCCAAATCTTCCACAGGAATGCCTAACATTTGAACCCACTTAGGGTTCTTGCGAACTAACTTATCCTTCTGGATATTCTCAACTATTGTGTCCTGGGGATATGTCATCTGCTCCTCCTGAGCTGAATCTTCATTATCATATGTGACCCGTTCCTCTGCCTCTACTGTTATTCCAGTACCTTGACCCAGATTTGCCTGTACCTGTATATTAATACATGGTTCAGATCCTCTCATAAAATTAACATTATTAACTAAACAATCAGTAATACAAATATCATTAATATGTAAAGAGTTAGAGGTTGGGGGAGTATCCGAAGTTGCCATAGGCCTTTTGAGAACTGAGATTTTTGTATTCGGAGCTTTCGGAGATGTTGGACTTTCGGAGGTAATCACTGGGATTGAAATCTCAATACCAGAACCTTGTAATTGAGCTCCCCTATATTCTGCTCCTGTATTGTCAGCTATCTGGTGATCTTCCCGAGGCCCGTTAGAATCAGTGTTTAGATCTACATTTACTTGATGCTCCTGAGGCTGATCTTCACCACCTGAGACCTCTTTCCTGGTTTCTCCTTCTTGAAATGACCCTTCATTCAATAACTCGGAATCTAGAGGTACAGGGGAGTTTCTTTCGTTCACCTGCATACTCAAATCTATAAAAGTGTCAAGTCGAACTTCCTCCCTATCTTCTTCCGGACATCCCATTAAACTTGTATCCTCTGGGTTTACCGTTTCAGGTGTTTCTCTATGTGTCTGTCTTGGAACCCATGTCTTGGTCATTGGACATTCTGCTGTTACATGTCCAAAACATACACACTTACCACATATCGGAGGGGGATTCTCATATTCCACCTCCTGAAGGAAACTCCTTCCTCTATCATCCATACCTTCAATGGTGTTTGGCATACCATAAGCCGCGTTAACTTCAATTAGGACTCGCGCATAAGCTAACCTGGATTTGTTATTCGTGGCCTCATCCATCTTAATAGGGACTCCTATTGTACTTGTTAATGCACTGATAGCTTTATTACCCCACAATTTGAAACTAAGTCCAGGGAGCCTGACCCACATAGGCATAGATGTAAGGAGATCTCTATCTGTTTTCATATCAGGGGTTAGGCGCTTCATTATTATCAGGTTCCGGTCCATAAACCAGGGTCCTGATTTTAAGATTTTATTGCAGTCTTCCTCCGTGCCAAATCTTACCACAAAGAAGCCGTTGTTCCTTGTGTGGACAGAAAACGGCTTCTGTGTTGTCCAAACTCGATTTGCATAACCTTCAAACGATTTAAGCCATGGTTTATAACCAACAACGTACAAAAGTATACAAAGATCCCAGCCTTCCTCCGCTTCTCTGATAGCTTCTGAAGAAAGGGAACCAATCTGTTGAATATGCGCTTATATGATTTTTTGTTTGATGATAATAAACATATATACATTCGTTTAAATGTATTTGTTAATATACTATTTTATTTTCACAGATTAAACAAATATTTGCTGAATAAAATATATAACACGGAATTTGAATTCAAACGAATATTTTATTTAAACAAATATTTATTACATTTTTGAATAGTACAATTTCAAGCTCTCACTATAACTATACAATTTTTGAATACATCACGATTTCATATTTACATTGATAACCTCACTACATATCACTCACACTCGTACTTTATCTTCAACTTCAACTGCATTCCAGTTTGAATTCAGCATCTGAGCAATCTGCAAAAATATACACTAACGCAGTAAAATTGAAAAAGAAATATTTTTGCAATATAAAATAAAATATGGTTTTTGAAAATTTTATCTGCCTCAGTTATTTGGGTTGTTCGTCATAATTCACATTTGAATTCATCACACACGAACTGTACATGCCACAAAGTCGTGCACATAGATATATACACTTGATAACTCTACAGGGACAGGTAATCATGAGTGGCTGCAATACACACGTGTACATTTATACACGTGTGCACTGCCTCGCCAACTCGTATGCACAGTCAACCAATATATACAACATGAAGTACAGCAACTCAAGGAGATAGTCGACCAAACTCATGTATGCAACAGCAAATACTCGAGCTCAAGACCGTACAGTTACAACATGTCAATGCAACACTGCATACAACATAATGCAATACCCAAAGACCAAGTCGAAGTCGAGCTGTTCTCAACAGTTCTATGTATCCAACAACAATATGAATGCTATGTTCAATCATGATACAGACCAGAAACATCAAAGTCTCAAGTGATGCAAATATCAAGAATCAGTGCAACAGGAAATGGTACAACTCGAAGTAATGCTCAGTGCAAAGGCCATGATCAAGCCAACACAGCAACTACAACAGGCCAGAGGTGAAAGCAATACACGACTGAAGTGATGAAGAGAATGTAAACAAGTCACAACTACTACAACAGGCCATCAGTGAAACCAAGATGCTACAGAATTCAGCAACATCAATGAGACAGTAAAATGAACAATGCAAAGAAGGCTGCAGTGAAGCATACACATGAGTGGACAGGACTACAACAGCTAGTACCAACATGAATCAGAGATTACAAACTCGAGTGTGAAAGTGAACATGATGAGTCAGTGCAGTAAGCAGTAATTTGAAGCAACAAATCGACTCAAATGCTCAACTACATGCAAGAGGCAACAAAGACCACAATGCAGTGATACAAGTTCAAATAATGCTCAATACACTGCCAACAAGATATCATCAAAAACCAAACAAGGGACAGGCCATAACATGCAGACCAAACACATGAGTGTAACCAACTGAATCAGCAAGGCAATACACAAATGCAATAGAATGCAATGCTCAATATCACTACAAACTGCGGTGGATAGTGAAGGCAGCATCACACCACCAAGTGAATGCATCAGGCATTAACAAATAAGTAGTTCAAATGAACTCGATCAGTAACCAAGGCTACCACAATGAAAAGTCATGTATGCAACAGAATTTAAAATGAAACAAATCCAACTTTATATGCATATGTAACCCATCAAGCTGCAGTTTTACCAAAAGTTCAAGTGAAGCAAGTACAGATTAAACTCAAGCAAGTGAGTTTATCAATACAATATACAATGAAGACTACGAGAACATGAACACAGGAAAAGAATGCATGGTGAATTGTATTAACACAGTGATGCAATGTACGAAATAAATGCTACAGTGGATGAACACAACGATGGTCGATGCCGTGGCAGTTATGAAGTAAAATACTGCATCAAACCGACGACAAAAGTCAGGTGCACATGTTTGAAAAACTCAGGAAGTAAAAGGGGAAAGTTGTTGCCGTATGAATCAAGTAAGTATCGCACGAATCAACATCAAGGCCGTGAGTAACAAGTTGCAAAAATATTAGGAAAGTCGTGTGCATCAAGGAAGTGAATTTCAGGAAAGTATCGAGTTAATTAGTGTATTCGAATTCATATAAATACGAGTACCAAATTATCATCATCGGCATGAATAAATGAAAAAGCAATCGAATTCAAGCAATAAAACCTGAAAGCAATCAACATACCAGAAGAAAAAGGCGAATTTGATTATCTCGAAGCAACCGAAGCCGAACCCTAATTTCATATAACAAATCAAACGAAGCAGCCGAAGAGAGCTACGAAGAGAAGATCAAAGCTGCGCGCACAAGATTGATAAAACATAAAATCGGCATCTTCATCAAACCCTAATCAGGGACGAAGCCCTAACTTGCAAAAGGAACGGCCGCAGAAGAAATAAAGAAGACGGTCAAGAGATATTAAAAGGGGCCGGCCTTCCTTTTTTATAAAAAGGGGTTTTTATTATATTAGGGTTATTTTAATTTAAAATTGTTTTAATTTACATTGTCTTTTTAAACTGCTTAATTTTCTAGTCGTGTGACTAGGGGACAAGCTACGTGGCGTAGCTTGAGAATTCGCAACTCAGTGGCTGAGTTGTGGCAGGGTTTTGAGCGTAGAGTTAGGTTAGTCAGTAGCGAGTGTCGCGAGTTTACGTGTGTAAGCGTGTGACTATCTAATTTCTAGTAGAAACCTTGGGGGCAGCACGTAGGCAGTTCTTGCCGAAGCTGGGTAAATTCTGTGTCGTTCTTTTCTGCATTTATTATTTTGTTTTTATCTGTGCTGCTTCTTTTCTGTGATCTGTGTTGAATTTATTTTATAAGCTTCCGCAATTAATTTTTACAATTTATACTATCACCCTATTCACCCCCCCTCTAGGGTGAAATCGGTCCTACAAGTGGTATCAGAGCTAGGAATTGAAGTCAATTTCTGTTTTAAAATTCATTTTTCAAAAATCATTTTAAAAAGTTTGAAATTTTAAAATGACTTCTTTTAATAATGCTTTTGCTGAGGGTCAGTCCATAGTTAGACCACCAATGTTCAGTGGTGAATATGCTTATTGGAAAAATAGAATGAAAATTTTTCTAAAAACCATTGATGCTTGGAACATTGTTGAGACAGGTTATAGATCACCAACTATAATTGTAGACAATCAGGAAATAGATAAACCGATGGACCAATGGACAGAGCTAGAAAATAAATTACAAAATGCTAATGCTAAAGCTATGAACTCTATTATCTGTTCATTGGATCAATTTGAATTTAATCGGGTCTCTCATTGTTTAACTGCGCAGGAAATATGGCACACATTAGAAGTGACTCACGAAGGAACATCTCAAGTCAAAGAATCTCGCCTTGCAATGCTAAGCAGCGAATACGAGAACTTCACAATGGCGAAAGAAGAAAATGTCAAAGAGATGCATGGACGACTTTCCAATATCGTATACAAATCAAAAGCTCTTGGAAAACCATATACAGAGTTGGAGATAGTCCGAAAAATCCTCAGAGTCCTTCCACGAAGTTTTGAAGCCAAAGTGACTGCCATTCAAGAATCAAAAGATTTGAAACAAATGAAAGTCGAAGAACTCATCGGAAATCTCACTGCCTATGAGCTAGAAATGAAATACAAGGAAGAACGTGAAGGAGGTGATACTCGAAAGAAATCAATTGCTCTAAAAGGAACAACTGAGAATGACGACGATGATGAGGATGGTGAAGCTGAATTAGCACTATTAACAAAGAGATTCAAAAAATGGAATCGCAAATATGGAAATCCAGCCAGAAATCATCAAATTAAAAGCAGAATAAACAAAGCACTAGACATTTCGGAGAAACAAGAGATTATTTGCCACAAATGCAATAAACCAGGCCATATTAAGCCAAATTGTCCTCAAAATCGACCAAACCAAGGAAAGAAACTGAAGAAGAAAAGTTTTGCGGCTACTTGGGATGAAATTGATGAAGATGAAAGCGATAGCACCGAAAGTGAGAGTGAAAGAGCAAATCTATGTCTTCATGGTGAAGTAACTGACAGTGATGACGACGAGCCAAGTGAGGTATCAAAACTGTCACATTCAGAATTACTTATATATTTTCACGAAGTAAATGGCTGTTTTGAACGACTTAGGGAAAAGTATGCCAAACTTGAATCACAAAAAGACACTTTGATAGATTTAAATAAACAACTTAATCAATTAGTTAAAACCTATCAAAGTAGGATCCCTAAGTGTGACAAGTGTCCAACGTTCGAAGAAGAGATTAAAAAATCAGAAAACAAAATTAATTCACTTGAAAATGAAATCCTGTTTTTAAAAGAAAGTGAAAACGCAAGAAGAGAAAACTCCATTAAAAAGTGCACTCAACTGTTAACCGAAAATGAAACTCTCAAAACTCAAGTCCAACAACTATCAACGACTCTAGATAAGTTTTCAAAAGGAGAAAAATCCTTGAATATGCTATTAGGGAAACAATCTATTAATACATCTAGGCAAGGGCTTGGATATAACAAATGTCAAAATAATAGAAATCAAATCGATTCATTTGAACACAATCAAAATAGTTGTTGGTATAAACCCAAACATGTGACGACTATATCGATTTGGGTTCCAAAAGGCACAAATATAAAATCTCTCAAATTAAAACAAATTTGGGTGCCAAAAGGAACATGTATAAATAGCTTTGGGTCTCCTCTAAATTATCTTTTAAAAAATTCTGCCACTAACAACCTTGGACCTATAAAAACAAATAGGTCACCAAAATTTTTCCCCGTGTAGGTATGTTGGCAGGCTAAGGAACAACAGCAATGGTATCTGGACTCTGGCTGTTCCAGACACATGACAGGCGATAAATCAAAGTTCCTTAGCCTAGAAAAGTACAAAGGTGGCAGGGTCACAATGGGTAACAATGAAAAGTGTAAAATTGTTGGCAAAGGTAAAGTAGGTAACAATTCATTTATCCTGAATGATGTACTATATGTTGAAAATCTACATCACAACTTGATATCAATCAGCCAGTTATGTGATAAAGGTATGAATGTTATTTTTGACTCTGACTTGTGCAAAATTATTGACAATTCATCTAACGAAATCTTATTTTCAGGTAAAAGGAAAGGTAATATATACTCTCTATCTTTTGATGATCTCACCCTGTCTAAATGCTTGGTAGCTAAGGACATAGAAGTAAATTTATGGCATCGACGTTTAGGGCATGTTAGTATGAACTTGCTAAACAAATTAAAAAGGAAAAATTTGGTAAGAGTGTTGCCTTCACATGAGTTTGAAACAGAAAACATTTGTAAAGCATGCACTTTAGGAAAACTTAAAAAATCATCATTTCATACCAAAAACAGTGTAAGCACTTCTAGAGTGCTTGAGCTAGTTCATATGGATCTATTCGGACCTAATGACATTGCTAGCTTAGGAGGTAAGAAATATTGTTTTGCAATAGTTGATGACTACTCAAGATATACATGGGTATATTTCTTAGCTAAGAAATCAGAAACATTTTCATACTTCAAAAATTTCACAAAATTAGTCCAAAATGAAAGGGAAGTTTCTATTATCTCATTAAGAAGTGATCATGGCGGAGAATTTGAAAATTGTGAATTTGAATTTTTTTGTGATGAAAATGGAATCAAACATGAATTCTCTGCACCACGTACTCCACAACAAAATGGAGTAGTTGAGAGAAAGAATCGAACTTTACAAGAGTTGGCTAGATCTATGATAAATGAGTATGAACTACCTTTACATTTTTGGGCAGAAGCAGTAAATACAGCATGTTATGTAATGAATAGAGTTATGATTAGACCAATTCTCAACAAGACTCCCTATGAGCTATGGTTCAACAATAAACCAAACATTGCATACTTTAAAGTGTTTGGATGTTCTTGTTATATTCTCAATACAGGTGATCAATTAGGAAAATTTGAAGCAAAAGCCGATGAGGGTATTTTCATGGGGTACTCTTCGAGAAGCAAAGCTTACAGAGTCTACAACAAAAGGACTAAAACAATCGTGGAATCAATAAATGTGAAATTTGATGAAGGCATTGATAATCAAGAAACATCCAAAAGCAATGGTGAAGAGGAGAAAGAAAAAGATGAGCATAAAGAACCAAAAGAAACTGATAAGATCAGAGAAACTGCCATATCTCCAGAGGATCGAAGGAATCTAGATCCAGCAAAACTGAAATTCAAAGCAGACCATCCTCCTGAATTAGTAATTGGAAATCCTATAGCAGGTATACAGACTCGTTCCTCTTTTAGAAATCTATGTGATCTATGCTTATATAGTGGATTTATTTCAGAAATAGAACCAAATAACATAGATTCAGCTCTTAACGATGAAAACTGGTTTTTGGCCATGCAAGAAGAGCTAAATCAATTTGAACGAAATAATGTTTGGAGTCTAGCACCTAGACCTAAGGATTATCCAGTTATAGGAACAAAATGGATTTTCAAAAATAAATTTGACGAATCTGGAAATGTAATTAGAAATAAAGCTAGACTAGTCGCTAAAGGATACAATCAAATTGAAGGAGTTGACTTTGATGAAACTTTTGCACCTGTAGCTAGACTAGAATCAATTAGAATTTTATTAGCTTTTGCTTGCTACAAAGGATTTAAACTAAGACAAATGGACATTAAGAGTGCTTTTCTTAACGGAATTTTAAAAGAGGATGTGTTTGTTGAACAACCAGAAGGCTTTGAAAGTCATGAATATCCAAATCATGTATATAAACTGAAAAAGGCATTGTATGGATTAAAACAAGCCCCTAGAGCCTGGTATGAATGTCTTAGTTCTTATCTTCTTAAAAATGGGTTCAAAAAGGGATGTGTAGACACCACACTATTTTTGTTGCATGAGAACGATGATTTTTTGATTGTTCAAATATATGTTGATGACATCATTTATGGTGCTACTAACAAGTTATTGTATGAGAAATTTGAAAAGGTCATGCAGGAAAAATTTGAAATGAGCTTGGTTGGAGAGTTAAAATTTTTTTTAGGGTTTCAAATCAAACAAAGCGATAAAGGAACGTTCATTTCTCAAACAAAATATATTAGGGAACTTGTCAACAAATTTGGATTGAAAGATGCCAAACCAGCAAGAACTCCCATGAGTACAACACTTAAGCTTGACAAGGATGAAAAAGGTAAGACAGTTGATCAAAAGCAGTACAGAGGTATGATTGGATCACTCCTTTATCTTACCGCTTCTAGACCTGACATCATGTTTTCTGTCTGCTTGTGTGCACGTTTTCAATCTAACCCAAAAGAATCTCATTTAACAGCTGTTAAAAGAATTATAAGATACTTGTTACACACCTCACGGTTTGGCCTTTGGTATCCATCAAATGATAACTTTGAATTAAAAGGTTTTTCAGATGCTGATTATGCTGGAAATTTAGTTGATAGAAAAAGTACTAGTGGAGCATGTTTTATGTTAGGACATTCATTAGTTGCATGGTCAAGCAGAAAACAAAATTGTATTGCATTATCCACCACAGAGGCAGAGTATATTGCTCTAAGCGGTTGCTCTGCTCAAATCTTATGGATGATACAAACTTTGCAAGACTATGGTCTAAATTTTAAACGTGTACCACTAATGTGTGACAGTAAAAGTGCAATTGATCTCACAAATAACCCTGTGCATCACTCACGAACAAAACATATAGATGTTAGGCATCATTTTATTCGAGATCATATTTCCAAAGAAAATATCAGCATAAATTTTATTTCAACTGATTCACAATTGGCAGACATATTTACAAAACCCCTTCCAGAAAACAGTTTTTGCAAGCTACGTCTCAGTCTAGGTGTTTTAGAAATTTGATTGCCTAATTAACAAATCTATCCCCCTACTAATTATCAAAAAGGTAAATAGTGACTGAAAAATGATAAGGAGTGATATTAATCATACATTTTTCCTCAAGACAGTATACTTAGTAAATTACTTTAGAAATTCAAACAAGAGTTATAAAATTCTTTGTTTGGCAAAAATTCCATGACCATTTCTAATTCTATCATATTTCTATCGACCATCGCCTATCAAAAATCCAATATAGTTTGTCAATATGTGGTATCATAATCAGGAATAATTCGTTTTTCAGTTTATAAAATAAAATAAAATTCAAAGTGTTCACTCTCATTTAAAAGTCCTCACGGTTATGCATGAGTGAATTACTTGGAATTTGATATGTAGTTCCATGCTCATTTAAAAGTCCTCACGGTTATGCATGTATGGAACGCATATCAAAAGTTGATTTTTTAATAATTATTAATAATAATAAATAAACAAGTTGATTCTAATCCCATTTAAAAGTCCTCACGGTTATGCGTGGTTAGAAGATACTTGAATTCATTTTTTCTAAAAATAAAATAAAATTAGAATACTACTAATCTCATTTAAAAGTCCTAACGGTTATGCATGGTTAGTAGATATTCAAATTCCTGATATAAATATGCCACAAATAGACACAACTGTATGATTTTATGATAACATCATTCCCATCATCTCTAAAAATGGAATATGCGCCTAACAAGAATAGGTATGATTTTTGTTTGATTCTCTATTTAAATTACATAGTTATAGTCGATTGAGTTTTAATGTTATATTACTATCTATCACCTTATCTCTATTTCATGACACTTTTACTCTTTTGCTGATAACAAAAGGGGGAGAGAAATATTGGATTTTGGCAAATAAATCTTATACTACTATGCATATAAGAAGGGGGAGTTTAGTAAAGATGAAGCATTTAAATAGGGGGAGCAAGCATTTAAATGGTGGAATCATCAAATACATTTAATATGTTTCAAAATCCTAAATATATGTTTGTTATCATCAAAAGGGGGAGATTGTTGAATATGCGCTTATATGATTTTTTGTTTGATGATAATAAACATATATACATTCGTTTAAATGTATTTGTTAATATACTATTTTATTTTCACAGATTAAACAAATATTTGCTGAATAAAATTTATAACACGGAATTTGAATTCAAACGAATATTTTATTTAAACAAATATTTATTACATTTTTGAATAGTACAATTTCAAGCTCTCACTATAACTATACAATTTTTGAATACATCACGATTTCATATTTACATTGATAACCTCACTACATATCACTCACACTCGTACTTTATCTTCAACTTCAACTGCATTCCAGTTTGAATTCAGCATCTGAGCAATCTGCAAAAATATACACTAACGCAGTAAAATTGAAAAAGAAATATTTTTGCAATATAAAATAAAATATGGTTTTTGAAAATTTTATCTGCCTCAGTTATTTGGGTTGTTCGTCATAATTCACATTTGAATTCATCACACACGAACTGTACATGCCACAAAGTCGTGCACATAGATATATACACTTGATAACTCTACAGGGATAGGTAATCATGAGTGGCTGCAATACACACGTGTATATTTATACACGTGTGCACTGCCTCGCCAACTCGTATGCACAGTCAACCAATATATACAACATGAAGTACAGCAACTCAAGGAGATAGTCGACCAAACTCATGTATGCAACAGCAAATACTCGAGCTCAAGACCGTACAGTTACAACATGTCAATGCAACACTGCATACAACATAATGCAATACCCAAAGACCAAGTCGAAGTCGAGCTGTTCTCAACAGTTCTATGTATCCAACAACAATATGAATGCTATGTTCAATCATGATACAGACCAGAAACATCAAAGTCTCAAGTGATGCAAATATCAAGAATCAGTGCAACAGGAAATGGTACAACTTGAAGTAATGCTCAGTGCAAAGGCCATGATCAAGCCAACACAGCAACTACAACAGGCCAGAGGTGAAAGCAATACACGACTGAAGTGATGAAGAGAATGTAAACAAGTCACAACTACTACAACAGGCCATCAGTGAAACCAAGATGCTACAGAATTCAGCAACATCAATGAGACAGTAAAATGAACAATGCAAAGAAGGCTGCAGTGAAGCATACACATGAGTGGACAGGACTACAACAGCTAGTACCAACATGAATCAGAGATTACAAACTCGAGTGTGAAAGTGAACATGATGAGTCAGTGCAGTAAGCAGTAATTTGAAGCAACAAATCGACTCAAATGCTCAACTACATGCAAGAGGCAACAAAGACCACAATGCAGTGATACAAGTTCAAATAATGCTCAATACACAGCCAACAAGATATCATCAAAAACCAAACAAGGGACAGGCCATAACATGCAGACCAAACACATGAGTGTAACCAACTGAATCAGCAAGGCAATACACAAATGCAATAGAATGCAATGCTCAATATCACTACAAACTGCGGTGGATAGTGAAGGCAGCATCACACCACCAAGTGAATGCATCAGGCATTAACAAATAAGTAGTTCAAATGAACTCGATCAGTAACCAAGGCTACCACAATGAAAAGTCATGTATGCAACAGAATTTAAAATGAAACAAATCCAACTTTATATGCATATGTAACCCATCAAGCTGCAGTTTTACCAAAAGTTCAAGTGAAGCAAGTACAGGTTAAACTCAAGCAAGTGAGTTTATCAATACAATATACAATGAAGACTGCGAGAACATGAACACAGGAAAAGAATGCATGGTGAATTGTATTAACACAGTGATGCAATGTACGAAATAAATGCTACAGTGGATGAACACAACGATGGTCGATGCCGTGGCAGTTATGAAGTAAAATACTGCATCAAACCGACGACAAAAGTCAGGTGCACATGTTTGAAAAACTCAGGAAGTAAAAGGGGAAAGTTGTTGCCGTATGAATCAAGTAAGTATCGCACGAATCAACATCAAGGCCGTGAGTAACAAGTTGCAAAAATATTAGGAAAGTCGTGTGCATCAAGGAAGTGAATTTCAGGAAAGTATCGAGTTAATTAGTGTATTCGAATTCATATAAATACGAGTACCAAATTATCATCATCGGCATGAATAAATGAAAAAGCAATCGAATTCAAGCAATAAAACCTGAAAGCAATCAACATACCAGAAGAAAAAGGCGAATTTGATTATCTCGAAGCAACCGAAGCCGAACCCTAATTTCATATAACAAATCAAACGAAGCAGCCGAAGAGAGCTACGAAGAGAAGATCAAAGCTGCGCGCACAAGATTGATAAAACATAAAATCGGCAACTTCATCAAACCCTAATCAGGGACGAAGCCCTAACTTGCAAAAGGAACGGCCGCAGAAGAAATAAAGAAGACGGTCAAGAGATATTAAAAGGGGCCGGCCTTCCTTTTTTATAAAAAGGGGTTTTTATTATATTAGGGTTATTTTAATTTAAAATTGTTTTAATTTACATTGTCTTTTTAAACTGCTTAATTTTCTAGTCGTGTGACTAGGGGACAAGCTACGTGGCGTAGCTTGAGAATTCGCAACTCAGTGGCTGAGTTGTGGCAGGGTTTTGAGCGTAGAGTTAGGTTAGTCAGTAGCGAGTGTCGCGAGTTTACGTGTGTAAGCGTGTGACTATCTAATTTCTAGTAGAAACCTTGGGGGCAGCACGTAGGCAGTTCTTGCCGAAGCTGGGTAAATTCTGTGTCGTTCTTTTCTGCATTTATTATTTTGTTTTTATCTGTGCTGCTTCTTTTCTGTGATCTGTGTTGAATTTATTTTATAAGATTCCGCAATTAATTTTTACAATTTATACTATCACCCTATTCACCCCCCCTCTAGGGTGAAATCGGTCCTACACAATCCGTTTACCATCAGCTATCTTAGGCTGAATAAACTCCAGATCTAGGTTACCTAAATCACCAACTGCACCAATTTTTACTGCCTCACTATATGAATTTTTTTTGGCGTTATCAGAAACCGTGAATTTGATTTTAGAATTGCTTTTGACTGGAACAATATTCAGCTTAGCAGATTTCATACGTTTTGAGGATAACCGACCTCCAATGACTGCCTGATTTCTTCCCCCTGAATTCCGGACTTGGGTTGTCCCACATCTACTCGATTGACCTCCCAGATTAAGCCTCGTTTCGGGACCCGTAGGAGCTGGGGCCTTACCCCTTTTCCTCCTTACTTCCTCCCAACCTTCATCATCACGCGGAGAACCCATAGAGTTTGTAGAGAAAGAGTTGAAGAACAAACAGAAAATTAATAGAGAATTCGAAAGAAAATAGATGAAAGAAGAAGAAAAACCCTAATCTCCAGATCCAGATCCAGATTCTTGGCCGCCATTGATTCTTGTAAACCTCTTAAGCTATTTAAATCTATTTAAAGTATTTTAACCTATTTTAAATTTATTTAATCTATTTTAAACCTACTTAGCCTAATTTTTATCTATTTAAACTATGTTAAACTAATTAAACTATTATAACTATCTAAATTATTTTTTAAATTTCGGATGGGGTAAAGTGGAAATGTTTATAATTAAAGCCTTGATTTTAAAGCGAATAAGATTTAATAATTTCATAACATAAGTTGGGATTTGAAATGATATTTGCTGGTGAAATGACATATTTGAGTAAATATGATGATTTTGAAATGAGGGTTAAACCTAATTCGAAAATATGATTTCGAAATTGAATAATATTTCGAAGGTGACATGGTTCGAATTGAATATGATATTTTGATATCAATATGAAATAGTTTTTGAAATGTAAAAGAACCATCCAGTGTGTAATAAGCGTTTGGTTGTTAAAGAGACCGGGATCAGATATTGTCATATTCTATACCAATACCGAAAACCACTTTAACAACTGTGTACATGATGGAGATTCCAGAAATAAAGTAGGATGGTTATATGTATGATTTTGTATGAGGTATTTACGTGACCCTGACTCGAGTCAGCTTAGATGTGACTAAAACTGGAGCTACGCCGGGCCAAGTGAGGTGTAACGACCCGCCGTTCATTCAACAGAATGACGCATCATTAATATGAAAGAAAGGGATAGAAAAGAGAAAAGATAGAGAAGAAAGAAAGAAACAACATCAGAATCTCAACAGCGGAACGAATAAATTATATTAATCACATAAATATTACATAGTATACAACATTTATCAGAGTTACACAGCTTATATAACACATACTAGACAGTTATAAACACCTGTCTAGTTATTACAACACAATATACAACTCAAATAAAATACTCAGAGAACACACAGCGGAACACTATATATATTTACAAACGCTGAAGTCTCCTGCTCCATCGCTCCTCCAGAATTCATCAAAGCTAACCTTAATCCCTTGGCTACTCGTAAAAATTTGAGTACCCAAGAGTTTAAGACAGTAGAAGATAAACTCTGGGTCAGACATGGGTCTGGTGTGAGTAACAAGTTAAAGTTACTTAACTTTCAAAAACCTTTAAAAACAAAAGGTATCACGTAAGACTCCCTACACATAAACATGGGTAAGTTTTTACCTTATGCTAACCAAAACATTTGATAGGAAATCCAGTGATATTATAACAGGGTCTAGGTTTTCAAGTAAAATACAGAAATAGCTGGAATGCTTACATCTCACATTCCAACATAGTTGGGCACAACTAAAACGTACGACGCTTATTGGATTTTGGATTCCATACAATGGCAGGGATACTGGGGTACCGCCCGTCACAGTACGGGCCTAGATCACCGTACCGAGGATTACTCCCAATCCCCTACAACACAAGGCCAGAACCATCCCTTATTGGATAGTCCTGAACAAGATAACCTTGTAGTTGGCGTGCGTTCCAACTGGCCACATAGCCGAATAAAAAGGGACTTCTAGACAGGGAAAAAACTTGTCCTTCTTGGGTGCTACCCACTTAATATTGCTGCACCTCCCCTGTTTTAGCCATTCCCGCTTGACGAGGCTTGAGGCTATGATTACCTTTAGAGAACACATCTCTTAGAATGCTCATTGTCCACCTGACTATGTTCTGAAAGCATTCGATCCATACAAGTTCGTTCCGGGTTCGAACGAAACCGAAGGCATTATCTCGTTACACTCATTTTGGAATCAACCTTAGAGTTAATGATGATAACCCTTGCACTCTGAATCTTCATCCTCACATGAGTTTCACGACCTATCGTTAATTTGGATCGATATGGTTTTCAAACATCCAAATCTGGAAACCCGACCCCGGTCTCATCGAAATCCAAAAATCCATCTTTTAGGTCCGAGTTGTTTTAAAGTTTAAAACAATTCAATTCATTACCTATATACACATAGATAGATAATTCACATCATCATCACAAACAGATAATTCACATTATCATCACAAATAGATAATCCACATTATCATCACACTTCAACCAAAGCATCCATATCACACAGCATCACTTATCTCATATCTGAGATCTCAAACCATTCAAGGCAATGAATATTATTCATCCATACATAAGCAAGGATTAATTAATCACACTATAATTAATTTAAAATGAATTAAATTAATTACTTGCATCTCTAATTAATTTAAAATAAATTTAATTAATAACTTTCATTGCATAAATCTTGCTTACATGGCTATAAATTAATTACAAATCAATTAATTAATCACCATCTAACCATTCATCTTGATTAATCATCCTTGATTAATTATCCTTTAATTACATTCAAGTAACTAGCCTTTAATTAATTTTACAAATTAATTTATACTTAACCAAATACAGTAATTAACCTTTAATTACTTCTTTAATTAATTAATTATAATTAATTACATTAATTAATCACACTATAATCACTTCTCATTGATTAATTAATACTAATTAATCAACCCTTAATTGCATCATTAATTATACTAATTAATGATCCCTAGTTACATTTTAATTAATTACTCTATTTAAATTTATTACACTTAGTAATTAATCTTTAATTAAAACATATTTATTAATCACTCTTGATTAATCTCATCCAGTAATTAACTACCCTTAATTACTTCATTAATTAATTACTCCTTAATTAATTATTTTTAATTAATTCCTTGATTAATTACACAAAGTAATTAAACTCAAATTACCTCCATTAATAAATCACCCTTCAATTAATTACATCTAGTAATTATCCATTAGTTACTTCACAATGTAATTACACTTCGTTAATTACACTAAGCAATTATACTCAACAAATCATTCGGTGATTATATTAATTAATTAAACTTAATTAATTAATGAAAACTAATCACATTAAACTCAATTAATTAAAATGAGTAATTAATTCCTTAATTACTTTCATTAAGTAATTATACTTGCACAATTTCATAAATGATTATTCTTAATTAGTAATCCAATTAATTATTAAATTAATCACATTAATTAATTATTTAAAAATCTCAAGTTAATGATCTTCATTAACTATTAACAATCTTTAATTATTTTTCTTAAGTAATTGAACTTAAATTAATCATTATTAATTATAAGTTAATTAATATTAATTACTAATTAATTAATCTTTAATTACTTAATTAATTAAGTGCTTAACTGTAACTTAATTAATCTTAATTACGTAATAAATTAATTTCAAATCATTAATTAAAAATCTTAAATTATCTAATTAATGATCTTATTTTCAAATTGATTAACCTTGATTAATTAACTTAAATCTTAATTAATTAATTCAAACCTTTAATTAGTTAATTAATTAATCCAAATTATTAATTAATTAAATTAATTAATTATCCATTTTAATTTCCTTAATAATTTAATGAATCACAAATAATTAAATCTTTATTAACTTTAAAATAAAAAACATTTTTCTTATTAATGATTTAATTATCATTCACAAATACATTTGAAAACATTTTAGTTTCCAATTTACTTTCAAATTTCATTTCAAATTTAAAATGAATAAAAAATTTAACTTTAACAAAGTTTAAAACAATTTTAAAAACTTTTTAAATCACATATTAAAGAAATACGTATCTTATACAAGAATTTTAAAAGAGTTTTAAACCACGTCCATTTTAAATTCAAATTATTTTAAAATGCGCTTTAAATATTTAAAGTTGTTAAAATAATTTAATTTATAAAACTTAATTTTATTTCAAAACTAGGATACAATTTAGATTTGAATCCATATTTAAAAACTTTGATTTAAAACATGGATTTAAAACAATGTTTAAATCTATGCTTTCAAATTTTAAAATCAAATTTAAAATTTTAAAAGCAGACAGGTTTAAAACCTATAACCAAGCAAATAACCCTAGCAACCCTAAAAATAATTCGAGCCAAACCATTCATCACTTCGAGCAAATACTCAAATTACTCGAGAGTTATTCGAGTCCAAAACCCTAGAACACACCAAACTTCACCAGGCACAAAATAATACACCGTGCATATGCACGGTGGCTCCGACCATCTCCAGTCATCCCCAATGGCCTCATCACATGAGTAAACATCCTCGTAACCCATCACGATCATCAGATCGTCAAAACAAACTCGAAATCAGAATTCGAGTACGCTAACCAAACCTGGAACCAAAAGAGCAACACCTAGAAATCCTCTCGTACTCCCAATGTTGATCACCAGAACACCAGTGACTCCGACCATGACTTTGTCCACGCCCTAGCTACCCTTTCCCAGAGTTCTATTGAACTCGATCATCCAGAGATGTCGAGATGATCACAAACTCCTGACCTAACCAAAACTAGGTTTAAAAACTTAAATCGGTCGCCGCCGCCACTACCGTGATCTGATCACTTCTACCATTTTTCCCAAGTCTCTGACCACTCTTCTTCCTCCAGAAAGAACCACGACATCCCAGACCATTGAGATCATCAGAAACCCCTCAAATACCAATTTCTATTCAAACAAGAAATACTCATTCATCCCATCTCTTAAAATTATGATTTTAGTTTCAAAAATCAAGTTTTAATTTAAGTATTTGATTTATATCTCTGAATTCATGAATCATGATAATTGAATTTTGACTTATTTTAAGTTTGCTCTGTTGTTTTATTATTTCTAGAGACAATACAAATTATTTTATCTTAAGCATACAACAAACACAATTTGTTCAACGCTTAAGTCTTAACAAAGATTGGATCAAGAGCAGGTGATTTTTTATTAGCTCTTGAGCCTGGAAAACTAGAATCGGTAAAAAAAATCCACATACACAGCATGCACACACCAATATATTCATATATATACACACAGATTTACTTATAAATAAGTTCACAAACATACTTATTTTCAAAGATTAACATGCAATAGAATCATATACTTAAACTTTTTAAATAGTAATGTTACTCACCAGTTTTGTGGATGAAGAATAGAGCCTTCAATTTGAAATTGCTTTTGAATCTTTTAAAACTGAAATACTTTAGCTTCTTATTTTTGATTTAAAACTTGAGTTGCTTTAGATCCTTGAAAGCCTGTTACTGGAAATCTTTTTGCTGTTGAGATGATTTAAGCTTTGAAATTTGAAATATTACATGCTCAGACAAATTCCAGTTTTGAAGAAAATGTATGCAGCCTTTTGATCTTGAAAATGCTTTGCATGCTTTGGTTGTTCTCAGGTTTAAAAAAATGCAGATTCTCAGGTTTTAATGTATCACAGATTTTAAAAAAATGCAGGCTTTGTTCTGGTTATTGATTTTGAAAAATGCAGGCTAGTTGTTTGAGGAAGATGTTTGCAAAGATGTTTGAAAATGTAAAGGATTGAAAAATACAGGTAGGCTTTTGATTTTGGTTTGAAAAGGATGATTACAAATTTTGATTTGAACATGATTTCTGGTTTGAGGAGTTTGATTATTGATTTATGAATGTTGATTAACAGATTTTATTTTGAAAATTGCAGGTTGAAGATTTCTTGATTTTAGTAAGGTAGGAAAAAAGGGATGAAGGTGATGTTTTTATAAGTTACAACGATTTATTTTAAAATAAAAGAAAAATTAAAAACAAAATATGACACTTGTCTAATATTACAACATTTGCCACATACATTAATTCATTAAATTACGCATGTCACTATGGTTATTTAATATATTAACACTTGTTATTTTAATATTTAATACTTAATTTAAATGTTAATAAAAGTTTTTACTTATTTTATTTATTCTTATGTAAATGTATATGTGAATTTCTTTTTAAAGAAAATATAATAAAACAAATTATATATAAATAAAATCTTATCCAAATAATTTAATAATGTTTATCGTTTTGAATTTCAAAATTAATTCAAATTCAAATCCAATTTAAAGCCAATTTATGTCAACACATTCAATTTAAAAATAGCAATTCTATTGTCTTTAAAACCTATCTATATCTTTACATTTATTAATATTATTTGAAAATAACAAATTTATCAATTTTAAATAATTTATAAAAGAGATTATAAATTACTTATTATTTATCTTACTTAAATGAATTAATATTTTATATGTAAATTGTATCTTAAACTTTCATATCTAATTACAAATCATATTTATTAAGTAATATTTAAAAAGAAAATAAAATAAACCTTTTTATTAATTTGATATTAAAACTTAAATTAAGATAAAATTTTAAACAATTAACATTTACCATAAATATTTAAAACCATATAGTTATTTATTAAATATCTTTAAAAAGTTATATATTAAATTAAATCATAATTTTCAAATTATCAAAATGTGTAGAATTTAAAAACAAGATTTTATTTATTTATTAAATTTCATACCAAAGCTTTTCTATTTACAATATATACAAATAGATATATACATTATAAATAGAAAACATTTTATTAGCTTTAAAAGATAAAATTTACCAATTTAAATATTTAATAAAAGAATATTATTAAATCAATTCAAATTTATTAACAAAGATTATCAAATCAATTTAAGTTTTAACACAGATTATTAAATTGATATTGCCCAAAATTCCGGGTCATCACATTCCTCCCTCCTTGGAAGAATTTCGTCCCCAAAATTTTAAAAGCAAAGATAATTTAATAACCCATCAAAAAATTTTAAATCACAAGCATATTTTATCTACCATATACAAACAACCATAGTGACCAATTCACTCAATCAAACAAATCTAACTATCCAGACAAAATTCTGGATAGATCTTTCTAGAGTTTCCCAGGTATAAATACCAGAATATTCGCTCTAAAGTATCCAAATAGTCTATACAACTAAGCTACAGAGCTCCTACTCATCTAGATCTATAATCTGAACAAGATATCAGACTGTAGACAAGTCTGACTCAACTACCAAAACCCCCAGAACTGTTGGTTCTAAAACCAAAGATAGATCAGACACGTACTCCCTTAGAGATACGTGAAACACATTGGATCCCAGTCTTCCAAACTAGCAATTCAACTCTAAAAACCAAAGCACTAATCCTAACCAGAACACAGAAAAGATCCAATATCTCGGAGCTAGCTTCTCAGCCTTACCAAATCTGATAGCTCCATTGATTGGAGAAAACTTATCCAAAATCATATCTCCGTCTTCGAAATCCAAATTCCTCCATCTCTGATTCACAAAAACTCTTTTGACGATCCTGGGCTGCATATATCCCTCCTGATCAGCTCAACCTTCGCTGATACCTCTAAAACAAACTGGTCCAAAAACAATCCAACGGAATGATCCTCTTATGACCAATCAAAATCAAGATCAAACTCTACTATCATTAGTAGACTACAAACTTCTCCTATCTGGAAAAGACATACAGGATCACTTGCCAAACTTGCCACAGATCCTGAAACTTCCACTCTAGAACAGTTGCTACCTTGTTTCCGCTGCACAACTTTGATCTGGAGCAGATGAAAATGCCGATGATGAACATGATCACAAACTAGATATCACATCCCAGAAATCTGGTTCAACAGATCCATAAAGAGAAAACTCAGAAGTTCTACCAAAATCCAAGCTACCTCACCAAACTCTCTCTCTCTGGAAGCCCTCCTTCTACTAAGCTGAACTACTGGTACCATTCCTGGAATCCTAGTCCATACGAAAACTCAATTTCCAAATGCGGACAAACCTCTGCTTCCTCGAAGACATCTGGAAAATCTCTAACAACCCAAGAGAACACTCAACCATTGCAAGTCACTTTTACGATCAACCCAGCCTAATTTCCAAAGATACTATTCTCTCTTTACCAATCAGAACAGTTTATACTTAACTAACCAATCCATCGAAGAAACGGATTCACTTTGCTGTTTATGAACTCCACTTCTCAGACACTGCTTAGCCAGATGACCTTCTTGTCGGCACACAGAATACTCCGAGCCGAACTGTTGACACAGATGTCAAAGACTTCCTATCCAAAGTTCTTTGAGAAACTCTGGCCTCAAACCAAACACAAACACCCTGCTGAACTCAGCCTCAACACCGATGCAGACACACTTCCTTAACTTGCTCCCAAAAAAACATCTTTGAAAACATTCATAGCTACTGCATCTTACCGCGCAGTTGTTCCATTCTGAAGCTGCAAAGATACCATCACTCGCTTCTGCTCAACCGATAGATCCAAACTCTACTCATCCAAACTAGCACTTCAAAGATGAACTCCGAACCTCAAAAAGATGTCCTTCAGAGATTGGTGAAATCCTTACACCACAGCAAAACTCACTCGAGACAGTATTAGGTCTACAGTCTCGACAGATATACTTCCAACTCAACACTCGGACTCCTTCCATTGGTGGTCATGTTACACACACCACTACCTTTTCTACCTCTAGAACTTATATTGGAAAACTCGAACAGGTAACCGAACAAATAGGTAGAAATATATATACATATATATATACAAATACGCTCTCTCAAGAAGAAAACACTCCAAAGCCTAGGTATTCACTCAACCTAGCGCTCTGATACCACTATAACGACCCGCCATTCATTCCACAGAATGATGCATCATTAATAAGAAAGAAAGGGATAGAAAAGAAAAAAGATAGAGAAGAAAGAAAGAAACAACATCATAATCTCAACAGCGGAACGAATGAATTATATTAATCACATAAATATTACATAGTATACAACATCTATCAAAGTTACACAGCTTATACAACACATACTAGACAGTTATAAACACCTGTCTAGTTATTACAACACAATATACAACCCAAATAAAATACTCAGAGAACACATAACGAAACACTATATATATATATATATATATATATATATATATATATATATCTCTTCAAACGCTGAAGTCTCCTGCTCCATTGCTCCTCCAGAATTCATCAAAGCTAACCTGAACCCCTTGGCTACTCGTAAAAATTTGAGTACCCAAGAGTTTAAGACAACAGAAGATAAACTCCGGGTCAGACATGGGTCTGGTGTGAGTAACAGGTTAAAGTTGCTTAACTTTCAAAAACCTTTAAAAACAAAAGGTATCACGTAAGACAAAACATGGGTAAGCTTTTACCTTATGCTAACCAAAACATTTGATAGGAAATCCAGTGGTATTGTAATAGGGTTAAAGGTTTTCAAGTAAAATACAGAAATAGCTAGAATGCTTACATCTCACGTTCCAACATAGTTGGGTACGACTAAAACGTACGACACTTATCGGATTTTGGATTCCATACAATGGCAAGGCTACTGGGGTACCGCCTGTCACAGTACGGGGCCTAGATTACCATACAGAGGATTACTCCCAATCCTCTGTAACACAAGGCCGGAACCATCCCTAACTGCATAGTCCCGAACAAGATAACCTCACAGTTGCCGTGCGTTCCAACTGCCCACACAGCCGAATATAAAGGGACTTCTAGACAGGGGAAAATTTTGTCATACTTGGGTGCAACCCACTTAACCTTGCTGCACCTCCCTTGTTTTAGCCATTCCCGGTTGATGAGGCTTGAGGCTACGATAATCTTTAGAGAACACATCACTTAGAATGCTCATCGTCCACCTGATGATGTTCTGAAAGCATTCAATCCATACAAGTTCGTTCCGGGTTCGGATGAAACCGAAGGCATTATCTCATTACACTCATTTTGGAATCACCCTCAGAGTTAACGACGATAACCCTCGCACTCTGAATCTTCATCTTCACATGAGTTTCACGACCTATCGTTAATTTGGATCGATATGGTTTTCGGACATCCAAATCTGGAAACCCGATTCTGGTCTCATCGAAATCCAAAACGCTATCTTTTAGGTCCGAGTTGTTTTAAAGTTTAAAACAATTCAATTCATTATCTATAAACACACAGAATATAATTCACATCATCATCACAAGCAGATAATTCACATTATCATCACAAACAGATAATCCACATTATCATCACACTTCAACCAAAGCATCCATATCGCACAGCATCACTTAGCTCATATCTGAGATCTTAAACCATTCAAGGCAATCAATATTATTCATCTATACATAAGAAAGGATTAATTAATCACACTATAATTAATTTAAAATGAATTAAATTAATTACTTGCATCTCTAATTAATTTAAAATAAATTAAATTAATTACTTTCATTGCATAAATCTTGCTTACATGGCTATTAATTAATTACAAATCAATTAATTAATCACCATTTAATCATTCATCTTAATTAATCATCCTTGATTAATTATCCTTTAATTACATTCAAGTAACTAGCCTTTAATTAATTTTACAAATTAATTATTCTTAACCAAATATAGGAATTAACCTTTAATTACTTCTTTAATTAATTAATTATAATTATTTACATTCATCTTAATTACATTAATTAATTACTCTATAATCACTTATCATTGATTAATTAATCCTAATTAATCAACCCTTAATTAGATCATTAATTATATTAATTAATGATCCCTAGTTACATTTTAATTAATTACTCTATTTAAATTTATTATATTTAGTAATTAATCTTTAATTAAACCATATTTATTAATCACTTTTGATTATTCTCATCCAGTAATTAACTACCCTTAATTACTTTATTAATTAATTAATTACTCCTTAATTAACTATCTTTAATTAATTCTTTGATTAATTACACAAAGTAATTAAACTCAAATTACCTCCATTAATAAATCACCCTTCAATTAATTACATCCAGTAATTATCCATTAATTACTTCACTAAGTAATTACACTTCATTGTTTACACTAAGCAATTATACTTAACAAATCATCCAGTGATTATATTAATTAATTAAACTTAATTAATTAACTTAAACTAATCACATTAAACTCAATTAATTACAATGAGTAATTAATTCCTTAATTACTTTCATTAAGTAATTATACTTTCACAATTCCAGAAATGATTATTCTTAATTAATTAATCTAATTAATTATTAAATTAATCACATTAATTAATTATTTAAAAATCTCAAGTTAATGATCTTCATAAAGATCCTCCTATGAGCGAAGCTCCGGCACCCATTCTCTGGACTCAGAAGCCTTTAACGACTTCATCCACTCTTGCGTTCTCATCGACCCTCCAATCAGTAACCGTCTTTTTACCTGGTACAACCGAAGAGACGTCCATGTCCTTGCAAAATTAGACCGCTTCCTCTTTAACCCCGCCTGGGATGACCTCCACCCCTCTCCATTGTTTCTGGCTCGCCACCATCCTATATGACTACTGCCCACTTCTTCTTGATACTGCAACAATCTTACTCCAAATCGACCATTCAGATTCGAACGACTTTGGCTCCTGGAACCATCTTTTGATGACTTTGTTAAGCTCGCATGGTCCTAACCCTGCGAATTCAGTCGGCAACTACGCGTGTAGTCTCTAAACTCAGATCTCTCAGAAAGTTAATCAAACCTTGGGCCAAATCTATTTGGGGCTCGATCCAAACCCGTATTGTGGCAAACTAGGACAACATCCTTCAGCTTAATATTCTGCAAGAATCCCGCCCATTATCTGCCTCAGAATCCAATCTACTTCGTGAGCTGGAACTCGAACTAGACAGACTAATTAAACAAGAGGAAATTGGCTGGAAACAACGTTCCAAAGCTAAATGGATCGATGAAAGGGACAAAAATACTGCTTTATTCCACATACTTGCTAATGGCCACCGCAGATCCGCCTTCGTCTCAGAAATTTTCCATGATGATTCAATTTACTCTGACCAATCAGATAATCTCCGTCTTTTCACAGACTACAACCGAAACATCTTAGGCATCCGCCTCCCTCGCCCCCGCCCATCGACTGGAATTTGCTTTACCCTGATCCCTCCTTGATTCCCATTGATTATCCCTTCTCGGAAGTTGAAATGTGGTAAGCCTTGAACTATATGGCAGATGACAAAGCCCCCGGCCCAGATGGTTTTGGCCCCCTGTTCTTCAAGCATTTCTGGAGCACGGTTAAATACGATATAATCGAGATGTGTCACGAATTTCATAAAGATCTTGCCACATTTGCTCGTATCAATTATGCCAACATCATTCTGTTACCTAAATCCCCTGGCTCCTTCACTCTTCCTTCATTTGGACCCATTAGTCTCCTCAACACCACTTTTAAGATTATCACTAAGATTTTAGCCAACCACCTACATAGTGTAATTAGCTCCTTAGTTGGTATTGAGCAATCGGCCTTCATCCTTGGCAGAAATATTTTGGATTTAGTGGCGGCAACACAGGAAGTCATTTCATTCTGCCACTTCTCAAACACTCCTGGTGCCTTACTTAAGCTTGACTTCTCCAAAGCCTTTGACTCGATTAACTGGTTCTTTTTGCTAGACCTCATGAAACACAGGGGCTTTCCAGATACTTGGTCCAAGTGGATAAAGTGTATTCTTAACACAAGTTTTTTGTCGATCTCCATCAATGGTTCCTTAGGTGGACATATCAAGTTGGCTCACGGATTAAGGCAGGGCAATCCCCTATCTCCCCTTCTCTTTGTCCTTATTTCAGATGTTTTTAATCGGATGGTAAAGCTTGCAATCTCCAACAACCTATTGCATCCATCTTCCTAACACGAATCTTTCGATATCCAATCTTCAGTTTGTAGACGATACAATTTTGATGATCTCCCCGGAATCATCTCATATCCACTGTCTTAAGGTCCTACTTTGTATCTTTGAACTTATCTCGGGTTTATCCATTAACTTCAACAAGAGCTCAATAATCACGCTTGGAAACTCCGGTCACCTCGGTCCACCTACCGCTTCACTACTCAATTGTAACCTTGGTCACTTTCCCATCACATACCTCGGCATTCCCTTACATCCCACAAAACTGGGCCGTTCTGACTGGCTCCCACTCATTTCTAAGATTGAGTCTCGCCTTGCATCCTAGAAAGCTAACTCGCTATCTTCAGCTGGCCGCCTTGTTCTTATCAAATCTGTCCTCTCTGCCCTACCGTCATACTGGATGTCGTTCCATAGATTGCCAAACTGGGTTATACTCAAAATAGATGCTATTCGGCGCTCTTTTCTTTGGAATGGTAACAAAAAAAATTCTTAATCAGTTGGAAATCGATCTTTTTACATCAAGATCATGGGGGACTTGGCATTACCAACCTTGCCTCCCTTAACACAACTCTCTTATCCAAGTGGCTCTGGCGCATAATCTCACCGGGTGACCTCCTTTGGAAAAATTGGATTCTTCAGCTCCACTATCAAGCCAACCCTTACCCGGTCCTTTACTCCACCCCTCATCTCAGACTCTCTCCCTTCTGGGCTGGAGTCGTATGTATCATCCTCCGGGTCAAAAAAATTTTCCATGTCACTCTAAGTAATGGTGATAGTTGCCTTTTCTGGTTGGACACTTGGTATGGTCATTCTCCCCTCGCCCGCTCTTACCCTAATCTCTTTTCCCATACTTCCCAAATCTTCACAATAGTTTGTGTGATCTCAGCCTTGGGTCCGCACTGCCTTTTCCCCCCATCCCTCTTCGACCTCAACACTCTGAATGAACTTGTCTCAGCCTCTTCCTTGCTCCCCTCAATCCATCTCTCCGACTCACTAGATCTTTACACCTAGGCTTTATCTCCTACACATGGCTTTTCCGTCTCCTCCTGCTACGCTTTTCTTAATCATCCCGGCAGATCATACTCTTTTGCAAGAATATGGAAATGTAAGCTTCCCCCGCACATTATATTCTTCCAATGGTGCCTCATTCACTCCCGTATCAACACCAGAGATAGGCTTAGGTGCTTGAATATCTCGGTAGACCCTTCCTGTGTCTCATGCATGAAGAATCAATCACTCATCTTTTTTTTTACTGTGACTTCTCTTGTCACATTTGGGCCACTACCAGTGCTTCTCTCCTTGGTCACATTCCTGTCATTCATTCGTTTTTTGAGCATTAGCAATATAACCCTTTGGATAAGAATCTAGATTCCTTCATAGCCATCTGCAGTTGGTGCTTATGGAAAGAGAGAAATGCACGCATTTTCAACAAACCTACAAGCAATATTGATGAGATATGTAATCGAATTGCTTATATATTTTCTATCTGGATAGGTTCTTCACGCAGACGACCCTCCACTCGAGTTCTACCATTCAGGGATAATGCTCGGGCTGATTGACTCATTGCATTAGTAGTAGGTTGACATGTAATTTGCATATCTTAGCTCATGTCTAATAATCGACTGGGTTTTGTAAGTAGTTTATGTTGGGTTGTGGAACTCATCCTTGGCCATCGACCAGGCCTGTTGGTCGAAGCTTACTACTATATTAGCGTTATTTTAACCGGCTGTGTAGCCTCGCTCTGCACACCCGTTAGTGTCAAAAAAATGATCTTCATTAACTATTAACAATTCTTTAATTACTTTTCTGAATTAATTAAACTTAAATTAATCATTATTAATTATAAGTTAATTAATATTAATTACCAATTAATTACTCTTTAATTACTTAATTAATTAAGTGCTTAACTGTAACTTAATTAATCTTAATTACTTGGTAAATTAATTTCATATCATTAATTAAAAATCTTAACTTATCTAATTAATGATCTTATTTTTAAACTAATTAACCTTAATTAATTAACTTAAACCTTAATTAATTAATTCAAACCATTAATTACTTAACTAATTAATCGACATTATTAATTAATTAAATTAATTAATTATCCATTTTAATTTCCTTAATAATTTAATGAATCGCAAATCATTAAATATTTATTAACTTTAAAATAAAAAACATTTTTATTATTAATGATTTAATTATCATTCACAAACACATTTGAAAACATTTTACTTTCAAATTTACTTTCAAATTTCATTTCAAACTCAAAATTTAAAATGAATAAAATTTAACTTTAACAAAGTTTAACACAATTTTAAAAACTTTTTAAATCACATACTAAAGAAATACTTATCTTATAAAAGAATTTTAAAAGAGTTTTAAACCATAATCATTTTAAATTCAAATTATTTTAAAATTCACTTTAAATATTTAAAGTTGTTAAAACAATTTAATTTATAAAACTTAATTTTACTTCAAAACTAGGATACAATTTAGATTTGAATCCAGATTTAAAAACTTTGATTTAAAACTTGGATTTAAACTTTGTTTAAATCTATGCTTTCAAATTTTAAAATCAAATTTAAAATTTTAAAAGCCGACAGGTTTTAAAACCTGTAACCAAGCAAATAACCCGAGCCACCCTAAAAATACTTCGAGCCAAATCATTCATCACTTTGAGTAAATATTCAAATTAGTCGAGAGTTACTCGAGTCCGAAACCTTGCAACACATCAAACTTCACCAGGCACAAAACAATACACCGTGCATACGCACGGTGGCTCCGACCATCTCTGGTCACCCCGATGGCCTCATCACATCAGTAAACATCCTCGCAACGCATCACGATCATCAGCTCGTCAAAACAAACTCGAAATCAAAATTCGAGTAAGCTAACCAAACCTGGAACCAAAAGAGCAACACTTGGAAATTCTCTCGTACTCCCACTGCTGATCACCAAAACACTAGTGACTCCGGCCATGACTTCATCCATGCCTTACCTACCCTTTCCCAAAGTTCTATTGAATTCAATCATCTAGAGACGTCGAGATGATCACAAACTCCTGACCTAACCAAAACTAGGTTTAAAAACTTAAATCGATCGCCACCACCGCCACCACCAAGATCTATGATCTGCCATCACTTCCACCATTTTCCCCCAGGTCTCTGACCACTTTCTTCCTCCAAAAAGAACCACGACCTCCCAGACCATAAAGATCACTAGAAACCCCTTAAATACCAATTTCTCATCCAACCAGAAATACTCATTCATCCCATCACTAAAAATTATGATTTTAGTTTCAAAAATCAAGTTTTAGTTTAAGTATTTGATTTATATCCCTGAATTCATGAATCGTGGTAATTGAATTTTGACTTATTTTAAGTTTGCTCTATATTTTTTTATTTCTGACAATACAAATTATTTTATCTTAAACAAAAAATTTTAAACTTAAATTTAAGATACAACAAACACAATTTGTTCAAGACTTAAGTCCGAACAAAGATTGGATCAAGAGAAAGTGATTTTTGATTAGCTCTTGAGCCTGGAAAACTAGAATCAGTAAAAAAATCCAGATACACAGCATGCACACACCAATATATTCATATATATATATACACACACAGATTTACTTATAAATAAGTTCACAAACATACTTATTTTTTAGAGATTAGCATGCACCAGAATCAGATGCTTAAACTTTTTAAATAGTGTTGTTACTCACTAGTTTTAAGAATAGAGAATAGAGCCTTCAATTTGGAATTGCTTTTGAATCTTTTAAAACTGAAATGCTTTAGCTTCTTGTTTTTGATATAAAACTTGAGTTGCTTTAGATCCTTGAAAGCCTGTTACAGGAAATCTTTTTGCTGTTGAGATGATTTAAGCTTTGAAATTTGAAATCTTGCTTGCTCAGACAAACTCCAGTTTTAAAGAAAATGTATGCATCCTTTTGATCTTGAAAATGCTTTGCATGCTTTTGTTGTTCTCAGGTTTAAAAAAATGCAAATGCTTTGGTTTTGATGTATCACAGATTTTTAAAAAAAAATGCAAGCTTTGTTTTGGTTATTGATTTTGAAAAATGCAGGCCAGTGGTTTGAGGAAGATGTTTGTAGAGATCTTTGAAAATGTACAGGATTGAAAAATGCAGGTAGGCTTTTGATTTTTATTTGAAATGGATGATTACAAATTTTGATTTGAATAAGATTTCTGGTTTGAGGAGTTTGATTACTGATTTATGAATGTTGATTATCAGTTTTTATTTTGAAAATTGCAGGTTGAAGATTTCTTGATTTTTGAAAGGCAGAAAAAAAGAGATGAAGGTGAGAAAACATGTTTCTATAAGTTACAATGATTTATTTTAAAATAAAAGAAAAATTAAAAACAAAATATGACACTTGTCTAATATTACAACATTTTTCATATACATTAATTCATTAAATTACACATGTCACTATGGTTATTTAATATATTAACACTTGTTATTTAAATATTTAATACTTAATTTAAATGTTAATAAAAGTTTTTACTTATTTTATTTATTCTTATGTAAACGTATATGTGAATTTCTTTTTAAAGAAAATGTAATGAAACAAATTATATATAAATAAAAGCTTATCCAAATAAGTTAAAAATGTTTATCCTCTTGAATTTCAACATTAATTCAAATTCAAATCCAACTTAAATTTAAAAATCCAATTTAAAGCCAATTTATATCAACACATTCAATTTAAAAATAGCAATTCTATTGTCATTAAAACCTACCTATATTTATACATTTATTAATATTATTTGAAAATAACACATTTATCAATTTTAAATAATTTGTAAAAGAGATTATAAATTACTTATTACTTATCTTACTTAAATGAATTAATGTTTTATACGTAAATTGTATCTTAAACTTTCATATCTAATTACAAATCATATTTATTAAGTAATATTTAAAAAGAAAATAAAATAAAACTTTTATTTAATTTGATATTAAAACTTAAACTAAGATAAAAATTTAAACAATTAACATTTACCTTAAGTATTTAAAACCATATAGTTATTTATTAAATAACTTTGAAAAGTTATATATTAAATTAATTCATAATTTCCAAATTATCAAAATGTAAAATTATTTATTTATTAAATTTCAAAACGAAGATTTTCTATCTACAATATATACATTATAAATAGAAAACATTTTATTAGCTTTAAAAGATAAAATTTACCAATTTAAATATTTATTAAAAGAAGATTATTAAATCAATTCAAATTTATTAACAAAGATTATCAAATCAATTTAATTTTTAACATAGATTATTAAATTGATATTGCCTAAAATTCTGGATCATCACATGAGGTCATTCCTCCTATCAGACATGCTTCTTCGATACCATGTTATGACTTTGTGATGATTTGGTGGCCACCCCCTTGATTTTGATTGTGGGAGTGTGTTTCGTGGTGGGCTGTAGTAGCTGTTATGCATTACCACCAGTCCGGATCCGCAATCGGTATATCTATCCTGGCATTGCCTCGAGTGCCATGTTCACATTCCCTATCGCGTCTTCTTTGAGTTTGTTTTGTGTCATACCTATGGAGTGCTCCCTGATAGCCTACCAGTTTACGGTGGAGTTTTTAGTATTTGTATAGACTACGACATTATATAATATGTGTTAAGGGGATATAGGTAATGCTTTAACGCTATTTTAATACTTTACTTTACTGTAGAGACTACTATAATAACGTGTTGTACTATATAGTAGATAGTTTAACGGATCCTTAAAAGATGGTAATCCCGAACATCTTTTAAGTTATTGTACTCATATTAGACACTAGATAAGAGATGTCAAACCTCATAAACATCTCTGATGTCGTTACGCTCATATTTATTTACTATTGATTTAACTTACATAAGATCTTTTAGTTCTGACTTGAGCGTTTTGTTTTTCAATTCGCTCGGGCCAGTCTCAGCTTTTCAATTTATTGAAGATTGCTTTCTAAAGGACGAAGACGAAGATTTAATAATGTTATTATTTATTATATTTAGTCCACTGCATCATGTTGTTCCGCGGCATTATTTATATATTTCTGTTGTATGTAACTCTGATCTGTATTGTATAAGTATAATTAAATGTTATTTGTAAACAGCCTCACGAACTGTATATTTGATTATTATATTTTGTCATTCCGCATTCCGCTGCGAGATTCTATATTTTCTTTTCTTTCTTTCTCTGCTTTTTCTTATTTACCCTATAACAATCCTTCATTTTGAATGGTTTGAGTTTAATAAGTGAGGTTTATTATCAACTTAAACTATCCAAAAAGATGGGTCATTATAGTTTGTAACGATCCTGACTCGTCCTTCGAAAATCGGCACCGAATACGACACTCATATTCAAATGTCGTAGATCCAAACGTCGAATCTGGTGTGCTGGAGCTTATAATACCATTAAGTACAACACAGCGGAAGAAATTGAACATCAATATATATAACATTGATACAATGACAGATACAATATAACATGATACAATAGGATGATACAGTGAATATCAATACTATCAGAGATATGATACAAGATAATAGCGGAAAGAGAGAGATAACACCAGCAGCGGAAAGAATATCTTCAAAAGAATGCATCTCCAAATTCAATGCTCCAATCCAAATCTAACTCGAACCAACATTACGTGACACCACAATAAGCAAGTCTCGCCTAATCTAAAGACTGGACTAACACCAGATAATCTACTAAACCTGACTATCTGAAAAACCCAACTATAGACTGCCCGTGTGGAAAATTGTGGGCACCCAAAGTCTAGGAAAGGAACAATAAACTCTGAGTCAGTCATGGGATTGGTGTGAGTAACAAAAACAGTTTATCTTTAAAATAGACAACAAGAGAATTTAAAATAAATTCGCAATGCTTTTTAGAAAATGAAACTACCATAAGGCCTCCCGCCACACACACAATGCAAACGCAGACTTGGAGGAGATTTCTCCTTATGATAGTCAAACATGCTTGATATGAGAAAATTCTTTGATATTATTATTATAAGTGCACAGTGTAGAAAAAATTTCGAAAGTATAATATAAATCTTAGCCAGCATAGGCATTTCGCACTTATGCCTACTATAGCTACCATGTTCAAAAGCAGGTTACCGCCACATTCCATGGCAGGTTATACAACTAAAACCGTACAAGGCTCGTATTGTTTAGTTTTGATTTTCCAACAAATGGTCGGGCTAAGGAACTTCCCACTGTCCATGGGTACGCCTCTGGCGGGACATCCCAAGAACCTAACCAGATCTCTGCCAACACAAGGCCGGGTTACCTCTGTAACTAGGTTACTAATACTCGAGCATTCCACCCCCGGTCCTTTGGGACCTTTATCTGAGGCGCCTCTAAACCACAAAGCAACAACCACACAGAAAATGAGATTGAAGCCCACCACATAGGAAAATATCTGGGCTCCATACCATGATACCACCCGTTACCAGAAGGGAACGACACACCCTAAAGGGCGCGACCCTCATAACCTTGCCGCATCTTTCCTGTTTCGACCATTTCTGGGTTGTGAGGTCCTGATGTAGTCTCGTCCACAAAGCTACGCTTTATTCCAAAGCCATGTTCTGATCACAATTGATCAACAAATGATCATTAACACATAGCAGCACTTAGCATGCCACACTACCAAATTGGGAGTATATCGCTGATAACTATCAACTACATAACCTCTGAGCTCGTACGTCTCAGAGAAGGGTGTTAAGCTAAGAGAATAAATTCTCCGCCACCAATAGATATGTATTTGAAAGAAATCTTCTTTATATCTCAAAACGTAGTGTCATACATACAACCATACAAGTCTGTTCCGGGTTCGAACGGAACCGAAGGCACTTCAGAAGAACCCTTGGAAATACGGGTATTCACAATCCCGATCAGACTTCCCATCACTTAGGAAGAACTCTATACCGGAGCAACTCAGTTCAGAGTCAATCGATAGGTTATCCTATCGTTCTCACAAGTACCCGGTCTTCACCACTGGTCTTCAATGCTATCCATAACGACGTATCACTATTCGAAATGGGTTATATGACACAAGGTCCTCTCTAGGCTAAACTGAATAATGAACGCAATATTTAAAACATATGGATATGGGATTTCATTTAAGTCACAACTGATAAAATCCAAAACCTTTCTTTTTGAATGGTTAACAAATTACCATTTCAAATCTTTTAAACAAACAGATTTATTTCACAAGTTCACACAGTTTCACAAAGATCCATTTACGGATTCCAAAACAATTTCCACTACAATTGGATTAACTCATTAAATCTTTATAACAAGGATTTAACTCATAGCTTTCAAACTGTTTCCATAACTTGGAAAATCATTTTAATTTTAGACTAGAAATCCTTTTAACACAAGTTGAAAGTTCATTTCTTATGTGAAAGCTTCGATTATTTGAAAACAAACATTTTCATTTCGGATGAATCCAATTATATTTGCACAAATTAAAGCCTTTGAATTCAAATTCCAATTCCCAATTTAATACATTTAAAATGGTTTAACCCATGTATAATATCTTGAATCCTAACTTCAAATCATAGGATTCAGTTTCAAAATTTGAATTGAAATTTAAATCAAATTATTTAAATTTCAAGGCTTAATCAAATTATTCAAAAGTAAATTTTATCTTGAAATTTAATTTCAAAAGCTTTTCATATTTAACCCGATTCTATTTCCAAACCATATGAATTCAAATTGTCTATTCAAAAATCATTTCAAAAATCTGTGACTTAATCGATTTCCTCGTGGAATCCATAATTGTGTGTGTATGGTGTGGTCCAGAGGTTTTACACAATAGTGTAACAACAACATCATCACAGATCAAACACAGAAATATGGTTGATAAGCGATATAAACTATAATGCTTATCGTTCATTCACAGATTCACAGATAATATACAATTGTATCACAAATAAATGAATAAATTACACACAGCTCAATCTACAGAACAACATATCACAGATCAGTTAGAACAACCAATTCAAGGCATCCCATATAATACAATCATTCATAAGTATGGTCAAGCATTCAATAAATATTTATAAGTAGGATTAATTAATTATTTAATCCTTATTAATTCAATTTATTTCTAATTAAATTAATTACTTATGAATTACTATCGAATCGTGATTAATTAATTACAAATCATTTGATATAAATTAATTAATCAATTACCTTAATTAATTAAATTATTCTTAATTAATCATATTAATTAAATAAACCTTTGAACCAATTTACATAATTAATTAACCCCTTAATTAATTATTTCAAGAAATTAACTCTTTGATTACTTACCATAAAGTAATTATACTTACACAATCTCATAAATGATTAACATTAAATTAATTAATCAAATTAATTATTAAAATTAACCACATTAATTAATTATTTAAATAATCTTAGTTAACGACCTTCATTAACAATTAAATTTCCTTTAATTACTTTGTTAAAGAAATTTACTTATATTAATCATTATTGATTATCAACTAATTAACCATTAAGAACTCATTAATTAATCCTAATTATTGAATTAATTAAGTGTCAACTGTAACTTAATGAATTCTTAATTACGATTTAAGTATTCCTTAATTAAATTAACTTAACTTTTATTAATAAATTTAACTTGGAATTACTAATTCAATTAACACAAAACATAAATTATCTATTCTAATTAACTCAATAATTAATGAATTATAAATCCTTAAATTTTCATTAACTTTAAAGTGAAACTCATTCTTATTAATGGTTTAATTTTCACTTACAAATATGTTTAATAATATATTTTTCCAAATTTACTTTTAAATTTCATTTTAAATTCAAGATTTAAAATGAAATACCAGTTTATCTTTAATAAAGTCTATAACTAATTTTTTTTAAACCTTTAAATTCACATGTTAAATAATACTTTTGTTCTAAAGGAATTTAAAAGAGTTAGATCAAATTACTTTTTAAATCCACATATTTAAAATATACTTTAATTATTTAAACATTAGATTTATAAAACTCTATTTTATTTTCAAAATCTGGAATTCAATTTAGGTTCAGGTCCTGGTTTAAAATTGTGTTTAAATTCTTCCTTTACAAATCATATTTCATTTTAAATTCAAGTCTTTAAAAATCCCTTTAATTACTTAAGCACTTTTAGCCATTTAAACAATTAAAAATTAAAAAAAAACTTTATTTCCAAACTAAGTGTCAAACTAAACTGGAATTTATATTAGAACTTTGATTCAAAACTTATTTTAACTTTGTTTTTATCATTTCAAATTCAGTTTTGAATTTTCAGAAGGTTCTCTGTTTTAAACCTGAACAACAGCGTACCTGAGCCATCCCCCTACTTGCTTGGAGTTCTGACCCGAGCCCTCTCCCATTTTCCCCGAGTCTTCCCCCTGCTTCTTTCCTTCATCTTTATAAAAAAAATATAAAAATTTAAGTATAAAAACTGTTACACTCGCATACCTCTCCACGCTCTCGAGCTCAAACCCGAGGCACGAACCCACTTGCACGAGTAATCCTCCGAGCCTCACACGAAAACGCAACCCTGATACACGAACAATGTCGTGCATGTGCACAAGGATGCGACGGCACTCTGACGAAGGGCGAGGCCTCCAGCAAGTCGCGATCGAGCTTGACCTCGACCTCAGATCAACTAGCAACTCGAACGAGTCGGCATTCAAAATCGAGCATGGCTCGAGTCACTCGAACCCATCACCGATCAACGAAATCGATTCGCATTTCCACCTCCAGCCATCGGACATCCAGCACCTCCGGTCACGACCCTGCCATCCACCAAGCTTCCCCCTCCTCCGACGACGTGCAGCTCGATGCACGGTGGAAGTCACGGTGATCAAAAGTTCAACCACAAAAAAAATTAGGTTTACAAATTTAATCCTTATGCCGCCGTCGCCACAGTGGTCGATGCCACCCCCGACCATTTTCCCTACCACCACCGTAGGTTCCTCCACCTCCCCTAGCAACCTCGACTTCCAAAGCCCCTCCAACCGCATAAAATCGATCAAAACCCACTTTTCGTTCATCTTCAAACTACTCTTAATTCTTTGATCTAAAGTTTATGATTTTAACTTTAAAAATCATGTTAAAGTATGTGTATTCAGGTTATATACCTGACTCCATGTATTAAAAGGTTTAAATTTTGACTTATTTAAAGTTGTATTCGAATTTCTTGCTTCCTAGAGACTTCAACAGGTTGTTTTAACTTAAATATATTTTTAAAATTAGTTCAAGATCAACCAAGTAACATTTGTTTCAAAACTAAGTCCAAACATCAAGTAGATTGTGAAGAAATGATTTTTGAGTAAAAATTTGGTGTTTAGAATCTTAGAACGGAGAACATGTACAAACATGGCCTGTATAAAACACTTCTAGCTTTTAAATATGTTCAAAGGATCCATGTAGATATAACCAAGCTTATTCACAGAGATATGTATATATAGACAACAGATTTATACTTTTAAAATTTAAGAAAGATGTATTACTCGCCTTGATTTCCAGAAGAAAGAATAGAGTTCTTCTTTTTGACACAGGCTGGTGAAATTTGCAAATTGGAATCCTTCTTCTTCCATCTTCTTGTTTGATTTGATTTAAATTGTTATTATAATTGAAGTTTGAGCTAAATCTTGTTTAAGTTTAAGTGATATTTACTCAGATTTACTTAGCTTGGTGGACGAATTGAGAGGAGAAGGCTGATATAAATAAAAAGAGTTGTACAGTGTGTTATAATGTTGTTTGTACAACATTAGCCAGAGATTTTTATTTTGTGTGCTGATATGATATTGTTGTGGCTAAAGATGTATTTTTTTTTATTTTTTTTATTTTGTACCTAGATTTTTATATTGTTTATTCTTTTGCAAGCCATTGAATATGTTTACATTTTTCTTTTGTTTGTTCATACTTGCATATACACATTAGTATCTTCCCTGTTTTGTTTTAGCACTTACGTTTTTTTATTATTTATCATTTATTATTTTATCTCTTTCCTTTTGCTTTGTCTTCTTATGCAAGCTTAAAGGTATTTACATTCCTTCTTTAACAGTATTTGTATGTATGTGTTTACTTGTTTCAGATTTGTACTTTATTAGCTTGTTCCTGCATTCTTTTGTCTTATTACTTTATAGTATAAACAAATGTCTATTTTAATTTATTGTTAAAATTTAGTTGTGTGTTACTTTATATTTTATAATTAATCATATGTATATATGTTGCTATTTTAAATATGTCTTTCTAACTTAAATATTTATATTAACTTACATATTTATTTTGCATTTTACATTCATATATATATATATATTTAACTTATAAAGGAATCATTTTTAAAATGTAATTATACTTCAATAAATGAACACACCTATTTTTATTCGAATTTGGAGAAACTCAAATCAATTTACGAATTATTTTCACAAATTTTATTCAAAAATTAAATTAATCGTTAATTTAAACAAAGTCAAAATCTGTGATCATTACAGATTCCCCCTTAAAGAAATTTCGTCCCCGAAATTTGCAGGCACGAAAATAACAAAGATAGATACACAAAAATAGAGAAACAGTTTTCCAGGTCAAACTAGATATATATTCTGTATTTGGCTTACCAAATCAGAATATTGACAATATGAGAACAAACTTCAATACTACACAGAATACTCGGGTCATCAGATCTACGAATATGCAGAGGCACTGGTTAGTCCGAAGGAATAACTAACCATTCATAGAATATATTGAGACCCAAAATAGACAGATATATGGATACCATTTCAAAACTTTTAGTTTAGAAACTAATGTATACCTATCAACCATAACAACCAAAGCAACCAATTCATCCAAACAAACAATTCTGACCTATTTAGAGTTTATGTCCCATGCAAATATATCAAATCTGCTTCCTGGATCTACCAGGAACCATCGAAGAATTGAAAAGAGAGGCTGAACAAAAGAGATTGATAGACGGATTCAACCTTCTACAATTTCTCAAACACGAGATATGGATTCCAAACTCAAGTCAGAATAGCCCAAAGTATATACCAACTTGTCCCTCTTCGGACTTCGATATACCCAAGAAATTACAATAGAAATTCAAATTTGGGTTTAAACGAAATTGTTTTATGGATTCAATTTCAAATTTAGCTCTATATTCCATTAACTCAATTTAAAATTTCCAATTTATTTAAAATTTTCAATTTCAAATTTCAAATTTCAAATTCATTAAAGTTTAAATCGAAAAACTGATAAGAAACCGATGAAGATACGAAGTAAGGATTTCCTACAACGATTCATAGGCCATCATCACACTGAACTTCTTCTTGTAGCTGCTACGAAGCAAATCAAAATAATTGGAAAGAAGAATCAAAGGAAATTGAGAAGAAAATTGTTTCCACTGTTGCAGGGTATTGACCATTTATAGTGGTACTCCCCTGTCCCCTATCTCGTTCTCTTCTTGTCCTCATACTCACTATCGGTGAACAGCAAGAGAATTTACCGAGGCATACGAACGTATATCTTAGGGATATACTCATTCTAGGGCATACTTCACCCTATCTATAATGAGCTACTTAGTGTGTTATACTCCTGACCTAAAGTTTTAACCCTCAGCTTTGATACCAAATGTAACGATCCTGACTCGACCTTCGAAAATCGGCACCGAATACGACACTCATATTCAAATGCCACAGATCCAAACGTCGAATCTGGTGCGTCGGAGATTATAACATCGTTAAGTACAACACAGCGGAAGAAATTGAACATCAATATATATAACATTGATACAATGACAGATATAATATAACATGATACAACAGGATGATACAGTGAATATCAATACTATCAGAGATATGATACAAGATAATAGCGGAAAGAATATATTCAAAAGAATGCATCTCCAAATCCAATGCTCCAATCCAAAGCTAAATCGAACCTACATTACGTGACACCACGATAAGCAAGTCTCGTCCTGATCCAAAGACTGGACTAACACCAGATAATCTACTAAACCTGACTATCTGAAAAACCCAACTCTAGACTGCCCATGTGGAAAATTGTGGGCACCCAGAGTTTAGGAAAGGAGAAATAAACTCCGAGTCAGTCATGGGACTGGTGCGAGTAACAAAAACAATTTATCTTTAAAATAGACAACAAGAGAATTTAAAAAAAATTCGCAATGCTTTTTTTGAAAATGAAACTACCATAAGGACACCCGCCACACACACAACGCAAATGCAGACTTGGAGGAGATTTCTCCTTATGATAGTCAAACATGCTTGATACAAGAAAATTCTTTGATATTATTATTATAAGTGCACAATGCAGAAAACATTTCGAAAGTATAATATAAATCTTAGTCAGCATAGGCATTTCGCACTTATGCCTACTATAGCTACCATGTTCAATAGCAGGTTACCGCCGCATCTTTTCTGTTTCGACCATTCCGGGTTGTGAGGTCCTGATGCAGTCTTGTCCACAAAGCTATGTTTTATGCCAAAGCCATGCTCTGATCACAATTGATTAACAAATGATCATTAACACACAGCAGCAGTTAGCATGTCACACTACCAAATTGGGAGTATATCGCTGATAACTATCAACTACATAACCTCTGAGTTCGTACATCTCAGAGAAGGGTGTTAAGCTAAGAGAATAAATTCTCCGCCACCAACAGATATGTATTTGAAAGAAATCTGCTTTATATCTCATAACGTAGTGTCAGACATACAACCATACAAGTATGTTCCGAGTTCGAACAGAACCGAAGGCACTTCAGAAGAAGCCCTTGCAAATCCGGGTATTCACAATCCTGATCGGACTTCCCATCACTTAGGGAGAACTCTATACCGAAGCAACTCAGTGCAGAGTCAATCGATAGGTTATCCTGTCATTCTCACAAATACCCGGTCTTTACCATCGGTCTTCAATGCTATCCGTTGCGACGTATCACTATTCGAAATGGGTTATATGACACTATGTAGTTAATGCCCCGCTATTACCCTGCTATAACTCTACTATATCTCATAGCGGATTTCTACCGCTATGATTTTTCCATATAGCCCCAAATATAGCCTTTCCGCTTTAAGCCTTGCTATTTCCGCTATAACCCGTTATTCCTGCTATATTCCGCTATTTTCGTTATATCTTCTTTAAAAGAAACGAATTGAAAAATAACATTTATACATTACAAAAATTATTAAATTAATTTATTTAATTGAATTTTTAATATATTTCAAAAAATGAAAATACTCTAATATTCTACTAAATTCAAGTATGTTACATAACAGTTTTACGTTTATTTATTGTATATTCAAACATGTTTTTATTTAAAGTTATTATGTATTAAGTATAATTCAATTGAATGTTGATTTTTCATTTAAATACCATTTATATATTTGTAAACACAGTAAGTATGATTTTTATATGCTATTTTAGAGTCATCTGCTACATCCTGCTGTATCCCCGCTTTGACTTTTTCCACCTTCGCCGCATTGAATCTGCCGAGCGCTTTAACTGCACTGATATGACACAAGTTCCTCTCTAGGCTAAACCAAATAATGAATGCAATATTTAAAACATATGGATATGGGATTTCAGTTAAGTCACAACAGAAAAAATCCAAAACCTTTCTTTTTGAATGGTTAACAAATTACCATTTCAAATCTTTTAAACAAAAAGATTTCTTTCACAAAGTTCACACAGTTTCACAAAGATCCATTTACGGATTCCAAAACAATTTCCATTTCAATTGGATTAACTCATTAAATCTTTATAACAAGGATTTTACTCATAGCTTTCAAACTGTTTCCATAACTTGGAAAACCACTTTCATTTTAGACTAGAAATCCTTTTAACACGAGTTGAAAGTTCATTTCTTATGTGAAAGCTTCGATTATTTGAAAACAAACATTTTCATTCGGAAAAATCCAATTATATTTGCACATATTAAAGCCTTTGAATTCAAATTCCAATTCCTAATTTAATACATTTAAAATTATTTAACCCATGTATAATATCTTGAATCCCTAGCTTCAAATCATAGGATTCAGTTTCAAAATTTGAATTCAAATTTAAATCAAATTATTTAAATTTCAAGGCTTAATCAAGTTATTCAAAAATAAATTTTATCTTGAAATTTCATTTCAAATGCTTTTCATATTTAACCCGAATCTATTTCCAAACCATTTGAATTCAAATTGTCTATTTAAAAATCGTTTCAAAAATCTGTGACTTAATCGATTTCCTCGTGGAATCCATATTTGTGTGTGTATGGTGTGGTCCAGGGGTTTTACACAATAGTGCAACAACATCATCATTACAGATCAAAAACAGAAATATGGTTGATAAGCGGTATAAACTATAGCGCTTATCGTTCATTCACAGATTCACAGATAATATACAATTGTATCACAAATAAATGAATAAATTACACACAGCTCAATCCATAGAACAAAATATCACAGATCAGATAGAACAACCAATTCAAGGCATCTCATACAATACAATCATTCATAAGTAAGGTCAAGCATTCAATAAATATTTATAAGTAGGATTAATTAATTATTTAATCCTAATTAATTCAATTTATTTCTAATTAAATTAATTACTTATGAATTACTATCCATTCCTGATTAAGTAATTACAAATCATTTGATATAAATTAATTAATCAATCACCTTAATCAATTAAATTATTCTTAATTAATCATATTAATTAAATTAACCTTTGAACCAATTTACATAATTAATTAACCCCTTAATTAGTTATTTCAAGAAATTACCTCTTTGATTACTTACCGTAAAGTAATTATACTTACACAATCTCATAAATGATTAACATTAAATTAATTAATCAAATTAATTATTAAAATTAACCACATTAATTAATTATTTAAATAATCTTATTTAACGACTTTCATTAACAATTAAATTTCCTTTAATTACTTTGTTAAAGAAATTTACTTATATTAATCATTATCGATTATCAACTAATTAACCATTAAGAACTCATTAATTAATCCTAATTATTGAATTAATTAAGTGTCAACTGTAACTTAATGAATTCTTAATTACGATTTAAGTATTCCTTATTTAAATTAACTTAACTTTCATTAATAAATTTTACTTGGAATTACTAAATCAATTAACACAAACATAAATTATCTATTCTAATTAACTCAATAATTAATGAATTATAAATCCTTAAATTTTCATTAACTTTAAAGTGAAACTCATTCTTATTAATGGTTTAATTTTCACTTACAAGTATGTCTAATAATATATTTTTCCAAATTTACTTTTAAATTTCATTTTAAATTCAAGATTTAAAATGAAATACCAGTTTATCTTTAATAAAGTCTACAACTAATTTTTTTAAAAGCTTTAAATTCACATGTTAAATAATACTTTTTTTATAAAGGAATTTAAAAGAGTTAGGTCAAATTCCTTTTTATATTCACATATTTAAAATATACTTTACTTATTTAAACATTTAGATATATAAAACTCTATTTTATTTTCAAAATCTAGAATTCAATTTAGGTTCAGGTCCTGGTTTAAAATTGTGTTTAAATTCTTCCTTTACAAATCATATTTCATTTTAAATTCAAGTCTTTAAAAATCCCTTTAATTACTTAAGCACTTTTAGTTATTTAAACAATTTAAAATTAAAAAAAAAAATTATTTCCAAAATAAGTGTCAAACTAAACTGGAATTTATATTAAAACTTTGATTCAAAACTTATTTTAACTTTGTTTTTATCATTTCAAATTCAGTTTTGAATTTTGAAAACAAACAGAACAGGTTCTCTGTTTTAAACCTGAACAACAACCTACCCAAGCCATCCCCCTACTTGCTTCGAGTTCTGACTCGAGCTCTCTCCCATTTTCCCCGAGTCTTCCCCCCGCTTCTTTCCTTCATCTTTTTAAATTTTTTTATAAAAACTTAAGTATAAAAACTGTTACACTCGCATACCTCTCCACGCTCTCGAGATCAAACCCGAGGCACGAACCCACTTGCACGAGTACTCCTCCAAGTCTCACAATAAAACGCAACCCTAATACACGAACAATGTCGTGCATGTGCACAAGGATGCGACGGCACTCTGACGAAGGGCGAGGCCTCCAGCAAGTCGCGATCGAGCTTGACCTCGACCTCAGATCAACTAGCAACTCGAACGAGTCGGCATTCAAAATCGAGCATGGCTCGAGTCACTCGAACCCATCACCGATCAACGAAATCGATTCGCAATTCCACCTCCAGCCATCAGACATCCAGCACCTCCGGTCACGACCCCGCCATCCACCAAGCTTCCCCCTCCTCCGACGACGTGCAGCTCGATGCACGGTGGAAGTCGCGGTGATCAAAAGTTCAACCACAAAAAAAATTAGGTTTACAAATTTAATCCTTATGTCGCCGTCGCCACAGTGGTCGATGCCACCCCCGACCATTTTCCCTACCATCACCGTAGGTTCCTCCACATCCCCTAGCAACCCCGACTTCCAAAGCCCCCCCGGCCGCCTAAAATCGATCGAAACCCAATTTTTGTTCATCTTCAAACTGCTCTTAATTCTTTGATCTAAAATTTATGATTTTAACTTTAAAATCATGTTGAAGTATGTGTATTCAAGTTATATACCTGACTCCATGAATTAAGAGGTTTAAATTTTGACTTATTTAAAGTTGTATTCCAATTTCTTGCTTCCCAGAGACTTCAACAGGTTGTTTTAACTTAAATATGTTTTTAAAACTTAGTTCAAGATTAACCAAGTAACATTTGTTTCAACACTAAGTCCAAACATCAAGTAGATTGTGAAGAAATGATTTTTGAGTCAAAATTTGGTGTTTAGAATCTTAGAACAGAGAACATGTACAAACCATAGCCTGTACAAAACACTTTCAGCTTTTAAATATGTTCAAAGGATCCATGTAGATATAACCAAGCTTATTCACAGAGATATGTATATATAAACAACAGATTTATACTTTTAAAATTTAAGAAAAATTTGTTACTCACCTTGATTTCCAGAAGAAAGAACAGAGTTCTTTTTGACACAGGCTGATGAAATTTGGAAACTGGAATCCTTCTTCTTCCATCTTCTTGTTTGTGTTGATTTAAATTGTTATTATAATTGAAGTTCGAGCTAAATCTTTGTTTAAGTTTAAGTGATATTTACTCAGATTTACTTAGCTTGGTGGACGAATTGAGAGGAGAAGGCTGATATAAATAAAGAGAGTTGTACAGTGTGTTATAATGTTGTTTGTACAACATTAGCCAGAGATTTTTCTTTTTTGTGCTGATATGAGATTGTTGTGGCTAAAGATTTTTTTTTATTTTTTTATTTTGTACCTAGATTTTTATATTGTTTCTTCTTTTGCAAGCCATTGAATATGTTTACATTTTTCTTTTGTTTGTGCATACTTGCATATACACATTAGTATCTTCCCTGTTTTGTTTTAGCACTTATGTTTTATTATTATTTATCATTTATTATTTTATCTCTTTCCTTTTGCTTTGTCATCTTATGCAAGCTTAAAGGTATTTACATTCCTTCTTTAACAATATTTGTACGTATGTGTTTACTTGTTTCAGATTTGTACTTTATTAGCTTGTTCCTGCATTCTTTTGTCTTATTACTTTATAGTATAAACAAATCTCTATTTTAATTTATTGTTAAAATTTAGTTGTGTGTTACTTTATATTTTATAATTAATCATATGTATATATGTTGCTATTTTAAATATGTATTTCTAACTTAAATATTTATTTTAACTTACATATTTATTTTACATTTTGCATTCATGTATATATAGATATTTAACTTATAAAGGAATCGTTTTTAAAACGTAATTATACTTCAATAAAATAAACACACCTATTTTTATTCAAATTTGGAGAAACTCAAATCAATTTACGAATTATTTTCAAAAATTTTATTCAAAAATTAAATTAATTATTAGTTTAAACACAGTCAAAATCTGGGATCGTTACATAGTTGGTATCAGAGCTTTGGTTTAGCGATAACCTTAGCTTTGTGGGCTCGACTCATTAGAGAATAGGGTAGTAATACCCGAGAATGAGTCGCTGAGTGTATATACATGAGAGAGCATATTTGTTGGTGTTGTAAAGGGTTTTGTATTATGTTAATTTGTTCTATTTCGTATTTATAAATTCTGGTCGGTACATTGGACGCTATAGCATCGATAGATGTTTCTAAACACTTAATAAGTCAAACCGACACAATATTAGTTTTGAAATACAAGTAAATGAAATAATTTAACCTAACATATATTTTGTATGTAAAAGAATAATTTTATAAATGATATACTAGGTTGTAATATATTTGTCTGTTAGGTAGTGAAATTTAGAAATATTGGTTGAAAAATGAGATTGTAAATAAAATAAATGTAAATTGGAAAATTTAGAGGTTAAGTTTCAGGATTTTGATAATTTCCTTCAGAAAGGGTTTGGAATATAATATTAGTAATATTTTGAAGTGTTTTCTGATATAAATATTTTAATGTAATTTGAAAGAAATTTTTAAAGGAATTTTTAAAGAAAATAAGTTTCGTACTCCCTTCTTCGTCGTTGGAAAATAATTTCGATGATGAGTGCACGCATCATCGATGCTCATTTTTGAGTTTCAAAGTGGGAAGATCACTGTAGTGGTTGTACTGCACATTTATTTTGATAACTAATCTAAAATTTTAATTTTTAAATATAATTTAATATATAAAAGTTAAGAGTATATATGTATCGTTCCGAACAATTTGGAATGTAACCCGGAATTTGATTCATAAACTTCCTGATAATTAGTAGCTTTTAGTTATTGTAATTGAGTGGAATCTTAACTACTTTAATAATTGGAAATTTTAAAACGGAAATAAGAACCAATGGTTAAGTGATTAATGAAATTATAAGAAATTGAAAATTTGTAAACTGTAAATAAAAGGAAATGAAATTAAGAAATGGAAACTATTAAACATTTTGTTAGCTAAATAAATCTAATAACTTGTATAACATTCAATTGTATTCTTAGAATGATATATAATTTACCAAAATATTAAAAGTTGAATGTTAATGTAAATATGTAATAGAATATTATAGAAGTAAACTTTAGTAAATGAAAGTGTTCAATGGAATTACTTTTATAAATAAGAATTCTGATATTATAAATTGTTATAAACTTAGGTTAGTAGTCTAAAATGTTGCTACTTAAATGTAATAGAAAAGTGAATAATGTAAGAAAAATGAATATAAACTTGAGTTAACATTTTAAGCTATTTATGATCAGATTGAATAGTAAAAGTTAAATACTGTAAGTAAATAATTATAAACTTGAATTAATGTTGAAGCCATATAAAATAAAAGTGAGTATGATATTAATTGAATGATTATAACTTCAGAAAGCGTTGAAATGATTTAGAAATGGATTTAATATTCAATAATACTATATATGGAAGAATGGATGTCAAAGGAAATAATCAATTAATGGTAAATCAAGGCGTAAAGAGATTTACATAATAATTGATAATCAAATAATTGAACGGAAAAACGTATGTAAGAAAATGAATATAATGTAATGAATGAATAAAAATAGACAAGCAGTAAATAATATGGAAAGAAATTTGTAAGAATAAACATAACGACATTAGAAATTTTTGTTTGTTTTGGCTTATGGATGTTTAGGAAGTGATACCTTAAATTGTTTAGGATGTATAAATAATTTATTAAGCTTTATCTAAGACTGTTGAGTATATGGTATACTTAGTAGTTGTTGATAATTCTATATGATTAAAAGTGTCTAAACCCAAACAAAAAATTTGTTTGGATGCCATGGATGTATGATTGATTACATTGATTTCATGTGATGATTGTATACTTTTGGTTGCAAGTGATTGTTGTTATGTGATATATTGGTTTGTTTTGTTATTAACTGAGTCAACTTAAATATTTCATTTTTATATAATTATTAACCTCTTTGAATTATACAAGTGAAATACAGGTTATGGAAGCAATTGCTATTGTTTTTGGTTTCATAAATAAGCATTGTTTGCCCGACAAATAGGTATGTTCTCAGATTACATTTTTCTAGCGGTATTATATTGTTTTTCCATGGTTTGGGATACGTTATTTTGAAATATATGATACATATTGTTATTATTGATATTATTATTTCTCTCGGTCCTCTCCATACAAAGGAGGCTCTGTTGAAATTTTCTGTGAATTTTGGACTTAGAAAATTTTTGTGAAATGTTTTTCAAACTTTTATTAACTCGAATATAAAAGGATTTAATTGTTATAAAGTGATATATTTTATGTAACATATTTAATTAAGAAATTCAGTTGTTTATAAATTGATACCATTATTTAAATTATTTAATTGTGTAAATTTAGTGTTTATAAATTGAAAATTTTGAATGAATATATTAATTCCATCTTTTACCTTTTTCCCTTTTCGAGGACGAATAGTTTTGAGCGGGGGAGAGTGTAACGATCCTCAATTTTTTGATAATTAATTTATTGAATTTAATAAGGTTTTCTGATTTAATATTGGAAGAAATAAAAATTCTTGATTTGATTAATGTGACAAAATTAATATTTAAGATTTATCAACTGGAGTAATAATTAAAATGAAATGTAATAGTATTAATTTATGGTAATTGATAACTGCTTTAAATGTAATTCCAGTTATTTGAAATGATTGAAAAAGTTATAATTGGTTATAAATTGTAAATTTATTATAATAATGTGAGTATTAATTGATAATTGGATTAAAAGAGTAACTGATAATTTAAATGTTGTATTAATTAATGAAATAATGTGTAATAAACTGTAATCAGATAGAATTAGTATTGTGCAAGTTGTTACAACTTTTGTTTATAAATGATAAACTTATAAATGTGATTAAAAGTTAATAGTGACAATTATTATATGTTAGCTATTTATTTAGTCCATTAAATTAAATTGGAAATCAATTGCAATTAAATGTAATTAAATAGTACACTAATGGAAATCAAGATGAAATTGAAGAATATTAATGTAATAAGATATAAACCAATGTTAACTATGCACATAGAATAATGATTAATTGAATAAAAAGATTGAAATCAAATTTAATCAATTTAACGAAATTAAATTTTAATTAATTGGATTTATTTACAACTGAAATTGAACATTATAATTAGTGTAATATTTAACACTGGATTAATATGTAAATTTGTTTTAAATTATTGTAAATGTCTAAAGAATCAAAAATGATAAAATTTGTTAATTTTAAAATTTGAATTGAAAAGGTGATTTGATTAATTTATTTAATTAACGTGAAAATAGCCATTTTGGTCACTATCTCGGATTTCGAAAAAACCAGTTTCATCGGATCTATAATGATGAATTATTGTATGATACAAGTTTCATAGCGATCAGACTTGTCATTTGAACGCATGGACTCGAAACACATAGAGATCAATTTAAATCAAATTTAATTGAAATCAATTTGAGATAAGCTGATTTTTAAAGCTAACTTCTTTATATGATTGAATTAGGACTTGAAACCTATTCCATTGGATTTATAAATATCGAAAACATATATTTTGATATATGGGATGATCCACTTTCGTTTCGGAAGCGAAACGGGCTTTTTGGGTCGCTATTTTTTGTTCCTACCAATCCGATATGCGTTTATTTTTCTTATTGGGCTTTGTTAAAATAATAGATCTCTCTAAACCCTAGCAGCCATTTCCTCATCATTGTACGTATAATTCTCTCTTGCTTCTCCTTCTCATCAGTAGAAACTCCATTTTTCGAGATTCAAATTGCAAATCAAATCAAACTGAAAAATTAAAACTCCTCAAAACCCAAACATATTATATACCAATTTGAAGCCCCGACGAGCTCAAGCTAGATCTGCAATTCCCTTTTCAATTGGAGGCATCGTTTGACTAGAAATCAATGAAGAAGCCTCCACGGTCCATATTGGGTTTTCACGATCAACGGTGGATCATCGTCCGATCGACGATCTAGAGGCGCAGCTGCACAGATGATGATCAGGGAAGTCGATCCATGGGTTCGTGTGGGTCGAAGGAGGTGGAAATCACTAGAAATTGGTAGAAACCATCGGCAGAGGTGGAGCAAAAATTGATGACCGGAGGTCTCGTGGTGGGGTGGGAAGTGCGCCTCGGCGTGGGCTTCAAGGTGGAGGCGGCCAATCTGAGTGCAGGTGGGTGTTTGGGCGGCAGCAAGCTTCTGAACGTGGTAGTCAAGCTTTAGAAGGGTTCGAGTGGCTGTAGACTACGGTTTTGCGTGTTGGTAGACGTGATGACGTGTAAGTTATTTAAATTATTTTATTTATTTTCTAATTTAAATCGTATATCTTCTAATGTTAATATCTTTTCCATATGAACCTGGATTCACGCGTGGTTTGTTCCGCTTGGATAGTATCTAAATTCTGAACATTATGAAACTGGTTTGGACGAATTCTGAGACTGTTAGATTTGGGACTAATTTAGAATTTCAAATCGATTTGAAATCAAAAGTGAGTGTTTTAACCCACTCACAACTGCTAAATTATCTTATATTAGTTAAATTAAATTTATGATGTGATTAGAAATTGATTGATTGATGTTTGGTATTTTTAAATTTTCATTCCAGTTAAATATGACTTTTATTGCATTTAATCGTTATTTAGTTTAATATTGAATTTAATTGTCAAAATAACACCTGTTAATGATAATCAGTTGATTGATGTTATTTATTGGAGGATTCTATGGTGATTGTGATGTATGTTTGATCATTGATATTGGATGGCTGGATGTTATATTTTTATATTGTTATAACACTGCAAGTTCCTTATGGGTTGAAATGACACATACTCGAACGATATGATAGATTAGGGAGAAATCGTTATGGGTTGAAATGATAGACCCAAGCGATTTCATGTATTTGGAATTAAATTTTGGGATTGCGGGTTGAAATGATATATATCCGTAAAATTTTAAATTGCGGATTTAAATTATAAATATCCATATCACTTGACCATAGGGTAGAAGATTATATACAGGCACCGGATTCGTCAAATTAAATGACTTTTAAACCTTTAAATTTTGAATTCGGCTAAAGGATATTTTGAAATAGAATTTGATTTACATAAACTAAATTGTTTAAAAGATTAAATTTAAAAATTTGGAATTGTATTAAGTAAATTGCCAAAATTTAGTTATTAAAGACGGTTGAAATTGTAACATTGAAATCTACTGAAATTAGAATAGCTTAATTTGATATTTCAAGATTTGAATTTGGGTTTCGATTTGAAATCCGGATATGGTCCGGATTTTTTGGAATGGAAGAAATGGATAAATATGATGTTAATTTCAAAATTTATTATCTTAATATAAACTGTAAATGTTCTTTTAAATCTGATTTTAAGATTTCAACTATTAAAATAAGTTAGTCTATTTTAAACCAACTTACTCAATTTAAACTATTTAATTTATTTTAAACTAATTTAACCTATTTTAAACTAATTAACCTATTTAATCTTTTAATCTATTTTAATTCTATTTAATATATTTTATATCATTTAAACTTTATTAAACTACTTTAATTTATTTTAAACTATTTAATCTATTTTATTTCTATTTAGTCTATCATTTAATCTATTTTAAATCTAAGTAATCAATATTAAACCTATTTAATCTATTTTAAACCATTTAAACTATTTAAAGTTATTTAATCTATTTTAAATTTATTTAATCTATTTTAAACCTACTTACCCTAATTTATATCTATTTAAACTATGTTAAACTAATTAAACTATTATAACTATCTAGACTATTTTCTAAATTTCAGATGGTGTAAAGTGGAAATGTTTATAATTAAAGCCTTGATTTTAAAGCAAATAAGGTTTAATAATGTTATAACATAAGTTGGGTTTTGAAATGATATTTGCTGGTGAAATGACATATTTGAGTAAATATGATGATTTTGAAATGAGGGTTTAACCTATTTCGAAATTTCGATTTCGAAAGTGAATATGATTTCGAAAGTGATATGGTTTGGATTGAATATGATATTTTGATATCAATATGAAATGGTTTTGGAAATGTAAAGGAACCATCCTGTGTGTAACAAGCATTTGGTAGTTAAAGAGACCAGGATTGGATATTGTCATACTCTCTACCAATATCGAAAACCACTTTGACCACCGTGTACGTAATGGAGATTTCAGAAATGAAGTAGGATGGTTTGGCTACAATTTTGTATGAGGTATTTACGTGACCCTGACTCCCATGAGTCAGCTTAGATGTGACTAAAATAAGAGCCATGCCAGGCCAAGTGAGGTCAATCCTCCTATCGGACATGCTTCTTCGATACCATATCACCCCTTGATTTTGGTTATGGGTGTTTGTTCCGAGATGGGCGGTAGTAGTTGCTATGCGATACCACCAGTCCAAATCCGCACTCGGTATATCTACCCTGGCATTGCCTCGAGTGCCACGTTCAGATGCCCTATTACGCCTTCTACGAGTTTGTTTTGTGTCTTACCTATGAAGTGCTCCCTGATAGCCCACCAGTTTAAGGTGGAGTTTACAGTATCTGTATAGACTATGACATTATGTAAAATGTGTTAAGGGGGATATGGGTAATGCCTTAATGCTATTTTAATACTTTACTTACTGTAGACACTATTATAATAGTGTATTGTACTACATAGTAGACAGTTTAACGAATTCTTAAGAGATGGTAATCCCGAACATCTTTTAAGTTATTGCACTCACATTAGCCACTGGATAGGAGATGTCAAACCCCATAAACATCTCTGATGCCGTTACACTCATATTTATTCATTATTGATTTAACTTACATACTGACTTGAGTGTTTTGTTTTTCAATTCGCTCGGGTCAGTCAAAGCTATTCAGTTCATCGAAGACTGCTTTCTAGAGGACAAAGACGAAGATTTAATATTGTTATTATTTATTATATTTAGTCCACTGCATCATGCTGTTCTTCTGCATTATTTATATATTTCTGTTGAATGTAAATCTGATTTGTATTGATAAGTATAATCTAATGTTATTTATAAACAGCTTCATGGACTGTTTATTTGATTATTATATTTTTTCATTCCGTTGTGGGGTTTTGTATTTGTTTTTCTTTCTTTCTTTGCTTTTTCTTATTTACCCCATAACAATCCTCCATTTTGAACGGTTTGAGTTTGACATGTGAGGTTTATTGTTGAATTAAATTATCCAAAAAGGTGGGTCGTTACGTTCGTCGAGCAGTTTGAGAGATATCTTCAAATAACAGTGAATGGTCGAGAAAACGATTATTTTTGCCGATCACAGATTGGCAAATGGAGGGTATGGTCAGGTACGTATCGATGATTGTGTATTTTTAGAAACACATGCATAATTTTTAGTGGCTAGGTTTTTCATAGGGAAGGAGATGATCGAAAATCGCTAAAAATAATAATTTCTAGCGAACCGGTAGTCGAGGGGTCGAGCGGAGATGTTGGGGAGGAGCCTTGGGATGAGGCGGAGGTTGTAACCGTCGTCGAATTTTGATTTTGGGTTTGATTTTTCATGGTTCGATGGAATTATGTTTAAAGGAGGCAGGTTGGGTGGAGTTTGAACCTCGTCGAACTACGGCCAGGTTGATGGGTCAAGTCGCTGCGCGCGTGTCGGGAAAGAGGCACAGGGTGTGGCGGTCCTTTCGGAGGTGGTGGCGAGGCAAAATGTGGAATGTCGTGGGTTTATTTGTTTGATTTCCGTGGACGACTGAGTTAGGTCTCAGCTTTTGGGATGAGGTGATCGAGTTTTGCTTCAGAGGGTTAGAGCGGAGGAGGGTGGGTTCATCGCGGCGAGGGTAGACAACGAGTTTGCTAATGGGTTTGGACGCGGCAATGGGTGATCGCATGCATGTGTACATGCACGAACTATGCACATTTTCGTGTGTTGCAAGCAATTGAACAAAAGAAGAAAAGGAGGAGGAAGAAGACTGTTATGTGTGGGTTGGTGCAAATTGGGATCGACCCAATTTGTTGCAAAGGTGAGTGCTTGATATGTTGTTTATGTTAAATTAGTTATATACAAGCACGTTAACTTTGAAAATTTATATCTCGTTCGTTTTAAATCGAATTAACGTGCAGATTTTTGCATTAGGTCTGTACGAACGAGCACAACATTATAATTTAAAATGTAAATGGTTTTGAACATGTGAAGATTTATGTCATATTTAAATGAACATGTTTAAATTTTGTTATCTAATTCAATAACTTCGTTTAAATTGATATACGTTAATTATTGCTATTTATTTGGCCAAATAAGATACTGTTAAGTAAAAATGAATCGAATATGATAATTAGACATTGGTTTAGTGGAATAAAACACTATTATGCTTATTTAATTAATTTGGCAATTAATTAACATAATAAATACTCGTTCTGCTATTTTATAGTTTGGACGTTTGGTTATATATCGTGAATGATATGCTACTCTGAATTAGTGATATATTAACTAATGATGCTTAAATATTGGATTTATTTACATAGTCGTGGATTATGTAAATATCTGTTATTGACTAGAATGGTTGTTTGGAAAATATGGTGCTTGTTAAGTATCATGGTGATCGTTAAGCCTTCTCCAAATTCGAAAAAAACTAGTTATTATTTTGAAGGTTACTTTAAGAATAATTACTTTTATGATAAGGTTTAGAGGCAATTATTATCTAACAATAAGTTTTAGAAAGGGTAATATTTATTTATATTGATTTAAGAATAATTTATAATTGTTTTTTTACAATGATTTAAAAATTAATAATCTACTAAAGTGATTCTTAAAAGTCATTTCTTAATGTTATTTAAGGTTGTCTAATTACTACTTAAAAGTTATATATTTATTGTTTAAAAATGCTTCAATTTTATTTTAATTAATTATTTAAATTTACTATATATACAATAATATTTAATTGAAGTTAATTAATTATATTGATTTAAGTCGTTTAATTATATTTGAAGGATAATTAATTTTATATTAGTATTAGTTTAGAATTAATTAAACACTGTTTTAATGACATTTAAAAGTTAACTAATTATTATCTTGATATTATTTTGAAGATATCTTATATAACAAAATTATTTTTAAAATTAATTTAATATATTGTTAATGAAATTTAAAAGTTATTATATTAAAGAGGATTTAAAATGAATGGAATAGAGGGATGTTTAAATAATATTTTATTAATTTAAGATTACTTTAAATAAGGTATAGTTTATTAATAGGACTTTACATACTTGTAGAGTCTATTGAAGAAGTTTTAAAATATAGGAAGAGTTTAGATTGGATAGTTAATGTAATCCCACTTTTTGGTCAAAGCTGGAATATCAACAGAATTGGCAAGGGATGATGGATATCAGGATTGGAGTTCAACTGGAAACAAGGCTGCAATGGATGTCGTCAAAATTTGGTCAGGCTCCGATCGGGACGGGATCGATTGGAGACGATGAAGAGGACTAGGAGAGGCTGTGCTTCAAATTTCAGGTTAATCGGAGTTCGTATGAAGGAGATATGATCGATGCAAGGTAGGAAGAACATGCTGATTCGTATCCATTGGTGCGCAGGGGATGTTTCGTATCGATACATTTCGTATCGATCGAAAGATAGTGGTTCGAATCGATACCGTTCGTATCGATCGGCACAGGTTCGACTCGGTGAAGTTCGCATCGATTAGGTTCTGGTTCGACTCGATGGCATTCGTATCGGTCAGGATGGAAAGAGATGATTCACGCATGCCCGGCAGTTCGTATCCATGGAGCAACGTCTCATTCGAATCGATCAGGTTGGAAGGCTAGATGGATTTTGACTCGATGGCAACACACCCATATAGGTAGGCAAGCATGCGGAGGTTTGTTCGAATCGATGCATTTCGTATCGATTAGGATAAAGATAGGTGGTACACTTCGAGTCCATGATCTCGTATCGATCACCGGAGCTCAGATCGACTCCATCAGGTTAAATCTCGCTCGTATCCATCAGGTAAGGCTTCGTTCGTATCCATCATTGAGTTTAGTTTCATACCCATTTGTTGGCCTTTCATTCGTATCGATCAAATTCACCATTTTGTATCGATCGGTTCATAGATCGATGCGAACTACACTCCTGCAATCGGTACGAAAGAACATGCGATGCAAACAGTTGAGTACAAACGTTCTAGAGAAGTGATGGACACGTGCAAGCGTGAAGCGTGGATACATGCACGTCTCCAGGAAAGAAGCATTCGACTCGGTGCACAAAGTGGATCAACCCAGTCAACACGCCACAAAAGTCGGATCGATCCAGGAGCATAGCACCACGTCATTGCGCGTGCGTGCTTCTGATCGAGTCGAATAGGATGGATTCGAACCAGTGGATACGAACGCAACATCACTCATGCAAATGCAATTCGTATCGATCATATCTTCCAAACCGCTGATCCAAATGCAACGAAATTTTCACAGCAGCTTGCATACAAGGTAAGGAATGTTCCTACCAAGTTTCATTTCGATGGGACCATTTTTTGATGGATGCGAAATGGATTCGTATCGATCGCAAATCGAGTCGAACCTAGGTAGGGTTGGTCGCGTGGGCCCACTCACGTGCCAAAAGATGTCTCCCAAAATTTTAGCTCGGTCTCAGCCTCCAACGCCTATAAATAGCCTCCTGAAGCCTACAGAAAAGGGGATCTTTTGCCTTCTGAACGCTCAGACTCTGCCGGATTCATTTCTAAACTTCAATACTACTATTGGACTCGAAATTCTTCATACATACTGCTATAATCATCTGTAACCAACAAGGATTATTAATAAAAGGATAAAAGTTTGGAGTGGACGTAGGCCGGAGATAGCGGAACCACTATAAAACTTGTGTCTCTATTCATTATTTTTGGATTATTGCTTGCTTTTTGCTGTGATCTATGATTTGCGTTTGGAATATTGCTGATTTATATTTATACTTTGGTGCTTTCACGACATTTGGGGTTTGTGACCAATTTTGGTGCAAACACTTTGGTGCTTTCACCGAGAAGGACTAGCGCCCGCTACATCAGATTGAAGTTTGGATTGGAAAAGGGTGAAGAGTTTAGATTTGAAAGACAATGACTCGTCCGATAAGCAGGAGACAAAGAGCTGAGAGAAGCCAACAAGAAGGAAGTCAAGAAGCATCCTTCGGAGCTAGGGAAGGACAAGCTTCGATCTACATTACCAGGGATGAAATGGAGGCTATAGCCAATTCATTGCAGGAGAGATTGTTAAAAAGTCAACATGAAATGATGCAGACTTTCTTTGAACAGATGAGAGCGGTAGGAACGCAGAACCTTGGACCAACTACGGCGGCTACAAGTGCAGGACAAGGAACTAGGGTCGCGGAACCCGATGGAGGACAGAATGCAGAACTAGATGGCAATCAACGAAGGCTTGGGGGTAGACCCGCAGGATCTGATACTAGAAGGCCTATGGATGGAGCTCAGCAGGCTAGAGCGAGTGCTAACATCAGTGAACCGCACAAGGAGTTGTTGAATATGCGCTTTGCGCTTATATGATTTTTGTTTGATGATAATAAACATATATACATTCGTTTAAACGTATTTGTTAATATACTATTCTATTTTTCACAGTTTAAATAAATATTTGTTGAATAAAATAAATTACACAGAATTTGAATTCAAACAGATATTTTATTCAAATAAATATTTATTACATTTTTGAATAGTACAATTTCAAGCTCTCACTATAACTATACAACTTTGATTACAGTTATATCACATTTTTCACATTTACATCAGCACCTCACTACATATCACTCACACTCGTATTTATCTTCAACTGCATTCCAGTTTGAATCCAGCATCTGAGCAATCTGCAAAAATATAAACTAACGCAGTAAAATTGAAAAAGAAATATTTTTGCAATTCAAAAATAAAAGATAATTTTTTGAAAATATGATTTGCCTCAGTTATTTGGGTTGTTCGTCATCATTTAAATTTGAATTCATCATACACGAACAACTTGTGACATACACAGTGTATTACTGTATATGCCACAAGGCCGTGCACGCCGATATATACACTTGATTGATTTACAGAGACAGGTGAGCACAGGTCAAACCCAAATGAAAAGCCGGGTTCAACTCACGTGCAATATGTTTAAAATCTCGAATCGAGCACAAGGTCAAACCCGAGTTTTTGAAAAACTGGATTCAACACAAGTGCGAATAGCCAAAAACTCAAGAATCAAGTGTCGACTAGTCTAATATAAACAAGACAGTAACTTAGTGCCAACATGGTCAGAATGAAGACAAGTACACTTGAACAAAATGAACCACTGGAGCATCTGTGTAAACTGCGCAAGTATGGTCGAGCACAGTTGAAACTCAAGCAAATGAAAACATCACAGTGACATGCCACAAATTCAAATGAGCAAGTGCACAAACTAAACCAACATGAATGAAGATACAGTGAGCATATACATATGTATGTATACAGATGGTCAGACCAAACAAAAACACAGTGGCAACATCAAAGTACAGGCCAGAAGCTCAAGTACATCAGGTACACCAGTGTACCAGAGAAAGAAAGGATGGAAGCAGTGAAACAAGTATGCAACAACAAGAAAACCAGTTCAACATGCATGAAACAAATGAAACAGCAACATTAAGTAATGCAACAATCAATACTTCAATGAATTCAACATGAAGCAGTGCAAACTCCCAAATGTACAACAGTGAAGGAAACTGCATCACAGCAGCACGAAAAAGTCTATACAACATCAAGATACATGAATGTGGAACCAACTATATAAGTGCAGACTACAAAGATCAGTGCAACTAAAGTAATCAAATTGACTACAGTCTACACAACAACAAGTATCACTAGACAATCAACCAGCACACAAGAAAATAATGACCAATGAATGCAACTGGAATCTATAAATGCAAAATCAAAGTGACACAACATCAACAATGCAACAATCATGTTCAAACATGGCCAGAGACTATATGTCAACAGAAAGTCGATCAGTAAGGCAATGTCAAGTTCAGGTCATAATGGAGCAACTTGAGCTCAAGAATGATCAAGTGCAGACAAATGAAACAACATGCAAATGCATCAATAAACCAACTGCAAGAACTCAAATTATACATGGAACAATGCTACAGTATCGAATACAATATGCACAAGCAAAGAACCAAAGTCAGTGGCCGCAACAAACATACAACAAGTGCATGCAACAGTGAAACTCGAGACCAAATGCAACAAAGTGAAATGGAGTTCACTGAGAAATGCAATGCAGATGCTGATACAAATGAATGAAGTGAATGCAAACAACTCGGCAATCAAATAACAGTAAGAAGTATACATGAAGCATGGACATGTGAGGACGGTGAAAAACAAGTGACTCGAAGCAATTGACCACAAACAACAATTTAGCTCGAAGAAGTGACAGTAGACAAGCCGCAAGAAGGATGCAAGTTCGAGATAAATTCAAGCCAAAGCCAGAAACTCACAGAATCAAAAAATAGCCGAAGTCAATATTGAACGAGTCAATAATCAAAACCGTGTCAACCAAGCCGTGGGAAGCAAGTAACAAAATTATACGCATATGAAAAAGTCAATCAAAATCGCAAGCATCCAAGCATAAACGATCGGCCGAGATAAATTCAAATAGAGAATTGTACGAACGCAAATCTAGGGTTACAAACCCTATATAAACCATCATCATCGGCAATCTCAAATCGATTGAGTTCAAGTATCAATCTAGTAAAGCAAAAGGAAACAGCACATACCGAAATCACAAACAACGAACTCGATCAAGCAGCTGCAAACGAGCGACAGTCGACCATCAGAGAAGCAGCGAGCTTGGGTAACACATCTCAGATCAAACGAAGAAATTGAAGCCCTGAATTACATAAGAGCAGAAGCCCTAATTCGCAAAGAGGAACGAAAGAGGATCGGCCATATTTTCACAAGCAACAGGAAAAAGGAATGAGCTAAAGAGTCAAAAGAAAAGGGAATAAAAATATCCTTTTGTATTTTGGGCCGGTCACATTTACTTAAGGGTTTTTATTTAAATTTTGGTTTAGGGTTATTTAAGTGTTATTTGTCTTGTTGTTTTTATTTTTCGAGTCAAAAGAATTTGTAAATCACCACCTAGGGTTTAGGTAGTGTCAGATTGTCTAGTTAGAATTAGTTCAGTGAGCAGGGTGTGCGAGTTTGCAAAACTCTATACGCGGGAGCAGTGTTTGCGAGTAAGCGAAACTCTATAGGCGGGAGCAGGGTGTGCGAGTCTAGTAGAGTGTTTGTGAGCGGGAGCAAAAGGGTCTGCGAGTCTAGTAGAGTGTTTGTAAGCGTGATACTGTTTAATTCTAATAGAAATCTAGGAATGCAGCAGTAGACAGGGGTTGCCGAAGCTGGGTAAATTTTGTGTGTGATTTACTTTTCATCATATTTATTTCTGCAGTTTATTTCTGTGTTTAAATCGAGAAAATTTGCTATAACCCTATTCACCCCCCCCCCCTCTAGGGTTAATCTAGATCCTACAGGAGTATGTACCAGAATTCCCTCGGGGACATAGGGGGCAACCCTTGACAGACAATGCTGGGTTAGTGGAAGTCATTAGGAAAACTATGCGTGGAGGTTTGACTAATAGAGATTTGGAAGGAATGAACAGGAGTCCATTTACTCGGGAAATCAGGATAGCTCAGAATCCACCCAAGTCCAAGCTACCTAGCGTGGAAGTATACGATGGCCAGACTGACCCGACTGATCACTTGATGAGATACACTAGACATATGGAAGTGCTGGGGGGGCATCGAAAAAAGTGATGGCCCGATGTTTTCCTTTATACTTGACGGACTTGGCTGCCATGTGGTTTAGGCAGCTGGAAGAAGGGTCTATCAGGACTTGGAAGTAATTGGTGGATAGGTTTTTGGGATAGTTTCGGGTTCATATTAAAAGGGTAAAGAACGTAATGACATTAACGTCGGTAAAGCAAAGGACGGATGAATCGCTTAGAGCTTTTCTAACTCGATTCAATGTGGCGGTTACTTCGGTGGATCGGCCGGATCCATCGATGGTTTTGATGGCGGCGGTATCATGAGTCAAAGATGACTCGGATTTTAAGGTATCTTCAATACGAGACCCACCATTGGATCTTGGGGAATTCTTCCACGAAGCCAAAAGATTCCTTCGGCAAGAAGACGCTCGTATGGATTTAAAGTTAAAGAGGGTGAATGCGACTGAGTGTGGAGGACCGTCCAACAGAGGCTCAGATAAGGATAAAGGAAAGAGGAAGCTGCATGACGATTCAGGAAAAGCCAGAAAGCGATGGAAGGATCCAAAGTTTTCTACATACACAGGATTAAATGAGACACCGGAGCGGATATACATGGAAACTCGGAATCGCCTTCCTTACCGAAGGCCGGTTGGAGAGAGCATTCTGAGCGGGAAAGGGCATCAGGGAGGCATTGCCTCTTTCATGATTTGGATGGGCACGGCATCAACAGCTGCAGGCATTTAAAGGATATAATCGAGGAGCATGTAAAGAATGGACTGTTGCGACAATATGTCGAAACTCGAAATGCAGCGGCGGAGCAGGAGCAACCACCGCCTTCCTCAAACCATGACAGTGGGAGGCCCAGGAATGATGGTCGATTGGTTATCAATTGACCGGTATAGAAGTTGCAAACTATTGGCAAGCAACCAAGTCATTGACACATGTACGGGGACGGAGATAGCCCCTAGGCATGCTCTGAGTGATGATAAACCGCGATGCGATGGTTTGTGAAATTTGTCTTTTGCTTTCGGACTGGACACTCTTTTCTTTTTGGGTTTGGTTTTGGAGTTTGGATTGAACTCCTGGTTTTGCTTGCTTTCTGATTTGGACTTTTGCTTGGATGATTGTTTTCTGTTTTGTATGTTGGTTTAGATTTCTGATTTTCTAGTTTGATTTGGATTTCGGATTGGATTTTGATTGGATTTTTATCTTGTTTTTGGTAAATGGTCGTCAGGTATGGATTATACCTGGCAAAGGGTAAGTCTCTTCGTCCGCATGTAGCAAATTGGCTTATTCAGGTCGCTGAGTATGAACTATGCTCAGCAAGGGTCCGGAGTGAGCAGGATTTGGCCTAGGACTTAGGCCCCATATTATCGATTATTATTTCAGGTCGTTGAGTGTGGACTACGCTTAACAAGGGTCCGGAGAGACAAGGATTCGGCTTAGGACTTAAGCCATGGCATTGTACAACGTCCAGGGACACTGGACCACAGTCATCAAGTGTGGATTACGCTTGGCAAGAACCTGGTGAGGTTAGCTCAATATCCAGGGACACTGGACCACGATCGTCGGGTGTGAATTACGCTTGGCAAGAGCCCGGAGAGGTTATGGATTCGGATATCGACCTGAAGAGGTCCTGGATTCGGTTATTGGCTATTGGACAAAGATGGATTAGGACTCGGTTGTCGAGTTTGGATGGATATGGAATTGGCTAAGGCTTTGGTTATTGGATTTGGAATTGGGCATCGACTCGGAGCAGTCGAGGATGATGTACTCTGGCGATATGGCTATGGACTTCGGAGATCGAATTCGGGACTATTCAAAACACGCCTTCTTATCATAAAGCATGTTTTGGGGGGCAAAATGTTATCCCACTTTTTGGTCAAAGCTGGAATATCAACAGAATTGGCAAGGGATGATGGATATCAGGATTGGAGTTCAATTGGAAACAAGGCTGCAATGGATCTCGTCAAAATTTGGCCGGGGTCCGATCGGGACAGGATCGATTGGAGACGGTGCAGAGGACTAGGAGAGTTTGTGCTTCAAATTTCAGGTTAATCGGAGTTTGTATGAAGGATATATGATCGATGCAAGGTAGGAAGAACATGTTGATTCATATCCATTGGTGCGTAGGGATGTTTCGTATCGATACATTTCGTATCGATCGAAAGATAGTGGTTCGAATCGATACCGTTCGTATTGATCGGCACAGGTTCTATTCGGTGAAGTTCGCATCGATTTGGTTTTGGTTCGACTCGATGGCATTCGTATCGGTCAGGATGGAAAGAGATGGTTCATGCATGCCCGGCAGTTCGTATCCATGGAGCAACGTCTCATTCGAATCAATCAGGTTGTAAGGCTAGATGGATTTCGACTCGATGGCAACGCACCCAGATTGGTAGGCAAGCATGTGGAGGTTTGTTCGAATCGATGCATTTCGTATCGATTAGGATGGAGATAGGTGGTACACTTCGAGTCCATGATCTCGTATCGATCACCGGAGCTCAGTTCGACTCCATCAGGTAAAATCTCGCTCGTATCCATCAAGTAAGGCTTCGTTCGTATCCATCATTGAGTTTAGTTTCGTACCCATCTGTTGGCCTTTCATTCGTATCGATCAAATTCACCATTTCGTATCGATCGGTCATAAATCGATGCGAACTACACTTCTGCAATCGATATGAAAGAACATGCGATGCAAACAGTTGAGTACAAACATTCTGGAGAAGTGATGGACACGTGCAAGCGTGAAGCGTGGATACGTGCACGTATCCAAGAAAGAAGCGTTCGACTCGGCGCACAAAGTGGATCAACCCAGTCAACACGCCACAGAAGTCGGGTTGATCCAGGAGATTAGCGCCACGTCATTGCGTGCGCGTGCTTCTGATCGAGTCGAATAGGATGGATTCGAACCAGTGGATACGAACGCAACATCACTCGCGCAAATGCAATTCGTATCGATCATATCTCCCAAACCACTGATCCAAATGCAACGAAATTTTCACAGCATCTTGCATACAAGGTAAGGAATGTTCCTGCCAAGTTTCATCTCGATTGGACCATTTTTTGATGGATACAAAATGGATTCGTATCGATCGCAGATCGAGTCAAAACTTGGTGGGGTCGGTCGCATGGGCCCACTCACGTGCCAGAAGAAGTCTCCCAAAATTTTAGCTCAGTGTCAGCCTCCAACGCCTATAAATAGCCTCCTGAAGCCTACAGAAAAGGGGATCTTTTGCCTGCTGAACGCTCAGACTCTGCCGGATTCATTTCTAAACTTCAATACTACTATTGTACTCTAAATTCTTCATACATACTGCTGTAATCATCTGTAACCAACAAGGATTATTAATAAAAGGATAAAAATTTGGAGTGGACGTAGGCCGGTGATAGCCGAACCACTATAAAACTTGTGTCTCTATACATTATTTCTGGATTATTGCTTGCTGTTTGCTGTGATCGGTGATTTGCGTTTGGAATATTGCTGATTTATATTCATACTTTGGTGCTTTCACGACATTTGGGGTTTGTGACCAATTTTGGTGCAAACAGTTAAAAAGAATTTATAATTGAGTTAAATATATAAGAAGGGGAGATCTTATAAATGTGGTTCTGAAGTTATTTATGAATGTTTTATAAAGGGATTGATGTTTTGGGTTTCTCCGTTTAGATGGCATTTGGGTTTGATAACTTAAATATAATTTTAAAATGGAAATCTTTCTAAGTGTTTGGTGAATATACTTATATCAGTGAGATAAGTATATGGTTATATTTTCTAAGTTTTGAAAATACAGTAGTTGTGAATATATTTATCCTGTTAAGGTATGTATATGGAAGTGATTTCTAAGTATTTAAAATGTAATTTAAATTAAGGGAAATTTAATTAGAATGAGGCTTAGAGGTTTCTATGGGAAATGTAATCTTTATTTGAATGGTTTTTTATTTGATAGTTAAATAACCGGCTATCAAATGTGGACCAAAACGTAACACTGGAAATATCTAGGAGAAACATGAGAATTATATGATATAGTTATCATCGATGGTACTATACTATATGTATAAACTTGTTTCGTTCTTCTAGGACGATGATAAGGAAATCCGCCCACTGACGGTTAGGAGGTTATCTCCGATCTTATCTTTGTCTGTCTATTTTTTAAAGAACCGAAATGAGTTTATCGAAATTATTGAATGTTGTTTCAAAGTGTCTGGGATCAGATATGTTATCCGAAAACCACTTCGATCCAACGAATGCATTTTGAAATGAAGACATTGTAAAGTGCATGGAATCAATGATAGAGATGTGAAGTACAAGGGCTAATCGGTACTAATCCTGAGGGTGATTCCAAAATGGATTTAGTAGGAATAGTGCTTCGAATTCATTTAGAGCCAGAACGGACTTGTATGTATGAATACTATCAGCGCATTGTCATTGGAGGGCAATGAGCATTCTGAGTGTGAATTTCTTAAAGATAATTGTAGTCTCAAGCCTCATCAATCGGGAATGACTGGAAAAATCAGGGGAGATGCAACAAGGCTAAGTGGGTCGCACCTATTAGGGTATGCTGTCACTCTTTTAGATATATCTACATATTTATGGATTGGTTGTACATGAGATGGCGATAAAAAGGGTTGCAAAGCAACATGGGTTATGACATATTTGGTACTATCCAGTAAGGAGTAGGTCGGTCTTGTTTTGGCAGGGATCAGCAGGTTCAATCTCGGTACATTTTCTAGAGTGTACCATGATAAGTGGTACTCCAGTGCCTAGTCATTGTATGGAATCTATCCTCTAATAAGCGCCGTATGATTTTGATTGTGCCTAACTATGTTCAAATGTGAGATGTAAGTATTTCAGCTATTTTCATATTTTACTTTGACGTCTAGACATTATTTTAATATCCCTAGATTTTTTGATATAAAATTTTTGGTTATCGTAAGGTTAAAACCCGTCTGTTTTTATATGAGGTATGGTCTTATAAGATACCTTTGATTTTAAAGGATTTTAAAAGGTTATAATAAATAAAATTCCTTGTGATTTAAGTTCTCACATTGGTTTACCAGACTGACCCGGGCGTTGTTTTTCTATAATGCTCGGGTCAGACCAAGCATATTTCTAGGTTTATATGGTTATTTTGGAGCTTTAGGAGAGGAGCTGGAGGCATGCAATCGTATTCACGTAGATGATTATATTTCCATTAAATACATTGTTATATATTATTCCGCAATTGTTGATGCAGGATGTTATAACTGTTCAAGTTGAAATAGGTTAGTGTACTCTGATTGATGTCTGTATATACTTATACTATAGATTTTTTGTGTGTAAAGGATTGTTGTATGTTATAAATTATTCATTCTGCTCTAAGATTCTATGTTGTTTAATTCTTCTGTCTTCTTCCTTCTTTTCTTTTTTCTAACTATCCGCTTTCCCGTTCAATTTGGGTTGGATATGTGTGGTTTATTGTCAGATTAAACTGTAACGATCCCAATTTTTGATTAAATTTAAATTGATAATTAAAATAAATTTTTGAATAAAGTTGTAAATTAATTTGAATTTTATCAAAATTAAATAGGATATTTTTTAATTTAGACATTGAATTTAAAATTTAACCGTGGATTTGAAATAGGATATTTAATGTCTTATAAATAAAAAATAACATCCTAAAATTTGTCAATATAAATTTATAATATATTTTAAACTTTTGAAATTTAATTTAAGAATATAATTTGGAAAAAGAAATCTCAAACAAATAGAATGAAAAATGAACTATACATAAATAAATTCCAATTTATTTTGAGTTTGAAATATTGAAATAATAAATTTTTAAAAAAGTCATTTAATTTTAAAAATCTTATATATGTGTGTACTACAAATATGAGTAAAATTGAATACATATTGAGATTTAATTAAAAAAAATTCCAAGGTGAGTGTGAATATAATAAATGGACATAAATGTTTATATTTCAAAGCTTAAATTTGAGATTTGGATTTAAATTTAAAATGATTGTTTTTAAAAAATAAATGGCATTTAAAATTCATTAAAATATAATGTATATAATGTAAATATTGGCTAAGAATAATTCTTTTAACATTGTATATGAATATAAATACACACAAATGAATAAAGAGGTGTGTTCATTTGTAAAATAAATATGATATAAAAAAATTTATAAACATTCTTTTGTCTTTCAAAATTTTAAATGTAAACATATACATAAGGAAGTAAGGAAGTAAACATCACATGGGGATACCATGAAGATTTCTTACAAATGGCATCAAATATGATTAATTGGATAAAATAATCAAATAAAAAAATTACAAAAACCTTTCCGTTTCCCCACATACAATCATAAAACAACTCGGTAAATCTGAACAACAGTAAAACAAAAGATTTGGCATTTCAAATCTAAACACCAATGAAATTGAAAGAGAAAAAAATCAGCAAAAAAAATTAAAGCATTTCTCTTGGATTCAACGATGAAGAAATCTGAAATCTTCCTCAACATCAAACTATAAATTTACTCTCAGGTAAACTCTATACTCTATAGTTTAGTAAATTTGTAAATTTGTAATTTTGAAATCAAGTTGTAACCCAAATTCAAACTGCAGATTATAAAAAGAAAATACAGTGCAAAATTTCTGGAAAACAGTGCAGATTCCATCAAATACATAAAGGCAAGTAATTTTTTTTTTAAAAGTTTGAATTTAATGTTGATTGATTAATAACAAAGCAAGGATCTAAGCAATAGTATCAATCTAAGTTGCAGGAACAAGTCAGGTTCAAGGCAAAAGATTGATTTCTGTTTTCAACTGCAGGAAAAAGGTTCTCTGTGTATAACAAGAATTCAAAACAGTTAGTGATTTAAAGATTACTGTTATTTAAATAAATGAACATAACAAGAGTAAACAAAGATCTGTATTCACAATTTATAGATCTGAACTCCAAGATCTAAAGAAGAGGAAAAAAAAAAAAGAAGATTCCGGCTTTCCTTCTTTGAAACTGTCAAACACTCCTCTGTCTTTCTGGAATTTCCATGTGAGCAAACCCCTTAGCCCTGCAATGTTTTTGTCTTTAAAGTATGATATGAATGATGCTTGAATGATTGTGTTTGCATGATTTTATATATATACATATACATATACATATACATATATATATATATATATATATATGAAAGATTGTGTGTATAATAGTGTACAGGTAAAAAAATAAAAATAAACCATGCCTCTGTTCATATGCTACAGGTTTCAACCTGTATAAAACAAAAATTCAAAAAATCCTTTCTTTGAACCTTGTTAGGTTAGAAACTTTAAATGAAACATGTATGTACATAGACAATATGACTTTTAAAAACAGTCACGGTTGTTTATATGAGATAATTTTTTTCAAAATAAGAAATTACAGTTAAAATCAAATAAGTCATAAAATTGATCATGATAATTCCACGTTTTGATTATTGGAATAGATTCATGGTTAGGAATGGTGATTTTTAAAGCTAATTTCAGGATTTTTAAGCAAGTAGATGTTGAGAAATTTTAAGTTGAAAGGCAATCGAATTTTGGCCAAATTTTGGTGATTTGCGTCAATTTGTGGGTCGTGAGTCTTGTCGAAGGTGGTTCGAAGGGTAATGATCATCATAAAAATAATCATGGAATTTTTAGAGGGTCGTGGGAGATGATCGATGTTAATTTAGGGTTTTGTACCCTGTTTGGTTCGACGAGGTGGAAGTGAAAATGCATCGCCATCATAGGATCGGTCAAGTCCGGAACGAGGGGATTCGATGGGGCACATTGTGGCGGAGCTCTGGTGAGGCCAGCAAGGGGGGCCGGTGGTCCAAGGTGATGGCAAGGGGGTTTTTCCCGTTTGGAGCGGTTCCATTCTTTTGGTCAAAATGCTCAATTCGATTTCCTGATGAGTTCATCGAAACTAGGGGTTTGGGGGAGATGGCGTGATGAGTATTGACTTGTAGGTGGCTTCGGCATAGGTCGAAGATGGCCAGAATGTTGTGCATCGTGCACACGTAGGTGTGCATATCTGGATATTGGGTTGTTGGGGGAAGACGAAGGAGAAGACTCGGAGTCGAACTCGAAATGGTACAGTGTTTGAATCGAAGCGGTTGATCGTTGCAAAGGTCTCGAAGTCATACCTGGGGGATTTGAAAAATAGCTTGGGTCTGTTGGTTTCACTATAAAAACAGTTTTGAACTTTTAAAATAAATCAATTTTTACTTAATAACTTTCTTGAAAACTACTTCCTTTCAAAATAATAAATTCTTATTTAATCTTAGGATTAACTAATGGTTTTAAAATAAATTTACTTTAAGGTAATAAACTTAATATGGTGATTAAGGATTTAATTAAGAAGTAATGTTTTTTGACAGTTAATTAACTTAAAGGATTAAGCTGATTTGGTTAATGACAATTAACTACAAGGGTTAGCAATAAAGGTTTACATAATAACTAAAGTAATTAATTTAGATAAATGATTTGTCTTTAAATTAATAAAGGGATTTCTTAAATTATTTCTTTTTATAAATGATGATTTTATTATTAAGATAGAAGGTATAAATTGACAGTTTTGAAATAAAGGATTTTTAAGACAGTTAAGTTTTAAACTTATATTTTCTAACAAGTTATTTTAAATAGAACTTAATAAGTGATTTAGGAACAAAATCAAACGTTTTGAATTTTTTTTAACTTAAAGGTAAGTTAGTGTATATTGTTAATGATAATCAAGCAATTAATAATTTAAAATCGAGATTAATTTATTAATTAAGAATAATTATTATAAAGGATGTTTTAAAATGGTTAATTAACTTTCAAAGATATTTGTTAAAGGAAAATTATTATTTGAAGTGAATTACTTAATGAAAGTAAATAAAGTAATGATTAATAGTTCAAGTTAATTAAACAGGTAATTAGTGAATGATTAAATAAAAATAGTAATTACTTAGTGAAAGTAATTAAGAGTAGATCATTTATTGATTAATCAAATGTTAAAGGTTAATTAATTTAAAGAATAATTAATTAATATGATAAATTAGTTAAAGTAATTAATTTTGTAATTAATTAAGGAATAATTAATTAATAAAAGTAATTAAGATTTAATTAATTACAATTAAGGGTTAATTAGTTTAGATATTAATTAAGAAATGATTTAATTATGAAGGTGTTTAAGACTTAATCAGTTGTAGTTAATGATAATTAATTATTTATTAAAGATTACTAATGGAAGTAATTATATGGGTAATAAATTTAAAACCACACGATTTATTCACCTTAATTGAAGATGTTTGATTGATATTGAATGTTGTATGAATGATTGATATATTTGATATGTGATGTGATGCTGTGTGGTGCTATGTGCTGAGCTGCTATATTCGTGATGAATATACTGTTGTATGAATATGAAAACCCTTTTGACCCGTAAATAGACATTTGAATTTCAATGCGACAGGGAGTCGGATTCTAGTTGGTTATCCGAAACCCACATCGAATCATAATGATGAATCTTTGTGATTGATAATTTATTTTATCTATGAATCTGTGAATAAAGATAAGCGATATGGGATATACCGCTTATCGATATGATTGAATCTGTGATGATGTTGTGCACTATTGTGTTAAACCCCCTGGACCACACTATGCACACACAAATACGGATTGCACGTGGAAATGGGTTAAGTCACAGATTTTTTTGAAATAGTTTTAAAGATTAAATTTTTGGATCCAAAATAGTTTTGGAATTAGAATTGAAGCTTTTGAAATTTCAGAAATAAAAGTTATTTTAAATAACTTGATTGAGTTTTGAAATTTGGATAATTGGATTTAAATTTGAATTCAATATTTGAAATTGAATTTATGATTTGGAACTAGGGTTAAAAAAAGGTTATTCAACTTATAAATGGGTTTATATGGGTTTTTAAACCATTTAAAAAAAATGATATTTTGGAAATTTAAATTTAATCCAAAGATTTTAACTTTTATAAATAAAATTGGATCTTTCTGTAACGAAAACCATTTGTTATCAAAAATAAAAGCTTCCACATAAGAAATGAACTTCCAATTTGTGTAAGAAGGATTTCAAGTCTAAAATAAAAATGGTCTTCCAAGTTATAAAAAAATCTTTGGAAACGTATTTTGAAAGCTATGAATTAAATCTTCAATTTAAAGATTTAATGTGTTAATCCAATTGAAATGGAAATTGTTTTGGAAATCTATAAATAGATCTTTGTGAATCTAGGTGAACTTTGTGAAACAAATCTTTTTAAAGAAAAGATTTAAATGGTAATTTGTTTACCTATTTGAAAGAAAAGCTTTGGATTTTCAAGTTGTGACTTAACTAAAATCCCATATCCATATGTTTTAAATATGGCGCTCACTATTCGGTTTAGCCGGGAGAGGACCTTGTGTCATATAGCCCATTCCGAATAGTGATACGACGTTATGGGTTGCATTTGAAGACCGGTGTTGAAGACCGGGTGTCTTCAAGAACGTTAGGATAACTTATCGATTGTCTCTGCACCAAGTAACTACGGTATAGAGATTCCCTAAGTGATGGGAAGTCTGATCGGGATTGTGGATACCCATATTGCAAGGGCTTCTTCGGAAGTGCCTTCGGTTTTGTTCGAACCTGGAACAGACTTGTATGGTTGTATGTCCGACACTATACTTTGAGATATTAAATTGATATCTATCAAATACATTTCTGCCTAGTGGTCGAGAATTTATTCTCTTAGCTTAACACCCTTTTCTGAGACGTACGAGCTCGGAGGTTATGTAGTTGATATTTATCAGTGATATATTCCCAATTTGGTAGTGTGGCATGCTGAGTGTTGCCGTGTGTTGATGATCATTTGTTGATCATTTTTGATCAAAGCATGACTTTTGTATAAAGCGTAGCTTTGTGGACGAGACTGCATCAGGACCTCACACCCCGGAAATGGTCGAAACAGAAAAGATGCGGCAAGGTTATGAGGGTCGCGCCCTTTAGGGTGTGTCATCCCCTTCTAGAAATGGGTGGTATCATGGTATGGAGCCCAGATACTTACTCATGTGGACACCGCAGATCTATTACTTTGTGATTGCTTTGTGGTTTAGAGGCGCCTCGGATAAAGGTTCCAAAGGACCGGGGGATGGCATGCTCGAGTAGTAGTTACCTAGTTACAGAGGTAAACCGGCCTTGTGTTGGCAGAGATCCGGTTAGGTTCTCGAGACGTCCCGCTAGAGGCGATCCCATGGACAGTAGGAAGTTCCTTAGCCTGACCATTTGTTGGAAATCCAATCAAAACAAAATGCGCCCTGTACGGTTTTAGTTGTATAACCTGCCATGGAATGTGGTGGTAACCTGCTATTGAACATGGTAGCTATAGTAGGCATAAATGCGAAATGCCTATGCTGGCTAGGATTTATATTATAATTTCAAAATGGTTTCCTACACTATGTACTAGTAATAATATCAAAGAAATTTTCTTGTATCAAGCATATTTGACTATCATAAGGAGAAATCTCCTCCAAGTCTGCGTTTGCATTGTGTGTGTGGCGGGAGGCTTATGGTAGTTTCATTTTCTAAAAAGCATTGTGGATTTCAAATTCAAATTGTTTTGTTTGTTTTAAAAAACCAAATGTTTTGTTTGCTCATACCAGTCCCACGACTGACCTGGAGTTTATTGTTCCTTTCCTAAACTCTGGGTGCCCACAATTTTCCTACACGGGCAGTCTAGAGTTGGGTTTTTCAGATAGTCAGGTTTAGTAGATTATCTGGAGCTAGTTCAGTCTTTGGATCACGACTGTACTTGCTTAGCTTTATGCATCGTTATTGAGAGTTCGAGCTATTTCGGGATTGGTGCCTTGGAGATGGAGATTACCGATGCTGGAGTTCTTCCTTGAAGACCATATTGGAGATTTTGGTTCCGCTGCCAGTGTTATCTTTTCTTTCCGCTGCTATCGTCTTGGATCATATCTCTGATGTATATTGATATTCATTGTACCATTCTGTTGTATCAAATGTTGTATATTGATATATTTTGTGTCTTCCGCTGTGTTGTACTTAATGTGTTATAAGCTCCGGCGAACCAGATTTGATGTTTGGATCTGTGGCATTTGAATACGAGTGTCGTATTCGGTGCCGATTTTCGAAGGTTGAGTCAGGGTCCTTAGATAAACTGTATGGAAATGTGGGTCATTACAAAAGTTTGATGAAACAATGCTTTCTAATGGATTTCTTATCAATGAATGTGATAAATGTATGTATGCTAAACAAACAGATAATGGATATGTCATTGTGTGTCTATATGTAGATGATCTACTTATACATGGAAGCAACAAAGAGATATTAAAATCTATGAAATTATGTTCTCCACCAGATTTGATATGAAAGATCTAGGAATTGCTGATGTGATCCTTGGAGTAAGAATACATAGAACTCCCTTAGGATATGTATTGTCTTAATTGCATTATGTTAAGAAAATACTTGAAAAATTCGAGCAACATAACACAACACTTGCCCAATTGCCTGTAGATTTGAATCAAAATTGGGTCAAAAATAGTGGTGATAGTACTTTTCAACTTGAGTATTCTAGTGTACTAGGCAGCAATATATACGTCATTAACTACACAAGACCGAATATAGCTTATGCTATAAGTAAACTTAATCGATATATGAGCAACCATATAGAGAATCATTGGAAAGCCATAATCCGAGTACTGGGATATCTGAAGTACAGATGAAAGTATTTATTACATTATTCTAAATATCCTTTTGTCATGGAAGGGTATTGTGATGCGAAATGGATAATTGGGTCAATAGACACAAAATCCATAAGTGCATATGTGTTCACTCTATTGAGTGGGGCAGTGTCTTGGAAATCTTCAAAACAAACTTGCATAGCAAGGTTTATAATGAAATTGGAATTCATTGCCTTGGACAAAGCCATTGAAGAAGTAGAATGGGTTCGAGGTTTTTTAGAAGATATTCCAAATTGGAAAAAAAGCCATGCCAGTAATAAGCATACATTGTGACAACCAACCTAACATTGGAAGGGCCCATGGTAAACTTTTAATGGAATGTCTAGACATATCATTATAGACACAAAACTCTCAGATTTCTTCTCTCTAATGGAGTTATCGCTATTGACTATGTAAGAAAAATGGATAATATTATGGATCCACAAAAAAGGCTTGTCTAAGGAAAAGATTAATACCATATTGATGATAATGGGTTTAAGCCCTATCGAATAATCAAAAGTTTCTCTTAATGGAAACCCAACCTAATTGATTCGAATTCCCAAGATTTAGGTTCAAAGGGACAACAAAGTTCAAGATAAACTTAGCAGCATTGGTAAATATTCAAACCATTCCTATGATAAGTCAATGCATAACCTGTTAGAGAATGGGTAAAGATTAGCTGTTAATGATGTTTGTACTTCGTAACTAAAAGAACCAAGTGGAGTATAGCGGGATAATCTTTATGAAATAACCCGTGTGAGTGTAAAGACGGTGCTTTAAAGAGAATCGCAAGGCCAAATTCTCTAAGCGCTCATGAGACCAAGAAGGTGTTCAAGGTAAAAGCGAACAAAAATAGAGAACTAAGGAAAATAAGAGAACATTATTGCATGTTTTCAATGATTCAGATTTACACCAAAAGGCTTGCAGTTCAAAGACCACAAAGTCTACTAGTTCGCCAATAAGTCAAAAAGGCATTCTTTAGGAAAGTTGTCATAACCCGTACTTTCCGACACGTCGATCTAAAGCCTAACGTGACGTTGGACATGTCATGTCGAGAAATATGAGCATTTGGTATTTTAAAATGTTACAGAGCATATGGGTGGAGTTCTAAGACACTCCACACTTTCAGATCTCATAGTGGAAGGAATTAAAATATAAGTATGCAAAATAGACATCTTAGAAAAATAGTTTCCAAAATACTTTTTTTACAGATACACTGTTCTCAAGGTACAATATAAACTTTACAGACATTTAGTATGATAGATGATTATAGTAGGAACAATGAATTATATAAGAACACCAATGCTGAGCTACTTTCTCCCTGTACTTTGTCCAATCAACTCTAACCCGTCATTTTGTAGCAGTGGAAAATGGAAAGAAGGGGATGGGTCGGACAGAAGTCTGGTTAACGAGAACAAGGTTAACACGATAATTAAGTGCAAATAACATTAAGTCTCTTATAAGTGATATAGGGTGTACAAAAAGTGTTTGTGAACTCCTAATGTCACCATCTAAGGATTCCTATTCATTACAACAAGTCGAAACTACTGATCGAACCTTATAAGTAAAATAGGTCAAACCTATTGGTCGAACCTCACAAAAAAATAGTTTCAAACTTGTTGATCGAACCTCACACTAATGATCGTACAAAATGGGAAGTACCATCCAATCAAACTATATCACAACTACATCGAATAAGGAGAAAACCAAAAATGCAAACTCGCGTAATGACTCGTCGCCGCACCCATGTTCATCTACCCATCGTAGTGGCAAAAAGCCTTTTATTGTATTGCATAGAGGTCTATTTTGCACGAACACCTATTACCACCAGGCTCAAATTTAAAACATATGTACTGCATTAGCATCCACCCATACCATATTGCATTAGAAAATGTGCGTACTTGGATCTTCCATTAGTATGGAACTCTTTCAGAAAGAAACTTTGATAGTTCTACGCTCACTCGTATGTAACACTCCAGAGCCTAAGCCAAATAAAACGCCTTAATCAGCTCAATATATGCGTAATACATTGCCCCTACAAAATCAAAAATTGTGAAATATATTCACCCTTACCAATATCGACATTGCAAAATAAATTGCCCTAACCATTCTGAGAAGGAACCAATTTCTCTATTCTCTCAAACGCGTATATTTAGCCCAAATTAGTCCAACAAACTAGTTCACTAATTACATAATTTCTAATTAAATTGCATAATTTTATCCATTTAATTGAGCCTTAGTCCAAGGTTGTTTACACCCATTTTAGACTCGAATGATCGACCCTGACATTTCCCAGGTCGATCGCTAACGGTCGACCCAGAAAGTGTTAGGTGGACGGCCACTTCTGTTTATTTTTTAGGGTTTTGATAATTTTTGAATGTCTATTAATTTTTAATTAACATCGTTAATCCAGGTCAACTAATAACTAAAATCAAACCTTGTTTCCAATTTAATTAATTTTCCAATTTCAATCAATTGTAGGGTTTGTAATTTAGGGTTACAAGTTAGCATCAACAAGTGTCAAATTACATAGTTTCATAATTCAACTTCGAATTTAATTCTAGGGCTTAAGGTTTAAAAAATTCAATTTTAAATTAACAAGTTAATTATAGAGTTTCAATAGTTCTAATTAATTAAATGATTTAAAATCAATTGCATTAACCAAATTATTAAAAATGAACCCATTCAGTTTTATCCTAAGCTCTTGCCCTTGAGAAATTGACCTTCAACAATAGTTCCTTCCCTAGATTGCCTTTGTTCCCCCTTGATTGCTATCTCTTGCCACTTAGATTGACTAAAGTTTGATTTTGAATTTTAAGTTTGAGAAAATTAAGGTTTTAAGGAGAAAATTTAACAAAGTTTAGCTACGGTACGTTCAACAAAGAAATTAGGGTTAGGTTTACCAACTTATTTATGGTTCTAGATTAACACCTAGAACCATTAGATTAACATCATCTATCAACCCAACCATTCATCAAGTACTTCAAGTGTAAGCAATTGATCAAAGCCTTTAGAACATGTCACTTCAAATCAACAAATGTTCAATTTTTATCAACTAGGGTCGATTGCTCCTATGCTAGAGTCGACCGCCATCGGTTAACCTAGCCTATGTTGGGTTGACCCATGTATTTCAATTTTAAATTTTAAAATTTTAAATTCTAGTATCCTTTCCTACGTTCATAAATCTCTCATGCTATCTCGAATTCTGACAAATTATGTATGAAAATCATTCAGAAAATAACTGCAAACACAATGGTGCATGTTTCGTTGACAAGTTTGGACATTTGTGCAAAAAAATTAGACATTGTTTTAATTAAATTTACGTTTCTTGTTGAATTTCCATTTAAATCTCTATTGAATTTTACGTAAATTCTCGGTGTGTAATAAAAGTTCAAGGTCCTATGCTAGTTTAACTGATGATAACGTTTCATTGAATTAAAAATAGTAAGCAATTGCTCATTCATGTCGAGGATTGTTATAAAATGTAGTGAATGGGGCATTAATTGCCTAGGGAATATGAATAGTCTCATATCTTGACATAAGCACTGAAAAATGTGCATATATATCAAGATGCGAGGACCATAATAATGTTGTGGTTATTAAAATGCTTGAGCTAAGAAGGGACTAATTAGTGCGTGGTGCAACACACCATTCTACACCCGCACATGCACCCACACAAATCTTGTTAAAAGGCTTGAACCAGGAAGGGATTAATAGGAGTTTGAGGTGCATAGTGCACTTAAGACTCTGCAATTTTTAGTTTAGTAAAATTCAAATGGAATTATAGTAATCACGTGGATATTAAAAGGCTTGAACCAAGAAGGGACTAATAGGAGTTTGAGGTGTATAGTGGCACTTAGCACTTTGCAGTTTCAGTTTAGTGAAATTCAAACGGAATTTTAGTAATGACGTGGATATTAAAAGGCTTGAACCAAGAAGGTACTAATAGGAGTTTGAGGTGCATAGTGGCACTTAACATTGCAGTTTTTAGTTTAGTAAGATTCAAATGGAATTATAGGAATGACGTGGTTATTAAAAGGCTTGAACCAAGAAGGTACTAATAGGAGTTTGGGTGTATAGTGGCGCTTAGAATTTTGTAATTTTAAGTTTAGTAAAATTCAAACATTTTTTTTTTGTTTTTGCGCTTACAAGAAAACGGCCAAAACCATTGTTTCTCTTCAAGCTAAAAGTAGCGTCTCAATGGTTATAAAATGGTTAAAGGGTTGCAACCTTGCTAAAAAGGCATAGCCATCGGACGCTATATATAGGCCGTAGACCTTTTAAACAAAAATAGAAAATCAGAAATATACTCCATCTCCTTCTTCCCCCACATCGTTCCTAATTCGTTTTCTTTTGTGTTCGTTGTCATTCTGCACTTGCAAGCACTGATTTGTAGAGAATGTCAATTTTACCTTGGGAAAAAATTGCTCAGAATCTTCAACGCCGTAGAGAGAGCAATATTGTTTTAAGGAAATGATACTATAATGGACTTGAGCATTCCTATTATATCAATGGATTATCAATGTGGATAGTAATTGTTTAAATACATTCTCTGTTTTCTTAAACCCCTTTTATGATAATAATGACCTTCCAAAAGGGAGTGATAGATTAATCAAACAATACCATATGTTAATTCGATAGTATAAAATAAGAAAGAGGCTAGACTATAAAAAAACTACCATGGTATTTTTATTCAAGACAATAGACTTCAGATAACTTGATTGAACAATTTTCATGCATTGATAGCCAGGAAACCAAGAACCGTCTTCCATTTTGTTCCAAAGCGAATCAACCTTAAATTTGCATGTCAGATATAGAGAATTAAGTTGATAGCATTCATACAAAACAAATAGGTGAGTCAATTAATTGAAGGATATGCTAACAATGATCATTCAATAACTACATAAATATCGAATCAAACTCACTTGTACACATATCCTAGTTTAGCTGCAATCTAGAACGGCTGAGATAAACTGTATGAATGGAAAGATTCAAACTACTAGTTTGTGCCTTTTTGAGAAAAATAATCAAAAATTTAACATTATACTTCCTAAATATAGTAAAACTTGGTAAAATAATCCAAAAACTAACAAAAAAAGTGTTAAGTATAAACTACAGATTGCACACTAATGTCTTCCAATACTACATTAACAACAGCAATTGAAGTTACTGTGTTTGCCTATGTTGGCTTATCTACTTTTCTGCCAACTACTACATTATTTTTAAAATGCATAAAATCTACTTTGTAATTTACCCTTCAATTTTTCAGTAAATTTTTCATCAATGCAACCTAAAGTATTCATTTTGAAAATGGTAAAAAAGGCCTAAGGCCCAAATGTAACAGGGTAGGTCCAGATACAATCAAACAAATAGGAAACCCTACCCGAATACAAACCACTAAAGCCAACAACGTAACCCTAGCAACATACATTCTCAAGTAAACAAAAGAAGTTAAAAGAAAAACCGTAAATCAGATTAGGGATCGAGGCGATATGAGGAGATTTCGATAAAAAGTATAATAATTCAAGGAGGTTTCTAAGGGAAACTGTCCTCCATGCAATCCCCATCCACGTCGACAATAGAATCTCTAGCAGGATCACTAAGATTAGGCTGTGAGATAGCCTTTTTCAAAGTAAGCTCCTTTTGCTTTCGAGCTTTGTTGCAAAGCTCTGAAAAGTGGAGATCTATGTTATTCGAATGTCTCGATCAATTTTGACATACTTCTCGATCCAAAAGGGCTTCCTTTGCTTTCCAAAAACACAACTATGATCTGATGAGCTTTGATCCAAGTTTTCTGGGATGATACTTTCTGCAGCAGTGAGCTTTTCACTTACAGGAAGCTTGCTGCTTCGCCTTTATCCTAAACAGATAAGTGATATACTTGATTATTGATGTTGCTTCTATATAAATCATCAAAGATTCTCTGATTATTCATATCCAGTTGCAAAAAAAATTCGCTTTGCAGGAGATTAGCCATGAAAACTTGTTGCCTCTATGTACGGTAGCCTCCGCCCCTATAATGTAAAGTGGAAGAAAGATCATTATTTAATTTTGACATATTATTAAAATCATTTTGATAATAATTTTACATACTTCCCTTTCTATGATAGCAAATGTTTCTGGTTTGATGGTAGAGGTGGCCGCCATTGGCAGATGCGATCCCGTAGTTGGATCCCTTATGGCCATTAGGCTCGTTCATCTAGTGATTGCCACTGTAGTAAAGGAGTCTGCCTATAAGGAAATCTGAATTGGCTTTCCCATTTTGTAAGAAAGTTTCTAACCTATCTTCATAGTTATCCAAATTCCAGATATCTTGATTTGAATTGTCTGAATACTTATTGATTTTCAAATTTGTTGAGAACAATCCGACTTTCCATTTCAATTATCTTCAATAGCTGAGTACTTTCTGTTTTCATTTGAGTATCAAGTCTTTGATTTCTATCTTTCCAATTGTGAAAGATAACTGTTGTTATGATTGTGCTTGTTTTCTGAATTCTTTTGATTTTTCCTTGTATCTTTATTGAATGTATTCGATGTCTTCCTTGATGTTTTGCATAGCCTGATGCTGATTTATCTTGAGCTTAGTTTTGGCAATATCCAAACATGTTTTGAGAAAACACAATAAAAAAATAGATGATTAATATTTTATGCTTCTGCTTTACAAAGCAGACAGACTGTTTCCACTTTTTTGCTCCATTTAAAGCATCTATCCCTTGTTGGTAATCAGTTAATAACAGCAAAGAAACACAATGAAACATTTTTGGGCAATTTCATTTATTCCAATTTACATTGTGCCAATTAACTTATGTTTCATATCTTCTTATATATTCCCAAAATTTTTTGGAAGAGAAAACACCTTTTTTTTTTAAAGTTTCCAATCCCATATATCTTTCTGAAGGTTTGGATCTATATTAATCTTTATAATGGTAGCATTAAATTTTGATGTAACGGGATAGCCAAATGTATTCCAACCATTATTGTGAATAATGATATTTACATTTTCTGTAGTCCCTCCAAACCAATACAAGCTGTTCCAACCCAAAAGATTGACCAAAGTTTTACCATAAATCCATGGATCAAACCATAAGCTGGTCTGGTTACCATCATTGAATTTTCTTTCCAAAAGTTTGAGACTGATTTCCCTGCAACTTAAAATATTTTTCCATGAAAAGGAATAATCATTTTCAATACTTACAGTCCAAAACTTCTTATTTTTTAGATATTTTGCTTTCATCCATCTTGCCCATAATGAATTCCCATTCACAAATTTCAAAAAAAAAGTTTGAATTTACAAACTTCTCTCAGATCATTAATATTTCAAAGGCCAAGGCCACCTAATTTTTTTGGTTTACTAACCTTTTCCCAAGCAATTTTATGATGCCTTCCTTTCTAAATGTAGTTGGCACATGCTTTTTCTAACTTGTGAATTGCTTTAATTAGAATATTATAGGTTTGAATCCAATACATAATGATTACTATGATGATAGTGTGAGTTAGCTATATTCTACTAGCTAAAAACAGAAGTTTACTAGCCCACCCTTCAAATCTATTCTGAATTATGTCTAATAGTCTAGTGCAGTCTCTGTCATTAATTTGGTTAACACTGAGAGGCAGACCCAAATATTTAACTTGCAGACTACCTTCTTTGAACTTTAAAATGCTTAGAATCTATAATTTCTTAGTACAACCTTTAATGAAATAAATTTTAATTTTGAATTCATTTAACTTTTAGCCCAGCACGTTCCTCTAGTTTCTCAAAAATATTTGCAATGGTTTTCGAATTTCGAGAGTCTACATGTAAAAATAAAAGAAGATCATCAGCATAGAACAAGTGCATAATATATGGTTTGGTTCTACTAATGAGTTTAATATTTCCTTTAATTCGTTCAGTTTCCATAAGAATTGAGAAATATTTCATAGCAAAAGTAAATAAGTAAGGAGAAAGTGGGTCTCCTTGCCTGATGCCCCTATTTCTATGTATGAACCCCTTAGGAGAACCATTAACCAATATTGAGTAAGAGACATTGTTGATACATTCATGAATTAGGGAATAGAATTTATTATTTAAACCCATTTGATTCATCATATAAATAATAAAATCCCTATTAATTTATTATTAAAACCCATTTGATTCATCATATAAATAATAAAATGCCTATTAATTTTATTGAAGGTTTTATGTAAATCAATTTTGACAAACATTATTTCCATTATTGTTAAAGTTTCTTATCGATTCATGAGCAGGTAGAGTGTTCTCTAGTATTAGTCTATTAAGAAAGAAATCACTTTGGTTTCCAGAAATTAAATACTTTAAAGATTTTTTAATTCTATTACATAAAATATTAGAAATAATTTTGTAGATGAAATTACAGCAAGCTATAGGCCTAAAATCTTTTAAGCTATTAGGGATTCGAATTTTTGAAACCAAAGTAATAAAAGTATGACTGAGTTTTTTCAATAATTTCCCAGTTCTTAAAACTTCAGAGATAAGAGTCAAATAAGATTAGCTTAATTCCTTCCTAGGGTGTTTTATAAAATTTTGCGCCAAAGCCATCAGGCCCTGGGCTTTTATCATTATTAGAATTAAAAATGATATTTTTAATTTCCTCAAAACAGATGGGAGTGAAAAGAATATCCTGGTTGCTTACATTCAATCTAAACTTAGCTTCAATATTTGGCATAATATTTGAATAAAGATTAGTATTATATAGATTTGTAAAATAATTTATAGCTACTCTTTTAATACTAGACTCTTCATTAATAACATTCCTCTTTACATCAATAATTTTCCCAATATCATTCTTATATTTCCTGTTAGACATCCTAGCATAAAAGAATTTCATTGGTTCATCACCATGATTTAACTAATCTACTTTAGCTTTCTGCCTCAAATTAATGGACTGCACCAGAAGAGACTTAGTTAGATTATTTTGGGCTTCAAAAAATTTGTTGGCCTTATCAATATCCGAGCAATCATTATTTAAGTCTTTCTGCCTTAATTCACATTCCTCTCTGATGTGTTTTAATTCATTATTAGTTCTGTTTTTATTCTAGTTTTTCAGTTTATCTTTCGTGATTTAGAGAAATTTGTACAGGGCAGTGCCCTATACCTTTGTAGACAAACTGTTTTTGATAATATCTTTATAGTTATCCTCATACACCCACCCATAAACGAATCTAAAAGGCTATTTTTCTTAGAATAATTATTCTAAGTGAGATAAATTTGAATTGGAGTGTGGTCATTAGTAGCCTGGGTTAAAGTGTACCATTTGAAATCCTTAAAAAAAATTGTAAAACTATGATTTAATAAAATTCTGTCTAATTTACAATGAAATTTCCGCGATTTTCAAGTAAATCTATTACCAAAAATAGTTGGTTCATATAAACCAGTTTTGAGCATAAAATTTATCACTTCTAATTTTTTTAAAAGGAATTGAAATCCCACCTCTTTTCTCATGAGCATGCATGACAGTATTAAAATCTCCAATTACATCCAAGGGTAACTCATATTTGATCTAATTTGTTCAAGATTATCCCAAAGAGATTATCTTTCATTTTCATTGTTAGATGCATAAAAATGGTAATTTCTAGCTGAAACCCACCTTTATTTACACATTTACAATGAATAAACTGAAAATTAACAAAGTGTTGAAAAAAATCCCAACTAGGATCCCAAATAACCATAATTCTACCATTCCCTCCCATATGATTATTATTTAAAATATTCCAATTATTTAAACTTTTGATTTGATGATCCACAATCTTAGAGTTATCTAACTTATGCTCGAGCAAACCAAAAATACTGGGTTTTTATAGACATAAGAAGATTAGATAAATCCAATCTTCTTTTAGGTGAATTAAGACCTTTGACATTCCAAGTAATGATTGACATAATGAATTAAAAAAATTATTTATAAAGGATACAAAACGCAGTGACTGTTAAGCACTGTGACTGCTCACTTCTTCCAATGTATCCAGCCTCTTTCCTTTTTTCTCGTATGAAGATTTGCTTAATGCTTTTAGCAGTTCTTTCCATCTGGAGTTTTTAAAGATGTATTTTCTTTTGAATTCGCTTTCTTCAACATCTTTAGTGCTATATCATTAGCACATATATCAATTATGCTTTTCATTTTTCCTTTCTTTTTTTTTTCTATCTTTTCTTTTTTTCTTCAATTTGAAGAGGAGTTTAAAACCAAACTGACTGCCTTTTGAATATTGAATTATGAAGTTGGATTTTTGATATGTGGAGAGAGATGAATTGCAAGATGATTAATATTGGAGTTTTCAGATGGCTCTTTCCTAAGAATGTTCTTAATATAAGGGCTATCATCCATATTCATAGTTTTAGAATTTGTAATAGTCCATTTTTCTTGAGTTTTTATGGCTTTTTTTTTATAATTTGAGGTTTAGAAAAAATTTCTGTGTTTTTCTCTACTGCTAAAAAATTTCCAAAAGAGATTTCACCCACATTTTCAACAAAATGCTGATCATTACTGCCTTCTTGAATTTCCCTTTCTTGAGAATATTCTTGAAAAGACGTTGGTTCTTTGATATTCATACTCTTTTCAGAAATGTTAATTAAAGATTGTGAACCAATCATATTATTAGATTCAAGTAAGGCTTTATTTATGTTTGCATCCCATTCCACTTGTAAAAGACTGCTAATATTCCTTGCATATTTTGTTTTTCCTTCAAAATTATTTTCGAGACACAATTATCTATAGTTTGACCAAAGCAAGAACATGTTTTACATCTGGGAGGAATCCATTCATATTCTATGTTTTGTACTAAATTTTCTCCATCATGCATATAAATAAATGCTTCATTTGTTAAATCTGCATTTCCTTTAATTTCAACCAAAATTCTTACAAAAGAAAGCCTAGTTTCCTTAGCAATGTTGTCATCTAATTTAAGCTATAGCACTTAAAATTTCTTTATCTCACAATCTATGATTTAATTTCTTCATAATAATAAGTTTTCCATTTATAAAATATGGACCCCGATAAATGGCACTTTCACAATCAATAGCATTTGAAAATCTGCTTACAAAGAATCCATTATTATGAGTAAAAATGTCAAACTTACCAGTGGGATTACGTGCTTTAGCAATAATCACCTTGAAGTGATGATATGCGTGTCTATTACCAAAAACATAGGCAACGACTGAAAAGCTCCACTTACTCGCTGCCCTTCTATTGGCCTCTACATTCACCACTACTATCCTTTTATTGTTAATAGAGATAGGAGCAGCATATTTGAGATCAAATTCATAGTTTTATCCTCCTTTCTTAATCATTTCAGCCCACGAAGAGGCTTTGTTCAGGTTAGTTTTGTATTGCAATTCTATGTTTCCAAAGGACTGAATGTTTTCGAATTATTTCTTGTATTTTTGGATTGATTTTCTAAATTCAAGATTGAGTGGTTTATTTTTGCAATATTACTTGCTGGATTTATTGCATTCTCAGTGTTTGTTGAACTGAGAATTCTCTGATTTGCATTTCTAAAATACTGTTTTGATTGATTTATATTTCCTTGATTCATACTCAACTGGTTTGAACCAATGCCAGTTCGGTAATTGTGAGGAACAGATCCATTATTTGACAGTTTTGAGCAATGATTCTGAACTATCTAAAAGCCTTTTTCATCGATTTTGGTATTTTTCCTTGTTAAAAGAGGTTGTGAATGCAGAACTGGACTTGGTGGTGGAGGAGAATGCAATGGAGAAGAAAGAGAAGACCCCACCTATTTGATCATGGCTGAAGATAGGGTTATCTAACAAATTTGTAAAAGCAGCCATAACTCAACCTAAAGTTGTATCGTAATAAGTGACAAATCAAAATAGATAACAATAGATATAAATAGATTATATAGCTGAAATTTTGCATTGCCCGATTATGAAGAATTTTTAAAGTTGGGATCTAGTAAAACTCAGCATGACTCAAATTAACTAATCAATGAACCAAACATTCCTTTTTATGTTTCTTGAGAAATAAAATTGGTTATTTTATGTCGAATACTAGTAAAAACTACTAGAACAATAGTCATTTTTGACTATTGCTAGCCATCGGTGGCCGTCGCAAAAGCCGTCACTATGGCGTACGCCATTTCCTTCGGTTGGCGATGGTAACGACAACTATTAGGCGACGGCTACTCATGGCACTTTCCGATGGTTTTGTGACGATTTTCGGTTCCCATGTGGCATCCAAACATTCCTTAAAGCCATCAAAACCATCGTGAACTGTCAAAAATATTAATCATCATGCCATCGACTGCCGTCAATAGCCGTCGAAAATTGACTATCAAAGGGCCATCGGTAGCCGTCGGAAATCTAGGCAGTTTTTTTGATTCCTGCAGTAATTCGATTCATGTACCACACATACATATCAAAACTCAATTTCACCTATATCCAATATCCAAAGTCAAGCAACACATAATCAACTTATATTCAATATCCAGCTCAATCTCTATCAATTCAATGCTTAAAACAAAACAAAAAACAATACACTAAATAATCAACATCCACCATCCAATATATACAATGGACATCCAACATGTCAAAACAAACCAAAATACCATCCAACATAAAGTCGAAATGTAACAACCATATCCAAATACATCAAGTTCAAAATGTCCAAACATAAACGCAAAGTAACATACCCATCAAGACTCATCGTTAGCTCTAGAACCACCCAACGAAGGAAATGACTCATGCTGCTACCCCTCAGCCAACCTTTGGTTCAACTGTGCCATCTTCATAGTCTGACAGTGGTCTTTCTCCTGCAGCTCTGTGATCATAGCTCTAAGCTTCGCAATTTATTCTTTGTCCTAAGCTTTTGGATATGCTTTCTGTGAGGACCTAGCCAGCAGATAATCAAAAGATATGTCAAAAAATTAAATATGTATTTTAGTGGCTAGTGTAAATTTAGAAGGAACAAATAAGTAAAGCATAATCATTTATTAAAACATTAATGATATATTTATCTGTGACAACTTCTTCCGATTATTGGTTTAAGATTATAAGTTAGTAAAATTTTAGAAATTGGCACTTGATTCCCAATGCCATAACTCCTATTTCGCGATGTGGGTTACATGATGGACTCAAAAATCGTGTCCTCCACACTGGTGGTCAACGAATCCCATCTCGATCCATCCAACATTTGTGCCTGTGCTTCTACAAATTTTTCCAACAATAGAAAATAAAATATAATTGAAATTCGCATAACATTATTTTAGTTATTCTTTACAACTATTTAATTAAATTGATCAATTATAATTTCTAATTTAATATATGCTTACATAGGATTCGCTTTATCTATCGTCATTCCTTGTGTATGATATTGAGCCCTCTTCGTTTGTTTGCTTGTCAGCAGGAGTATGAAAAATACGTCCATATAGGAGATTGGACTGCCTCGCTCTCTTTCCTAAAATAACTAATATGTATTATTGTTATTATACAAAATTACATAAGTTAATAACTGTTTATAATTGCAATTATTAAATTTACCAGATCCACACGATGATGTTGGAATGATTTGGAGCCACCGCAATGTATAACTGGGTTCCTTTTCCTGTTTGCGGAGTTCCTCTTTGACTCCGCTTGCAACTTTAAATTGAACATTATATATTTTAGCTTTAAATTATGTATTATACACGGGAACAAATTAAAATGATATATGATAAACTTACCTTGAATTCATCACTATTCAACCAAGCAACCCAAGCATCCCACACAACAACGCCCATCCAATCAGGCTTCTTCCCCAATTTTATTATGCCAAGATTGTGTCCCTATAATTCTTAGACATCTTGGACTCCAGTGGCGCTGGCAAAGGTCAAGGTCTTCTTCCTGCAAGTCTACCGCCCCTTGTATGTTGAAATAAATATAAGTTATACATTTATACTTAGATTGCAAATTATAAAGTTGTATTATATAATGATATATAAATTTACACTTTCAAGGAACTCTTACCACATACTCACCCAGATGGGGTTTTGGATCTTACCCCACCTAGGCCAACAATTAGTCATCCTGCTTATGTACGCCTGCTTGGAAATACTAATAACAATCTGTGATGGCTCCAGCTCAAATTCCCTTTGTTAAATATGATATAGATCTTTAATAACTAATGATTAATATATCATACAAAATATTTATAATGCATAAGAAAATTTAATACTTACGACCCATCTGCTTATGGTTGTAGCTTTATTATGGTTAATATCCTATTCTGATGGGCCGCTGCCATCACCTCCCGCATCCATCCCAATCTGTGTAGAAAAGGGGGAACCTGAATAGGAAGAACCACAACGTCAAAAAAAGACATTGTACCTATCACAGGTATATCATTTTAATATGGCAAAACATATCATTTGGTTATGAGAAAAGATATCATTTTTTATAATAAGAAATGTAACATCAATAATAACATGAATTACCTTCTATCAAAATGACATTATTAATCAATCCTTGTCATTTTCTAATTTAGACTCGGTCTTGTACTCTATATTGTTTTCCTTTGTAGTCTTACATGCTTCTGCTAATACATTTGCTTCATCGTTTAGAGGCCCAAAATTGATTTGATTGTCGGTTATTATTATTTCACTATTTCCTTAATGTCTACTTGATAAGCTTGTTCGTCTAGAATATTCTTTTCATCAAACGAAAAATTTGCCTTCATTTTAAAATTCATCGACCAATCTGCTTTACTCTTTTTAGAGATGGATAAGGAGGGTAATAAACTTGTAGGGCTTGTTTGAATAGTATAAAGGTATCGTACTTATGGTAACATGATATATGCTTTATTTCAATAAGATTATATTTTGGGTGCATGATAATTCCAGAACATGGAACATTGCTAAATCAGTTACATCTAAATAGAAAAGCTTCCTCAGTAGGTCTTATGAAATATGTCAATTGCAAACCTAAGTTAACACGCCATAAAAATCATTTATATGATCATTTGGATCATCACTGCCTTTAACAAATACACCGGTATTGTTAGTTAATTTTTCAGCATCATATTCTTTAGTGTTGAATTTATATCCATTGACGAAGAATATTGTAAAAGTCTTGACTTTTCTTTTTGGTCCCATCGTAAGATGTTTCAATCCTTCATCGACCACACAATTTCTCAGATCAAAAATGTAGTTCGAAAACCAATTAGTGAACTCTTTACTGATATCACCGCTTGGATGTTGTGATTCGTAAAACTGTAGATATAGATAATATATAACATTATAATACATATACATTCATATTATTTAAAAAATTTATCCAGACTTGTAATTAAATACTACCTAACGAATGGTGCAACTTTAACACAATTAAGAAGAATATATGTGTGTGCTAGATGATAATCTCTATCGTCTAACCATACTTCCATACTTTTTCCAACATGTCGGCCATATTGTCTAAAAATAAATAACATTACTTGAGAAGATTCTTTTTCAGTGCCTTCATCATTATGCGTATCACTTTCAATTAATAAGTTCACATGGTCACTGAAATAATAAGAGAAAAAGAACGAAGCTTTTTCTTCGGTATATGATTTGCAATCGAACCTTCAACTCGTGCTTTTTGTCTAATTTTTTTCTTTAGATGATTTAAGTACCTATTAAAATTATTTCAAATTAAAATTTATTATATATGCAATTAAACTAATATTTAACATACCCAACATAAATAATACCTCACAAATGGATAGATCCATCCATATTGCACAAGACCTTGAAGACATACTTCAAATGGAAGATGAACAGGTAAATGCGCTACCACATTAAAGAAACCTGGGGGAAATATTTTCTCCAGTTTTAAGAGTAGTATAGGAATTTCTTCCTCAAGTTTACATAGACGATTAACTTATAACGTAGTTGAACAAAGCTCCTTATCAAACAAAATAAGTCCCATTACAACCGTCCAAACTTTTACGGGCAATAGTTCTTTTGAAAGCGGCTAGTAACAAATTTTCCATCATTATGTGACAATCATAGCTTTTCATCACACTCAATTTACCATTCTTATAGTCAACTCATCTACGAAGATAAGAAGAATTCCCATCAGGAAATCTTAATCCTTCCACCAATTTTAACAGAACTTTAACTTAGTTCTTGTCTAACTTATGGCATGCTTTGGGTAGCTTGATGTGAAGCTCAGAAGGATTACATACTACTTGGATATCACGTCTTGACTTCAAATCATCCTTAGTCTTCCCCTGAACATTCAAAACTGTATTAAAAACATTATCAAACATGTTTTTATCATTGTGCATACTGTCAACTTTATGACGAATTAGGAGATTTTTTATGAACCGTCTATTTACCTTAAATTTCAATTTTCTTTCAAATTTTATGTATCTTTATATAATCTTTTACAAGTTCAAATATATCTTCGCTTGACCAAAGCTTCAGTGGTCGCAGAGTCTCTTATCTGTTAGCTGTAATAAAAAATTCTATCTTTTCTAGAAGGATGGTTAATATGAAGAAAATACTGATGAGAATCAAACCATGATATTTTTTCCCATGCGTCAAAAGAAAATGACCGTGTTTCTTTCATGCAATAAAGACAAGCTAGACGAATGACCATGCCTAGTCAAAAAGCATTGCATATGCAGAAAAAATGCTAATAGTCCATAACAAAGAAGTGAACATACAGAAGTTCTTTTTTTGAAATTCCATATGTTTTAACTCCTTCATACCAAAATGCTTTCAACTCTTCAATCAACGATTGTGAATAAAAATCAATTTTTTGTGTCGGATCATCAGGGCCAGGGACGATAATAGTGAGAAATATGTATGGAGTTTTCATACATGTCTACGGAGATAAATTATAAGGTGTAACGGTTATAGGCCAAGATGCATATTTAGAACCAAATTGAAAGAATGGAGAAAATTCATCCGTACATAAACCAAGTCTAACATTACGGCTCTCCACCACAAAAGCATGATATGTTTATCAAAATGTTTCCATGCTTCTCCATCATCTGGGTATGTTAACGTATCTTTTTCCTATGTTCTCACAACGTGTCATTTCATATGATGCATGCTTATAGAGGATGCGTGTAAACGTTGAAGCCTAGGAGTTATTGATAAGTAATTTATACGCTTTATGGAACTTCCTTTTTCTTTTTTTCTTGGTTTGTATTTTTCCTCGTTATATATTATGCAATTCCTCAGATTGATGTCTTCATTCCAAAACAACATGCAACCATTTAAACATGTATCTATTTTTTGATATGACAAACCAAAAGAAGACATAAGTATTTTCACTTCATAATGATTATACCACATCAAATTATCGGGTGGCATATGTTATTTTGCATCTTGTACAACACTGTAAATCCAATTCCCATAAAGTTGTATTTTGATTTCAACACAATGTATTATTCAGTTACTGATAATTTGGTACCGCTTATGCAACCATCCCAAAGAAGTTAATTAGCAATATTAAATAAATCATACAATTTTTTGCTCAGATATTTGGTTCTTCTTCGACATTAACATCATTATCATCAACTTTAAAAGTAGGGAACATTGATCATGCTGCATCTTCAACCATATCTTCTATGTGATTTGTCGTAATAATTTCATCACCAACCTTCTTCTCTGAATGTACAAGATTAGATGCTAGTAGTTCTCCATGACGATCACACACAGGATAATTCGGCATGAAACCGCATTGGCATAAATGGACTTAACCATATCCAGTATCGAATGCTTCAACAACTTGCACCTACTATATGGACATAGAATTTCTCTATTGTTTCCACTATTACTTAAAACGAATTCAATAAATATGTTTACACCATTATAAAAATATTCTCTTATTGAGCCTCCCATTTTCCTTCGAGGATGATACATCCATGTCCGATAAAAAAAATCGACCATTTTCCGTATTTAAAAAATTTTGGTAGAGATTAAAAAGAGTATTAATCATTTTATGGATTGACATTTGATTTTTCAAATCATTTGTTGATTAATATTCAATTGTGCATTCTAGAAATTGACATAGATTAAGAATAAAATAATAAATTTTTAGTTTATTGTTTTCTACTTTGATGACCGGTCATCCTCCTTCCTATTACAAACACAGTAGTAACTATATTTCGTAAATCATATCATGTTTGATTCAATAAAATTTCAACAGCAATTACTCTTTGTTCCTTGTTTCGTACACAAATGCGTATACGTAGGAAACAAAAAGGAAGTGCCGTTGAAATATTGTAAACCATTTAAAATGAAATGATTTACAAAATGTAACTAATTTATTTTGTTTGTAACTTGTCCAATACAGGAAAAAATCCAACAAATATTGTATCAAATGAATATAGATGTCCATTCTATGACAAAAACGAATATCCATACAACGATCATATACAATACTTGTCAGATAGGGCAAAAAAACTCTCTAAGGGACATTAATTATATACATAACATATATTAGCATATATAATTCAACTAAACATTGTAACGTTTTAATAATTATGCAATAATTTTTTTCCATTTTTTATTAATTTTTATATGTTTTTAGTTGTAACGAATTATAGATATAATATGATATTTCAAAAAAATAAACTTCATCATAACCCATTTATTTATTAATTTTATCGCATTCGAAATCCAAGTAAGCTAGATTTGTTATGTAAACCATCAATCAATAATTAATCTTCAATAACAATATTTGATTGACATTTTAGCATACTAATTAACAATAAATCATATCACTAATTCGACACATAAACTAATTAACCTAAATTGACCATAATTATATTTTAATTATCGAATTTACACACTTATAACCATCATTAGCATATCACAATCAATCAACATACAATTGCAAACACTCAAGGAAGTAGTATCATCAAGTACAACTACAAAATAACACTAATTTAACATATTAGGGTAAAATGCAGTTAGAAAAATACATCTTTTCACTGAAATTGAAGTGCTAGAGGCCGGAGAGGAGAAGTTAGAGATGTTTCTGGTGGTAGCGGACAATGTACACCAGTGGCGGCCGGTGGTGGGGGAATTTAGGAGAAAAGGGAAGGTTCGGGTTGTGGTTCGAGGGAAGAAGGTGGAATGAAACTGCTCTCAGTCAACTCGGGTAAATCCTGACGTGCATCGGTTTTCGATGGCCGCCAACGGCACCTTTCCGGTGGTTTTCGACGACAAAAGTTCGGTTATTATAGAATGCCACGGTACAACCACGCCATCGAAAGTCGTCGAAAAGAGCCAACGGCAACCTTCCATTGTAATAAACAATAAATCTAATGGTGAGAATATGCAATAAAATACCAAGATTTAAGAAAATAAAAATGTTAACAGTACAACACATTTCAACAAAATATGTTGCTTATGTTTGACTAATTTGAACTTAATGACAAAGTAACTTAATATACAAGTATATTAGATTGCAACCAATACCTAAATTTATGAAATAGGGGGTTATTATTATGAAGCAAAGGCATAAGTAAATGTCCTTCGTATCATATTAAAGCTTCAAACGAAAAGACAAACAGTGTTTTTTGTTGCACCAATGCTACCAAAAATAGTATAAATTATGAACAATAAAATGTAAATGATGCTACTATTTGTAAGACATTTATTAAAGATATGAAACAAATGTTATACCTACACATATTATCTGAAACACAGGAGCTTTGACTTGTTATTTTTAACAATTATCTATAATTAAAATAAAAATCTTCTATGGTTGAAATTCCATCTCCTAAATTGAAACATAAGAAAGGATGAAAATATTTTCTTCAATCTTAAAAGACCAGGTTCCAAAAGAAGAAAAAATACTAGAGAATGCAAACGAGTTAAAGAATTTAATAAGTGATGAGAACATTTGTATTTTGCTTATGTAGAAGAGAAACATAATCAAGGGAAAATATAAAAGGATGTGTTACAAGTAGAAGTGTAAACCAAATGTAAATGATAATCAAGAAATGATGCAGACAACGTACCAATGTTAGCAGGAGTTTTTGAGACCTTCACTAGATCAAATGGTTTCTCTTCAGTATTAGCTTTTCCTTTTGGTTATTCGGCTTCTTTTGGTCATTATGCCCTCTTGCATTTGACTCTTGCATGCAAATATAGAATCATTTTGTACGTTCAAAATTTAGATATCTAGATATAACCAAGAAGATTGATAAATTATCATCAAGGCATATGAAAAAAAGATAAGTGAAGATAATTTAATGTATACAATAAAAAAGAAGAGATAATAGATACATTTATAATGTTCAACAATCCTTCATACTATATTAATGATTTAGGTTATATAATTTACAAAATGAGGAATATGAATAGATATCGACATTAATATAAACTAAGACGTAGTTGGCTAAAGTTTGTATATATTTGTATACACACAATTGTGACGAAACGTAGCAAAATGGATCAATGTGGTGAATTACATGATGCTTAGGAAAGCAACTATCAATTGAAGCTTTAAATTTCTATGCTAGCTAAGTGATATAATCACTTGCTTAAAGCAATCTATATTCTTTCTCTTTTAATGAATATAGAAACAAAACAATGTCAAAAGATATACAGTATGAAAATTTATTGAAGCAACAAGGTACCATCTTAAGTTTGCAATTGTTCATAGTGGCAGCAAGTTTATTGCAGAAAGTAATAGGCCAAAATAGCATCAAAAGTTTAGCAGGAAAGATATTCGATTTACTTTTATGTAAAGAATATTGAGATAAAGTTGTTTGTAAAAAGAATTGTGTATTGTATTCGATAAATTGCTTTTGTACATAGACGGCTAGTTATATATTAGTACATTTGGACATTTGATATATTGGGCCTTTATACCTGATACCCAGTTATACTGCTGCATACATAATATCTATCTTAACAAATATGCGTTTAGATTCTCATACCTCCCTCAAACCCTACTAGGGTTAGGTTTTGCTTCAACCTCTCTAATGCCGCCGCTGCTAAAAATTCTTCAAATCTCTAAGGATAATTAAAAAGAATCTTGCTTTAGACTTCAATTCTTCAGAACTTAACCACCATTCCTCAGATCTTAACTAAAAAATGAGAGGATTATCTCAATTTGAGACATCAGAAGCATACATGGTAATGAATCGAAAGGCATAACTACGAAATCAGATTTTTAATATGGTTTTGTAATTACAATATCTTCCTTTGGATGGTAATTTGATGAGTGGGCTTGAGATTTCTATGATTCTGAAATGTTGCTACTTGCTTTGGCAACACTCAGATCTAGCTTTAGTTGAAGGAAATTACTCTTTGACGGAGGCTTTGTGAGTATATCGGCGCTTTGGTAAGTTGCCGGTATGTGATTTACACTGATGTTTCCTTTCATTACTTCCTCTCTAACAAAATATATGTTCAGTTCAATATGTTTATCGCTAGAATGTAAGACTAGGTTGGCAGTGAGAGCAATTGTGCTTATGTTGTCATACCAGATTGTAGCTTTATTATGTAGGTCGATTTTTAGTTCACTTGACAGTGATTTGATCTATATTATTTCTGCTATGGAGCTAGTTATGCTTCTGTAATCTGCTTTTGTGCTTGATCTTGAGATTGTGGATTGTTTTTTTGAGCACCATGAAATTGGATTCTGACCTAAATAAATACAGTAACCTGTTGTAGATTTTCTGTCATCTACATATGTTTCCCAGTCTGCATCTGCATATGATGTGATATTGAGTGTCTTGCTATATTGTAGAATTATTCCATGATTTATTGTACCATTAAATATCTCAATATTCTTTTCACAGCTTTCTAGTGTTCATCTAGTGGATTTTGCATGAATTGACTTGCTTAATTTACACTGAATGAGATGTTTGGCCTTGTGATGGTTGCATATAGTAAAGCTCCAACTATACTTCTGTATTACTTGATATTTAGAATTGGTTCTCCTTTTTTGGATAAATGTAAATTACTGATCATGGGTGTAGGTAGTGAATTTGAATTTTCCATCTTGGCTTTCATAAGAATCTCCGTAATATATTTTCTTTGACTCAGTTTTATTGTTGTAGTTGGCACTCTCTTCACTTCAATTCCCAGAAAATAATTCAGATTGCCAAGGTCTTTAGTAGAAAATTCTTCGTTCAACTATTTTATGGCATTGCTGATTTCCATCTCACTACTTCCTGTAATCAAAATATCATCAACATATACTAGTATATGTGTAGTCTCATTATCTTTAAATTTAGTAAATATTGAGTTGTCATATTTAGTTAATGCATAGCCCATTTTGACCAAGGTGTAATTTGGCTTCTAAAACCAGACCTTTGGTGCTCACTTTAACTCATAAATTGCTTTGTTCAACTTGCACACAAGATGCTTTGAGTTGTTTTTTCTGAATCTAAGTGGTTGCTCCATATAAACATCTTTTTGCAAAACACGATTCAGAAAAGCATTGTTTACATCAAGTTGCCTTATGATCCAATTTCTATGCAAGGCAATTGTGAGGATTATTCTAACTGATATTGGTTTCACAATATGTGAAAATGTTTCACTGAAATCAAAACTATTTTGTTGTGAATACCATTTTGCCACCATTCTTGCTTGTATTAAGGAATTGAACCATTGGCATTTTTCTTTAGCTTGTAAGTCCATTACATCCTATGATATTTTTGTCTTTTGGTAATGGTATAAATTCCCATGTCTTGTTCTTTAACAATGCTTCATATTCCTCATTCATAGCAGCTTTCCATTTCTCATTTTGAATTGCTTGATATTATGTGCTTAGTTCTTCACTGTCAGCAATTGCATCGTATATTTTTGGCATGAATATTCCTCTTTTTTCTCTTGTGATCATTTGATGACCATTATTTTCAAGAATGACTTGTTGAGCAGTAGGTTGAGCAGTGTTGCTTATTGAGACATTCTATTGATCAATTGGTGGTTCTTGACCATCAATTAATTGGGTGGATTCAAATAGGCTGATGTCATGTTGAATGATATCATATGAGCTTTTAGGGTTATTTCTTTGATCATCAATAGATATAGAACTTGATGTGCCTTGCTATGGCCATTGACCAGTCTCAGTGATCTTTGGCAGTATTAGGTCAGGTAATGGTGGTATAGAAAATTTAGCATTGTGCACTTTCTGTGATGTTTTTGTATTTATGTTATTAAATAGGAATATCTGTTCATTAAAATCAATATGCCTAGATATAAATATTCTCCCATTGCTATCTATACACTTGTAACCTTTCTTATTTGCTATATATCCTAAGAAAGTACATGGTGATGATATAAAGTCTAATTTATGAGCATTATATGATCTTAGATGAGGGAAACACAAACACCTAAAAACTTTCAAACCATGATAATATGGTTTTATACTAAGTAGAACTTCCATTGTACTTTTGGAATTCAACACTTTTGATGGAAATCTATTTATTAAGTACACACTGGTAGAAAATCATCAGGCCAAACTTTTTGTGGTGGTGAAGCTTGAGCTAGGAATGTTAAAGCAGTTTCAACAATGTATCTGTGTTATCTTTCTATCAAACCATTTTGCTCAGAAATATAAGGAAAACTTGTTCTATGAACAATTCCTTTTGTTTGAAGGTAATCTTTTAATCGATAAAACTCTGATCCTCCATCGGTTTGCAAGATTTTTACCTTACAGTCAGTTTGATTTTCAGCAAGCGTAACAAATTGAATTACTACATTATATGCTTTAGATTTTGACTTCAAGAAATAAATCCATACATATCTAGAGTAAGCATCTATAAAAGAAATGTAATATTTAAAGCCATAATCAGTATTAACAGGTGCAGGATGCCATAAATCAGTAGCAACTAATATAATGGTATGGTGTATATAATAGTAGGGTCAAAAAAAGATAGCTTATGAATTTTCCCCATTTGACAAAATGTGAAGACATATGGTAGAGAAATATTTTCAAAAGAAATGTTGTTACTATTTAAAACTTGTTTTACAATTTTAGCATTGGCTTGACCCAATCTGCAATGCCAGTTGTTAAAAGTTTTACGCATATTGGCTTGAGCTATTTCTGAATTGTTACCGCACTTATCTCTATACACTTAATTTGTTGTGTTGTCAACATTAAACTCTTATAGTCCTCTATACTACTTACCCTATAAAAGAATTTCATTACTCAGTAGATTTTTGACAAGGCAGTAATTAAGATAAAACTTGATGTATACATGATTGTTTTTAACAAATTATGAAACACTAAGTAGGTTTTTTCGATTAAAGGTACTCTAAGTAAATTATTTAAATAGATTTTTTTGCACCATTAATATTTGCATTAACAATATGAGTATTGCGTATGGCCTTACCATTTCCCAGATGTATACCCTGCTTACCTTTGTATTCTTAATTGCTAAGATTTAGATTTCCAAGATTGTTGGTTACTTGATTGGTTGCCCCCAAATCTGGAAACCAATTTTCATCTTGAATGTCTTCAATTTTTGTATTGTTTTCCTTTTAATTATTTGCGTCTTGCTGCATACTAATCATATTTGCACTTTGATAGTTTCTTTGATTGTTCATTCCTTGGTGGTTTGATTAAAGTTGGTATCAAATCTGAAGTAGCATTTGTTTGCACTGTGACCAAATTTTTCCCAAATTTGACATCTCAACCTGTTACTATTATTGTACCACCTACTATCTTTGCCTCTTGATTTATTGGATGGTCCATCCCTCTGATTCTTGTTGTTGTATCCTCTTTCTTGATTCTTTGATTCATGATTGGCAAAGAAGTCATTGATGATTGGCTTCTTTTGCCCAATTCTTCCTTCATAAGAAATAATAATTGAGTGAACATACTCAATAAAGGGTGTCATCTCTTTTGAGGAGATCACAGCAACAACAGCCTTATATTTGTCATCTAAACCACTTAAAATTGACATCACTTCTCAAATTCAAAGACTTTATGTCATGCTGCAGCCGATTTGATCACACACAGTTTTGATTTTTGTTAAGTATTCTCACATATTCATTCCTTCCTTCTTTAAGTTTTGTAGCACTTTTATAGTGCAACACCCTTGCTGCTGGCTGCATGTTGAATGCTTGTTCAATAGAATGCCAAATTTCATGTGATGATTCGCACCCTATGAGTTATGGTAAGATGCTTGAAATGATAGATGACAAAAGCCAAGAACTAATAAGGCTATCTTGCCTTTGATGGTTCATGAAATCTTTGTTCATAGCCGGTCTTCCTTCATTATCAGTAATGTACTTTGGTGGTGTAATAAGTGTTCCAAGAACATATTCTTCAATATCATAACCTCTAATGGCTGTTTCTATTTGAAATTTCTAGAGTAAGTAATTTGATTCATCTAGCTGTATCGTGATTACCCGACCTTGTGGTTTTATCATTGTCTTGAGCAGATCTTGATTTGCTGATTGCTGTATTGTGGTAGTTCTTGAATTGTTTGGAGAGTTTGCTGCCTCATTGTCATTGCCTTTGGCCATAATGTATCCAGATATGAGATGTGATCAGATGATAAGTGATGTGAGAAAAAACAGATAAAGCTTGTGTGGTCAGAGATTGTCAGGTGATGGATCAGTTTCAGATGATGTTTTCTTGGCGAAGCACAGCAAGGTAAAAAAGTAGTAATAACAGATGAATAAGAACAGATTTACAGTTCTTGAAACAGAACTATAAACTTGGATTTAAGAAGTGTGTTAGGGAAATTTTTCGATAATGATTGCTGATCTAAGAAGAATGCCAATGCAACCACCTTCAGATGATGACTGATTGCTGATGAGGTATGGAAAGACACTTCTAGTTTAACCGCTAGATTGATGAAGTGGATCTGATAACATGTAAAGAATACTAAGATAAAGTTGTTTGTAAAAAGAATTATGTATTATATTCGATAAATTGCTTCTATACACAGACTTCTAATTATATATTGGTACATTTAGACATTTGATATATTGGGCCTTTTGTAACGACCCGGAATTTTCGATCCCGAAAATGCCGGATAGTTAAGAAAAAGAAGAAAGAGATAGAAGAAGAAGAAACAAAAACACCAAAACACAAATTCTCACATTCGCAGCGGATCAAAATATAATATCAAATAAAATAGCAGTTATACAAAGGAAAACTGTATTATTTAATTTACATCAATACATCAGAGTTACAACAATTACACAAACATTGGACAGTTAAGATTAACTTGTCCTAGATAAACTACAATATATCACACCAGGATACACTCCATATGTTCCTGCCATCCAGCTTGCCTCCTGAGCTCCAGAAACGTCCTTATCTGGAAATCTGTAACACTCGGTCTGACACGAGCATTACAACAAGGTAACCCCAAGGTCAGGCTGGAAACCAGCATGAGTAAGCTCATAAAATATGAAATACCAAGCTATATAACTTAACTGAATTACCAGGGTAACTCGTACCTTTACGAGTTCTTACTTGTAATAGTCAATCATTTATCACACAACAGTTCATGGGTTAAATGTCCATGTTACTTAATTTATTCCATTCCAGCCTATTTAATTCCACACATCCAACTGTATAGAACTTAGATTACTAATCGAAGTGGGTTCGGATATTTTAAGCTATCTGACCTCGGTCTCTTCGAATTCAATGTCACTTTAAATCTAAACTGTTTACAACTCAAATTTAAATAAAAGATGTCACACTTTACACAGCAATCCACTATTGATAGTTAATCCAAATATCACTGTTCAACCTCACATCTCATATCACGGTACAAAAGTTATCAGATTAGGTATTAATTCAATCATTCATCATAGTTCAATCATCCATCGGCCAGACTGATTCATTCTTAATTAATTTAATTATTCTCCAATTAAATTAATCACCAACTTTAAATCACTTGGATTACCATTAAATCCCGCTTGCATAACATTAATTAATTACAACCTAAGTAATTTATCATCCATCCTAATTAATCGTCCTTGATTAATTATTCTTTAATTACATTAAGTAATTAATTTTTCATTATCACATAAATTAATTAGCCTTAACCATTCCCATTAATTAACCTTTAATCAATTAATGACATTCATTTATGATCCTCTAATCACTTCTAGTAATTAACCATCTTGTAATTACTTACCTTAACAAATTAACTCCTTAATTAATTATATTAATCCTTCGATTTATTACACTAAGTAATTAACCCTTAATTACTTCCATCAAGTAATTTTCTTTAATTACTTTCCATCAACTAATTACTCTCTACATTAATTACATTCAGCAATTAACCCCCAATTACTAACATTTAGTAATTATCCATTAATTACTTCAGTAAGCAATTATACTTAATTAATTCATAAGTGATTGTCTTTAATTAATTAAACTAATTAATTAACTTAAAATTAATTACATTAATTAATTAATAAATTAATCATCACTCAATCACTAGTTAATGATTAAACCCTTAATTACATTCATTAACTATCCCCCTCAATTAATTACATTTAGTAATTATCCTTTAATTAACTTAGTTAATTAACATTCAAATCTTATCTAATACCCTTCTACGGTAAATTTATCATTAATCTATTTACTTAGAATCTTTAAGTTGAATTTATGATTAGAAAACACTTCACCTCTTTAATTTTTATTTTAACCAATTAAAATATTAAGTTTAATATAATAAACCTTTAAAACAAATGCTATGTTTATATAAACATTATAAACTTAATTAATTTAAAATAGTTTGAAATAATTTATTCAAAAAACCTTTAATTAACCCATACTCAATTAGGCGTTCATTAAATAAAAATATTAATATAGGAAATTATTATACCTTCAAAACTTGATTTACTTTTTAAAGATTAAAATTGTTAAAGCCATAACCTGAGATAACTCGAGTTTCCTACGTGCCACACCACACATTTCCTAAGTCACACCAATACCTCTCTACTTCGAGTCACCCACGAAAGCTTCTCGAGATCGTCCTGAGAAATCATCATCTCCCTAAATCAAAACCAAATCAGACACGCTAGAGCATTTTTGCACATGCATGACCACTCCGATCGCCACTGGTCGTTGCTGAGGCCACTCTTAAGTCACCGAAGTCCTTCACCAAGCATCGCATCACCCAGATCCTTAGCATGATCTCGAAATCGAATTCGAGTCGGTCAACACCATCAGGCATTAAACCATGACACACAACCTCGCCTCGCACTACCTATTCCGACCACTAGCGACTTCGTATTCATGCCTGGAACCTCGCCGCACCTCCACTTCCTCAATCCCTCTGCACCATTCACACTCGATGCTACATTGGCACTGCAAATGCCACGAAAATATTGACTAACCCATCAGAATATTAAACCCTACAACACCCATGTACCACCCCGCTATGAACGATGGGCCTTCCAACCATTTTTCCCACCATCGTTTATCCACGAACTACCTTCGGCCTGAACCCCGACCCTCAGTTCAACATCGATCGACGGATATTGACCATAAACCCAAAATTGATCAACTCGCCCATTCTTGACAACCTCAACACTAGAAATTATGAAATCTATTCCAAAATCATGAATTGCAAATGTGAATCAAGTTATAAGCTTGAAACATGGAATTTGAAAGATTTATTTTTTGACTTTAATTTATTTTTGCTGAAACCTTCACCTCCCTGTAAAACTATTTGTTATTAATCCTTAAAATCATTTTTAAGAATAAATTCAAGTCATTCCAAATATATATTCTTCGTACCTCAACACCTAGAATCGTTTATATAAGGAAGAATTGGGTTTTTGAATGTGTTTATGATCTGAAAACTTAAGAACAGAGGTACCCATACATATATACAGACATGTAGATATATATACACACAAACACGTCAGGCATAACATATTTATTCATTCTTACAAAACATTTTCACAGCCACTACTTCCATGATTTCCATATATATCATAATATAAAGAAGATTAAATTTACATGTGAAATTTACTCACCTGTTTTCTGGAAACAGAAAACAGCTCAAAATTTTCCCCTGGAAACAAAATAATTTGATTTGCTTGTTGATCTTCATTTGAATTTTAATCTTGATTTGATCTTCAGGTTTGAAACAATTGAAAGATTATTGTTTTCTTTGATTTTGTCCTCTGGTTTGTTACAGGCTGTTGATTTATATTTTCCTTTGTTTCTTTGAAAATGAAACAAAAGAGAAAATGAGAAAGAGTAGAGATGTATTTATCTTTTTCATATCTTATTTATCATTTATTTTTATTTTTATTTTTATTTTTTAAAAAAAATTGACACTTGTTAGTTTCAACCATTCTAGGCTTACAAATGTCATATGTGTTATATTATACAAATGTCATAAACTTCATTTAAATTTTATAAACATTTATATCCATTTTCGTATTAATTATTCTAGCTTTTATATTAATATGTTATGTTTATATATATCCATTAACACATTTCCTCTTCACTTATAACTATATCTTTAAAGATAAATTTAAGATATTACTTTGAGTTTCAAAACCGAGTTCTATTTACAATCAACTTATATATACACAAAATCAAATACATAATTTGTATGTAAAGGATGGATTTTGCCAGTTTAAACAATTATATAAATATGTTTACTATGATTATATATTAATAATGGATTTGTATATGTACTAACTTGAGATTTCAATATCATAGAGTTTATACATATCTATTTATATATTTAATAATTTACTACAAGATTCATCATTTTAATTCAACTACTTATATATACATCCAGACATCTTTAATTATCAAATTTTATTTGTTAAATCCAAATAAAATCAGTATCTCGATAGTTTAAAATCAGTTAATTATCAAATTATTAGATTTTCAAAATTCGGGTTATCACGTTCCTCCCCTTTGAATCTTTTAGTCCTAAAAAGGAACGAAGTCAGAATTTATTCAATACTTAAAATCAGATAAATTATTCTTTGATCATTTTTAAAACACTTTTAAAAATCTATATAATATTACTAAAATAGTTTATATAAAAATACTTTTAAACTCGATGTCTCAACAAGTTCATCCTCATTCTCAAAGAAATTCGGACATACATTGATCAGGCGTAGGACTGAAAATCTATAAGTACTTGGTAAACCCGTTTTCAGCACCCAGTGAAAATACTTGGAAAATAATTTTATTGAAAACGTAGGAAACATTTTGAAAATAGAGGGAACTTCTTTTGGTGAGAATTATCTGGAAATCATCACCCCCATCCATGGTCGCAGTTAACCCGATGGTTACGTTGTCATCCCTGAAAATCCATAGATAACTGTAGGCACTCCACGCCCTTCGATTATGCCATGGAACCTGCTACAGATCGCAGCTACATCTGGGTTACATTGCTATCATAGCAAAAACCCATATAACTGTAGGCATCAGCGCCCTTGAATTTCGCTACCAAATAAATGAAACTTCTCCACTCCATTCGACTATAGATCGCAGTCTACCGATGTTACGTTGCCTTCCCGGCAAAATCAAGCGTAGACCGTTGACACTCACCACTACACAATTTCCTCTATGGTCCACAGTAGAGCGCAGCGACATCGAGTTACACTGTCGTCACAGCATAACCCAAATGCCTCTATAGGCATCAGCGCCCTCGACTTTCGCTACCCAATGATCTTCAGGAACTTCAGTTTGTCCGGACTTCCCCATAGGCTGCACTTTAGAGTCTCCCCCTTGGAGCTCAAGGCATTACTAACCTATGGTACTCCTAAGAAGTTCATTTCAAGGGAGCGCCTTTTTCTCTAGAGCAGCTTTCAAAACACTTTATACTATACACATACAGTATTTCAAAATCATACAAAGTATGAATCGCATATAAAGCTCTTTTACACAAAACTGATTATCCCAAAATCAATAATTCTCAAACTAGGCTTTCCAAATTTCCAAAATTGATCCAAAAATCAAAAGCCTTTCCAAAATCCATAGGTTCCAAAAACTTTCCTCAAAATCATTCTCATAAGATCCTTTATATATATATATATATATATATATATATATATATATAACTTTAAAAATCTTTGGATCACTTCAAACTTGTATAAATTCCCTTTTTATACTTCAAATATTTTCAAAAAAACCCTTTTCTTCTGGCAATAGATTCAACAAGGGGAGTTTATCAATTATATATACATCACTTTGTTTATACCAAACCAATATTCAAGTTTGATTCTTTATAAAGTCACTTACCATCTTATTTACTCTTATAAATGGGTTAATCATAGAAATATCCAACTCCCATTTTATTTCATCATTTATTTCTCAAAATATACCTTCCATTTCATAAATCATTTTACAGTTCTTATCCATAAATTTTCAATATCAATTTCATTCATACATGTACGATGTACACATATCATTCGTATGCTCTATCAATTTGATCGCTCATTTGATCACAATTTCACTACCGAACTAGTATCATCCACCCGACTTCCTAGTGCGGACTCAGATTTGGTTTCTTGATCCGAAACCGTCATTCTCCTTGCATAGTCATAGCTATGATAGATAATTTCAAGAACCAATCAAAAATCCATATCCAGGTTAGCCATCGATAATCGAGTGAAAAATCCTGACTGGGATTGATATACTATCTCGGAATTTTATGCTCGAATCCGGATCAAATCATTATACGAATAGAACAATATACATACATCCTACATATTTATCTTCATTGATCATTAGCTAAATCAATTCTCTTTTCTATTCACATTCCCTTAGGTTCTTATTCATTTATGCACCATTGCCTCAATCCCCATTTGGATATCACCTCAATTCTTATCTCAATTGGTAATAAATCATAAACCAGTTTGCACTCTGACCAGCTTAAATTTAGAAAATACTTGAAAAGTTTAAAATAGATAAATAGTTGTAAAATAATTATTAGTTTGTAAAATAGCTCTAAAATAGTTAAGTGGTTATAATATAATTGTAAAGTAGTTAGATAATTGTAAAATAGTAATTAGTTATAAGATAGTTATAAAATAGAAATCAGTTTATAAAACAGTTGAAAAATTGTTAAATAGTTCCAAAAATAATTGTAAAATAAGTATAAAATAGTTTGGCTCTAAAAAGAAAGGTGTAGATAGTAAATAGCTTGAAAAATAGATTTATATTAAAACAATTATTTTGAAAATAGTCCAGAGACAAACTGTTCAATTCCCAATCTCCATTCTCATCAATTCAACTTAAATATCCACTTCCATTTAAATTGTCTCAATTCCAATTTGAATTAATCCCAATTCAAGTTGAATTATCCTTAATTCTTTCCAAATTCAAATCAAATTCCATTTGAATTTAAAACTATTCAACTTAAATCACAAATCCAAATTATTTAAATCAATTTCAATTTGAACTAATTTCAAATCCAATCTCACTTTAAATCATCTCGAATTATATAAATTCGAGTTAAATTTCAAATGTTGGTTTAACCTCTCAAACCAAATTAACCTTTATTTAAAGTCTTTAAACAATTTAATTCTAAATCCAAATTCCAAAATTCCATTTTAAGCTATCTTTACTTAACTTATTTCAAAGTTCAAATAAGAATTCAAACACAATTTAATCTTCAGATTCTAATTTATTATCCATTTTTAAAATAAATTCTCAGTTTCATAATTTATTTATAACCATAAAATGATATCAAGATAAATAAACATCCAAATTTATCCAAACACCAATTAACAGCATCCATTTTCAATTTCCAAATCTCAAACCCATTTTGAGATCACACAAACTCCCAATTCAAATCAACCACTTAACTTCCCAAGTTAAATTTCAATTTCATCTTGAAATTCCCAATTCAGGTTGTTTATTAACTTATTTAACTTTCCCAAAGTTAAATTCACTTCAATTTAATCCTGTCAACTATACCCAATTTGAATTCCCATTTCAAATTTTAAACTTCATATTAACAATCTTCCCACTTATAAGTTCAAAAACTTATCACTTTGGGTTTTCACATCACTTTCCAAGCAAAATTTAAACTCAACACTTAGAGTTTAATTCAAATCATCTTTGATATTATGTATATCCCTCATTTATACATATTACCCTTGCACCAAGTTATACCTTTCATTTAAACCATTTTTGGTTTTAATTCAAAACAAATTTCTTTTAACACTTTGTAACAAATTTCAAATTTTCTGGACTTAGATTTAAAACTTCACAATTTAAATTGTCTTCAATTCCAATTTATAAGTCATACTCACCTAAATGTTTACTTCCTTAAAACATTTCATTTTTTCTTAATCAACACTACATCATTTTAGGATAATAACCAAAGTTATTACAATTGGAAACCATTTCACTATTATCTTATTCTGAAAACTCTTCTCCAAATTCAAGATTTAATTTTTTAGTTTGAATCCATTTCAAACTTATCTTCATTCGATTTCAGTTTGGTTGTATTTCTATTACCACTTAATTCTTATTATTTTATTTGATTCCAATGATTTAACAACCAAATACCTTAATATTTATTCGAAAGAAATATTGCCTTATATATCAAAATATAATCTTATATAAAAATCATTTATTTTTAAAACCATTTAAAATCTTTATATAACAAAATAGCAATCACATATATATTATGTATATATTATATATATTCAACTCATTCTAGGTTTCCACTTGCCCTTTCCTTAATGAGTAAACCCACCAGACCCAAGATTCTCGCTTAACCTTCTGCTCTGATACCAAAATGTAACGACTCAGAATTTTCAATCCCGAAAATCCCAGATAGTTAAGAAAAAGAAGAAAGAGATAGAAGAAGAATAAGAAACAGAAACACCAAAACACAGATTCTCGTATTCGCAGCGGATCAAAATATAATATCAAATAAAATAGAAGCTATACAAAGGAAAACTATATTAGTTAATTTACAGCAATACATCAGAGTTACAACAATTACACAAACACTGGACGGTTAAGATTAACTTGTCCCAGATAAACTACAATATATCACAACGGGATACACTCCATATATTCCTGCCATCCAGCTCGCCCCCTGAGCTTTATAAACATCCTTAACTGGAAATCTGTAACACTCGGTCTGACCCAAGCATTACAACAAGGTAACACCCAGGTCAGGCTGGAAATCAACGTAAACTCATAAAATATGAAATACCAAGCTATATAATTTAAGTGAATTACCAGGGTAACTCGTACCTTTACGAGTTCTTACTTGTAACAGTCAATCATTTATCACACAATAGTTCATGGGTTAAAAGTCTATGTTACTTAATTTACTTCAATCCAGCCTGTTTAATTCCATACATCCAATTATATAGAACTTAGATTACTAATCGAAGTGGGTTTGGATATTTTTCAGCTAGCCGACCCCGGTCTCTTCGAATTCAATGTCACTTCAAATCTAAACTGTTTACAATTCAAATTTAAATACAAGATGTCTCACTTTACACAGTAATTCACTATTGATAGATAATCTAAATATCACTGTTCAACCTCACGTCTCATATCATAGTACAAAAGTTATCAGATTAGGTACTAAGTCAATCATTCATTATAGTTCAATCATCCAACGGCCAGATTGATTCATTCTTAATTAATTTAATTATTCTATAATTAAATTAATCACCAACTTTAAATCACTTAGATTACCATTAAATCCCGCTTGCTTAACATTAATTAATTACAACCTAAATAATTAATCATCCATCCTAATTAATCGTCCTTGATTAATTATTCTTTAATTAAATTAAGTAATTAATTTTTTATTATCACATAGATTAATTAGCCTTAACCATTCCTATTAATTAACCATTAATTAATTAATGACATTCATTAATGATCCTCTAATCACTTCCAGTAATTAACCATCCTGTAATTACTTACCTTAATTAATTAACTCCTTAAATAATTATATTATTCCTTTGATTTATTACACTAAGTAATTAGCCCTTAATTACTTCCATCAAATAATTTTCTTTAATTACTTTCCATCAACTAATTACTCTCTACATTAATTACATTCATCAATTAACCCCCAATTAATTACATTTAGTAATTATCCATTAATTGCTTCACTAAGTAATTATACTTAATTAATTCATAAGTGATTATCTTTAATTAATTAAACTAATTAATTAATTTAAAATTAAATAACATTAATTAATTAATCATTTAATCAATTAATCATCACTTAATCACTAGTTAATGATTCAACCCTTAATTACATTCATTGACTATCCCCCTCAATTAATTACATTTAGTAATTATCCTTTAGTTAACTTAGTTAATTAACATTCAAATCTTATCCAATACCTTTCTAAGGTAAATTTATCATTAATCTATTTACTTAGAATCTTTAAGTTGAATTTATGATTAGAAAACACTTCACCTCTTTAATTTTTATTTTGACCAATTAAAATAATAAGTTTAATAAAATAAACCTTTAAGACAAATGCTATAAATATAAACATTATAAACTTAATTAATTTAAAATAGTTTAAATAATTCATTTTTAAACCCTTTAATTAACCCATACTCAATTTTGCATTCATTAAATAGAAAGATTAATATAGGAAATTATCACACCTTGAAAACATGATTTAATTTTAAAGATTAAAACTGTTAAAGCAATAACCGAGACAACTCGAGTTTCCTATGTGCTACACCACAAATTTCCCGAGTCACACCAATACCTCTCTGCTTCGAGTCACCCACGAAAGCTTCTCATGATCGTCGCGAGAAATCATCATCTCCCTAAATCAAAACCAAACCAGATATGCTGGAGCACGCGTGCACATGCATGACCACTCCGATCGCCACTGGTCATTGCCGAGGTCACTCGCAAGTCACCGAAGTCCTTCACCAAGCATCGCATCACCGAGATCCTTAGCATGATCTCGAAATCGAATTTGAGTCAGTCAACGTCAGCAGGAATTAAACCATGACACACAACCTCGCCTTACACTACCTATTTCGACCACCAGCGAGTTCGTGTTTATGCTTGGAACCTCGCCGTACCTCCACTTCCTCAATTCCTCTGCACCGGTCACACTCGATGTTACATCGCCACTGCAAATGCCACGAAAATGTTGACTAAGCCATCAGAATATTAAACCCTACAACCACCCAGTACCGCCGCGGCGATGAACGACTGGCCTTCCAACCATTTTTCCCACCATCGTCAATCCACGAACTACCCTCGGCCTAAGCCCTGACCCTCGGTTCAACATCGATTGACGAATATTGATCATAAACCCAAAATTGATTAACTCGCCCATTCTTGACAACCTCAATACAAGAAATTATGAAATATATTCCAAAAATCATGATTTCCAAATCCGAATCAAGTTATAAGCTTGAAACATGGAATTTGAAAGATTTATTTTCTGACTATAATTTATTTTTACTGAAACTTTCACCTCCCTGTAAAACTATTTGCTGTTAATCCTTAAAATCATTTTTAAGAATAAACTCAAGCCATTCCAAACATATATGCTTCATACATCAACACCTAAAATGGTTTATATAAGGAAGAATTGGGTTTTTGAATGTGTTTATGATCTAAAAACTTAAGAACAGAGGTACCCATACATATATACAGACATGTAGATACACACACACACACACGTCGGACATAACATATTTATTCATTCTTACAAAAAAAATTCACTGCCACTACTTCCATGATTTTCATATATATCAGAATATAAAGAAGATTAAATTTACAGATGAAATTTACTCACTTGTTTTCTGGAAACAGAGAATAACTCAAAATTTTCCCCTGGAACCAAACTATTTTGATTTGCTTGTTGATCTTCATTTGAATTTTAATCTTGATTTGATCTTCAGGTTTGAAACAATTGAAAGATTATTGTTTTTATTTGATTTTGTCCTCTGGTTTGTTACAGGCTGTTGATTTATATTTTCCTTTGTTTCTTTGAAAATGAAACAAAAGAGAAAATGAGAAAGAGTAGAGATGTATTTATCTTATTCATATCTTATTTATCATTTATTTTTATTTTTATTTTTAAAAAAAAATGACACTTTCTAGTTTCAATCATTCTAGGCTTACAAATGTCATATGTGTTGTTATTATTATACAAATGTCATAAACTTCATTTAAATATTACAAATATTTATATCCATTTTCATATTAATTATTCTAGCTTTTATATTAATATGTTATGTTTATATATATCCATTAACACATTTCCTCTTCACTTATAATTATACCTTTAAAGATAAATTTAAGATATTACTTGTAACGACCCAGAATTTTAAACAATTTAATTTGAGAATATTTAATTTATTTTAAATATTTGAATGAGGGTTTGAATTGAATTTTCAATATAACTATGAATTTGACGATTAAATTATAGAATTTAATCTATTGAGAGTCGAATAAAAATTTGAATCTTCAAATTTAAGCCAATTAAAAATATTTCAAAGGCCTGTAAAATTCATATTGATAATATTGAAGATTTTAGAAGTTTCAGAATTTAATTTGAAAGTGATTTGTTCAGTTCTGAAAATATATCGTTTGAATCGATATTTAAAATAGCCGTCCGAGGCACAGTCTCGGAATTCGACGAAACCAGTTCCATTGAGTCCGTAATATTGAATTATTGCCGGATTTCAAATTTCGTATTTTTCGGAATTAATGTGTGATCACACGGTAAATAAACGCGTTGAAATTGAATCGAATTCAATTTAAATTTAAAAATTTAAATTACTAAAACAAACACTGTAGTTCCCTTAAATTTCTCCTAGGATCACGAACGAAATCGTGCAACCCATCACACAACCATCTCTGCACGTTCTCTTGTTTCCTCCCCTCTCTTTTTAAATCACGCAGTCTTCAACTTCAATTGCAAAGGAAAATCAAATGAAAACAAATCATGGCCGATGCTTGCTTCTTATCCCAAAAAATTAAAATTCCGTCCTCAGTATAAAAAAAAAATATAAATGGCCGTAGCCTGAGGAGGGCGACGCGATGGAAGGAGGCGCGTAGGGAGGGGGACCGCGCGCGACAAGGGGGTCGGCGTTGCTGAGCTCGAGCGCGCGACAGTGAAGCGCGCGCGATTTGAGATTGGGGATTCTCGAGAGCACGTGGAGATGGAGGCGTCGCGCGTTGGCGGCGATTCGTGGGGCGTAGCTACTGGCGCGCGTGCGCGTGGCATTGGGGGAATCGAGGGCGGCGCGCGATTCGATGGTGGTAGCGGCGATTTTGAGGTGCGCGACATGGCGGGTACTCGCGTGGATGGGGGGGCACGGCTGCGACCTGGGGATAGCGGCGGCGTGGAGGATGTTAGTGGTGCGCGCGCGATTGGGGATAACTGCAGTAAGGTAATTGATTTTTATTTTTATTTTATTTTATTTTTTTTATTTAGTAAACATTTATATATATATATATATATTGAAAATATATATACAGTAAAAAAAAATATTTGAGTAAAATCAAATCGGTATAAATAAAGAAAAAGCAGTTTGAATTTTAATAAATGTATATAGATTTGAAATGAATAATAATAAGAATTTTAAAACTTGAAGAAAATTTAGTTTAAAACTAAATTATTTGTTGAACAGGAATTATGAATAAAGTAAATTATTAGTTTATAAATGTTAAATTAAAATTTATAAAAGCAGTTATGTAGATATATATATATATATACACATTTTAAAATCACTGATTAGTTTAGAAATTTGTAAAAGAAAAATTGTTAAAGATAAAATTTAGATTAATTTATTAAAAAGGAAGAATGCTTTGAATTTAATAGTTAGATAATAAAGTTTGTTAAAAGAAAAATATTAGTTCAAATTATTATATTAAGAATAAAATTTTAGTTTAAAATATAATTTTTTAGTTAATCAAATTTATTAAAATAAAAAGGAAGTTTAGTTTTAATTCAATATTTTGTTAAACGAATTTAATTAAAGAAAATCAGTTTGAATTTTTAATTTTTAGTTTAAAATAAAAATCATTAACTTGAGATTGAAATAATTAGTTGAATAAATTCAATTTAAGGGTAAGTTAATTAAATCTATTTAAGAAGAAAATTTAGCTTTAAAATTAAATTGTAGTTGAATAGAATTATTTAAAAGGAAGGTTTATTTATAACAAATTTAATATTTAAAACCAAAATTTGTTAGTTGATTTAATTTATAAAAAGGAAATTTAATTCAATTGAGAATTTCTAGTTAGAATTATTTTCAAGGGAAAATTTGTTAAAATAAATTTATTTAAGAAGAGATTGGTTTAAATAAAACTATTGATTAATTAAACAATCAAAAATGAAAAATTTATTATTCGATTATTTCGAATATTAATAAATTGTGTAAATATTTATACAAGGTATAAATCAAGAAAATCGAGTCAAGATGGGAAATGGATTGCTAATTAAAGCAAAGGTGAGAACTTCTCACTCAAAAGGAATTTTGTTGTTTATTTAAATTTTAAATAGATAGATTTAAAATTGTTTGACTGTGTTGATTGAATGTTTGAATGATGATTGTTATATATTGGATGTGAATAGACCCTATACGCCGTTAGTAAGCGGAGGTTATTTATTACACACATATACCGCGATATTCCACCTTGAAGTGGAATTGGTATTATATTATATATATAGCAATATATATATATTGGCATATGTATATATTGCAGTTGATTGATTTTCCCGCAATTTTTTTTAGCGGATGAGACCCTATTGCGCCGTTAGTAAGCGGATAATATTTATAAAATCCCATATACCGCGATATTCCGTCTTGAAACGGAATTGGTATTGTGCTAATGTCTGTGGACGCAGGGAAACAGGTTGGAGGGATCCAACTGGATTCCTCACAAATATTTATTTGATTTCATATATTTTGATATTTGATTGTTTATCATGGATGATATATGATGTTTGAAAGTCGTGATTGACTATTTAATGTGTTACATCATCGGATCCAATTTTGAAGTTTAAAAACAACGATTTAATTTCTAAAGTGATTTTTGGAAATATACGTTTATAAAATATTTTTGGAATTGATTCATTCTAAATAAATAAACGTTATAATTCTAATGTTATAAAAAATTATATTTTTGAGAAATACAGTCAAAAGTTGATTTTTGAAGATATGAGATTAACGATTTTATAAAATAATTTAAATTGGGATTTTTGGATTTATTATAAAAAGTTTAAAAAAATAGAATTTATAAAATTGGATTATTCTTATAAATCAAATGATAAGATTATAAAGGAGTTTAAAGACAGGTTATAAATAGTAATATAAATTGATTTACATTAAAAGATTTATAAATTGATATTTATAAATTAAAATTATTGGAATTATAAAACGAGCTTTTATAAGTGTTAGAAAGAATTGCGAATGAATTTCATAAATGAATGAAATTTATAGAATTATAACGGTGAAGTTATAAATGAAATTTTATAAGCAGTAGGTTTATAAAATTTATAAAGTTATGGAAAAAGATAAATTTTGGATAAATAAATGAATCTTATAAGTTATAAGATTTATAAATTTGGAAAGTTTAAAGGAACGATTTTATAAACAAATAAATTATAAGTATTTGACTTATAATATGAATTTTTAGTATATCATTGTGATATAAATTGAGATAGGTTAATAAAGTAAATTTATAAGAGGAAGTTGTTATAAAATAAATAGAAATAGAATTTATAAACGTTGTTTTATGAATTCGCAAACGACTTATTTTGATAAGTAAACTGTTCTAATTTATTTATGGAGTTATATTCACGTTTTAGACAGTGAATAATTCCTTAAAATAAAATGAATAGAAGTGATGAAATTTGTTAACGTAGTATATTCACATTTTTGAATAGTGAATAATATGTTAAAGAAATTATTTAGAATGTGATGTTTTAAATAGCATTAAAACGATCTAACGATGTTTTAAAATATGTTGAGATTCGAAACCATAGATTTCAACATTTATTGTTGAAATAGATGTTTTCGAGAAATAAAAGGAAATAGTAGATTATAACACTGTTGTTATAATAAATGATTTCCGAAAGGAAATGTTTTGTATAGTATTGGGATTTATATATCTATTTTATTTCGAATCCCTATACTAGTGATTTTGGGTTGTCGTAACGATGTTTTACGCAACATTCGTTTTGGCCCAAATAAATATGTTTAAGAGAATGATTTCCTTAACAAATGAAATATATACTTAATTTCGATTAGAGTATATTAAATATTTTCTAAGCATAGAAAATAAAAAGGCTTGTGAATTACTTATAAATAAATAAGTATGGAAATGTTTTTCCAATATTAAGTGAATATTTTGAATTTATCTTTTTGAAGATAAATTGAAAATGAATATTTGAAAACGAATGGAAATCGTATATTCATAAATATTTTGGAAATATAAATTCAATATGGAATTTATAAATGGAATTAGGAAAATGGGTTTAAAAATAAATATTGATTTATTTTTGAAATATGGAAAGTTTATATCTTCTAAAGATATTTTTGGAAATTAAATAATTTGGAAAATTATTTGGAATCTGGTGATGTGTGCACATCTATTGATAGTTCAATAACCAACTATCAATATTTACCTTTGAATGGTATTTGTTGTGATTTGCTTGAAATTGAATGCCACACTTATTTTTTTAAATAAGCGCTCACTATTCGGGTTAACGGGGAAAGGACCTTGGGGTCGTATAACCCATTCCGAATAGGTGATACGACGTTATGAATTGCATTCGAAGACCGGTGTTGAAGACCCGGATATTTTCGAAAACGAAAGGGTTTCTTGTCGAATGTCTTTGCATCGACTGGTCCCCGGTATAGAGACTCCATATGTGATGGGAAGTCCGAACGTGATTAGTGAATATCCGGATTGCAAGGACTTCTTTGTAAGTGCCTTCGGTTCTGTTCGAGCCCGGAACAGACTTGTATGGATTGTGTGTCTGACATTACAAGTTGAGAATGTAAAGCCGATTTCTTTCAAATATATTTCTGTGGTGGCGGAGAATTTATTCTTTTAGCTTAACACCCTTCTCTGAGACGTACGAGCTCAGAGGTTATATAGTTGAAGTTATCAGCGATATATTTCCAATTTGGTAATGTGACATGCTGAGTGTTGCTGAAATGATCATTGTGTTGATTATTGTGATAGGATCGTTTATTTGATCGTCTATCTTGGTGATCATTGTGTTGATCATTTGTTGACCCAAAGCATGGCTTTTGTATAAAGTATGTTTTTGTGGACGTGACTTCGTCGAGCCTCACACCTCGGAAATGGTCAAAACAGGAAAGATGCGGCAAGGTTATGAGGGGTAGCACCCTTTAGGGTATGTACATTTCCTTCTGGATAGAGGTTGTATCATGGTATGGAGCCCAGATATTTAACCTATGTGGTTACTGCGAATTTATTACTTTGTGGTTGTTGGCTATCGGGATCCCGTGAGAAAGGTCGTTTACGATCGGGGAATGGCGTGCTCGTGTCAGTAGTTACCCAGTTAGGGGTAACCCGGCCTTGTGTTGGCAGAGTTCCGGTTTGGTTCTCGGGGATGTCTTTCCAGAGGCATTCTCATGTGGCAATGGGAAGTTCCTTGGCCTGACCATTTGTTGGAAATCCAAAGAAACAATACGAAACTTGTACGGTTTTAGTTGTAGAACCTATCATTCACTTATGGTGTCGCAACACTGTTTGGATGGTAGCTATAGTAGGCATACGATAATGGTCGTATGTTGGCTAAGATTTATATTCTACTTTCGAAATGAATTTTTCTCTACACTATGCACTAGTAATAATATCAAATGTTCTTTTTAAATGCGTATCAATCATCTTTGACTATCATAAGGAGAAATCTCCTCCGATTCTGCGTTTGCATGTGTGTGTGTGTGCGGGAGGCCTTATGGTAGTCTCATTTTTAAAAGCGTTGCGAATTGAATTTAAAAATATTCTTCTATTTTTATTTTAAAGATAAATAAACTGTTTTGAGTTCTCACACCAGTCACATGACTGACTCGGAGTTTATTGTTTTCCTTCCTAAACTCTGGGTGCCCACCAATTTCCACACGGGCAGTTAAGAGTTAGGTTTATCAGGATATTCTGGATATTCTGGACTTACTGGAGGCAAGCTGGATGGCATGGCGTATTACTAGTTTATATAGTATTTCTTTTCCGCTGTTTGTTGTTGTATGATGTTGTACACTCTGATGATATGATGTAATGTAATATGATGTAATGTAATAACTGATATAGTTCTTTGGTTAAAGATTATTCATTGATTATTATATGTTGTTCCGCTGCGAATTGTGAGATTCTGATGTTGTTTCTGTCGTTTATTTTTGTTCTGTTTTTCTTTCTCTCTTCTCCTACCTCTTTCTTTTTTTCTAAAATACTAATGGTTCGGTTTTTCGGCAACGAAAAATCGCTTCCGTTACATTACTTTGGGTTTCAAAACCGAGTTCTATTTACAATCAACTTATATATACACAAAATCAAATACATATTTTGTTTGTAAAGGATGAATTTTGCCAATTTAAATAATTATATAATATGTGTACTGTGATTATATGTTCACAACGGATTTATATATGTACTAATTTGAGATTTCAATATCATAGAGTTTACACATATCTATTTATATATTTAATGATTTACTATAAGATTCATCATTTTAATTCAACTACTTATATATACATCAAGACATCTTTAATTATCAAATTTTATTTGTTTAATCCAAATAAAATAAGTTAATTATCAAATTATCAGCTTTTCAAAATCCGGGTTATCACACCTTTATACCCGATACCCAGTTATACTGCTACATACATAATATCTATCTAAACAAATATATGATTACATTCTCATACCATAGAAATCACAAGCATTAATGTACATTACTTTTTTTTAAATGACATGTACAAAATTGAATTCTTTTCCACATGCTAGCATGTCAAATTGAAAAAAAAGGGAAAATTTTGTTGTACTATGTAGCTAATCTTTTTTTATTTGCACAATTTGGAAAACATCGGTAAAAACTCAAATGAGCGTCATGTTTAAAGGATGTGAAGCCTAAGATATAACAAGCTAGTATATATAATTATGGTCAAGCCTAGAAGCATAAAACGAAAATGAGTAATATTTTTATATGTTAAATATATAAAATCTATAAATGATGCTTATAACCATAAAAAAGATAATGACCACAAAACTATTTCACTTATCAACATAGTTCCTTCTTCACCGGGACCAACAAAAAAACATGTCTAAGATTGTTACTAAGAAAGTAAATAAAAACAAAACACTTTTATAGTTGTGAGTGTTATTTTGTACAATAGAGGTTAAAAATGATGACATAACACTTATATAATTGGGATTGTTATTTGTGATGTAGAGGTAAAACACAATGTGTTTTTTGCTGTGGTTTTTAATCCATGTTAAAAGAGGTAACTGATCAACCATTTCAATATATGTGTTATTATTTGAAATTTTTATATCGCATAAATAAATTAAATATCTTGGTATATTTATATTTCAAATGTGACATAACTAAGAAAATGTTATGATTTTTCAATGATATTACATAAGCAAGATAGTTTTTATTGGCACTATAAAGTTGAAAATTTGTTAAATCATAAGTTTAAATGAATTGATTAAAATCAACTAATATAAATGTACTAAACAAATCAAAAAAAACTAGAATGGTAAAATAGATTTCTCTTACTATGTTCATAAGAAATGCTATTCTTTCTTCAATGTGCTCATCTCCATCATTGTAAGCGTTGCATGCACATTTTATAGAGTTAGAGGTATACCATAAAGGCAGCTATGTAATTGTTACATATATTTAACTCGATAACCAATCTTGTTCAAAATAAAGTGTGTTTTCTTTCTATTATATATTTGATATAATATGTTATATCAATTAATTCATTTAATTAAAAGTATACTTAATAGAAAATCCATAAATAATATATTTTGCGAATGTGGTTACAATGTGATGGGATCATGAGTTATTTATCACACTAAAATAAACATATCGTTTGAAATATTCGTAGTAAAGATGTATCGAAACTAGATATCAATATATCTGTTATGAATAGAGTATGCAACGTTCTCCAAATGTTGGGCAGTGTATTATTCATGGTTAAAGGAAGCACTAAGAGATTACGTACTGATAGTTATTAGATAACTATAGAATGACTCACTCAATACTTTTTTGTTAGTTAATATAACCAATATCAAATGGAAAATATTGATGTGAAAAAATTACACGATTCGCTTGACTTGTGAATACTGTAGATCTTCAATGTGGAAGCGTCGCTTTTGATTATCGATAGATCATGGCACGACGTCCATCAAGCGACTATAGTTGGGCTTAGTGAAAGCACTGGAAGTGGAACACTATTCAAGAGAGGATTCGTCTCCTCGGTTATATGATATTAGTATCACGGTCAGCTGAATTCAACTTAAAGTCAATGTCTTCGACTATAGAAGTTTAGTCAATAATAATTTTTATTATTGAAAAAAGTACTTTATGTTTGAACTATAGAGTTGAATATAGATGATATTATAATTTTGACTATTACCAAATTCCATAAGTCCAAAGTGATATAGTTTTTCCAAGTGAATTTGTGTAAATAATTGTCATTACCTGGTAAATTAAACTTAATAAAGTAAAATTAGATTTTACCGATGTCAAGTAAGTGATAAATTTGGTCATAATGTCACACCACCAGTTAAGTGACATGTGAATGTTAATATTTGAATTGTTTAATATTAATCGCTGACCAAATGTACACCTAAGAGTCACAAGATCTAAACGTTGAATTCTCCTAAATACCACCATATTTAATTAAATTATTTGTGTTACTTTCATTTACTTAAAACTACCTAAGAAAAAGGATTTTGTCTTCATGCAATCATAATTAAATAATCAAACTAATCACTAACCTTTCACCATGCTAGTAGTTTATTTGAAGTTTTGAAAGGGTTCCCTTTTTCCTCTTAAGAAACTACTTGGAATGATGTTTTTATAATTTCAAAATTGTTCTTCCTTGCTAAAATAAACTGTGTGTTATAAGTATATCTAGTTGGTGAAGATATCTATGTTTATATAGTAGGCGTAGGATGAAATCTTATGCATTGATGACCCAAAACCAATTATGAGTCTTTCTTTATTCCAATGCATTGATGACTCAAAAACGTAACGAGTCAATCTTTATTCCATTCACAATCACATGAATCAAAATTTAGCGAAAAATATGTTATAAAATATTTAACACGTGTCCCTATTAATTAATATGACAACATAATGAGAAATTACATTAATGTGGAATTTCAAAAGATTTGGAGAGTAATAAATATTAATTATACAATTCTGGAAACTAAATAATTATTAAATAATTTCTAGCAGTCTCCCACTTGGTCTTATAATTATATTAGGCATCCTTAATTGTACAATATTTGATAAATGTGGTTTGCTTAAATTAAATGAATCATGAATGCAAGTCATGACAGTTCCATGCTATTCTAGGGTAAGGTCCCTTCCATATACTACCTGATCAATGTTCAATTCATGCAAGACTTTAATATTTGGTAGCTTAATTCCTTATAATGTCCTTTTTAATGTTGGACTATCTCAATCAAACAATAATTCATAATTGTATGCATGCATTTCTTAAGAGACAGAAATGATAGAAATTAGAAACATATTCATTGATATCAAATTAAGAAGTGTCACATGACTAAACTAAATAGCAATCCTAATAAAATTATTGGAGACCCTTCTATTTAGCATGTCCTAAAAAGCTCTTCGGAGACAATCCTTTTGTAAGAGGATCTGTTCTGTTATCCTGGGTACTGATATGATCAGTTGACACTCTATGTTTATAAACTTCTTTCACTGACAAGTATTCCATCTCAATATGTTTTACTGCTTTAGTATGCCTATTGTTCTTTTAAAAGAAGACTACGATGATGGTCGTAGTAAATTTTTAGCGACTTAGATTTAACATTCATAATTATAAGCTCTAAAATGAAATTACGTAGCAATAATCCATCACTTGTAGCTTCGAAACAAGCTATGAATTCAGTCTCCATGGTGGACAATGCAATTACGCTCTAGTTGCACTTTCCATGAGATGGCTCCTCCGGCAAGAAGGAAAAACATAACCCAAAGTACTCTTTCTACTGTCGGTGCATCCACAAAAATCCCAGTCCGAGTAACCAATTACCTCAAGGGGATTAGTTTTCCTATATGCGAGCATGTAGTCTTTGGTACCTTACAAATACCTAAGCACTTTCTTTCCCTTATTCTAAGATAATAACCTAGGTTATTTTGATGTTTTCCTAATATCCTAACAGCAAAAATAATGTTCGGTCTAGTACAATTTGTTTGTATATCAACTTCCAACGTTCCTCGCGATCTATCTTGAGATAGTTCTATCCCGATCACAAAGGATCCTTTTCCTAAATCTTTAATCTCAAAGTTTTCAGAAAGGTATTTCTTAGTTTTACATAGTAAACCAAGAGCATTTCTAGCGATTAGCAAGTCATAACATATAGTACTAGATATATAACTTACTTCAACTAACCTTTAGGTATATGCATTGGTCAACGGTGTTTTCTTTGAACACAAAGGACGTAATAGTTTTATGAAACTTAGTGCACCATTGCCAAGTAGCTTGCTTTAGACCATATAATGATTTTTTTAACATACATACCATATTTTTGTCACGATCCAAATTTTAATGCTCGAAAATCGACATCCATACTTCACTCGTATTCGAATGACGTAGATTCAAATGTTGAAATTCGATTCACGCCGGAGTTTATAACACGTTAAGTACAACAACACAGTGGAAGAAAATGAATAACTTTATTGATATACAACATCTTGATACAAATGATACCGATATCAGAGCACACAATATATACAACAGCGGAATACAACACAACCGGATGTTCTACAATACAACGCAACCATCGATAGCGGAAAGATAACTCCTATAGAATTTCCAAAGGATAGAAAGAAGGATAGAATCGGTTTTCTTTAAACAAAAGCAAAACAAAAGAATTTAAAAGAAATCCGCAATGCTTTTTGGAAAATGAAACTTCCATAGGGCCTCCCTGCACACACACAATGCAAACGCACAATTAGAGGAGATTTCTTCTTATGATAGTCAAACATGCTTGATACGCGAAAACCATCTGATATTATTGTTAGTGATAGTGCATAAAACATTTGCAAGTATAATATTAATCTTAGCCAGCATAGGTACCATTATATTATGCCTGCTATAGCTACCACCTGAGGTAGCAGGTTATACAAGTAAAACCATAAGGGCTCGTATTGTTTCTTTGGATTTATAACAAATTGTCAGGCAAAGGAACTTCCTGGGCCATATGGGTACGCATCTGGAGGGACGCCCCGAGAACTTAACCAGCTCTCTGCCAACACAAGGTCGGGTTACCTCTATAACTATATAACTACTACATGAGTATGCCATCCCCTAGTCGTTTGCGACCTTTATCCGAGGATCCTCAACCACAAAGTATAATAAATTTGCAGCAACCACATAGGTTAAGTATCTGGGCTCTATACCATGACACCACCCTTTTCCATAAGGAAATGAGCATACCCTTAGGGGGTGCTACCTCCAAATAACCTTCCCGCATCCTTCCTATTTCGACCATTCCGGGTTGTGAGGTCCGACGAGGTCACATCCACAAAGCTACAGTTCATACAAAAGCCATGCTTTGATCAACAATTGATCTGTAGCACTTCGTATGCCATATTACCAAATTGAGAATGTATCACTAGTAACCATCAACTACATAACCTCTGAGCTCGTACGTCTCAGAGAAGGGTATTAAGCTAAGAGAATAAGTTCTCCGCCACCAAATAGAAATGTAGTTGATCGAAACCAGCTTTACATCTCAAAGTGTAACGTAAGACATACATCCATACAAGTCTATTCCGGGTTCGAATAGAACCGAAGGCGCTTCACAAAGAAGGCCTTGCAATCCGGGTATTCACAATCCTGATCAGACTCCCCATCACGTATGGAGATCTCTATACTGGCGCGACCCAGTGTAGAGACATTCGACGGGTAATCCTTTCGTTCTCGAAAATAACCGGTCTTCACCACCAGTCTTCAAATGTTATCCAAAACGTCGTACCATTATTCAGAATGGGTTATATGACACAAGGTCCTCTCTTGGCTAAACCGAATAATGAGTGCAGTATTTAAAAACGTATGGATATTGGGATCTTAGTTAAGTCACGACTTATTACCCAGAACCTTTTCTTCAAATGGTTCAACAAATTACCATTTTCAAACCTTTAAATAAAAAGATTCATTTCACAAAGTTCACCAATCTTTCAAAAAGATTAATTCATAGCTTTCAAAACAGTTCCATTTCAAATCTTTTATACAAAAGATACGCCTTTAAGATCCTCTTCAATTTCAAAAAAAATTAACAATCTTTCACAAAGATTCATTCATAGCTTTCAAAACAATTTCCCTTTCAAATTTGATTAACTCATCCAAATTTTTTAAATCAAAGACTCAATTCACAGCTTTCAAAACCATTTCCAAAGATTCATTCATAACTTGAAAAACCCTTTCAATAAAACTGAAAATTCTTTCATTATATGAAAGCTGTTATCATTTAAAAACAAATGCTTTTTCGGAAAAATCCGATCAAATATACAAAAAAATATAGCCTTTAAAGTAAAAACTTGGGTTAGATTCAAATCCCCAAAATAATACTTTCAAAATACTTTAAAGATGGTTTAAAACTAATATATACATTATATAACTTGTATAAACCTTTCAAACCAAATCTCGAAAACGATTTCAAAACTTAAACAATATATATAATTCAAACTAAATTTCAATTTCAAAACTTCCCTTTCAAAGGCTTTTCATATTCAATTCAATTCCATTTCCAAAACCATTTGGATTCAAAATTCAAATTTAAAACCACTTCATTAAATTCAAATATCTATGACTTAACCAATTTTCTCAAGCAATCCACATTTGTGTGTGTATGGTATAATCCAGGGGTTTTACGCAATAGTGCAACATCATCAATCATCACAGATTCAAGCACAGCAATATCGATAAGCGGTATAATCTATAACGCTTATCTTCCATTCAAAAATTCACAGATAAATAATGTAAATTTATCATAGATAAATAAATTACATTCATCACAGCTCGCAATAAAATAATTCATATCACAAAGCATCACACATCAGGGATATTAACAATTCAAAGCATTCCATACAATCCAAACATCCATAAATAAGATCAATTAATTATCTGATTAATTAAAATCAGATTAATTACTTATGAATAAATTACTTATCCTGGTTAATTAATATTAATTAATTACAAATCATTTTGATTAATTATCCTTTAATCATTTACTAATTAACCTTTAATAATAAATTAATTAACCTTTAATCATTAAATAATTAACCTTTAATTATTTAATTAACCTTTAAATAATTATCCTTAATTAATTACATTAATTAATTAACCCTTAATTAATTACCATTTAATAAATTATTCTAAATTACTTACAATAAGTGATTATCCTAATCACTTATATAAATAAATCACAAATTAATCACATTAGGTAATTATCTTATAATCACTTGATAAAACAACGTTAATTATTAATTAATTACTTAATTAATTAATTATCCTTAAGATATTAATTATATTTAATTAGTTATAATTAATGAATCTTAATTGATTAATTATACTTAATTAATTTCATTAAATAAATTAACCTTAAGTTAATTACATAATTAATTGTCCCTTAATTACATTAAGTAATTACAAATTAATTAACTTTTAACCATCAATTAATTAACCTTTAATTATTAAGTAATTAACCTTTAATTAATTTTAATTTATTTCATTAAGTAATTACCCTTTAATTACTTATTTTAATCAATCAACCTTCAATTACATTAAGGTAGTTAACCTTTAATTGTTAACTAAAATCATTACCCATTAATTAATCATATTAATTAATTTATTAATTAATTAACCGTTAACTTCATTAGGTAATCACCCCTTAAATTAATTATATCATTCAATTACATTTGAAAATCACTTAGAGATTTAGTTAATAATTAACCTAAATAAAGGATATTTTCAAAACCAAATCAAATTACTTTCAGATCATATTTGAATTTGAAATTTTAGTTTTGAAACTTGATTGAGAAAACTTGAGAAATACTTTAATTAAAAACTTGGTTTCCTTTGTTTTTAAACATGGTACCAAATTTGTTTTTAAACCTGTACTAAATTTCTCTAGAGTTTTAAAACCTAGTATGTTTTCTTTTTAGATTTTTAAACCTGGGACTTAAAAAACATCTTGAACCAAATACAAAACTACTCGAACCAAGCACCGAGCAAAACCATCATCGTCCCGAGTTAAATCCTGAGCCACTCACTTCCTCTTCTTCTTTTTCTTTTTAAAACTTGTTTTTAGTTTCAAATTTTAAAATCTTTTACTAATATGCAAACATACCCGAGACGACTTTCGTTTTCCCTGAGACACTCATCGCTTGACTTCGAGACAAACCCCGGGAACCACCCCATCTTTCCATCATCAGATACACGCGATACTTCATGCACATGCACGACTAGCCTGACGACCACCGACCATCGCCGATCCCCTCAGCGAGTCGTAGATGACTCATCCACATGCTACGATCACCCAGTTCGACGTAAACAACAGCAAATCGAAATTGACTCGTTCAAACTAAAACTGGAACCAAACCTGGAACAAAACTTCGTTCAAACAATCGCTTCGCCCCGTCGATCCAGCCCACCTGAGCCTTCTCCATCTCGCTCATCACTTCGTCAACGAACCACATTTCAAATCCTCCAGCCCAGATCAAGATCGATTCGATGATGATAATGCAATTTTCCCGAGAACAGGTTCGACAGAAGCCATAGTCTAAACCCTAAAATGTCGAACCATCGTCGCGCCGATCATAAAAAAATTCCTAACGATTTTTCCATTGATCCATGACCTCCAATCTATCTTCCACGTCAATCATGATCAATATTGCCTTGTCGATCTTCGGCAATTCACAAAAATGCCTTTTCTGATCGTCTTAAAAATTGACGGCCATCACTTGCTTAAAAATCGTAAGACCTCCACCAAAAATCATTATTTTGCAATACGAACATTATTATGTTATCAGATTGTAAAATTGAAACACTCGAATTTTCTAATTTATGATGATTTTACTGTAAATAAATATTTTCACAATATTCACTTAATATTTTTTTCCTGAAATTATTCTTAAAAGTGAATTCATGATGTTATAAACAATTTCTCTTTAGAAATTGAAGCTTAATTTTGTTTAGAAAGAAAGATATGATTTTCTTCAATATGTGGTTCTTTACTCTATTGATGTAACAGAATTTATATCTGTACATAGATACACACCATCATATGTATACATATATATATATATATATATACATATATATATATATATATTACCAGACATGTAAGCATATTTACTAAATTATGCAACATATTTCACATCACAGCTTCAGATATTTACCACACAATCAAACATAAACAAGTTTGAGGGTAGTTTGCTCACGTTATATGTTGAGACAGAGAACAAGCCTGGGAATGATTTTGTTTTGAAATTTGGAAGTTATACTTTTGAGCTTGAATCTGATTTATTGGTCTTTGATTCTGAAACTTGATTTTGAATTTCTCTAATCTTTGCATTAATCAAGTTGGAGATGCTTGGTTTTTACTTAATTCTCCTTTGGTTCTCTGTTCCAGGTTCTAGTTTTGATTTTTCTTTGATCTGAAATATTAGTTGAAGCCTGATCTTTGCCTTGCATTCCCAGGTTGAAATCTGAAGTGTTTGATTCCACTTTTCCATTCAGGTTGAAGACTTTGAGTTGTTTTGCTGGATTGTTAATGATTTATTTTAAACATTCGATCAAGTTGCTGCTTCGTGTTTCGAATTTAAGCAGGTTTTGGTTAATTTTGTTTTCTGGTTTTGTGGATTTGAAAAACATGAACAACAAGAAATAAGTAGGAGAACAGTTATGTATAAATAGCTTTGTTCTCATTTTATCTTTTATTTTTATTTTTTAACAAAGGAAAAGAAAATGACACTTGTTAACTCCATATATCAAAATAGTTACACTTGTCTTTTTACAATATAAAGTGTTTACATTTGTGAACGTATAATATTAATTTTCCTACACTTGTAAAAATATAAACATTTTATGTCTAAAACCCACTTTTAAATAATTTTATACAATTTGTTTTAAACCCTGTGTTATTAATATTTATGATTCATGTTTTTTTATCTTTTATTTATTAATGTTTTAAACCTTATCATATTAAAATTTATTTTTGAAATTCAACCCAAAATTCTATTTGAATTTAACTTTGTAAATAGCTTTTGTAAATCAATTTCAAAATAAAATTTTCAAATCATCATATTATAAATACAAAATAAATTTTCCTATGAGTATTAAATTTTTAGAGTTTCCAAATCCAATATATTATTTTAAAAATATTTACTTTTAAATTTCAAATTCAAAAATTAATATACAATCAATTTATATTTATAAATGAATAAAAAAACAAATATCTTTTATAAATGTATATATTTTATTAGTTCTTTAAAATGTAAAGATTTTTAACTCTAATATATCTAAAAAATATTTACTTTTGAATTCCAAATCTAAATTCTATTTACAAACACATATTTTTTATTTGTTATGGAATTTTCCTAATTAATTCATCAATAAATTCACAATTTTATTCCAAAAATTAATTTAATTATCAAATTAAATTTGGCTAAAATTTGAGAATGTTACAAAATCCCCCCTTAAGAAAATTTCGTCCTCGAAATTTACTAGGGAGTTAACAAAGAACAGATGAAAGATAGAGAAATATCTTTCCTGATCAAACCGAATATCAATTCTACATTTGGCTCACCAAATCAGAATATCATCAATAGATACGAGAATGAACTCATACAATATTTCACGAAATATTCGGGTCATCTGATCTACGAGATATGCAGGAGCATTGGTTAGTTTGAAGGGTCAACTAACTACTCATAGAATAAATCTGGACCCTAAAGAATAGATAAATGAATACTATTCAATTTAGCTTTATATTTTATTAACCAATTTATTTCAATTAAAATTTCAAATTCATTAAAGTTAAAACAGAAAGCTGAGGGAAATGGATGATTAGAATATGAAATAGGAATCTTTCTGCAATGATTCGCAGTGCCACCACACCAAAGCTTCTCCATCGAGCTGCCACGAAGCAATCAAAGAATTGAAATCGGATCAACGGAGATTCAAAAGAGTTGTTCCTTGTTGTTACAGCTATTGACCATTTGTAGTGGTACTTCCCTGTCCCCTACCTCATCCTTTTCTTGTACTCATACTCACTATCAGTGTATAGTAAGAGAATTTACTGAGGCATACGAATGGATATCTTAAGGATATACTCATTCTAGGGTATTTGTAACCCTATCTCTAATGAGCTACTTAATGTGTTATATTCCTAAGCTAAAGTTCTTACTCAACCTTTAGCTCTGATACTAAAATGTCACAGTCTAAATTCCAGCGCTCGAAATCGACATCCATACTTCACTCGTATTCGTATGCCGCAGATTCAAATGTTGAAATTCGATTCGCGCCGGTGCTACGATATCAAAGAACAAAATATATAGAACAGCGGAATAGAACACAACTGGATGGTTCAGACTTTGCAGCTATCGACGGTAGAAAGAAAACTCCAATAGAATTTCCAAAGGATAGAATGAAGGATAGAATCCAGAACTACATCTCCATTTCGAATGCTCCAAATCGAAAGCTCGAACCACCATTACGTTGTATTAAGCAAGGTCAGTCCAAGTGAACAAATGCTATCGCCGAATCCAAAGGCTGGATGCTGTCGAATCTACACCTGTTATTTGATTATCTGAGAAATCCAACTCTAGACTACCCGTGTGAAAAATTATGGGCATCCGGAGTTTGGATAGGGAACACTAAACTCCAGGTCAGTCATGGAACTAGTGTGAGCAAACGAAAACAGTTTTCTTTAAACAAAAGCAAAACAAAAGAATTTAAAAGAAATCTGCAATGCTTTTTGAAAAATGAAACTACCATAAGGCCTTCCTACACACACACAATGCAAGCGCACAATTGGAGGAGATTTCTCCTTATGATAGTCAAACATGCTTGATACATGAAAGCCATTTGATATTATAATTAGTGCATAGTGCAGAAAACATTTGCAAGTATAATATTAATCTTAGCCGGCATAGATACTATTATATTATGCCTGCTATAGCTACCACCCGAGTTGGCAGGTTATACAACTAAAACCGTAAGGGCTCGTATTATTTCTTTGGATTTCCAACAAATGGTCAGGCAAAGGAACTTCTTGGGCCACATGGGTACGCCTCTGGAGGGACGCCCCGAGAACTTAACCACCTCCCTGCCAACACAAGGCCGGGTTATCTCTGTAACTAGGTAACACTACACGAATATACCATCCCTCAGTCGTTTGCGACCTTTATTCGAGGATCCTCAACCATAAAGCAACAACCATAAAGTATAATAAATTTGCAGCAACCACATAGGTTAAGTATATGGGCTCCATACCATGATACCACCCTTTTCCAGAAGGAAATGGACATACTCTTAGGGGGCGCTACCCCCAAATAGCCTTGCTGCATCCTTCCTGTTTCGACCATTCCGGGTTGTGAGGTCCGATGAGGTCAAGTCCATAAAGCTATGCTTCACACAAAAGCCATGCTTCGATCAACAAATGATCAGTAGCACTTCATATGACACATTACTAAATTGGGAATGTATCACTAGTAACCATCAACTACATAACCTCTAACCTCTGAGCTCGTACGTCTCAGAGAATGGTGTTAAGCTAAGAGAATAAATTCTCCGCCACCAAACAGAAATGTATTTATTAGAAACCAGCTTTACATCTCAATGTGTAACGTCGGACATACATCCATACAAGTCTGTTCCGGGTTCGAACAGAACCGAAGGCACTTCATAAAGAAGCCCTTGCAATTCGGCTATTCACAATCCTGATCGAACTCCCCATCACATATGGAGATCGTTATACCGGCGTGACTCAGTGCAGAGACATTCAACGGGTATCCCTTTCATTCTCGATAATACCCGGTCTTCACCACCCATCTTCAAATGCTATCCATAACGTCGTATCATTATTCGAAATGGGTTATATGACACTAGGTCCTCTCCCAGCTAAACCGAATAATGAGCGTTGTATTTAAAAACATATGGATATTGGGGTCTTAGTTAAGTCATGACTTATTACCCAGAACCTTTTCTTCAAATGGTTCAACAAATTACCATTTTCAAATCTTTAAACAAAAAGATTCATTTCGCAAAATACACCAATCTTTCACAAAGATTCATTCGTAGCTTTTAAAACAATTTCATTTCAAATCTTTTATATAAAAGATATCCCTTTTGTTGAATATGCGTTTATACGATTTTTGTTTGATGATAATAAACATATATACATTCGTTTAAATGTATTTGTTAATATACTATTTATTTTCACAGATTAAATAAATATTTGCTGAATAAAATAAATGACACAGAATTTGAATTCAAACGAATATTTTATTCAAATAAATATTTATTACAAGTTTGATAGTACAATTTCAAGCTCTCACTATAACTATACAACTTTGATTACAATATACGACATTTCACATTTACATCACAACCTCACTACATATCACTCACACTCATATTTATCTTCAACTGCATTCCAATTTGAATCCAGCATCTGAGAAATCTGCAAAAATATTTACTAACGCAGTAAAATTGAAAAAGAAATATTTTTGCGATATTAAATGAAATATGATTTTTTTTAAAAATGATATTGCCTCAGTTACTTGGGTTGTTCGTCATCATATTTTTGTATCTGTGCATATCAGTATTTTATCAGGGACAAAAGTGGCTGCAGTACACTGTGTGCACTGCCTCGCCTACTCGTATGTGCAAAACAAAATGCACAGCTAACAAATCAAAAACAAGGTCAAACAAAAGTAACACATAGGTTCAACTCAAGGCAGACTACAAATTCAAGTGAATAGATGCAGTTGCAACATGGATGTCACAAGGAATAAATAGACCACAAAGAAATGCCAACATACCAGATGACCAGACCAAAACCACAGAGTAGTACAGATACAAAATGCAAGCTTGAACACAAGTGTACATGACAGTACACAAATGCAAGTTTGTGCACAAGTACAACAATGCAATAGAGACAACTGCTATCAACTACAAGTACAACAAGCATCAGACCAAAGTCAGATGAAACAATATCCAGCTGCAACATGAAGTGAATCAAGTTCAGTAAGACAATGCAAATTAGAGCAGTGGACAGCAGATCACATGAACAACATGACATAAACAATGCAACATCAACACAAGTGACAGTGCACATATGTGGTAATATGAAACAAGTCAGGACCAACACCACAACTCGAGCTCAAGAATAAAGTAACCAGAGAGCACAATATAACGACACAAAAGCAATGCATGTACAAACTGTAGTGAATGCAGATAGTAAACCATGAATGCAATAACATGCATTTTTGCAGTGATACAAGGCAAACTGACCTTCAAGCAGTGATACAAAAATCACAATGAATCAAAGCTCGAGCTCAATCCCAAAGCAACAAGTCAGTGGCAAGCTATAAACTCAAGTGATGCAAGTTTAAACTACAGCGAACATTGAAATTCAAGTTGCAGGCATTTGAAATACAGATAACAAGTGATACAAGGCCGTGACTCAAACAAGTCGAAACAAGAAATTCACGGAGCAGTCAGAACTCAATGCCGTGGAACTCAAGCAACCAAAGATACGAATTTGACAAAGTCAGAATCAATCTCAATCATTCAAGTATAATCGAATGGCCAGAGCAAACAATTTGACAAATTCATATATATTCGAACGAACGCAAATCTAGGGTTACAAACCCTATATAAAGAAATCATCATCGGCAATTTTATGCATTGAGTTCAAGCACGAAAAATCAAAAGAAGAAAAAGGCACAAATTACATACCGAGAAATCGAACTCAATCATCAAAGAGCCGAAGTAAGCAACAACCAGAAATCGATCGAGCAAGGCAAATCTTGAACAATCACAAATTCGATCGAAGGAGATTCGGTTCTTCAAAGCCCTAATTTGATTCACGAACAAAGCCCTAAAATTTGCAAGAGGAGGCCGCCATTATTTTTCACCAGAAAAGAATAAACGAACGAAGAAAAAGAAAGGGACGGGTTGAAAGAAGTGGGCCGGCCTATTGTTTTTTAAAAAGGGAGAATTTTTTTAATTAGGGTTTAATTTTTAATTTGCTTTCTTAATTTGTATTTTCCTTTTTAAACAGTTTAAATTTCTAGTCGTGTGACTAGGGTGCAAACTACGGTTTGTAGTTTGGGTATTTGCAACTCGGTAGTTGAGTTGTGGTCAAGATTTTGAGCGTAGAGTTAGAATAGTCAATAGAGGGTATAGCGAGTTTACGTGTGTAAGCGAGGGACTTTCTAATTTCTAGTAGAAATCTTGGGGGCAGCACGTAGCAGGGTTTTGCCGAAGCTGGGTAAATTCTGTGTTGTTCTGTTCTGCATTTTATTTACTTTGCTATTTATTTCTGTGCTGGTAATATTCTGTGATCCGTGTTAATATTAGTTTATAAGCTTCCGCGATTAATTTTTATAATTAACACTATCACCCTATTCACCCCCCCCCCCTCTAGGGTGAAATCGATCCTACAAGTGGTATCAGAGCTAGGATTAGAAGTCAATTTATTTTGAAAAAATTCGATTTTTCAAAAATCAGTTTTTGTTTTTAAAAATTTGATTTTTCAAAAACCAGTTTTTGTTTAAAAATTTGAATTTTTAAAATGGCTTCTTTTAATAACGCTTTTGCAGAGGGTCAGTCGATAGTTAGACCACCAATGTTCAATGGTGAATATTCTTTTTGGAAAAATAGGATGAAAATTTTTCTGAGAACCATTGACACTTGGGATATTGTTGAGACAGGTTATAGAACACCAACTATAACTGTAGACAATCAGGAAATAGAAAAACCAAAGGATCAATGGACAGAACTAGAAAATAAATTACAAAATACTAATGCTAAAGCTATGAATTCTATTATCTGTTCATTAGACCAATTTGAATTTAATCGTGTCTCACATTGTCTAACTGCACAGGAAATATGGCACACACTAGAAGTAACTCACGAAGGAACATCTCAAGTCAAAGAATCTCGCCTTGCCATGCTAAGCAGCGAATATGAGAACTTCACAATGGCGAAGGAAGAGAATGTCAAAGAGATGCATGGACGACTTTCAAATATCGTATACAAATCAAAAGATCTTGGAAAATCATACACAGAATTGGAGGTAGTCTGAAAAATCCTCAGAGTCCTTCCTCGAAGCTTTGAAGCCAAAGTGACAGCCATTCAAGAATCAAAAGACTTGAAACAAATGAAAGTCGAAGAACTCATCGGAAATCTCACTGCTTATGAGTTAGAAATGAAGTTCAAGGAAGAGCGTGAAGGAGGCGACACTCGAAGAAAAACAATAGCTCTTAAAGGAACAATTGAAAGTGAAGACGATGATAATGATGATGAATGTGAAGCTGAACTAGCACTATTAATAAGAAAATTCAATAGGTGGAGTCGCAAATATGGCAATCCAATTAGAAAACAACAAGCAAAGAGCAGATTAAGCAAAGCAATAGACAACCCGGAAGAACAGAAAATCATCTGTTATAAATGCAACAAACCTGGTCATATCAAGCCACATTGTCCTCACAAACGATCAAATCAAGGAAATAAACTAAAGAAGAAAAGCTTTGCGGCTACTTGGGATGAAACTGACGAAGATGAAAGTGATAGCACCGAGAGTGAGAGTGAAAAAGCAAACATGTGTCTTCATGGAGAAGTTACTGACAGTGATGACGATGAGCCAAGCGAGGTATCAAAACTCACTCATTCTGAATTACTTATTAATTTCCATGAAATAAATGGCTGTTATGAACGACTTAGGGAAAAATACGCCAAACTTGAATCTCAAAAGAATACTTTGATAGAATGTAATGATCAACTTGACCAGTTAGTTAAAACCTATCAGAGTAGGATCCCTAAGTGTGATAAGTGTCCAACATTCGAAGAAGAAATTAAAAAATCAGAAATCAATATAAAATCTCTTGAAAATGAAATTCTGATTTTAAAAGAAAATGAAAATACTAGGAGAGAGAATTCTATTAAAAAGTGCACACAGTTATTAAACGAAAATGAATCTCTCAAAACACAAGTCCAACAATTGTCAACGACTTTAGATAAATTTTCAAAAAGTGAAAAATCGTTGAATATGTTATTAGGAAAGCAAACTGTTAATATGGTTAAACAAGGACTTGGATATAATAATTCGAAAACTGTTGAAAGAAATATTAATCAAGTTAATTCTATGTGCACAATCTGTAGAAAAAATGGACACAATCACAGTAATTGTTGGTATAGACCCAAACATGCGAAAACTATACCGATTTGGGTTCCAAAAGGCACAAATATAAAATTTCTCAAAGTTAAACAAATTTGGGTGCCAAAGGGAACAATTATAAATAGTTTTGGGTCTTCACAAAATTATTTTTCTAAATATTTTGCAACTAACAATCATGGACCTATAAAAACAAATAGGTCACTAAACTCTTTTCTCGTGTAGGTATGCTGGCAGGCTAAGGAACAACAGCAATGGTACTTGGATTCTGGCTGTTCCAGGCACATGACAGGCGATAAATCAAAGTTCCTTAGCCTAGAAAAGTACAAAGGTGGCAGAGTCACAATGGGAAACAATGACAAGTGTAGAATAGTCGGTAAAGGTAAAGTAGGTAACAATACATTTACCTTGAATGACGTATTATATGTTGAAAATCTGCACCACAATTTGATATCAATCAGCCAGCTATGTGATAAAGGTATGAATGTTATTTTTGATTCTGACCTATGCAAAATTGTTGACAAATCATCAAAAGAAATCATATTTTCAGGTAAAAGGAAAGGTAATATATATTCCCTATCTTTTGATGATCTCACACTTTCTAAATGTTTGGTAGCTAAGGATATAGAAGTGAATTTATGGCATAGACGTTTAGGGCATGCTAGTATGAACTTGTTAAACAAATTAAAAAGGAAAAGTTTGGTAAGAGGATTGCCATCACATGAGTTTGAAACAGAAAACATTTGTAAAGCATGTACCTTGGGAAAACTTAAGAAATCATCGTTTCGTGCCAAAAACATTGTAAGTACTTCTAGAATTCTTGAACTAGTTCATATGGATCTATTCGGACCTAATGACATTGCTAGCTTAGGAGGTAAGAAATATTGTTTTGTGTTAGTTGATGATTACTCAAGATATACATGGGTTTATTTCTTGTCTAAAAAATCGGAAACTTTGTCATACTTCACAAAATTCGCAAAATTAGTGCAAAATGAAAAAGGAGTCACTATTGTTTCGTTAAGAAGTGATCATGGTGGAGAATTTGAAAATTATGAATTTGAAAATTTCTGTGATGAAAACGGTTTTAAACATGAGTTCTCTGCACCACGTACTCCACAACAAAATGGGGTTGTTGAGAGAAAGAATCGAACTTTGCAAGAATTGGCTAGGTCTATGATAAATGAGTATAAGCTACCCTTGCATTTCTGGGCAGAAGCAATAAATACAGCTTGTTATGTAATGAATAGAGTTATGATTAGACCAATTCTTGACAAAACACCATATGAGCTGTGGTTTAAAAATAAACCAAACATTGACTATTTCAAAGTATTTGGGTGTCCGTGCTATATTCTTAATACAGGAGATCAGTTAGGAAAATTTGAAGCAAAAGCTGATGAAGGCATATTCATGGGATACTCTTCTAGAAGTAAAGCTTATAGAGTCTACAACAAAAGGAATAAAACAATTGTGGAGTCAATCAATGTGAAGTTTGATGAAGGCATTAATGAACAGGAATTGACCAAAAGCAATGTTGAAGAGGAGAATGGAAAAGATGAGAATGAAAAACCAAAAGAAACCGCAACAACAAACGAAGTCCGAAGGAATCTAGATCCAGAAAAATTGAAATTCAAAGCAGATCATCCTCCAGAATTGGTAATAGGAAATCCTATCGCAGGTGTTCAAACTCGTTCCTCCTTTAGAAATTTGTGTGATCTATGTTTATATAGTGGATTTATCTCAGAAATAGAACCCAAAGACATAGATACAGCTCTTAATGACGAAAATTGGTTTATAGCTATGCAAGAAGAGCTAAATCAATTTGAGAGAAATGATGTTTGGAGTTTAGAACCTAGACCTAAGGACTATCCAGTCGTAGGAACAAAATGGATTTTCAAAAATAAATATGATGAATCTGGAAATGTGATTAGAAATAAAGCTAGACTAGTCGCTAAAGGGTATAATCAAATTGAAGGTGTTGACTTTGATGAAACTTTTGCACCTGTAGCTAGACTAGAATCAATTAGAATATTATTAGCTTTTGCTTGCTACAAAGGATTTAAACTAAGACAAATGGACATTAAGAGTGCTTTTCTTAACGGAATTTTAAAAGAAGATGTGTTTGTTGAACAACCAGAAGGGTTTGAAAGTCATGAATATCCTAACCATGTATATAAACTTAAAAAGGCATTATATGGGTTAAAACAAGCTCCTAGAGCTTGGTATGAATGTCTCAGTACTTATCTTCTTGAAAATGGGTTCAAAAAGGGTTGTGTAGACACCACACTTTTTCTGTTGCATGAAAATGATGATATTTTAATTGTTCAAATATATGTTGATGATATTATTTATGGTGCTACTAACAATCTGTTGTATGAGAAATTTGAAAAAGTTATGCAGGAAAAATTCGAAATGAGTCTGGTGGGAGAATTGAAATTCTTTTTAGGATTTCAAGTCAAACAAAGCGATAAAGGTACATTCATTTCTCAAACAAAATATATTAAGGAACTCATCAACAAATTTGGGTTAAAAGATGCTAAACCGGCTAGAACCCCAATGAGCACAACAACTAAACTTGACAGTGATGAAAAAGGTAAGGCAGTTGATCAAAAGCAATACAGAGGTATGATTGGATCACTTCTTTATCTTACTGCTTCTAGGCCAGATATTATGTTTTCTGTATGCTTGTGTGCACGGTTTCAATCTAATCCAAAAGAATCTCACTTAAAAGCAGTTAAAAGAATCATAAGATATTTGTTGTACACCCCACGGTTTGGTCTTTGGTATCCAACAAACGATAATTTTGAATTAAAAGGTTTTTCAGATGCTGATTATGCTGGAAATTTAGTTGATAGAAAAAGTACTAGTGGAGCATGTTTTATGTTAGGACATTCATTAGTTGCATGGTCAAGTAGAAAACAGAATTGTATTGCATTATCTACAACAGAGGCAGAGTATATTGCTTTGAGTGGTTGCTCTGCTCAAATCCTATGGATGATACAAACTTTGCACGACTATGGTCTAAGTTATAAACGTGTACGACTAATGTGTGATAGCAAAAGCGCAATTGATCTCACAAATAACCCTGTACATCACTCACGAACAAAACATATAGATGTTAGACATCATTTTATTAGAGATCATATATCCAAAGAAAATATCTGCATAAATTTTATTTCAACTGATTCACAATTGGCAGATATTTTTACAAAACCCCTACCAGAAAATAGTTTTTGCAAACTACGACTCAGCTTAGGTGTTTTAGAAATTTGCTGAATATTTAACATTTTTTTTCCCTACAAATTGTCGAAAAGATAAATAGTGATTGAAAATAAGATGAGTATTGATATTAATCAAATATTATGATTCGAGACAGTATAATTAGTAAATTTCTTTGAAAATTTAAACAAGAATTATAGAACTTTTAGTCGGTAAAAATTCCATGATCATCTCTATATCTTTCATATTTCTAACGACCATCACTCATTAAAAATCCTATATAGTATGTCAATATGTGGTATTTTAAACGGGAAATCATTTGTGCTTCGACTTATTATATTTTTAGAAATAAAATAAATATCCAAAGTGTTCACTCTCATTTAAAAGTCCTCACGGTTATGCATGGGTGAATTACTTGGATTTTTGATTATGTGCTTCCATGCTCATTTAAAAGTCCTCACGGTTATGCATGTATGGAACGCATATCAAAATTAATTGGTTAAATAGACAAGTTGATTCTAATCTCATTTAAAAGTCCTCACGGTTATGCGTGGTTAGAAGATACTTGAATTCATTTTTAAAATAAAAATAAAAATCGAATACTACTAATCTCATTTAAAAGTCCTAACGGTTATGCATGATTAGTAGATATTCAAATTCCTGATATAAAAATACCACAAATAGACACAATTGTATGGTTTTATATGATGACATCATCTCCATCATTCTAAAAGTGGAATATGCGCCTAACAATATTTTTATGATTTTTGTTTGATTTTCTATTGAAATTTAATATTTATATTCAATTGGGTGTTAATGTTGGATTAATATCGATCACTATATCTCTACTTTTCTATTACTATTATTCTTTTGCTGATAACAAAAGGGGGAGAGAAAAGTTAAGATTTTGTAAAAAGGGAGAGAAAAGGTCAAAGAAGTTTTCAATATGCATATAGATTCATTTGCACATTTTATTTGTATGCATATACGTAGGGGGAGTCATATATGTAGGGGGAGTATCATATAGAAAGGAAGCATTCAAATAGGGGGAGCAAAAATTATCAAATACATTTAATATATTCAAAATCTTAAATATATGTTTGTTATCATCAAAAGGGGGAGATTGTTGAATATGCGTTTATACGATTTTTGTTTGATGATAATAAACATATATACATTCGTTTAAATGTATTTGTTAATATACTATTTATTTTCACAGATTAAATAAATATTTGCTGAATAAAATAAATGACACAGAATTTGAATTCAAACGAATATTTTATTCAAATAAATATTTATTACAAGTTTGATAGTACAATTTCAAGCTCTCACTATAACTATACAACTTTGATTACAATATACGACATTTCACATTTACATCACAACCTCACTACATATCACTCACACTCATATTTATCTTCAACTGCATTCCAATTTGAATCCAGCATCTGAGAAATCTGCAAAAATATTTACTAACGCAGTAAAATTGAAAAAGAAATATTTTTGCGATATTAAATGAAATATGATTTTTTTTAAAAATGATATTGCCTCAGTTACTTGGGTTGTTCGTCATCATATTTTTGTATCTGTGCATATCAGTATTTTATCAGGGACAAAAGTGGCTGCAGTACACTGTGTGCACTGCCTCGCCTACTCGTATGTGCAAAACAAAATGCACAGCTAACAAATCAAAAACAAGGTCAAACAAAAGTAACACATAGGTTCAACTCAAGGCAGACTACAAATTCAAGTGAATAGATGCAGTTGCAACATGGATGTCACAAGGAATAAATAGACCACAAAGAAATGCCAACATACCAGATGACCAGACCAAAACCACAGAGTAGTACAGATACAAAATGCAAGCTTGAACACAAGTGTACATGACAGTACACAAATGCAAGTTTGTGCACAAGTACAACAATGCAATAGAGACAACTGCTATCAACTACAAGTACAACAAGCATCAGACCAAAGTCAGATGAAACAATATCCAGCTGCAACATGAAGTGAATCAAGTTCAGTAAGACAATGCAAATTAGAGCAGTGGACAGCAGATCACATGAACAACATGACATAAACAATGCAACATCAACACAAGTGACAGTGCACATATGTGGTAATATGAAACAAGTCAGGACCAACACCACAACTCGAGCTCAAGAATAAAGCAACCAGAGAGCACAATATAACGACCACAAAAGCAATGCATGTACAAACTGTAGTGAATGCAGATAGTAAACCATGAATGCAATAACATGCATTTTTGCAGTGATACAAGGCAAACTGACCTTCAAGCAGTGATACAAAAATCACAATGAATCAAAGCTCGAGCTCAATCCCAAAGCAACAAGTCAGTGGCAAGCTATAAACTCAAGTGATGCAAGTTTAAACTACAGCGAACATTGAAATTCAAGTTGCAGGCATTTGAAATACAGATAACAAGTGATACAAGGCCGTGACTCAAACAAGTCGAAACAAGAAATTCACGGAGCAGTCAGAACTCAATGCCGTGGAACTCAAGCAACCAAAGATACGAATTTGACAAAGTCAGAATCAATCTCAATCATTCAAGTATAATCGAATGGCCAGAGCAAACAATTTGACAAATTCATATATATTCGAACGAACGCAAATCTAGGGTTACAAACCCTATATAAAGAAATCATCATCGGCAATTTTATGCATTGAGTTCAAGCACGAAAAATCAAAAGAAGAAAAAGGCACAAATTACATACCGAGAAATCGAACTCAATCATCAAAGAGCCGAAGTAAGCAACAACCAGAAATCGATCGAGCAAGGCAAATCTTGAACAATCACAAATTCGATCGAAGGAGATTCGGTTCTTCAAAGCCCTAATTTGATTCACGAACAAAGCCCTAAAATTTGCAAGAGGAGGCCGCCATTATTTTTCACCAGAAAAGAATAAACGAACGAAGAAAAAGAAAGGGACGGGTTGAAAGAAGTGGGCCGGCCTATTGTTTTTTAAAAAGGGAGAATTTTTTTAATTAGGGTTTAATTTTTAATTTGCTTTCTTAATTTGTATTTTCCTTTTTAAACAGTTTAAATTTCTAGTCGTGTGACTAGGGTGCAAACTACGGTTTGTAGTTTGGGTATTTGCAACTCGGTAGTTGAGTTGTGGTCAAGATTTTGAGCGTAGAGTTAGAATAGTCAATAGCGGGTATAGCGAGTTTACGTGTGTAAGCGAGGGACTTTCTAATTTCTAGTAGAAATCTTGGGGGCAGCACGTAGGCAGGGTTTTGCCGAAGCTGGGTAAATTCTGTGTTGTTCTGTTCTGCATTTTATTTACTTTGCTATTTATTTCTGTGCTGGTAATATTCTGTGATCCGTGTTAATATTAGTTTATAAGCTTCCGCGATTAATTTTTATAATTAACACTATCACCCTATTCACCCCCCCCCCTCTAGGGTGAAATCGATCCTACACCTTTAAGATCCTCTTCAATTTCAAAACAAAGTTTAACATTCTTTCACAAAGATTCATTCATAGCTTTCAAAACATTTTCCCATTCAAATTGTATTAACTCATCCAACTTTTAAAAATCAAAGACTCAATACGTAGCTTTCAAAACCTTTTCCAAAGATTCATTTATAACTTGGAAAACCTTTTCAACAAAACTGGAAATTCTTTCATTATATGAAAGCTATTATCATTTAAAAAAATGCTTTTTGTTTCGAAAAAATCCGATCAAATATACATAAGTTATAGCCATTAATGTAAAAACTTGGGTTAGATTCAAATTCCCAAAATAATACTTTCAAAATACTTTAAAGATGGTTTAAAACTATATATATATACACACATTATATAACTTGTATAAACCTTTCAAACCAAATTTCCAAAACAATTTCAAAACTTAAACAATATATATATATATATATATATTATTCAAACTAAATTTCAATTTCAAAACTTCCCTTTCAAAGGATTTTCATATTCAATTCAATTCCATTTCCAAAACCATTTGGATTCAAAATTCAACTTTAAAACCATTTCATTAAATTCAAATGTTTGTGACTTAACCAATTTCCTCGTGCAATCCATATTTGTGTGTGTATGGTGTAGTCCAGGGGTTTTACACAATAGTGCAACATCATCAATCATCACAGATTCAAGCACAGCAATATCGATAAGCGGTATAATCTATAACGCCTATCTTCCATTCATAAATTCACAGATAAATAATATAAATTTATCACGGATAAATAAATTACATTCTTCACAGCTCGCATCAAAATAATTCATATCACAAAGCATCACACATCAGGGATATTAACAATTCAAAGCATTCCATACAATCCAAAAATCCATAAGCAAGACCAATTAATAATCTGATTAATTAAAATTTGATTAATTACTTATGAATAAATTACTTATCCTGGTTAATTAATATTAATTAATTACAAATCATTTTGATTAATTATCCTTTAATCATTTATTAATTATCCTTTAATAATAAATTAATTAACCTTTAATCATTAAATAATTAACCTTTAATTATTTAATTATCCTTTAAATAATTATCCTTAATTAATTACATCAATTAATTAACCCTTAATTAATTACCATTTAATTATTTATTATAAATTACTTACAATAAGTAATTATCCTAATCACTTATATAAATAAATCACAAATTAATTACACTAGGTAATTATCTTATAACCACCTGATAAAACAACTTTAATTATTAATTAATTACTTAATTAAATAATATCTTTAATTAATTAATTATCTCTAATTACTTATCATTAATGAATCTTAATTGATTAATTATACTTAATTAATTTCATTAAATAAATTAACCTTCAAGTTAATTACATAATTAATTGTCCCTTAATTACATTAAGTAATTACAAATTAATTAACTTTTAACCATCAATTAATCAACCTTTAATTATTAAGTAATCAATCTTTAATTAATTTTAATTTATTTCATTAAGTAATTACCCTTTAATTACTTATTTTAATTAATCAACCTTCAATTACACTAAGGTAATTAACCTTTAATTATTAACTAAAATCATTATCCATTAATTAATCACATTAATTAATTTATTAATTAATTAACTGTTAACTTCATTAAGTAATCATCCCTTAAATTAGTTTCATCATTAAATTACATTTGAAAATCACTTAGAGATTTAATTAATAATTAACCTAAATAAAGGTTATTTCAAAACCAAATCAAATTACTTTCAAATGACATTTGAATTTGAAATTTTAGTTTTGAAACTTGATTGAGAAAACTTGAGAAATACTTTACTTTTAATTAAAAACTTGGTTTCCTTTGTTTTTAAACCTGGTACCAAACTTTTTTAAACCTGTACTAAATTTCTCTAGAGTATTAAAACCTAGTATGTTTTCTATTTAGATTTTTAAACCTGGGACTTAAAAAAATCTTGAGCCAAATATAAAACTACTCGAACCAAGCACAGAGAAAAAACATCATCCTCCCAAGTTAAATCCCGAGCCATTCACTACCACTTCTTCTTTTTCTTTTTAAAACATGTTTTTAGTTTTAAATTTTAAAATTTGTTACTAACATGCAAACATACCCGAGACGACTTTCGTTTTCCCCGAGACACTCATCACCTAACTTCGAGACAAACCCCGTGAACCACCCCTTCTTCCCATCATCAGATACATAAGATACTTCATGCACGTGCACAACTAGTCTAACGACCACCGACCATCGCCGATCCTCTCAATGAATCGTCGACGACTCATCCACATGCTACGACCACCCAGTTCAACGTAAACAACAGCAAATTGAAATTGAGTCGTTCAAACTAAAACTGGAACCAACCCTGGAACAAAACTCCGATTAAACAATCGCTTCACCCCGTTGATCCAGCCCACCTGAACCTTTGCCATCTCGCTCATCACTTCTTCGACAAACCATGTTTCAAATCCACCAGCCCCGGTCAAGACTGATTCAATGATGACAACGCAATTTTCCCGAGAACAGGTTCTACAGAAACCTTAGTCTAAACCCTAAAATGTAGAACCACCGCCGCGCCGATCATACAAAAAATTCCTAACTATTTTTCCATTGATCCATGACCTCCAATCTATCTTCAACATCAATCATGACCACTATTGCCTTGTCGATCGTCGACAATTCACAAAAATACCTTTTCTGATCATCTTAAAAATTCACGACCATCACTTGCTTAAAATCTTAAGACCTCCACCAGAAATCATTATTTTGAAATACGAACATGATTATCTTATCGGATTGTAGAATTGAAACACTCGAATTTTCTAATTTATGATGATTTTACTGTAAATGAATATTTTCACAATATTCACTTAATATTTTTTCCTGAAATTATTTTTAAAAGTGAAGTCATGATGTTATAAACAATTTCTCTTTAGAAATTGAAGCTTAATTTTGTTTAGAAAGAAAGATATGATTTTCTTCAATATGTGGTTCTTTACTCTGTTGATGTAACAGAATTTATATCTATACATAGATACACACACACATATATATATATATAACTAGACATGCAAGCATATTTACTCAATTATGCTACATATTTCACATCACGGCTTCAGATATTTACCACGCACAATCAAACATAAACAAGTTTTAGGGTAGTTTGCTCACCTTAGATGTTGAGACAGAGAAAAAGCCTGGGAACGATTTTGTTTTGAAATCTGGAAGTTATACTTTTGGGCTTGAATTTAATTTATTGGTCTTTGATTCTGAAACTTGATTTTGAATTTCTCTGATCTTTGCGTTAATCAAGTTGGAGATGCTTGGTTTTTACCTAATTCTCCTTTGATTCTCTGTTCCAGGTTCTAGTTTTGATTTTTCTTTGATCTGAAATTTTAGTTGAATCCTGTTTTTTGCCTTACATTCCCAGGTTGAAATCTGAAGTGTTTGATTCCACTTTTCCTTTAAGGTTGAAGACTTTGAATTGTTTTGCTCGATTGTTAATGATTTTTTTTAAACATTTGAACAAGTTGTTGCTTCATGTTTTGAATTTAAACAGGTTTTGATGAAAAAAATTCTGGTTTTGCGGATTTGAAAAATATGAACAACAAGAAATAAGCAGGAGAATAGTCATGTATAAATAGCTTTGTTCTCATTTTATCTTTAATTTTTATTTTCTAAAATAAAGAAAAAGAAAATGACACTTGTTAACTCCATATATCAAAATAGTTACACTTGTCTTTTACATTATAAAGTGTTTACATTTGTGAATGTATAATATTAATTTTCCTACACTTGTAAAAATATAAACTAATTATGTTTAAAACCCTCTTTTAAATAATTTTATACAATTTGTTTTAAACCCTATGTTACTAATATCTATAATTCATGTTTTTTTATCATTTATTTATTAATGTTTTAAACCTTATCATATTAAAATTTATTTTCAGAATTCAACCCAAAATTCTATTTGAATTCAACTTTGTAAATAGCTTTTGTAAATCAATTTCAAAATAAAATTTTCAAATCATCATATTATAAATAGAAAATAAATTTTCCATTAGTATTAAATTTTTAGAGTTTCCAAATCCAATATATTATTTTAAAAATATTTATTTTCAAATTCAAAAATTAATATACAATCAAATTATATTTATAAATGAATAAACAAATAAATATCTTTTTATAAATGTATATATTTTATTATTTCTTTAAAATGTAAAGATTTTTAACTTCAATTTATCTATAAAAAAATTACTTTTGAGTTCCAAATCTAAATTCTATTTACAGACACATTTTTTATTTGTTTTGGAATTTTCCTGATTAATTCATCAATAAATTCATAATTTTATTCCAAAAATTAAATTAATTATCAAATTAAACTTGTCTAAAATCCGGGAATGTAACAATTTTTCATTCCTTCTTTTATGAAGCCTAATGATTGATCCATGTAGACTTCTTCTTCCAAACTCCCATTTAAAAAAGCTATTTTCACATCCATTTGTTGTGACTCTAAACCATAGTGAGCTATAGGTAATATGATTGAATCTTTCTTTGATACTAAAGAGAAAGTCTCATTGTAATTTATGCCTTTTATTGATTAAAACCTTTTGCAACAAGTCTAACTTTATGTCGTTCGATGTTCGATGTTGCCGTTTGAGTCAAGTTTGGTATTAAAGATCCACTTGCACCCAATTCATTTTTATTTTTTTGGCAATTCAACCAACTCCCAAATATTATTTTCATGCATAGATTTTATTTCTTCTTTCATGGCACCAATCCGCTTATCTGAAACATTACTTTCTATAGCTTTTTTATAAGAAACCGGGTCTTTAATGTTTCCTGTGTTAAATTCTGACTCGTGAAGTTATAACATGTAATCATCAAGAATAGTTGATCTTCTTTCTCTTTGAGACCTTCTTAATAGCATTTCTTATGGCTCTCCAATAATTTCATTAGTTATAATTGTTTGCACCAAAAATGGTCACAAACCCCAAAGTAGTGAAAGCACCAATGTTTACACACAAATCCTTAGTATCCAGTCACAGATCTCAGATCCAGATGATGTAGAGAGTAAAAATGAAAAGAAATTAAAATGAAAGAAAGTAAGAGAAGAAACAAGATTTAGAGTGGTTCGGCTATCTCCGGCCTATGTCCACTTTGAATTGATCCTTTTATTCCTTTTATACTGTGATCACAATTACATTCCTTTGAATATCAATAACCAAAGTGGCAGAGCCTAGCCAAAAGAGAAGAAGAAGTTAAAGAGAAGCCGAGAAAAAAGTTCCATCTAGTTGCGATGGTGGTGCTATTTATAGGTGTGAGGCTGGAAATATCTGCCTTGAATCTCGGAATATCCTTTCTCAAGTCTAGATGGACCTACATGGTCGATATGGAGTCATTTGGGATCGATCGTTGATCAATCCATAATGAGTTTGTATCGATCATAAACTGCTCCAATTGAGGCGCGATCGATTATGGTGAAAGACCATAGTGAAAAGTCCTTGCTGTCAAAATTTCATGAAGTTCCAATGTGTAGATTGTGAGATATGATCAGTCCAAGTTCGAGCTTGCAAGTGTAGGCTGATGATCTCATATCCATGAAGATTTTTGTACCCATTAGCACCACTCCATCATTTGCTTGTCCATCCGAGTCTTGCGTTTTAATCAATGCAATGTGTTCCGGTCTTTGACTTCTTCTTTCGTATCAATCGATAGGAAATACTTCCAAGTGCAGTTGCCTCCGTATCCATCGGTTGCTTTATTCCTCGCATCGATCCCAGCTTTGATCGATACGATGTGTATCGATCGAAACCATTTTCTCGAGTTGTAATCAAATCCGTATCAGGTCTTCAACATGCTTTGCCATATCCATCTGATCGATATGCATGCATTGATACAAAAACAACAATCCACATCCATCAACCAATATCCTTCCTGGAGCTGCTTGATTGATACGAATATCGTTCGATCCAAACCAAATTTATAGCGCATTTGTGTGTTATCCATATCCTTATCCATCTTGGTAGAGCATTGAAGCTGTTATGCTAAATTCCGTAGTTTTGTACATTTCGTATCCATATCGATCGATATGGAAGTATCAATACAAAATTGTTTTTCATGAGTACTGATCAATCCATAACTTGAGCGTATAAACTCCGTTTGACCTGAAATTCAAAACGTAGGATCACAAAGCCTTGTCTATCATCTTCAATCGATCCCACCTTGGTTGGATCTTGGTCCAGTTTTGATGGTATCGATTGATCCCACCTTGATTGGAGCTTGGTCGAATTTTGACGGTATTAATTATAGCCTTGTTTCTAATCGATCTCTAATCCTGATATCCATCCTTTTTAGCAATTTGTTGATATCCCGGCTTGACCAAAAGCCGGGGTAACATCTTCCCCTAAAGATATGCCTTTTGGTAGGAAGGCGTGTTTTGTGTAGCTTTAAATCCGACATCCTACGTCCATATTTCGTCGATAGCCATATCCTTATCCAAATTCACGACTGCTCCGAGTTGATATCCAAATCTGGGACCACTCCGAGTTATTAGCCAAATCCTTAGCGGTTCAAAGCCACCATCTGAATCCATATCACATCTTAGAATCCAACAACCGAATCCTACGATCTCTCCAGATCATCGATGGCCTCTATGGAACCGTGCTAAGCTCGATCCAAACTTAACGGTTAAATAGGCAGATCCTGTCGCGTCTGACAAAGCAACCTATCCCTTGCACTCTAGCCTTGGTGGAGGCATATAGTGATGTCCTGGTCCTCCTAGACTGATTATAGCCTCTCCAGGATCTTGCTGGATCCCATCCTATCACACTCCAGTGAAGGGGAAACAACGTCGAGCGAGCTGATCCTGTTGCTCTCAGACGAAGCGGCGTCACTCCCAGTACTCTGTTTCGGTATCCCTAGACATTAAGCGATGCCATGGCCTATGTCCCGGACCGATTGTAGCCACTCTAGGTTCTTGCTGAACCTCGATCCAATCACTCTCCAGTGTGGGAAACAACGTTAAGTGAGCCCATCCTTTTGCTTTTCGACGAAGCAACTCACTTACTACACTTCGGTCCTTGTCTCTCGGGACAGAGTCATAAAGCGATCAATTCCCAACTGACTTCCAGTATCCATCCCTTAACTCTCTAGTTAGGGATTTGTTTCACAAAATCCAAATCCACTTATTAAATCCAAATTCCAAATGTTCAATGAGAAAACAGAAAGAAAAAAACTAAGTGTTGCCTCTTCGAGCAGAGCAGTCTACTACCATCTCAGAGCACGCTTGAGAATCGCTCTGGTTGCCTTACATGTGTAAGTGGCAAAGCCGGTTTACTTTAGAAACGAAATCAGAAAGATTATTTGATGACCGAAGCTCAAATCTTGAATTCATCCCTTGCTATCATGAACGTCGGATGACGAGTCATGACCCCAATCCAAGATCATTCCTATTTGGTGCACGCGGTAGCTACTCGTGTTCTACTGCTGTTTTCCAGTTCCTCACAAACTGTGGCAATCTACCACTCCTAACGTGGCAAGTGGCAGCATTTATCTTTGGTACGCCCCTCTAGCTCATGGAATAGGCAGCACTTCCCGCTCCTGCGCTCCCACTTTATGGGAATCCTTCTTTGTGGTTTTCGATAAGGGAGTTGCCCCGTGTTTCCATGTACATTCATTCTAGATTCTCCATCAATTCTGTGTATGTAGTGAATTTGGGTGGCCGGTCTCTCCTCCATTTGTTAGAAATATCATCTCCATCATCCTGCTTTCGCTTTTTTATCGATCCCACGTCCTTCTCCAAACGTTCCTTCACCTTGCTCAGCATTCACCTCCTGCCTTTCAGCGTGTGCATCCTCTAATCGTTTAAACCTTTCCGCCTCATGGTAGAACTCCTCAAGATCCTATGGTAGATCCCGTGCCAATGAGTACATGAACTTAATTCCTTCTGCAATCCCTGTTACCGCTGCCATCAAAATCATTGATGGATCCGAGCAATCCACCGAAGCCATGGCTGTATTGAACCGCATTAGAAAATTCCTTATGGACTCTCTTATCCTCTGCTTCATCGATGCCAATGTCATTACATTCTTAGGTCTTGTAATGTGGACCCTGAATTATCTTTTCCCCATGACTTGATCAATCCACTCTCCAGTTGCTTAAACCAGAGGTAGCTAAATTAGTCAGATACAATAGGAAGCATCTTGCCATAATTTCTTCGAATGCCCCCCAGCACTTCCATATGTCTGATGTATCTAGTTATAAGCATAGTTGGGTCTAACTTCCCATCATAGGCCTCCAGCGTTGGTAGTTTGAAATCTTGAGGGTTCCTTGCATTTTTGATATTCGGAGTGAACGGATTCTGACTAACTTCCTCCAAGCCTCTGCTTGGTAATCTACCTCTCATAATCCTACTATTAATCTAGCCATCTGCTCTTCTCCATCCGAGGGTGGCCTCTTATATGCATTTCCATCCTGTCCCCCATGTCCTGGTGGATATTTTGGGTAGTACTTTTCATGTTGCTCATTCAAGTTTGCGTTGGCCCTTGCTTGCTGAGCATTATTCACGGGCCTTCCAATATCCGATCTTGAGGGTCTTCCCCTAGGCCTTTGCTGATTCCCTTCATGTCCTCCATTCTGGTTCTGGATCTGACCTCCAGGGATTTCTATAGCTCCAACTCGTTGTTCTACAATGCCAGCAGCTGCGGTTTCTCTATTTCCTGGGTTTTGGGTTCCAGTCGTGCCCATTTGCCTAAGGAGATTCAACATCATCTCCTGTTGTCTCTTCAATAATCTCTCTTGCATGGATTCCATCATTGTCCACATCTCATCCCTTGTGATGTAGATGGATGCCTAATCTACTCCTGCTCCAGAGGAAGCCTCTTGCCTTCCCTTTTAATGGCTCCTTTCTAGTAATGTCCTTTTAACTTATTGCCTAACCATGGTTGCTCGTAGATCTGATCCTTTAGCTTTCAAATATGAACTCTAAATCTAATATAGTTGGTGCTAGTCCCTCTCAATGAAAGAACCAAAATGTTTGTGATAAAAATGGTCACAAACCCAAAAAGAAGTGAAGGCACCAGTGTTTACACACAAATCCTTAGTATCCAGTCATAGATCTTAGATCCAGATGATGTAGAGAGTAAAAATTAGGAAATAACAAAATTAAAATGAAAGAAAGTAAGAGAAGACATAAGATTTAGAGGGGTTCGGCTATCTCCGGCCTACTCCCACTTTGAATTGATCATTTTATTCCTTTTATACTATGATTAAGTTACAATCCTTTGAATATTATTAACCAAAGTGGCAGAGTCTAGCCAAAAGAGAAGAAGATAAAGGGAAGTTGGAAAAAAGCCCCTTTTAGTTGCAATGGAGGTTCTATTTATAGGTGTGGAGCTGGAAATATTTTCCTTGAGTCTCAGAATACTCTTTCTCAAGTCAAAACGGGCTGACATAATCGATCTTGAGTCATTTGGGATCGATCCTTGATCGAAACATAGTGAGTTCGTATCGATCATAAACTGCTCCAATTAAGCTGCGATCGATCATGTTGAAAGATCATAATGCAAAGTCCTTGCTCTCCAAATTTGATGAAGTTCCAGCGTGTAGATTATGAGATATGATTGATCCAAGTTCGAGTTTGCAAGTGTAAGCTGATGACCTCGTATCCATGAAGAGTTACGTATCCATCAGCAGCACTCCATCATTTGCGTGTCCATCCAAGTCTTGCTCTATAATCCATGCGATGCATTCTAGTCTTTGATCACTTCTTTCATATCGATCGATACAAATGATCGATATGAAATACTTCCTAGTGCAGTTGCCTCCGTATCCACCGGTTGCTTTATTCCTCGTATCGATCCCAGCTTTGAGTGATACGAAGTGTATCGATCGAAACCATTTTCCTTGAGTCATAGTCAAATCCGTATCGGGTCTTCAACATGCTTTGTTGTATCCATATGATCGATACGCATGTATCGATACGAAAACAATAATCCACGTCCATCAACCTGTATCCTTCCTGGAGCTGCCTGATCGATACGAATTGTATAGATACGGATATCGATCGATCCAAACCAAATGTAAAGCACATGTTTTTGTTATCCATATCTGTATCCATCCTGGTAGAGCATTGAAGCTGTTATACTAAACCACGGAGTTGTGTACATTTGGTATCCATATCGATCGATACAAAAGTATCGATAAGAAATGGTTTTTCATGAGTACCGATCCATCCATTGCTTGAGTGTATGAACTTTGTTTGATCTAAAATTCGAAATGTAGCCTCACCAAGCCTTGTTTAACATTTTCGATCGATCCCACCTTGATTAAAGCTTGGTCCAATTTTGACGGTATCGATTATAGCATTGTTTCTAACTGATCTCCAATCCTAATATCCATCCTTTTTAGCCAATTTGTTGATATCCCATTCTTGCCTAAAAGGCAACGTAACAATAAACTCGTTACATAGTTGTTTAGTCAGCGGATCATTTATTTCTTGTTTTTAATTATTGATTTGGTTAATGACCAGTTCAATAATTACATTAGAACATATTCAATATGAACTAGGTACAAGAATTTTATTCACACTTCTTGAATGTTAACCTCCCTTTCTTTTACACTCCCACCAACGTCACTATCTTCAATAAATTTAGCACTTCCAGTTTCTATTTTTTTGCTTGTATGATTAGGACAATTGAAAATATATCCCTTCGATCTTCCTGGTTTACCAATAAAATGACATGATAATGTCCTTTGGTATAATCTCTTTTCACGGGGGTTATAAATTCTAGCTTCCGTAAGGCATCCCCATACACGTAAATGTGTTCAAGTAGGTTTCCTTCCTGACCATACTTCAAAAGGGGTTTTTGGAACTGACTTACTAGGAACCCGACTTAAGTGTGTACAATGGTTTTCAAGGCACGTCTCCTTAAAATTGTAGGTATTGTAGTCCTACTAATCATACTTTTAACCATTTCTATCAGCGTACGATTAGGTCGCTCAGCTACACCATTCTGCCAAGGTGATCCTGACATTGTTTTTTAGGTGCAGATACCAATTTTTTTAAGGATTTTAGCAAAAGGGATAGGGCATTGCCTCAACTTATCATATCTTCCATAATATTCACTACCTATCTAACCTAATGATCTTCACCTTTTTGTTTAATTGCCTCTCAACTTCATTTATGTATATTTCAATAGCATTTACAGATTGATATTTTTCATGCAATAAGTATAGAACATGGTAACAAGAATAATCATCGATAATGGTAATAAAATATATTTTTTACACTAATGGATGAAATATCAAAAGGTCGACAAATATCTGTATGAATAATTTCAAGTAGCTGGGTGGTTCTCATGGCTCCTTTCTTTGTTTGTTTTGACTGTTTGCCTTTAATACAATTCACACAAACTTCATATCCAGTCTAATCCAGCTTATGGAGTATTCCAACTTTAACAAGCCTTTCAATTCTTGTCATGGATATGTGCCTTAATCTTTTATGCCATAAGTAAGAGAATTATTTTCATTTAGCGTACGTTTCGTACAAATACTACGAAGTTAAAGCCCCGTAAAATCCCCGCTATAGCGCATGGCACTCTTCGACTGCTATGCATTTCAGTATAGTGCTATTAAACAGTAGATCCGCTTTATGCCCCGTTATTTTACGCTACACCCGCTAAACCAAGATTTTTAGCACCTACTTTAGCACATTAATATAAAAAGGTTTATTTGATCATTTCTTTTTCAAAACAAATTAAAAATATTAGGGTAAAGGGCTAATTTTAAGGCATAAGTGCTCGATATAAGTTAGGAATCTGTTGTAATTAACTAATTTGGATTGCATAAGTCATGATATTCTTCCGTTTGTTATATAAAATTAAACAATATTTATTTTTCCAACACAAATGATGTGAGAATGAGAATAAATTAACCTTAAAAAAATCAGTTTTAGATCTAATGAAGCTTTTTTCACCTCCACTATTTTCCGTTATAATCTTTTGCACCCCACCGCTATGGAGCCACTAAGTCCTTTAACTACACGGTACCAATATTAAGATACAAGGTAATAAGGGTTTCATTTATAAAATTCTTGTCTGTATTTAACTTGTATAAACCATCACATTAAATTCCAAAGCAAACTTTAATAGAATTCTTTAATAGACCAAAACCATTATTTTTAAACTTAACCATAAAACCTTTAACAAAAAGTTTTTGGAAACAGAAATTAAATTTCTATAAACAATAGTAACTTAAAATGTTCCATTAAATCTAAATTTACTCTAGAACTCAAAAGCAAGTGAAAGACTCCAATTGCTTCAATTTTTTCTTTTGCTTTATTTCCCATGAAGAGATGATGATCATTTAGGTTTATTTTGTGAGTCGTACCGAATCCCTGCATCGAATTCAAAACATGACACAAAGAACAAGAATCAAACCACCAAGTATTAGAAGGAAAACAAACGTTAATAAAAGGCTTGCCCTATTTTGAGAACCAAGATTTCCTCTTATGACAATCCTTTTGGACGTGATCTTTGTTTTATAGAAGAAGCACTTGTCATTCTTTTTTTCTTCCTAGTAGATCATGATGGTTGTAACATCCAGCTTTTTTGTACGCTTTAAATTGATGATAAACCATACATGTCAGAATTAAACTATAAAGAAGGGCGGATTGTTATGGGGTAAATAAGAAAAGGCAAGGAAATAAAAAAACAAAATAGAATCTTGCAGCGGAACGATAAAATATAATAATCAAATAAATAGTTCATGAAGTTATTTTACAAAAACATTTGATTTTACTTATACAATACATATCAGAGTTACACATACCAGAGAATAATCAATAACAATGCAGCGGAACAATGTGATGCAGTGGAATATAATAAATAATATTAATAAAATCACCGTCTTCGTCCTCCAAAAGTAAGATCTTTGCATCCTGAAATGCTCAGACTGACCGGAGCGAATTAAAAAGACAAAACACTCGAGTCAGAACTAAAAGATCTTATGTAAGTTAAATCAACGGATATAAATATGAGTGGAACGGCGTCAGAGACGTTTACGGGATTTGACATCTCCTATCCAGTGTGAAAGTGAGTGCAGTAACTTAACAGATGCTCGGGAATCACATCTCCTAAGGATCCGTTAAACTATTGACTATGTAGTAATATTTCGCTATTATTATAGTGTCTATAGTAAAATAAACTTACTTTAAAATAGCATTAAGGAGTGACCCAGCGTTCCCCTTAACACGTAATAGTCCCAGTAGTTCATCCAGTATCATGGTCCCTCCTGATGGGGAAGCCACCAGAGGATACCACACGGGCTATGGGAGAAAACTAAACTCGTACAAGGTGCGCTAGAGTAGGAGACACGGCACAACTAGGCAATGCCAAGGTAGATATACCAATTATGCTTTCGGACCGGTGGTAACGCGTAGCAGTTACTACCGCCCACCTCGAGCCACACCTCCAAAATCAGAAGGGCCCCAAACAATCACAAAATAGTAGAATGGTATCGAAGAAGTGTGTCTGATAAAAGGTGCTACCTTCTTAGCCCGTCGATCGCTCCTGTTTTAGCCACCTTATGCCAACTTACGGGAGTCGGGTCCACGTATATACCTCAAAGGAAAAGCCGCCACCATCCTACTTCATTCTGGAATCTCCATTGCGTACACGGTTGTTAAAGTGGTTTTCGAAGTTGGTAGAGAGTATGACAACTTCCGATCCCAGTCTCTTTAACAACCAAACGTTATTATAACTCCGCGGTCTTTTCAAAATAATTTATACTTCAAAACCAGAATATAATATCCATTTCGAAACCATGTAAATACGATATCCTTTCCATTTCAAAAACCAAATCATTATGATATCATTTATATAAAAACCCAAATCAATATAATGTCATTTTGTTTCAAATATATCTCTTTTCCAAAATCATAGCACTTTCAAATTTATAATATTTCGAAACCAAATGCTTGAAATATAACCTTTCAAAACATAATACTATGAATTTCATAGCTTCTAAACCATTCTTCCAAAACTTAAATGGTTTGGATATTCAAACAGTATATAAAATAGAATAGTTTGAATTTGAAATTACTTTACAAAGTAAAATAATTTCCTCGACTTCACAATTTTATTCACTTTAGATTAAATCTCAATTTATAACTTCCATGTAACGACCCAGAATTTTTATTAATTAAACTTTGAATATTTAATTAATTTTAAATATTAATAAGTGGAATTTTTAAGTCGAATAAATTTTATTTCGAATAATTGGATTTAATTGAATAATTAAATTGATAATTTAATATGTGAAAATACAGAAATAATTGAAAATTGGGTTAAATATAATTAAAAATGATTCGTAAAATTTTATTATATCGTATTGAAGTTAGAATGATGTTATAGAACTTTTAAAATCGAATTAAAAGTTTATTTGTGAAAATTGAATAATTCAATATTTAATCGACTAGTGAAATTAGCCAATTTTCGAACAGTCTCAGAATTGGACGAAACTAGTTCCATTGGATCCGTAATAGTTTGTTATTATTGGATTTCAATTTTCGTAGCAATCGGAGTTATCGTTTGACCGTGGCAGCTCGAAACGCATCGAAATTGTTTTTAATATTAATTTAGCGAGTTAAAATAGCCATTTTTCAAACAGTCTCGGATTTTGACGAAACCAGTTTCATCGGATCCGTAATGTGATATTATTGTAAGGTTTCAAATTTCATGTCAATCGGAGTTTCCGTTTGTCCGGTGCAAGCTAAAACGCCTAGAAAATCGTTTAATCGGTTTAATTTAAAATTGAACGTTTATTGCTATAACTCGCACAGATGACCGAATTAGCTCTCGAAACACGTTCCATTGTGTTCGGAACGCGGGGTAAAACTTAGGAACGCCAACCGGCACGCTTCGTTTGGAGTTCGGAAAATTCGGGGTGAATAGTGTACGTCGATTTTTCTATAAAAGCCCCTAACTAATTCATTTTTGCAAAAAGAAGCCAACCCTAGGTCAAATTTCAGAGCCGCCACCTCCATAATTTTCAATGGCTGAAACACACTCTCCTTCTTCCTCAATTATCTCTTCATCCATCAACATTTACAAGAAACTTTCAACATGAAACTTATAGAGCATGAAGAGATCTTGAAGATGAACGGCTATGATCGGAATTGGAGCGACGAGGTGGGGGCTACGTGCCCGCGTTCACCATCAGGTCCGCATGAACTTCAAGGTGCTGGAGAGGGCCGAGTGTCGAGGGGTTCTGGCCGAGCATGGAGTAGGAGATGCTCGTTCGTTTGGCGCTTGCTGATCGAGTTGGAAAGGCTTGTTGATGTCGCGATTTGGAACCCTAATTTGAAGCTTGATGGGTTCTCATGCGTGTGGTACCTATAGAAGAAACATGAAGAAGGGAAGGGGGGTGCGGCTTGATGATGGGGAAAGAAATCCAACGGCCAAGATTGATTTAGATTTAAAATTTATAAAAAATTATGTTGTAAATTGATATATAAAAATTCGTGAATCTTTAAAAATTCATATCTTTTTCATACGAGGTCAAAAACGCGCGAAACCAGTTGCGTTGGAATCGTATGGACGAGCACTACGCTATGGAATTGGATTGGAGTCGGTTGGAGTTAGTGAGAATTTCGGGTAAAATTAAACGTCCGTTTAATTTTATTCGAAATAAATCGCTAAAACGAAATCGAAATCAAGGTGAGAACTTCTCACTCAATCGAATCGGTTTCGATTTTTAATTTTAAATAGTTATATTTAAAATTCTTGAATGTATGTTTGAATGATGATTGTATCTATTGATTGTTAAAATAGACATTATGCGCCGTTAGTAAGCGGATGTTATTTATTAAAAACATATACCGCGAATATTTCATAAACAGTGAAATTGGTATTATTTATGTACTTGGAATTGATTTTCCCACAGTATATAGTGGATGAGACCCTATTGCGCCGTTTATTAAGCGGATAATATTTTAACTCTCATATACCACGATAATTTCGTACTGGAACGGAATTGGTATTGTGCTAACATCTTTGGATGCAGGAAAACAGGTTGGAGGGATCCAACTGGATTCCTCAACAGTATTTATTTGATTATGGATATTTTGATATTCGTTGATTATCATATACGATATATGATATCGTTGTTGTCGTGATTGACTATTTGGTGTGTAGCATCATTGGGCCAAATTTTGGAATTTTAAAATGATTTTAAAGTGATTTATGAAAGTATACGTTATAAAATGTTTTTGGAATTGATTCATATTAAATAAATAAACGTTAAAATTTTGATGTTATAAAAATTATGATTTTTGAGAAATATAGATAAAAGTTGATTTTTTGAGAAATATGGGGTTAATGGTTTTATAAAATAGTTTAGATTGAGATTTCTGAATCTATTATAAAAAGTTTAAAAATAGGATTTATAAAATTTGATTATTTTATAAATTAAAGAAAATGATGAAATTATAAAGGAGTTAAGACGTTTTGAAATAATAATATAAATTGATTTATATAAAAGAATTATAAGATTGATATTTATAAATTAAAATATTGGAATTATAAAACGAGTTTTTATAAGTGTTAGAATGAATTGTGAATGAAGTTCATAAACGAATGAAATTTATAGAATTATAAACGGTGAAGTTATAAATGGAATTTTATAAGCAGTAGGTTTATAAAATTTGTAAGGTTATTAAAAGAATAGATTTTGGATAAATAAATGAATCTTATAAGTTATAAGATTTATAACTTGGAAAGTTTAAAAGAACGATTTTTCTAAATAAATAAATTATAAGCATTTAACTTATAATATGAACTTTTGGTTTGTAATTGAGTTATAAATTGAAATAGATTTATAAAAGGAAGTTGTTATAAAATAAATAGAAATGGAATTTATAAACATTGTTTTATAAATTCACAAACGACTTATTTTGATAAGTAAATTGTTATAACTTATTTATGGAGTTATATTCACATTTTAGATAGTGAATAATCCTTTGAAACAAAATGAATAGAAATGATGAAATTGGTTAACGTAGTATATTCACGTTTTTGAATAGTGAATAATATGTTAAAGAAAATGTTTTGGATGTGATGTTTTAAATAGAATTTAAACGATCTAACGGTGTTTTAAATGTATTAAGATTCGAAACCATAGATTTCAACATTCATTGTTGAAATAGACGTTTTCGAGAAATAGAAGGAAATGATGGACTATAACACTGTTGTTATAGTAAATGATTTCCGAAAGGAAATGTTTTATTTAGTATTGGGATTTATATATATATCTATCTTAAATTCGAATCCCTATACTAGTGATTTTGGGACGTTGTAACGATGTTTTACGTAACATTCGTTTTGACCCAAATAAATATGTTTAAGAGAATGATTTCCTTAAAGAATGAAATATATACTTAATTTCGATTTAAGTATATTGAATATTTTCCAAGTGTTGAAAATAAATGGATTTGTGAATTACTTATTAAATAAGTATGGAAATATTTTCCAATGTGAAATTAAACGTTTTGAGAATTTATCTTTTTGAAGAGAAATTGAAAATGAATAATTGGAATCGTTTATTCATAAATAATTTGAAATATAAATTCACTATGGAATTTATAAAAGAAAAGGGGAATTTGTTTAAAAATAAATATTGATTTATTTTTGAAGTATGGGAATTAATTTACGGATTTGGAACGTAAATATAAAGTAAATCGTTAAGGATTTATTTAATTGGTTTAAATGAACCATGTTGAAATGAAAGTATTTCCGCATAAGGAAATGTTTGAAATTTGTTTTCAAAAGTGGTAAAGGTGAAAAGTGATTTTGAAAATTGTTTTCAAAATGGTTGAAGTGTAAAAATTATTTATCTTGTAAAGATATTTTTGGGAAATAAATAATTTGGAAAATTATTTGGAATCTGGTGATATGTGCATATCCATTGATAGTTCAATAACCGACTATCAATATTTACCTTTGAATGGGTATTTGTTGTGATTTGCTTGAATTTGAATGCCACACTTATTTTTAAATTATTGCGCTCGTTATTCGGATTACCCATTCCGAATAGTGATACGACGTAATGGATAGCATTGATGACCGGTGTTGAAGACCGGATATTTTTGAAAACGGAAGGATTACCGTCGAATGTTTCTGCACCGAATGGCCCCGGTATAGAAATTCCATATGTGATGGGAAGTCCGGAAGTGATTAGTGAATATCCGGATTGCAAGGACTTCTTTGTAAGTGCCTTCGGTTCTGTTCGATCTCGGAACAGACTTGTATGGATAGTATGTCTGACATTACAGATTGAGATATAAAGCTAATTTCTTTCAAATATATTTCTGTTGGTGGCGGAGAATTTATTCTCTTAGCTTAACACCCTTCTCTGAGACGTACGAGCTCAGAGGTTATGTAGTTGAAGGTTATCAGCGATATATTCCCAATTTGGTAATGTGACATGCTGAGTGTTGTTGTGAAATGATCATTGTTTGATCATTTGTGATATGATCATTTGTTTGATCACTTATCTTTGTGATCATTTCTATGATCATTTGTTGACCCAAAGCACAGCTTTTGTATAAAGCGTGGCTTTGCGGACGAGACTTCGTCGAGCCTCACACCCCGGAATGGTCAAAACCGGAAAGATGCGGCAAGGTTACGAGGGGTAGCTCCCTTTAGGGTATGTGCATTTCCTTCTGGAAAAGGGTGGTATCATGGTATGGAGCCCAGATACTTACTCATGTTGAAACACTTTATTTATGATTGTGTGATGTTGGTTACGAGCGCTCGGTTAAAGGTCCCAAAGGACGGGGGGATGGCATACTCGTGTCAGTAGTTACCAAGTTAGGGGTAACCCGGCCTTGTGTTGGCAGAGATCCGGTTTGGTTCTCGGGGACGTCCTTCCAGAGGCGTTCTCATGTGGCAATGGGAAGTTCCTTGGCCTGACCATTCGTTGGAAATCCAAAGAAACAATACGATCTTGTACGGTTTTAGTTGTATAACCTGCCATGGAATGTGGCGGTAACCTGCTATTGAACATGGTAGCTATAGTAAGCATAAGTGCGAAATGTCTATGCTGGCTAAGATTTATATCTTTATTTTCGAAATGATTTTTCCCTACACTATGCACTAGTAATAATATCAAATGTTCTTTTAAATGCGTATCAAGCATCTTTGACTATCATAAGGAGAAATCTCCTTCGATTCTGCGTTTGCATTGCGTGTGTGTGCGGGAGGCCTTATGGTAGTCTCATTTTTAAAAGCATTGCGAATTGACTTTAAAAATATTCCTCTATTTTGATTTTAAAGATAAATAAACTATTTTGAGTTCTCACACCAGTCACATGACTGACTCGGAGTTTATTGTTTTCCTTCCTAAACTCTGGGTGCCCACCAATTTCCACACAGGCAGTCAAGAGTTAAGGTTTATCAGGATATTCTGGAAATTCAGGAGTTGCTGGAGGCAAGATGGATGACATGGCGTATTTACTAGTATATAGTATTTCTTTTTTCCGCTGCATTGTTTGTTGTTGGTGTACACTCTGATGATATGATGTAATGTAATGTAATGTAATGTAATAACTGATATAGTTCTTTGTTTAAAGATTATTCATTTATTTATTATATGTCGTTCCGCTGCGATTGTGAGATTCTGATATTGTTCTGTTGTTTTCTTCTGCTCCGTTCTATTTTCTATCCTTTCCTCTCTCCTTCTACCTTCTTCTTTTTCTTTCTTTTTTCTTAAAACCCTAAGTGTTCGGTTTTCCATCATTCGATTGCTCGGCAGTTGATACAGTGAACGTATTGATGTCAGTTTTCGAAAGTCGAAGAATCGGGTCCTTACATTTCAACTCACTTTCAGTTTCAATAAACCATTTCAATTTCAATATATTTCAAACTTTGAGTATCAAACAATTTCAAAACTAAGGTTAGTAATTACGATTCGACAATTCAATGTTCTAATATTTAGTTTTGAAATATTTGCATAATAAATCCATTATCATTTAAATAAAACTCAAATTAAAAATAACTAAATATTTCCTTCAATTATTTATACTTGAAATATTCTTTTAATTCATCTTCAACCAAAAATCTAATAAAGAAAATCATACCTTTAACATCTCAATTTTATTAATTTCCAAATCAGTTTCACATTTATCGTCCCACCTTATTCTCATTTAAGTTATTATAAGCTGTAGAAATATAATTTAAATAAATACTTAGCCATAATATATCTTAATAAAATCAATCTTTTTTATTAAACTTCTTTTATACTTTAAACCAATTTTATAATAGCTTAAAACCAAGAATTTAACTATATATAAAATAACATTTATAAAATATCCAAATCAATATCTCATAAATCCATATATTTCTTTACAAAACCTTAAAAATCATTTCAAAATATTTTTATATATAGACCATGGTGTTTGTATATAATTTTCTACCCTATGGTCAAGTGATACGGATATTTATCATTTCATTCTGTAATTTAAAATAAAAATATGGTTATATATCATTTCAAACCGCAATCCCGAATGAAATAAAAATACATAACAACTTGCAGTTTATAACAATATAAAATACAACATCCATTCATCCAATATCAATCATCAACCATTTATCACAATCATCATCCAATCCAATCAATAACATCAATGTAGTATAGATAATAAATAACAGGCATTACTGGCAGTTTATATTCAAAAATAAATTAAATAACTATTTAACTGGAACTTTATATGCAATAATAACTTAAATAACTATTTAACTGGCAGTTTAGATACAATAATAAATTAAATAACTATTTAACTAGCAGTTTATATGCAATAATAAATTAAATAACAATTTAATTCAAATTCAATCAAACTGAGATGATGACTAAAAATATGCCAAACGGTCATAAATAAATTTCTAATCACATCATAAATTGGTTTAACAAATATAAGAATTTTAGAAGTTGTGAGTGGGTTGAAACACTCACCTTTTGAATTTAAATTGAAATTAAATTCAGTTTAAACCCAAAATTTAGACAGTCTCAGAATTCGTCCAAACCGGCATGAAAATGTCTAGAATTTTAACACGAACCTAGCGGAGAAAACCGCGCGTGAATTGGACCTTGTATGTAAAACTTATAGCGATTAGAAGATTAACGATTTAAATTAATTAAACAAAAAAAATAAACAATTGTTACTCACCACGTCAGCACTAACCATCTTCCCCTGAAACCCTAGCCACGCACACAAAAACCCAGGCAAATTTTTCAAAGGCACGAACCCCACGCACCCTCAACGGTAGTAACACGCCGCATTGCCTCATGTGGCCTTGCGCCCACCACCAGAACGCCGCGACCCTGTCACAGCCATGTGGCCCCCCACGCGACTGCCTCACATTCATCGCCGGTCGAGAAACCACTCACAGCCGCCACCAAGCTAAACCCTAGTCCAATTATTATGCCCAATCCAACCGTCAATACGCTAAATGAAGCATACCGATGAACTCCACTCGGTGATCTCGACAAAACCCACAAATCAAATTGGCGATCGGTTGCAGTCAATCGCGATGAAAAGAATGGCCGAGAATTAATTCATGATTTCTGGACAAACAGAGACCCGAATTGAAAAATAGACAGCATATTCAACTTGCGCTCATCGAGATCTTTCCGATGATATAAAATATGATATAGTTTGAAGAGTTTGAATTTTTGGCTTTGAATTTTTTTTGAAATTGCAATTGGAGTTTAGGGTTTATAGCTATTGGGAAGAGGAGGAGCTGATGGGATTGAACGTACAGAAAAATGAACATAAGGAATAGGCTAGGGTTTATAACTGGATATATATAGACAGAACAAAATAGAACAGATGGGCTCGATTTGGTTCGGAAAATTGAACGATATATGGCCCAAAAGGCCCGTTTCGACTCCGGAACGAAATTGGGTCAACCCATATATCAAAATAGATGTTTTTGAATATTTTAAACGCAATGGAACAGGTTTCAAGTTCAAATTCCATCGCATGAAGAAGTTATGCAAATATAAAGTTATTTCAAATTGATTTCAATTCATTGGTTTCCAGGCGTTTCGAGTCCGTATGATCAAACGACAAGTCTGATCGCTACAAAACTTGAAATGCTACAATAATTCACCGTTATGGATCCGATGAAACTGGTTTTGTCGAAATCCGAGTCGGTGGCCAAAATGGCTATTTTCTAATTAATTAAATAAAATAATATTAAATTAATTATATCAAATTTCAATTCAGATTTGATAAATCACAATTTCTCTTATTTTAAATTACTTGGCCATTTACCATAATTTAACCCAAATTTAGATGCATCAATTTCAGCGTTAAATTCCATTTTTATTAGATTCAGAAATTATAAACTTAACTTCCAAAAATTCTGTTAACTTACTTTTCATTCTATTATTCAATTCATTGTTCTCAAATGGATGAAATTAATATTGGACACATGATCTATTACATTAGTATTCTCCAATTTCATCTTAATTTTCAATTAACGTAATATTTAACTTCATTTACAATAAATTCATTTATTAAAATTTGAGTTCCAATTAATTATAATAAAATCCAAATAACTTTGACTTTATTCAGTTTCAATCTTTATACTAAGTCCATTATTACTCTATACCAAGTTCCTATTATTTACCCTTCATTTACTTAACATTTAAATGAAATTGATTTCCAATAAATTCATTGACAAAATAATTAGGTAATCTATAATAATTGTTATCATAACCTTTAATTTACACTTAAGTTTATTTTATATTCAACTAATTATCATAATACTGAATTCATCCAATTACCATAAATTACACTAATTCATTTATGTATACAACACTTTCCCTTATTTACTTATTTTAAATTTTTCAGCTAAGTGCAACAATTTACACTATTTCATTACTGGGGTTTCACTCCAATTGTCAATGATTAGTTTCTAATAACCATTGCTATAATTCATTCTTAACATTTACTTCAATATAAATTATAAAAAATTATTTCTTTCTAAATTTAATTACAAAAATCTTATTAATCTAACCAATTTAATTATCGAATTTTACGGGTCGTTACAATGGTTCTCCTTGATGAGATGGTCTAGGACTTTTGTTAAGGCCCTTTCCACTCTTCTTCTTAAAACCATCTCCTTTAGTTGTCAGATTTTCCATATTTTGTTTAGTCACATGGTCGTCCTGCTGTTAAGTCTTCCTTCTTCCTAAACCAGTGTGCTTTGCAAATCGTTCACATTCTACTTATCTTTTATAATGTGGTAATTGATTTGCAAAGACTCATATCTAAAAGAAAGGAGTTAAGGATTGGATGAGAAAAGAGTCATCCATAGTCGTGCTCAAAACACTAAGTTTAATAGCCAAATAGGTCATATCAATTATGCGCTCATTCATTGTTTGAGTGCCATCAAACCTCATTATGGTCAAATCTATCATAAGTTTCCCAGTAAAGAATTTATCAGCAGAATGGAAGTGATCTTTGATGTTGTTCAAAAACTCTTTCTCTTCGTTATTTCAACTGGGGATGTTTAAATGTTAGGTGTTATGCACATACCATAATAGCAAACCTATTTGATCATGACCATGCATCATGAACAACTATCGCTTCCTCACTGCCTGTATTGTTAATAACAGTGGGTTTGTCACTCATGGTAGATGTGTCTAGGTTAAGAATTCCCAAGCTGAACAATATTTGCTCGTTCCATTCAGAAAAGTTAGTGCCATTATATTTGGCATAGGATTGAGCTTATGATAATCGGTTGAGAGGAACTAGAAATTGTTAATAATGTTTACAAAATTAAATTTTTACACATAAATATAATATCAAGGATCGATAATGAATTGTTGGTTAACCCATAATTGAAAATTTTCTTAGTGAATACAAATGTTATAGAATCTAGAATCTTTTTTAATCATCACATAATATTTTGGATTGTAAAGAAATTTGCCTTTATTTTATTTATCATGGCTCAATAAGTTTGAAAATTTTGTTTATCACTTGAATGTTAAATTCCATGACTAACAGAGTTAATATCAACTTTTCAGGTTTACAATATTTTTAATTTTTGTTTAATGTGGGATATCATATTTTTTGTACTTCAACTCAAAGTACAACAAAAATAGATTATAATTAACATAAGTATTGTAAGTATTATCTATCATGTAGTCGTAGCTTTTATTTGGCCTTTGACTTAAGTTGTAATGATAATTTCTTACACTATATGACTTAATATATCCAGGCAAACATTAATATGAATAATTTATATGTAATCAACATAATTTCACCTACATCTAGATATCGATAAATGTCTTAAATAAGAATTACATGGACATATGTATTTTGAACACAAATACATGAATTTTACCAAAAATTGATTTTTTTTAGCAGTAATGAAAAAGAATTATGCAATAAATTCAGAACCTTTTGCGAAATCTTAATATTGGTTTTCTGTTAATACTTGTGAGCCTAACATTATTTCCTTAAATGGATAAACTAGGATTATGAGGGCTTTACAAAACTAGGATGGCCCAGAAAAATTATATCAACAGCCAGAACAAAAAAATTAGCTGAAAGCCTTTTACTGCATTCAGATTCATCATGAAATTATCCATTTATGGATAGTATGAGATTGTTAGAACCTCGCTCTCATATCATATCTTAGGTTTATTTACATAAAACTACCTCAGAAAAGGGCTTTATTTTAATACAATCACAATTAAATAATCAAACGAATCACTTACCTTTCTCCATACTAGCGACCGATTTGAAGCTTTGGAATGGTATACTTCCTCTTAAGAGACAAGCAGAAATTATGTCTTTTATAATTTTGGAATTGCACTCTATTGCTAAAATAAACTGTGTGTTATGAGTATATCAAGATGGTGAAGATATCTCAGTTTATATAGTGGGAGAGGGCCAAAACCTTATGTATCGATAACTCAAAGACGTTACGAGTCTTTCATTATTCCAATGTATTGATGACTCAAAAATGTACGAGTCAATCTTTATTTCACAAAACATTATATGAATCAAAATATAGTCAAAATACAATATTTAATATTTATCATGCACCCCTATTAATTAATGAGACTACATATTGTGAAATTACATTAATGTGCAATTTCAAAAGATTTAAAGAAAAATAAATATTAATTTATAAAACTTTGGAAACTAAATAATTATTGGTTAATTTCCAACAATTTGCTATAAATTAATTGATATATTTTTTTGAATAGCAAGCAGGGCTGAATGGACCCTTACCATCTTTATTAACCACAAAACAAACACAAACAAAATGTGAGCAATAACAATCTAGAGCTCACAAAAGAGAAAACAAGGAAACTAAGAAGAAGAGAAAGAAGGACTGAAAAACAACTTGACAAAACTAACACAAGATAATAAACAATACCCTAACCTAGAGAGCTATACACAATATGATGAGAAGACTTTTCCTTCACCCTAGAAATTATAATGTTTATCAAGGCACTTTCAAGCCTCATATTATTGTCAAATACACGTGAGTTTCTCTCATCCCATATCACATGCACATACACTTTCAGAATCAATAAAAGCCTATATGAAGTAGCATTCTTCCATCTTGTTTTTCTAAACACTCTGTTCCATTCTGCATCACCATATAGAATAGGCTCAGAAAAACCACCACTGTAGAGACAAGCTTTCCAAATTCTATTAGTAACCAAGCATTCAAAGAAGAGGTGAGACCCACCTTCAATATAGTTATTACAGAAAACACACATCAAGTCAACATTATAACCTCTCCTACATAATTTATCCTTGGTCATATGTGCATTTCTTAGGACTTTCCAAAGAAGGAAGTTCAATTTTTGTGATGTTATTGGGTTCCAGACTCTTGCATGCCATCTAAATATATGGCTATCGTCATGTATTATCAAAGCTTTATAGACTCTAGCAATGGAATGCTGTCCATGATTAGCTGCCCAGACATACCCATCATCACCAATGGGGAGCTTCATGCATTGCACTTCATCCCACAGCCTCATGATGGTAGGGTTAGAGGAGTAAGGGAGAGTTATATCACCATTATAATAATAATCAATAGCCCTAGCATTCAAGGGGATGCCAGTTTGATTTCTCTGATCATAGGAGAGCAGATCATACAAAATAATTCCTCTTCCTACCCATGGTTCAAACCAGAATTTAGCAGTACTGTCAGGGCCAAGCACAAGCTGAATATGAGGGAGTAAAATGCCCCTGAGCTTAAGAATTGATCTCCACACCCAACCACACAGAGGAGAGGGTTCCATTTTCCAGAAGTTTTTATTGCCAAGATGATGTTGCCTTGCCCACTTAACCCACAAACATGGTTTTTCATTTATCAAATTGTAAAAATGCTTAGAAAAAGCAGCTTGATTCCAAGTTCTCATACATTTTATTCCCAATCCACAATATTTTTGTGATTTCTCCAATTTAGCAAAGGCAATTTAGCAAAGGCAAATTAATTGATATTTATGAAATACTAATTATAAAATTTTATTTGATGTGCATTGAACAATATTAAATAGCATATATATATATATATATATATATATATATAATCTATAAATAAACTGATCAATATACAATATCGATATGCGTTTAAATTAGATTTAAATACAATGAATATTGCTAGGGCTTGGAATTATTTTGAGGCCTGTACGAGGGCTTGGATAACCGCCTATAGATTGGCCTAGTAGTGGCTGACCATTTGATGGCTTCTATGAAGGGTTTTAAATTAAAAGAAAAGAGAGAAAAGTAAGAGAAATAAGAGTACAATACAAGAAAAATGATTTTGATAGCCCATAGTTACAGCGTTTTTGGGGTAATATGTTGTCTGCTTATTCTTTAACAGTTAGGTTTAGGGCAATAATTGTGGCAATAACCTAACTCTTAGAAAAAATTCCCTTCATATTTCGACCTATTTCCCCAAACTCATTAAAAATCAAACCCCTACCACTCCATCTCTAAATCACTAACAGTCCATCTCACCATTGCCTCCAATTTTTCCCTCGCACAATCCCCTTCTGAGCCCATCAAGCTGCTACCATCTCCCTCTGAGTCCATTAAGATTCCACCATCCTATCCCCCTTTAACTGCATCAAACCGCTTCTGCCCTATTCTCCTCCAACTCCATCTATTAGCTATGTGACGACCACCATACACCACCGGCACCCAATATATGTAAGATAGTGCACTGCTGACGTGCCGATCAATGTAGAGCAATCATCAAGGTTTAAAATGAAACAGAACATCACAGAACCTGTAGTATATCTCACAATGCATGAAATAGAATATAATATCATAGATATAAAACAAAAGAAACGATAATAACTCGTTTAAATAGAGTTTACACAAAGTTATACATCATGAAATAGAGTTTACACAACAGAAGTAAACTCGTTTAAATGTCTTCTACAAATAATAAGAAGCAAGCACTGCCAAGGCTCCATAGCATTGCACAGCAAAATAAGCATAGAAATCCATATATAATACGAGATAGCTCCCTCAAGTTCGTCTTCTACATATCTACTACGTCGCACCTAGATTTGCTATATAGTCCACTCATTTAAGAGCGCCTGAGATAATAAGAAGCAAGACATAAAGCCTTTAGTCAGACAGCAGCCAGTTGTGAGCGGTAAATTAATCTCAAAATTCTATATTAGTCGATATAGTAAGGAACAAAAGTATACGAATCATACATGACATGTCCCTGTAGCAAAAGGGTGAGCACATAATAACTTAATATGTTGCTCTAAGTGTCATAACGGTGCAATACAACTAAGTATGATGATCGGTGTCTAGGTATCCCTATCTCTAATACCAATCTTCAATGACTACTCTAAAGTGATAGACTATAAGGAGAGAAACCAAAGCAACCATAACATCCATCAAACAATCCTCACTATCACTCTATGTACTCTAGATATATGATAACTCATGACCATTTTACTGCTAGGGACTAATGGCTATCCTGGTCTTCAGTGCACTCTCTTTGGCTTGATGTTAATACTAGACCCATTCAATTAGTCCAGAGTACAGAGATCCATTCAACCGATCCGGTATAACTTTCAACATACCCATGAGCCTCCTCACGTTACCCCAACATTGAGCATAACAAAAAAAGCTCCAAGTGTCAACGATTCCATAGCATGCATATCCGAGCCCTTACCTATGCCCTAAATAGCTTCCATTATCATGGAGGAATCATTCTACATTCCCCCACTCAACGGCTCCTTTCAATGACGAGCCATCACCTTCGAGGAACCATTCTACATTCCCTATTCTACGACTCCTTTCTACATCAAGCTGTCTTCTTTGGAACCTAACTCCATTCAACATCAAGTTACTATCTGAATACTCTAAATTTCATCGTGTTGTTAGATCGCCATCAGTCATCATGCGAACAAACCAACATATCCAACATGACTTCTAAACCCCTGTACCAACCTCCGAAGTTCCACACCTACAGGACCAAGTAGGAGAGCTTGGTATCGACCTTTGGACTAGGTACCGACCTTTGTACTTGGCCAACTATTGGCCAAATCTCTTGCCGTCCCATTCCTTACCTCTAGTGCTTCTTGCCCATATGCTTTGTCCCCGACCTCTCTGCTCCAAATCAAGTCGTCATGTCTCCAAAGCACCCTATTTCGAATCCTAGAAATAAGTTGTCATAGCCTCAAGCACTTAGCCAATCTTCGGTCCATCACATTAAGCGACCTCTACTAGCTAACATCTCCCCTCTCCTAAGTCATTGTCGAAATGAACAAACACAAAGAGTTCGGTACTGACCCCTCAAGTCAGTATCGACCTCTCAAGTCGATATTAACCTCTATGCTTAAAGACTTTAGAGTTGTGATTGGATCACATGCACTTCCCATGCTCCAGAATCTGCCTTTCGAGTTTCATCCAATTTCAACCAATTTTGCCTTCGATTTTCCCAATCTCTCAACCTAGTTACCTAACATCCAAAATACTAGCAAACAATATTAAAGCACAACATATAATCATGGAATAGCATTCACATACATCCGCTCATACAACAAATAATGGAGAATGTGACCATCAAACTAGTTTCACTCTAAATCTAAGTTATACATTAGCATATGCATGTATAAATGATGGGACTTTTACTATCATGTGAATATGAGTATATAGATTACAAAACCAATTTTAAAGCCATTTCAAAATCTCAAGTTTTTTGTCACAAACATTTATGAATAAGCGGTTAAAGTTAGAAAACCCTTTTTAGATCAAAATCAAATTAAAGACAACCATTTTAAACTATATAAACAAGTATAGATCAGTAAGAGATCAAAAACACTCGCTAAATACCTAAAATACCCAATTTCTTCCCTAGATCAAAAGTGCACAGTAAGTAAGAAGGATCCAAATAGTTAAAAATGATAATCTCTAGCTTCTATGTATTAATCCAGTTTCTAATCAATGATTTGGCTAAGATTAGTAAGGAAAAGATGTGATTTTTAATTAAATTAGAGCTAATGGAGGTTTGGATCTGTTTTGAGGAAGAAGGAAATGACTTAGGTCAGTTTCTACAACCTTCTATTAGTATAAATTTTAAATTGGGTTAGTTGGCCTAAGCACGAGCTCAGTTAATTACCCACTAAAACCTGCTAGTAGTAATTAAAACTTAAAAATGAAATAAATTTCAAACAACAAGTTCGTTTTTCTATTATGGCCACTCGTCCGAATGATAACCATATCCTGAAGTAATGTAAATGGTTTAAGACCCTAATTTGGCAACAATCAAAAATTATAGTCCAAATAAGATTCTAAGGGTCAAAATGGGTGCATGGAAATTCGTTAAAAATCATAGATGTGAAAATTTTCCCTAAGAGCCACTTTCCAAAATCTTAGAGTGATACGATCTCATATGAATAAAGTTAAAATATTTTAGGGTCCTTCAACATGTAAAACATGGTATTTCCACTCTCTTCCCTTAGGAATTCGACCCCAAAATCCCTAAAGAAACACAAAGAAATCAATCGTAGTTACCCCGCATGCCTAACAATCATGTATATCATCAAACATATCAAACAAGCAACCATGCGATCAATAATATATGTAAACTCGTCCTAGCATGCGGGATACTCAACTACCCTATATATTATTGAAAGTGAAGGTAAATATGATAAACAATGGGCCTTATCATGTGAGGAGCTGTGGATGTATGGCCCACATACTCTCATCGGTTTCCCATGTGCAATCTTCTTTACTTTCACCCCACTGAATGTTCACTTGCTCCACCGACTTCCTCCTAAACTATTTCATATCACGCCCGACAATACGAATCAGCCAACGAGGCCTCAAAGCTTCTGCTTCAATCTTGATATCATCAAGTAGATCTGGTGCAATCGTCATGCATGAGTTCCACATAAACTTCCACACTAGAGAAACATGGAAGATGTGTGCACACCTACCATTTTCAAAGGTAAGTTGACCCTATATGCTAGGTACCCAATTCTCTCAACTATCATAAAAAGACCTATGAATCTTGGTACCAACTTCCTCTTGCTACCAAATCGAATAACATTTTTCAAAGGATAAATTTTTATGAATACCATATCTCCAATTGAAAATTCTAAATCTTTATGGCTCCTACCAGCGTGACTCTTCTGAAAGGGGGTGCGGATTAAGGATCTTAAGGCTAATTTAACATTAAAGGGAGGGTGAATAGTATTTAATGAATTCTAAGACTTATATGGACTAATTTAAAATTATGACACAAACAAATGTAGAACTTAATCACAAAACAATCATAGAATCAAACACATATGCAGAAAGTAAATAAAAAGCAGCAAACGGAAAGAACACACCGAATTTTATACTGGTTCGGAGTTACCCTTCATCTAGTCTTGTGCCAAGGCAAACACCTCATATAGATTTTTATTATACCAATGTCGAGATTACAATCCTCAATTTCTAAAGGCCTTGAAGTACCCTCCCATCTCACGAGTCCGGGATAAACTCTCTTGATTTAAGGGACTCTAGATCACCCAATTGATTTCCAGGAACAACCACACCTTATAGAGAGACTCGATAAACTTTTGATTACAAATTGATCATATAACTCTGAATAACACAATGACCTTGGAGAGAGGGTAGATAATCAAACAAGAATGAGATTCTAATTTGATTCATTTGAGAATTAGGCAGAATTTCGGCACAGAATTTCGGCACGATCTTAAAAATATGAAAATTATAGAATATGGATTTGTGGAGAAGAAGAAGTGAAGAAGAAGTGAAGAAGAAGTGAAGAAAATTAAAAATTAGTTAGTTAAAAAAAATCATTCATGAAGGCTATTTACAAAGCACCAACGGTTATAACCATTCATGAAGCGATTTAAACGAATAGCCACTTCTTTTGAAAATTGAAACATGTGAATTCAACGGCCACCATGTCAACATGGGGTATCCCATGATGTCGACATCCCTATGTTAAAAACAATGTAAAATTTGTTTTGAAAATGAAGTTTAAAAAAAGAGTTTATTTCAAAAAAAAAATATTTTAAGGCTAAAACATCTTTTTAAAAATCATTTGAAAAATATAATTTTAAGGCTAAAATATATTGAAAAGGCAGTTTTGAAAATCAATTTGAAAAACCATTTTGAAGTAGTTTTGCAAGCTTCTTCCTGTAGAATATCTCATCATATCAGGACTCGAGAACTTGTACAAAACCAAGATGTTCGTGGGTTTGTAAGCCACTTGTCGTAGGTTTATAAGCTACTTGTTATGGTTTGTAAGCCACTAAGAAGGTAGAAATAGGTTGCATCCCAAATGAAATTAGAAATGAATATTTCCATGCTATTATGAAGTTTTAATAAAAACTAGACACATATCTTGAAATCTTGGTCTTGATACTCATGAGTCTTCAAACTTGATTTCTTCAGTCTTGATCTTTATACTATACAGTCTTCAATAATCAGTACCTGCCTTATATATATCCTACATAACAACATTCATATATATCTAAACAATAGTGTTAGTATATAAGTTATAATAAAATTAGTTACAAAGGTTGTTGTCATCAAAACCACTATCTCCATTTCCTAACAATCTCCATTTTTTTAATGATGACAATCTTATAAAATAAACTTACCACTTCGATAATGCCATAACTCCCCCTTACACCAACAACTCCCCCTTACTCCAAGCCTATTATTTATATAACTTCTCCCCTTTGTCTTAAACAGAAAATAACCTATAAACCTTGAACTTAATAGAAAATGAGACAAACAAACATATGATATAAGAATAGTAAAATATAGCATCCTAGCTAGAATTCATGTTTCTATACATCGAAGATTGTATTTAGAAGAACACTAATTAAGATACCACTTATATACAAATTAACAAACTAATATACAATCAAGAAAATGAAAAAAAAAAGCGCTTAACAAGGACCCTTAACTATTGGTGACTTAGTTATAGTTAATCCAAAATCTTTTAAAGTTTGTTGCATATATATAACTTGAGAACAAGCCAAAGCAGCAGATATATATTCTGCTTCAATTGTTGACAAAGATACAGTGTTTTGCTTCTTACTAAACCAGGAAACCAAAAAATGTCCTAAAAAGTGACAAGTTCCACTTGTACATTTTCGGTCTTATTTACAACCAGCGTAATCAGCATCCCAATATGAAATTAAATCAAATATATCATTTTTAGGGTAAAATAAACCATAATGTAAAGTATGTTTTACATATTTTAAAATTGTTTTAACAGCTTTTAAGTGAGTTTTTTTAGGCTTAGATTGGTATCTTGCACAGAGACAGACACTATGCATGATGTCAGGATGACTTGTTGTTATATAAAGAAGCGAAACAATCATTCCCGTATATAATTTTTGATCAGCATCTTTTGATTTATCTTCTTCACTTAAAGCTGCATTAGTTATCATTGGAGTTGGTTTCCCACCAGAAGTGGTCAATCAAAATTTATTAACTAAATCCTTGGCATATTTTTCTTGACTAATGAAAATTTCTTTATCTAATTGTTTGATTTGAAGTCCTAAGAAGAAACTTAGTTCTCCCATATGACTTATTTCAAATTCTTTAGTCATTATATATGAAAATTCTTTATTCACTATATTATAGTTGATCCAAATATTATATCATCTACATATATTTGTACGAATTGAATATCATTTTTGTTTCTTTTAATAAAAAGAGTTGTATCTATTTTACCAATTTCAAAACTAGATTGTAGTAAATAAGATCTTAATATCAGGCTCTAAGAGCTTGTTTCAGACCATATAAAGCTTTCTTAAATTTATATACATGATTTGGAAATTTATTATCTTCAAAAAGTGGAGGTTGTTCAACGTAAACATCTTCTTTTACAAAACCATTTAGAAAAGCACTTTTAACATCCATTTGATATAACTTGAAATTACTGTAGTTTGCGAAAGCAAGTAGAATCCTGATAGCTTCTAATCTTGCTACGGATGCAAAGGTTTCATCATAATCAATTCCTTCTTCTTGACAATAACCTTGCGCGACTAAACGAGCTTTATTTCTCACGACCTCACCAAGTTCATTCATTTTATTTTTATGAACCCATTTTGTTCCAATTATACTTTTACCCTCAGGTCTAGGAACAAGTTCCAAAACATCATTTCTGGTGAACCGATTCAATTCTTCTTGTATAGAAAGAATCCACGAATCATCAATGATGCTTCCTTTGGATTTTTTGGTTCAATAGTTGATGTAAAAGTTACATTACTCATACTATTTAGTTGATTTTTTGTTTTGACTATAGATTCAATATTTCCTAGTATATTTTCCACATGATGATCTTTTAATAGCCTAATTATTTTTATTAGGTTGAATGATTTCACAATTAGTTTCATTAGGTTCATTATTCAAAGATACAAAATCTTGTTCATCTTCTATTTGTACAGTATCTTTAAAAATTTCATCAAAAGATACATGCATTTTTTCTTCAATAGTGTTAGTTTTTAAATTATAAACTCTAAATGCTTTACTTCTATTAGAATATTCGATGAAGATACCTTTGTCGGATTTAGATTCAAATTTAGCTAAATTATCTTTTGTATTAAGAATAAAACACTTACTACCAAAAAAATTAAAATAAGCTACTATGGGTTTCTTATTGTAAAGTAATTCATATGGTGTTTTATTAGTTAATGGTCTAATTAAAATCCTATTTAATATATAACAAGCTGTAGCGACTACTTCAGCCCAAAAGTTTTTAGGTAAGTTACTATCAGAAAACATTGTTCTAGCACACTCTTGAATCATTCTATTCTTACGTTCTACCACTCTGTTTTATTGTGGAGTTCTTGGACAAGAGAAATTATGAGTAATTCCTTTTTGATTACAGAAATTCTCAAAATTTTCATTTTCAAATTCTCCACCGTAATCACTACGAATAGTTTTTATTTTTATAGAAATCGAATTCTTTTAGCAAAATTATTAAATAATTCAAAAGCATCACTTTTAAGTTTAGGAAAATTAACCAAGTATATTTAGAATAACCATCTACAATTACAATAACATATTTTATATGATTAATTGGTTGAACTTAAAAACGGAACAAATAAATCTAAATGAAGTAATTCTAGAGGTTTAGATGTAGAAATCTTATCTTTTAATTTAAATGAACTTTTCTTAAGTTTTCCTAATTGGCAAGCATATCATATACTATCTACTTTAAAGTTTAACTTGGGAAGACCTCTAACTAAGTCAAGTCTTGATAACCTAGATAACAATTTGAAATTAAAATGACCAAATCTTTTATGCCAAATCCAAGGGTCACTTGTATTAGCCAAAAGATATAAGTTATCATTTGAAACTTTCATAGTAAGGATGTAAATGTATTTCTTCCTAATTCCTTCAAAGATAATATTTGACTTATTATCTTCATTGTGACGCTTATCTTTTTCAAATTTAATTTTAAATCCTTTATCACATAGTTGACTTATACTAAGCAAATTATGTTTCAAATTCTAAATATCAGAAATAAGAGGAGTTTTAGAATTACCAACATTGCCGATGCCAATCACATATCCTTTTGAGTTATCCCCAAAGTTGACCAATCCACCATCTTGATATATAATGTCATTGAGTATCTCGGGATTTCCAGTCATATGCCTTGAACAGCCACTATCAAGTATCCATTTATCTTTCTCAATTTGCACAGTTTGTCCATTCGTTGTTGATTCTTCAAAAAGCCATGTAACATGTCTGTTCTTGCATAACAAACCAATTCGGTAGATAACTTGATTTTTCATAAAAACTATATGCAGACTTATGATACTTTGATCAAATGCATAAATTCAAACTAGTATTAACAAAATTTCCTAAAATTGCCATTTTTAACTTTTCAAGTTTCAGATTATGAAAACTATGAAAAACTATGCTCTGATACCATTGCAAGGGGGTGCGGATTAAGGATCTTAAGGCTAATTTAATACTAGAATGGGGGTGAATGGTGTTGAATGGATTCTAAGACTTATATGGACTAATTTAAAATTATGGCACAAACAAATGCAGAACTTAATCATAGAACAATCACAGAATCAAACACAGATGCAGAAAGTAAATAAAAAGCAGTAAAAGGAAAGAACACACCGGATTTTATGCTGGTTAGGAGTTACCCTACACCAGTCCTATACCAAGGCAAACCACCTCATACAGATTTTTATTATATCAATGTCGAGATTACAATCCTTAATTTCTAAAGGCCTTGAGGTACACTCCTACCTCACGAGTCCGGGGCAAACTCTCTTGATTTACGGGACTCAAGATCACCCAATTGATTTTCAGGCACAACCACATCTTATAGAGAGACTCGATAAACTATTGATTACAAATTGATGTTATAACTCTGAATAGCACTTTGATCTTCGAGAGAGGGCAGAGAATCAAATAAGAATGAGATTCCAATTTGATTCACTTGAGAATTTGGCAGAATTTCGGCACGATCTTAAAAATATGAAAATTATAGAATATTGATTTGTGAAGAAGAAGAAGTGAAGAAAATAAGAAATTAGTTAGTTAAAAAAATTCGTTTGTGAAGGCTATTTATAAAGCACCAACAGTTATAACCATTCGTGAAGAGATTTAAACGAATAGACATTTCTTTTGAAAATTGAAACTTTTGAATTTAACGGCCACCATGTCGACATGGGGTATCCCATGATGTCGACATCCCTATGTTAAAAAACAATATAAGATTTCTTTTGAAAATGAAGTTTCAAACAAGAGTTTATTTCAAAACAAAAACAAATAATATTTTAAGGCTAAAACATCTTTTTGAAAATCATTTGAAAAAGATAATTTTAAGGATAAAATATTTTGAAAAAGCAGTTTTAAAAATCATTTTGAAAACCATTTTGAAGTAGTTTTGCAAGCTTCTTCCTGTAGAATATCTCATCACATCAGGACTCGAGAACTAGTACAAAACCAGGATGTTCGTGTGTTTGTAAGCCACTTGTCGTAGCTACTTATCGTGGGTTTGTAAGCCACTAAGTAGGTAGAAATGGGATCCATCACAAATGAAATTCGAAATGAAGATTTCCATGCTATTATGAAGTTTTAACAAAAACTAGACACATATCTTGAAACCTTGATCTTGATACTCATGAATCTTCAAACTTGATTTCTTTATTCTTGATCTTTATACTGTATAGTCTTCAATAATCAGTACTTGCCTTATATATATCTTGCATAACAGCATTCATATATATGTAGACAATAGTGTTAGTATATAAGTTATAATAAAATGAGTTACAAAGGTTGTTGTCATCAAAATCACTATCTCCAGTTCCAAACATCTTCTACCTATCTTGTGCAACTTTCATCCGTAATCGAATGATCTCTAATTTTTCCAAGGTTCTCTAATCATATCAGGTCCAAGTATCTGCTTCTTGTATGCTTTCCACCAGCATAAAGAGGCATTACACGATCGGCCATACAATGTTTCATATGGTGCCATACCAATACTAGATTGGTAGCTATTACTATGTGCGAACTCTACCGAAAATGCAAGTGATCATCCCGCAGGCCTGTGAAATCGAGAATGCAAGCTCGTAGGAGATCATCTAGTATACGACTCACTATCTTGGTTTGCCTATCTGTTTGTGGATGATAAACCGTGCTATGATGCAACTTGGTGCCCAATGCCTCCTGTAACCACTTTCAAAACCCACTGGTGAACAACAGGTCTCGATCGCTCACAATGCACTTCGGCACATCGTGAAATTATACAATCCATTTCACATAAAATTTGGCTAGATTGGGCAACATTCTGATTGACTTAATGGGTATAAATCTGGTGCTCTAGGTCAATCGATCGACTATGACCCAGATGCTATTGTACCTTGCTCGAGTCCTTAGTAGTCCATCAATGAAATCCACCAATATCTGCTCCCACTTTCACTTGGGAACTTCAAGTTGTTGTAATAGGCCACTCGGTTTCTTTTGCTCCGCCTTCACCAACTGGCAGTCCATACACTTCAAGATGAATGTACCAACATTCTTCTTCATCACTTCCCAATAGTAGGCCTGTCTCATATCACAGTACATCTTATTACCACAGGGATGTACGTTCAACTTGGAATTATGGCACTCTCTGAGCTTCTCATCCCTCAACCCATCAACATCAGGAACAAACAATCTTTCATCTTTATGGAGCCAACCTTCTCTGTCGAGCCCATATTGCTTCATTTCCTCAAACTCTGCTCCTTCTTGTATTTTTCCCATGATCTCAGCCAATCTAGGATCATGCCTCTGACTGGCATCGATCTGCTAAGTTAAAGTAGGCCTCATTGCCAAACTAGCCAAAATCTCCGGCTCTAACTCGCAATGAGGTCTGAAGTCATAACCAACAATATATTCTAGCTATTTCCACTCTAAGAACATCGGATCCAAACTAGCATGCCTTCTACTTAATGTGTTAACGACTGCATATCCCTTACCGGGCATATAGGAAATGGTAAAGTCGTAGAAGGTTAAGAATTCCAACCATCGCTGCTGTTGAAGTCTGAAATCCTTCTAGGAGAAAAGAAAATTTAAGGATTTATGGTCCGTGAATGGCTCGAACCTTCCCCCAATAAATAGTGCCTCTAAATCTTCAAAGAAAACACTATCACCGCAAATTCAAATCATGGGTAGGACACTTCCTCTTGTGTGGCTTCAATTGTCGACTAGCGTAGGTGACAACTTTTCCTTTCTACATCAATACCACACCTTATGCCATCTGTATATACTTTCAGCTCCTTATTCCTGCTCAGAATGGTCAGTACAGGTGTATTCGTCAACCTCTCCTTCAGATTCATAAATGCTTGCTCACATCTCGCATCCTAATAAAATAATGATTTTTTTCTTTGTCAAATTGGTTAACGGCGCGCCTACCTTTGAGAAGTCCTTGATAAAGTATCTATAATATCTTGCCAGACCTAGAAACTCCTCACATCAGTAGCATTATTAGGTTGGCTCCAATCCTGAACCGTTGCCACCAGGACAGAATCTACTACGATGCCTTGCTCGAAGATGACATATCCCATGAATCTCACTTCCCTTTTACAGAAGTGACAATTCAAATACTTATCTTTCAACTTGTACTTCCGCAAAACTTTGAGTACAATCCTCAAGTGCGCTTTATGATCCTCCTTTATCCTGGAATAGATCAGAATACCATCACCGAACATACATACAAACTTGTTCAGCTAATCCCAGAAGACATGGTTCATGAGAACAACAAAGTATTTCGGAGCATTGGTTAGCCAGAATGACATAGCCGACCACTTGTAGAACCAAACGGTGTATTAAACATAGTGAACGCACAATCTCCTTTGCTACCCTCAGCTAGTGAAATCTCATAGCCAAATCTACACAATGGAGTTAATCAAACAAGTCATCAATATGTCAGAGTGGATAATTTTTCTTCTTCATCGCCTTATTTAGTTCATGATAATCCATACACAATCTTAGAGAGTCATCCGGCTTAGTGGGGAATACCACGAGTGCACCTCACTCAGATATACTCCTACGACTTAAACCTCTTTTCATTAGGTCGTTTACTTGTACCTCCAACTCCTTCTTCTCTCCAGATGTTATACACATCAACTACATCACTATAGGTTTGGCATCCTTCGTTAAGTCTATGCGAAACTTGATCTCCCTATGGGGTGGTAATCTAGTCACATCCTCAAATATGTCCAGAAACTCTCTAATGATGGCACAGATGATGACTCATCCTATGGAATCTCAAGCGAATATAGAAAGCCTGCCGTAACTCCATCCTCTGGTAGGTAGTCAATCACTATCGTCCATCTTTCCACAACCCCAATTGTCACAAACAACTTCTCACAATCCACTACTGTCGCATATTTCCTTAGCTAGTCCATTCCCAAGATAATCCAAAACCTAACCAAATTCAAAATGAAACAATCGCAAACAAAAGAGCATCCATGATTCGATAAGACCAAACCACTACAATCCATACACAGGCTAGTGGAGCCTGCAATGAAGTTCGTCATAATCAACGGTCAGCCAGCTATTTCGGGTTACAATACTAGTCTATCTACTAGGTAACTAGATATAAAGGAATGTGAAGCCCCAGTGTTGAATAAAACATGTATATGAACATCGTAAATGGAAGCATACCTTGCATAACAACTCCTTTCCCGTTCTATTTCACCGACGGAGCCTTCGACGAAGTCGGAACAATGTCTAACACATATGCCTTCATAACCTATTTCTGATGTAATGGTTCTGGACAACTTCAGTATATGCCCAGGATTTCCGCTGTTGTAACATTTCTTCCCATTGATTTTTTGCAATTTTATATCAAGTGAACCTTATCTCCACAACCATAGCAAATAGAATCCCATTTAACCTTCTTCCGAGCATCCTTCCCCTAAGATTGCTTCCACTTTCCAAACCATTTCTTCTTCTTGCCTTCACCACTTTGTTGCGATTTTAGCTCTTCCTTAACAATAATAGTTGATTCCAAATTAGGATATAAATTCTCCCGACGAAGAACTTTTCTGACGAGTCTCTTAAAAGGCTCATCGATATGACTTACTTGCTTCTCTCCTAAATAGTCATCCAAACCCAAAATAAACTTCTCATTCTTCCCTAATAGAGTGTCGATAAAAGACATCCCATACATCGATAAAGAGTCGAACTAAACAATGTATTCAGAAATAGACATATCTCCCTACTTTAAATTAGTGAATCTACTGAATAACACTGATTTCTGACAGCCAAAATGAACTTCTCCTCAAACCTAGTTTTGAACTGGTCACAAGTGAACCAATCCTCGAATGTAGCAACAGTAATGGCATTCCATCAGTTCATGGCCCGCCCTTGAAGCTTTTTAGAGGCCAGCTTCTTCTACATGGCATCATTAATCTCATATCACCAAAGATACATTTGCAGGTGTCTAACCAATCTTGCACTTCGATAGAAGACTCCATTCCAAGAAATGACTTGCCTCCCAAAGTAGAGCTTTGCATAGCTTGGCGAAGTCAAGCCTTGGGGCTTGCACTTGAGCATCATCACTAATAACAACATACGGAGCGACTGCTTGGGCATTTTGAAGCATGTTCCCCATCTTCACGTTGAACATAGCTTGCAAGTCAGGACTTGTAGTGTTCGAACCTGGTCCTTGCTTAACTTCAGAGGGGAGTTCCTAATAATGTTTCTTGTTTGTCGGCTCATTCTTATCTGTAACAATAATGACCAGTCTCTCAAAAAGAAAATTATGTCAATGGTACTCATGCATGCATGCGACTTATATACTATATTTGCTACTATGTAGTTTTGAAAATCAAAATATATAACAAGCACATGCTCTGGTATATATATATACTTTCTCGACTCAGTCTAGGGTGAGAACTCCTTCCCTATCTCTACTGAATCACCGTATCCTTTAGGTTAAACAACGCAACCTAAGCTCTGATACTAAATGTAATGACCACCCTACACCACAAGCACCCAATATACGTAAGAAGTGCATAGTTGTCATGCAGAATGATATAGAGCAATCATAAAGGTTTAAAATGAAACAAAACACCACAAAAACTATAGTATATCTCACAACGCATGGAATAAAATATAATATCATAGATATAAAATATAAGAGACAGTAACAACTAGGTGATCTAAATACCAGAGTACAGATATACAAAGTTATACGTCATGAAATAGAGTTTATACAAAAAAGATAAACTCAATTAAACTATCTCAAACAAATAATAATAGGCAAGCATTGTCAAGGCTCCACGGTGTTGCATAACGGAATAAGCATAGAAATCCATATATAATAAGAAATCGCTCCCTCCAACTTGACCTCTGCATAGCTACTTCATCACACCTAAACCTGCTATCTATCTACTCATTTAAGAGTACCCGAGATAATAAGAAGCAAAACATAAAATTTGAGTCTGACAACAGTCTGGTGCGAGCGGTAAATGAATCTTAAAATACTTCTGGTCGATATAGTAACGAATAAAGGTATACGAATCATACCTAACATGTCCCTGCAACCAAAGAGTTAGCACATAAAACATAATATGCTGCTCTAAGTGTCATAAACATGCAATACAACCAAAATGATAATGGATGTCTAGGTATCTCTATCTCAAATATGTATCTTCAATGACTACTCTAGAGTGATAGACTATCGGGAGAGAAATCAATGCAACCATATCATCCATCAGTACAATCCTCACTGTCACTTTATGTAATCAGGATATATGATAACACAAACGACGATTCTATTGCTGGGGACTAATGGTAATCCTGATTTTCAGCGTACTCTCTTTAGCTTGAAGCAGATACTATACTGATTCAATTGGTCCAGGTTGCATGGATCCATTCAACTTATCTGAGGTAACTTTTAACATACCCATGAGCGTCCTCTTTCTATACCCCTACTTTGAGGATAATAGAAATCACTCGATGTATCAACAATCCCTTACTATGCATATCTTAGCCCTTCCCTTTGCTCCATCTAGCTTCCATTATCCTGGAGGAACCATTCTACATTTCCCCACTCAATGAATCCTTTCATCATTAAGCCATCACCTTCGAGGTACCACTCTGCATTCCTCATGCTACAACTCCTTTCTATATCGGGTCATCTTCTTTGGAACCTAACTCCATTCAACGTTCAGTTACCATCCGAAGACTCTAACATTCATCTTGTTGTTAGATCGCCAATAGTTATCATGCGAATAAACCAACTCTCCAACACGACCTCACGGACTCCTGTACTAACCTCCAGAAGTTCCATCCCTACAGGACCAAGTAGGAGAGCATAGTATCGACCTCTGAACTCGGTATCGACCTCTATACTTGGCCAACTAGTGGCCAACTCTATTCCCATCCCATTCCTTTTGCTTCTAGCGCTTCTTGTCTGAGTACTTTGACCATGACCTTTCTACTCCAAATCAAGTCGACGTATCTTCAAAGCATCCTACATTAAATCCAAGAAACAAGTCGTCATAGCCTCAAGCACTTACCCATCTCCAATCCATAGCATTAGGCAACCTCTACTAGATAACATCTCCCCCTCCCCCAAGTTTTTGCTTACAAGGACATCCACATAGAACTCGGTTGTAGGTACCGACCTATGTGCTTAGAGAATTTGGAATTGCGATTTGGATTACAAGATCTTCCTATGATGTACAATCTACCATCCAAGTTTCATCCAATTTCGACCAGTTTTGCTTTCGATTTGCCCAATCTCTCAACTTATCTACCTAGCATCCAAAACACTAATAAACAATATCAAAACCCAACATACAATCATGGAATACCATGTATATACATCCACTCATACAACCAATACATGTGAATGTGACAATCAAACTAGTTTCATTCTAAATCTAAGTTTTACATTAGCATATGCATGTAAAATGATGGAAGTTACACTAGCATGTGAATATAAGTAAATAAATTGCAAAACCAATTCTAAAGCCATTTCAAAATCACCAATTTCTGGTCATAAACATGTATGAATAAGTTGTTAAATTAGAAAACCCTTTTTAGACAAAAATCATGGTAAGGACAACCATTTTAACAGTATAAACCAGTATATATGAGTGAGAGGTCAAGAACCACTCACCAAATACCAAATTCTTCCTTAGATATGAAGTGAACAGCAAAGAAGAAGGACCCTAATCAATAAAAATGATGATATCTAGCTCATGTATGCTAATTCCCACTATAATCAATGATTTGCTAAGATTAGTAAGGAAAAGATGTGATTTTTGATGAAATTTGGGCTAATGGAGGTTTGGATTTGTGTTGGGAAAGAAGAAATTGACATAAGTCAATTCCTATAGCCTCATAGTAGCACAAATTTCGAAATGGGTTAGTAGACCTAAGTATGGGCTAGTTAATTACCTACTAAAACTAGCCAGCAACAATCAAAACTTAAAACTGCATTAACTTTCAAACTTCAAGTCCATTTTTCTACTACGATCACTCTATAGAATGTGAAGACGTCATCGTGAAGCAATGGAAATGGTTAGAGACCCTAATTTGGCTCCTACCAAAAGTTATAGTTCAAGCAAGATTTTCAGGGTTAAAATTGTCACATAGAAATTCGACAAAAATCATAGATTTTTAAAATGACCATAAGACTCACTTTCCAAATTTTTAGAGTCACATAACCTCGTATGAATAAAATAAAAATATTTTACGATCCTTCGATACATTACAGATGGGTTATTACAAGCTGCAACAAGGACGAGATGAGATGAGACTACTATGATGAGAGGATGATCTTGTGCATCATTATCCTCCAAGTCCATTAAGTAGCTACAAATGTCGATGAGATGACGTTAACACTACGACGATCATGTAAGACTCGAGGACATGATAGTTGACAATCCCTTGTGATAATTTTTTAATATTATTAAGAATTTCGTCTTTGGTTTTAATTAAGATAGAAGGCTTACCCATCTATAACAATGTTTCACTTTTTCAATGGTACTTACAAAAATTTTCTTTTGCAATTCTCTTTTTTCCTTATAATTGATTTATTTAATTGTATCCAATTTATATTTTCAAATTCAATTTCTCATGGATAGGAGTAAAAGAAGGGTCTAGTACGTAAATGCATTATTTTGTATATCATTCATGTATCCATATCCATAGTATAATCATAAATATCTATTCAAACAATATAACATTTTTCAGTTTATGTACAGATAAGTCAAATTGTAATAATTGCGTTAACAAGTTATGATGCCACTACACGTTACGTGGTATTTGCAAAAAATTATGGAATAGGACTTAGAATTAGAGGTGCATTGCCCTTTTCTATAATTGATGCAATGGTTAGTTACAATTTTATAGTCCAATGACATCTTTTCGGAATGTAAATTTCAGTTAATTAAAATGGCAGAAACAGTAGAGTATGGGCTCATACATTCATTCATGCTCAACAGATTGTTTTGGGAAGACCTTCGGTTTATTGGGCTTTTAAAAAGCAACTGTATGTTTTTGTTTGTTTATTCGGTGGTGCTATACAATGGTAAAGAGAGGAAAAATGGCGCAACATCTTAGCAATAAAATACAACACTTTTGTTATTCAATTGTATTCGATATTTTTACTCTTGTGTGCCAAAGTGTTTTTTTATTCGATTTTATTAAAGACAATGTAATGACCCGCCTTTTCGACCATCGAAAGTTAACACCAAATATATCAATGATATTCAAATGCCGAAGATCCAATCGTCGAAAAGGCAGACTGGTAGGATAAAATAAAAACGAAAAGAACAGAGAATGTCGAGAGAAAAATCTCATAGTGGAAACGACATATAATATAACAAAGATAGTATAAATTGTCACTCCAAAAATACGTAGTACATCCACTACAACAAAATGTACCTATCATAGCATTTCAAAAACGCTATAAAAATTCTTAACATCATTTTTAACTACGTAGTATATTAACATGCCATTATAGGTCAAAAATATACCATAACAAGACCAAAAACATTGTAAAATCCATGTATCTGTTGCCTTTATTTGATGTCATCAATACGTTTTACAACGTTTTAGTTGATATATTCAATAGCGGTTATAAAATGCTATGTAAAAATTTTACCACATTCTTTTCACTATTGTGATTTCCTTTTACAGCATTTCTTTTGTTGCTACGATGTTTACCTATAGCATATTCTGAAATGCTTAGGTCCTATTTTATAGCGTTTCGAAAATATTGTCAAAACTTTCTATTGCGTTATGAAAATGCCGTTTAACTTTTCTGTAGCGATTTAGAAACGCTGTTAAAAATTGTCATAGCATTTTATAAACTCTGTCGTATTTTGCTCGGTTCCTAACCAATATATAGTAGGTTCCAATTCTATATGCAGCTATAATTTAATGTATAACATGGTTTATATATAAAAAAAATTGTACCAAACATATATTATATTAATCACACATTTTATAATCAACATATTATACTAATCACACGTCTTACAATTAACATGAAACATTACATAATAAACATACGTAGTATTCTTACATCAAAATAGATAATAAGTTCATAATATTTCAATATAGAACAAGCTGACCAAAAGCAGTAATACATATAAGCATACAAACCAAAATGTAGTTATGGCATCAAAAGTAAATTTGAATCCATAACTTGTTGCGGTATGTTACTATTTTTTCCACCAAATATATCCATCCACCTGCAAAGGAAAAATATCATAATACTATTTTAGTTCCTTTTGTCTTTATCTTTTCATACTAAAAAAATGAATAAAAGAATATGATACGTATATTGTCCAGGAAACTCTTGAGAGCATGCAATCCACAATACAAAAATACCTTACTTATACTATAAACCATCTTTTAAGAATGCCTGCTATAATATAATTTACAAAGTACTATAAACATTTAATAAATTACAAACTACAACTTCATGGAGGTACCAACAACAACAATGTCAATGAATATATCTCAATTTTGGATAAAAGCATAACAAATTTCTCTTCTCTATTTTCGGCGTCATATACATAGTTAGCACATTCGTCATAGTTCACAGCTCCGTATCAAGGTCACCATCAATATCGTCACTATCATCAATATGGATATCGTCACTATCATCAATATCGATATCATCAATAAGATACTCTTTAGGCTTGTCATCCAGGAACTTGTTCGGAAATACCGTAATGAAAGGAACATAGGAGTTTGCCGCTAGGTTTTTGACCAAACAGGATCGTCCAGTTCCTATAGAACCTATCACTAAAATGTTTTATGACAATTTTATAGATAATACTAGTTAAATAGCAATAATTTTTAACTTGGCCATCATTAATAAAAATTACATCTGATTTTTAAAAAAAAGTACATGGTAAATAGTGCTTTTCACATATTCTGGTGTTCCAAACACTTTGAAGAACAATTTCCTCAAGCTTGTATTCCAAAAACCAACACAAATCCTCTCATTATCACTACAGATAGAATAATTAAGTAAGGTGAACAATTATAATAAGACAAACACATGCCTGTCGTGCATGGAAGAGAAGAATATTAGCATAACTTGTATCCATATTTTTGAATACTCTGGAGGCAACAGTTAAAGCAGTAATGGTTTTGACAACCAATCAAAGCTAGGATGGGAAGCATTAAGTTGATGAGAACTATGGGCGGTAGTCATACTTTTTGGTCTTAGCCAGCATTGATGATCAGAGTTACCATGGCCTACTACTACATAAAATACTTCAAGTGGGGGTTGGACATGATAAAATAGTATGTTCCCCATTTGATAGTTTTTTTTAATTGTTGAGCTCGTTTCTAGCTATAACTCAAAAGAAATAGAAACCAAAATTATTGGCCATAATTATAGAAGATACATAAATCTATACAGAGGCCATATATTACTATTACATTTTGAAGATACTAGCTTGTTGCTAATCATTTGAAAATCTACATTATGTTATAAAAGATACTTATGTCGGGATTTGAATTTGAATCATTTAAAAAGAAATGAAATTTCATCATATAATCGTTTCTAATCTATGTAGTGACATAAGATTAATTGTCTTTCCATCCTTTCATGATTCAATTTTTTAGGATTCATTTTATCAGTTAGTACGCTCATTTCCAGCTGCAACTTTAAAGCAAAATTTATATTAAATTAGAGTAATAAATTTTCCATAATGGTTATGCCTTACAACAAGTACAGCAATCCACCTTCCCAAGGCTCAACTAATTAATAATCAGTTGCAGAATGATCAAGATAATGTGTCATATCATTTTAATCCATTCCCCATTCTATAGCGTTTAACTTTGATGAACCAATTGTATGTTGATCTATGTGGTGCTAAATGACACATCTAGAATTCTATAGTATGTAGTGAAAATCTATTTCCTAAATGAATAAAGAAACCTGACCATATACTTAATAGAAATGAGCTCAACTATTTAATTGATAGCCTCTGATAAGCCCACCACTTAGATTTGGTAGCACCTAAGAAAGAAACCCGACCATGCAAATACACTAGCCACCATCACAGACTTCACAAATTCATCTATGATTATGTATTATTTTCATACATATATTTCTATGGTACGTTTATATCCTGTGGTTTAATATGATTATTAAGACATTATTATTATAACCAATATTTCATATTACTCATATTATTGTAACTATTTGTATGTAAGACACTATATATACATACATATATATGTATGTATATGCAATTTACATATATAATTTATATGATTTGCGTGTATATGTAGATATATATGATATGGCATTATTATTACCACCAGCCCATCCTATAAGGCTTGTTCTGGCCCTCAACTTTTCAGTGTTTTACTATGAGACTCTTAGCTCGACCAACCATGCTAACATTCTTTCCAAAAAGGTTTGGTTTTATGTTTTTTATAACATGATAAGTTATTTAATTTTTATATTAGGTTATTCGATTGAGAACAAACAACATAGCTACATTCATTCATCTTTATAATAGACGGCTAACAAAGATATTGCTAATCAAATAGTATAAATATTATAGCCCTGTCACTATTAACATAAATTAATAAATATGATTGTACAAGTGTGAAGTGGGATTTTCACCAGTTTAGGTTGATTTATTGTTTAGTAAGATGTTATGTGGAATTAAATGTGCTTGATGTGTATTTTTAACCTCTATGGCATGTCGACAGAGAACATTTTCTTACCAGACTTACGGGTATTTGTTAAATATAATTTGAGATTGCTGGTTGGTTTCTAAAAAATAAAACACTTCATTGTCTCAGCTCCATGTTATAGCATCACTTTTAGAAATAGAGAAAAACAATTATTTGTGTATCAGGCAACCTATGAAAAATGGATTCAAAAAGTAATTTTTTCGTGTCTTTTATATTTTACTTTTAAATAGTATTATAGAGAGATTTCTAGGTGTAAATTGCGACACTCCTTAATCACACTCATATACTTAATACGTGTGAATATTTAATCAGAATAACCATCATATTTTGGGAAAATGCAACTTATCACCTTGAATGTATTGGAGTAAATCAACTGGAACACCAATGCATCACCATCAACTAGCTTATGGTCAATAGAAAATCCTCTCCAACCAGTACTCAACCCTTTTTTGCTGCTAAGTAAAGTGTCCTTGTCTCATCTTCATCTTCATCAATAAGTATATCGATTCTTCCTTTTTTGGTGGATGCTTGATACAAAAATGATTGGGAAGACCCTATCCATAAATTTAAAACCCCTCAGTAACATATCAATTGTACACAAAACTTCATTCATTATTATACATAACACTCACCAACCAAAATCCTTCTGTTGTATGTGCCTGAAGCATCGGCTTCACGAATGTGGGATAGAGTTCTCCAAGTTCTGCTTCCAGCTCTTCTGCTTTCTCAATTGCAGACGCTCTTGCTTTATCTAATGCATACACATGGCTGTCTATAACTCTATATGTTGATGTTATACTACTTGATCTACATTTATAATATTTCATAGAAATCATAATTATTTCAGCTAAAATGGCTTGGGCCTCTTAAATACAATAAATCTTTTGTTTACTTACATTCAAGCTAGAAAACAAGCTCCAGCACCTGTCATATATAAATTTCTAAGAAAATTATTTTGTTACACTCACTTGAATATCAAGAACCATATGTTAGTAGTTAACAACACATACCAAAAAAACTCTGACAAGTTTTCTAACCTGCCATAATTATATTCAAAGATTCTTTCATTCCTGATTTTGTTACCTGAGAGAAAGAATATACAATGTTATCACTACATTTATCAAAAATATCTACAAATGTCATTTTCAAAAAAATACTATTCCATTGAATAATGTAGACAGCTAACCATGAAGTTAATAACGATCCATGAAATTATCTTTACGGGTAATATAGGCATATTGAATTTCATTAATGATTCTTATAAAGATGGAATTGAATTTCCATAAGAAAAATGACAACTAAATAGATAAAGAAATAAAAGCAAACAACTGTCAAAATCTAGAAATAATGTTACCATTATTAATAATGACATGCTTTTGTTTCAAACTATATATGATTTAGTTTTGTGTATGATATCCTAACTGTAATCTCTGACATACACTTCAACCGCATGTCAAGTGGTAACCAGAACAAGCAATATTTCAAATTATATACTCTTTGAAAAAATTATTTCCTATCAACATGATCAAAATCCAATCATCTTAATCAATTCATAACGAAAACAAATTTAATATTCAAAGCCAGTTCATTAGAAGCAGATTAGGAAAATCACCATTACCAAAAACTAACGATATTCATATAGGAATAATTATTCTCATATCACATTAATATGAACATCAACGTTCATCCTTTCTTAACTCAGAAGAAAAATGGTATCAAACATTCAAATTAAATTGGACCATGGTGTAGTAGTTAAATAACATAGGCTATAATCAACACGTACAAAATCAACAACCAAACTAATGAGCAGTGAATCTTTTAAGCCACACAACAGTTTCAATAATAATGGTTTAAGAATTTTTCCTTATTGTAAATTTTAAGTTCCAACCTACTTCAAAGCTTATAGAAGTATAAATTGAAGAGGAACTAGGCTTCATTCGGTAATCATCATGAGACTTAACAAAAATATATATTAAATGTAGTTTAACTTACCGTGCCTGAGTGAGACTATAGTATGAATCAAAACCTAAAAGTTCACGTCAAGATCAAAATGTAAATCGAAGTCTAAATCAAAACTGGAGACTTCTGGAATTAAGCTTCCAATGAAAACTAAATTATTATACAATCACTGAATACAAACACCGAAAAAAAGAAGACGAACTAGAACTGAATCAATTGACATACCTGAATGAGAGAATTAGAGAACCGTGAAATTGAAAAATAAGGGAAATAGAGAACGATGAAAACTGAAGGAAAGGGAAATAGGGCATGATGAAATTGAAGAATGAGGGAAATGAAAAGAAGATGGAATAAGAAGAGGGAAAGTAATTTTTTTCATAAAGTATAATAATGAGAGAGGCGGTGATAAATGTTTTGAAATTAACGTTATGTCAGCATTTTGACGAAAATTAATTCATTTAAAATAATTTTTTACTGCATTTGTCTAATAAATGCTGATAAATAGAGCATCTTTGGTTTTTCTTCCAATCAGATGTGTACCTTGCTATCTAATATTTCTGCTTGGAACTGGCGTTTGCTGATTAATAAAATATGTAGCTTAATACATAATAGTCCATACCATATCCATACTATAACGCACACTCAATTGCTTTTCCGCATACTGACCCTGTAATACCCCACGCCCCTTAATATACCCAAAAGGACATATTAAAGACATGGTGCATTGTTGGTATAAATAAAACTAAGGGAGACTGAGATTCATAAGATAAAATAGGTAAAAACAACGGAAACTAAAATAATAACTTATTTAAATTAAAATTTTCATAATTACTTCCTAAATAAGTCAAATAACAAATATAATATTTGTATCTTAAAACTCATCATGTTTTATGAAATAAAAATTCTTAGTCTCAAAATCAGAGTACATAATATCCCTCAAAAAAGCCAGCACGCAGAAAGAACTAAACCTGAAGTAAAAGTAACACATGGTAGAAAAATCCTTCAAGAAAAATCTCCATGCAACCACAAGTCTATTGTGCTCTCCCTTGATTTTGGGGGGGAAAATAGAGGAGTGGGTCAGACTAAAAGTCTGGTGAGTGATAGCAACTACTAGAATCTTTAAGCAATGTAAAAGTAATAGACTCGACAACAGTTCTAGTATATAAAGATGAAACAAAGGAAATAGGGAAGAAATAGACATGAAATAAGTACGATTAAATATTGCTCAATTTATAAGATAGATTAACTTTGATTGCTTGCACTTGTCCTTGATTTCTGCATTGATTAGGCTGAATTCCTAATCTTGTAATTACGATGTAACCCTAATTCTACCCTTTTTGATCGTCCTGCTACTTCGTAGACCTTTCTACGGGCCATCCGCTATATAACTCCCTACACAGCAGCCAATGGCATCTACGGAATGTGCACAGAGAAACCACTATGGACCGGACAACATATATAACTCCTTATGTATAAGGCAATGATGTCTACGAAAGACACTCATACCAAGCGCTTGGAACTCATAGCTATTACTAAGCACACGAATGGATGTCGCATGCGTAACTACCATCATGCTCATTCTACCTTTTGCTCCACCTATTGGGTCTTCTTATTACCTCAAACTCCAGCATAAGCGTGCCCCTCATCTCACTTCAGGCTAATGTGAGATCACCGAATGTCCATAGAAAATAGGGAAAATGCTATTGGTACTGACCCTTCATCCTAACAATATCTGGTTACGTCCCTTATCCAAATCCCCCATGATTTGGACTTCTAATTGGCCAATTACTACCTTTTCAGCATAAGCGTTCCCTCATCTCACTTCAGGCTAATGTGAAACCACCGTTTTGTCTAATAGGGAATGCTATTTGGTACCGATCCTACTTTCATCTTTGCTTATTAACTTAGATAAATTATTTAAATGTGCCTTTGTTATCATCTTTACTTTCTACGCTTATTAATTTATCCTAAATCCTAAAATAAGCCTCCTTCTATTCTTTTTCTTATTATAACCTATGTTATAATCATGCTTATTACTTAACACATGGTTTAAGTGTGAAAATAAATGTCTTCCATCTTTTAATTCTACTTCTACATTATAGCTAAGCCAACTAATTAGTCTAATTCTAATCATAGTTAGGCATAATTTCAGTCCAATTCCTTTTATATTACGGTCTTTATAATTTACATCTCATAATTATAAATAGGCAAATCACTTTAATTCAGTCCAATTAATATCATAATTAGGCATAATTTTAGTCTTAACTCCATTTTATTACAGTCTTTATAATTTACATCTTATCTTTCGTTATTTCAGAATTCTTATAATTTAATCTAATTTCATGTTAACTCTATTCTAATCCATACACGAAGAAGAAGAAGAAATAAAAGAAAACTGAAAATAGAAGAAAATCCAAGGCATAGGAAGAAGATGTAAATAACGCATAAATAACAGTAAATAGATTAAAATAATGTAAATAAACTATAAATAAATAGAAAAGCTATAATTAACAGAAATAACTAAAATTTACTGGAAAGAATAGCTATAAAGAAATAAACTGAAAATAATTCTAAAAACTAAATAAAAATGCTAAAAAGGTTATTCCAAAAATCATAGTAAAACTACAACTATTGAAAACCCTGTTATTTTAAATTACTTAAAGAAAGCTTAAAACAATTACAATCACTCACCTCTAGTCCTTAGCTCTTCCCTTTAGGCCTTCACGGATCCACTTGAGGTTGTTTAAAATATTTTTATAGAAAGATTCTCTCCATGGAAAATTATTCCTTTTAGAATTCTTCCTGAAAAGGTGAACCCAAGCGGAGAAAATTTAAAATGAGAAAAAGTGTTAGGCCTATGATTTTATTTATGAGGGTAGAAATGGATCTCAGACCGTTGGGTTTGAAGATTGAATAGGATGCAGCCACGTTATAGGCTGAGTAGGAGCCATCGGATGGAAGCACAGAAGGACCAGATTGATTAAAAGAACCCAAAACAATGTGGTAAAATCACACAACACGAAGGAGTTCATCCTTCACTTCATACTCATAGCCGGGTCGACCTTCAGATCGACTTCCTTTAGTACCAAGTCAACCAGTTGGTTGACCTGGACCTTGGGATGGTCGACCTCTGGGTCCACCCGCTTTATTTAATGTTTTTTAAAAAAAATTCTTTTGATTTTTGTTTATTCCTTTTCTCCTTTATACTAGCTTAGATTCTTACGTTCTATATATGGAAATTGAATAGAAAATTACCATGAACATAATGGTGCAACTCCTGTAACTTAGTTTTGACAATTTCGCAAATTTATTTTATTACTTAATTAATTAACGAATTAATTTTTACGAGTTAAATTTCGAGTTGTTATATTCTTCCTTCCTTAAGGGATTTCGTCCTCGAAATCTCTACGGATAAAATAATGTACTAAATATTTTCATCCAATTCTACAATCAATTACTCAATCATCAACCATTCATCCATTGCCCTTAAGTTTTTCTAATGCAATTTATGATACTTATACAATTAGTGTAGTGTAAATGTCCCTAACTAATGCAAAAGATTAGACAGCCCACCGATTCAGTTGACCTCCTTTTATGCAATCATGTTCGTGCCATGCATCCAAATGAATGCAAAAATTTCCTAATGATAACTGATAATTCTGTATACGTGCTACGAACATCATCCAAATGCAACAACCATGTTAAAATCATCCATTTATAGTGACCATGAAAAATAAAAATGCACACACATCCACATGCATATGCTCTAGTGTCCTAATTAGGCCGATCCCTAAAGAATAATAGTGTCTAATATACCTATATGCGTCCATAACATGCACTAGCAAACACTTGAAACCACTAGCATACATAATTCATAACATGTTCTAATAACATGTTTACATCAAATCCTATCATCCATCGGTTAAAACCTAAGTTCTACCCTCCCAAAGGATAATAAATGAAAGAACCTAATAAAAACTAAAGATGGAAAGAAGGAAATTCGAAATTTACTATCAAAGAGAAATGTGGATAAGAGATATGAATTTTCTCCCAATCAAACTAATCTTCTCCGAAGTCTCCTTAACCATGTAGGAACCAAGGCAATCTCCCTGTAGATTCTATCCAACACGAAGGTGACTTGCACGTTCTTCCATAAAGAGCTTCGAAAGGTGACATTCTAATACTAGCTTTAGAACTACTATCTTATGCAAATTCCACTAAAGGAAGATGCTTTACCCAAGTCCTTCCAAAATTAGGAATATCCATTCTTAACCATGCGTGTCTTACTATCTTACTAATTTCACTTTACTACTCTTCTTTAGTCCACTCAAATGAATCAACATTCCTAGGTTCTCAATAGGGTCCTATACACTCTACGGAAACTATATTATTACTTCCAAAAGTGTTCACTCCATCCCCTACATGATCTTGCACTTTTTCCGTTGCACCTAGGAAATGATTTCTCCATACCCATATTTTATAGTTCCATTTTAAAAATTAAGGTTTCAAAACTTTTAAAACATCAAATCACAAAATCTTTGTCTTTAAAAAATGTTATTTTTGAGTTTCTGTTAAATTCAAAAATATTTGGTTACTTAACATTATCTTCCAACTTAGAGGGGAAAACTTTCAAACTCTAAGTCCAAAACTTCTTCCTCGTTTTCTTGTAAAGGCCTTTTTAGTTTTCTATAAAAAAGATTAATTTTCAAATTCTACTTTTATTAAGTTTTTCATTTCCAAAAACTTATTTATTTTTTCGCCTAACCATTTTCTTTTTTAAAATATCTTTAAATTGTTTTTACGTGTTTTCAAAACATCTTCTTATTACACCTAATGGTCTCATACCATAATATATTAGAACTACTTTCTCAAATGAGAAATTATTAACACTAAAATCTTCTATTAACCTTTCAAAGGAGATTTTCATGTTTACGTGAAATTACAAGGAACTTATTTTACATTTTTCGAAATAAGCTATACAAAATATGGTGCTTACCATACCTTGTATATCTCTTTCACGTATTCCTTATAACTTGCACAAAACATTTTTAGTTGTTTCATACAAAACTATAGCATTGCTCTTTTCATTCCAATAGATTAAAGTATGTTTAATTTAAATTCTTCCATGATAAATACTTTTTATTATCTAACTTACACATTTTCCTTTCAAAAAAACTCATCTTCAAAACCGTTTTAATATTTTCGTTACTGCAAAACATTTTCTTATACTTATATTAAAAATAGTAAGTGTACTTTACAAACCATTTTATTTCTATACTTAGAAATTATCTTTTAAAAATAGTTTTTTATTTGGGTTAAAACGAATGTTGCGTAAAACACCATTACTACAACCCAAAAATACTAGTGTATGGATTCAACTAAATAAATGTCAATAAATCTCATAGACCTATGTAAAAAAAATATTTCTCTTAGAGGTCACTTACTTTGACAACAGTGTCATAGCCTACGCTCCTCTTATTTTTCATGAAAACATTTATTACAACTATAAAAGTTGTAATCCAAGTTTTCGATACTTAATATACCCTAGGTTTTTATATCTAAAATCTTTGTTTACTTACAAAGAAACTGGTGAGTTATTTATATATACTCCATAATTCTTCAAAAATAATTCCAATTATTCATTATATAAAAACCAATTTTAAATTTCATACCATTTTTCGAAAACCCCATATTTATTCCCTAAAAGAAAAGATTAACAATGAAAATTTTCAATTCTAACAATTTAATTTTTTTCTTTCAGCTTCTTAAATTTCAAAATTTCATTTAATCGGGCTTAGCATAAAGTGAATTTTGTCCTTACTAACCTAGGAGTAATTTTCTTAAACTAAAGGCTTTTACTCCTATCCCTCTTGTACGCTCATATTTATTCAAAGGCATCACCGTCAAACCCACTTGTTTGAGACAATTATAATTTCAACAATGGACTTTCTTCTTTGCTTATCAACTTAATTTTATTGTACATCTCTAACATTTGCCTACCTTTCTTTGGATTTCCATAATCTGAATCCTAAATGTGCAAAGCCGTTTCTTAAATCTCTACCATGTGCAGACATTTTTTATGTCCCAAGAACCACACTTCCTCATGCCAAAAGTGATATTTCAAGAATTCTGTCCTCAGTGGATGAACATGAAGCATACGAAGAACCTCCTTTAGATGAATAACATACTCTTCCATACATCTTGGAAATGTCGGCCATGAATACCACCGTGAAATTTATTTTAGGACATTTCTAAAAAGATGGCTTACCAAATCTACGAAATAAGCTAGAGTATTGGTTAGCCCATAAGGCATAACCGACCACTCAAAGAATCCATCAGGTGTCCTTAATGTGGTCTTAGTAATGCTATCATCAGCTACCCTAAGCTGACGAAATCCAATGGCTAAATCAAGCTGAGATAATACTGCAAGGCCAACTAACTGATCAAAAAGGTCACTATCCTAGGGAGTAATGGTTCTTCTTTGTGAGCTTATTCAATTCTCTATAGTCAATCAAAGGTCGAGGAGAACCACCTACTTTGGTAAAAAAGACGACTGATGTTCTCTATTCCGATATGTTTCTTCTTATGAAACCTTTCCCAAAAGCTCATAGATCTACTTGCTCAATTCTTTCCTCTCCCTAAGTGTCATGCGCCTCACAGGTAATGCTATTGGCTTGGCATCCTTAGTCAAATAAATCCTGAAGTCAATATCTCTCTTAGGGGGTAGTCCCCTAGCCTACTCAAAGACATCTGCAAAATTTCTGATGACAGGAACCAAATGCAACTCTGACGAAAACGAATCGACGGAATAAAGGAAGCTCAACATAACTAACCCTTGCCGGCCGTAGGAAATCTCGAGAGTCCTACTGATGCACGTCTCTAGTCTAACGACTCTCCTCTTGCAATCTAATATAGCCCCATCTATGGATAGCCAATCCATTCCCAAAATCATCTCATACCCCGAAAATCACAAAACATGGGCGTCATAGCCAAATTCTACGTCTAGGATAAAAATTTTCAAACCCCTACAAATCATAAAAAAGTTTGTCGATCCTCCTATGGGGCTTGAAACAATGGGGTCTACTATTAAGGAGATATCAAAGTGCAAATAATCAAACAAGGAGCTGGAAAATGAAAGAATATGATGCTCCAGAATAAAAAAGGGTCCGAATAGGAAAAATTTGAAATAGAAATCAAACCTTCTACGGTGACTTTTCTACCTCTATCTGTTTCGATGTTGGAAGGTGATGCATCCAAAGCCTGAATCAGTGCTATAGGTGCGCTCATTGCCTGCCCCATTTTCTGAGGACAAATCTTACTAAAGTAACCAAGCTGTCCACAATTGAAATATCTTCCCTTCATTCCTGCCTTCTTGCAGTCTTTTGCGTAATGACCAGTCATTCTAGAACGCTTACATTTTCCATTTTTCTTGATTTGCTTCTGACGCCCTCCCTCTTTCCTCTTTTCCGTATCCTTATCCTTCTTGTCCTTTTGTCACTGCTTCATTGAGCCTTTAGGAACCTTCTCAAGCTCTCTCTTCAGCTGCCAAGATGTAGGTTGAAAACTCTTTCGGTCCTCCAACCCTAACCACCTAAACCTTTGCTCCAATATCTCAAAACTAACCCCTCCCTCCACGGAACTCTCCATGCCAGAAAACGTTCTGCCTCCTATACCAGCGAAGTCCTTACATAGCTCAGGAAAGGCAGCTGATGTGGGTGGATCAAAGGGATTTCCACATACTGGTGTTGTATTGGGCACTTGCCTTTGCACCTCTGGCACCGTAGCTTTATGGAACTAGTCAGCAATTCTATGCAAAAAAAGAGAGAATTTATACTCGAAATAATCGAAAGAAGATTGCGCTGGACCTTGAGAGAAATTTTATAAAAACTCTTTTATGCTTAAAAACCATTTCTAAGAGTTCTTTTTGAAAAATACCTTTAAAACAAGTTATTTTGGAAAATACTTTATTTTTAAAATAATTTTTTAGGAGTCTTGTAACAGTAAGCTCTAATACCAAATGTAACTCCTCATACCCCTTAATATATCCAAAAGGACACATTAAAAGACATGGTTCATTGTGGATATAAATAAAACTAAAAGAGACTAAGATTCACAAGACAAAAATAGGTAAAAACGATGGAAACTAAAATAATAACTTATTTAAAATAAAAATTTCATAATTGCTTTATAAATAAGTCAAATACCAAATACAATATCCATATCTTAAAACCCGTCATGTCTTATGAAATAAAAATCCATAGTCTCAAAATTAGAGTACATAATATCCCTCAATATAAGCCAGTACACAGAAAGAACTAAAGCTGAAGTAAAATAAATACATGGTAGAAAACTCCTCTAGGAAAAATTTCCAAGCAACCGCAAATCTATTGTCATCTCCCTTGATTGCCTATGAGGGAAAAAAGGAAAATAGAAGAGTGGGTCAGACTAAAAGTCTGGTGAGTGATAGTAGCTACTAGAATCTTTAAGCAAAGTAAAAGTAACATACTCTACAAAAGTTCTAGTATATAAAGAGGAAACAAAGGAAATTCGGAAGAAATAAACTGGAAATAAGTACGATTAAATATTGCTCAATTTGTAAGATAGGCTAATTTTGATTGCTTGCACTTATCCTTGATTTCTGCTTTGATTAGGAAGAATTCCTAATTCTATAATTAGGATGCAACCCTAATTCTACCGTTTTTATTGGTCTGCTGCTCCATAGACCTTTCTATGGGCCAACCGATATATAACTCCTTACACAGCAGCCAAAGGCATCTACGGAAGGTGCATGGAGTAACCATGGTGGACCGGATGACATATATAGCTCCCTACATAGAAGGCAATGACGACTACGAAAGACACTCATACCAAGCGCTTTGAACGCATAGCTATTACTGAGCATCTGATTGGAAGTCGCACCCGTAACTTCCACCATGCCCATGTTACCTTTTGCTCCACCTATTGGATCTTCTTATTACCTCAAACACCAGCATAAGCGTGACCTTCATCTCGCTTCAGACTAATGTGAGATCGCCGTGTGTCCATAGAAAATAGGAGAAATATTGTTGGCCCTTCATCCAAACAATATCTAATTACGCCCCTTATCCAAATCCCCTGGGATTTTGACTTCTAATTGACCAATTGCTACCCTTTTAAACATAAGCGTGCCCTCATCTCACTTCAGGTTAATGTGAGACTACCGTTTTGTCTAATAAGGAATGCTATTTTGTACAGGTCCAACTTTCATCTTTGCTTACTAATTTAGATAAATTATTTAAGTAAGCCTTTATTATCATCTTTACTTTCTATGCTTATTAATTTATCCTAAGTCTTAAAATAAGCCTCATTCTATTCTTTTTCTTATTATAACCTACGTTACAATCATGCTTATTACTTAACCCAAGGTTTAATTGTGATAATAAGCTTCCTTCATCTTTTAGTTATAATTCTACGTTATAACTAAGCCAATTAATTAGTCCAATTATAATCATAATTAGGCATAATTTCAGTCCGATTCCATTTATATTACAGTCTTTATTATTTACATCTTATAATTATAAATAGGCCAATCTCTTTAATTTTGTCCAATTAATATCATAATTATGCATAATTTCAGTCTTAATTCCATTTTATTATAGTCTTTATAATTTACATCTTATCTTTCGTTATTTCAGAATTCTTACAATTTCATCTAATTTCGCATTAATTATATTCTAATTCATACGCGAAGAAGAAGAAGAAATAAAAGAAAATTAAAAATAGAAGAAAATCCAAGGCATAGGAAGAAGATGTAAACAATGCATAAATAACAGTAAATAGATTAAAATACTGTAAATAAACTATAAATAAATGGAAAAGCTATAGTTAACATAAATAACTAAAATTTACTTAAAAAATAGCTAGAAAGAATTCCAAAAAAGATTATTCCAAAAATATAGTAAAACTACAACTATTGGAAAACCTATTATTTTAAATTAGCTAAAGAAATCTTAAAATAATTACAATCACTCACCTCTGCTCCTTAGCTCTTCCCTTTAGGCCTTCATGGATCCACTTGTCAAAAATATTATTATTAAAAAGATTCTCTCCGTGGAAAATTATTCCTTTAAGAGTCATTCCAGAAAAGGTGAACCCAAGTGGAGAAAATCTAGAATGAGAAAAAGTGTTAGGCCTAGAGTCTTATTTATAGGGGTAGAAGTGTGTCTCATACTATTGGATTTGGAGATTAAATAGGATTCAACCACATCATAAGCTGAATAGGAGCCATCGGACGGAAGGACCAGATTGATTAAAAGAACGCAAAACAACGTGGTAAAATCGCACACCACAAAGGAGTTCCTCCTTCGCTTCATACTCGTAGGCGGGTCGCCTTCAGGTCGACTGCCCTTAGCGCCACGTCGATCGGTCGGTCGACCTGGACCTTGGGATGGTCGAGCTCTAGGTCGACCCTCTTTATTTAATTTTTTTATTTTTTTTCTTTTGATTTTTGTTTATTCCTTTTCTCCTCCATACTAGCTTGCATTCTAACGTTCTATATATCAAAATTAACCAGAAAATTACCACGGACCCAATGAGGCAACCCCATGGCTCAATTCTAATAATTTCACAAATTTATTTTATTATTTAGTTAATTACCGAATTAATTATTACGAGTTAAATTTCGAGCTGTTACGAAACCGTATAAGTTTCGACTTATCATTAAAATCATGCGACGAAAATATACTAGGGGAGAGTTATCTTTCTAATATTTTGAAAACATGTGCACGTAGAACAGGTTCAAACTCATTATATAATGATTCATATATAATTTTGTTTTATATATATAGTTCTATGATATGTTTACTTAATAAATTTGTCTAGATAACAATTTTATTATTCACGTATATACATATACATACACATGTATATATAATAATTATTATATATATATATGTATTACTTATATTAATCCATATGCTTATTATATAAATATATTACTGAAATTTTATTTTAAAATCTTGTGGGAACCATGAAACATTATGAAAAGAAGAAAAAAGAAAAGAAACCTTGTTGATTAGTGGTCGTGCTTTGAAGGGTATATTAGCAAGCATTTCTTCTTCAAGCTTAGCAGAGCTCTTAATCCTAACTGTGCGAACTCTTTGAGATGTCCCTAGTTCGGGTTCCATTGGTCTTGTAAGTTTAAGTTTTGGCATGTTCTGAATTATCCACTCTGCTTGTTCCTGTAATTTATGAAACGATCAGGAGAATTACAAAGGAATTCTAACCGTCTCTGTGTTATCGCTGTGATTAATTGTGATCAAACTAATTGAATTTGAGCGGTAAGCACATTCATATTATTAAGATTTTCTAAGTTTCCATGTGCTACTTTTTCCACTGCTGTATTTGCAAGCCAAAGTATGATTGAATTAAATCAAAAAAGAGAGGTTTGTTTGACTCACATGTGAAGTCGATTTTTGTGAGAAATCGATTTCTCTAGTTTTTGAAAGAAACTTAGTAACCATCTCTGCAACTGATATGGATGGTACTTTTTCATGTTGAAAATTAAATTTGAACACAACAACAATAATAATAATGTAAAACTTTTATCTAACAATGTACTACAAAAACCTTACAGGCAGTCAAGTCTTTACGATAACGTCCAAGAGAAGTAGCAAATACTTCTGAATCTGGCTTTGACTTGTAATGCAATGTTCTTATCTTAACATTAAGTATTTGGCAAATCAATTTTTGTTGCAAAAGTCCAAAGTTATCATATAGTAACTTTCATAAAGAAATAAACCCTAAAGTTTTAGAATGGTATATTCTAACTTCTAACTTTCATCAATGAAACCCTACCTGTCTAGATTTTCCGCATTTTGACTTCTATTTTTTTACAGCTTGATTCCCTTGAAGAATATTCATTGCAGCGCTCTTTTCACTAAAATACTACCATAACACCTGACATAAACAATTGAATTAATTTCATTCTTGTTTAAGAAAAAAAACACTAATATCAAAAGGGTTTAAATTGCCTACTTAATAGTACTCTTTAGTTGGGTGCTTCTTGTGGATTGAGCATAGGGTGTCTTTAATGCACATGTTGATTTAGTTGCACCAGAAGCTTTTTTACTTGCTAAATCCACATAGCCATTTGTCTTAGGTGTACAACTAGCAAAAGCTGAAGTACGTGCTTCGATGTGCATGATTTGCCTGTAGTCGTCGATTTCTTTTCTTGCCTAGTGATAGGTGTTTCTTTGCTCAATTTCTCTTCTTGGTTATTGGTAGGTTTACCTACAGATGCCTGATCAAATATTAAATAAATTTAATTTTAATCCATTGGGAATTTGATTTTAATCCTATTAGATGAAACTAACAGATATAAAATCTGAATTCCAGTTTACTTACGAATTCAGAGGACATATTGTTATCGTCGGTATATTGTTGAACATTCATCGTATCCAATCCATCTCTACAATCATAGTTCAAAAGTAAACCAAAATTTTCAGTCACAATCAAAGGAGAGATACTGAAAAGAACTGATTTTCGAGTAATTTAAATTCCATAAATTATCTATCCACATAGCTAAATTATCCTCTCTAAAATTATTTTTATAAAACTTTATTAACTTAGTTAATTTTATATACTTTAGTTAATTTTCTTAAAACTTATTTAACCTGGTCAAATTTAACGTCACAATTAAATGCAATACGTATCAATTAAATACATAAATTCATCCATCCTAGTTTGAATTCCAGTTTAAACATAGTAAATGAATAAACAAATAACTCTTTAATAAATAAAAAGACCCTTTTCATTCAATAACAAAAATGAATCAGCTTGTAATTAATAAATCATAAATTTGTTTCGGAAATCAATTATAGTTACAATTCATTAGAAATTCACATTAAAAAATGCAACAATAGTATCAAAAAATAATCTAACAACCTGTTTGGCCAATGTGCAGACCCTGTCGAGTGAGTTAAGGATCTCCTAATGAAACATAGTGAAGTTAAGTGCCAACTATAGGCGGTTCGGGTGAGTTGGTGCTAAATCAACAACTGCAATGTCCTGCATCAACAAACAGATTACTATCTTAATAACTGATTTTTATGATGGTAGCAGTAATTGTATATCAAGTTAAGCAAAAGTTTCTGTTAATTTCACCTTTATACACAGTGCATTGTGACATCAATTTTGTGTAAATATAATAAGAAAATTTAAAAAGCAAAGGTAAAAACCAATTCAAAATTAAGATTATCTAATTTAGAAATATAGTATAAAAGTTCCGTGGATTGTATTGTAATATTAATAGGTGAAAATAAGTATGAAACTGAGAACTATTAAGGCAACATTATGCAATCCTTGGTAATTTCTCTAATTATCATGAGTATCAACTAATTAGTATAGAAATAATTTAATGTTCATTACTCCATGAAAAAAAAAAATAAGAAAAAAAATTCAACAATGAATTCAAAACTTCTTGTTTACAAACAACTCTCCAAAAGCAAACTGTCAGCTGATAGCTTGATCATCATGTTGTTGCAATAATGTAGTTAGTTAAATAACCATTGAATTAACTCATGTTGTGTATATATCTGTATCTTTTCAGTAAGAAACGGTATATTCATCAATATACATATATTCTATAGATGTATGAATATCTTATATGTTTGAAATTGCAACTAGATCAGAATACATGTTACTTAGCTTGGTTATGTATAGAAACAGACAGAATCACTATGCTAGATCCTAAATTACTCCATGGACCACATAGTTAAAATCAACTCATCAAAATTAATAACAAAAAATGGTAAATCCAATGGATCCAAAGCTTTGTAGTTTCGAAATTATTACAATTACCAAAAAATGGTCATAACTGAGGGCCTTGTAAGCAGAAGGCATACTCTCTACTGTAACTTTCCTCTCATCTCCAGTCTTGAATTCTACCAAATATTTTGATAATCACCTTCATCTTCAAATAGAATGCTTTTAGAGTCACTGGCACTTGCCCCAAGAACCAAACTGCTATCAAGCAACTTCAAAATCCCATCACAAATCGAAGTAAACTCTAATTCAATATGTAGTTACGGATTGTCGCCATGTTGTCCTCTTGGTTGCGAGACTCCTCCTTCTGCTCGATCGATGACATTCTGGGTCTAAACAACATTTTATCTTTGATACGATAACAATGAAGCATAAAGTAACAATAGATTTTTCTTCAGCAACGGCTAAAGGACTGGAGTTATAGTCTCTGTTCTCAGCCGAGTTTAGGGCAACCGCGAATAGGGAAATCGAAGTGGAAAGTGAAGTCGCCAAGTTTAGGGCAACCGCGAATAGGGAAATCGAAGTGGAAAAAGAAACCGCCAAGTTTAGCTAGCAATAGAGAAATCAACATGGAGGATTAAGGATTGAAATTAAAATCCACCTAAGGGAAAGTGGAAACTGAGGGAGTGGGAAATGAATATTGTGTGAAGAGATGGTATGCGGTTTTTTCCAACTTACATGGGGATGAATATTGGGCTAAGAGGCAGCAAAACAAAAATGTTTTTGTCAGCACCATCGAATATATTTTCTACAGCTTTTGAACGCTAAGACTAATTACAATAAAATGCCACTTTTGTTGGAGCGATCAAAGTTAAAAATGAACCTTATCAACTGGACAGTTATAAAATACCGACCTTACAATTCCGGATAAGAATACCAAATAGTAAAGAGGAAAATAAAACACTACGATATGTGAACATTTAGCTCTTCTCTATGAAATCTGTATCAACAAGGTTAATTTAAAAAAATAATCGGTCTAACCTGAGCATTATAATAAAATAACACCCAGATATATTTGAAAAACTAGCAAGAGAAAACTCAAGCAATATAATGAACATATATACATTCTATGAGACCATGCCACTATACGTGAAACGAGTTTCTACCTCACAAGAACAACATTCATATAGGAAAGAGTGGAAATAAACAACGGGAATAACAAATCCAAATATAAAGGATGGGTAATAGTAAGAACAAATCACATACTTAAGGAATGGGCATAAATAATATAAAAACCTAGACTTGAAAGAATGGAAATAATATGACCAAAATTCAAACTAGAAAAAATGGATAAACAACGTAAAAGTCTAAACTTGAAAGAATGGACAAACATGGTCATAATCCAAACTCAAAGGATGGTTGCAAAATAATTAAACATTAAGAAGGACCCCAATCACTTCTCAGTGCAACTAAAGAAACAATTCCAAGATTTGAATCAATAACAAGGAAAGAAAATTTGCAACAATAACTAAGACAGTGCCCCCCTTACCGAAAGTATACATCTAGAAATAAACTTGAGAACTCTGATAGCTCTTGGACACATCCAAGCCGAACCCTGCCAACAGTTACCGAGTATCAGAGTATTTCATATCTTGTTGCAAAAATATCCAAACCAAATCTAAAGTAGATGTGACATTACCCTAATGGAAGCAACCCTACATAGCTTGGCTTCCACTCGCTCTTTGGGCTTCGTCATTTCCAATAAAGATAACAAAGCTCAAATGAGCAATACATCGTCTTAGAATGAAGTAATACGAAGAAGATGGTAGAATCAAAATTGATAGTTAATAAATCAATTATTGAGAATAACAAAGTGATTTGTGTATGAGAATTAAATCGCATCCACTTACTACCAATAAATGGATCATACTTTTAAAACATTTGAATCACATCTGGCTTGGTTTTCACATTTCAAATATTATAAAACACATTAAAAATATTCTTTGAAATATTCATTTAAAAGGAAAAGATATAACACTAAGTGTACTAAAACAAGGGTCAAAAACAAATGTTATTAAAACATTGCTTACCATAAATCCAAAATAATTTACACTTAGTTTTATTTTTAAATAATCCATTTTAAAGGACTTTCTCATTTATAAACTATCATTTATAAATTCAAAACAACATTTATTAACCTAAAAGATAATAAATCAATTTAAATTACTTTTATAAATTTTAAATCAAATGTTAATATCCCGAAAGATAATTTATAAAATCCTTCTATAACTTTAAAACCACAATAATTTTCTCCAAAGAAAATAAATCAGATTTAAAATTATTTTATAAATTTAAAATTACATTATTTATCCCTAACGGATAACAAATCAAATCAATAATCTTCTTTTAACAAACCAAATAATTATCTTTAAACACTTTGTTAAATTAATTAATTAACTTTAAACATCTTTATTAAATTGGTTAACTAACTTTAAAAAAACTATTATTAAATTTGTTAATTAACTTTAAAATACTTTTATTAATCAGTTAATTAACTTTAAAGTGCTTTTATTAAATCAGTTAATTAACTTCAACATCATTAATTAAAATGATTAACTAATTTCAAATATCATTAACTAAAATAATTAATTAACTTCAAACATCATTAATAAAAATGATTAATTAATTTCACATATCAAAAATTAGAACAATTGATTAAAATCAAATATCATTTGTTAAAATGATTAATTAAATTCAAATATCATTAATTAAAATGATTAATAAAATTCAAATATAATTAATTATAATAATTCATTGCTTTTAAACATCATTAATTAAAATGATTAATTAATTAAAATAATTAATTACATTTAATATCATTAATTAAAATGATTTATTAACTTTTCTGAAAATACAAGCTCAAGTCAACACACACTAAAGTCTGGGCACATGATATCCAATAAATGATGGTATAGCGAAAGACGCTATAACAACACTTAAGTAATTTAAATAGAATGTCACAGTTATTTTCAACCAACATCAATATAAGCAACATAAGGAGATAAATAAATAAATATTGGCAAGAAACCCTATAGGATCTCTCTACAAATGTTTCTTGCAAAACAATGGATACAAACAATATATATATATATACACACACAGTCATATGTGTTCACTGCAATTTAGTTAATATGTCATCTGTTTTCTAAAGCTAGAATCCAACCAAACAATCAATCAAACAACTACCTAAACTAACATCCAAGCATTGAACAATAATTAATATCACCATAGATATCTTATAATTTGTAGATGTGAGTAAACTGACCGAAATTTCAATTGTCGTCGAAGCGCTCCAGTTTAAACTAAATTTGAACTGACATTCGATTTTTGCACAAAATTTTACAAGCTCTAAACTCTACCAATCCAATTCCAAAATGCAGGTAATGATCCCACCAGTGTAGTGCAGCTGGCTGTGTTCAATTTGGACCTCATATGAGCAAGATAACAATTTGATAAAGAATCGAATTAGTTGAATTAATTAATTTTTTAATCAACAAAACTAATTACCCTTATTAAACTATAATCCTTTCTTCCCCATTCAAAACACCGTTGTACATGTACAAGATTAGACACACACAAAAATCCTCCTACTGTCGATCATCTCTCCACCTCGTCTCCTTTCAAACTTGACGAAAACGACAACCGATTGCTCCGATGAAGCACCTTCACATGTGCTTCACTGTAACATCCATAGAGTTTGAGTATAATTTTAAATTTGACTTTATTTTTGTTTGAAATTATTTTAAATTTGTTTTATTGTAAGATTTCATTTATAAATATTTTTAAAGTGATAATAAAAAATTTCCAAATTTTATTGCATTTATTTTTTATTTTTAAAGCCTAGTTTCCATTTTTCTGCTATTTTCTTCATTTAATTATGTTTAATTAAAATTTATTTATTCATTTTATGCATGCATTTTATTTTTAGGTTTTTATCTTTATTTATAAATATTTTTCAGGTACATAAAATTTTTCCAAAATTTATTGCATTTATTTTCATATTTTTAAGCCGAGTTTCCAATTCTTGCTATTTTTCCTAATTTAATTAATATTTATTTACTTATTTTTATTTATTTACTATATTTTCATGTTTTTATCTTTATTTATACATATTTTTATGGTATTTAAAATTGCAAAAGAAAATATGGATATATGAAGAGTTTTGTGACCTTTTATATACTTAGACTTTTTGTATTCTTGCCTTTTCATTATCAATCAACATCTCTTCATTTTTGCTGCCATAACTCCCTACTCTTCAGCCGACTTATCCATTTCATTTCACGCAAAAAATAAACTTCTCAATCTAAAAAAAACTCGGCCACCATCCTTGCAAAAATTTTGGTAAAAACTTCTTCTTTCTTTTCACTTTTTATTGTTTTTTTGTTGTAAATTTGCACTTGCCTTCATCTTTTTGGTTCGGCCTGCCATCTCCATCACCTTGGCTGCCTCCACCACCACCATAACTAGTCACCACCACCTCCTCTCCACTTCCATTCCTGATCTGAGCCATCCTATGTTGAAGATCCACCTAAAAATGAACAAAAACTCCATTTAAAAAAACACCATAGCCGAGCTACTTGTTGCCACCACTCCACCATCATGCTTGGCCGACCCATACACCACCTACTCCAGCACAAACCTGAGTTTCAGACCATACCACACCTGTACATGCACTCATTAGAGTGGTCGTGCCCAAATCCATGCTTGGCCGAAGCATTTAGGTCTCGAACCCTCTTGTATTTGCCTTGTTTTGTGAATTCAAGCACATATGTCTTCATCTCCTTTGTAATTGCTTTGGCCGACCCCTTCATGACCGTAACCTGATTTAACCAGATCCAAAACCATCTCTTTGATGTGCCTTTCCAGTCCATAGCTGAAGCACAAGTTGTTGAAAGCAAGTGCAAATACTTTGGCATTGTGTTGTGCATTCATTTATTACATTGTTTAATTATATGTTGGTTTGAAACTTATGTTGTTTAAATTTGTCTTGTTTGTTTGAATGTATTCAAGGAGATTAACTTTGGCTCTCCCAATATCAAATCTTATTCGTGCTATCGTGCCTTTGAAGATCTTTGTTGTGTGCTTTGGTTGTTGTCTTCATCTCATACCTGTGAGTTATTCTCACCAGACAGTTTTAAACTTATATGACTAGTAAATTGATCACATTTGAATTGTAAACTCATATCCCCATGCTATATCTACTATGTTATGCTTATATGATGTTCATCCATGCTTAAAGACCTGTTATAACAGCTGTTACTGTTATATAATGCTATTCTGTTATTTAAATGAATTTATCACACTACAAGTTCCCTTTAGATTAGAATCATTATGGGTTGAAATGATACATACCCGAACGGACTTTAGAATAGGGGAAAATTGTTATGGGCTGAAATGATAGGCCTGAACGATTTTCAATTATTTCATTTTACTTGGGACTGCGGGTTTGAAATGATAAAACCCGGATTTTCTTTGTAAATTACAGATTGAAATGATATATTATTCGTATCACTTTACCTATGCTAGAAAATTTAATACAGACCCGTGGTTAATATAAGTTTTTCTAAAAAAATTAAAATATTTTAGAAATGAAAATATTATAATATTTTGATTTAAATTGAAATAAAAATTATTTTTGTAAAGTATTATTGATTTTCTGAAAATTTATAAGTGAAATAAACTAATGGTAAAGTTAGAAAAATTGAAATGTAATTTATTTTGGAAATTATAATTTGGTGATAAATGGAATTTAATTGAATATGAAAATATGATAAATTTATGATATTTTGAATTAAAATGAATTTAAAATGATTTTTTATATATCAATGATTTTTGAATAAAGTTAAAATGTGAAATAAATGAATATTTAAGTTGAACTTTGAAATGTAACTTAAATTGGAAATTTGTGAATTTTGTTTAAAAGTGAATTTTAAGTTAAGTAAAAAAAGGAAAATAAGTAATATTTGGAAATTTAAACTTAAGTGTTAAGTAAAAAATTTAATTTAATGAATTGAAATTGAATGTTTGAATTTAATATGTGAATTGTTATCAAATTTTGATTTTTGAATGAATATTTACCTTTATAAAATCATGAATATAAGGGTATTTTAAATGATTGTTTTAAAAGTGAAAATATATGATTTTATAAGTTTAAAATGATTTAAATAAAAATTTAATTGTTTGTGAAATTATATTGAATATTTGAAATTTAATTAACAGCATTTTTGAAATGCTATTATTTCTAATGTAAAGGATATTACAGCATTTGTAAATGAGTTGATATAAATGAACTAAAAGGCTAAATTGAATTAAAGCCTATTATAGCACTTTGTAAGTGCTATAATTATTGACTTTAACTAAGGTTTTATTTGAACTAAAGTAACCTTATTACAGCATTTTAAATGCTGTCTTTTGTCAAATTGAATTATTTTTGAAGTAACTTTCCGTAGCATTTTTTAAATGCTGCGAAAAGTGAATTTTCATTGTTTTGATAAGTTTAAGTGAATAAATGAATTTTGAAAAAGATTAAATTTTGAAATTTTAATAATTTAATTGTTAAATATAATAACTTCATTTTTGTGATTTAAATGAAGTAATTCAATTTGAAATATAAACTATTTTGAAATGTGAGTTGAAATGGTATTTTTAAATTTGAATAAAAATGAATGTGGTTTTGAAAAGATATGATATTTTGGAATGGATTTGAAATGATTTTGAATTGTTGAAATGATATTTGATTTTTCAAGTATAAATACCATTTTATATTATAACTACGGGTTATAATAACGATTGGTTGTTAAAGAGACCGGGATCGGATATGGACATACTCTCTGTCGATACCGAAAACCACTTTAACAACTGTGTATGCGGTGGAGATTCCAGAATGAAGTAGGATGGTGACGACGTTCCTGAGGTACATTATGTGGACCTGACTCCCGTGAGTTACTTAAGGTGGCTAAAATAGGAGCGATCTCGGGCCAAAAGAGGTAGCACCTCTGGCCGGACACACTTCTTCGATACCATTCTATCACTATTGTGATTGATTGGGTGCACCCCTTGATTTTGGAGTGTTGTTCGGAGTGGGCGTAGTGGCTGCTACGTTACCGCCAGCCCGTGTGCGTAATCGGTATATCTACCCTGGCATTGCCTTGTGTGCCATGTCACCTACCATACCGAGGCTTTACTACGAGTTTGTTTTTCTCCCGTAGCCCGTGGAGTATTTAAGGTAGTCTCCCAATCTGGAGATACGCTGATACTGGATGGACTACTTGGACTATTACGTGTTAAGAGGAATATTGGATCACTCCTTAATGCTATTTTAAAGTATGTTTATTTTACTGTAGACATTATTATAATAGCGAAATATTACTATATAGTAAATAGCTTAACGGATCCTTAGAGGATGGGCGGTCCCAGGCATCCTTTAAGTTACTTGTATCTTTATTACAGTTTACTTGAGTTGGTTTACGTTATATAAGTATATATATATATATATATATATATATATATATATATATATATATATATGTCCTGACTCGAGTGTTTTGTGTTTTTCTTTACGCTCGGGTCAGCCTGAGTACTCACAGCTTTGGATTCTCTTTCTAGAGCTGGTCTTTGCTGGAGATTCTGCCTATCTATATTTATATCTATTTCTATTTCAGCTGTTCTAGTTTATCTCATGTATTAGTGAACTTCTATGTATTTAGGATTTCTATTATGTTGTTTTCAGACTGATATTATGTATTTGTTTTGAGACTTTGTTATAGTAGCTTCATGAACTACTATGTTATTTTATATTCCACTGCGAGTTATTCTGATTGTTCTGTGTCTGTGATTCTGTGTATTTGATTTCATTTGCTCCAAATTTATTTACAATCTGTTATTTTGCATCATTCAAGTCTGACATATGTGGATTATTGTCGATTTGAATGGTATGAAATACCGGGTTGTCTCAGTTGGTATCAGAGCTTTGGTTTTGGCAAACCATTGCCACTACGGAGCAAAAACTCATTAGAGATAGGGTATTTCTACCCTGGAATGAGTGAAATCAATTTCAGAATCATATCTTTGTGAGAGAACGTATTTTCAAAGTATAAAATGATTTTCAAAATGTTTTCAAAAGATTTTTCAAAGATTATTTTGATATATAAAAATTTTCTTGTTTTAAAGAATTTTAAAATGTTTTCTAACTTCATTTCTTTCGTATCTACCTTATTAGATTTTTCTTTATTTAGGATATTCATCCAAGTTTCACTTGTCTTATCTTAATTTATCTTTGGCTTTTTTTTATTTTGTCCTAAATTCATTCTTGATATTTTCAGGATGAATCGAGGAAATGTCAAAGGTAGGGGTCATGGTATTGCCCCCAGCTCCTCAGCCTGTTGCTCCTGTTCGATTCACTGTTCTCTGTAAGGAATTCTCTCAACTTGGTGGAACCCCATTTACCGATTCAGAGAACATCATTGAGGCTCAGCAGTGGTTGTGGAGTCTTAAGAGGATATTTACCGGTCTTAATATTACCGATGCCCAGAAGCGTCAGTTAGCAGCTTGGCAGTTGCGTGATTCTACAGTTGCGTGATGAATCGTGCTTTTCGTGGTGTGCTTAATAAATTTGTTCTAGTCTTTGTTGATGATATCCTTGTCTTCTCTAAGACCAAGGAAGAGCATGAGTCGCATTTGAAATCTATTTTGGAGACTCTCAGAAATCATTAGTTGAAGGCTAAATTTTCTAAATGCCATTTCTGGAAGGATGAAGTCCGATATCTCGGGCATATTGTTTCTAGTAATGGAGTTTCTATTGATCCAGTCAAGATCGCTGCGATCAATGTAAGTCTTTCTTTCTTCCTTTTCTCTATCGCTTAATAATTCTATCTTTTCGGTTGTTCATATTTTCTCCCTATTCTGTTTCAGGATTGGGAAACTCCAACGACTCCATCTGATATTCGTAGTTTTCTGGGCCTTGCCGGTTACTACCGGAGATTCGTTGAAAATTTAGCTCGGATTGCTGCACCTCTCACAGCTTTGACTCGTAAGAATGCCAAGTTTGTTTGGAGTGATCAGTGTAAGGCTGCATTCAATAAGTTAAAGAGCAAGCTAACTTCCACACCAGTTCTTACCGTTTCGAATGGAAGTAATGGATCGACGGTATACACTGATGCAAGTCGTGAGGGTTTGGGTGCTGTTCTCATGCAGAATGGTAAGGTCATTGCCTATGCCAGCCATCAGTTGAAAACCCATGAAGCAAATTATGCTGCTCATGATTTAGAGTTACTTGCTGTTGTCTTTGCTTTGAAGCTTTGGAGGCATCATCTTCTTGGAACTAAGTTTGAGCTTTTAACCGATCATCAGTCTCTGAGGTATATCTTCACCCAGAAGGATTTGAATCAGAGGCAAGTTCATTGGCTTGAGTTTCTGGCTTCTTACGACCTCGATATTAGCTATACTCCCGGTAAAGCTAATGTTGTGGCCGACGCTCTTAGTCGGAAGAAGGCTTTATTGTGTCAGCTTGTTATTTCTTCTTCTCCTCTTCCGGATCATATTATGGCTAAGCAGGATGAGGATGAGATGCTTAGATTGATGAAGGAGAGTGTTCGTAGCATGGTTGGTAGTAGTAGTGGTGGTAGTGGAGCTCAGATTGATGATAGAGGTATTTTGAGGATCAATGGCAGGATTTGTGTCCCGAATGTTGATGGTTTGAGGCAGGAGTTGCTTCGGGAGAATCACCGATCCAGGCTTTCTATTCATCCTGGTGTGTTGAAGATGTATCAGGATATGAAGAGGCTTTATTGGTGGAGGGGGATGAAGAGGGATATCTCTATCTTTGTTAGTCGGTGTGCGACTTGTCAGCTAGTCAAAGCCGATCACCAGAAGACCCCTGGTTCGTTGCAGCCCCTTGAGATTCCCAATTGGAAGTGGGAACAGGTTTCCATGGATTTCATCGATGGTTTACCGAGGACTCGGAGGGGTAATGAAAGTATCTGGGTTATTGTGGATAGTGACCAAGTCCACTCATTTCGTTCCGGTCAAGTCTACTCGTTCTGCTTCTATCTTATCTGAGATCTACATGAGAGAGATCGTTCGTCTCTATGGTGTTCCTCTCAGTATTGTTTGTGATTGTGACCCTATCTTTACCTGTCAGTTTTGGAAGGCTTTTCAGGAATCTCTGGGTACTCGTCTGAATCTGAGCATGGCTTACCATCCACAGACCGACGGTCAAACGGAAAGAGTAAATCAAATTCTCGAGGATCTTCTTCATGCTTGTGTGCTTGATTATGGAGGATCTTGGGAAGATCATCTCCATGTTGCCGAATTCACCTACAATGATAGCTATCAGGTATAATCTTATCTTTTGTTTTTCAGTCTATTCTTAATCTTTTTTATCTATCTCATTCCATCTTTGCATTCAGGCCAGTCTCAAAACGTCTCTGTTTGCTGCTCTATACGGACGACCTTGTAGATCCCCATCTTGTTGGGTTGAATCAGGTAATCATTTGGTTCTTGGTCCTGATGTGATTTTGGAAGCTTCTGAGATAGTTGAGGAGAATAAGAAGAGGTTGAGAGCTGCTCAGGATAGCAGAAGACGTATGCTGATAGGCGTAGGCGGAATTTGGAATTTGCTGTTGGTGATCAGGTGTTCCTTAAGGTTTCTCCCTTGAGGAATGTCATTCGCTTTGGTCGTAGAGGGAAGCTTTCTCCTAGGTTTATTGGTCATTTCCACATTGTGGAAAGAGTTGGTTCTTTGGCCTATCGTCTGGATTTGCCCAAGAAGCTTTCTGGAGTGCATGATGTATTCCATGTCTCGCATCTTCGCCGACATCTTCATGATCCATCTCTTATTGTCTAGCCTTCTACACTTGATAGTTTGGATATTGAGCCTAATCTGACTGTTGAGAGGAAGCCACTTCGTATTGTCGACAGAGGTACGAAGCAGCTTAGAAGAAATCTGTTAATCTGGTCAAAGTACAGTGGAGTACCGACGATCGAGATTGTACCTGGAAAACGGAGGAGAGCATTCGTGCTTCGAATCCGGAATTGTTCGTTTCAGGTACTATTTTGTTTTTTTCCATCTTGTTTCTCTATTATTCGTTGCCCGTTCTTTTCGAGGACGAAAAGATTTGAGTGGGGGAGAGTGTAACAACCCTAGAGTTTGAATATGATTTTAAATTTGACTTTATTTTTGTTTGAAATTATTTTAAATTTGTTTTATTGTAAGATTACATTTATAAATATTTTTAAAGTGATAATAAAAAATTTCCAAAATTTATTGCATTTATTTTCTGTTTTTAAAGCCTAGTTTCCATTTTTCTGCTATTTTCTTCATTTAATTAAAATCTATTTATTCATTTTTATGCATGCATTTTATTTTTGTGTTTTTACCTTTATTTATAAATATTTTTCAGGTACATAAAATATTTCCAAAATTTATTGCATTTATTTTCATATTTTTAAGCCTAGTTTCCCATTTTTGCTATTTTTCCTAATTTAATTATATTTAATTAATATTTATTTATTTATTTTTGTTAATTTACTATATTTTTGTGTAATATCTGTATTTATACATATTTTTCTGGTATTTAAAATTGCAAAAGAAAATATGGATATTTGAAGAGTTTTGTGACCTTTAATATACTTAGACTTTTTGTATTCTTGCCTTTCCATTATCAATCAACATCTCTTCATTTTTGCTGCCATAACTCCCTACTCTTCAACCGACTTCTCCATTTCATTTCGTGCACAAAATAAACTTCTCAACCTAAGAAAAAAATCCGGCCACCATCCTTGCAAAAATTTTGGTAAAAGCTTCTTCTTTCTTTTCACTTTTTATTGTTTTTTGTTGTAAATTTGCACTTGCCTTCATCTCTTTGGTTCGGCCTGCCACCTCCATCACCTTGGCTGCCTTTACCACCAACACAACCAGTCACCACCACTCCTCTCCACTGCCATTCCTGATCCGAGCCATCCTATGTTGAAGATCCACCTAAAAATGAACAAAAACTCCACTAAAAAAACACCATAGCCGAGCTACTTGTTGCCACCACTCCACCATCATGCTTAGCCGACCCATACACCACCTACTCCAGCCACAAACCTGAGTTTCAGACCATTCCACACCTGTACATGCCTTCACCAAAGTGGTCGTGCCCAAATCCATGCTTGGCCGAAGCATTTAGGCCTTGAACCCTCTTGTATTTGCCTTGTTTTGTGAATTCAAGCACATATGTCTTCATCTCCTTTGCAATTGCTTTGGCCGACCCCTTCATGACCATAACCTAATTTAACCTGATCCAAAACCATCTCTTTGTTGTTCCTTTCCAGTCCATAGCTGAAGTACAAGTTGATGAAAGCAAGTGAAAATACTTTGCCATTGTGTTGTGCATACGTTTATAACATTGTTTAATTATATGTTGGTTTGAAACTTATGTTGTTTATATTTGTTTTGTTTGTTTGAATGTATTCAAGGACATTGACTTTGGCTCTCCCAATCTCAAATCTTATTCGTGCTTTCGTGCCTTTGAAGATCTTTGTTGTGTGCTTTGGTTGCTGTCTTTAGCTTATACCTGTGAGTTATTCTCACCAGATAGTTTTATACTTATATGACTAGTAAAATGATCACATTTGAATTGTAAACTCATATCACCATGCTATATCTGCTATGCTATGATTATATGATGTTAACCCATGCTTAAACACCTGTTATAACATCTTTTACTGTTATATAATGCTATTCTGTTATTTATATCAGTTTATCACACTGCAAGTTCCCTATAGATTAGAATCACTATGGGTTGAAATGATATATAACTGAACGGACTTTAGAATAGGGGGAAACCATTATGGGCTGAAATGATAGGCCTGAACGATTTTCAATTATTTCATTTTACTTGGGACTGCGGGTTTGAAATAATAAAACTCGGGTTTTCTTTGTAAATTACGGATTGAAATGATATATTATCCGTATCACTTTACCTAGCTAGAAATTTTAATACAGGCCCGTGGTTAATATAAGTTTTTCTATAAAATTTAAAATATTTTAGAAATATAAATATTATAATATTTTGATTTAAATTGAATTAAAAATGATTTTTGTAAAGTATTACTGATTTTCTGAAAATTTATAAGTGAAATAAATTAATGGTAAAGTTAGAAAATTTGAAATGTAAGTTATTTTGGAAATTATAATTTGGTGATAAATGGAATTTAAATTAAATATGAAAATATGATAAATTTATGATATTTTGAATTAAAATGAATTTAAAATGAGTTTTTTAATATATTAATGATTTTTGAATAAAGTTAAAATGTGAAATAAATGAATATTTAAGTTGAACTTTGAAATGTAACTTAAATTGGAAATTTGTGAATTTTGTTTAAAAGTAAATTTTAAGTTAAGTAAAAAAACGAAAATAATTTATATTTGGAAATTTAAACTTAAGTGTTAAGTTAAAAAATTAATTTAATAAATTGAAATTGAATGTTTGAATTTAATATATGAATTATTATTAAATTTTAATTTTCGAATGAATATTTAACTTTATAAAATCATGAATATAAGGGTATTTTAAATGATTGTTTTAAAAGTGAAAATATATGATTTTTTAAGTTTAAGATGATTTAGATAAAACTTTAATTGTTTGTGAAATTATATTGAATATTTGAAATTTAGTTAGCAGCATTTTTGAAATGCTATTATTTCTAATGTAAAGGATATTACAGCATTTGTAAATGTTGTAGTTGATATAAATGAACTAAAAGGTTAAATTGAATTAAAGGCAATTATAGCACTTTTTAAGTTCTATAATTATTGAATTCAACTAAGGTTTTATTTGAACTAAAGTAACCTTATTACAGCATTTTAAATGCTGTCTTTTGTCAAATTAAATTGTTTTTGAAGTAACTTTCAGTAGCATTTTCTAAATGCTGTGAAAAGTGAATTTTCATTTTTTTGATAAGTTTAAGTGAATAAATTGAAAAAGATTAAATTTTGGAAATTTAATTATTAAATATTATAACTTCATTTTTATAATTTAAATGAAGTGATTCGATTTGAAATATAAACTATTTTGAAATGTGAGTAGAAATGGTATTTTTAAATTTGAATAAAAATGAATGTGGTTTTGAAAAGATATGATTTTTTGATATTTTGAAATGGATTTGAAATGATTTTGACTTGTTGAAATGATATTTGATTTTTGAATTATAAATACCATTTTATATTATAACTACGGGTTATAATAACAATTGGTTATTAAAGAGACCGGGATCGGATATGGACATACTCTCTGTCGATACCGAAAACCACTTTAAAAACTGTGTACACGGTGGAGATTCCAGAATGAATTAAGATGGTGACGACGTTCCTGAGGTACATTACGTGGACCTGACTCGCATGAGTTAGCTTAAGGTGGCTAAAACAAGAGCGATCTCGGGCCAAAAGAGGTAGCACCTCTGGCCGGACACACTTCTTCGATACCATTCTATTACTGTTGTGATTGACTGGGTGCACCCTTTGATTTTGGAGTCTTGTTCAGGGAAGGCGTAGTGGCTGCTACGTTACCGCCAGCCAGTGTGCGTAATTGGTATATTACCTTGGCATTGCCTTGTGTGCCGTGTCACCTACCATACCGAGCCTTTAATACGAGTTTGTTTTTCTCCCGTAGCCCTTGAAGTATTTAGGGTAGCCTCCCGATCTGGAGATACGCTGATACTGGATGGACTACTGGGACTATTACGTGTTAAGGGGAATATTGGGTCACTCCTTAATGCTATTTTAAGTATGTTTATTTTACTGTAGACATTATTATAATAGAGAAATATTACTATATAGTAAATAGTTTAACGGATCCTTAGAGGAAGGGAGGTCCCACGCATCCTTTAAGTTACTTGTATCTTTATTACAATTCACTTGAGTTGGTTTACATTATATAAGTATATATATGTCCTGACTCGAGTGTTTTGTGTTTTGCTTTACGCTCGGGCCAGCCTGAGTGTTCACAGCTTTGGATTCTCTTTCTGGAGCTGGTCTTTGCTGAAGATTCTGCCTATCTATATTTATATCTATTTCTGTTTCAGTTGTTTTATTTTATCTCATGTATTAGTGAACTTCTATGTATTTGGGATTTCTATTATGTTGTTTTCAGACTGATATTATGTATTTGTTTTGAGACTTTGTTATAGTAGCTTTATGAACTACTATGTTATTTTATATTTCACTGCGAGTTATTCTAATTGTTCTGTGTCTGTGATTCTGTGTATTTAATTTCATTTGCTCCAAATTTATTTACAATCTTTTATTTTGCATCATTCAAGTCTGACATGTGTGGATTATTGTCGATTTGAATGGTATGAAATACCATGTTGTCTCATTTACCTTAAACCCAAACATAACTAGCTTGCATCCCTCCATAAAGATGTGACTTGTTGCCCCTCTCTTGTCCGTATAATGGATGCATTCCACCACAAAGTGACCCGACCTCCCAAACATCTTCCATACAAGCTCTTCGACGCCACAAACCCGAATCCAACCTCTATTTCACCAACCATCACCTTAGTCGAATCTAAATCCGAACCTTAGCCATACACCTTCAAATGGAATCTCAGCCAACCCCATTGCTTATAAAATCGAGAGCACATAATCGAATCTCTCGATAATAGGAACACAGCGAGTCCAGCCTCATTTTTTTGTAGAGTAAATTAGCGGATTTTGATTTTCGAAGATGGGTATTTTCTGCGTTTACTGTTAATAGAGGGAATGTGAAAAAGCAAAGAGGATTTGAAAAATTAAAGGTTTTTTACAATCTAAATGTTGACCTATGGTTTATTTTGCAATTTCTGATGCATCGACGTATAGAATTTCATTCGTGTATGAGCTGTAACAACCTTAGTTTTGGCGATTACCTATAATAACAATTAATAAATTATAATGAAGTTTATAATTTATTAATTAAGAAGTATATACTAAATGTGAAAGACAAATAAAATAACTATTTAAGTTGGATATCAAATTTTAGTTTTTAGTGTTTAATTTGTGAAATTTGGAGGAAGTGGGTATTTAATCATTTTGAATAATTAAATAAGATGTTTTGGTGGTTTTCACTGGGGTTATAGAAATTATTTTGGGTCAAAATATCATGTTTTGTATAATTTTAACATCAAGTTATAAATTTTGTGCGTAAAAGCGTAAAATATACAATTAGTTTGTAAATTGGTAAATATTGGTTGTAAAATGTATCTTTGTGTGTTAAAAATAATTTTAGTATGTTTCTAAATTTATCACGTCAAAACAATGCAATTTGAATAATTTTGGTGTTAAGAAATGTAAATTTTTAACGAAGGAAGTTTAAATTTAACGTCTGTTGGAAAAATGAAAATTTAAGTTTAAAACATATTGAAATAAAGTTAAAAATGTGTAAAAGTATTTTAAATAGGTTGCTGTTAATTTTTGAAAAGTTGAATAGTACTAAAAATATCAAATTCTAAGTTAAACAACATAATTAGAGAAGAAAATGACCTAAAACAATGCTAATTAGGTTACTTAAGCTGACATAAGCCTAATCTATTCAAACATGATCGAACTAAGCTTAATTATGCCCACTAATTAAGTGGGTTAAGGAAGGAAATGTCTGGAATAATTCCAGTACGTACTTTCTTCCTCAACACACACTTTCCTCCTTCTTAAAAAACTACAGCAAGTAAATAAGGAATCTCTTACAAAAACTCAAATCAAAGCCTCTAATTCCCACTAAAAATTGAAACTAAGTTGTAAAAGCAATCCATAAGTAGGTAATCGCCCTAAAAATCATGAATTTGTTTCATTTTCATCTCAAGTTTGGGGAATTTAGTTGTTGTGTGTTGAGTACTCTTTTGCATGTCACCGTAAATGTTTTTACAAGAAGCTGAGCATCTTATCAAGCCTTCAAGCACCAATCTTCAGCCAAATCCTTGTTGGAAAAATTATGAATATCGCTAATAAGGTGAGTATAACTCACATATTCTAGTTTTTCTGTGATAATGTTGGAATCTGAACTGGTTTTGATGAATTTGCTGAAATCTGTAAATAGAAACTTCAAATTTCTGTTTACAGTCTAAAACGGCTCTCGGCCCATCTTTGAGCTGCTGTACTTGCTCAATTCTTATTGAAGTCATGCCAAAATTTATTTGAATGATAGTATTGTTGATGGACTACATGGATGTCAAATTTCAGATCATTTCAACCTTTGTAGCTTATAGAAACTTGCTGTCGAACTTTGAATGGAGCATGATTCGCTCCAGCTTTTTACAGCGAAATCTTGCTGTGAATACAACTTTGTGGCTTTATATCCCTCCTGATTCTTATCGGATTGTGTCCATTTATTTTTTATTATAGAGCTATTGAACTATATTCCTGTTGAATTTCAAGTCATTTTGACCCCTGTAGCTTATAGAAACTTACCGTCGAATTTGAATCAGAGCATGTTTTGCTCCAGCTTTTTACAGCGAAAACTGGCTGTGAGTCTAACTTTGTGACCTTATATCTCTCATGTTTCTTATCAAATTGTGGCCATTCTCTTTATATTGAAATTAGAGTTGTTGAACTACATGCATGTCAAATTTCAGGCCATTTCGACCTTTTTAGCTTATGGAAACTTGATGTCGAACTTTGAATCATAGCATTTTTTGCTCCAGCTTTTTACAGCGAAATCTTGTTGTGAGTCCAACTTTGTGACCTTATATCTCTCTTGTTTCTTATTGGGCTGTGTCGATTATTTTTTGTTGAAAGTAGAGTTGTTGAACTCAATGCATCAAGAATTTCAAGGCTTTTAGACCTTTGTAACTAGTCGAAAACTCGCTTGGAACATTAAATCGAAGAATGATTGCTCCAACTGAAAATTTCTTGAGCTGTTTTACATGGATTTATTGAAGCAAATTTCGATGTTGTTTTGATCAGCTTGAACCTAAGATGGAAGAGCCAACATTACCACTAATCTGTTATACGGATTAGTGAGGTTTTAGGTGATTTTCATATGTCGATTTCATGAATGATTTCGTGAATTTGTTGACATTGTACACGTTTTTATAAACCAATTTTTTAAAAAAATTCTATATATAAATTATTGCTTTGAGATAAATGTTTTCTAAGTTTTTTTTAAACTATAATTATCTCAAATCTATATAATATACAATATTTTCAATATATAGAGTTTTTCAAAGAAAATATCCAAAATATTTCAAAATTCTTTTATAAACTCCTTTTCTCAAACACGGTATTTTGAGTATATAAAAACCGCACATTGTTGCACCTTCGAGAAGACGTGGAAGTAGATTAAACAATATTATAAACCACGTGACATGGGACACGTAGGTTAATTATATCGATTAATTCTGTACTCGTTAACTGAAGTTATTTTCTGGTGTGAAGTAGGCTGACAAGTAATAAAACGATTAGAGAAACATGCGTATGCAACATATTGTTTTCACTTTTTGAGTTACTGTTGGGAAATCTGTCACACATTCTTCATTTTTTGTTGTTATTTCCAGTACTTGCTTCGGGGGGAAGCCAGACCCCAGGGGGTCTTATATACGTATTCACTTGATTGGGGAGGCGGGTCAAGTTACACTCGGTCGGGAGGGTCATAGTGATGGGCGCTTAAATACGTATATAGTACTAGGCAAAGCTCGGTAGGAGCTCTTTTGTTGATGCCCATGCAATTTGTTGTTTTGGATCCATTTTTGATGCTTTTGTTGACTTTGTTGTTATTTGATGCTTTGGATCCAATTTATGGTGATTTGTTAATGATGAATTTTCTCTTATAGCCTAAGAGCTATTTTTATGCCTATTTATACCTAGTGACCACGTACAAGTTGAATAAACTCTCTTATGAGTTCTACATGTTGACATTTGATGAAATTTATTTTTTTGTTCTTTGGAGTTTTGATGATTATATATATGTGCTTAACTCGAGGCTTAGCACTCGTTGTTGGAAGTAAACCTTCTCTTGTTTTTATTTATGTTGTTCATGTGACCCTATATGTTAATAACGGTAATTTACCTCATCACCCTTATGATGTACTAAGTTGAAAATTTACTATTCTCCATTCAGAAGAGTTATCCCTTATGAAACTATATGTCATTATCATCTACTCACTGTTTAAACTAAACTAACCCGTGTATTTATTGCCCGAGTCAGACTGAGCATTTACAGGTTAAACCTGCTGTAGATACCGGTACTTCTGCTTCCGCTATGGATCCTTATCATCTCTTTTTGGACGCCTTTGTTAGCGTATTTTGATTATTTGTTTAGTGATGATCCATGTACTCTGATCTATGTATTTATTCATTTTGATTTGTTGTATATATTATGATTTGTATAGCGACTATTTTGTGACACTGTGTACTGTATGGTGGATCGTATCTGTATATATAGTTATGTTTGTTGGTCTGTGACTTGTATTTATTTTTTATAATTGCATTTGTTCTGGATTGATTTTATATCCACCATAGTATTGTATTAGATAAGAATTAAGTATGTTGATCCACTTGAGGTAAAAAAATGAGCACTTTATCGACATACTTGATACTTATTTAATACAAAATTACAGATAGTCGCTCCTAAACTGCCTTATTCTCTGCACTAGTACATGGTATTACTTAGTAATACTCTTTGTTAGTGTGAGTCTCAGGATGGGGCATCACATCTTAGTATAAGAGCGAAATTCAAAACAAAAGGTAATTAACATAGAATAATGCACGCATAATACAGTACATTGACATACAATATACGTGTTAACATAAATCCCTAGTGTCCTTACCCTTAATAGTAATCATGCCCAATCAAGTTCCTTAACCTTATTGTTATCCATTGGGGTAAGATAAGCGGGAATACTTGTAGGAATGCAATTTTAAGTTCCTTAGTATTACTTATATGTTGAATTCAAGTAATAATATCTTACCTCTATGAATAATCAAATCTCATCTTATACATTCAGCTAATGGTTGAAAGAGGTAGAGGACGTCATTCGGATGTTAAGCCATGCAGTGGCTCGCATCCTGAAGGTGTTTATATGTCTACTGATCAGGTTCTTAAGCTTAGCCAGAGCACTTAGCCACCAGCTTCATCTCGTTCTTCTCCACTACGTAAGTCAGCATTTGCGCGCATGTGCAGTGATTTTAACTACTTAAGAGGCAAGCTATTCAAAGGCTCGGAGTTAGTTTTATAGGTTTAGGCATGGCTTCGTACATGCAAGCGTATTTTTACTGGCTTGGAGATACCTATCCACCACTGCGTTCTTGTCGCATTAAGAATGTTGCAAGAATGTGCGTTGGACTGGTATGAGTTACTTATTGCAGAGATTGATGAGTCTACTTTAGAGTGGAAGCAATTCAAAGAGCATTTTGAGCTCAATTTCATCCAAGAATCCAAGAAGGAAATTTTAGCCCGTCACTTCCTTGACCTTAAGTAAGGAAAGTCAACTGTTTCAGTGCATGTTGCATCTTTTGAGGCCTTGTCTAAGTATGGCCTTGAACACATCAGTACTTCCTACAAAAAAAATCATAAGTTTATTTCTGGCCTCAACAAATATTTGAAGAAATCTCTTATGCTTTAGTTTGAGATATCTTTTGAGGAGCTTGTGGATGTAGCCCCTCATATTGAAGCAGCCCAAAGTGAGAAAGATGGCAATGATTAGTCATATGTTTAGAAAAATCTAAACAAGGATTTCCCTTTCGTAAGTCAAAGTCCTTTCAATAGAATAATATGAAGAAATCAGTCGGTTCCAGCTCTCAGCCCAGTGTAGCACCTCTTGCTAAGAGGGGATGTTACTACTTTGGTGCCAATGATCATTTGATTCGAAATTGTCCTAAGCCCTGCATATGCCGTTGTTGTAAGACGGAAGGGCATTGGTCGTCTTCTTGTCCTATAGCTCCAAAGTCTAACAAATCTGGAAAGATGAATGTAGCAGATGCTTCTGGTGGTTCATCTCAGCCTCGAGGTACTCCTTCTATCCATGAGGGTTCCATATTATTCCATGATCGATCTATTCGAATTTACTCGATACGCGTGCATCGCATTCATTTGTATTGAAAGAGCTCATTGATACTCTTACTTTGGATATGAGTTGAATGATGACTTCATTACGGATTGCAAATCCCATTGGGTGATCTGCAACTCTTATCTTGTTGTGTGAAGAAGTGGTGATATTTATATGTGGCTTTCCTTTCCATGCAAATCTACATGTGATCCACTTCCTTGGTTTTGCCACGATATTGGGTATAGACCGGCTCTTCTATACGAAGCCAAGCGTCTATGTTCTAAGATAGTCTATTATCTTCGACATCCCGACTTGCCTGTTCAGCTATCTCTTATTCTTTGGGACGTCGATCACGATTCCGAAGCCCTTTTATTGTCTCTCAAATCTCGAGACATTAATGATGACGTGTCTTAGATTCCAGTGGTATGCGACTTCGTTGATATATTTGAGCCAGTTTTAGGTTTGCCACCACAACGGGCGATCGATTTCCGCATTGACCTCATTCCAGGAGCACATCTAATTAGTCTTCCTCCTACTAGGATGTCGACTAAAAAAAATAAGGAACTCAAAAAAATAACTTTTATAACTTGAAGCCAAGCAGTTTATTCAGTCCAACTCTTCACCATGGGGTGCCGTGACGGTATTCTTGAAGAAATCTGATGGAACTCTTAGGCTATGCATCGATTATCGCAAGCTTAACAAGTTAACCATCAAGAATCGTTATCCGTTTCCTAGGATCGGCGGCATGTTCGATCAATTGAGTGGTGCTAAGATCTTTTCTCAGCTTGACCTTGTTATGGAATTTCATCAGCTTCGAGTTGCGAAGGACACAGTCCTCTTACAGCATTCTGCACTCGATATGGTTCTTATGAGTGGCTCATCATGCCATTCGGTTTGACGAACGATCCTGCATATTTCATCGACCTTATGAATCGAGTATTCCAGGAATATCTCTGTAAGTTTGTTGTTGTATTCATCGATGACATTCTGATTTATTCTAAGTCTGAAGTTGATCTTGCCTATCATCTGAGGATTGTTTTAAGTACTCTTTGCCAACATCAACTTAAAGCAAAATTTTCTAAGTGTCATTTTTCGGAGAAGCAAGTCAAGTTCTTAGGCCATGTAGTATAATCTGATGGTATTTTGGTCGATCCGCCAAAGATCAAAGCCATTCAGAACTGGAAGAGGCCTGAGACTGTTACCAAGATCTGTAGTTTCCTAGGATTGGCGGGTTATTACCATCGACTCATCAAAGTCTCTTCCCTTGTTGTACTTCCTCTTACTAGCCTTACATGTAAAGGCGTTCTCTTTATTTGGTATGATCGATGCGAAGCTTCTTTTTAGCAACTAAAGGAGCTTCTTACTCATGCACCTGTTTTTGGTGGTTCTTGAAGGGAACCAAGATCTTATTGTCTACACCGATGCTAGTCATTGCGGTCTCGGTGCTGTGCTTATGCAGAAGGTCTGGGTAGTTACCTATGCTTCAAGGAAATTACGTCCGAACAAGGTTGGGTATGCTAGCCATGATTTAGAGCTAGACGTCATCGTCTTTGCTTTGAAAATATAGCGACATTATTTATTGGGCGAGCACTTTATCCTCTACATCGACCACAAATCATTTAAGTACTTATTCACCAAGATGAGCTTAACGTGCGACAGCAACGTTGGCTCAAATTCCTTGCTTCCCAAGATTTTGATATCCAGTATACTTCTGGAAAGGGGATTCGAGTTGCTAACGCATTGAGTTGCAAGCAGTCTGCTGTATTTTCCATGATGCTTGTAGAATAGAAAGCTTTAGAGATTTTGTCTATTTTTGACGTTCGAGATCATGCTTCTACTTCAGAAGCTCCAGTCTTATTATATAGTATAGATGCTCGACCCACTCAATTAGATCGGATTGCCGAGGCTCAGTGGCAAGGTTTCGATATTTCTTCTCGTATTCAACGATGTAAGTTGAATCCCACGATGATATTGAGTTGAGGGATTTCAACATCGACGACAATGGATGCCTTCATAGGAAGTATCAGTTAGTTGGGCTATCTATTCCAGAGCTTAGGCGGGACATTTGACCTGAGCTTCACTGTTCTAAGTATACCATCCATCCTAGCAGCAGCAAGATGTATGCTGACATGCGTCTCTTATATTACTGAGATAGGATGAAGAGAGATATGGCAAGTTATGTAAGTAACTACATGACTTGTCAGCTCGTCAAAGTCGAACATCAGTGATCCATTGGTCTCCTTTAGCCCTTGGAGGTCCCGTTGTGGAAGTAGGACCAGATCTCTATGGATTTTATTGATCGTTTACCTCATTCGGGTCGAGCTGTAGCAACATTTGGGTGATAGTAGATCGTCTCACTAAGTCCGCACACTTTATTCCTATTAAATCTAATAGGATGAATTCTTTCTTATCAAAGCTTTATAATAAGGAAATTGTGAGATTGCACGGTATTCCTAATTCTATCATATGCGATCGTGATCCACTCTTTATGAGTCATTTCTAGAAGAGTCTTCAGCAAGCTTTGGGTACAAAGCTTATTTTTAGTACTGCTTATTACCCATAGTCTGATGGATAGACTTAGAAGGTGAATCCTATATTAGAAGACCTACTTCGGGCTTGCACTATTGATTTTGGTGGTAGTTGTGAAGACCACCTTCCTTTGGTTGAATTCACATATAATAAAAGCTATCAATCTAGGATCGACATGGCTACATTTGAAGCCTTATAAGGAAGGCCGTGTCATTCTCCATCATGTTAGCTAGAGTCGGAGGAAAAGCTTATTTTAGGCCTCGAATCCATTCGAGAAGCTTCTGAGAAGATTAATCTTATTCGAGTGAGAATAAAAGATGCCTAGAGTCATCAAAGATCCTACACGGACAACTGTAGGAAGCCTCTTGAATTCTTAGTTGGTGATGTTATCTGTATAGGTGCATCTCCTTTAAAGAGGGTGGTACGCTTCAGTCGGACTGGGAAATTGGCTCCCCGATACATTGGATCATTTTCTATTACTGAGAGTACTGGTCCCGTTGCTTATAGAGTAGCACTTCCAGCCTGGTTTTATGGAGTTCACGACGTGTTTCACATCTCTCAGTTGCGGAAGTGTCCATGCGATTCAGATTCTGGCTTAATTCTCGTGCATTAGAGGAGCATGAGGTCTCATTTGATCTTTCTTTCGTGCAACATCCCATGCATATCCTTGCTTCAGAGGTTAAATGCCTTCGAAATAAGAACGTACCACTCGTGAAGATTCAATGGTCCGATAATCCCAACGACCGCACGTAGGAAAATAGAGAATTTATCGAGCGATCATGTCCAGATTTTTTATCTTCTCATGGTGAGGGTGAGAAAATTTAAACTCAAGCTTATCAATTCCTTTGTCTAATTCTTTTGTTGAGGGAATAAATCAGGTTGAATACAACTTTTCCCTAAGAAATTGCAGGGACATAATTTTTATAAGGGGAGAGTCAGGAACAACCCTGGTTTTGGCGATTACATGTAATAACGATTAATAAATTATAATGAGGATTATAATTTACTAATAAGTATATACTAATTATGAAAGAGAATTTAAATAATTATTGAAGTTGGATTTTAAATTTGAGTTTTTGGTGTTTAATTTGTGAAATTTAGAGGAAGTGGGTATTTAATCATTTTAAATGATTAAATAAGAAGTTTTGGTGGAAATATTTTAGTAGAATTTACAAATTTGTTTGGGTCAAAATATCATGTTTTGTTTAATTTTAGCGTCAAGATATAGGTTTTGTGCGTAAAAGTGTAAAATATACAATTTGTTTGTAAACTGGTAAATATTGGTTGTAAAATATATCTTTGTGTGTTAAAAATAATTTTAGTATGTTCCTAAATTTATCATGTTAAAACAATGATTTTTTTTATAATTTTGGTGTTAAGAGATGTAAGTTTTTAACGAAGGAAGTTAAAATTTAACGTTTGTTGGAAAAATGAAAATTTAAGTTTAAAACATATTAAAATAAAGTTAAAAAGGTGTAGAAGTATTTTAAATTGGTTGGTATGAATTTTTCAGAAGTTTAATAGTGTTAAAAATATCAAATCCTAAGTTAAATAACATAATTAGAGAAGAAATTGACATAAAACAATGCTAATTAGGTTACTTAAGCTAGCATAAGCCTAATCTATTGAACATGGTCCAACTAGGCTTATTAGGCCCAATAATTAAGTGCGTTAAGGAAGGAAATGTCTGGAATAATTCCAATGCCCAATAATTAAGTGCGTTAAGGAAGGAAATGTCTGGAATAATTCCAATACGTACTTTCTTCCTCAACATATACTTTCCTCTTTCTTAGAAAACTACAGCAAATGAAATAAGGAACATCTTACAAAAACTCAAACCAAAGCTTCTAATTCCAACAAAAAACTGAAATTAAGTGGTAAAAGAAGGCCATAAGCAGGTCCATCAAAATCACGAATTTGTTCCATTTACATCTCAGGTTTGTGAAATTAAGTTGTTATGTGTTGAGTACTCTTTTGCATGTCACTATAAATATTTTTACAGGAAGCTGAGCATCTTTTCAAGCCTTCAAGCACCAACCTTGACCCAAATCCATGATGGAATTTTTTTTGAAAATCGCTAATAAGGTGAGTATAACTCACACGTTCTATTTTTTCAGCGCTAATGTTGAAATTTGAACTTGTTTTGATGAGTTTGCTGAAATTTATAAACAAAAACTTCAAATTTATGTTTATAGTCCAAAAGAGCTCCCAGTCCATCTTTGAGCTGCTATAACATGCTCAATTCTTGTCGAAATCATGCCAATTTCTTTTGAACGATAGTATTGTTATTGGACTATATGGATGTGGAATTTTAGGTCATTCTGACCTCTGTAGCTTATAGCAACTTGCTATCGAACTTCGAATCGAAGCATGTTTTTCTCCAGATTTTTATAGCGAAATCTTGCTGTAAGTCCAACTTTGTGACCTTATATCTCTCGTTTCTTATCGTATTGTGTCCATTCCTTTTTTATTAAAAATATAGTTGTTGAACTATATACATTTCAAATTTGAGTCCATTTTGACCTCTATAGCTTATAGAAACTTGCTGTTGAAATTTGAATCGGAGCATGTTTTGCTCCATCTTTTTACAGCGAAGTCTGGCTATGAGTCCAAATTTGTGACCTTATATCTCTTCTGTTTCTTGTCGAATTGTGTCCATTCTTTTTTTTGAAAGTAGAGGTGTTTAAGTATATGCATGTTGTTAGCACCAGAACTGGACACTAACACCCTTGAGAAAGATTCTGTAGAGAGATTAATGAAGAAGGTAAATTAAAACAGAGAACTGTATGATAACTTAAATGCAAAATTAAGAACACCGGATTTATAGTGGTTCAGCGTAACTTCCTACGTCCACTTTGAGTTTTGATCTTTATTGCTTTTCCAAATGAATGAATACGGATACAATCCGTACTATAATGACTTGAATACAAATGCTAACTGAAATAGACTTAGTCTTGAATGTGGCAGAGTCTCCCCATTGTTCTCAAAAAATGTCCCTTTCACTGTGCCCCTGCCCTTCTATTTATAGATGAAGATGGGTCGGACTTCCCTAATGGACCTAGGAACAAAGTACCTCGGCCTGTGTTAACTTCTGCGCACCGATCCATGGATGCCGAACGACAATTGCCGATCGAGGCTGGTCGAACCTGTGAATGTCAAGCGAGGTCTCCGTGCCGAACGACACTCGTATACCGAGCCACACATCCAGGCCGAAAGGTATTCGTATGCCGAGCGAGGGATGCATTTTGATCTACACTCGTATGGCGAATGGGGCAAGATGCCGACCGACCCCTCAATGTCGAGCGAGGCTTCATGCCGAGCGGCCCTTCCATGTCAAACGAGGCATTGATGCCGAGTGACCCTTCCGTGCCGAACGAGGCATCATGCCGAACGAGGCATTAATGTCGAACAACCCTTCCATGCCAAACGAGGCATTGATGCCGAGCGACCCTTCCATGCCAAATGAGACATCACGCCAAACGAGGTTCTGTGTCGAACGAGGCTCTATGTAGAGCGAGGGGAGGTATGCCGAACGAGGCCTGTGCCGAGCAATGGGATTTGTGCCGAACAAGGCCTGTGATGACCGGTATATCTAGGCCGAGCCTCTTGTTTCATCGTCAAACAACCGGGTAACACTTTCCCCTCAAAGTGTATCATGTGAATGAACATGATGCGCATTGATCCATGAGCACTCCGGATTTTTCTTTAAGCCATTGTTCTGTCTTCTCGGTAGTGATTTCTTACGATCTCTTGAATGTCGAACAAGGTGTTGATGTCTAACTACATATTGATGCCGAACGACATTGATGCCGAATGACATATTAATGTCGAACGACCGAGGTACCTTGACCGGTTCTACCGGTCACTGACTATTCGCCTTCCTTCCTCCCTATATAACCTAACACTTCTCAACCTTCTCCCTTTTACTTTTACCTCAGCTTTGACATCCTTACGAACTTGTCTTCTTCTAGACTTTTGTTAATATCTCAACTTCCCTTTAGACTCCCGAGTCCTACACGTTACCTCTCGACCGCCCTCAATATCAAATCTAAGTGGATTTCACTTCTAAATTGAGCACCACGCTAGATTTCGACCCTTTCTTCTAGGTATGAACCTTTTACTTGCTCGACTTTCCCCAATTAGGGATTTTGGACAAGACATGAACTCACGACCTTCCTCTAACCCATAAATAATGATAGTCGCGTAGATAAGGAAGGTGGAACCGAGGTTTAAACGAGCCTTTGAATTAAATTGAGAGGAGGGTGGAAGAGGGTGTCGAGGGCTATTGTGAAGTAGGTTCTTGTCTGGTTGTCGAACGAGATGATAGGAGGTGTGGTCAGGTTAGTAGGAAGTAGCGAGATTAAGAAGTGTTGGTTGAGTGTGGTGTGCAAGTTGGAGGAAAATGTATGGCTACGGCTCGGTGTGACTTTCGTATATCGAGCGATTGAACAGGAGTGGAGGAGTAAAGTTGAAGTTGGGTTTAGCATGCCGAGTGATGCGGCTCAGTATGACCATGGCTCGGCATGACTCCCTTATGCCGGACGAGGTAATCGGGAGTGCAGGAGAGAACTAAGGGTTGAGGGCAAAGTGTCGAACGATGCGGTTCGGCATGACTTGCCAAATGACTCATCTATGCCGAGTGGTGGAGAGGGAGTTTAGGAAGGAAGTTGGCATTGAGGATAAAGTGTCGAGCGATGCGGCTCGGCATGGCAATGGTTCGGCATGACTTGTCGCATGCCGAACGGTGGAGAGGGTATGTAGGAGAGTGAAGTAGGCAATAAATAGTCGAGTCTTTCCTATGCCTGAACATATGACAGCAAACAGTTACAAGGACTTAAACAATCAAGCATATCGAACAATCCAGATTGATAACTCCTCTGTCATGACAACCATGAACCTGAATTTAACTTGATTAATACATATAATAACCTTCCACGTACAGTGTCGATGCCGAGCTCAAAACAAAAATCATCATACGAAGAGCTCTCGGAGACGGTCAGCGATGACGGTCTTCGAAGATGAAAGCCCAAAGCTTAACTTTATTTCATCAACTTTATGACTTGTAACTCTTTGACACTTATACTTGAACGGTTGCACTAGTTCGCACACCACACGGGGGAGTATTTTGTTGTTATGTCTAATGTCGATCATTTTTCAAGTATAGTTTAAACAGGTGTTTCATCAGATTCTACACTCATTAGAGATGTCTAAGAAATCCAGTTCTGCCACGATCTCAGACAGACCTGGGCCATCTTCTCAACAAGAAGTAGTTGGAACTTCGAATCCATCGACTACTCCTGTACAAGACATTCCGAGCCCCATGATTGCATCCGTCGACTTGGCTCCCGATGCCCTGGATGCAGCGATCTCTTTAGACGATCCAATCGATTCTCAAGGCTCGAGAATTAACGAAAGCGCTCTTCGTCGCATATGCTCGGTACAGGGGATTCCTTTCGATGATGTGTTGGTTCCATCAGGGCAAGATTGTCCTCACCTGTCCCCAGTCGGATATACGGCTTGCAACAAATTTACATGCTGGGTTGGTAGGTGCTTCCATTCAACGGGGATTCCTTTCGATGATGTGTTGGTTCCATCAGGGCAAGATTGTCCTCACCTGCCCCCAGTCGGATATACGGCTTGCAACAAATTTACATGCTGGGTTGGTAGGTGCTGTTATTCAACTCCTTCCTTCGCGACTTGATATATTATATTGAGGTCGCTCCATCGCGATTACATCCAAACAGTCATGCATTCATGTACGACACGTGCATTCTCTTCATGAGCATCCTTTTCAAGCTTCTGACTCCTGGCGATATCCTCTACATTTATCGTTTCAAGAGACGATCAGACAGCCCATCTTCTTCATTTCTCTAACCACACAACAAGTGTGTAATTCTGATCGAGGCATAGAGCAAATTTGCCTAGTATAAGCAAGAGTGGTTCTACGTGCGCTATCCCCCTTGCATTGCAAGGAGATGGGTGGAAGGGAGTAAGTCTTTTTTCTAGATCAATACTTGCATTCGGCAGAAATTGCACCATTTCTAACTCTTTTTCTACTTTTACAGGCATTAGACCACGTCCCGAAGGCTCCGGATATTCTGAAGCCGTAGAACTATCCGAGCTATCCCTACAGGAAACCGAGACATTAGATCTTTTATTTCAAACGAATCGCTCTTGAAGTTTGGGCTGCTGGCGGCAGGCCGTCGGATAAGCCTTCCTCAATGTGTCACTATAACAGAGTCTACCTTGGAAAAAGGTAAAAAGCAAGTTGGGCCTTCAGCACGTGACACCCCTGACACACCCGAGGAGGGGGAGATTAAAGAAGCTGAAATGCCTGAAGTACCAGGTGAGAATATTAGTCTCGGTCTGAAGCCGGTAGTCGAGGTGCACGATATCGGAGTAACGCCTTCACCTGCGAAGGGAAAGAAAAAATTGACTTACAAACTGAGGAAGAAGACAACGGGTGGAACTTCTAAAGTCACAATCACCCCGGTGGAGAGAGAGCCTTCTCCTCAACGCTTAGAGAGTTCATTGAAAGGCTTGTCGGACCTAACTATTCCCGACGATTTGCTTAACTATGGCTTCAAGGATCCGAAAGTACTTGAACTTCGTTCGCTGGCAAGACGTGATAAAGGCGCACAAGCCCATGTTCAGGGAGAAAAAAACTCCCATAATTAGATATAAAGAAACTGGTCGGTTGGAGGGAAACACTAGGACGCACAAGGACATGTGCACTTTAATTTGCACTTCAATTTTAACCATCACTCTATTCTTTGCTAACTTATCATTATTCACATTCCACGCAAGCGACAAGGGACACACTCACGGACTCGACCGTCTTCGTGGGTCATTTATTTTTCACCACTCCAGCCGGGATTTAGGCTCCGAAAGACATCGGGATAGAAATGATGATGGCAACATGGATTATCGCCCCAAGGATTCATCATCTCGAAAGAAAACTTATCATCAGCCTTTATATCATTACAATCCTCCTTCTCACTCGGAGCAAGGCAGGGAGAAATTCAACCACAAGAGGACCCAATCTGATGCTCCTCGCGATCAACACTCAAGTTCATCCAGCACAAGGCAATCTCGGGAACTCCATAAGAAATCTAAAGTGTCAAGACCATCTCCCTCTATTCCCGCAATAGATCCGTCGATACTGGAGACGTTAGCTGAGCTTAAGGCTAAGTTTCCCAAAGTATGCTTTGATGGTCTGAAGTTTCTCCCGACGATCCATCACATTTCAAGACACGTCAAACAAAGCGCCATTGCTTGTAACAATGACGTTTACGTTCAACATGACGTGTTTGTCCATTTAGCTGAGAAAGTTTTGGAAGTCTCTATCGAGTATCAACACGAAATCGATCGCCTAAAGCTCGAAGCTATTCATGATAAGGGCATCATTAAAGCTTAGGATGAATAGCTCTCTTTATAAAAGTCTTAGCTCAAAGCTGCCTAAAAAAGCGCTAAAGACACAGCGGAGGCCGTTAATCATCTGTAGTCATCACATAAGAAAGAAATTGATGAAGCGGTCCAATGCTGCGGGGCCATAGCTTTAGAGAAAGATTCCATTCAAAAGGAGAGGGATGCATTCGCCGTACGAGTCAAAGAGTTGGAAGATCTACTCCATAAAGAGAGAGAGGAAAAAAATGCTGCTTGGGAAGAGTCGCAACGATATTCTAATGAGATTGTTTCTATGCGACTCCTGAACGCAAAGCTCGACGATGAGCTCTCTAAGGTCGGGATGCTGAAGGATGAGGCCCGTGAAGAGGGTAAAAGAATAGAATCAACGGAGATTGACTCTCGCCTTGAGGCGGCTATAGAGGCTGGCAGGGAGGAGATCAAGTGCTTGTTCAATCCGCTTATAGCAGAATACAACGCCCATGTCCTCATGCATCGGGACTTAACTTTTCTTGGAGAGACTACCTCAAATCTCTAGCCGAGGCATGGGAAACTTTGATAAAGACCAGAAAGGCCGAGCCGGGCATCGAGGAGGTTGATGAGGAGGCTTTGGTAAAAGAATTTCTCGCCGGGAATAAGCCTTCAGACTTGTCTGCAGTGAAGGCCCTCTACAACAAAGGTTCCTCCTCATCAAAAGGAAAAGATGAGATTGTCGGTCCGTCTGGAACCGATTCTCCAGCTCCTCCCCTTACAAAATCAACCAGTCGACCGGTACTTGATCCGTTCAAGCAGAACGTCGGTTATGATTTTGAAGCCCCTGGCCTTGACATTCATGTATTATCTCCCATTCCAGGGGGTGAGACTCCATGGACGGTTGAGAGCCAGGAGGAAACCGGTAAATAACTCTTCTTCTTAAAGTTCAAAGAGCCACGGTTTTCGACGTGGGTTCATAATATTCTAACATTTATCCCTTGTGGTTTTGCGTAGGCCGCTCTAACCCGAGCCCACTCCGAAGAACGATGACGCCAAGGAGAAGAAGAAGAAGGCGAGCAGGCAATTCAAGTGGGAGAGACTCCCGGCCTTGATGCTCAAGTGATTGAGGCGATTGACGAGGACAAGTCCGAGACTTCGTCTCCCATCGAAGAAAGTTACGAAATTGAGATTATATGCGCTTCAACACTTCAAAAATGAGCATGAAGGAGTAGCTCACGAAGGAGAAGAAAAGAAAAGCTGAAATCAAAGCCGAGCCCCGTCTTGTGGATCTAGATGATCCTTTGAACAAGCCTTTGAAGGTCATCCTTCCTTGTGGGTCCAAGCCATTAGAAGTCCCTCGTTCCTCCTTGGATGTTACTTCCCCATTAAGCAAAGAGTCCAAGCGAAAACGCGTGGGGAAGGAGTCGTCTAAGAAAACGAAGGAGGAAAAGAAGCCAAAGAAATTGAAGAAGTAGCTATTACACTCGTTCAACGAGAGTTAGCTTAGATCATGTAATTATATTTATTTTCGTAATCAATGCAGATAGACTTCTGACTCCAAGTTTTGTAGGAGTTGTAGTAGAACCCCGTTTTGGATTAATAAATAAATTTTAGTTTCTTTGTTTTTCAAATGACTCTTGTTATTCAGCTTTCTGTATAACTGTGGTCGAAACCCGAGCTATTGTGAGTTACATAAACCCCTAATTCATTTTCTTATAACTCGGAAACTTTTTGGAATTATACATCCTTTATTCCACGCTTCGGGTACTTTGAATATTTTTCAGTCCGTACGCTGGGGACTCAATGACTTCAAGTCATTTGTACTCTAGTCCGCACTCCGAGGATTTAGAGATTTTTAATCCGTTTATACCCTAGTCCTTACTCTGGTGACTCAGAGTACTCCAATTCGCGCTCTGGGGACTTGGAGAGAGTCGTTTATACTCTAGTTTGCACTCTGGGGACTCAGAGTACTCCAGTCCGCACTCTGGAGACTTGGAGATTTTGAGTCGTTTATACTCTAGTCCGCACTCTGGGGACTCAGTGTACTACAGTCCGTACTCTGGGGACTTGGAGATTTTGAGTCCTTTATACTCTAGTCTGCACTCTGGCGACTCAGAGTACTCCAGTCCGCATGCTGGGGACTTGGATATTTTGAGTCGTTTATACTTCAGTCCACACTCTGGGGACTCAGAGTACTCCAGTCCACACTCTGGGAACTTGGAGATTTCAAGTCGTTTGTACTCTACTCCGCACTCTGGGGACTCAGAGTACTCTAGTCTGCACTATGGAGACTTGGAGATTTCTAGTCGTTTATACTCTAGTTCACACTCCGGGGACTCAGAGTACTCCAGTCCATACTCTGGAGGCTTGGAGATTTTGAGTTGTTTATGCATGTTCGTACGTCAGACAGAATAATGTAACTCTAGTTTTTTTTCCATAGAATTATCGTACACGGAAACATCAATAATTCATGGAAAAAACGGCTTCAAGCCATTATTAATGAAAACAAGCTAAATTATCTTATTACATGCTAAAAAATGAGAATCAACGAAATAAAAACATATTGAAAATGATCGCAATAAAGATAGAAAATGAATAGACTAAGTATAATAATGCCGCAGATGCTCGCCATTCTATGCTCGAGGGATTGTCGCGCCATTGATGGTTGCTAGCTTAAAAGTTCCTTCTATAAGCCTCCGTTCAATGACGCATGGACCTTCCCATGTGGGATTCAGATGCGATGGGACCGAAAAAACTCATTTCAAAATGAGGTCGCCCACATCAAAGACCCATGGCCGAATTTTTACATTATAATATCGAGCGACTCGGTGTCTATAAGCGGCCGCTCTTAAATCAGCTTCTACATGTTTTTCATCAATGAAATCCAGTGATTCCAGCAAAAGTTCCTGATTCGTCTTGGGTTCGTAATGAGTTACCCAATGTGACCGAAATTCAAGTTTTACGGGTATAACAACTTTCGTGCCATATGCCAATGCGAATGGAGTGTGGCCAGTCGTGGGCTTGTGGGTGGTTCTATAAGCCCAAAGTGCTGTTGGAAGTTCATCCACCCACTTGCCTCTAGCCTTTTCCAAACGATTTTTCAGTATGGACTTGATTATTTTGATCATGGCTGTTTGCACCAAAATTGGTCACAACACTCTTCGGAAGTTTTTGAAGAGATAATAAATGAAGAATGTAAATTGAAAATGAGAATTATCTAACAAAAACTCTAATTAACAAGAATATAAATGTGAAGACAAGAAATCTATAGTGGTTCGGCGTGTTGCCTACGTCCACTGTGAAGCTTTTGCAATTTTATTGATTCTCTTTCGATGATTACAAGTGATTACAGCGAACAACAGCAAATTACAACTTGGAATTCGAATTCAACAGTAAGAATATGGTGTAGGATGATGGAGATCTCAATCCGGCAGAGTCTGGGCGCTTGAGAGTCAAAAGATCCTTTTTCTGTAGGCTCTGGGGTCTATTTATAGGCGTAGGAGGCTGAGACTTCACTCAAATCTCGGGATACTTTTTCTGGCACGTGAGTGGGCCTACGCGACCAACCTCAGGAAGTTTCGACTCGATTGGTGATCGATACGAAGTCATTTCATATCGACCAAAATGATGTCCAATCGAGCTGAAATTTGGTGTGAACACTCTTTGGCATGTAGGCAGTCTCCTGTGAAAATTTCATAGCATTTGGATAAACGGATTGGGAGATATAGTCGATACGAAATGAGTATTCTCGAGTGGCTGTTTGGTTCGAATCCATCTCTTCGAATCGATTGTTTCGAATCGATGGTGGCACGTGTCTTCGTGATGACGTGGAGCGCAAACTTCGCCTCGATTCGGTCTTCACTCCGAGTTGACCGCATCGACTCCATATATTTCGCCTTGTTCGTATCGAGGGATGACACGTCACCCTGATCTATTGACTCGATGGATTCGAATGAGGCCTCACTGATGGATTCGAACTGCTGATGTTCATTGGTTACGAATCAAGTCTTTCCTCGATGGACACGAAACTAACCGATGCGAACCGGAACCTTTCGATGGATACGAAGTAGGATAGCCTGATGGATACGAAGTAGGCCAATCTGATGGATACGAAGTGCCCTGCCCATGATGGGTTCGAAGAGTGGTTTCCACGATGGATACGAAGCAGTGACTGTTGCCTCAATTGATGGATGCGAAATGCTCTATCTGCCGATGGATACGAAGTAGGGAGATGGCAATGGATTTGAATAAGGAAGTGCTGACCGATACAAAGCGCGGCTTTATGATGGGTACGAAGTCCATCGATACGAACTCGATGGATTCACACACAGCCAAGTTCATCGATACGAACCGATGCTCTTTGATGGATACGAAACCGCTGGACCCATGATCGATATGATCGATCGATACGAAACGGAGCTTGATGATCGATACAAAACCGGAGCTTTTCCCTTCAACTTACATCAATCATAACTTGATCATACGAAACCCGGATTGACTTGAAATTTGGGATGCTAGTTCTTATGATCTTGCTTGTCATGTCCTATCAATTGTAGCCTGATCCGGGCTTGGACAAAATTCAGCGATATCTATAGTGAAGCAAAATATAACCAATCTTTGAGACGAACTGTCCTTTGTTTTCGATCGATCTTTTGGCATCACGGCTTTGCCAAAAAGCGGGATAACATTTTCCCCCCAAAGTACGTCTTGTGGAAGCATGACGTGCTTTGAAAAGCTGCAATTTCTCTCTGAACAATCGTTGCTCCCTTTCGTTGAAAGTTGTACTCTGTATCGCTGTAACCTTGCGTTGATATAACTGATTGCTGTGTAATAGTGATTGGCTATTTGTCGCCGTAATCATAATGAGATGAGTATTCGATCCTTATGAATGTTGAAAATTGAATATTAGTCCGACATACGTGCATATATGTTAATTTGACTCTCGTTAACGTTGCGTCTTCACGAGTCGTTGTCAGTTTGGTTTGTTATCGAATTTCGTATTGATTCTCTCCTGAACCGATTTGAAATTCGAGTTGAAACAACGCTTGATGGTTGTTTTTGACTATCCTCTTATATCGATCCTCTCCTGAATCGATGTAAAAGGTTGAAAAGTAGTCTTTCATATCGATGCGGGTCGAATTGATGGATACGAAATGACCGTTCGTATCAATGACTTACGATGGATGCGAAATATCCATTCGTATCGATGATCTTTGATGGATACGAAATTGTTATTCGTATCGATATGCAGTGGACGGAGTTGCAAACTTGTTGATGCGAACAGGGGCTTCGAGTCGATGGGCTCCATCATTTTCAGCCGTTCTTGCCATGCGCTTCGCATTGATATATTCACCGTTCATTTCGAACCGATAGAAATTCTCGATCAAATGGAGTCGAATAGTGCGTTCGACTTGACGCGGGTTTTGACCGGTTGCGACTGGTCAAGTGGACTGGGAGGCGAATCGACCCGGTCCACTTCCTAAGTTCCATATAAATAGTTAGGACTTAGCCATTTTTCACTTTTTTACTTTTCACTACCATCTCTAATCTTCGTATCGATTCGAAACATTGGAAAAGATAGAACCGCGTCACGCCTTCGATTCGACTAGATTCATCCTTTAAATTCTTCGAATCCCACTTTCAAATTAGGTAATCAAACATGAATCCAAGCAATGAAACTATTCCAGTTCTTCTCTTCCTTCACTGATTATCCATTCGGGTAATTGATAAAGCCAGATCTGGTTTGGAGGAGAAAGAGTGAGGAGGGCATAATCGAATTGATCTGTGGACTCGTGTTCGAATTGATGAAGGCAGCAATATTTTTCTTTGGATTTCGCATCGATCCATGGGATGCCCTAATGGAGATGATGCAGTTCGTACCGATAGTTATGGTGATGGATCGTATCGATACGAAATGATCGATATGAAATGATCGATACGAAAAAAATAGGTTGACGGTTGATTCGAAGTCCTTAACTTTAGATCGATACGAACTACATCTCTATGATCGATACGAAAAGTATCGACTCGAACGTGATCGATGTTAAGTTGAGGCCTTCCTGGTCGGTACGAACCAGGCAACCAAGGATCGATTCGAAGTCATCTCACCTTGATCGATACGAAATCGGCCCTTGACCATCGATTCGAAACATGCCCCCTTGTATCGATTCGAAGTGATATCCTGATGGATTCGAACGAGCTTCCTGTGATCGATTCGAACCCTTCCTTTGATGGATACAAAATTTTTGGCAATCGATAGCATGATTCCGACGGGCTTCATCCTTGCATATCTGGGCTTAACTATTAAACTGCACACTTGGCTATCCTTTCGAAGCTCGTCGATGGAACTATAACTTAACACCGTGATAACGAACTTTAACTCGAATCGATTACCAACATCTGGATGATATGGTTGTGACGGTCAGCGATGACGGTCACTCCTACTGGACTCTGATTATCTTTGTTGCTCGCATGTTTTCTTTAGTTCTGCAAAATCTTTTCCAGTAATGCACAGCATTGCACAACACACACTCTTACACGTGGGCAATACACGGGTTCTTTATCGCCTAACGATAATTTCTCATAAGTTAGCCAGTTATGGAAGCATCAAGTTCGCAGCTGCAAGAAATCCAAAGTACAACTCCTCCGAGACTTGAAATTCCGGACATTGAGCCCGAAATCATCGGTCTAGCCCCGGACGAATTACACGATGCATCTTTCATTGTCAATCCATCGGACTCCGTTCGATCCAACGTCTCTGAAGATATGCTAGGGTGAATATGCTTAAGGCATGGCCTGTCAATGGACGACATATTACCGCCGGGACCAAATGATAGACCACACAATCCGCCAGAGGGATACACCGCATTAAACCGTCACGCGTGTGCGGCCGGAATGCTCCCTCCGTTTAATGAGTATATTAGAGAAGTATTGTCTTTTTTGGGGATCGCTCCATCTCAGCTACACCCAAATGGATATGCTTTAGTGAATAGCTTGTTCATCGTCTTTATGGAGTATCTTCATCGGCCATCGATCCCGATTGAAATCAGATATCTGTTAAACTTCAAAAGCCGAAATGATAACCCATCCTTTACATTCTTGGAGGCAGTAAGGAACTGTCAGGTGGTCACCGGGTCCTGGACCAGGCTAAGCTACTTCAAGACGGAGTGGTTTTACGGTAGATGCCCCCTAGGGTTCGCCCGACGATGGTTATTCAGACGTGAGTATAGCCGAGTTCTCAAGTAATTATTAAGGTGGCTGTAGTTGAAGTGAAACTTATATTCTTTTCTTTTTTTTACAGCAATAATTCAGCGACCCGAAGGTGGATACATCAAGGAGATACTCCGGGTGCTTCAGGAAGTCCCGAGCGAAGATAAGAATATTGAATTGCTCTTGACGGATAGAAACCTCAGAAATCTTGGGTTGATCGAGCAGGGACAAAGTATAGTGCTCGATGGCGCATTAAGAACTGCCTCAAGAGAGCGAGTCAAACGAAAAAGCCTAAAGTTGTCGTAATCGAGGAGGCTGATTCCGAGAGAACTCACACTGATGAGGAACTCCTGGGTGAACCCACTAATGTAGCCCAGGGCACTGAAGAACGGAGAAAAGGCAAGGCAGCCTTTTTAACTCGCCTAAAAAGGGGAGATGGAAATCCGTTGTCATGTCCCAGCCCGTTTCTGGAATTAGAATTTCGGAGGTGTCCCCCCAAGAACAGAAAGTCTTTTCGAAGGGCTTGCCGATCTTCCAATCCCGGACGATGTGTCTTTCCAACATGATGCCGGCTTGGAGAATTCCACCATACCTTAGAATTGAGCGAGCCTTTTTCTATTAGCGTGGTCGACACTTCCGGTTGGTCGGGGGGATGTATATTCATACACATTTCACAGCACTACACAACTCTTAATCGTAGGTCATTAGTTTCGAAAAGACACTAACTCTATTTTCATTTTGCTTTGCAGATACTATGACTGGACATGGTTCGATGTTGGGAAGTCTTCGACAGGCTCATAGATCTTCCACATATTACGAGTCGCAAAGAAGGGAAGGGGACAGAGATTACGACCGTAGGTACTCTGGGTATTCTAGCCAAGAAAGATATGATAAAGATAGGGATTACAGACGTCGATCTCGATCTCGCACTCCTCCTCCCAGAGCTCCTGTACAACCTCTCATCTATGTTTCTCGTCCTTCCGAATCTTTGCGGCACAAGTCAGCTTCCTAGTCTTCCAGGTTCGAGCCCCATCATCCCAGATCTAAGGCAATAACCCCAGTAGTTGCGGAACAACCTCCTAAGGAAATTTCGGGGGAAGGAGTGATCAGGCTTGCGCAGTTAAAGAAGGATTTCCCGAACATTTGTTTTGATAACTAAATTTTTCCTCCTCATTTGAAAAGAATCCCGCCAGAGGCTGAGCGGATGGCGCACGATTATGTGCATGACTTCTATGCCCAGTATAAGGCGTGGGCTAAAGCGGTTGAGAAAGCGTCGTCATTAGCCTTTGAACGAGCGGCCATCATCGAGAAGCTACAAGCGGAGCTAGCTCAAAAGGACCATATTATAAAGTACTGAACACGGAAGCCGAATCATCTCGAAAATCAGAGATGGAGGCTCTTAAGAAGGCTGATGAAACTCAAGCGGCTATGGACAGAATGAAGAAAGAGCATTATGTCACGGTGGAAGACATGGGCCACCGAAACACTATTGTCACCGCCGAGCGGGCTGCGGCCTTGAAGGAGCTAAATGAGCTAAAAGCTAAATTTGTCAAAATTGCTAAGGATAGGGATGACGCGAACAATGCGGCCCAGGAAGCGTGTGTAGCGTGTGAACAGGTCGTAGTGCTTCGAACTGAATGAGACGCAGCAATGGCTAAAGTATAGGCGGTCGAAGCTAAAGTCGATAGAAAAATTGAGATTGCCGAGTCCAAGCTGGAGGCCGACATCGAAGACCTCCTTATCACTTATAATGCTAATGTGTTAAAGCATAGGAATTTGGCTTGGCTTGAGAATTATTCGGTACATCTTCACAGAGCTTGGGGCAGGTTGATTGAGGAGGAGAAAGCAGCGCATCCGGATGAGTCAATTGACCAATTTGAGCTTGAAAACCGGTTGCTGACCGAAGATGAAAAGAAAGTCCTTCATGATGCCATAATTTCTTATGAGAAGGAGATGGTCGGCGCCCGACATCTGGAGGTCGGGGAAGGTTCGGATGTTAAACACCAGGCTACAGTTCTTGAGATCACCGCTCCACCCCCGTCAGAGCCTACATCTACGGTTGATTCACAGTCTGTCCCAGCCTATAACCCGGAACAACCGCAGCTATCTCCTATCCGGGAACATATTTCTGAAGCTGCTCAATCATCAGCAGGCCAAGTTGAGGAAGGTACTCTGAACATATCTCAAGTGTGTTCCAAATGGAGAGTTTGTTTTGAAGCGATTACTAACAACTCCTTCTTATCTTTGCTCAGTGACTGGAATTGCGCCGATTGCTGCGACTCAAGAATCAAGTCAAGGGCAGAGGGCCATCACTACCGAGACGACTGTCGTGACAACAACAGTGTCAACTGAGATGACGCAGGGGGAGCCCATATCTCTTGATGAGCAAATGGTGAGCGAGCTACTCGGCCAACATGGTGGCTCCTTCACAGACTTGCCGTTCATCATTAGCGGACTCCCGCCAGCCTCCAGCTCTTCAGTGCAGACTACAGATGCCCCCAACAAGGCCCAAGCAATTCGTGATGAAGAAATTCTGGCCGAGATTAATGCCGAATTAGAGGCTGCGGGGCAAGATGGTAGTGTTGGTTGTGACACGGCGGTGCACAGCCCAGCGCCTCTAAGGATAATATCACCGGGTGGTACTGTTGTTGATACCCGGGTGTCTGCCCCATCTTCCGTTGCATATCCAGTCCCTCCAACTCCTCCGGTAGGCAGTATACACCTGGAATCAAGCTCAGAGGAGGACGTTGACATTATGCTCCAGCTGGAGAGCAACCATCGGAGGGGAAAAGCTCAAAACGGAAGATCTCTAGTGAGTCTGAGGGTTCTCCGTTGAAGAGAAGACCGAGGAAGAAGAAATAGATTGGCCACTTAAGCAAATTTTTGATAGATAGGAACTTGTTTTTGCTTCTCATTAGTAGGCCATGTATAGATGCAGGTTCGGCCCCTGCTAGTAGGAATTTTTTGGAAGAACTTGCATATAAGTTCTTGTTTCCAGTTAGTTGAAATAAAATTTAGCTTTCTTCATTTCAACTGTTTTTCTTGCTTTACTTGCTTAAGTGTTGTGATGATCATCTCATGACCGCACCTATTACAGATCTTGAGAACACGTCCGTGCTCCGGGGACTTAGAATAATTTGCAAGCGATAATTTGGTTCACGCTCCGGGAAGCCGATAATTATCGATGTCTATGGCACAGTTCGCACTCCGGGAACTTCGAGTTGATACTTACACTTCAATTCGCACTCTGGGAATTCGGAGTTAGCGTTTATGTTTTGGTTCACTCTCCGGGAGGCTAAAGTCGACGTTTATACTCCAATCACTCTGTGAATTTGGAGTTAGTGTTTATGCTCCGATTCGCACTCTGGGAACCTAGAGTTGATGTTTATGCTCCAGTTCACGCTCTGGGAACTTGGAGTTAGCATTTGTATTTCGGTTCGCGCTCTGGGAACCTAGAATTGATATCTATACTCCAATTCATGCTCTGGGACTTTGGAGCTAGCCGACAGATGGTCAGTCACATCTGTTTAAGATTTTTGAGAATTCGTTCACATTTTGGGAATGATGGACTTATCGAGATCGTGGATGGTCGAATCACATCCACCCCGAGTCAACAAGCGAGGTCGTTAGGCGGACAGGTCCATCCTCCTCAAACTTGGTTAGGATACGGCCGAAGTCGTTAGGCGGACGGTCCACCCTCTTCGGAACCGCATTTATATGTTTACACTCCAACTCGCACTCTGGGAGTTTGGAGCTAGTGTTTATGCTCCGGTTCGCACTCTGGGAACCTAGAGTTGAGGTTTATACTCCAATTCGCACTCTGGGAATTTCGAGTTAGTGCGAGGATTGTCGTGTATCAATCCTTTTAGACATTGGTGTGGTTACTTGCCCCCGAGCTCGGGTTTCACTTAGTGAGTGACCGGTCGTATCTTAATCACTCCCTATTTGAATAAGTCCCACCGTATAATGGAACTTAGCTCTCCGTACATCGTGATGTTGTATGTCATATTCAATAAATCACAGCTCTGGCTCGTAGAGATAGCATTTTATTGCTGAAATAAGAAAATATGGCAAAGACAGTTGCCTTATTACAAGTTCAAATTTCGAAATGCAAAACTAAAATGCAAAAGAAGAAATAGACTAAAGTAAATAAAGCCCGTCATATGTAGTAGCGACGGAGGCTTTCACTATTCCAAGCTCTTAGCAAAGTAAGACCGTCAACGGTCGACAACTTGAATGTGCCGTCTCCGAGCTTTTGAATGATCACATATGGCCCTTCCCAATTTGGCTTCATATGCGAAGGGACCGGATATACTCTTTTCAGCATGACATCACCAAGTTCAAAGGTCCGTGGTCGGACCTTGGCATTATATAATCGGGAGACTCGATTTCGATATGCAGCTGCCCTCAAATCAGCCTCTTCGCGTTTTTCATCCAGTAAGTCCAAAGATTCAGCAAGTAATATGGCGTTAGTTTTCGGATCATAGTAAGTTACCCGATGAGAAGGTACTTCCATTTCGACCGGGATAACAGCTTCTGAGCCGTAGGACAGAGAGAAAGGGGTGTGTCCGGTCGCGGACTTATGGGTCGTTCGGTAAGCCCATAAAGACATAGGTAGTTCATCAACCCACTTGCCCTCGGCCTTTTCCAGTCATTTCTTCAGAATAGATTTGATAACCTTATTAACAGCTTCGACTTGGCCATTCGCTTGAGGGTGTGCAACTGCAGAGAATTTCTTATGGATACGGAATCGTTGACAGAAATTCATGAATTCAGTGCTGTCGAACTGGGCTCCATTATCGGTGATAATAGTATGCGGGAGACCAAACCGACAGATAATGTTGCGTACTACGAAGTTGATTACTTTCTTCGTCGTGATTGTTGCAAGAGGTTCAGCTTCAGCCCATTTGGTGAAGTAATCAACTGCGACGATGACGTACTTCGCGCCACCTTTGGCTAGAGGCAATGCACCAATTATATCAATGCCCCATACTGCAAACGGCCAAGGACTGACCATTTGGGTTATCTCAGTAGGTGGGGCCCTAGCAATTCGAGCATGTATCTGGAATTTATAACATTTTCTTGCATAATCTGCTGCATTACGGTTCACAGTTGGCCTGAAATATCCATATTGAAGCACTTTCTTGGCGAGGGCTTGCCCCCCAATGTGATCACCACACTCTCCCTCATGCGCATCACATAGAACCCTTTCGATTTCATCGTGAGCGATGCATCGAAGGAGGGGAACTGAATATCCTTTTCTATACATGATTCCATCCAGAATGGTAAACCGCGAGGCCTTTCGAATGATCTGTCTCCTTTCATTCTTACGCTCGGGCAACACCCCGTGATCGATATAGTTTCGATAGGGGGTCATCCATGATTCTTTTTCAAGAGCAGCCTCAAACGCGCAGTTGGTCTCCCTCTGATCGATACTTGGAGAAGATAGAGTTTCAACGGGAACGAGCCCCAACTTCTTAGCTTCGTCTGTACTTGCTAACTTTGCCAACGAATCGGCTTTCTGGTTATGCTCTCCGGGTATGTATAAAATGGAATAGTAATCAAACTGACCAAGCACTTCTCGGATCTGGGCTAGATAAGCAGCTAGCCTTCGATCTTTTGCCTGATATTCACCCCGGACCTGGCATACGACTAATTGGGAGTCACAATAGATTTCCACAATGGTAATTTTCAGATCACGAGCTAGCTTCAACCAAGCAAGTAAAGCTTCATATTCGGCTTCATTATTGGTGTGTAACTTCAGATGTATTCAGAAGCTTTGCTGGTCTCAGGTAAGTCTTTAGGAACAGTAAACTCGGCTATAAAATCTGCTAGGACTTGACCGTGAATGGCTCTCCTCGGAGTGTAAGTGATACCGAATTGACTCAGTTCGATGTTCCACTTGAGTAATCTACCAGACGTCTCAGGCCGCGTGAGGACCTGTCGTAACTGCTGATCGGTGTACACAGTGATGGGATGAGCCTAGAAATATGGACGGAGCTTCCTCGAGGCAATGACTAAGCAGTAGGTTAATTTCTCCAGCTTCGGATAGTTTCTCTCAGCTCCGGTCAGTCGTTTGCTAACATAATAGACCGGTTTCTGAACTCGGTCTTCCTCCCGAATAAGGGCAGCACTGATTGCATTTTCTGACACTGCCAGGTAAAGATACAACTGTTCGTGGTTGATAGGCTTTGAAAGAATCGGCGGTGCGGAAAGATGTTGGACCAATGATTTGAATGCGTCCTCGTACTCCGCAGTCCATTCGAAGTTTCGCTTACCTTTTCAGATCAAATCGAAGAAGGGGATGCACTTATTGGTGGAGTTTGATATAAACCTGCTTAACGCTGCTATCCTTCCGTTGAGACTCTGGACTTGCTTTATAGTTCTTGTGGTTTGTAAATTTCTGATAGCCCAGATCTTTTCGGGGTTGGCTTCTATTCCTCTGGCGTTGACGATGAACCCAAGGAATTTTCCGGATGCGACTCCAAAATGACACTTAAGCGGATTGAGCTTCATCCCGTATCTCCGAAGGATATTGAACATTGACTCCAGGTCTCTAATGTGGTCAGTGGACTATCCTGATTTCACCAACATGTCGTCCACATAAACCTCCATGGTCTTTCCGATCTGGCCAGCGAACATCTGGTTAACCAAGCGTTGGTAAGTTGCTCCGGCGTTCTTCAGCCCGAAGGGCATGACTTTGTAGCAGTATAGTCCCAGATCGGTTACGAAGCTTGTATGCTCTTGGTCGGGTACATGCATGGGTATTTGATTGTAGCCCGAGTAAGCATCCATAAAAGATAATAATTCATATCCGGCCATTGAATCTACGAGTTGATCAATTCGAGGAAGTGGAAAACTATCTTTCGGACAAGCTTTGTTTAGGTCAGAATAATCAATGCACGTTCTCCATTTCCCATTTGGTTTTCGGACAAGTACAGGGTTGGATACCCATTCCGGGTACAGAGAATCTCAGATAAACCCATTGGCTTTCAGCTTATCAACTTCTTCTTTAAGGGCGGCAGATCTCTCTGGATCTATACCGCGCCTTTTTTGCTCGACCGGGATATACCGCGGGTCAATATTCAGGTTGTGGCTCGCGATGTCCGGCGAGATCCCACACATATCAGAATGCGTCTAGGCGAATACATCAAGATTTGCCTGGGGAAAATCAACCAATTCCTGTTGCATTTCTTGGCTCAATTGAGACCCAACCTTCAACATTCTCGAATCATCATCATCGTCACCATCGATTGGAACATCAATCGTCAGCTCAGCCGGGGAAGCCTGACTTTCAATAGATTCTTCCTTGTTTTCATTGTCTCTCGCGTCAAGATCCTTGTGGAATTGGTTGTGGTGCCCGAGCCGAGGCCCAGACACCAATTGTCAATTATTTGTAAAACGGACGCGGAGAAATTCCTCTACGCCCTTTCCTTTCCGTCGTCGTTGCGCCTCGCGCAGCTCAGCCACGTAACAGGCTCTTCCAGCAGCCTGATCTCCATGTATAACTCCAATCCCACGATCAGTGGGGAACTTCAAGGTCAAACACCACGGAGCAATCGCTGCCCTGAACTCAGCAAGGGCCGGTCGGTCCAAAAAAGCATTGTATGGGGATTGAATGTCCAAAACAACAAACTGTACAATCCGAACTCTTCGGCACTCTCCAACTCCTTACTCCACTGGCAACTCTACCACCCCAGTGGGTATATTAGCACTCTCATCGAAGCCATGAATTCTAGATTGACAAGGCTTTAAATTTTTGGCTTTCATTTTCATTTGGTCGTATGCTCTCTTAAACAAAATATTTACTGAGCTCCCACTGTCCACCAGGATCCTCTTCATCCAAGCAGGACCGACCTGGGCAGATATGACAAGTGGGTCAATAGTTGGGGCTTCGACCCTATCAGCATCTCGGCTCCTGAGTACGATGTCATCCGTCATCGTCTTTTGTAGTTTGGCCGGAGCCCCTTCATCGAAATTACTGCAACACTCAAAGTCCACTTGCCTGATAGAATTGGCATATGACTCCATTTCCCTCCAGCTTCGGTCTGCTGGATGGGGACCACCACTGACTGTATTAATAACTAACCTCCCGCCTGTACGGACAGGTTCCTCCTGTCTTTCTTGAGTTTGCGCACGATTTTGATTGGATGGGCCCGCACCGCCAGACTACGGCGCCCGAACGAACTGATCTAGCTTTCTTTCTCTGATCAACTTCTCAATGAGGTCTTGCAAATGTCTACACTCATTGGTATTATGTCCATAACTCTCATGGAATCTATAGTACTTTCCTGATTGAATCTGCCTCTCCGATGATGGCTTCGGAGCAGGTTTCTTATATTGCATAGCATTGCAAGTCTGTAAATACACATTCTCCAGCGACGTGTTCAGTGGTGTATAATCGTCAAACACTGGAGCCATACGTCGCGGGCCACGGTTCTGATCCCGTTTTCTGTTCTGATTATCACTGTTCCTCGGTTGTTGAGTTTGTTTATTTCGAATATTCAACTGGACGTTTCCTGAATTTTCACCAGACTGTTTAACTGCAACATTACTCTGAATCCCCTCACTGCTAGGTCTTACATCGTCCTGTTTCCTAGACTGTTTTTCATCCTCACGCCTCAAGAATTGAGCGGCTTTGGAATAGAAACGGTCCAACGATGCGGGAGGCTTCCCAGCTAACCAGTTTCCAAACTCGAAATCGGGGTCAATACCCTTAGTTAATGCCATTAAGATCGAATTATCATTGGGGTTACTGATCTCTGCGCAAGCGGCATTGAACCTTTCCAAATATCGCTTGAGTGTCTCTCCGGGAGCCTGAGTGACACTGGATGAAGTATAACGTCTTTAGGCCTAGCGACGTGCATACGAAACTGTTCGACAAACTTAGTAGACAACTGGTCGAACGAAGAGATTGATCGAGGAGGCAATCGTGTAAACCACATCGTTGCGATGCCCCCCAAAGATATGGGAAAACTACGACACTTTACTGCATCATCAGCTCTTGCAGCACTCATCGACCATTCATATTTCAGGATATGTTGATTGGGGTTGGAATTCCCTTCGTACATGGGCAGAGTCGGCATTCTGAATCGCCGAGGGGGTTCGGCATATAATATTTCATCCGTGAACGGAGTATGACTTCGGTAGATTCCCCAATCGTCATTTGTCAAGCCCTGACTCTCGCGAATCATTTGGCGTATCATGGTTGAAAGGTCTGGCATCGGAGCATTCTACGCACGTTAGGCCAAAGTGTGGTCGGGTTCCACATCACGAGGTTGGGCGCTGTCGACGGTCCGTGTCTCGCCTCCTTGGCTCAACGTTTTCTGGAGCGTACGGTTCAGGAGTACGCCCTTGTTGGTTACGGGTATCAATCCCTATATCAGCCGTGGTAGCGGTGGCATGGTTATCCGTGATGTATTGTGGAACAGTGCCTCCTCGGGAGGAGGGTCCAGTATGAAAACTGGCAGAAGGGCTAACTCTTAACTGCCCAACGGTCAATGCTGGCTGGTGATCAATTGGCTGTGCATGATTTCCGTCTAGCCTAGGACGGGTAGATCTGTGATTGTAATCGAATGAAGCTGAATTTTCAGTGGAGGAGCGAGACGCATGATCCCTTCTGGATCTTCTACGCCCTTGGCGGTCCAGTTGATTAGCTAATTCAGCATTAACGCGCAACTGCTCAGTTAGCTGTTGACGGCTTTGAGCCAGTTCCTAGAGCAATGTTTGGAAATCTTGTCTAGTAACCAGACCTGGTGGATCGGAATGCCCGGTAGCATCTTGATTAGATGGAGGTATTTGCGCGGGATTCTGTCTATCCCGGCCTTCTTGATCAGCGGCGGTAGAAGCGATTCTTGTGCTAACCATCTTGAGAAGTGGAATCCTTTACCTAGATTTTTGCAAATTTGAATAGAACGGAAGGAATCTGAAATTGAAATCTGTATCTCTCTCCTAGATTTATGCAATCCGATATCAATGACAGATCCAACGAGCAGGAGAAAATCTGGGTTTTCTCAGTGAAAGCACCAAAGTGTTTGCACCAAAATTGGTCACAATACTCTTCGGAAGTTTTTGAAGAGATAATAAATGAGAATGTAAATTGAAAATGAGAATTATCTAACAAAAACTCCAATTAACAAGAATATAAATGTGAAGACAAGCAATTTATAGTGGTTCGGCGTGTTGCCTACGTCCACTGTGAAGTTTTTGCAATTTTATTGATTCTCTTTCGATGATTACAAGTGATCACAGCGAACAACATCAAATTTCAACTTGGTATTCGAATTCAACAGTAAGAATATGGTGTAGGATGATGGAGATCTCGATCCGGTAGAGTCTAGGCACTTGAGAGTCAAAAGATCATTTTTCTGTAGGCTCTGGGGCTCTATTTATAGGCGTAGGAGGCTGAGACTTCGCTCAAATCTCGGGAGACTTTTTCTGGCACGTGAGTGGGCCTACGTGACCAACCTCAGGAAGTTTCGACTCGATTGGCGATCGATACGAAGTCATTTCGTATCGATCAAGATGATGTCCAATCGAGCTGAAATTTGGTGCGAACACTCTTTGGCATGTAGGCAGTCTCCTGTGAAAATTTCATGGCATTTGGAAGTGGATTGGGAGACATAGTCGATACGAAATGAGTATTCTCGAGTGGCTGTTTGGTTCGAATCCATCTCTTCGAATCGATTGTTTTGAATCGATGGTGGCACGCGTCTTCGTGATGACGTGGAGCGCAAACTTCGCCTCGATCCGGTCTTCACTCCGAGTTGACCGCATCGACTCCATATATTTCGCCTTGTTCATATCGAGGGATGACACGTCACCTTAATCTATTGACTCGATGGATTCGAATAAGGCCTCACTGATGGATTCGAACTGCTGATGTTCATTGGTTACGAATCAAGTCTTTCCTCGATGGACACAAAACTAACCGATGCGAACTAGAACCTTTCGATGGATACGAAGTAGGATAGCCTGATGGATACGAAGTAGGTCAATCTGATGGATACGAAGTGCCCTGCCCATGATGGGTTCGAAGAGTGGTTTCCACGATGGATACGAAGTAGTGACTGTTGCCTCAATTGATGGACGTGAAATGCTCTATCTGCCGATGGATACGAAGTAGGGAGATGCTAATGGATTCGAATAACGAAGTGCTGACCGATACGAAGAGCGGCTTTATGATGGGTACGAAGTCCATCGATACGAACTCGATGGATTCGAACACAGCCAAGTTCATCGATACGAACCGATGCTCTTCGATGGATACGAAATTGCTGGACCCATGATCGATACGAAATCGATCGGTACGAAACGGAGCTTGATGATCGATACGAAACCGGAGCTTTTCCCTTCAACTTACATCCATCATAACTTGAGCATACGAACTCGGATTGACTTGAAATTTGGGATGCTGGTTCTTATGATCTTGCTTGTCATGTCCTATCAATTGTAGCCTGATCCAGGCTTCGACAAAATTCAGTGATATCCATAGTGAAGCAAAATATAACCAATCTTTGAGACGAACTGTCCTTTGTTTTCGATCGATCTTTTGGTATCACGGCTTTGCCAAAAAGCGGGATAACAACGGCTTCCACTTTTCCATTTGCTTTTGGATGAGAAACTGCTGCAAACATTTTTCCAATGCCATACTTTTGACAAAATTCTTTGAACTCTTTACTTTCGAATTGAGTTCCTTATTTATAATGATAGTCCGTGGAAGGCCAAAATGGCGTATAATTTTTCGTACAACAAAATTAATGACCTTCTTGGTGGTGATCGTGGCTAAGGGCTCTACTTCTGCCCACTTGGTAAAGTAATCGACCACAACTATCGTGTATTTTGCACCACCTTTGGATATGGATAGAGAACCGATTATATCGATCCCCCACATTGCAAACGGCCAAGGACTAACCATTTGTGTGAGTTCCGTTGACGGAGCTCTTGGGATTTTTGCATACTTCTGGCATTTGCCACATTTCCTTACGTAGTCTGCAGCATCCCAATTTACAGTTGGCCAATAATATCCATAGCGGAGGGTCTTCTTTGCTAACGTCTGCCCCCAATATGGTCACCGCATTCTCCTTCATGGACTTCCTTCAGGACTCATTTTATCTCATTGTGGGCAATGCATCGGAGTAAGGGGACGAGAATCCCCTTCGATACATTATTCCGTTCTGCATTATATTCCATGAAACCTTACGAATGGCTTGTCGTCTTTCGCTCTTTCTTTCTTGCAAGATCCCTTGTAGCAAGTATTGCTTGAATGGAGTCATCCACGATTCCTTCTTGATTTCTGTTTCTAACGCGAAATCTATCTCTATCATATTTATACTCGGAGCATGTAATGTTTCGACAGGAACCAATCCCATCTGTTGTGCATCACCAGTACTTGCAAATTTTGCCAATGAATCGGCTTATCTGTTTTGTTCACGCGGGACATGCGAAATATCATAATATTCTAGATTTGCTAGCAGCTCTTGAACCATTGCAAGGTATGGGGAAAGTCTCTATCCCTTCGCTTGATAATCCTCTTTCACCTAGTATACCACCAATTGTGACTCACAAAAGATTTCAACCGACTTTACCCCCAGTTCTCTGATAAGTTTCAAGCCAGCAATCATAGCTTCATACTCGGCCTCATTATTTGTTGTTGGGAATTTGAGCTTCAAAGCATAACAAACTGATCGGTTTTCGGGAGTCACAAGAACTATACCAGCCCCAGAGCAATGGTCGTTAGATGCCCCCATCGGTGTACATCTTCCATCAAATAGGAGATATGACATTGTGACTGTTTGATTCGTCTGACACGGTGAATTCAACGATGAAGTCTTCTAGCGTTTGCCCTTGTATGGCCCTTCGTAGTAGGTAAGTAATATCGAACTAACTTAACTCGATATTCCATTTTAACATCCTTCCAGAGGTGTCTGGTCATTGGAGTACCTGTCGCAAGGGTTAATCAGTATAAACACTGATTGAGTGTGCCTGAAAGTATGGACGAAGCTTGTGTGATGCAGTCACCAAGCAGTAGGCTAGCTTCTTGATCTTGGGATAATTTCCTTCTGCCCTCGTTAAACGTTTACTGACATAGTATACTGGCTTTTGAACTTAGTCCTCCTCGCGAACCAAAGTCGTACTGATAGCGTGTTGAGATACAGCCCAGTACACATGCAACATTTCATGGTCTATCGGTTTTGATAGCACCGAGGGACTTTCTGAATGCCTTACTAGAGCTCGGAACGCTTCATCACAGTCAGTTGTCCATTCAAAATTTCTCTTTCCTTTATTTATTACATAGAAGAAAGGAATACACTTATCTGTGGCCCTGGATATGAGACTCAGAGCGGCCACCTTTCCATTCAAGCTTTGTACTTGCTTTATAGTTTCGGGCACTTGTATGTCTCGAATAGCTTGAATCTTCCCCGGGTTAGCTTCGATTCCCCGTGCATTAACGATGAAACCAAAAAACTTTCCTGACACAATGCCAAAGGAACACCTGAAAGGTTTAATTTTCATCCCATAATATCTAAGTATATCAAACATCTCCGCTAGGTCTTGAATGTGGTCGTTTGACTGTCGTGACTTCACTAGCATGTCATTCACATAGACTTCCATTGTTCTACCAATCTGGTCTTTAAACATTCGATTCACCATACGTTGATAAGTCGCTCCCGCATTTTTCAATCCGAAAGGAATCGCTACATAGCAATATAACCCGACATATGTGACAAAACTAGTGTGTTCTTGGTCTGGAATGTGCAACGGGATTTGGTTATATCCCGAGTACGCATCCATAAATGATAGTAACTCGTGTCCCGCTATTGAGTCAACCAGCTGGTCAATCCTGGGTAAAGGAAAACTATACTTGAGGCATGCTTTGTTCAGATCGAGGCAATCTACGCAAGTTCTCCACTTCCCATTGGCTTTCCTCACTAGCACAGGGTTAGACACCCATTCAGGGTAGAAGGCATCATGGACGAACCCATTGGCTTTGAGTTTGTCCACCTCCTCTCTGAGAGCAGCGGACCTCTGCAGGTCCATGCCTCTCCTCTTCTTCTTTACTGGTACGTACCTCGGGTCTATGTTCAACATACGACTCGTTATAATGGGAGAAATCCCGCACATAGCAGAATGCATCCAAGCGAAATCATTCAAATTCGTTCAGAGGAAATCGATAAGATCTTTTGCCATCGAGGGGTCGAGTTGTGATCCTATCTTAAGTACTCATGATGGGTCATCTCGGCTGACTAGAATGTCAATCGTCAGTTCAGCCGTGCTGCTCTTGCTTCCATGGGTTCCCCATCATCGCCTCTCGAGTCTATGTCCATATAGATCCGAGAATGTTTCCCGAGCCAGGACTCAGACATTACTTGTCAATTGTCGGTATTTCGGATGTAGACGGAGCTGTTCGCAACCTTTCCTTTCTCTCTCCGCTAGGACTCTCTCAGCTCAGCCACATAACATGCGCGACCGGTCGCCTGATCTCCATGCACCACACCAACTCCTTTGTCTATCGGGAATTTTAAGTCAAACACCACTGGGCCAAAGCTTCCTTGAACTCTGCCAAGGTTGGTCAACCCAGAAACACATTACATGGAGAATCAATATCCAACACTATAAAAGGTAGGATTTGCACCCTCCTACGCTCACCTTGTCCCAGTTCAACTGGCAATTCAACATGTCTTATAACATAAGTTGCTACACCATTAAAGCCATGGATACGGGCTTTAGATGGCTTCAAATCCTTTATCTCCATCTTCATTTGGTCGTATGCCTTTTTGAAAATGATGTTAACAGAACATCCATAATCAATTAAAATTCTCTTCACATATGCCGCCCCGATTGTCGCGGATTGACCATTAGGTCAATTGTAGGAGCCTCCACCTTGTCAGCATCTCAGCTCTTGGACACTATATCGTCTTTCATCATGCGTTTCTATTTAGCGGGGGTCCCATCCTCCACATTCGAACAACATTCATAATCTGCATACCTTAAGGAGTTAGCATACCGCTTCATTTCCTGCCAGTTCTTATCTGCAGGATAAGGTCCGTCGACTATAGTGTTTATGACAAGTCTACCTACAGTTCGGGCAGGTTCTTCTAGATGGCGTGGGGCCGACCCGCGTTCGGGTTTCGATGTTCCTTGCCTACCTTCCTACGGGTTCTTGATAAACTCCTGCAATTTTTTGTGTCTAATCAGCTTTTCTATGGCATCGTGGAGGTGTCTACACTCCTCTGTATTGTGCCCGTAAGTCTCATGGAAGCGGCAGTACTTCCCAGTCCGTTTTTGTTCCTTCGTTGACTCCTTTGGGCGCAGCTTTCTGTATTGGAAACTATTACAAGTTGACAAGTAAATATTCTCCAAAGATGCATTCAAAGGAGTATATTCGTTGTAAGTGGGAATTCTTGACTTCCATTTCCCTGTCTCCCTTTTCTTTTCGGGATTTCCTCCTCCGGACCCTTTAGATTGCCCGGACTTATTCTAAACATTGACTTGAACCTTCCCTGAATTGTCACCGGACTATTTTACAACGATGTTGCTTTTCACAGTCTCCTAAGTAGGCCCTGGTGCCTTATCTCGCCTCATCCATCTAGCTTCTTCTCTTCTTATGAATTGATGAGCCTTTGAATAGATACGCTTCAGCGTAGTTGGAGGCATTCCGGCCAACCAATCTCCATAACTCTGAATCTAGATCCACTCCTCGCATTACCGCCATCGAAATTGCATGGTCGTTAGGGTTGTTAACTTCAGTAGCTGCAACATAAAATCACTATAAGTACTCTTTTAGTGACTCCCCCGAATCCTGGATTACACTAGATAGGGACTTCACATCTTTGGGACGAGTGACATTTATCCTAAACTGTTCCACAAATTTCGTCGCCAATTCGTCAAAGCTGGATATAGACCGTGGAGGAAGTCGAGTGAACCACATGGTGGCGATTTCGGATAAAGTAATTAGGAAGCATCTACACTTGGTCACATCATTTTGCTCTAGCCGAATCCATCATCCATTCATACCTCATCACATGATATCTGGAATCAGTCTTTCCTTCGTAGGTCGGGATAGTTGGCATGCTAAACTTCCTAGGGTATTCGGCCTGTAGAATAGTACCTGTGAATGGAGTATGACTCCTGGATATCCCCCAATCTTCAATGGTCGGCCTTGATTTTCTCGCATCAACTGCCTGACCATAGCCGATAAGTCCGGGGTTTGTATGGAGTATGGAAGATTGGACTCTGTTCTACAGGACCGCTCGGGTTGGTGTCTCCTCTATTGGTGATCTGCCAAACATGTATCTTGGGAACCAGCTTCAATAGGGTCTTGGTGTGTCGGGCGTCCAGTTTTCATACATGCTCATGCTCCTAAGTTTCCTACTCCAGCTTGGATGTGGTCTCCAAGATGCAAGTGATCCCTAGTTGATCAATCAGCAGCACCTACTTGTGCAGTTTCTGTTTTGCGGCGTCTACGCCTGGGAGGTTCGTCGGACGAGGTCGAACTATCAGATGAAGAAGAAGGAACGAGGCAACCTCTAGCATTTTGATGTTGTTGTTGAGTAAGCTGAGCCATGAGGTTAGCGTTAGCTTGAATCTTCTCAGCAAGTTGTCTCCTGCTTTCCATGAGTTCTCTCATCAGGTCGTTGAACTCCGTCCTAGTAACAACTTCCATCTGGCTATGGGCTCCAGCAGTCCCTATGCTAGGATCAACTTGTTGAATGCTAGGTCCTATTTGTTGTACGCTAGCAATCTCGTTGGCGTCCGCGTTATGAGTGGCTGATCTGGTACATGATCTTCCCATAGTAGAGTTGTTGATCGAAACTAAGAATAGATTCAACAGACGTCCTGTGAATGACTTGGATCTCCTTCGGAGGATTTATTAAATCCAGAAGCTACAAAGCAGATCCCAGTGGCCTAAGAATTTGGTTTTCAGTGAAAGCACCAAAATGTTAGCACCAAAACTGGACACTAACACCCTTAAGAAAGGTTGTGCAGAGAGATTAATGAAGAAAGTAAATTAAAACAGAGAACTGTATGATAACTTAAATGCAAAAATAAGAACACCATATTTATAGTGGTTCAGCGTAAATTCCTACGTCCACTTTTTGATCTTTATTGCATTCACAAATGAATGAATATAGATACAATCCACACTATAATGACTTGAATACAAATGCTAACTGAAATAGACTAAGTCCTAATGCGGCAGAGTCTCCCCAGTGTTCTCGAAAAAAGGTCCTTTTCACTGTGTCCCTGCCCTTCTATTTATAGACGAAGATGGGTCGGACTTCCCTTATGGGCCTAGGAACAAAGTACCTCGGCCCGTGTTAACTTCTGCGCACCGAGCCATAGATGTCGAACGGCAATTGCCGATCGAGGCTGGTCAAACTGTGAATGCCGAGCGAGGTCTCCATGTCGAACGACACTCGTATGCCGAGCCACACATCCAGGCCAAACGGTATTCGTATGTCGAGTGAGGGATGCATGTTGATCTACACTCATATGGTGAATGGGGCAAGATGCCAACCAATCCCTCAATGCCGAGCGAGGCTTCATGCCGAGATGCCCTTCCATGCCGAACGGGCATTGATGCCGAGCGACCCTTCCATGCCGAACGAGGAATTAAAGCCAAACGACCCTTCCATGCCGAATGAGGCATTGATGCCGAGCGACCCTTCCATGCCGAACGAGGCATTATGCAGAACGAGGCTTTATGCCAAACGCGGCTCTATGCCGAGCGAGGGAAGATGTGCCGAGTGAGGCCTGTGTCGAGCGAGGGGAGGTGTGCCTAACGAGGCCTGTGGCGACCGGTGTATCTAGGCCGAGCCTCTTGTTACATGGTCAAACAACCGGGTAACACATGTCAAATTTCAGGCCATTCCAACCTCTGTAGCTTATAGAAACTTGCTGTCGAACATTGAATTGGAGCATGTTTTGTTCCTGCTTTTTACAGTGAAATTAAGCTGTGAGTCCAACTTTGTGACCTTATATCGCTCCTATTTATTATCGGATTATGTCGATTCATTTTTTTTTGAAATTAGAGTTGTTGAACTCTATGCATGTAAAATTTCAAGGATTTTAGACCTTTGTAACTAGTCGAAAAATCGGTTGGAACTTTGAATCAAAGCATGTTTTGCTCCAGCTGAAAATTTCTTGAGTTGTTTTACATGGATTTCTGAAGCAAATATCGATGTTGTTTTGATCAGATTGAACCTAAGATGGAAGATCCAACATTACCACTAATTTGTACTTCGTATTGGTGAGGTTTTAGGCGATTTTCGTATGTCAATTTCATGAATGATTTCATGAATTTGTTGACACTACAGGTTTTTATAAATCAATTTTTAAAAGATTTTCTATATATAAAGTATTGCTTTGAGATAAATGTTCTTTAAGTTTGTTTTAAAATTATAATTATCTCAGAGCTATATAATATGCAATATTTTCAATATATAGAGTTTTTCAAAGAAAATATCCAAACGATTTCAAAATTATTTTATAAACTTGTTTTCTCAAACCCAGTATTTTCAGTATATAAAAACCACATGTTTTTTCACCTTCGAGAAGATGAGGAAGTAGATTAAAAATTATAATAAAGCATATGGTATGGGACATGTAGGTTAACTATATCGGTTAATTCTGGACTCATTGATAAAAATTATTTTCTGGTGTGACGCAGGCTGATTAGTAATAAAATGATTAGCGAAACGTGTGGTGTGCAACGTATTGTTTTCACTTTTCAAGTTACTGTTGGGGAAGTCTGTGACACATTCTTCATTGTTTGTTGTTATTGACAGTACTTGCTTCGGGGAAAAGCCATACCCGGGGTGTCTTATATACGTATTCACTGGCCTGGGGGGAGGAGGGAAGGGGGTCAAGTTACACTCGGGGGGGGGGAGGGGAGGGTTCGTAGTGATGGGCGCTTGAATACATATATAGTACTAAGCAACTCTATTGTTGACGCACGTGCAATTTGATATTTTGGATCCATTTTTGATGCTTTGGATACAATTTATGGTGATTTGTTAATGATGAATTTTCTCTTAAAGCCTAAGAGCTATTTTGATGCCTATTTATACTTAATGACCACTTATAAGTTGAATAAACTCTCTTATGAGTTCTACATGTTGACATTTAATGAAATTGCTATTGTTGTTCTTTGGAGTTTTGATGATTATATATGTGCTTAGCTTGAGGCTTAGCACTCGTTGTTGGAAGTAAACCTTCTCTTATTTATGTTGTTCATGTGACCCTATATGTTAATAACTGTAATTTACCTCATTACCTTTATGTTGTACTAAGTTGAAAATTTACTCTACTTCATTCAAGAAGAGTTATCCCTTATGAACTATATTTCATTATCATCTACTCACTGTTTAAACTAGACTGACCCGTGTATTTATTGCTTGGGTCAGACTGAGCTTTTACAGGTTAGAACTGCTGTGGATACCCGTGCTTTTGCTTCCGCTATGGATCCTTATCATCTCTTTTTGGACGCCTTTGTTAGCGTATTTTGATTAGTTGTTTAGTGATGATCCATGTACTTTGATCTATGTGTTTATTGATTTTGACTTGTTGTATATATTGTGGTTTGTATAACCATTAATTTGTGACACTGTATACTATATGGTGGATTTTGTTTGTATATATATAGCTATGTTTGTTGTTCTGCGACTTGTTTTTATTTGTTATAATTGCATTTTGTTTTGGATTGATTTTATAGCCACCGTAATATTGTATTAGATAAGAATTAGATATGTTGATCCACTTGAGGTAAAAAAGAGCACTTTATCGACGTACTTGAAACATACTTAATACAAGACTTACGTGTGGTCGCTCCTAAACAGCTCTATTCTCTGCACTAGCAGACAATATTACTTACTAATACTCTTTGTTATTGTGGATCTTGGGGTGGGGCGTCACATGAGCCACGCATGAATACTATAGCACATAAAAATGCGACACGATCTTAAAACCATTACAATATACACTAGTTATTTTATTCTGTGAAATCTCAAAAATATGATCGTTTGCCGAAATATCGTCAAACGATAATTTAAATATTTAAAATAAAACTCATATATTTAAATTCAAGTTACTAATCTTTAAGAAAAATGATAATTAAATAGTTAAAATTAAAACGATAAAATTATTGAATATTACGTCCTCCCCCTTTAAAAGAAATTTATCCCCGAAATTATTACGGAGCAGAAATGTAATATCCACCTTAAGAAAAATCAAATTACTTACTTGGCTTTTAGTAACCTGATTAGTTATATTTTCCTTATGGAAAGACCTTATCAACATTTAAATCCATAGACACTCTGGACTTATCCAAACGCCGAAGTAATGCAATGATTTCCTACGAGAGGGAATATGAGAAATACAATGTACACTTGCTACTCGAAATACGAGTTAACTAGATATATCAGACCACCGATTCTTACAACTAACGATCCAGTCTAATAACCTTTATGCTAACTTTCCTTTCAACTTTGACCTAAATTCCAAAATTTCGACAGCGTCTAATATGTGTGGCTAGATTCAGAAAACTACAGCTCGCCACAACTGACCCACCCATCTAAAAGAAAACAAAAGCCCAAAAGTGACCTCCCATATCTGGGGCATAAAACTATTTATCAATCATCGATCTCTAAACTATGACATACCTAATTGGCTTTTGATTTTCTTGGCAACCCACAACTATGTCAAAATCAATGCAAGTGGGCAAATGATCCAATAGTAACCTCTTGCTTTTCCATACCTATCTTGCACTTGCATAATCCAAAAAAGAATCGGGCTGACCAAAAAAGCAATACACTACTATTCCTATCATAAGCTCAAACAACATAAATAATGTAACAACATATGCAACAAGACAATATGATGCAATTAATAATAATGACGTAACTCTTCATGCGAAAACTAGCATGATATAAATTTACATTCAACTCTGGTATGAAATAAAGCAACATGAAATTAAAAGCAACATAATAAGCATTAAAGCATATGCAATAAAATACAGAGAATACTTTGAAATCAAAAACTGCACATCTAATTTCTTTCAAGAGATAAATTTGGAACTGAATTTCTAGGTTATACCTTAAAAATATTTTTAAATTCCTCCAAAAAATGTATCAAAACAAAAATCATTTATGACAAGAAGGGGCTACTCCTACTGAAGCAGGATATAACACTAGAAGCAAACAACATGGAGCTTCCGCTGGTATTTCGGTTTCTCCTAAAATAAATAACTATAATAAAGAAATATACCTAGCAAGTTCCTAGAATCAGAAACGCCTAATTACCAAACTTTAGTCACAGTAAAACGTTTGAATAAAACCACTTCAAAATTATTCTTTTCAAACGTTTAAAATAATAACTTTTCATCAATATTTATCAAAACAATATTTTTATTATTTCCTTCCACAAATTCTTTCGAAATCACTTTTTCAAAAGCACCAGGATTTATGTCCTAACAATTCAAAAACTTTATTCATAAATTCAAATTCATAAACCATAATATATCAAATTACACAACCAATCGAATCTAATCAAATCAAATTTCGTAAAGGAATAAATTAACACTTAACATTATTTAAAATGTTAAATAACAAACAATAAAATCTCAACTTAGGTCTAGACTTTCTTGATTGTGCAAGTGATAATTCACTAGGCTTACCAGTTTGCTCATTAGTCTTTGGTTATTGCTTAGAGGATTATCTATGCTCCTTTAGACAAAATTGAAAGCTACTCTCTAAATTATTGGTTTCTTAACTACACCAATTTTTCTAAATCACTTATCTTTTTCATTTATTATCTTATTCAATATTAACATTACTTATGAATTATTTCATAAATTTTCACCTAAGTCCATTAATATTTTATAAAGACGTTTCAAGTAAAAACCTACTCCATTTTGTTTACTTGTATAATACCTTTCTTGATTCTAAAAGTATATACAATACACCAATTTTATTTCACTTTTCAAAATTTAGATGGAGACCTTATAAAAATTTGGGTCTTTTAGTACTGAGTCAACCATTCGACCTCTTTAACTTAGAGTGTTATGATGAAAGATGTCTATGGGTTGACCCAAAAATAATAAATATTCCACACCACTTAAATGTTTTAATCAAAAACTATGGTTTTAAATAAACAATGTCTATTAAAACCTCTGTATCTAATTTAACCCATTTTCAAATCATTCTTTTATCAGAAATATTCTTGTTTTGAAATCAATTCCCTTTAAGGGAACTTAATAACTAAATACCCAATTTTTATTATCTCCTTTTTGAAAACATTCCATAAATATTTTACATGAAATAACTTCAATAGTTTATTTATTAAAACTCGCTTTAGGTTTGTCTAAATTTAACTCATCTAGATCGCACAATAATAAAGAGAATAATTTATCAAGTGTACTACAACGTTCGCCTAAGCAAACATCCGATCATCGCTCGGAAGATTATTCAGATTATGCTTAACGACGAATTTTCTATCGGTTTAGAAAATTGTCGATAAATTTCAAATTAAAATTTAATCACAAGCGCATAGCGTACAATAGTTAATACGTGGTGAGTACGTGTCGATCTGCAGGGAATTGTTGATTTTAAATCATTATTTAATCAAATTAACCAAGATTTAAGATGTTTAAGCTAACTACTAAAAATTGCAAAAACTAACAACTACAAAGGTGAACGAAACTATGAGAATAAATGACAATTTAGAGATATTTCCACTCTCTAGATCATATATTCAACAAAACATGAAATTATGATCTCTCTTTCTTGGTCATAAATGAATTTAAATGATGTTATTATTATAAGTATGACATATTTTTGCTATTAGTTAGCTCAACTTAGGCCATCAAACTATAACACAACCTTTAAACCACTTTAAATTCTCATGAAATATGATAACAAAGTTAAAAGCAAAATCTATTTTAAGTATGGTCTATTAACTATTAATTAGAAATATAGACCATCAAATTTTAATTTCAACATTCACTTCATTACCACCATCATATGTAAATGAAGAGGTAATTATTGTTTGTGATTGTTTAAGCATAACCCGTTTGTTATGAACAAGACTATCAAATTCAACATGAAACAATAAATCACATATTTAAGCACAAAAGAGAGCAATAATTATCAAAATGTTGAAGCTACATGATTAGAGACTTCATTACCTATAAATTGAAGGGATTAGCCTGTCATTTGTGTTATCATATCAACACAAGTAGCATGCAACATGAAACTAAAAAAAGGAAAATGAAAGCTAATGGAAAAGAGAACTATTATACTTGCATAAAATAAAAAAAAGATCTACATTACTAACATGAAAGTAAATAAACAAGAAAAGACTTGAATTAAAACTGCATAAAAAATTACATAAAAGAAATGGCTAAGCAGCCATGAAATGAAAGAGAGCTCTCATTTTATTTTTGATCTAAATTAAGAGAAGAGGGCCTAAGAGAGACCAAGAAGAGAGTGTTACATGAAACATAAGGGGTATTTATACAAGTTTAAAGCCATAATTTACTTTTTTGGGAACTACCCAAAATACCCTCCTAGACATGTGGTGGCCAAGTTATCATTAACTTCAAATATTCATCGATTAAGTGTGCATGAAGATTTAATGGTCTTTTAACATGTGCATTAGCTCCAACATGCACATTAAGGTAGGTGGATAAGTGGGGTCCTCCATGATCATCACTTTGAATTATTTCCATCTTCATTCCTTTGTATCCACTCTTGTGCATACATATCTTCATGAATCCACTTGTAAGCTTTGATAAAATTCCTACAAAACAACATAGAAAATTCCAAGTAAATTTTCGCAAATCAATAAATGCACAAAAATGATCATTTTACCCCTATATGAAGATGAATATGTGACAATTTAAAAATAATTTGAATTTTGGTTTAAACAAGTTAAAATACCCAATATGATCATTTATTTTATTTAAATATATATGGTGGTAAAAATATGCACATTTACGTGCACATCTAATACCCCCACACTTATCTTTTTATTCGTCCTCGAATAAAGAAAAACTAAGATAAATCGTTTTTCGTTGGGAGCACGATTGCATTGAGCGTACGCAACAAGCCGTTAACCTATGGGTATCCCCAATAGGATGAGCGTTGTCTCATGAGGGTTTTCAGTGGATACTACTCACAATCCAAATGCAGGATGAAAATATTTACAAAATGCAAGATTTATTTACAAAGAGATGAATGCGAGTTTTTGGACATATTGACAAATGATGGATTCACTTTTAAATCGACAAAAATAAGTTAAATATAGGTTCGTTCATTGTCTTGAAAATTTAAGCCATTTACTCATCGAAATTTCCAATAAAAACGAAGTTATCAAAGCAAATACACTATAGTTTAACTCATTGTTTCGGTTGATAACACAGTGTAACTATGAAATAGATCCTTAGTCGATTATCAAAATTTATCAAAGTGGCATTTTCATTTCTTTTCAATAGCAAGTCAAATCAAATAAGTTTAAATAGTGCTTGGATTTCATTTGCTTACTCTCTCCATTTTTTTTTGAAAATTTTATTGATATTAACAATATTTACATATGCCTAACTCAGATAAACTAAGACTAGATATATTACCATGCACTGCCTTGCGTACTTATGTGTGGGGAATACGTAGCGTGGCGAGTGAACACATAGGTGTGAACACTTATCGACTGTAGGCGTTATTAATAAAAGAATTTTTTTTTATACACATACACCTAACTTAGATAAACTGAGGCCATATATATTGATCGTCCACTGCATTTCGGGATTACGTGAGAAGAATACAGAGCATGGCGAGTGAACACACAAGTGTGAACACATGACTTTAGGAGTTTATTAAGAAAAATACATACGTATATACAAGAATTTTTTTTGTTTTGTTTTGTTTTTTTAAGAGAGAGTTTTGCAAAATCATCTTAGTACTATTTAACTTAGAAGACAAAAAATGTTATATCCTTTAGTTTAAATCCACCACTTTTTAAAACAAAGATTTTCAATTAGGTTATATTTCATAATTATCATGTATGAATCTTCCTATATACTAGTTAAACCATTGTTATTTGTAATCAGAGTTCATTTTTATTTTATCAAGACAAATTTTTTTTAAAAAATTTCTATTTAATAAACCAAAACCACATATTTATCCTATAGCGTTCCTTTAAAAACAAATAAAAAATGCTTAAATTTTTTTTGAGATTTTTTTTCTTTTTTCTCTAAGTTTTGGAAAGAAAATATAAAAATAAACCATGAAAGGTTAAAAATGAAGATGAGACTCGTCCCATACTTGATTTTGTGTAACGATCCTGACTCGACCTTCGAAAATCGACACTGAATACCTCACCCATATTCGAATGCTGCAGATTCAAACGTCAAATCAGGTTTGTTGGATCTTATAACACATTAAGTACAACAACACAGCGGAAGAAAAATGAATAACTTTATTGATATACAACATCTTGATACAAATTATATCGATATCAGAGCACAAAATATATACAACAGCGGAATACAACACAACTGTGGTCTAGACGTTGCAACCATCGACGGCGGAAAGATAACTCCAATAGAATTTCCAAAGGATAGAAAGAAGGATAGAATCCAGAACAACATCTCCATCTCCAACGCTCCAAATCGAAAGCTCGAACCACCATTACGTTGTATTAAGCAAGGTCAGTACAAGTGAACAAATGCTATCGCCGAATCCAAAGGCTGGATGCTATCGAATCTACACCTACTCTTTGATTATCTGAAAAATCCAACTCTAGACTACCCGTGTGGCAAATTGTGGGCACCCTGAGTTTAGAAAGGAAATAATAAACTCCAGGTCAGTTATGGGACCGGTGTGAGCAAACAAAAACAGTTTTAAATAAAAACAAACAACAAAAGAATTTAAGATCGAAATTCGCAATGCTTTTTGAAAAATGAAACTGCCATAAGGCCTCCTGCCACATATACAATGCAAGCGCACACTTGGAGGAGATTTCTCTTTATGACAGTAAAAAATGCTTGATACGCGAAAACAATTTGATATTATTATTAATGCATAATGCAGAAAAGATTTGCAAGTATAATATTAATCTTAGCCTGCATACGTACCATTATAGTATGTCTACTATAGCTACCATGTTAAATGGCAGGTTATACAACTAAAACCGTACAGGGCGCGTATTGGATGATTGGATTTCCAACAATGGTCAGGCAAAGGAATGGAACGCCTCCAGAGGGACGCCCTCAAGAACCAAACCGGATCTCTGCCAACAAAAGGCCGAGTTACCTCTATAACTAGGTAACACCTACAAGTATGCCACCCCCGGTCGTTACCGACCTTTATTTGAGGGCCCTCAACCAACAACCACAAAGCAATAGATTTGTAGCAACCACATAGGTTAAATATCTAGGCTCCATACCATGATACCACCTTTTATCCAGAAGGAAATGGACATACCCTAGGGGCGCGATCCCTAAAAACCTTGCCGCAACATTCCTGTTTCAACCATTTTCGGGTTGTGAGATTCGATGAAGTCTCGTCCACAAAGCTACGCTTTTCACAAAAGCCATGCTTCGATCAACAAATGATCAGCAACACTTTGTATGCCACATTACCAAATTGGGAATGTATCACTAGTAACCATTAACAACATAACCTCTGAGCTCATACGTCTCAAAAAAGGGTGTTAAGCTAAGAGAATAAATTCTCCGCCACCAAACAGAAATGTATTTGACAGCTTTACATCTCAAAGCGTAGTGTCAGACACACATCCATACAAATCTGTTCCGGGTCTGAATAGAACCGAAGGCACTTCATAAAGAAGCCCTTGCAATCCGGGTATTCACAATCCCGATCGGACTCCCCATCACATATGGAGATCTCAATACCGTAGCTACTAAGTGCAGAGTCATTCGACGGGTAATCTTTTCGTTCTCGAAAATACCCGGTCTTCACCACCGGTTTTCAAATGCTATCCATTTCGTCGTATCATTATCCAGAATGGGTTATATGACATAAAGTCCTCTCCCAGCTAAACCGAATAATGAGCTGGATATTAGGATCTTAGTTAAGTCACAACTTAAAGTCCAAAACCTTTCTTTTGAATGGTTTAAACAAATTTCTATTTCAAATCTTTTAAATAAAAGATTCACCCTTTTAAAATCCACCTTCAATTTGAAATCAAGGTTCACCAATCTTTCATAAAGATTCATTCATAGATTTCAAAACAATTTCCATTTTAAATCTTTTATGGAAAAGATACACTTTTAAGATCCCTTTTCAATTCGAAAACAAAGTTCCAATCTTTAACAAAGATTCATTCATAGCCTTTCAAAACAATTTCCCTTTCAAATTGGATTAACTCATCCAATCTTTAAATCAAAGATTTATTCATAGCTATCAAAACCATTTCCAAGTACTCATTCATAACTTGGAAAACTGTTTTCATTTCAAACTTGAAATCCTTTCAACACAAATTGGAAATCCTTTCTTTATATGAAAGCTATTATTATTTTAAAGCAAATAGTTTTCGTTTCGAAAAAGCCTGATTACATTTGTACAAGTTAAAGCCCTTCAAGTATAAAACTTGGGTTAAATTCAAATTCCTAAAAAAATACTTTTAAAATGCTTTAAAACCCATATTATATAACTTGTATAAACCTTTCAAACCTAATTTCCAAAACAATTTCAAAACTTAAATAAGATACATTATATTCAAACTATATTTCAATTTCAAACTTTCTTTCAAAAGCTTTCCATATTCAATCCTATTCCATTTCCAAAACCATTTGGATTCAAAATTCAACTTTTAAAAATCATTTCATAATATTAAATTCAAATATTTGTGACTTAACCAATTTTCTCGTGCAATCCATATTTGTGTGTGTATGGTGTAGTCCAGGGGTTTTACACAATAGTACAACATCGTCAATCATCACAATCCAAACACAGCAATATCGATAAGCGGTATAATCCTATAACGCTTATCTTCATTCATATATTCACAGATAAATAATATACATTCATCCAAGTAAATAAATTACATTCATCACAGTTCGAATCAAAATAATTCATATCACAAAGCAGCACACAGCAAAGATATCAGACAATTCAACATTCAATAGAATCCAAACATCCATAAGTAAAATTGATTAATTATCTGATTAATTTAAATCAAATTAATTGCTAATTCTGGTTGATTAACATTAATTAATTTATGTTAATTAATTATTCCTTAATTATTTATTAATTAACTTTAATTAATAAATTAATCAACCTCTAATTATTAATTAATCAATCATAATTAATAAATCAATCAACTTTTAATCAATAAAGAATTAATCTTAATTATTTAATTATCCTTAATTAATTACCCTTAATTAATTAATAAATTAATTAACCCTTATTAATTATCATTTAATTAATTATCCTTAATTAATTACAATAATTAATTATCATTCCTTAATCACCTTTATTAATTAATTAACCTTTAATTAATTAATTATCCTTTATTACCTGATTTATTAACCTTTAATCATAAATCAATTAACCTTAAAATCAACCTTTAATTAATCATAAATCAACCTTTAATTTATCTTTACCCACTTAAGACTTTAATCAAATTAAAAGATAATCCTTTTATCTTAATTAATTACTTAATTATCATAAAAAAATATTTATTTAATAAACCATGTAATTAATTTTTATTAACAAATAAAATTAACTTAGATTTTTAAAAGTTAATTAACAATTAAAACACCATTTCTTAATTAACTTCTCAATATTATTAAGTTTATTTAAAATAAACTTTTTTAAAATAAAGGTTATATGTGTTTTAAACATTGCAAAGCTTGGTTAATTAAAACAATTTTATCTAAAAATCTTTTAACCAATTCCAAATTTCGATAAACATTAATCATTTACAAAAGAATTTGTTTTAACAAAATTGATTCAAAATAAAAATTGATTGGTTTTGAAGTTTAAAACTGTTTTTTATATTAATATCAAAAGACCCGAGCTATGCCACGATTTCCCCAAACACTGCTTCGAGTTATCTTCCCACTTTCTCATCTTCGAGTCGAACTCTCGCTTTCTCGAGCCTTGACCCGAGATAATTGTTTCTTCCTCAAACCCACAAACTCAACTGATACCAACCCTCATGCGTGCATGTGTACACGCGATCACCCATGCTCTGGCCAACTTCACTGACGCCAGCACATCGCCTTTAACCTTCTCTCACGATTCCGACCACCAAAAACTTAAGACAACCTCACAATCGAAATCGAACAACCAAGCTTCCTACCAGAATAGAACCCATCGGCAAGAAATCGCCTCGAGTAGCCACCACCAGAATTTATGTTGTACCACCCAAAGCAACGCCACAACCCCACGCATCTTTTCCCTTGGGTGCGATGCAACCCGATGCAACATCGACGATGAAATCGTCGCTCTTTCTCATCGAACCAAACTGGGTTAAAAACTTAGATTGACATCGACTGCTTACCACCATCATTAAAAAAAATCCTAAGCATTTTTCCCTATCTTCTCTACTTACGAGCTAGCTTCGACCTAAGGCTTGACCCATAAAACGTCACCAGTCGACGGAATTTGACAAAAATGTGGTTTCCGTTCAACTATCATTTTTTCACAATTTAATAAACTAAAATTTTTGAAATGGATTTCCAAAATCATCATTTTCAATTACGAATCGAATTATGAAGTCGAAACACAACTTTATAATCATCAATTTTTACCATATATATAAATTTCACTGTGATTTCCAATTTTTTGAATTAACTACTTAATATAAATTTTCGAAACTATTTTTAAAATTGATGTTATAGTTTCAAAACCAATTTTCATTTAGGTTTCATGATCTAAAATGGATTGGGGAAAAGGATTTGAAATTTTTATGAATTCAAACCTATAAATATTTTAACAGATACACACACACACACACACACACCTATAACAAACATGCAAACTTAAATTTACACATGAAAATACATAGACTTGTATATAGGTTTGCATTCATTCATCGGTTTTCACAACAACTTCTTCATAGACATCAAACATACCACAATTTCAAATTTAAACAAGTCAGTTTGCTCGCCTTTAAAATGAAGACAGAGGAATAGATTTTAGGCCTGGAACTAAAAGCAAAGAATAGAGAGTACAGGCTCTTTTTTTTGAAAAACTAGAAGCTTTATTTTGTACTCAAACTTTGATAATCCAAGTTGTAGTTTGATTGCTGAGATGATCTGCTACTTTGAGTTGTTGCTTCCAGGTTGAGGGCTTTGAATATTAGAAGTTATTTACAGGTTTTAATTTTCTATCTGTTTTGATCTGAATTTGGTTTCCAGATTTCTATTTTCAGGTTTGAGACAATTGAAAATAGCCTGGTTATTTCGTAACCAAAATGTTTTATATATTTTAATTAAAAAGAGATCAAGCCACTTGTTAAATTTTATGTTACTTATCTAACATTTGTCAATGCATGAATCTATAAATTACAAATGTCATAGGAAATAAATTTGTGTTTAAACCCATAAATTTTGTTTTAAATCCTTAGCTTAAACAAATTTATAAATTTCATTTTTAAACTTAATGTCATTATAAATTTACATTTGTTCATTCACATTTTAAAATATTTACACATGTCTTTTACATGTACTTATGTTTAAAACAAAATTTTATATCATATTTTAAATTTAAATAATCCACTTCCTTTTACATATATATGTATATCTTTAAAGAATATATTTTTAAAATCAATTAAACATTAATAAATAAGCGTATAAATGTATATATTTGAATTTAACTTTGTAAATAGCTTTTATAAATCAATTTCAAAATAAAATTTTCAAATCATCATATTATAAATACAAAGCAAATTTTCCTATTAGTATTAAATTTTAGAGTTTCCAAATCCAGTATATCATTCAAAATATTTATCTCTGAATTTCCAACTAGAAATTCTATTTAAAATCATATTTATATACATTTATATTAATAAACAAACAAAAATCTATTTAATTTGGGAAATACCAAATTAATTCACAATTTAATTTCAAAAATTAAATTAATTGTCAAATTAAACTTGGCTAAAATCCAGGAATGTTACAGGTTCCCCCTTAAGAAAATTTCATCCCCGAAATTTGCTGGACATCAAGAAATAGCCTTCGAGATTAACTGAATATCTATTCTGCATTTGGCTTACCAAATCAGAATATCATCAATACATATGAGAATGAACTCATTCGATACTTCACGAAATATTCGGGTCATCAGTATACGAAATATGCAGGAGCATTGGTTAGTCCGAATGATAACTAACCGTTCGTAGAATATATCTGGACCCAAAATAACAAACAAGCGGATACAATCTAATTTAACTTCATATTTTGTTAACCAATTTATTAATTTTAAATTGTCAAATTCACTAAGGTTATAAACGAAATGCTGATAGGGAACCGATGAAGAGAATACGAAATAGGAATTTAGAACCTTCTCTACAACGATTCGCAGGGCCATCCTAATACCAAAGCTTCTTCTCAAAGCTGCCACGAAGAAATCAGAGAATTGAAATTGGATGATGAATAAGAGAAAAAATTGTTTCCACTATTGTAGGGTATTGACCATAGTGGTATTTCCCCGTCCCCTTCCACGTCCTCTTCTTGCACCCATACTCACTATCAGCAGATAGTAAGAGAATTTACCAAGGCATACAGACGGATATCTTAGGGATTATACTCATTCTAGGGTATACTTCACCCTATCTCTAATGAGTTACCTAATGTGTTATACTCCAAAGCTAAAGTTTCAACCTTCAGCTCTGATACCACTATAATGACCCTGACTCGTCCTTCGAAAATCGGCACTGAATACCTCATCTGTATTCGAATGTCGCGGATTCAAACGTCGAATCTGGTTCGCTAGAGCTTATAACATATTAAGTACAACAACACAGCGGAAGAAAAGTGAATAACATTATTGATATATAACATCTTGATACAAGTGATACCAATATCAGAGCATAAAATATATACAGCAGCGGAATACAACACAACTGGATGGTCTAGACTTTGCAACCATCGACAGCGGAAAGATAACTCCAATAGAATTTCCAAAGGATAGAAAGAAGGATAAAATCCAGAACTGCATCTCCATCTCCAATGCTCCAAATCGAAAGCTCGAACCACCATTATGTTGTTTTAAGCAAGGTCAGAACAAGTGAACAAATGCTATCACCGAATCCAAAGGCTGGATGCTATCGAATCTACACCTACTATTTGATTATCTGAAAAATCCAACTCTAGACTGCCCCTGTGGAAAATTATGGGCATCTAGAGTTTAGAAAGGGAATAATAAACTCCAGGTCAGTCATAGGACTGGTGTGAGCAAACAAAAACAGTTTTAAATAAAAATAAACAACAAAAGAATTTAAGATTGAAATCTGTAATGCTTTTTGGAAAATGAAACTGCCATAAGGCCTCCCACCGCACACACAATGCAAGCGCACATTTGGACGAGATTTCTTCTTATGACAGTAAAAAATGCTTGATACGTGAAAACTATTTGATATTATTATTAGTGCATAGTGCAGAAAACATTTGCAAGTATAATATTAATCTTAGCCAGCATACGTATCGTTATAGTATGCCTACTATAGTTACCATGATAAATGGCAGGTTATACAACTAAAACCATACAGGGAATGTATTGGATGATTGGATTTCCAACAATGGTCAGGCAAAGAAACTTCCCACCAAATGGAATGCCTCTGGAGGGACGTCTCCAAGAACCAAACCGGATCTCTGCCAATACAAGGCCGGGTTACACCTGTAACTAGGTAACACGTACAGGTTTGCCACCTCCAGTCGTTATCGACCTTTATCCGAGGTCCCTCAACCAACAATCACAAAGCAGTAGATTTGCAGCAACCACATAGGTTAAATATCTGGGCTCCATACCATGATACCACCTTTTATCCAGAAGGAAATGGACATACCCTAGGGGCGCGACACCTAAAAACCTTGCCGCAACATTCCTTTTTCGACTATTTCTGGGTTGTGAGGTTCGACGAAGTCTCGTCCACAAAGCTACTCTTTTCACAAATGCCATGCTTCGATCAACAAATAATCAGCAGCACTTCGTATGCCACATTACCAAATTGGGAATGTATCACTAGTAACCATCAACTACATAACCTCTGAGCTCGTACGTCTCAGAAAAGGGTGTTAAGCTGAGAGAATAAATTCTCCGCCACCAAACAGAAATGTATTTGATAGAAACCAGCTTTACCTCTCAAAGTGTAATGTCAGACACACATCCATACAAGTCTGTTCGGGTTTGAACAAAACCAAAGGCACATCACAAAAAAGCCCTTGCAATCCGGGTATTCACAATCCCGATCGAACTCCATCACATATGGAGATCTCTATACCGTAGCTAAAGTGCAGCATCATTCGACGGGTAATCTTTTCGTTCTCGAAAATACCCGGTCTTCACCACCGGTCTTCAAATGCTATCCATTTCGTCGTATCATTATTCGAAATGGATTATATGACACAAAGTCTTCTCCCGGCTAAACCGAATAATGAGCACAATATTTAAAAATATATGGATATTAGGATCTTAGTTAAGTCACAACTTAAAGTCCAAAACCTTTCTTTTGAATGTTTTAAACAAATTTCTATTTCAAATCTTTTAAACAAAAGATTTACCCTTTTATAATCAACTTCAATTTGAAATCAAGGTTCACCAATCGTTCACAAAGATTCATTCATAGATTTCAAAACAATTTCCATTTCAAATCTTTTATGGAAAAGATACACTTTTAAGATCCCTTTCCAATTCAAAAACAAAGTTCACCAATCTTTAACAAAATGTTCATTCATAGCCTCTCAAAACAATTTCCTTTTCAAATTCGATTAACTCATCCAATCTTTAAATCAAAGACTCAATTCATAGCTTTCAAAACCATTTCCAAAGACTCATTCATAACTTGGAAAACCATTTTCATTTCAAACTTGAAATCCTTTCAATACAAATTGGAAATCCTTTCTTTATGTGAAAGCTATTATTATTTGAAAACAAATAGTTTTCATTTCGAAAAAATCCGATTACATTGTACAAGTTAAAGCCCTTCAAGTATAAAACTTGGGTTAAATTCAAATTCCCAAAACAATACTTTTTAAATGGTTTAAATCCCATATTATATAACTTGTATAAACCATTCAAACCAAATTTCCAAAACAAATTCAAAACTTAAACAAGATATATTATATTCAAACTATATTTCAATTTCAAACTTTCTTTCAGAAGCTTTTAATATTCAATCCAATTCCATTTCCAAAACCATTTGGATTCAAAATTCAACTTTTAAAAATCATTTCATAATATTAAATTCAAATATCTGTGACTTAACCAATTTCCTCGTGCAATCCATATTTGTGTGTGTATGGTGTAGTCCAGGGGTTTTACACAATAGTGCAACATCGTCAATCATCACAATCCAAACACAGCACTATCAATAAGCGGTATAATCCTATATCGCTTATCTTCATTCACAGATTCAAAGATAAATAATATACATTCGTCACAGATAAATAAATTACATTCATCGCATCTCGAATCAAAATAATTCATATCGCAAAGCATCACACAGCAGAGATATCAAACAATTCAACATTCAATGGAATCCAAACATCCATAAGTAAGATCAATTAATTATTTGATTAAATTAAATCAGATTATCGCTAACCTGGTTTATTAACATTTATTAATTAATTTATGTTAGTCAATTATTCCTTAATTATTTATTAATTGACCTTAATTAATAAATTAATCAACCTCCAATTATTAATTAATCAATCTTAATTAATAAATCAATCAACCTTTAATCATTAAAGAATTAATCTTAATTATCCTTAATTAATTACCCTTAATTAATTAATTAATTAATTAATTATCATCTAATTAATTATCCTTAATTGATTACAATAATTAATTACTCCTCAATTAATTATCATTCCTTAATCACCTTCATTAATTAATTAACCTTTAATTAATTAATTATCCTTTATTACCTGATTTATTAACCTTAATCATAAATCAATTAACCTTAAAATCATCCTTTAATTAATCATATATCAACCGTTAATTTATTTTTACCCACTTAAGACTTTAATCAAATTAAAAGATAATCCTTTTATCTTAATTAATTACTTAATTATCATAAAGAAATCTTTATTTAATAAACCTTGTAATTAATTTTCATTAACAAATAAAACTAACTTAGATTTTTAAAAGTTAATTAACAATTAAAACACCATTTCTTAATTAACTCCTCAATATTATTAATTTTATTTAAAACAAACTCTTTTTTTTAAATAAAGGTTATATGTATTTTAAACATTTCAAATCTTAGCAAATTAAAATAATTTGATCTAAAAATCTTTTAACCAATTCAAAATTTGGATAAACATTAATCATTTACAAAAGAATTTGTTTTAACAAAATTATTACAAAATAAAACATGATTAGTTTTGAAGTTTAAAACTGTTTTTTATATTAATATCAACAGACCCGAGCTATGCCACGATTTCCTCAAACACAGCATCGAGTTAACTTCCCATTTTCACATCTTCGAGTCGAACTCTCGCTTTCTCGATCCTGGACCTGAGATAATTGTTTCTTCCTCAAACCCACAGCCTCAACTGATACCAACCCTCACGCATGCACGTGTACTCACGATCGCCCACGCTCTGGCCAACTTCACCGATGCCAGCACATCGTCTTTGACCTCCTCTCACGATTTCGACCACCAAAACCTTAAGACAACCTCATGATCGAAATTGAACAACCAAGCTTCCTACTGAACAGAACCCATCGGCGAGAAATCACCTCGAGTAGCCACCACCGACCACCAGAATTATGCCGTACCACCCAAAGAAACGCCACATCCCCACGCATCTTTTCCCCTAGATGCGATGCAACCCGATGCAACATCGATGACGAAATCGTCGCTTCTTTCTCATAGAACCAAACTGGGTTAAAAATCCTAGATTGACGTCGACCGCCTACCACCATCATTAAAAAAAATTCTAAGCATTTTTCCTTAACTACTCTACTCACAAGCTAGCTTCGACCTAAGGCTTGACCCATAAAACATCGCCAATCCAAGAAATTTGACAAAAGGTGGTTTCCGTTCAACTATCATTTTTTCACAATTTAATAAACTAAAATTTTGAAATGGATTTCTAAAATCATCAATTTATGAAATGACCCGCAAACCCATACCCCTTGAGTCGACACTATTCTCCATCACTCAACTCATGATAAACGGAAATACGAACCATTTGGGTTAAAGAAGAAAGAGGTAGGAGAAGAAAATAGAAACAACATCAGCATCTAACCATTGCAGCGGAATAAAATATAATAGATAATAACATATCTTCACACAAAAGAATACTATATCGTTTTATATACATATACATCATCAGAATACATCATCAGAGTTCAACAACATCAATAATACACAACTAGACAGTCATATAAACTTGTCCTCAAAACTGAATACACAGCGGAATAGTAATCAAGTATGGTAGTACGTATCACCATCCAGCTCGTCTTTTGAGCTCCATATCATCCTTTCCTGTATTCTATAATACTCGGCCTGACCCAAGCATTATAGTTAAATAACACCCGAGTCAGTCTGGAATACCAGCATGAGAAAACCACACTCAAATTGATTATTAAAGTTTCAAAATCCTTTATATACAAAAACAAAAGCATCTCGTAAGATCACGCCACAAATAAACATGTTGGGTTTTTACCTTATGATAGCTAAAACACTTTTTATTAAAATCCTCTGATATTATAATAGTGTCCATAGAAAGTAAAATAGAATCTAGCTGAAATGCTTGCATCTTATGTTTCAGCAATAGTTAAGCACAATCAAAACCGTATAGGCGCGTAAGGAGATTGGATTTCCAACTAATCACTAGGCACTGGGGTACCACCTATCACGGTACCTGGTCTAGATCAGCATACCAAGGATCACTCCCGACCCCCTGCAACATAAGACCGGGACTACCCATTACTGGATAATCCCGAGTAAGATCACCCCACATTTGGGATCAACAACCGCACCACTAAGCCGAAATAAAAGGGACATCTAGACAGGGATGAACTCACCCTAAATGGGTGCAACCCACCTAGCCTTGCTGCATAACCCTTGATTTTCAGTCATTCCCGGTTGATGAGGCTTGAGGCTAAGCATATCTTTAGAGAACTCATCTCTTAGAATGCTCATCGTCCACCTGATGATGTTCTGAAAGCATTCATCCATACAAGTCCGTCCCGGATTCGAACGGAACCGAATGCACTATTCCTACTACATCCATTTTGGAATCATCCTCAGGATTAGTAGCGACTAGCCCTTGCACTTCACTGCTCCATCTTTGAATCCAAAATCGTCTTCCTCACGAAAACGTTCAAACCTGATCGAAGTGGTATTCGAGAAATAAATCCCGATCCCGGTCTCTTCGAAACGTTCAACGCATTGGCCAATATTGATAATCGGTTATTTAACTATCAATTAACATTCACAAACATCCATCAAATAATAAATAATTTCTCCAAATTGTTTATTATCCCCAAAATATCTTCGCAAGTTATATTTTCATTTCCAACCCTTTTCGAAAACAGTTTTCAAATACACATTTATCATGAAATAAATTTCCAAATATTTATTTCCACTGAAAACACCAAGCACAAACACTTTATATTTTTAAAATAATTTAAAACACTAGATTATAAAATATCCTTTAAAACTTTTAAATTAAAAATTACTTTAATACTTTATTAAAAATATATACTATAGGAATATTTAAAATGAGATTATTTTATAAAATATAAAACTAGATTTTCTCTTTTTAAATCAAAATACCAAGTCATCTTTAAATAATTACTACGATAATAGATTTGAAAAAAAATACTTACTTAAGAATGTAAACATTTAGAAATATTAAATTTCTAAAATATGCTTTTAAAAACAACATTAAAGCCTTTAACTTATATTTAAAAATTTACTTTGAAAATGTACTTGGTGTGACGAGAGGGATTTTTCGCGCTCGAAAATCGGCATCCATACTTCATATCGTACTCGAATGCCGTAGATTCGACCGTTCAAATCCGAGTCGCCGGAGCTTATAACAATATTAAGTAAACAACACAGCGGAATAAAAGAATAATACATTGATATACAGCTTTGATACAATATCTAATACAACAGATGATCCAATAGATATCAATATACATCAGAGATACAATAGAATAGCAGCGGAAAAGAAAATAGATAACATTAGCAGTAGAACAAATAACTGCAGATAGTCTTCAAAAGAGAACTCCAGCAGCAGCTCGAACCAACATCACGATTCACCAAGACAAGCAAGTCTCGTCCACATCCAAAGACTAAACTAGCTCCAGATAACCTACTAATTTGACTATCTGAAAAACCCAACTCTAGACTGCCCGTGTAGAAAATTTTCAGCACCTAGATTTTAGGAAAGAAACAATAAATTCCGGATCAGTCATGTGACTGGTGTGAGCAACAAAAACATTTATTTATCTTTAAAACAAACAACGAAATATTTTAAATAGATTCGCAATGCTTTTTAGAAATGAGACTACCATAAGGCCTCCCGCACACACACAGAATGCAAACGCAGAGTCGGAGGAGATTTCTCCTTATGATAGTCAAAGATGCTTGATACGCATTAAAAGAAACATTTGATATTATTAGTAGTTCATAGTGTAGGAAAAAATCTTTTCGAAAGTAAAGATATAAATCTTAGCCAACATACGACCATTATCGTATGCCTACTATAGCTACCATCCAAACAGTGGGGCGCCACCATAAGTGAATGATAGGTTCTATAACTAAAACCATACAAGATCGTATTGTTTCTTTGGATTTCCAAAAAATGGTCAGGCCAAGGAACTTCCCATTGCCACACGAAAACGCCTCTGGAAAGACGCCCGGAGAACCTAACCGGATCTCTGCCAACACAAGGCCGGGTTACCTCTGCAAAAATAGGTAACTACTAACGCGCGTATGCCATCCCCCGGTTGTAACAACCTTTATCTGAGGATCCTCAATCAACATCAATCACAAAGTCATATAAATTTGCAACATTCACATAAGTTAAGTATCTGGGCTCCATACCATGATACCACTTCTATCCAGAAGGCAATGACACACACTAAGGGGCGCTACTCCCTAGAACCTTGCCGCATCCTTCCTGTTTTGACCATTTACCGGGGTGTGAGGTCCGATGAAGTCTCATCCACAAAGCTACGCTTTGGTACAAAACCATGCTTTGGGTCAACAAATGATCAAAGTAATGACCACAAAGATAAATGATCAAACAAATGATCATATCACAAATGATCAAACAATGATCATCACACAGCAACACTCAGCATGCCACGCTACCAAGTTGGGAATATATCGCTGATAACCTTCAACTACATAACCTCTGAGCTCGTACGTCTCTGAGAAGGGTGTTAATGCTAAGAGAATAAATTCTCCGCCACCAACAGAAAATGTATTTGAAAGAAATCTACTTTATATCTCAAAATGTAATGTCAGACACACAATCCATACAAGTCTGTTCTGGGTTTGAACAGAACCGAAGGCACTTCCAAAGAAGTCCTTACAATCCGGGTATTCGCAATCCCGATTGGACTTCCCATCACTTAGGGAATCTCTATACCAGAGCAACTCAGTGCAGAGACAATCAATAGGTCATCCTATCGTTCTCGCAAATACCCGGTCTTCACCACCGGTCTTCAAATGCTATCCATAATGTCAAATCACATATTCGGAATGGGTTATACGACACCAAGGTCCTTTCCCGGCTAACCCGAATAGTGAGCGCAATATTTAAAACATATGGACGTGGGATTTCAATTAAGTCACAACTTAATAATTCAAGACTTTCTTTCAAATGGTTTAAACAAATTACCATTTTCAAATCTTTTAAACAAAAAGATTTATTTCATAAAGTTCACCCGGTTTCTCAAAGATTTATTCCTGTATTTCAAAACAATTTTATTTCAATTGAATTTATTCATTAAATCTTTAAATCAAAGATTTTTCTCATAGTTTTCAAATCGTTCCCAAATATTCTCTTTCAAAACTCGTTTCCAGATATTCATTTATAACTCGGAAAACTATTTCAGTTTTAAACTTGAAATCCCTTTTATACAATTTGAAATTCATTCCTCCTATGAAAACTTTTTATCATTTAGAAACAACAGTCTTATTTCAGAAAAACCCGATTTCGTTTATACAAGTTACAATCTTTGGGTTAATTCAAATTCCCCAAAAGAGCAATACTTTAAAAATGGTTTGACTCATATATAACTAGTATAATACCGTTAATCCCTAGCTTCAAATCATAGAATTCAATTTCAAGTATTGAATTCAAATTTAAATCAAAATATTTAAATCCCAACTTGATCAAGTTATTCAAACCAAATTTCATCTTTGAAATTCCATTTCAAAAGCTTTTCACTTTGATCCCAATCCATTTTCAAAACCTTTTGAATTCAAATATTCAACTTAAAAATCATTTCAAAATCTGTGACTTAATCGATTTTCTGGTGAAATCCATATTTGTGTGTGTATAAGTGTGGTCCAGGGGTTTAACACAATAGTGCAACATCTTTCAATCATCACAGATTAAAACACAGAAATATAGTTGATAAGCGATATAAACTATAACGCTCATCGTCCATTCACAGATAATAAACAAATGTAAATAAATGAATAAATTATACACAGTCACAAAACAAAATATCGCAGATCAGATAGGACAACCAATTCAAGGCATTTCATACAATACAACCATTCATAAGCATGATCAAGTATTCAATAGTCATTTATAAGCAGGATTAATTAATTATTTAATCCTAATTAATTCAATTTAATTACTTATGAATAAAGTATCCAACCTTGATTAATTAATTACAAATCATTTGATATAAATTAATAAATCAATCACCTTAATTAATTACATCAATTAATCAATTCCTTAATTACTTGTTAAATAAATTAATTATCCCATAATTAATTATCTCCATTAATTTCACTAAGTAAATTCACCTATCCAATTATCAAATAATTTTCTTAAATTAATTAAATTATTCTTGATTAATCATATCAATTTAAATCCGTTCTTTTAAACCAATTACATAATTAATTAACCAATTTATTAATTATTTAAGAAATTAAACCTTAATTAATAAAGTTAAACTTACAATTACAAATTAAATTGATTCAAAACATTAATTATCCATTCTAACTAATTTAATAATTAATGTAATACAATTCATTCAATCTTTATTAAATTTAAGGTGAACTCATTCTTAGTAGTGATTTAAATATCATTTGCAAATATGTTTGAAATCTTTTAATTTCAAACTTACCATTTCCAAAACCATTTGGTTTTAACTGTTCAACTTTTTAACCATTTCAAAATCTTTTATTAAGTTAAAAATCCAAATAATTTCTAACTTTTAATTTCTCATTTTAAAGTAATATTTTAGTTATAAAGAAATTTCAAGAGTTAAAATCAAATTCTTTTTTTTTTAATGCACATGTTTTAAAAATATACTTTAACATTTAAATTTATAAAACTTTATTTCATTTCAAAACTGAACACAAATTTGTCTTTGCACTTTGTTTCAACACTCAATTTAAACCTTGGTTTATAAAATTTAAATTTAGTTTTAAATTTCAAAACAAAACAGGCTTTGAAGCCTGTTACAACATCTACCCGGGCCACTGCCCTTCTTGCTTCGAGTCCAACCCACAGAATCTCGAGTAAAGCTTCGAGACAACACACGAGAGTTTACCCAGCTTCTTCCCCACTTCCCAAATTTTCCAGACCTCCAAAACAATTGCACGTGCACAGCCCCTCTGGCCAACTCCATTCATCGTCGACGTCATCAACAAGTCGACCATCATCCCCCGATCTGACAACGACCATCCAAACCCCTCCGATTCGACTCGAACTCGAATTCGAGTATAAATCAAAACCTGGAACACGCAACAGCGACCCCACCTCAAAACCTGGCAACGCCACGTTCACGCAGCTCTGACCATTGGAATTCACGCAACCCCGGCCACGGATTCGTCAACCCTTCCTCCACCATTACCCCAAACCACGTTGAACTCGATCACCCCTAGACCGAGAACGAATCAAAATATGCAACCTCTTAAAAACCATAACTTAAACCCTAAATGCGATTCGACTTGCAAAATTTTGCATTAGAAAAATTTTCCAACATTTTTCCTATATCCTCGAATCAATAATCTAGTTCCATAACAAATTTCAGCATCAATAATTCATTTAATCAACAAAATTTTGTAAAAAGGTGATTTTTGTTCATCTGTAAACTGCTTCTTTATTTCTCAACTAAAAATTTTCATTTTTGTTTTGAAATTCAAGTTTAAGCTTTAGCTTTTGATTCATATACCTGAATTTGTGAATCGAAAGGTTTGAATTTACTCGAAAATCAACTTTGCCTGTAAAAACTTATTTCTTGCTCCCTGTGGCTTCTTTCTTCATAAAATTTATTTCAAGTTATAGCTCGGGACTAAACATAACTCTTTATTTTTGTTTTGTTTTTTTTCTAAGTTTAATACTGGTTAGATGATAAGAAGATTTGATTTCTTGGTTAACTTTACCCTGACAAGCCAAACAGAGAAGAAGATGCATAGCTCAACATAGTTAAAGACAATATACACAGTGCTAAACAAGAAGATATTAGAGTATCCATATTAAACAAAAGCCATTTACTGATTATAATTAGCTTAAGCATTTTTGTTATGTTGTTTACTCGCTTTGCTTTTCCAGAAAAACAGATCCTCATTTTGTTTGAAACAGGCTTGAAGTTGCAAACTGAATCCTTCTTTGCTTGTCTGGATTTGTATTATTGTTTTAAAGTTGAACTTGTTTAAGTTTGAAATGATGTTCATTTTAGAGGTTGCTCAGATTTATAAAATGATCGAACTGAAAATGTGAAGCTTGATATGGATATATAGAGGAAATGAAGTTTACTGTGTGACATTATTCATGTTTATACAACATGGATGATATTTTTCTTTATACAATAAGCATGGCTGAGATGTATTCATTAATTGCTAGAGGTGTAAACATGTAATGCATTAATTGCTTTAGTACTTCAGCCATGACTTATTTCTTTAGCTTTGTTCTTGCCTTTGTCTTGCTTATATACTTGAGTACATTTATTTCTTTTGTTTTAAAATGGTGGCTGCACTTATTATATTTGTCTTGTTTTATATTTGTACTTTATTTTATTACTTAGCTTTGTTTTTTTACTTTGTTTTGTTTAAGTGTACATAAGTACTTAAAAGTTATTTGTTTTATGCCTTGTTCATTTTTTTTACTCAGCTGATATGATCTTGTATTTGTATGCATTTTTGTTTTGTAATACTTAGGTATATTTATTTTCAATAGTTTATATTTTGATGTATTTTGTTTGTACAGTTTGTTTTGTGTTTTATTTTACTTTGTATATTTGCTTTTATTTTAACATAAATATTTATTTCAAAAATTTTGTTATATTTATACAACTTCTAAAATACATTTCATAAGATTGAACTCAAATATTTCTACATTGATATTGTTTAAAAATAACTCAATACTAAATAAAAATAATTTATAAAAGAAACTATATCTTTCTTAATAAAAAAACATAATTTATTTGGATTTGGATAAACTCAAATCAAATTATCGTTTAATTTCACAATTTTAAATCAAAAATAAATCTAATCATCAATTTAAAATAAATTAAAATTCGAGATCGTTACAGACTTCCCCCCTTAAAAGGAATTTCGTCCTCGAAATTCGCAGGCACGAAAACAACAAAGATAGATGAAGAATATTTAATCAAATCAAACTGGATATTTATTCTGCATTTGGCTTACCAAATCAGAATATCATCAATAGATACAAAAACGAATCTATTTAACACTCACAAGTTACTCGGGTTATCAGATCTACGAAACATGCAAGGCACTGATTAGTTCGAAGGGATAACTAATCATTCGTAGATTATATCGAGACCCAAATAATAGATAATTGGATTTAATCTTCCACAATTTCCAAACATCAGATATGGATTCCAAACTCAAGTCGGAATGCTTATACTTTAGGGTATATACAACTTGTCCCTCTTCGGACTTCGATCTACCCAAGAAATTACAATAGAATTTCAATTTTAGTTTTAAACGAAATCGCTTTATTGATTCAATTCAAATTTAGCTTCGTATTCTATTAATCAAGTTAACTCGATTTAAAATTTCCTATTTATTTAAAATTCCTAATTTCAAATTTCCAATTCATATTCATTAAGGTTTAAATCAAGAACTGATAAGAAACCGGTGAAATATGAAGTAAGAATTTCCTACAACGATTCATAAGGCATCATCACACCGAAACTTCTTCTGGAGCTGTCACGAAGCAATCAAAAGAAATTGGAATCGAATCAAAGAAAATTGATAGAGAAAGTTGTTTCCACTGTCACAGGGTATTGACCATTAATAGTCGTATTTCCCTGTCTCTTATCTCGTTCTCTTCTTACACTCATACTTACTATCAGCGGATAGTAAGAGAATTTACTGAGGCATTCGAACAGATATCTTAGGTATTTCTCATTCTAGGGATACTTCACCCTATCTCTAATGAGCTACTTAACGTGTTATACTCCTGAGCTAAAGTTTAACCCTTAGCTCTGATACCAAAGGTGACGAGAGGGATTTTTCGTGCTCGAAAATCAGCATCCATACTTCATATCGTAGTCGAATGCCGCAGATTCGACCGTTCAAATCCGATTCGCCGGAGCTTATAACAATATTAAGTAAACAACACAGTGGAATAAAAGAATAATACATTGATATACAGCTTTGATACAATATCTAATACAACAGATGATCCAATAGATATCAATATACATCAGAGATACAATAGAGTAGCAGCGGAAAAGAAAATAGATAACATTAGCAACAGAACAAATAACTCCAGATAGTCTTCAAAAGAGAACTCCAGCAGCAGCTCGAACCAACATCACGATTCACCAAGACAAGCAAGTCTCGTCCACATCCAAAGACTGAACTAGCTTCAGATAACCTACTAATCTGACTATCTGAAAAACCCAACTCTAGACTGCCCGTGTAGAAAATTTTGAGCATCCAGAGTTTAGGAAAGAAACAATAAACTCCGGATCAGTCATGTGACTGGTGTGAGCAACAAAAACAGTTATTTATCTTTAAAACAAACAACGAAATATTTTAAATAGATTCACAATGCTTTTTAGAAATGAGACTACCATAAGGCCTCCCGCACACACGCACACACGCACACACACAATGCAAACGCAGAATCGGAGGAGATTTCTCCTTATGATAGTCAAAGATGCTTGATACGCATTAAAAGAAACATTTGATATTATTAATAGTTCATAGTGTAGGAAAAAATCATTTCGAAAGTAAAGATATAAATCTTAGCCAACATACGACCATTATCGTATGCCTACTATAGCTACCATCCAAACAGTGGGGCGCCACCATAAGTGAATGATAGGCTCTATAACTAAAACCATACAAGATCGTATTGTTTCTTTGGATTTCCAACAAATGGTCAGGCCAAGGAACTTCCCATTGCCACATGGAAACTCCTCTGGAAAGACGCCCCGAGAACCTAACCGGATCTCTTCCAACACAAGGTCGGGTTACCTCTGCAAAAATAGGTAACTACTAACGCGCGTATGCCATCCCCCGGTTGTAACAACCTTTATCTGAGGATCCTCAATCAACATCAATCACAAAGTCATATAAATTTGCAACATTCACATAAGTTAAGTATCTGGGCTCCATACCATGATACCACTTCTATCCAGAAGGCAATGACACACACTAAGGGGCGCTACTCCCTAGAACCTTGCTGCATCCTTCCTGTTTTGACCATTTACCGGGGTGTGAGGTCCGACGAAGTCTCGTCCACAAAGCTACGCTTTGGTACAAAGCCATGATTTGGGTCAACAAATGATCAAAGTAATGATCATAAAGATAAATGATCAAACAAATGATCATATCACAAATGATCAAACAATGATCATCACACAGCAACACTCAGCATGCCACGCTACCAAATTGGGAATATATCGCTGATAACCTTCAACTACATAACCTCTGAGCTCGTACGTCTCTGAGAAGGGTGTTAATGCTAAGAGAATAAATTCTACGCCACCAACAGAAAATGTATTTGAAAGAAATCTGCTTTATATCTCAAAATGTAACGTCAGACACACAATCCATACAAGTCTATTCTGGGTTCGAACAGAACCGAAGGCACTTCCAAAGAAGTCCTTGCAATCCGTGTAACGACCCGATATTTTCAACCATTCGCATCCGCACATGTCAGACTTGAATTGTTTAAAATACCACGTTGTAAATAAAAATTGGCAAATCTCAGAATATACAGTAAATAAATAATCGTAGAATCACAGACACAGAAATCAGAATACTCGCAGCGGAATTTAAAAATACTTAGTGGTTCATGAAGCCGCTATAAATAGTCTCAAAATAAGTATAAAGTACATAGTCTTAAACCAATTATAGTTTGAAATCTCCCCAGAAACTCTCAATATTAGATTGTCTTGATTTCAAAGCCTGAACAAGAATTGAACTAAACTTGATGGCAGCTGGAAAAAGATGATCAACAGAAGTCCAAGCCCCGGAGGTGAAGTCTGAACTAAAACTCAGGCTGACCCGAGCGTAAAATAAAACATGAACACTCGAGCCAGGACATACATACTTATGCAGTGTAAAATAATTCAAGTGTACTGTAATATAGAGCAAATAACCTAAAGGATGCTTGGGACCGCCCATCCTCTAAGGATCCGTTAAACTACTTACTATATAGTAATAATTTCGCTATTATAATAGTGTCTATATTAAAATAAACTTACTTTTAAATAGCGTTAAGGAGTGACCCAATATTCCTCTTAACACGTAATAGTCCCAGTAGTTCATCCAATATCATAGTCCCTCCTGATCGGGAAGCAACCAGAGGATACCACACGGGCTACGGGAGAAAACCAAACTCGTACAAGGCTCGCTATGGTAGGTGACACGGCACAACTAGGCAATGCCAGGGTAGATATACCAATTACGCTTCCGGACCGATGGTAACGCGTAGCGCGCAGCTACCGCCCACCTCGAACAACACTCCCATATTAAAGGTGCGCACCAAACAACCACAAAGTAATAGCATGGCATACGAAGAAGTGCGTCCGATCAGAGGTGCTACCTCATTAATCCGTCAATCGCTCCTGTTTTAGCCACCTTATGCCAACTCACGGGAGTCGGGTCCACGCATTTACCTCAAGAAAAACGTCACCACCATTCTACTTCATTCTGGAATCTCCACCGCGTACACGGTTGTCAAAGTGGTTTTCGGTATCGACAGAGAGTATGCCCATATCCGATCCCGGACTCTTTAACAACCAAATGTTATTATAACCCGTGGTTACAACTTTTAAAAATGGTATTTATACTTAAAAAAATCAAAATAAATTTCAAATACATTTCAATGGCATAATATCATTTCAAACATCATTTATTTAAACATCAGTCATTTTATTTAATATAAAATACCATTTAAATCTATTCAATTTATTTAGGAATTAATTGTCTTTCAACTCACATTTAAAGGTTAAATTCTTCCATTTAAAACCATTTAAAGTCAATTCCTTATTTTTATTAATTACATATTAAATTCCAAAATTTAAGCCTTTTTCCCAAAAATTATTAAATTTTATTAAAACAATCAAAAATTCAGTTTCTGTGGCACTTATAAAATGCTACCTAAAGTTATAGGTTAAAACAGTTCATTTACAAAAGACAGCATTTAAGTGTTGTAATAGATTTCTTTATTTCCAACTAAACTTTAGTTATCTTTATCAACTATAGCACTTACAAAGTGCTATAATAGCTTTTAGTTCAAGTTAGCCTTTAAGTTCATTTAAATTTAACTACAACATTTACAAATGCTGTAATATCCTTTATATTTAAAATTTCAAGGTTTAACTATAATTTCATAACTAAGTAAATTTTTATTTAAATCATATTTAACTTATAAATCATATATTTCCACATTATAAAGTCATAATTTCAATACTCATATTTTTATGAATTTATAAGTAAATTTTCATGCAAAAAAATCAAATTTTATTATGAGTTTCTTATTTAAATCCAAGTATTAAATTCCCATTTCTTTAATTAAATTATTAACTTAACAATTAAGTTTTAAATTCCCAGAATATAACTTATTATCAATTATTTTACTTAACTAAAATCTCACTTTTAACAAAAATTCAAAATTTCCCAAAATAAGTTATATTTCAAAATTTTACTTAAACATTCATTTATTTAACATTTGACTCATTCAAAAATCATTATAAATTTTATAAAAATCATTTAAATACATTTTAAACCAGAATATTATAAACTTTCCATTTAAAATATTTTTAAAACATTTCAGAAAAATATTATATAAACCACAGGTCTGTATATAGTTTTCTAGCCTAGGTCAAGTGATACGGATATATATCATTTCAATCCGCAATTTACAAAGAAAACCCGGGTTCTATCATTTCAAACCTGTAATCCCAAGTTAAATGATAAATAATTAAATAAATGAATAAATACTTATCGTTCAGGCCTATCATTTCAGCCTGTAACGACTTCTATTCTACAGGGAACTTGCAGTGTGATTCAAACAGTAAATAATAATAAATAGTATAACTGCAAAATATAACAATAGATAACACAACTGACGACGTGTCAATTAAATAATGGGGTTTAACATCATAAGTTAATATCACAGGCAGATAAAATCAAATAAAATAAGTTTACAATTACACTTGTGATTAATTCACAAATATACAAGTATGTTTGTCTGGTGAGGAATACTCACCTGAATGCCGTCGAAGATTTGATTTAAAACGATGGTCACACTTGAAAAAAAAGAAAACGTACGGAAGCATGATCAAACTGATGCGGAGGCTGCGACCAGATTTATATTTTTGAAAAGGAAACGAATTAATTAAAAAAATCAAAACTAAGAAAAAATTTAACATGAAATTTCGAAATAAAATGGACGGATGGAATCAAATTTGACTCGACCACTCCACCACCTGGCTCAACCCAAAACAACGAAGTTCGCCCTTCCCAAATCTTAAGTAGATGAATGTACGCACGCACCCTATATGTTTTTAATTCAACAATGCAAAGTGATGCACGCTCCACAGGCCTAGACTTAACTTGTACAGGTGACCAACCATATTCTCCGCTTGCATATCATTATTCTTCTTCTTTATTTATATATGTTTTATTTCAAATGGGAATTCATCTAGATGTTGTGTATTGTCCGAACAATTTGAAACAGAAAAAATATGAAATACAGATGCCGATGAATGTAACTAGTAGGTGAAAATGCATACAAGATTGAAGAATTTTTATGACCATGATATACAATCCGTAGTTGCATTTTTGTCTTTATAAATTGTACTTTAGTAAATCAATGTAAATTGCTACATTAACAGTACTGCTATATAATATAAATGCATTTGTAAATTACTTGTTTTAGTACGTAATCTAGATGAGAGTAAAGATGAGGAAAGATGAAAAATAAAGAGAGAAAATTATCATATGTAAAGGTTAAAGATTATTATACGTAAAGGTGGCCATCCTATCTTCTCATGCATTTCTTCCTTCTCCCTTTTTATATACTCGCGTACAAACTTTTTTTTTTCTCATTTTATTTTTCAACGCATACGCGTTATAAACTTTCGTATGCATTTCCTCTCTTCTTTCTTTCGTATTAACACTTCTTTTCTCTCTTTTTTTTATTATTTTTTTCTTGCAAACATATTCATGTTGCAGACTACGAATTCCAACCTATAACCCATCTACCCTTCTCGTCATGCTCATGCAAAATATTTTGACTCAAAAACAGGACTCGGCTACACTATGTGGGGGGTGCTTAGCCACGTATGGAAAAGAGGCTGTGACAAGGTGGTGGAACAGTGGAAGAAAACATAGGAATGCGAAAGAAAGAAAGGAAAAAAATGCAAGAAGAATAAAAAGAAAAGAAGAAGCAAGAGGAAAGGAAAACAACCACACCTGAAGAAGCTTGCGCAATAACAAAGGCTGAAGCTAAAATGAGATGTAGAGAAAATATTGTGATGTGTCTAGTATTTATAGGGGAAATTTGCTTGGAACACACGAAGGCGTAATTTATGGTATGCGATTTTTTTTGTTTAGTCAGGAAACGAAATTATTTTTATTACCATTTCTCTTCGCATGCGATTTATTACCCATAGAAGATGTGTTGAAAAATGGTGTAGAGAGAAAGGAATTTATCAGAAAAGAAACGGCTTTCACTAGAAATGGAATTTGAAAAGAATATATATGTGCGTTGATTGTGGTAAAAGATAGGCAAGAAATTAATGAGGATTTTAACGTTATTTTATTCAAAGTTTTATACCAAATTAAAACAAATGAATGTCATGGAAAGTGTAACGGTTTTTTTTAAATTAATACGTTTTCCTATTATACACGTTATTTATTCCATTTAAAATTCGTGCCCTTTTTATGCGTAATTTTAACAGTTTATTAATACACTGAATTCTTAAAAGTTACTCCTTGACATGTTTACATTATTCTGATTTATTTACCATTTCCAACGAAATTTATTATTCAAAAAAAAATATTACACATTTTTAAAGAAAGTATATAATCCATTTTTTTATTTAAAATTCCAATTAGAGTTATCCTTAACAAAGTTAAAAATTTCAGAAACTTTCATTTTTATTATAGAATTTTAGGTAATGATTTACTCAAATTAAAAATTTATATTAAAATAAATTCCAAGGTTTTATAAATAAAAGAATAAAGTGCTTGGAATATTTTTCTCTCTCTTAGGAAATGAGAAAATAAAGAAGATGAGAAAAAGAGAAACTTGTACGTGAATTGCAAGGCAAAATATACGGCTAAACTAAAGGAATGAATGGCTAGAAAGGAACAAATGTTAGGAAAACAAAAAGGCAAGAATTAAGGCAACCTTTCGTTTCTTTCCCTAAAAACAGGTAATTAATTTAGAGCTTAATTATGTATATGGAGAGAGAAACCTTTCATTCTTTCTCTAATCAAATTGATTGATTAATTAAATGTCCTTAACAAGCTATTTATTCATGGCATGGAATGTAACTATGTCTAAATGTATTCTACAGTAAATTATGTAAGTGCAATATTAGATTGTGTACAAAGATGATGTTTCCTTCATATATATCTTTATTGGCCATAGTATTATTAAAAACATATACGTATACGTATATATATAATAGACTTATACATATAAATGTGTTAAAATTAAGTTTCACTATTTTATGAGCCTAAAATTAAAGACATCAAATTTGAACCTAATCTCCAGATTAAAAGGACTTCAGATTAAAAAAGTTATGACTTTGCATACAAGTCCATCTTATAAATCTTAAGTCCAATTAACGCACACACATATGTATATACAAATCATTGTAAATAATGTCTTAAACTTAATACAACATCTTTATGTTAAAATTTATAACTTAGTAAATTCTTTAATATTAAGCAAAAAAATTAAGGTCTAACGTTAATTTAAAAGGAAATAAAAGGAATCGTGATATTTTGTAATAAATTCAAGTTATTTTTATAAAGAAGTCCTTCCCTCTTTTTTTAAATTTAAACAAAAGTATGCAAAAACCAAAAGAATGGATTTAAGTAATGAACACATGCAAACATTAATAAACTACATATGTTTTCTATTTGAATCAATAACAGAAATATTACATTAATTAAGACTTAAATTTAAATTACAATAAGTTTTTTTTCCAAAACTTATTAACTTAAAAATTTAATCATTAAAAATTTTACTTTTAAAAAAACAACGTTTCCAAGTAAAACTTAATTAAAATATTTACAAAATTATGGGTTGTTACAATCCGGGTATTCACAATCCCGATTGGACTTCCCATCACTTAGGGAATCTCTATACCGGAGCAACTCAGTGCAGAGACAATCAATAGGTCATCCTATCGTTCTCACAAATACCCGGTCTTCACCACCGGTCTTCAAATGCTATCCATAACGTCGAATCACATATTCGGAATGGGTTATACGACACCAAGGTCCTTTCCCGGCTAACCCGAATAGTGAGCGCAATATTTAAAACATATAGACGTGGGATTTCAATTAAGTCACAACTTAATAATACAAAACTTTCTTTCAAATGATTTAAACAAATTACCATTTTCAAATCTTTTAAACAAAAAGATTTATTTCATAAAGTTCACCCAGTTTCTCAAAGATTCATTCCTGTATTTCAAAACAATTCTATTTCAATTGAATTTATTCATTAAATCTTTAAATCAAAGATTTGTCTCATAGTTTTCAAATCGTTCCCAAATATTCTCTTTCAAAACTCGTTTCCAAATATTCATTTATAACTTGGAAAACTATTTCAGTTTTAAACTTGAAATCCCTTTTATACAATTTGAAATTCATTCCTCCTATGAAAACTTTTTATCATTTAGAAACAACAGTCTTATTTCAAAAAAACCCGATTTCGTTATACAAGTTACAATCTTTGGGTTAATTCAAATTCCCCAAAAGAACAATACTTTAAAAAGGGTTTGACTCATATATAACTAGTATAATATCGTTAATCCCTAGCTTCAAATCATAGAATTCAATTTCAAGTATTGAATTCAAATTTAAATCAAAATATTTAAATTTCAAAACTTAATCAAGTTATTCAAACCAAATTTCATCTTTGAAATTCCATTTCAAAAGCTTTTCAGTTTGATCCCAATCCATTTTCAAAACCTTTTGAATTCAAATATTCAACTTAAAAATCATTTCAAAATCTGTGACTTAATCGATTTTCTGGTGAAATCCATATTTGTGTGTGTATAAGTGTGGTCCAGGGGTTTAACACAATAGTGCAACATCATTCAATCATCACAGATTAAAACGCAAAAATATAGTTGATAAGCGATATAAACTATAACGCTCATCGTCCGTTCACAGATAATGTACAAATGTAAATAAATGTATAAATTATACACAGTCACAGAATAAAATATCACAGATCAGATAGGACAACCAATTCAAGGTATTTCATACAATACAACCATTCATAAGCATGATCAAGTATTCAATAGTCATTTATAAGCAGGATTAATTAATTATTTATTCCTAATTAATTCAATTTAATTATTTATGAATAAAGTATCCAACCTTGATTAATTAATTACAAATCATTTGATATAAATTAATAAATCAATCACCTTAATTAATTACATCAATTAATCAATTCCTTAATTACTCGTTAAATAAATTAATTATCCCATAATTAATTATCTCCATTAATTTCACTAAGTAAATTCACCTATCCAATTATCAAATAATTTTCTTAAATTAATTAAATTATTCTTGATTAATCGTATCAATTTAAATCAATTCTTTTAAACCAATTACATAATTAATTAACCAATTTATTAATTATTTAAGAAATTAAACCTTAATTAATAAAGTTAAACTTAGAATTACAAATTAAATTGATTCAAAACATTAATTATCCATTCTAACTAATTTAATAATTAATGTAACACACTTCATTCAATCATTATTAAATTTAAGGTGAACTCATTCTTAGTAGTGATTTAAATATCATTTGCAAATATGTTTCAAATCTTTTAATTTCAAACTTACCATTTCCAAAGCCATTTGGTTTTAACTGTTCAACTTTTTAACCATTTCAAAATCTTTTATTAAGTTAAAAATCCAAATAATTTCTAACTTTTAATTTCTCATGTTAAAGTAATATTTTTGTTATAAAGAAATTTCAAGAGTTAAAATCAAATTCTTTTTTTAAATGCACATGTTTTAAAAATATACTTTAACATTTAAATTTATAAAACTTTATTTCATTTCAAAACTGAACTCGAATTTGTGTTTGCACTTTGTTTCAACACTCAATTTAAACCTTGGTTTATAAAATTTAAATTTAGTTTTAAATTTCAAAACAAAACAGGCTTTGAAGCCTGTTACAACATCTACCCGGGCCACTACCCTTCTTGCTTCGAGTCCAACCCACAGAATCTCGAGTAAAGCTTCGAGCCAACACACGAGAGTTTACCCAGCTTCTTCCCCACTTCCCAAATTTTCCAGACCTCCAAAACAATTGCACGGTGCACGTGTACAGCCCCTCTGGCCAACTCCGGTCATCGTCGACGTCATCAACAAGTCGACCATCATCCCCCGATCTGACAACGACCATCCAAACCCCTCCGATTCGACTCGAACTCGAATTCGAGTATAAATCAAAACTGGGAACCTGGAACACGCAACAGTGACCCCACCTCAAAACCTGGTGTGATATCCCGGAAATTTGGGACAATATCAATTTAATAATCTACATTAAAAATTAAATTGATTTGATAATATTTGTCAATAATTTAATAATCTTCTTCTAAATAAATATTTAACTGATAATTTATCTTTTAGAAGTTAATCAAATCGCCTTCTATTTATAATGTATATATCTGTATATATATTGTACATGGAGAATCTTTGTTTTAATTTAATAAATAGGTATGTTTTCTAATTATAATATTTTTGAAAATTTAGAAATTTGATATTTAAGCTATTTAATAAATGATTATATGATTTTAAAATTTAAGTTTAGTTTGTTTAAAATAATTTTAGCTTACATTTAAATTTAGAAAAAGGGGTTGTTTAATTTTTAGCTTGATAAAAATAAGTAGTTTATTAATAAAGAGATAAATTCTTTTATAAATCATTTTGACTTAATAATGAACTATATAAATTATGTAAATGTTTACAAATGAATTTTTAATAATGTCAACTTTATTTATATGTGTGTTTGAATAAAATTTATGATTTGGAAATTTAAAAATAAAGGTTTTCAAAATGTTTAAATTAAAATAAACATTATTAATATTAATATAAGTATAAAATAAAATAATAACATGTAATTAAATATTTGTTAGTCATAGTTAAAATACAAATGTAAATACAAATAAGAAATGAAGTGAAAAACACAAACTACAGAATCAACAAACTTACAACACAAACTATAAGTTTGAATCCAAAGAATAAATCAAGAATAAAGTACAAAATAAAATAAGGAAAATATGATGCAAGCTAATGATAAGCTAGGTGTGTAGCTGCAATATAGTATGCAGGTTAGAGAAAAGAATGCAGAGCAAAGTTAAGTAAACAAAGTTAAAAATATATGCTTGTAAAGGAAATGCCAGGAATAGTATAAATATGAATGTCAACTGTTGAAATGCAAAAGCATAAAAAAAAAAATATGTAAGTAGCTTGTAAATTAAGTATGCAGGCAGAAAAAAAGAGAGAGACAAGTATGCAAAGCTAAACAAAATATCTTCATTCTAGTCAAAAGAAATTAGTCAAAATCTAAGATGTGTATTATAGTTTGAACAAGAAAGAAATAAAACAAATATTTATAAAACATGTAGCTTCATATACAAGCTAAAGTGTGTCTGCAGAATTGTACAGTTACACAGCTGTATATAATTATGTTTATGTTAACAAATAGAGGAACAAAATCTTAATCACTATCGTATCAGCACATAATTTTGTCAATTCACTTGGATAAAAATTTGTACCTCTCTGATAAAAAAAAAAATCTGCTATATCAAATAAAATTAAAACCTGCACATAGGAAAACCTACAGCTGTTCAACAGCTTTCTTATATATATATATATATATATATATATATATATATATATATTCCACTATGTTAGTTCGTTCACAATCACTTAATAAATTTAGTAAACCAGAAAAGTAAGAAAGGTAGGCATATCCATTTTTACAAATTGAAAACAACACTCATGCAAGATGATTAGAGGATCAAAGTAAGGGCTATTTCCAGTTTTACAAATTCAACAACTGTTACAATCAGAGGTGCTCTGTCCCTCTTTTCTATGCAATGGTGAGTAACACCCCTTTAAAAAAAATTTACTTAAGTTTAATCTTATACATGTTAATGTCTGAATGCTTGACATATTGTGTGAATATCCATTTATTTCATTACCTGGACATTTCTGAGTTGGAACTGCTCGACATATTGCATATTGCATAGTTGTTCTGTGAAAATTCATGTTTGAAGTTTAATTTAGTTTTGAATAACTTGTTCTTACACTTAAGTATTTGGTTGTTAGATTTAAGTATTAGGATAACTATGTTTTTATATTGATAAATGGCTCAAATTTTGTGTGATTGTGAAATAAGATAATAACAGGTTCTATATTCCTGTAATGCAACCCTGTATGTAGAATTCAAACTCAGGCGAGTAACAGTTTTAAAATTTCTTAAGTTTAAACCTGATACATGCAAATGTTTGATTGCCTGAATATATTGATTGAACATTTATATATTCATTTTACCCTGGATTATTGTGAGAAGGGAATTACAGTATGTTATAAACCTGCAGTCCAAACTGTTCTATTTGAACTTGCTTTGTTTTCCCATTGCTGTGAGTAACTCTTTTAAACTTAAGTCTTTAAACTTGTTGCATACTAATTTTTGAATGTTTAAATATATTGTGTGGATATTTATATCTTCATTGCTTTGTGTGTCTGTGAGATGAAAATCTCTGCATATTTAAAAGCCTGCAATTTCAAAAAAAAAAAAAAAACTATTTTCATCAAAAACCTGCTCTGCTTATTTTCAAGTGAGAAACTTTATTTTTTAAAACTTATATATACTATCTGGTTGTATGGGTAAAGATCTGGACCAAAGATACTTTGTATGTATGCATTATTCTGTGCATATAGGGATGAATGTTTGTGTTCTGGTTGTAATAGCTGTGACAATGCAGATCCAGTTTCAAGCTTGTGTTTTGAATCCATAAATTATTATTAATTTATTTTGATAACATTTAGGATCTAGTTTATAAATAAAACTTGTTGTTTCATCATAAAGTAGAGTTTAAATTCTATTTAAGATAAATAATTTTTGTATGCTGCTCTGGAAAACTAAAACAACATAGCAAAATTGAATAAGAGAAGAACCAAATAATCTAAATTATAAACTCAGGGAATTCTCGAGTCACTCGAGTAGATGACTCGAAGCAAGGTGGTGGAAGACTCGAAGCACTGAAGGGGGTTGGTGATTTTGATGGTTCCTGTTTTGTATAGTTACAGTTTTTAGTATGCAGGGCTTTGGACTCGGGGAAGTCTCGAGTAAATTTCATTTTTACTCGAAGCACAGAGGCTGTTGACCCGAAGCAACATTTGTGGTCTCAGGTGGAAGTTAATTTCTATAGGTTGTATAAACAACCTGTATATTTAAAGTTAAACTAAAATTTAAAGCAAAATTTAATGGTAAGTTAGTGAAATCTTGATGTAATTGAATTTAAGTTGTCAACTAAGATTTAACAAAGTCTAAATCTAATTAGAAGTATGAATTCAAATTTATGTTTTAAAATCTAAAATGCAGTTTTTAATACTAAAATGAGTTTCAGGTTTTAAAACTTGATAGTTTCCAGATTTTCAAAGTTAGACCTGAAACAAAATGTTGCAGCAGTCAATTAGAATGTTTAAAGGTATTGATTCAAATGGATGTTTGAATTTTAAAAGTTTAAATTGGATTTGGATGTGAAAAGTCAGTTTTCAATTCAAGTTTTGTTTAGGAAGTTAAATCAAAAGTTTGGAGTTAAAGATAACTTGATTCAAGATCACCTAGAATTCAATCTGAAAATTTAAATCAGTTTGAATATGAATGTTTTAAAAATAAGTCCAAATAAAATAGTTTTGAAACGTAAATTTGTTTCAAATAAAATTTACTTGATTTTGAGAATTCTTTAATTAAAGATTTTTGAATGAAAAGTAAATAAATTGTTTAACTTGAGATTTGCAAGTTAAATATTAATGTATTTTGGAAATTTAAATTTGAATTAAGATTCAAGGAGTTTAAATTAAAAGATTTTCTTATATAAGTTCATATGTAAATAATAAATGTTATTTACATTTATTTAAAAAGATCTTAAATTGAATTTAAATTATAGACATTTGAATCTTCAATTTAAATGATATTTGAATGCAAATTTAAAATGTGATGTTAATAAAATCATTTATTAAGAAATGAATTATCTTAAGGATAATAGGGTAATTAAGGAATGACCTATGTATCAAAGTTAGTAAATAAAGGTCAATTAAGAAGTAAATTAAGAAATATTATTAAATGTAGACAATTAACCAAAGATCTTTAATTAATTAATATATATGATTAACTTTGGTTAATTAATTAGATTCATTAGGTAATTACTTGATGAAAGTAATTAAGGGATTAATTACTTATGGTAATTAATTTTGATAAGATGATGAATTTAAGTTAGTTAATTTATTTTAATTAATTTAAAGAAATCATTTTCTAAATTGATTAATTACTAGTGTATGCAATGGAGCACAATTACTTAATGAAGTAATTAATGATAATTACTGAATGTAATTAGTGAAAGATGATATATTAATAAAGTAATTTGGATAATTACTTTGAAATTAATCGGAGGATTAATTAATGGAGATAATTAATTATGAAATGATTTATTTATTTATATGAGTAATTAAGGATATTTAATTACTGGTTGTTATTAATCAAATGTGATTAATAATTGTGTTTAATACAAGATTAATCACTTAATGTGATTAATAAAGTAATTTAATCTGAATTAGAGACCATTAATTAATATAATTAATAATGTAAATTAAGAATTGTTTAATTAAGAAATAATTAATAATGTGGAGATTAATTTATGTAATTAATTAAGAATAAATGTAATTAATGATAAATGAAGTAATTAAAAGTTAATTACTAGGAATAATTTAGAATAATTAATTTGTACAATTTATTAAAGACTAATTACTTACTGTAATTAGAAAAAGATTAATTAAAGGAGTTAATCAAGATAAATATCTAGAGATTAATTAATTAATTTGTATAAATTTAATTATTGGTTGTATAAGCAGGATTTGTGAATGAGGTAATTAATTTAATTTATTTTAAATTAATTAGAGATAGAAGTAGTTAATTTAATTCATTTTAAATTAATTACAAATGGTATGATTATAAATCATTGCTTATGGATGAATGATATTGATATTTCATTTGATAATTGTGAACTCAGATATGAGATGAATAATATCTAGGTGACTTGGATGTTTATTTAAGTATGATAGTATATTATTATCTGATTGGGTTGATAATTTTTATTATCTGTTTATGATGATGATATGATTATCTACTGTGATATTATGAATTATCTATCTGTGTGTATATTGATGATGTTGAATTAAACTGTTAAGGCTAAATAGACAACTTGGCCCTAAAAGACACGTTTTGGATTTCGATGAGACCGGGATCGGGTTTCCGCATTAGGAACATCCGAAAACCACATCGATTCCAAATTAACGATAGGTTGTGAATCTGAAGGGAAGATGAAGAATCAGAGTGCAAGGGTTATCGTCGTTAACTCTGAGGGTGATTCCAAAATGAGTGTAACGAGATAATGCCTTCGGTTTCGTTCGAACCCGGAACGAACTTGTATGGATTGAATGCTTTCAACACATCGTCAGGTGGGCGATGAGCATTCTAAGAAATGTATTCTATAAAGGTAATCGCAGCCTCAAGCCTCATCAACCGGGAATGGCTAAAACAGGGGAGGTGCAGCAAGGTTAGGTGGGTCATGCCCAAGCAGGACAAGATTTTCCCCTGTCTAGATGTCCCTTTTTATTCAGCTTTGTGGGCGGTTGGATGTACACCAACTGCGGGGTTATCTTGTTCGGGACTGTTCAGTAAGGAATGGTTCCGGCCTTGTGTTGCAGGGGATGAAGGGAGTAATCCTCGGTACGTTGATCTAGGCCACGTACTGTGACGGGCGGTACCCCAGTAGCCCTGCCATTGTATGGAATCCACAATCCAATAAGTGCCCACGGTTTTGATTGTATTACCCACTTTTGTGGCTAGTAGCTGGAATTTAATGAATGTAACAATTTCGGCTATTTTCTATTTACTTGAAAACCCTAGACCTATTATAATATCACAGAATTTCCTATCAAATGTTTTGGTTAGCGTAAGGTAAAAACTTTTCCATGTTTATGTGTGGGGAGTCTTACGTGATACCTTTTATTTTCAAAAGATTTTCAAAGTTAAACAACTTTAACCTGTTACTCATACCAGACCCATGTCTGACCCGGAGTTTATTTTTGTTTTTCATAAACTCTCGGGTACCCAAATTTTTACGGGTAGCCAAGGGATTCAGGTTAGCTTTGACGCATTCTGGAGGAGCAATGGAGCAGGTGGCTTCAGCGTTGTAGATATATATAGTTCCGCTGTGTTGGTATCTCTGAGTCATTTGTTTGAGTTGAGTTGTATGAACTAGACAGGTGTTTATAACTGTCTAGTATGTGATGTATTATCTGTGTATCTCTGATTGATGTTATATAACTATGTAATACCTATGTTGTTATATTATATTTTATTCGATTCCGTTGTGAGATTCTGATGTTGTCTTTCTTCCTTTCTTATCTTTTCTACTTTCTCACCTCTTTCTTTTCTTATTAACGATACTTCTTCCTGGGCATAGGAAGTGGGGTCGTTACACCTGGCAACACCACGTTCACGCAGCTCTGACCACTGGAATTCGCGCAACCCCGGCCACGCACGCGTCAACCCTTCCTCCACCATTACCCCAAACCACGTTGAACTCGATCACCCCTAGACCGAGAACGAATCAAAATATGCAACCTCTTCAAAACCATAACTTAAACCCTAAATGCGATTCGACTTGCACAATTTTGTATTAGAAAAATTTTCCAACATTTTTCCTATATCCTCTAATTATCTAGCTCCATAACAAACTTCAGCATCAATAATTCATTTAATCAACAAAATTTTGTAAAAAGGTGATTTTTGTTCATCTGTAAACTGCTTCTTTATTTCTCAACTAAAAATTTTCATTTTTGTTTTGAAATTCAAGTTTAAGCTTTAGCTTTTGATTCATATACTTGAATTTGTGAATCGAAAGGTTTGAATTTACTCGAAAATCAACTTTGCCTGTAAAAACTTATTTCTTGCTCCCTGTGCCTTCTTTCTTCATAAAATTTATTTTAAGTTATAGCTCGGGACTAAACATTACTCTTTATTTTTGTTTTGTTTTTTTTCTAAGTTTAATACTGGTTAGATGATAAGAAGATTTGATTTCTTGGTTAACTTTACCCTGAGAAACCAAACAGAGAAGAAGATGCATAGCTCAACATAGTTAAAGACAAATATACACAGTGCTAAACAAGAAGATATTCGAGTATCCATATTAAACAAAAGCCATTTACTGATTATAATTAGCTTAAGCATTTCTGTTATGTTGTTTACTCACTTTGCTTTTCCAGAAAAACAGATCCTCATTTTGTTTAAAACAGGCTTGAAGTTGCAAACTGAATCCTTCTTTGCTTGTCTGGATTTGTATTATTGTTTTAAAGTTGAACTTGTTTAAGTTTGAAATGATGTTCATTTTATAGGTTGCTCTGATTTATAAAATGATCGAACTGAAAATGTGAAGCTTGATATGGATATATAGAGGAAATGAAGTTTACTGTGTGACATTATTCATGTTTGTACAACAGGGATGATATTTTTCTTTATACAATAAGCATGGCTGAGATGTATTCATTAATTGCTAGAGGTGTAAACATGTAATGCATTAATTGCTTTAGTACTTCAGCCATGACTTATTTCTTTAGCTTTGTTCTTGCCTTTGTCTTGCTTATATAATTGAGTACATTTATTTCTTTTGCTTTAAAATAGTGGCTGCACTTATTATATTTGTCTTGTTTTATATTTGTAATTTATTTTATTACTTTGCTTTGTTTTTTTGCTTTGTTTTTTTTAAGTGTACATAAGTACTTAAAAGTTATTTGTTTTATGCCTTGTTCATTTTTTTACTCAGCTGATATGATCTTGTATTTGTATGCATTTTTGTTTTGTAATACTTGGGTATATTTATTTTCAATAGTTTATATTTTGATGTATTTTGTTTGTACAGTTTGTTTTGTGTTTTATTTTACTTTGTATATTTGCTTTTATTTTAACTTAAATATTTATTTCAAAAAATTCGTTATATTTATACAACTTCTAAAATACATTTCATAAGATTGAACTCAAATATTTCTACATTGATATTGTTTAAAAATAACTCAATACTAAATAAAAATAATTTATAAAAGAAACTATATCTTTCTTAATAAAAAAACATAATTTATTTGGATTTGGATAAACTCAAATCAATTTATCATTTAATTTCACAATTTTAAATCAAAAATAAATCTAATCATCAATTTAAAATAAATTAAAATTCGAGATCGTTACACTTGGCCCAGGGAAATATACTTCTCTTCACATCCTTTAAAAATAAACCACTATTTATTTTTAAACAAATTTTCACATTTCTTTAATAAATTCCCATCATGAATTTATTCTTCAAATATCCACTGATATATTACTTCGCCTTTATAAAACCAGTTTATAAATTCCAAAGTCTTACTTCTCCTTTAAAAACCCCGGTTTTACACAATTAAATCAATCTCCAAGTTGATTTCCAATTTACTTCATTTTTAAATAAATTTCCTTACTTACTCCATTCATTCCAAAATCCATTAAATTCAGATTTTATTTCTTCATTATGATTTAAAATCTTGTTAACTGAAAATAACAATTTCATATTTTTCTAAATTTCTTCTTTATCCTCTCAAATAAATTTAAACCTTGAATTTTAAAATAAATTCTTTATTGCTTTAAATAATATCACTTGAGGTTTATAATTCATTATTTTTTCTGTTAATTCAAATCCCTTTTCTCCATACTCGGAATTATTTATTAGAATTTTAAAATCACTTTCATTTTGTTCCAATTCATTCTTAAATTTATTCAAATTTTCTATAATTATTTTACTTAAAAATTCACTCTTTTTATTTTCTTTTCAAAAAATCCAATTCTTTATATTTTGATAACTCAGTGTACCGAAATATATTCAAGCAAACCATAGCATTCAATATTCCAATTATCAATATAATTCATCACAGAATATCAAGTATTCATAACACAGAATATTAAATAATCTAAATAAATGTTGAGGAATCCAGTTGGATCCCTCCAACCTGTTTCCCTGCATCTACAGATGTTAGTACAATACCAATTCCACTTCATGGTAGAATATCGCGGTATATGGGATTAATATAATATCATCCGCTATTATGCGACGCATAGGGTCTCATCCGCTATATATAATGCGGGAAATCAATCACTCTAATATATACTATATACTACTATATATAATATAGCACATCAATCATTCAACCAATTATTTAAATTTTAACCATTTAAATTAAAACCCAGATAAGTGAGATTTACTCACTTTTGATTTTTGGTTTGGCAATCCATTTCCATCTCGACCATTCCTCCAAATTTAAGACCTTGTATAAATATTAGATGGTTTTTATTAATATTTGAACAATCGAACAATCAATTACCGTTTAATAAATTTTAATTTTAACTAATGATTTAATTCAACAAGTCTTTAAATTTTAAGCTAACTTTCCTTTTAAAGATCTTTTAGCAACTAGGATAAATTTAAATATTTTTATTAAACAAATCAATCACTTTAATAAATTATTTTTAAAATAAACTAGTAAATTGCATTTTATTTTATTTTACTTTTCTTTTCCATTTAGAAACTACATACATAATTATAAAAATAATCTACATAGATTTTAAAAAAAAATCTAACTTTACTTGTTCATATGTATACTGTATATATTCAAAAGAAAAGGTTTTACTTTACTGCAATATATTTCTCTGTATATGTATATGTGTGTGTGTATATATATATATATATTTAAATTAAAAATGTACATATACCTTACTGTATATTCATATTTATTAAATCAAAATTTAATTGGAAATGATGAATTTGAATACCTCACTGCCTCGCTCCAGATCTCACGCGACAATGCTCACTCGAACCCACGACCACCGTTCCTTCTTCGACCAACGCATCCTACCCTAAGTCGCCGTCGTCGCTCGATGGAACCCCCATAGCGAGTACCAGAGAATGCCGCAATCGCCACCCAAAGTATCACCGACTCCTTCACCACAACGCCCTAACCAGCGACATACCTTGCGCCTCGAAATGCGCAAAGCTACAGCCTTACGACCCAAATCCCAATCACCGACCATCACGCAGGCCGCCGCCATGCCGTGGCGATTTATTCGCGTGCCTCATTCTCTTTTTTTTATCTGAAATTGTGGATTGGGTTTCGATTTTAGAAGAAAGGGGAAAATAAGAGTTTTGATTCGCCTTTATTTCGAACAGAGGGAAAAAAGTTTCGTTGAGGAGAAAGTGGGATGCGTGATTTTATTCGCTCGGCCATTGATTTACATTTTTTTTCTTTGATTTGTGAAGGAGGATATGTGCTTTAAATGAGAAGAGGAGATAAACTAGGTCGACGCAATTCAGACGCTAGGGTGGCTCGAGTACAATTATAGGGTGGCTGGTTTGACTTTCAATTTTTTTATATTATTAAATTTCCAAAATATCTCATTTAGTAAAACTCGAAATCTCAAACTCCGAATCAGACATACTGCCAGGCGTTTATAAGGTTTTACCTATGTTTCGAACACAATAGAATGTGTTTCGGAGCCTAATTCAGTCATATGAGAAAGATAGCTTTTTGAATCGAGTTTAAATGTTAAATTATCGATTTTAATTTCAAAACGTTTCTCACCCGTACGGACAAACGGTAACTCCAAACGTTACAAAAATTAAAATTCGATAATAACTAACTATTACAGATCCAATGGAACTGGTTTCGTCAAATTCCGAGACTATGCCTCAAAAGGCTATTTTTAAATATCGGTTTAAATGATAAAATTTTAAAACTGAACAAATCCGTGTTAAATTCAATTTTAAAACTTTTATTATCCTCGGCACTATCAATATAAATTTTACAAGCCTTCAAATTATTTTTAACAGGCTTAAAACTCCATATTCAATATTTTACCCAACTTCAAATTATTTAATTTAATAATTAAATCACCCAATAAATGGTGATATTTGAATTCAAGTTAAAAATTAACTTTAAATATTTAAAATCAATTAAATATTCCAATTTCAAACATCCAAAAATCCCGGGTCGGCACATTCCTCCCCCTTAAAAGAATTTCGTCCCCGAATTTACTAGTTAGGAAGAATGGTCCAATACCCGTTTACTTTTTCCCAAAACCAACAATTCAACATCCTACCAACTATCTGTTTGTAAAAGACCCATTACCATTCTTACTAACTTCCCCAAACTCTCCCATAGTTTCAAATAATACTATTTTCTCAATCTTTCAAATTCAATTTAAAACCAAATTTTGAATTATCAAATTTTTCTCAAAAATTTTCTAACTCCCTAAATTTCCGAAAATTTTTGCCAGCGTCTCCTTGCGGCTAGCTCGGTAAAACTACAAAATGCCTCTACATGCTCCCAAATTCCAAAATAAAACAAAACGCCAAGTGGCTAGATCAAAAACCCAATCAAATTTCATACAGAAATGTAAACACATAACTTTTTGTCGGGCAATTCAAATTTATCTTCTGGTATCAAAACCAATTTTCTTTTTCCTTTATAATACATGTATATCCTACATAGCAATAATATCCAATCATAACATTCAAAATCATTTATTTGACTCCTTTACAAAATTTCAATATTTATCCATCCAAGCCCGTACGACGTACATATATCATTTGTAAGCAATATCAAATTCGATCTCTCGCTCGATCACACAATTTCATTTCCGAACTTGTATCGTCCACTCGACTTCCTAGTGTGGACCTAGATCTGGTTTCTTGATCAAAAACCGTCATTCTCCTTGCATAGTCATAGCTATGATAGAGAATTTCCAGAATTCAATCAAAAATTCATATCCAGGGTTCGTCGTCGAAAATCGAGTGAAAAATCCTCACTCGGATCGATGTAACTATCTCGATATTATGTGCTTGAATCTGTATCAAATTGCTATGCGAATAAAATAATATATGTACATCCTACGTATTTATCTCAATTGATTATCAACTATATCAATTTTTTTCTTCATTCACATTCGTTTTGATTTCTATTCACTTATCAACGCTTATAGTTTTTATTAAATCTTCACTCAAATGCTTATTCAATATATTTTCCCGACACCCATATTACTTAAGAATTCTACCATTTCCTTTTAAGTTCAATATAAGTATTTTATACACTTCTTATATTTATTTTCACTTTACCACTTTAGTTTATATCTACTTCTATTCAAATTGGTTCTCCCATTTCCATATGAATTCAATTTATCTTCAACTCTGAATATTAAATTTTATCTTCCATTTATAACTGATTCATATCATTATTATAAATTAGTTTCATCCACTAATTTATTTCAATTTCCAATTTGAAATCGTTATGTCGTTAACAAAATTTTCCAAAAATTTTCTAACTCCCAAAATTTTTGGCAAAGTCTCCTTTGTACGTAGGAGCTTTTGCAATTTGACAAAAGATATAAATATATATACATCGACCCACACGATCGGAAAAATAAAAACAGTTCACATTTCCTATTTTTATTGCGTAGGTGTACCTTTATTTAGCATTTTTAAGCAAGCGGCTTAATATTTTAGCAAGTAGCGCGTCCGAATCCAGCCAAACGGCTTCCAGGTACCTGTACTTACTCAATTTAAACATGTAAGTGTCATATATATGAAGTTTAACAACATTTCACTTATTTGCAATAGTTAAACACATGAATTCTAAAAGTAATGCACACTAAACATTTTCCGTAAGCAATTTACATAGTTTTAATACTAATTCAACTGTTTTCAATTAATTCATATACCATTTTCATTCAATTTGAATGGTTTACAACTCATTTTCTTACATTCAATTCATTTTTAATTTTAAACAAACCCATATCATTCCTATTAATTTAAAAATCAATTTTATTCACTTCTGTTAATATATTTACTTTCGTTTACAACAAAATGACTAATTTTCTGTGCAGATTTGACGTTATTCATGAAAATAACAATTACTTAAGCTTATAGCCATTTTAAATTGATTCCACTCAATTTATATTAATTCTATTCCATTCTACATTACTCACAACCCATACACTTGCATTTTCATTTCATATCCGTATTTTTTTATCCAAAACTATTTTATTTAGCTCGAAAACAATCCAGGCTATTTCATTCAATAACTATTTCTCAACTTATTTAAACCACACTTCTATTTGAGTTCAGCTTTCGTTCAACATTTACTTAAGTTAACAACTTAAGTTCATTTCCATTTTGAAATAAATCCTATCCTTGCTTTTGTCAAATCCATTACGGTTTGCATCACTTCATTCAATTAGTCCCTTTTAACTTTAAATTCAATATTATGTTCATTAAATAATATCCAAGGCCATTATTCACTCATACTCACTTGGATTTCATTTGCAATTCAAACCATCACTATTTTAATCCAATTTCATTTTTATTCGACATATTTCCCATTATATTTAATTTGTTAACACTTCAAGTCGAATTTTAATTAATAACTCAAATTCTGATTCTACCATTCACTTTTAATTCACCCTCCAATATCCTATTTCATTTCATTTACTTATAATTATAAATTCATTTGTTCATTCACAGATATATTTTCAACCAATAAATTCTATTTCCAAACATTAATTATTTTTAGTCCATTTGAACTAATTCTACACCTTATTTTACACAATTTCAAATCAAACATTATCCAATATTCAAATTTCATTTCTAACTAATAAATTTTATTTCATTTACTTATTTCCTTTAGCCTACTTAGATTTATTTCCTCACATTCACTTTTTATTTAACTTGGTTTAGTTACATTCTAATTTAATTCAAATTTTAAGTTTTTATAAGTTCTCCAATTTATTTATCTTCCGTTTGCTAACTTTTTTAACCCACTTAAATTACTTGGCATACATTCTAACTTATTTTCGTTTTCAAAATCAAACCCAATTTCGCAAACAAACATTAATCCAAAACATCCAGGTAGCAATCCCCCTCTTGGAAACTCGAAAATGAACATCGATGATGTCGCGATCATCATCGAAATTATTTTCCAACGACCGAAAAGAGTTCAATGCTTTTTTTTCACTTTAAAATCCCTTCAAATATTTCAAACTCTCCAGAGTTCAAATCCAATTCAAACAATTTTCCTAAAATTCCAAATTCGAAATCCATCCAAAATATTACCCTGGAACTTTCATCACAATTCATTTCCAAATTCAAAGGAATTTAAATTTCCCAAATTTTCAAATTTCAAATCCTTTTTATTCATATTCAAAATTACTCTAGAATTTATCTCATTATAAACCACATTTATAATTCACATTTCAAATTCATTCTATTAATGAATTTATTTTCTTATCCTTTGGTTATTTCCTTAATTTCTTAATCTTTGATTACAACTTCAACTTCTATTCAATTTCCACTTAATAATGATAATAATTTAATATTATCGTTCTCTAACATCCAAGCAACCATATACAATTATAATAATTTACGAAAAATTATTTTCTTTACATATAAAAATAATTGGGTAAAATTATTTCATTTACCGTATTTAAAACAATACTGTGTCGATTTACCTTGTTTAAGAGTTTAGAAACCCCTATCGATGAAATGGCGTCCATATATCGACCAGAATCCATAAACACTCAACCGATAAGTCAACACAATACAAAAACAATTTTATATCCACTAACAAATACGTGCTCATATTTATTATTACACTCAAACTCATTCTAGAGTACTACAGACTCTATTCTATGAGTAATTCCCACCAGAGCCAAGGTTATCACCAACCTAAGCTCTGATACCAAGTGAAACGACCTGCGAACACGTAGCCCTTGAGTCGACACTATTCTCCATCACTCAACTCAAGATGAACGAAAATATGAACCATTTTGGATAAAGAAGAAAGAGGCAGAAGAAGAAAATAGAAACAACATCAGCATCTAACCATCGCAGCGGAATAAAATATAATAGATAATAACCGATCTTTACACAAAAGAAGACTATATCTGTTTCATATTTATATTTATAAATTATCAGAATACATTATCAGAGTTCAACAACATCAATAATATACAACTGGACAGTCATATAAACTTGTCCTCAAAACTGAATACCAGTGCAGTTAAAGCGCTCGACAGATTCAAAGCGGTGGAGGTGCAAAAAGTCATAGCGAGGATACATCGAGGATATAGTGGGATATAGCGGATAGCTCTAAAATAGCATATAAAACTCGTACTTAAGATTTTTACAAATATATAAATGGTAATTAAATGAAAAATTATCATTCAATTCAATTATAATTAATACATAAATGATTTTAAACAAAAAACATGTGCGAATATACTTTAAGTAAACGTAAAACTGTTATATAACATAATTGAATTTAGTAGAATATTATAGTATTTTCATTTCTGAAAATATATTAAAAATTAAATCAAATAAATTAGTTTCATAATTTTTATAATGTACAAATGCAATTTTTTAATTCATTTTATTAAAGAAGATATAGCGGAAATAGAAAAATATAGCGGGAATAGCGGAAATAGCGGGGATTAAAGCGAATAGGCTATATTTTGGGGCTATATGGAAAAATCGTTGCGGTAGAAATCCGCTATGAGATATTGTGGGGTTATAGCGGGGTAATAGCGGGGCATTAACTACACAGCTGAATACACAATGGAACAATAATCAAGTATGGCAGTACGTATCGCCATCCATCTCGTCTCCTGAGCTCCACATCATCCTTTCCTGTATTCTATAATACTAGGTCTGACTCGAGCATTATAGTTAAATAACACCCGAGTCAGTCTTGAATACCAGCGTGAGAAAACCACACTCAAATTGATTATTAAAGTTTCAAAATCCTTTATATACAAAAACAAAAGCATTTCGTAAGACCACGCCACAAATAAACATGTCGGGTTTTTACCTTACAATAGCTAAAACACTTTTATTAAACCCTCTGATATTATAAAAGTATCTATAGAAAGTAAAATAGAATCTAGCTGAAATGCTTGCACCTCACGTTTCAGCAATAGTTGGGCACAATCAAAACCGTACAGGCGCGTACGGAGAATGGATTTCCAACTAATGACTATGCACTGGGGTACCACCAGTCACGTTACCTGGTCTAGATCAGCATACCGAGGATCACTCCCGACCCCCTGCAACACAAGACCGGGACTGCCCCTTACTGGATAATCTTGAGTAAGATCACCCCACGGTTGGGATCGGCAACCGCACCACTAAGCCAAAATAAAAGGGACATCTAGACAGGGATGAACTCACCCTAAATGGGTGCTACCCCCCTAGTCTTGCTGCATAACCCCTGGTTTTCAGTCATTCCTGGTTGATGAGGCTTGAGGCTAAGCATTACCTTTAGAAAACTCATCTCTTAGAATCATCGTCCACTTGACGATGTTCTGAAAGCATTCATCCTACAAGTCCGTCCCGGATTCGAACGGAACCAAAGGCACTATTCCTACTACATCCATTTTGGAATCATCCTCAGGATTAGTAGCGACTAGCCCTTGCACTTCACTGCTCCATCTTCGAATCCAAACTCGTCTTCCCCATGAAAACGTTCAAACCGGATCGAAATGGTATTCGAGAAATAAATCCCGATCTCGGTCCCTTCAAAACGATCAACGCATTGGCCAATATTGATAGTCGGTTATTTAACTATCAATTAACATTCACAAACATCCACCAAATAATAAATAATTTCTCCAAATTGTTTATTATCCCTAAAATATCTTCGCAAGATATATTTCCATTTCCAACCCTTTTCGAAAATAGTTTTCAAACACACTTTTATCATGAAATAAATTTCCAAATATTTATTTCCACTGAAAACACCAAGCACGAAAACTTTAGATTTTTAAAATATTTTAAAACACTTTATTATAAAATATCCTTTAAAACATTTAAATTAAAAATTACCTTAATACTTTATTAAAAATATATACTTTAGAAATATTTAAAATGAGGTTATTTTATAAAATATAAAACTAGATTTTCTCTTTTTAAATCAAAATACCAAGTCATCTTTAAATAATTACTACGATAATAGATTTGAAAAAAAATACTTACTTAAGAATGTAAACATTTAGGAATAATAAATTTCTAAAACATGCTTTTAAAAAAAACATTAAAGCCTTTAACTTATATTTAAAATTTACTTTGAAAATGTACTTGGCTATCCAAGGAAATATACTTCTCTTCACATCCTTTAAAAATAAATCACTTTTTATTTTTAAACAAATTTTGCCATTTCTTTAATAAATTCCCATCGTGAATTTATTCTTCAAATATCCACTGATATATTACTTCACATTTATAAAACCAGTTTATAAATTCCAAAGTCTCACTTCTCCTTTAAAAACCCGGTTTTACACAATTAATCAATCTCCAAATTGATTTCCAATTTACTTCATTTTTAAATAAATTTCCTTACTTACCCCATTTATTCCAAAATCCATTAACTTCAGATTTTATTTCTTTATTATGATTTAGAATCTTGTTAACTGAAAATACCAATTTCATATTTTTCTAAATTTCTTCTTTATCCTTTCAAATAAATTTAAACCTTGAATTTTAAAATAAATTCTTTATTGCTTTAAATAATATCACTTGAGGTTTATAATTCATTATTTTTTGCTGTTAATTCAAATCCCTTTTTTCCATACTCGGAATTATTTATTAGAATTTTAAAATCACTTTCATTCTTTTCCAATTCATTCTTAAATTTATTCAAATTTTCTATAATTATTTTACTTAAAAATTCACTCTTTTTATTTTCTTTTCAAAAAATCCAATTCTTTATATTTTGATAACTCGGTGTACCGAAATATATTCAGGCAAACCATAGCATTTAATATTCCAATTATCAATATAATTCATCACAGAATATCAAATATTCATAACACAGAATATTAAATAATCTAAATAAATGTTGAGGAATCCAATTGGATCCCACCAACCTTTTTCCCTGCATCTACAGATGTTAGCACAATACTAATTCCACTTCGTGGTGGAATATCGCGGTATATGTGATTAATATAATATCATCCGCTATTATGCGGCGCATAGGGTCTCATCCGCTATATATAATGCGGGAAATCAATCACTCCAATATATACTATATACTACAATATATAATATAGCACATCAATCAATTCAATCATTCAACCAATTATTTAAATTTAACCATTTAAATTTAAATTAAAACTCAGATAAGGGTGATTTACTCACTTTTGATTTTTGGTTTGGCAATCCATTTCCATCTCGACCATTCCTCCAAATTTTAGACCTTGTATAAACATTAGATGGTTTTTATTAATATTCGAACAATCGAACAATCAATTGCCGTTTAATAAATTTTAATTTTAACTAATGATTTAATTCGATTAAATTTTAAGCTAACTTTCCTTTTAAAGATCTTTTAGCAACTAGGATAAATTTAAATAAGTTTATTAAACAAATCAATCACTTTAATAAATTATTTTTAAAATAAACTAGTAAATTGCATTTTATTTTATTTTACTTTTCTTTTCATTTAGAAACTACATACATAATTATAAAAATAATCCACATAGATTTAAAAAAAAAATCTAACTTTACCTGTTCATATGTATACTGTATATATTCGAAAGAAACGGTTTTACTTTACTGCAATATATTTCTCTGTATATATATATATTTAAATTAAAAATGTAAACTGTAAACTGTAAACTGTAAACGTATACCTTACTGTATATTCATATTTATTAAATCAAAATTTAATTGGAGAAGATGAATTTGAATACCTCACTGCCTCGCTCCTGATCTCACGTGACAATGCTCACTCGAACCCACGACCACCGTTCCTTCTTCGACCAACGCATTTTGCCCTGAGTCGCCATCGCCGCTCGATGGAACCCCCATCGCGCGTACCAGAGAATGCCGCAATCGCCACCCAAAGTATCGCCGACTCCTTCACCACTAAGCCCTAACTCGCGACATACCTTGCTCCTCGAAATGCGCGAAGCTACGGCCTTGTGACCCAAATTCCAATCACCGACCATGACGCAGGCCACCGCCATGCCGTGGCGATTTATTCGCGTGCCTCATTCTCTTTATATTTTTTTATTTGAAATTGTGGATTGGGTTTCGATTTTAGAAGAAAGGGGAAAATATGAGTTTTGATTCGCCTTTATTTCGAACAGAGGGAAAAAAGTTTCGTTGAGGAGAAAGGGGGATGCGCGATTTGATTCGCTCGGCCATTGATTTACATTTTTTTTCTTTGATTTCTGAAGGAAGATACGTGCTTTAAACGAGAAGATGAGATAAAGTAGGTCGACGCAATTCAGACGCTAGGGTGGCTCGAGTACAATTATAGGGTGGCTGGTTTAACTTTCAATTTTTTTTATATTATTAAATTTCCAAAATATCTCGTTTAGTAAAACTCGAAATCTCGAACTCCGCATCAGACATGCCGCCAGGCGTTTATAAGATTTTACCTGTATTCCGAACATAATGGAACGTGTTTCGGAGCCTAATTCAGTCATATGAGAAAGATAGCTTTTTGAATCGAGTTTAAATATTAAATTATCGATTTTAATTTCAACATGTTTCTCACCCGTACGGACAAACGGTAACTCCAAACGTTACGAAAATTGAAATCCGATAATAACTAACTATTACGGATCCAATGGAACAGGTTTCGTCGAATTCTGAGACTGTGCCTCAGAAGGCTATATATAAATATCAATTTAAATGATAAAATTTCAAAACTGAACAAATCAGTGTTAAATTCAATTTTGAAACTTTTATTATCCTCGGCACTATCAATATAAATTTTACAAACCTTCAAATTATTTTTAACAGGCTTAAAACTCCATTTTCAACATTTTACCCAACTTCAAATTATTTAATTTAATAATTTAATTACCCAATAAATGGTGATATTTGAATTCAAGTTAAAAATTAACTTTTAAATATTTAAAATCAATTAAATATTCCAATTTCAAACATCCAAAAATCCCGGGTCGTCACATTTTCAATTAAGAATCGAATTATGAAGTCGAAACACAATTTTATAATCATCAATTTTTACCATATATATAAATTTCACCATGATTTCCAATTTTTTAAATTAATTACTTAATATAATTTTTCGAAACTATTTTAAAATTGATGTTATAGTTTCACAACCAATTTTCATTAAGGTTTCATGATCTAAAACAGATTGGGGAAAAGGATTTGAAATTTCTATGAATTCAAACCTATAAATGTTTTAACAGATATATATATATATATACCTATAACAGACATGCAAACTTAAATTCACGCATGAAAATACTTAGACTTTCAGATAGGTTTGCATTCATTCATCAGTTTCACAACAACTTCTTCACAACCATCAAAGTACCATAATTTCAATTAAAACAAGTCAGTTTTCTCACCTTTAAAATGAAGACAGATAGAGGAATTGATTTTGGGCCTGGAACTGGAAGCAAAGAACAGAGAGTACATGCTTTTTTTTTGAAAAACTGGAAGCTTTATTTTGTACTTGAAATTTGATAATCCAGGTTGTAGTTTGATTGCTGAGATAATCTGCTACTTTGAGTTGTTGCTTCCAGGTTGAGGACTTTGAACATTTGAAGTTGTTTACAGGTTTTAATTTTCTATCTGTTTTGATCTGAATTTGGTTTCCAGATTTCTGTTTTCAGGTTTGAGACAATTAAAAATAGCCTGGTTATTTCTTAACCAAAATGTTTTATATATTTTAATTAAAAAGAGATCAAGTCACTTGTTAAATTTTATTTTACTTATCCAACATTTGTCAATGCATGAATCTATAAATTTACAAACGTCATAGGAAATAATTCCTGTTTAAACCCATTTCTTAAATAAATTTATAAATTTTGTTTTAAACGCTTAACTTAAATAAATTTATAAATTTCATTTTTAAACCTTATGTCATTATAAATTTACATTTGTTCATTTACATTTTAAAATATTTACACATGTCTTTTACATGCACTTATGTTTAAAACAAAATTTTATATCATATTTTAAATTTAAATAATCCACTTCCTTTTACATACATATGTATATCTTTAAAGAATATAATTTTAAAATCAACTAAATATTAATAAATAAGTGTATAATATGTATATATTTGAATTTAACTTTGTAAATAGCTTTTGTAAATCAATTTCAAAATAAAATTTTCAAATCATCATATTATAAATACAAAAAAATGTCCTATTAGTATTAAATTTTAGAGTTTCCAAATCTAGCATATTATTCAAAATATTTATCTCTGAATTTCGAACTAGAAATTCTATTTAAAATCATATTTATATACATTTATATTAATAAACAAACAAAAATCTATTTAATTTGGGAAATACCAAATTAATTCACAATTTAATTTCACAAATGAAATTAATTGTCAAATTGAATTTGGCTAAAATCCGTGAATGTTACATTTTGACTATGTCCCCACAGTCAACCCAAAACGGAGAAAAATAAAACAAAAATATAAAGATGACCTATGTTTACACGAAAATGAGCGGTACTTACATGAGATCAGAAAGTATATCGTCAAAAAGTAAATGAAACGGTCTTCCAAAGACTGATTCATTTGTCTTATCAAATATGCGAGACACAACTTAAGCTCGGAAAACCAAATTGTAAAAGATTTCAAAGTTGAATGTGGATTTGGAAAAACGAATGTCGTTTTATCAAAAATCGTATGAGTTGGTTTATTTTCAATGATTTTTGGGGTTGATAAAAAACTTGATTGAAATTCAAGTTTATTTCACCAAATTGAAAGTTAAGCTCATCATCAACAAATTTTTCAAAATTATTGATCTCAAAATTGAAATGGCGATTCAAATCTTCCCTTTCAAAATTTAACAACTCATTTTCGAAAAGCCCAAAGAAATCACGTTCATTGAATTTGTCTTCCTTTATAGAATTATCAACAATTTTATTACGTGTGTCAAGTTCAAAATCCAAATTTTTTGTGTTCAAAATTTCAAAATTGGGAAAAGGAAGATCGAATCTTAAATCGAGTTTCTCACCATCAAAAGAATTGAAATCCAACTCAATTATGTGTTTTCAACAACTTCGTTAAGATCATCATTTTCAGTTTTAAAAGTTGTTGTTTGAAAATTTGTCGATTTGGGTAGATGATGGATTATCATATGACTCGTCATATGTTGGGATTTGGTTTTGTTGCTCACATAATTTCATATATATCTCGAACAGCAAATCCATGCGATCATTGTAGACTTTGTCCATTTGTTCAACAAAATCCAATTTATAGTTATTAACATGAGGATTTTCATTTTGAAATTGTTGAGAACAAAGATTTTCAATAGTAACGTGGTTAAGATTATTCCTATTGCCAAATTTGTTTGAAAAGTAGTTTCCATTTTCATTTTGAGTTTGAAATTTATTTGGAGTTCGAAATTGAATAGGAATGGGTCATAATCGAAATCGTTTGAATTTTGAATTGAATTCAAATTTTGAAATCCTTGACTCGAGTTATTACGCAAATATGAATTACACAAATCATTTATACTTTGATTTTGCTGTGTAGAGAATTCAAGTAAAGATGAAATGCTATTTTCAAGAGTCGATGGTTGGTCATCGTTTTGAAAACTTTATTGTCCAAAATTTGAATCGTTTATACAATGGTTGTCGTTAAAATATCTATGCGAATTTGGAGTGAAATCATATGGATTATATTGATTTTCACAACTATTGTAAAATTCACATAAGTGGGAAAACTCGAACATTTTCAAGAATGTTTTTTTATAAAGGAAAAATATTTAGAGATAGAATTTATTTTTCAAAATGGAAAATTGATTTTTGTTTTGTTTTTGATTTTTCAAAAAAATTTTGGTTTTGAAAAGATTTTATATTTTTTTTGGATTGTGATTTTTCTAAATTTTTTTGGATTTTTGAAATTTCAAAGAAAAAGAATTTCAAAATTTCAAAAGAAAAGAGATATTTACAATTGTTTTAGTTTTGGTTTTTGAATTTTTTTTTAAATATGCATGAATTAATGCAACTAAATGAATGCAAGGGTCTAATTACAAATTATTTATCCTAAGTTAACCTAAAATTATATAATCACACATTGTCTTAAATCAATAAAATATTTCTCAGCCAGGTAACGGGCAGAGTTTATCGGTGCACTACGAATCACCGTAGCAATGCAGCCGAAGGTTTAAGTATCTTAAGATGAACAACCACTATAATATTTACGAATCACCGTAATATTTATAAATGATTATTACTCTGTCGTAGCCCAGACACCAAGAAATTAAATTGTCGAAACAAGACAAATTTTCAATATACAATTAAGTATTATCGATTTCTAAACGTTATTATTAATCAAAAGTAGATGAAATGGAAAACTGAAATTAAACGTGTATTAACAATGCAACTATAAAAATATTTTTTTCTAAAATGCAAGCAAATAACAATGCAAGAAAAAATAAAAACAAGAGATGAAAATACAATACTAGAGCATGTAGAATTATTGAGCAATTATTTCAAAGCAGCAATTTTTTTTTATTTTATCAGCAAGCAAGCAATTGTTTTTTGGCAAGTAGAGTGAAGCGAACAATTTTTCCTATCTGCTTTGGCAAGCTGAAAATAAAAACAAGTATATATATACAGTTTTTTTTATCGAAACATATCAAACGAAAACAATTGAAAACAACTTGTTTTTTTATGTTTTTTTTTTAAAATAAAAAAAAGGATAAATTAAACTAAACAAAACTAAAACTAAAACAAGCTAAACAAAACAAAGCAAAAATTCTTTTTCTTTTAAAATCAAAGGGGGCAAGGCAGTTTGTATGGGTGACTAAACAAAAAGTGATTAAACAAATTAAAAAAAGAAAGAATAAACAAACCAATTGAAACAAGTTAAACACACCCAATATCCGGCCCATTAACACAAACGAACTCGCTTTAAAAAAATTGCCCACAAACATTTCAACTACCGTTTCTAACACAAATTCTTTTTAAAATCCCAAAATAAAATCGAAAATTGAAATCAATTCAGGGCATCGACCGTTTTCAATGATTCGATGGTAACGAGGCGTCGATTTGGATTGGCGATTCAAATTGAAGTGCAGGCGAGGGGGATTTGGTTTTTCGGAGTTCTGGTGGGTCTTTGGGTGTGATGACTCGATTGCAAGTGGTTTCGGAGGAGGATGGTTCGGCGATGGGTCTTTGGGTGTGATCCATGCGATCACGTAAGTTGATGGTTGAATTTCTGTGTTTCGGTAGAACTATGGTTTGCAGGAAAGTTCGAGTAGGGGATGTCTGGATATTTGGATGCAGTGAGTTCGCGATTGTGGGTGTGATGTCGAGTTGTTGTCGGTTGAGTTACTGCTGCAGAGGGTTGCAGTGAAGTCTGTTATGGCACTGGTGAGGGTTCGCTGCTGGAAGGTGAAGGGATTGTAGATAATGATATTGAATAATGACTAAGAGTTCGTTGTTGCTTCTGGTGGTCAGTAATGACTGAGTGATGATAGTTGTAATGAGAGATTGTAGATGATGATATTGAGTGACATAGTGCAGTACTGCAGTGTTTAGGCAAAGTGGTCATGCTATGTATGGCAACAGTGTGACTGAATGGGTCGATTGGTTGTTGATTGTAGTTTGACTTGGTGGCAGCAAGTCAATGTGGTGAAATGGAATTGTGGGTGGTGGTGAAGTGGAGTTGTAATGGTGTAGCAGCAGGGTGGTTAGCAAGGAGGAGTAGTTGCAGCAAGTCGGTGATGGGATGATTGAAGTGGTTGATGAAGTATGTTATAGAACAGTGATGAAAATGGTATGATGGTATATCTACAATATGTATGCAGTGATGAAAATGGTATGAAAATATGTATGCAGTTATGCGAGGCAAGAAAGATTGTTGAAGTTTGTGGCAAGGGGAGGTTTGGGATAGTGGCAGTTTGGAGGGGAGATGAACAGGCAGTAGGAGGGGGGAGGAGTTTGTATGTCAGTCGAAGCAAGGAGAAGGAATTGGGGTAGTCTGTCAGCAGTGATAATGTATTAGAAATTGTTTGCTGGTGGTTGTGATGTAGTGTTGTCAGTGTCGAATAGTGAATGGTAAGTTGTTGAAGTGAATGCTGATGGTAGCAGTGTCAGGTTTGGTGCAGTAAGGAGTTTGAAGGTGACAGATTGGCAAGGCAGTGGAATTATAGTTGTTGTGCACTGGACAGTGTAAAACTTTTGTTGCAGTTTGGAGATGCTCGAGAGCAGTGAGGCAAGATTGCAGGAGTGGTTGAGCTTGTTCAGGTCAGTGGAAACGAAGATGGAATAGTGCTGCAGGTTCAGGTTGTTGCAGTGATTGTGTTTCGGCTGGAGGTAGGAAGTGGTTCGTATGGGGTCGGTAGAGGAGTGTTTGTGGGTATGAAGATTGCTGGTAGTTGTAGTGGTTGGTCAAGGGGTATGTAAATTGTACAGGCAGCAAGTGTATTGGGGTTTTTTGTGTCTTTGTTTGAAGTTGCTTGGTGGTAATTTGTTACCACTGTTGTGATGGAATATGAAGTGTGGGCTGAAGGTGGTCAGAAGTGGGTAGAGAATGTCTGATGAAGTTGCGGAGCAGTTGTATTTGACAGTGAGGAGTTATGGTCACAACAGAGCAAAAAGTTGAGGAGGAGGTGGAACTGTTTGTGCACAGTTTTTTTTTCTGTGCAGTCAGAGACTAGTTTTTTATTTTTATTTTTTTGTAAACGAAACTGTAAATGCAACTTGAAAAATTTGTAAAAGTGCTGTAAAAAGGGAAAAAAAAAAAACGAAGTGATAAAAAAAAATATTCTAAAATGTGTCGTTTTTTTTTCTTTTTAATTAATAGAAATACAAATCAAACAAGAAAAAAAGGAACAAGCACACAAAATCAAATCACACAGCACACATTTTTTTTTTAAATTCAAGTTAACACACAATAAATAAATAAATAATAATTCGAAGAATAGAAAATTAAAATCAAAACTATTCCCCGACGATGGCGCCAAAAACTTGTTTAACGACGAATTTTCTATCGATTTAGAAAACCGTCGATAAGTTTCAAATTAAAATTTATCTACAAGTGCATGACATACAAATGTTAGTATGTGGCGAGTACGGTTCGATCCGTATGGAATTGTTGATTTTAAATCTCGATACAATCAAACTAACCAAGATTTGAGATGTTTAAGCTAACTACTAAAAATTGCAAATACTAACAACTACAAAGGTGAATGAAAACTACGAGAATAAATGATAGAGATAATTCCACTCTCGAGATCATATAGTTCAACAGATTATGATCTCTCTTTTTTGGTTATAAGTGAATTTAAATGACGTGTTTATTATAAGTGTGATATATTTGCGCTATATGTTAGCTCAACATAAGCCATCAAACTATAACACACTCTTTAAACCACTTTTAATTCCCATGAAATATGACAACAAAGTTGAAAGAAAAATCTATTTTAAGTATGGTCTATTAACTATTAATTAAAAATATAGACCATCAAATTTTATTTCAACATTCACTTCATTATCATCATTATACGTAAATGAAGAGGTAATTATTATTTGTGATTATTTAAGTATAGCATATTTGTTATGAACAACATAAACTATCAAATTCAACATGAAACAATAAATCACATCAACATTCATTTAACTACAAAAGAGAGCAATAATTATCAAAATGTTGAAGCTACATGATTAGTGGCTTCATTACCCATAAATTGAAGGGATTAGCCTGTCATTTGTGTTATCATATCAACACAACTAGCAAGCAACGTGAAACTAAAAAAAGAAAAATGAAAGCTAATGGAAAAGAGAACTATTCTAATTGCATAAAATAAAAGAAGATCTACACTACTAACATGAAAGCAAAAAAACAAGAAAAGACTTGAATTAAAATTGCATAAAAAATTACATAAAAGAAATGGCTAGGGACGCATGAAAAGAAAGAAAGCTCTCATTTTATTTTTGATCTAAACTAAGAGAAGAGGGCCTGGAGAGACTAAAGAAGAGGGTGTTACATGAAACTTAAGGGGTACTTAGACAAGTTTAAAACTCTAACTCGCTTTTTTAGGAACTATCCAAAATAACATCTTAGAAGTGTGGTGGCCAAGTTATCATTAACTTCAAATAATCATCCATTAAGTGTGTATGAAGTTTTAATGACCTTTTAGCATGTGCATTAGCTCCTAAGTGTACATTAAAGTAGGTGGGTAAGTGGGGTCCTCCATGATCATCATTTTGAATTATTTCCATCTCCATTTCATTGTATTCATTCTTGTGCATGCATAGCTTCATGAAGCCACTTGTAAACTTTACTAAAATTCCTACAAAACAACATAGAAAATTCCAAGTAAATTTTCACAAATTAATAAATGCGCGAAAATGACCATTTTGTCCATATATAAAGATGAACATGTGAAAATTTGAAAATAATTTGAATTTTGATTTAAACAAGTTAAAATACTCAATATGATCATTTATTTAATTAAAATATATTAATATGGTGGTAAAAATATGCACATTTACATGCACTTTAGAATACCACAAAACTAACTAGAACGTTTTACCTGGATTACCCCAAAAAGAATACATTCCATTTAAAATTTATGTTCTAAAATATTTGTTTTTTTAGAAATACTTCCAAGTAATACTACTTTTACTTGCTTTCTCAAAAACCTTTTGAAATTATTTCAAATAACTTCTGGGTTTAAATACAAAAATCCTTTTTGAAACACATTTTTAGAATCAAATTTATACAAAATTACCTTTATATAAAATCATTTCATATTATACTAATTCTTGTTTAATATAATCAAAGTTTTTCAAATATTTATTCTCTCAATGTTTTATCTTACCATTTATATTATATTAAACAACTTTTATCAAAAGTTCATTTTCAACTTATCCTTATAACGGAACACCTTATAGTCAAATTATGGAACTTAATTCACGTAGGGTTCGTTTATAATCAAAACAATAGATGCTTAAAAATAAGCTGAGCACAAATAATTAGCAATCAACAAATGGCAATCAATGCTCCAAATTTAATCAAGCATGATTGTTCAAATAGCAGTGATAACAAATAAATATTATCACATTCAAACAATCAAACACACTCTATAACTATATAAAATTTGAAAATTATTCCTTTATATATATATATAAACATGGTAAAGTATTTCATTTACTAATTTTCAAAAGTCAATATCATGTCTATTTGCCTTGTTCAAGTGTTTAGAAATCCCTATCGATGCCATGGCATACCACGTCTCAACCAGAATTCATAAACAACTCAATAAACCAATTAATACAATATGTTTTTAAAACATTAACAAATACGATATCATATACAATACTCTCAAACTCATTCTAGGATGTCACTTACCCTATCTCTAATGAGTCATATCCTACCAAAGTCAACGTTCTCTCTTAACCTTCAGCTCTGATACCAAATTGTAACGATCCGCTTTTTCGACCATCAAAAATGGACACTGAATACATCCACGGTATTCAAATGCCAAACAACCAATCACCAGAAGGCATATTGTTAGGGTAAAGCAAAAGAAAACGAATATAGAACATAGAAAACAAAATCTAGAAGAGGAAACGACAACATATAGTATAAAAAAAGTATAAACCGCCACTCCAAAATACAGTGTACATCATAGATAGAAACGAACGTTATCAACTGGACAGTTACAATATCCAAACCTTACAATTGTTGATAGGGAATACCACATGATACAGTAGAAAATAAAACATTACGATAGGTAAATATCTAGCTCTTCTCCAAGAACTCCATAAGCTTGGGAAATTACTCGATCTGACCCGAGCATTGTAATAAAATAACATCCGAATCAATCTAGAAAAACAGTATGAGAAAACTCAAGTAATATGATGAACATATAAAAATTCTATTAGATCACACCGGTAAGCGTGGAATGAGTTTTAACTCACAAGAACAACATCCATATAGGAAAGGGTGGAAATAAACAACAGGAAAACAAATCCAAATATAAAGGACGGGTAATAATAAGAATCCATACTTAAGGAATGAGCATAAATAATATAAAAATCTAGACTTGAAAGAATGGAAATAGTATCAACAAAATCCAAACTGGAAAGAATGGAGAAACAAGGTAAAAGTCCAAACTTGAAAGAATGGATAAACAAGGTCACAATCCAAACTCAAAGGATGGACACAGATAATTAAACAACGAGAAGGATCCCAGTCACTTCTCGATGCAATTAAGCAAACAATTTCAAGGTTTGAATCAACAGCAAGGAAAGGAATTTTCCAACAATGACTAGAAGGGTGCACCTCCATATCGAATGTATGCCTTTAGAAATATAATTGAGAACTCTGATGGTTCTTGGACATGTTCAAACCAAATACCGAGTATTGGATTATTTCACATCTTGGTGCACAAATATCCAAACCAAATCTAGAGTAGACGTGACAATACCCTAATAGGAGAAACCTACATAGCTTGGCTTCCACTCGCTCTTGGGTTCAGCTCAAATGAGCAGTACATCGTATTAGAGTAACGAATTACGAAGAAGATAGCAGAGTTGAAATTGATAGTTGATAAATCAACCATCGGGATTAACAAAGTTATTTGTGTATGAGAATTAACTCGCATACATTTATCACCAAGAAATGAACAAACTTTTAAAACATTTGATTCACATTTGGGCTTGATTTTCACATTTCAAATATTGTAAAACACTTTAAAAATACTTTTTGAAATATTCTTTTAAAAGGGCAAATTATAATACTAATTATATTAAATCAAGGGTCAAAACAAATGCATTTAAATATTGCTTACTATAAACCCTAAACAATTTACACTTAGTTTGATTTCTTATACAATCTCTTTTAAATGATTTTCTTATTTAAAAACTATCATTTATAAAATCAAAAACAACATTTATTAAGATAATAAATCAATTTAAATTACTTTTATAAATTTTAAATCAAATTTTAGTATCCAAAAGGATAATTTATAAAATCCTTTTATAACTTTAAAAGAAAATTATTTTTCTCTAAAGAAAATAAATCAAATTTTAAATCTGTTTATAAATTTAAAATAACAATAATTACCCGACGGAAAATGTATCAAATATGTAATCTTCTTTTAATAAACCAACTGGTTATCTTCAAATACCTTTGTTAAATTAATTAACTACTTCAAACATCTTTATAAAATTTATTAATTAGATTTAAAACACTTTTATTAATTACGTTAATTAACTTAAAGCACTTATATTAAATTAGTTAATTAACTATTGAACACTTCTATTAAATCAATTAGTTAATTTCAACATTATTAATTAAAATGACTAATTTGCTTCAAATATCATTAACTATACTAATTAGTTAAGTTCAAAAATCATTAATTAAGATGACTAATTAATTTCAGATATCATCAATTAAAATAATTAATTAACTTCAAATATCAGAAATTAGAATGATTAATTAAAATCAAATATGATTAATTAAAACGATTGGTTAAATTCAAATATCATTAATTAAAATGATTAATTAAATTGAAATATCATTAATTAAAATGATTAATTACTTTTAAACATCATTACTTTAAATGAGTAATTAATTTCAAATATTATTAACTAAAATGATTAATTACATTAAAATATCATTAATTAAAATGATTGATTAACTTTTGTGAAAATACAAGCTTATGTCAACACACGCTAAAGTTTATGGAGATGATATTTAATAAGCGAGGGTATAGCGAAAGATGCTATAAACAATTCAAATAGAATATCACGATTATTTTCAACCAACATCAATATAAGAAACACAAGGAGATAAGTAAATAAATATTGGCGAGAAACCCTTTATCGTCTCTCTACAAATGTTCCTTTTGAAGCAATGGTTACGAACAATATATATAGTCATGTGGGTTCACTGCAATTTATTTAATATGTCATCTGTTTACCAAAGCGGGAATCCAACCAAACAGTCAATCAAACAACGATCTAAACTAACATTTGTGCATTCATCAATAATTTATAGCATCATGGATGTCTTATAATTTATTTAGGCTTGAGTAAACTCATCGAAATTTCAATTATCGTCGAAGCGTTCATGTTTGAACTAAGATTAAACGGGCGTTCGATTTTAGCACAAAGTTTTACAAGCATCAAACTCCACCAATCCAATTCCAAAACGTAGGTAATGATCCCACTAGTGCAGTGCAACTGACTGCGTTCGATTTGGATCTCGTATGAGCATGATAATAATTTTATAAGGAACTAAATTAGTTAAATTAATTATTTAGTTAACAAAACTAATTACCCTTATTAAATACTAATCCTTTCTTCCCCTTCAAAATACTCATGTACATGTACAAGATCAGATACACACTAAAATCTACCTACCGTCGATCATCTCTCCGCCTTATCTCCTTCCACACTTGAGGAAAATGATTACAGATTGCTCCAATGAATCACCCTTCACACAAGCTTGGCCTTGGACCCTAATACAACTAGCTTGCACCCTCCCTAAAGATGCAACCTATTGTCTCTCTCTTATCCATACAACAGACACATTCCACCACAAAGTGGCCCAGCCTCCCAAACTTCTTTATAACAGCAGAGGAATGTTAGCACTGGTTTTCGAAGAGAAAGGAGGTCATCTGCTTCAGGAGAGTGATGAAAGTAAGGAGGAGGATTAAGCTTGTGCAGGGGAATGATGGAATGAAACAGTTGGCACATGCGCACGTGCACAACTGAAATACATAGGATGTTGATATGTGAATTATTGCAGTAATACCACTTTGTTAGTTTGAATCTTTTATATTGTATTGGGCCGTAATTGATGTTTGGGCTGGAGTAGGCAAAGTGTTTGTGATAATTCTCTGATGTATATATATAGAGGTGATTTTGTAACTGATGTATGAAGAAACTCAGAAATAAAATTGATTTTCATTTTATATTGATGTTGTTGCCATTAGTGATACTTGTCTTCTTTAATCTTTTCATATATCTCATTTCTGTGCTTATACCTATATGCTTCATTCTTGTTAAATCATATCTGCTCAGCGAAGTAATGTTCTCTGCATATTGAATGTATCAGTTTTCAGATATTTTCTCATATCTGTTTTGACCCTATCTGTTCTTGCTTATTCATTTATAATATACTGATTAGCATACTTCTGTTATTAGTTGCTTCAGAATCTTGATGCATCATTTCTTTTGTCTGTTAATTGATTACTGTTATTCAATTACAACTTAGTTCTTGTATAGTTTATATACCAATCTTGTAATTTGTGATTCTGTGCTTATGTTCCAATTGCATGAAAACACTGTAAACTTGAATCTTTGTTTCAGATCCTTGTCAATATTTCATTCTTGGTTATAATTTGAGTATCATAGATAATTCTTAATCTTTCTTATACTATATATCTCTGTTATTGAATCTGATACTTAATATTTCTCTTGATCTATAATTTCTTGTCTTGGTTATCTTCATAAATCAATATTTCTTTGTTCTCTTATAATTGTCAGTTGCCTATTTTGATATATTTCAGTAGTCTATAATCTTTTCTGTGATTGGAAAATTTGAAGTTGTGACCTCTGTTATAATTCAATTCATCACTTTCTTGTTATACTGAGTTGCTGTCACACTTTTTGGTAATAAAGTGTCATTTGCAAGAGTATTTTCTTGCATTTGGATTGGTACTTGCAAAACTGTCTGATTACATTTCTCTACCCGGTGTTCCTTTGAATTGAACCACGGGTTCTTGATCCATATTCACATACTGATCTGTTTCTTTTCTAGTATAAACCAAAGTTGACAGTTCTTGATTCAATTTTATCACTGTAATACAACTCATCTTCAAATCATAAACTCTCTGCTGTGTACATATAACTTGTGCATAGTTTCTTGCTTCAGTGTGCATTTTTGTTCAGTTTCTTCTTCCTTCTCACTTATTAATTCCACCACTTCATCAAACACATTATTCATCACTAGTAAATTCACCTTTTCATCATGAATAAGGAACCGGAACCACCATGCTCTTCCAATTTGGTATCAGAGCCCTCTAATGGGGAGGAAACCGAACCCCTAGTCGATCCAAACCTCAACAAAAACAATTCTTATACACATCCATCCTTTCTTGATCAAGAACTACTATGGCAATGGCAAGGAGAGTTTATTGAACATATCACTAAATCTTTAACCCAATTAGAGCATAGCAACCGAAAGATGGAGCATGACATCACCACCAGATTCGAAGGATTCCACAATGTTCTTACTTCTCTTGCCAATGATATGCAACAAATGAAGTTCAAATCTCAAGCACCACCACCTGCACTTCCTACAGGCCCTCCACCAATACCTCAGTTTCATCCACCAATCCAAAACAATGAGAATCTTCCTTATATTGCAACCACCAGTACTAGAAACCATCTACCACAACCCAGAAATGCTCCTTATCCATTGAATCCAGACCTTCCCGCTTCAAGAAATCCCGATCCAAACTATTCCATTCCTCCTACCAATTATACCAATATGCATTATCCCAATCCTATGACCTCTTACAAACTAGATTTCCCTACCTTTTCTGGTGATGAAGGAGTGGCTGATTGGTTGAGACAAGTCGAACAATTTTTTAGATTTCAACATACTAAGGAGCAGTATTGGGTAGAGATTTGTTCTTTTTATTTGAAGAAAGAGGCGCTGTAGTGGTACACTGGTATACAAATACTTGTACTTAATCATGAGCCGTGGCCAGTTTTTAAAGAAGAGATTTTAGTGAGATTTAACCCGGAGGAGATGGAGAGACCCTATGAAACATTATCCAAACTCAAACAACATACCACAGTGAGAACATACCTTAGTCGCTTTGAACAGTTACAAGCAGTAATTGAGACCCTACCACCTAAATTTTTGCTTGATAGTTTTATTGGAGGGTTGAAGGAGGAGATTCGATATGATGTTATGACTTCAAGGCCAGTAGATTTCAGAGAAGTGGTAGCACTAGCCAAAATGTTTGAATGCAAGTACACACAGACACGAAAGAACCATAAAACTTCTACTGCTAACCAATCCCATACTCCTATCCCTAAGCCCATCGCTACTCATCCCACCCCTGCCTATGTTAAAGACTCAACACAAAATCAACCTAACACCATATCTCGGGGCAGCGGCAACACTACTGTTGAAAGTATAGCAAAAGGTAGAGGGTTGACTCCTAATCAGATTGTGGAAATGAGAAGACAAAATCTGTGTTATGGCTGCAAAGAAAAGTGGTCAAAGGATCATAAATGTAAAAGTTCTCATGTGTATGTTTTGGAAGGGTTAATGTCACTCAAGGAAGAGGAGGATGCAGAAAATAATTCTCAGGATGGTTTTTGTGAACCTGAAGAGGAGATAGCGGCAGAAGAAGCACTTTCCATTACTTTACAAGCAATGTGTGGAATTCCAGCTTTATCTACCATTAAAGTGAAGGGGATCATCAACAGGAGACTGGTGCAAGTTCTCATTGACTCAGGATCGACACATAGTTTTATCAATACACATCTTGCCAAGAGGTTTGAACTGCCTATCGATGAATCCAAGGTTTATGAAGTGACTGTGGCCAATGGTGAAAAGTTGACTGGCTCTGGTATATGTAGAAATGTACTGCTAAAATGTAAGGGATGCGAAATGCCCATTGATTTGTTATTATTGCCCTTGGAAGGTTGCCAAGTTGTATTGGGTGCTCAGTGGATGAAAAGTTTGGGTGACGTGACTTTAAACTTGGAGCAATTGCAAGTTAAATTTCGATATAATAACAAGTGTTATACTTGGCAAGGACTCAGTCAAGATGAGATGAAATTGTTGATAAAAAGGCTATAGATTAGGAGAATGCACATGGTCAGTTGAGTATGTTGCTATGCTACCAAGTTGATATGAAGGAAGAACAGACTCCATTCCTACCTCCAGCCATTCAAGCATTGATTGACCAATACCCTGAAATTACTTCCACTGTTCCATTCCTACCCCCAAAAAGAGAACATGATCACAAAATTCCTATCCTCCCTAATACTAAACCGATTTGCCTTAAACCATATAGACATTCATATCACATAAAAAATGAGTTAGAAAAATTTGTAAATGAATTGTTAGTAGCCGGAGTTATCAGGCACAGCAGCAGCCCATTCTCTTCCCCTGTGGTGATGGTTAGAAAAAGAGATGGAATGTGGAGATTGTGTGTTGATTATAGAAACCTAAATGCTTGTACTATTAAAGATAAATATCCCATACCTCTGATTGATGACATGTTTGATGAGTTACAGGGAGCTGCCTATTTTTCTAAACTGGATTTGAGATCAGGATACCATCAAGTTCGTATGTGTGAAGAAGATGTACACAAGACAACTTTTAAGACGCATGAAGAACATTATGAATTCCTTGTGATGCCTTTTGGTCTAGTTAATGCTCCATCCACCTTTCAATCCCTGATGAACCATGTGTTTAAACCCTATTTGAGGAAGTTTGTTCTGGTATTTTTTGATGACATTTTAGTTTACAGCAAGGACTGGACAGAGCACCTTGATCATCTCAAGATTACCTTTCATACACTACAACAGAATATGATGGTGATTAAATTGACAAAATGCAGCTTTGCGAAGCAGTCTCTGGAATACTTGGGCCACATTATCTCATGTCAAGGCCTATCTGTTGATCCAAGCAAGGTTCAAGCAATCATGGAATGGCCATTACCCAAAAATTTAAATTCACTAAGAGGCTTTTTGGGGTTAACTGGCTACTATAGAAAATTTATTAAAGACTATGGGAAAATTGCAAGTCCACTTACCGACATGCTTAAGAAAAATGCCTTCATATGGACCAATCAATCAAGAGAAGCTTTCGAGAAATTGAAGCACTGTCTCACCAGACCCCCTATATTAGCTATGCCAGATTTTTCTCTACCTTTTACTCTCGAGTGTGATGCCAGTGGCCAAGGTGTGGGAGCAGTATTACTTCAGAATAACCGACCTATAGCATACATAAGCAAAGTTTTACATGGAAGAAACTTGTTGCTGCCTACTTATGAAAAGGAGTTATTGTCCATTATTTTAGCCACAAAAAAATGGGCTCAATATCTTTTGGGAAGGCAATTTATTATTAAAACCGATCACCAAATTTTAAAGTTTTTGTTGACACAAAAATTGCATACAGGGTTGCAACACAAGTGGCTAATTAAATTGCACGGCTTTGATTATAAAGTAGAGTATAAATCTGGGAAAGATAATATAATTGCAGATGCATTATCGAGGAAGGAAGCAAATAATTGGAATGAAGCAGAAACACAAGCTATCTCTGTAGTACAAACTCCATGGTTGCAGGAGCTTAAGCATACTTTACACTCATCTGATTGGTATCAGCGGCAGATCAAAAGAGTTCAGGATAAAGAACTCAGTAGTAGCAAGTATAAAATAGTTGATGGATTGATTATTTACAAAGGAAAGATTCTGGTGGATCACCACCTCAACAGATTGCAGCAATCACTGATACAAGAGCATCATTCATCACCTCTGGGAGGACATGCTGGAATTAAACCTACTTTAAAGAAGTTAAAGCAAGTATTTTACTGGAAAAAAATGAGAAGAGATGTGGAAGTTTTTGTGAGAGAGTGTGAATAATGTCAAAGAAATAAAGGGGAGAATGTTTTGCTACCGGGATTGCTACAGCCATTACCCATTCCTGAGATGATTTGGACAGATATAGCTATGGATTTTATCACTGGTTTGCCAAAGAGTGGTAAATATACTGTTATACTAGTTGTTGTTGATCGGCTAAGCAAGTATGCACACTTCTTTCCACTCAGCCACCCCTACACTGCCAAGGATGTTGCTAATGTGTTCTTTAATGGCGTGTTTAAGTTACATGGCTTACCCAAAACCATTGTTAGTGACAGAGACTCTATATTCACAAGCAAATTTTGGCAAGAACTTTTCAAGTTGCAAGGCAGCAGCTTAAAGCTAAGCACTGCCTACCATCCTCAAAGCGATGGGCAGTCAGAAGTGATTAACAAGATATTGGAGGGGTATTTGAGGCGTTTCATCTGCCATAAACCTAATGAATGGAGTAAGTGGATAACACTAGATGAGTATTGGTATAACACTACTTGGAAAGTTTCGACCAACACAACTCCATTCAAAGCTGTGTATGGTATTGAACCACCCACACTTCTATCCTATGTCCAAAACACAGCTAAAGTGGAACAAGTAGAAGAGATGTTGTTTACTAAAGACATAATGTTAGAGTATTTAAAGGATAGTTTGAGATTGGCATGTGAAAGAATGAAGAAGTATGCAGATTTAAGAAGATCGGAGAGGAAGTTTGAAGTAGGAGACTGGGTGTTTCTTAAGCTTCAGCCTTACAAGCAATGGACAGCCAGAAATCAGAAAACTTGCAAGCTCTCACCCAAGTACTATGGACCATATGAAGTAATTGAAAAAATTGGAGAAGTAGCTTATAAATGTTGAATATACGCTTATATGATTTTTGTTTGATGATAATAAACATATATACATTCGTTTAAATGTATTTGATAATATACTATTTATTTTCACAGATTAAATAAATATTGGTTGAATAAAATAAATAACACGATATTTGAATTCAAACGAATATTTTATTCAAATAAATACTTATTACAACTTTGAATAGTACAATTTCAAGCTCTCACTATAACTATACAACTTTGATTACAATCACATCACATTACATATTTACAGTTCACCTCACTACATATCACTCACACTCGTATTTATCTTCAACTGCATTCCAGTTTGAATCCAGCATCTGAGAAATCTGCAACAATATAAACTAACGCAGTAAAATTGAAAAAGAAATATTTTTGCAATATAAAATAAAATATGGTTTTTAAAAATATGATTTGCCTCAGTTATTTGGGTTGTTCGTCATAATTTAAATTTGAATTCATCATACACGAACAACTTGTGACATACACAGTGTATTACTGTATATGCCACAAGGCCGTGCACACCGATATATACACTTGATCGATTTACAGGGACAGGTGAGCACAGGTCAAACCCAAATGAAAAGCCGGGTTCAACTCACGTGCAGTATATTCAAAATTACGACACGAGCACAAGGTCAAACCCGAGTTTTGAAACTGGACTCAACACAAGGCAACATGACCGAAGGCATAGCAACTGCATAGCGACTGCAGCAGTGACAAGTGCAATTCGAACCAACATGACAGCAATGCACCAATGCAAAATGGAGTGAATGCAACATGATAAACAACCAAAGTGCAACAATGTGCACAATTCAGACAGGCAGTAGTGAAGTGACTCAAGTAAAATGCAAACCCAAACCATCAAGCCAACACTGCAAGTCCTAACCAATGAATGAACATACATATATGGAACAAAACTGCAGAATGCAAATGAACTCGACCAAGTACACAAGTGCTACAAGCAGCAATGTGCAACTGCAGGTGAACAAATATGCATATACCAGTGATGCAAGCTACGAAGCAATGAACAGAGTAACCAAAATCATCATTGCAATACACAGTATGAACAGAACACAACAGCAACAGTGAAGTTCAACATTATCAGAGAGCATATGGAAGGGTCAGGCCGAAACGAATTGCAACAGCACCAATGCAAGTAACTCATGCAACAAGACCAAACAACCAAAAAAAAGGGACAGGCTATCAGGTGCAAACAAAAGACACAGTGCAGACTCGACAATGTTCACAAATGCATATTCAAATGCCCATACTACATGAAATACATGGAGACAAAGCAACTGCCACAAGACGACAATGCAGTATATACATGAATACAATTATAGGCAGCAAGTCAGTGGCAAGACACAAACTGCAGTGGACAGACCAGAGTGCAACAGGTACAAACAACAGTGAGTACACTCTAATGCAAACTGCCTCAAAAATGAATACAACATGAAGCACTTCTACTCAAGGCAACTAGGAATGAACAGAATCACAAGGCATACACAAGCAACATATATGCACCAGTAAACCAATGAACCAACACAAGCATGAAACCAGTCAATGCCGAGACTAAACAAATCAATGACATCGAAACAATGCAGTAAGGCTAGAGGTGAAAACAATACAACACTGAAGTGATGCATCCAGTACCTACCAGAGAAGATGGCCAGAGACAAAGACTACGAGATGGACGAAATCAATTTCAAAAATCAAGTGCATATCATTATTCTTTGAAATAGTCAAAGTCAGAAACAATCAAGTCATGGTCATCACGGAAATGAATTAAAGCCGTGACCACCAAGCAATGAATATACAGGAATTGAAAAGGTCAGAAAACATCTCAATCATCGAAACAAAATCAAGTGGCCGAGGTGAATAATATTGACAAATTCAAACACGAATATACGAACGAAAACTCAAGGGATCGAACCCTATAAAAACCAAACTATCATCATCGGCATAGATCAAGGAGTTCGCAATACAGAAATCAAGCAATTGCAAGCAATAAAAAGAACATACCAATTCGAACACGAACTCCATCGAAGCAGCCGCATAAGCAACGAGGAATCAATCGATCAAGGTGACACGCAAAACATCACTGGATCGATCGAATTAAAGCCGGCGACTTCAAGCCCTAATTTCCAGAGCAGAGAGAATGAAAGCCCCAATTTTACAAGCCCTAATCTCAGAAAGAAGAAAACAACGGCCGACATTATTCTCAAGCAAAAAAAGGAACCAGGCCGATAAAATAAAAAGGAGAAAGGGGACGCAAAGTTTTAATTAGTGGGCCAATTCTAATAATATTATTTTGGGCTTACTTGTTTTAAATTAGGGTTATTTTGTTTTAAATTGTTTTAATTGTATTTTCTTTTTAAACCGTTTTATTTTTCTAGTCGTGTGACTAGGGGACAAGCTACGTGGCATAGCTTGAGAATTCGCAACTCGGTAGTTGAGTTGTGGCAGGGTTTTGAGCGTAGAGTTAGATTAGTCAATAGCGGGTATAGCGAGTTTACGTGTGTAAGCGAGGGACTATCTAATTTCTAGTAGAAACCTTGGGGGCAGCACGTAGGCAGGGTTTTGCCGAAGCTGGGTAAATTTTGTGTTGTTCTGTTTTATTCTGTTATTTATATTCTGCGATATCTGTGCTGCTATTCTGTGATCTGAATTGAAATTAATTAAAAAGCATCCGCGATTAATTTTTATAATTTATACTATCACCCTATTCACCCCCCTTCTAGGGTGAAATCGATCCTACAAGTGGTATCAGAGCTAGGAACAAAAGCCGTTTTTGTTTTTAAAAATTTGATTTTACAAAAATCAATTTTTGTTTTAAAAATTCGTGTTTCAAAAAAAAATCGGTTTTTGTTTTAAAAATTTGAATTTTTAAAATGGTTTCTTTTAATACTGCTTTTGCTGAGGGTCAATCCATAGTTAGACCACCAATGTTCAATGGTGAATATGCTTACTGGAAAAATAGAATGCAAATTTTTCTGAAAACCGCTGACGCTTGGAATATTGTTGAGACAGGTTATAGAATACGAACTATAACTGTAGATAATCAGGAAATAGAGAAACCAAAAGATCAATGGACAGAACTAGAAAATAGATTACAAAATGCTAATGCTAGAGCTATGAATTCAATTATTTGTTCATTAAATCAATTTGAATTTAATCGTGTCTCACATTGTCTAACTGCACAGGAAATATGGCACACACTAGAAGTGACTCACGAAGGAACATCTCAAGTCAAAGAATCTCGCCTTGCCATGCTAAGCAGCGAATACGAGAACTTCACAATGGCGAAGGAAGAAAATGTCAAAGAGATGCATGGACGACTTTCCAATATCGTTTACAAATCAAAAGCTCTTGGAAAATCATACACAGAGTTGGAGATAGTCCGAAAAATCCTTAGAGTCCTTCCACGAAAATTTAAAGCAAAAGTGACTGTCATTCAAGAATCAAAAGATTTGAAACAAATGAAAGTCGAAGAACTCATCGGAAATCTCACCACTTATGAGCTAGAAATGAAATTCAAGGAAGAGCGTGAAGGAGGAGATAATCGAAAGAAATCAATAGCGCTCAAAGGAACTACCAAAAGTGATGATGATAACGATGAAGATGATGGAGCAGCAGAATTGGCGCTACTAATAAAGAAATTCAAAAAATGGAATTACAAATATGGAAATTCAGCTCGAATTCAAAAAGCGAAAAGCAGAATAGCCAAAGCACTAGACTACTCTGAAGAACAGAAGATCATCTGTCACAAGTGCAACCAACCCGGACACATCAAGCCCAATTGTCCTCAAAATCGATGCGACTTTGAAAAGAAACAGAAAAAGAAAAGTTTTGCAGCCACATGGAATACAAGTGATGAAGATGATCAAAATTCTAGCAGTGAGAGTGAGAAAGCAGATATGTGCCTTCAAGGGAATATAACTGATAGCGACGATGACGAGCCAAGCGAGGTATCAAAACTTACTCACTCTGAATTGCTTATATATTTTCATGAAATAAATGGCTGTTATGAACGACATAGGGAAAAATACGCCAAACTTGAATCTCAAAAGGATACTTTGATAGAATGCAATAAACAACTTGATCAACTAGTTAAAACCTATCAAAGTAGGATCCCTAAGTGTGATAAGTGTCCAACATTCGAAAAAGAAATTAAAAAATCAGAAATCAATATAAAATCACTTGAAAATGAAATTCTGATTTTAAAAGAGAATGAAAACACTAGGAGAGAGAATTCTATTAAAAAGTGCACATAGTTGTTAAACGAAAATGAATCTCTCAAAACACAAGTCCAACAATTGTCAACGACTTTAGATAAATTTTCAAAAAGTGAAAAATCGTTGAATATGCTATTAGGAAAGCAAACTGTTAATTCGGTTAGACAAGGACTTGGATATAACAGTTCGAAAATTGTTGAAAGCAATATTAGTCAAATTAATTTCATGTGCACGATTTGTAGAAAATATGGACACAGTCACAATAATTGTTGGTATAGACCCAAACATGTGAAAACTATACCGATTTGGGTTCCAAAAGGCACAAATATAAAATCTCTCAAAGTTAAACAAATTTGGGTGCCGAAGGGAACAATTATAAACAGTTTTGGGTCTACACAAAATTATTTTTCAAAATTTTCTGCCACTAACAACCATGGACCTATAAAAACAAATAGGTCACATAAATCTTTTCCCGTGTAGGTGTGGTGGCAGGCTAAGGAACAACAATAGCGTTTTCTGGTTTTTGGCTGTTCCAGAAACACAACGGGCGATAAAGCAAAGTTCCTTAGCCTAGTATAAAGGTGACAGTATCACAACGGACAACAACGGAAAATATCGTAAAGGTAAAACAGGTAAAGGTATATTTATTTGTACGATATATTAAATGTGATAATCTGCACCATATTCTGAATTAAAATCAGCCAATATTGATTTGATGAAAAGATGATGATTTTGTTTCTGACTTATTCAACATAGTTGGCCAATTATATTTTATATGCCAAAAACACTACAAATTCTTGAAATACTTCATACAGATTAAATTGGAAAAACGATGGTGTTTTGGTATTAGGAAATTCATTGATTGTTGATAATCCATTTGGCTAACTCTTTATTCACGGTTTTTGAGTATTTACACGGCTTCATTTCAAATTCAAGAGAATGTTATTTAAAATGCTGTTAAAATTAAGTTTGAAATTTTTGGTGCACACTTCATGTTTTGGTCTATAAAATTCAATTGATGATAATTTTGAGTGAAAGAGAAATTCAGATGCAGATTACACTGGTAATCTAGTTGATAGAAAAATTACTAGTGAAACGTGATTTTTGTTAAGACATTTAATAACTGCATCGTTTTTCATAGAAAATATCTGCATATTCGTCATTTCAAATAATTTTCAAATAGCAGAAAATTTTCTTTTAAAAACCCCCTGGAGAAAATCATTTTTGACCATATTTTCAGATTAGTCATTTTTGAAAAATTAATTTCATAATTATTTTTGAATTTGATTTTAAATGACCATTATGACTAATCTGACTCCCAAATGATTATCGAAAAGAAAAATAGTGATTGAAAAAGTGATGAGCGTTGATATTGATTATATATTATAACTCGAGACGGTATAATCAATAAATTTCTTTAGAAATTTAAACAAGTGTTATAAAACTGTTTGTTGGTAAAAATTCCATGACCATCTCTATATCTATCATATTTCTAACGACCATCACTCATCAAAATTCTATATAGTTTGTCAATATGTGGTACTTTAAACAGGAATCGTTCGTTTTTCATTTTTCACATTTTTTTTTAAAAAAAAAGGTAATAATAATAATAATAAATACCAAAGTATTCACTCTCATTTAAAAGTCCTCACGGTTATGCATGGGTGAATTACTTGGAATTTGTTATGTGCTTTAATGCTCATTTAAAAGTCCTCACGGTTATGCATGTATGGAACGCATATCAAAAGTTGATTTGTAAAATAAACAAGTTGATTCTAATCCCATTTAAAAGTCCTCACGGTTATGCGTGGTTAGAAGATACTTGAATTCATTTTTTTTAAAATAAAATTGGAATACTACTAATCTTATTTAAAAGTCCTAACGGATATGCATGGTTAGTAGATATTCAAATTCCTGATATAAATATGCCACAAATAGACACAACTGTATGCTTTTATATGATGATATCATTCCTATCATTCTAAAAGTGGAATATGCGCCTAACAAAATATTTATGATTTTTGTTTGATTTTTTATTGAAATTTAATATTTATATTCAATTGAGTTTTAATGTTGGTTAATATCGATAACTTTATCTCTATTTTTCTCTAACACTATTATTCTTTTGCTGATAACAAAAGGGGGAGAGAAAAGTTAAGATTTTGTCAAATAGAATCAAGCAAAGGTCAAATAATTTTCCATTTGCATGTAGGCTCATTTATATATTTCTATTTGTATGCATATATGTAGGGGGAGCTTTGTGTAGAGAGGAAGCATTTAAATAGGGGGAGCAATTAGGATATATCTATGATCAAATACATTTAACATATTCAAAATCTTAAATATATGTTTGTTATCATCAAAAGGGGGAGATTGTTGAATATATGCGTATATGATTTTTGTTTGATGATAATAAACATATATACATTCGTTTAAATGTATTTGATAATATACTATTTATTTTCACAGATTAAATAAATATTGGTTGAATAAAATAAATAACACGGAATTTGAATTCAAACGAATATTTTATTCAAATAAATATTTATTACAACTTTGAATAGTACAATTTCAAGCTCTCACTATAACTATACAACTTTGATTACAATTACATCACATTACATATTTACAGTTCACCTCACTACATATCACTCACACTCGTATTTATCTTCAACTGCATTCCAGTTTGAATCCAGCATCTGAGAAATCTGCAAAAATATAAACTAACGCAGTAAAATTGAAAAAGAAATATTTTTGCAATATAAAATAAAATATGGTTTTTAAAAATATGATTTGCCTCATTTATTTGGGTTGTTCGTCATAATTTAAATTTGAATTCATCATACACGAACAACTTGTGACATACACAGTGTATTACTGTATATGCCACAAGGCCGTGCACACTGATATATACACTTGATCGATTTACAGGGACAGGTGAGCACAGGTCAAACCCAAATGAAAAGCCGGGTTCAACTCACGTGCAGTATATTCAAAATTACGACACGAGCACAAGGTCAAACCCGAGTTTTGAAACTGGATTCAACACAAGGCAACATGACCGAAGGCATAGCAACTGCATAGCGACTGCAGCAGTGACAAGTGCAATTCGAACCAACATGACAGCAATGCACCAATGCAAAATGGAGTGAATGCAACATGATAAACAACCAAAGTGCAACAATGTGCACAGTTCAGACAGGCAGTAGTGAAGTGACTCAAGTAAAATGCAAACCCAAACCATCAAGCCAACACTGCAAGTCCCAACCAATGAATGAACATACATATATGGAACAAAACTACAGAATGCAAATGAACTCGACCAAGTACACAAGTGCTACAAGCAGCAATGTGCAAGTGCAGGTGAACAAATATGTATATACCAGTGATGCAAGCTAGGAAGCAATGAACAGAGTAACCAAAATCATCATTGCAATACACAGTATGAACAGAACACAACAGCAACAGTGAAGTTCAACATTATCAGAGAGCATATGGAAGGGCCAGGCCGAAACGAATTGCAACAACACCAATGCAAGTAACTCATGCAACAAGACCAAACAACCAAAAAAAAGGGACAGGCTATCAGGTGCAAACAAAAGACACAGTGCAGACTCGACAATGTTCACAATGCATATTCAAATGCCTATACTACATGAAATACATGGAGACAAAGCAACTGCCACAAGACGACAATGCAGTATATACATGAATACAATTATAGGCAGCAAGTCAGTGGCAAGACACAAACTGCAGTGGACAGACCAGAGTGCAACAGGTACAAACAACAGTGAGTACACTCTAATGCAAACTGCCTCAAAAATGAATACAACATGAAGCACTGCTACTCAAGGCAACTAGGAATGAACAGAATCACAAGGCATACATAAGCAACATATATGCACCAGTAAACCAATGAACCAACACAAGCATGAAACCAGTCAACGCCGAGACTAAACTAATCAGTGACATCGAAACAATGCAGTAAGGCCAGAGGTGAAAACAATACAACACTGAAGTGATGCATCCAGTACCTAACAGAGAAGATGGCCAGAGACAAAGACTACGAGATGGACGAAATCAATTTCAAAAATCAAGTGCATATCATTATTCTTTGAAATAGTCAAAGTCAGAAACAATCAAGTCATGGTCATCACGGAAATGAATTAAAGCCGTGACCACCAAGCAATGAATATACAGGAATTGAAAAGGTCAGAAAACATCTCAATCATCGAAACAAAATCAAGTGGCCGAGGTGAATAATATCGACAAATTCAAACACGAATATACGAATGAAAACTCAGGGGATCGAACCCTATAAAAACCAAACTATCATCATCGGCATAGATCAAGGAGTTCGCAAAACAGAAATCAAGCAATTGCAAGCAATAAAAAGAACATACCAATTCGAACACGAACTCCATCGAAGCAGCCGCATAAGCAACGAGGAATCAATCGATCAAGGCGACACGCAAAACATCACTGGATCGATCGAATTAAAGCCGGCGACTTCAAGCCCTAATTTCCAGAGCAGAGAGAACGAAAGCCCCAATTTTACAAGCCCTAATCTCAGAAAGAAGAAAACAACGGCCGGCATTATGCTCAAGCAAAAAAAGGAACCAGGCCGATAAAATAAAAAGGAGAAAGGGGACGCAAAGTTTTAATTAGTGGGCCGATTCTAATAATATTATTTTGGGCTTACTTGTTTTAAATTAGGGTTATTTTGTTTAAATTGTTTTAATTGTATTTTCTTTTTAAACCGTTTATTTTTCTAGTCGTGTGACTAGGGGACAAGCTACGTGGCGTAGCTTGAGAATTCGCAACTCGGTAGTTGAGTTGTGGCAGGGTTTTGAGCGTAGAGTTAGATTAGTCAATAGCGGGTATAGCGAGTTTACGTGTGTAAGCGAGGGACTATCTAATTTCTAGTAGAAACCTTGGGGGCAGCACGTAGGCAGGGTTTTGCCGAAGCTGGGTAAATTCTGTGTTGTTCTGTTTTATTCTGTTATTTATATTCTGCGATATCTGTGCTGCTATTCTGTGATCTGAATTGAAATTAATTAATAAGCTTCCGCGATTAATTTTTATAATTTATACTATCACCCTATTCACCCCCCCTCTAGGGTGTAATCGATCCTACAATAAACTCCATCTACCGGCCACTGCAAAAATCCACCCTGTCTTTCATGTATCTCATTTGAAGAAGAAGGTAGGAAGTTCTGTTATTGTGCAATATGATGTTCCTAGTTTTATGGAAGAGATTGTAGAATAGCCAGAGTATATAATTGATAGAAGAATAATACCCAGAAATAATGAAGCCGTAGTTCAAATTTTGATTAAATGGAAGGAGAAATCTGTAGAAGAAGCTACCTGGGAAGATTATTGGCCAATGATAAAAAAATTCCCTACATTAGACCTTGGGACAAGGTCACTTCTTGAAGTAGGGGAGATGTAACAACAGAGGAATGTTAGCACCGGTTTTCGAAGAGAAAGGAGGTCATCTGCTTTAGGAGAGTGATGAAAGTAAGGAGGAGGATGACGCTTGTGCATGGGAATGATGGAATGAAATAGTTGGCACATGTGCACGTGCACAACTGAAATACATAGGATGTTGATATGTGAATTGTTGCAGTAATACCACTTTGTTAGTTTGAATCTTTTATATTGTATTGGGTCGTAATTGATGTTTGGGCTGGAGTAGGCAAAGAGTTTGTGATAATTCTTTGATGTATATATATAAAGAGGTGATTTTGTAACTGATGTATGAAGAAACTCAGAAATAAATTTGCTTTACATTTTATATTGATGCTGTTGCCATTAGTGATACTTGTTTTCTTTAATCTTTTCATATTTCTCATTTCTGTGCTTATACCTATATGCTTCATTCTTGTTAAATCATATCTGCTCAGATAAGTATTGTTCTCTGCATACTGCATGTATCAGTTTTCAGATATTTGCTCATATCTGTTTTGACCCTATCTGTTCTTGCCTATAATATACTGATTAGCATACTTCTGTTATTAATTGCTTCAGAATCTTGATGCATCATTTCTTTTGTCTGTTAATTGATTACTGTTATTCAATTACAACTTAGTTCTTGTATAGTTTATATACCAGTCTTGTAATTTGTGATTCTGTGCTTATGTTCCAATTGCATGAAAACACTGTAAACTTGAATCTTTGTTTCAGATCCTTGTCAATATTTCATTCTTGGTTATAATTTGAGTATCATAGATAATTCTCGATCTTTCTTATACTATATATCTCTGTTATTGAATCTGATACTTAATATTTCTCTTGATCTATAATTTATTGTCTTGGTTATCTTCATAAATCAATATTTCTTTGTTCTCTTATAATTGTCAGTTGCCTATTTTGATATATTTCAGTAGTCTATAATCTTTTCTGTGATTGGAAAATTTGAAGTTGTGACCTCTGTTATAATCCAATTCATCACTTTCTTGTTATATTGAGTTGCTGTCACACTTTTTGGTAATAAAGTGTCATTTGCAAGAGTATTTTCTTGCATTTGGATTGGTACTTGCAAAACTGTCTGATTACATTTCTCTACCCAGTGTTCCTTTGAATTGAACCATGGGTTCTTGACCCATATTCACATACTGATCTGTTTCTTTTCAAGTATAAACCCAAGTTGATAGTTCTTGATTCAATTTTATCACTGCAATACAACTCATCTTCAAATCATAAACTCTCTGTTGTGTACATATAACTTGTGCATAGTTTCTTGCTTCAGTGTGCATTTTTGTTCAGTTTCTTCTTCCTTCTCACTTATTAATTCCACCACTTCATCAAACACATTATTCATCACTAGTAAATTCACCTTTTCATCATGAATAAGGAACCAAAACCACCATGCTCTTCCATTCTTCCACACGAGCTCCTCCATGCCCCAATCCTGAATCCAACCTCTGTTTCACCAACCATCGCCTCAATCGAACCCGAATCTGAACCCTAGCCATATACCTTAAAATGACAATCTCAGCCAACTCCATCACTCACCAAATCAAGACTACAGAATCTAAGCTCTCGACCATAGGAACACATTGGACCTGGGCTTATATTATTTATTGAGTAAATCAATAGATTTTTATTTTTGAAGATGGGTATTTATTTATGTTTACTGTTAATAGAGGAAAAGTATTAAAGTAGACAGAAAACACAAAAGTGAATGTGTTGTACAATCTAAGTGTTGACATATAGTTTATTTTGCATATTCTGGTGCGTCATCATACAGAACTTTGTTCGTGTACGAAACGCGGATGATACAACAAAAATAATATCGTGCACAAAAGTGCGATACTATCTCAAAATAAGAACAATACACACTGGTTATTTTATTCTACGAAATCTCAAAAATATCATCGTTTGTCCAAATATCGTCAAACAACGATTTAAAAGTTTGAAATAAAATTCTTATATATAAATTCAATTTACTTATCTTTAAAAAATAATGGTTATTAAATATTTAAAATTAAAATAATAAAATTCTGGGATGTAACAAACAATTTTTGTTGAACTTATTGTTTGCTCTTTCCTTGATACCAAGTCCTAAAACCTAAAATTTTCATATCTTTCACCTATAGAATTGATGCTGTAGAATGATATTTTGAAGGCAGGCCTTATTTTATTAAGGGGCTCTGTACGATAAGCCATATTACTAATTAAAATGAACAAAACACCCCTACCGAATAATTTATATAAATTAGGTCTCTACACATGCATTTCTTTACATGTGGCTGTCATTCTCACTCTTATTTAAAATCTGCACCAATTAATTATCAAATTTTAAAACGAAATAATTTTTCTAGAAATATCGAATTAATAAACCGATTTCAACATTAAATTACAAATTTTATTATCTTTCTAATGGTATGCATTATGAATATGTAAATATCAAAATTTCAAAACTCTTTCATTTCCAATTCAAGTATTAGAAAATTCGCATTATTACAATGCAATTTTTAACTACATTCTGAAATGTAGTTCAAAACAGCATTATAGTAATGCAATTTTTAACTGCTTTTTTACATATGCAGTTAAAAATACACTATTTAACTGCAGTTTTTAACTCCATGCGTGAAGTGCAGTTAAAAACAACATTACAATAATGCAGTTTTTAAGTAAATTTCACATATGCAGAAAAAAATTGGAACAATTAATGCGCTTTTCAAGTGCATTTGTGAAATGTAGTAAAAATTACATTTGTTAGATGCATTTTTTAACTTTATTGGTAAAATGCAGTTAAAAATTACGCTTAACAATAATAGTTTTCAACTGCATTCAAAATGCTGTTAAAAACTGTTGCTGTTAATAGAAGTTTTTAATCGCATTTAAAAAATGCTGGTAAAGACTGCATTTAACAGCAACGGTTGTTAACTGCATCCGTAAATACAATAAAAGATTGTACAGTGAAATCAGTCAAGACTGCTACTGTTGAGTGCAGTCTTTAGCTGCATTTACTAAATGCACTTAAAAATCGCTATTAACAGCAGCAGTTTTTAATTGCATTTGTGAAATGCAGTAAAAAACTGATGCTGTGAAGTGCAGTCTTTAGCTGCATTTTGTAAATGCCCTTAAAACCTGCTATAAATAGTAGTGGACTTTAATCGCATTTGCATTAACTTTTAACTGCTGTAGTTTATAGCAGTTTTTAACTGTATTTATGAATGCAGTTAAAGAATGCACTTTACAGTAGCAATTTTTAACTGCATTTCATAAATATAGTTAAAGACTGCTCTTAATAGTAGCAGGTTTTAACTACATTTCACAAATGCAGTTAAAAACTACGCTCACTGCTGCCGTTAAACGCACTTTCTGACTGCATTTATGAAATACATATTTTAGCTACACTTCATAAGTGTAGTTTTTAACTATATTACTAAAATGCAGTTAACTGCTATGTAATATTATGATTTTTAAAATTTTATTTTTACATACCAACGGATATCATTGGAAAGTTTATTAAATCCGTGATTTAATGATGAAAACGATTCTTAAATCCGATTAATCTGTAATAAGTTATCACATTTAAAGATTGAAGTTTAATGAGTTGGCGAATGCTATAAACTGTCAGATGTGATGTTAGAGGAATATTGACCTAATTTAAATAATTAGTGGATGAGGGGCCCGCTTTAGACTTCAATTATGAAATAGGGACCCGAGATTAATATTTGATTTTATTAATTGATGTTATACATTTGTCGCTTTTTTCACTTGCTTCCAACGTCATTGCAACTTTCTTTTAAGACTCGATGGTATTCTAGAAAAAAGGTGGCAAAAACGAAGTGGGCAGCACTTTATTATTCATCCACTTCCAATAGTCTGAATTTGTAAAAACTTCATAAATTAGCTACAAACATAAAATTTATTCGTTGATATATATACTATGTAACTTTGTATATATTTATTACTTAGTAACTAAATGGAAAATCATAGTTTCCTTGGCCCTAAAGTTTTAATACCGTCACTTCCTTCTGACCGTCACTTCGACAAATTCTCACTAATGGGGACTAGGGCAGAGGAGCAGCCCCCTTTATTTCCTTCTTCGTTTCTAATCCTTTCAATCCCTCTACTCTACATCTATTGCTGCTCATCTGCTTCTAGCTTTCCTCACTACTGTCTATTTGTTGATGGCTCCACTCTCAAACCCCTTCCTTATTTTCCAGATCTGACCCTTACCCTTCGGCCTCTGATTCTCTTTGCTGATGATTCGCCCATGTCTGAAACCTCCAGATTTCCTACTCCCGCTCGAATGACAACGTGGTTTGCTGCCTTAGTGACTGATTTCAGCGTTTGGCAGGTTTGCAGCCGTGGTTGTCGTCTCGATTCTCTGGTGAGCTATCTCGGTTCTGGTTGTGTGTTTTCTGCGTCTGGTTTTGAATCCGCATCGTTTGTTGTGAATTTTGTTGGATCTGATTTTGGGGTTCTGAGTGGATTTTGGCTTCTCTTCGCGGGAGCTTCTCCTCAGCTCTGCTACACTTCCGCTGCCTCGCTCGGTGGCGATAGCATTGCTATGACCGGATTGTGTGTTCGGTGGTTGTGTGGTTCTGTTGTTCTTGGATCCTGCTAGTTTGCTTTGCTCGATGTCATCTTCTTTTGCTACTGCCAGCTCCATTTTGCTCCTGTATGTTTTCTTCTGGTTGTGATGATAATCTTTGTTTGCCTCGAGGCTGCTGTGCTTTGCCTCTTGTGATCGTGTTCATGTGCAATTGTTCAATGTCATCTGCTTGCTGTTGCTGGCTTGTTATGTGCTATGTCAGTGTCTTATGTTATGGTTTGCTATGGAAATTTTAAGGTCTTTGTAATTGTATTTGCCTTTTGGTTATCTGTAGTTATGATTGCTCCCTGCGTGGTGCATATGCTACTAGCTGTCTAGATATGTTGTCTAGCGCCTATTCTCTAAGCTTGTTAGTTTTAGTGGTCGCTTCTCATTGTAGCATAGGTGCCCTGCCTATCTCCTGTTCCTTGTATTTTTTTTATTATGTTTGTTGTAATAATAAGTGGATGGTCCACTTTAAAAACCGGCTAGCCTTGCCCCAAAAAAAAAACTAAATGGAAAATCCATTATTGCTGGATTATCACATGATGCATTGCAAAATACAGGCTTTAACTTATTAAGTAATAGTAAAGAAGAAGAAGTTTATGTTTTATTATTAATTCTATGAATTTCCTCTACTCTCCTTTGTTCTCTCTAAATATATTATTTTCAGATCTCTTCAATTTGCTATTATAATTATAATTCTTACAATGTTTCTACGGCTTCTCTTTTCTATTATTTTATATTTAAATACAAACATTTAATGATTTTTTCAATTATTTGCAGATTTCTATTATTTTCTTATTTTACATTTAAGTCTATGTTTTAAAATTAATTAGATGACAGTAAATTTAAACTTTTAAACAATTACAATTAACAAATATTCACCAATTAATCTAATAAATTCTTAAAGAATGGTAATTCAATATGAGCACTTTAGGACACACAGTGTTTAGCGAAGGTAAATAACCATATTCATATTGACAAAAATGATATAACTAATTTTTCATTGAAGTCCATATAGTTTAAAATTTTCATGATCATATACAAATTTTTACGATGTTCTACTAACTTTCTACTCTGTCATCTTACATTTAGCATTTTAATGGTTTTTACAAATATTTACGGGTTTATCCTAAGGTTTTTTATATTGTTTTACATTAAAGTCCATATATATTTGAATTAATTAAGCGATCTTAAATTTAAACTTTTTATATAAATCCAACTAACAAATATTCATTAATTGATCTATTAAATCATAGAAAATGACAATTCAACGTGTATAACATATTCTTATCAATAAAAATGGAGAAACTTTTTTCATTCAAGTCTGTATGACTCTGAACTTTTACAATTATATACAAAAATTTATTAAATATTATCACATTATTCAACATTTAACTTCACAAAGTTTCTTTCTTTCTAAAATTAGCATTTTAATATAAATAAATATATACATAATTCCTTTCTAAAGTTGGTATTTCATTGCCAAAAAATATATACATGATCTTTACTTTCTAAAATTGGTATATCATTACAAACATATATAACATTTTTTTCCTTTTCAAATTTGGTATATCAATGGGGTCTTGGTCAGTAATAAAATCTATTTTTGTAAAGAATGACATTGAAATTGATGATAAGTGGTGAATGTTTGTAATCTACGATGTTGAAAAATAATAATAAAAAATTTCAGTAAGAATGATTTGTAAAAAAAAAACATTTTGACTGCTTATATTCATAATTTATGATAATCAATGGATAAATATTATATTATATTTTGGTTATAAATATTTTTATTTTGTATTTTATTATTTTTTGAAAATAAATGTTAAATGTTTCTTTAATTAATTTTATAAATTAAAATTATCGAGGTGTGATATAGGATTAAGAATTAATTTGTTATAATTGAAATGACAATGTGATTTGTGATGTTATAGGTTTTATTTTCACTTAATATTTTTTAATAGTTAAATAAATTTTTTGTTTATTACTTTGATAATATTATATACTTATTTTTAACAAAACTATGCTATAAAAATTTTAAATGCATATAAATATGTTGATGCATTAACATCACACTTCAGATTTTAGGTATTTTCACTAATTCTCAGGTAATATTTGAAACTCAGCCAAGTCTGTGCAATTAAAGTTCCGTTAAACCGTAAAAAATCCCCGCTATAGCATATAGCATTCCTAAAACGATACGCTATTTCAATTTAGCGCTATTAAACAGTAAATTAGCTTTAAACCTGTTATTTTCTGCTACATCCGCTAATTCAAGGCTTTTTGGCATCCGCTTTAACAACAATAGCATACAAAGTTTTTTTACCAGTTCTTTTTAAACCAAATCAACCAAATTAGGGTAAAAAATTAATTTTAAGGGATAAATGCACAAAATAAGTTAGAAATCTAACGTATTCACTAAATCTAGTCTGCATAAATCATGATATTCTTTTGTTTGATTATATAAGATTAAAAATTCTTCTTTTTTCCTACATAAATTATGTAAGAATGAGAATAAGTTAACTTTAAATATTTGATTTTGTATTTAATAAAGATTTTTGCACCTCCGCTATATCCCGGCTTTATCCCGCTATAACTTTTACACCTCCACCACTATGTAACCGCTAAGCTTTTTAACCACATAGATCTATGTAATGTTTATCTTTTAGCCAAATACATCAAAAGCTTAATGTCAATTTCAAAATCTATTTACATGAATATTTATCTATAAAACTTTATAAAAATATTAATTTCAAAATTAAGTAAAAGTACTAATTTCTTTTTATTTGCTTAACAAATATTGAATCCTGAAAAATAATAAATTTATATATAACTCATTTTCATCTACAAAATTATAATTTAATTGTATTTAGAAGTACGTAAATCTTATAACAACAATTATACACCTAGAAATATACAAAGTTCAATTTCTAACTCAATATCTTAAGAAATTCACCACATATTACATGATTAATCTTATTCTTCAAAATTATTTATATCATTGTTTTTCAATCACATACTGTGTACAACGCATGAGTTACATACTAGTTATATACGATAGAGAAAGAACTTGGTTCTATTACATGCCATGTGTTGAGGATTTTTCCAATAGATTACGAATGTGAAAATAGTTTTCAAGTTGCTTTTGTAACTTCATTTTTTAGCAACAACCCGATTTTCGATTCGAAGATATCAAATAAGTTAATAAGTCATAACTAAAGTATTATTTGTTTATTCATTTGATTAAGACTTATTTCAGTTTTTCACTTTAGTTTAATTAGGATTTCTACTTTTCTATCTGAATGTTTATACCATTTAATATTTACATACACAAAAACAACTTTCAAGTAACATATTCATATCAGAGCCGATGGTTCGAGGGGACTAATATTATGCATCATTGACCTAAGTATGCCATAGTATGTGGCTCGAGCTCGGGATTCTCATTAAGGTGGAGTTATGTGTTAAAAAAAGAACTACTCCATCCGTGCAAAAGAGGACTCTTTATAAAAATAGTTTGGTCGAACTACTGAGCAGTGGGAGCGATCTAATTTAAACAGCTGGGAGGTTTAGCGACCTTATCCAAGTGTTTGAGGACTCTGTATAATCTCAAGTTGAATTGAGAAAAATGCTCGTCAAGGTGGATATCTGGTTAGTGTATGGTTCACATTATATTAAGAGTGGGTGTGTTTTTTGGATTATAATTAGTCCTACATCGTAAGATATCCTAAAAATGATGGGCACATATATGAGATTGGTAGCAAGTAACAATAAGGGATGCCTTTTGTTATAATAAATGTTGTCATGAACTTATATGTGCTCTTAAGGGATGTAGGAATATCCACTCTGTAACGACCCGTATTTTTACGTGTCGATAAATCGTAGAATTTACAGGTTGTTAGTGTTGTTTGTGTTGCTTCTAGCTTGAGTCGTTTAGGAGTTGACCCGAGTGCAAGTGATGAGTCGTGACCGACTCATAGGCATAGCTAAGTTAGGTGATGAGTCGTGACCGACTCATAGGGACCGACTCAAGGGGTTTAGGCGACTTAAGGATATGACCGACTCATAATGACCGACCTAATTGGAGTTAGCTTCATAAGATGGTGACCGACTCACGAGATAGCGGTTTAAGGGTTGGTGACCGACTTAAGAAAAACCGACTTAGGGCTTAGGTCGTGGGTAGTTGAGTCGGTGAGGCCATGGGTCGTGAGTCGTTTGACCGAGTTAGGGATAGGTTGAGTCGTTTGTGTCATAGTTAAATCGTGACCGACTTATGTTGAGTCGGCTAGGACTTAGGTCGGCCATAAGGCTGTGTTGTTAGGTCGTTTGCAACTGAGTCGGTAGGCACGACTTAACGATGAGTCGTAAGTCGTTAGGCAGCTTGGTGTTGAGTCGTTGATTAGTTAGGTCGGCTCTGGTATTAAGTCGTAGGTCGGCAGGGTTGTTGAGTCGTGTGAGTGGCTTATGGTAAGTCAGCATGTGGATGAGTCGGGGACGACTCAGGAGTTGGGTCGGCGACGACCTAAGAGCGACGACTCATGGTTGATTCAGCCTATAAATAGAGGGGTTTGGCTCACTTTTTGGCACCGGTTTTTGAAGCGACGAAGTGCTGCCATTTTGAAGACTCGACTACAACATTTCTTCATCTTCTTTTCTCCATTCCAATCTAATTCTAACATCCATCCAAGATCGAAGATCGAGATCGAAGATCCAAGTGCCAAAGTTGAAGATCTTCATCCGTTCGAGCTAGAATTCATCGATTGGAGCGAGATATTGCCGGATCAAACCTTGATCTTCGCTGTCCAGATCTGAAGTGTGTAGTTTTTGTAGTGTTTGGGTGATTTGGTGAGTGGTAGTTATCTCTCACGCGGATCCAAAGGAGTATATTGGATTGGTGGCTTGTTTGAGTGTTAAAGTTAGAGATTTCATGCATTTTTCTTAGATCCGAGTCTAGATCCATTGTTTCCAAAGATGTTTACTTATGCAAGTTTATTTAACAAGTATTAGAGACAAAACCCATGTTTTATATTTGATAGATCTATGCTAAAAACCATGATTTCACATATGTTGGACTTTTGCTCGTTTATTTACGAAATTGCCATTATAGTTGATATTGCTTAAATTGCTTAATAGATCTTGTTTGAATGATTGATTATTTGAATGTATGATTGATTTGATTGTTTCCAAGTTAGCTAGTAGTTGATTTGGAACAAGATGATGAAAGAGGATTCAAAAGCTATGGAAGAAGGCTCTTGAATGGTGAAAGCTGCTTAAGGCATATGTAGCGGATGTTGAAGCTCATATGTATAGATTGGATGATGTTGAGATGGGACTTTGCCATGATTTGATGAGGCAAACCATGTTGTTGAGTTGAGACTTTGCTTTGATGCGATGAAGCGAAGTATGATGTGAGTCTTGGCTTAATCCAAGCAGGGATCATTCCAAGCATGTTGATAACTTGAAGAGTAGTTCAAGTTGGTTGATAATGGATTGTTCAAGAGGTAGCTTGAGCTTGTATGAGGATAGTCGTCAAGAAGGATGGCTAGGAGGCTTGGATCTCGTCGTTGTTGAAGGTTCTAGCATGCTCAAAAGCAAGAGTACATGGGGCGCCCATAACGACTACAGGTAGGTAGTCGGGACACCCAAAAGACTACAGGTAGGTAGTTGAGTACTCTGGGCAAAGTAGATAAGTCCTAGGCACAAGGCAGTGTGCGGAGTTATGGTTAGAACCGGGGTTACCATTAGCCCTTGACAGATGGTCATTCAACTAACGGTGAAATCGAGGCAAGGATAACAGTGATAGCCAGAGTCATGGATGTTTGGTTGTATTATCATTCGGCTTCAAGAGCGGTGTTTTCTGGGTGCTCATCTGATCTTGGTTTAGGCCTTGGGGGTTTGTATTTGGAAAACATCGTCCTTGACTCGAGTGGTATTCGCTTTACCTTAATTGTCTATGTTGTTATGCTTGCTTCTCCTTAGTGTATGTCTGGGGCTATCACTGTAGAAAGAGGTGGAGTGGGATGGTTTGGTTCCTATTCCTTTTATCCTTTATGCTCTTTTGGTATGCTTGATAGTTGATTTACTGCTCACTAAGACTTTGTCTGACTCAAGGTTTTATGTCTCCTCTTATTACCTTGGGCTGTTCATCCATGTCGGGATGGGCAGACTAGGTAGCAGGTGACAGGTGCTGTGCTAGGAGTTCTACGCTAAAGATGACGAAGACGAGCAGGAGGCTTTGCATATTAGTTTTCTTACTATATGTACTGGGTATCCGCTGCTGTATTTGGTTGAGTGATTTGTAGTGAGGCTTTCATGTATGGATTTGAGTAGATGATTGTATGAAACTACTGTGATGCTTATATGATGATGTTCTGTTCTATGGAGCTTCACTATATTATATTTCTCTATTGTATTTTATCCATGCGCTGTGAGTTATGCGATAGAAGATTCTTCTGTTTTGTTTTACCCAGACTATCGTCCATGGCTGCCTGGCACACCTTTCAGCGCATTATTTCCTTGTTTTGGTGCGGAAGTCATGGACGGTCGTCACATTTGGTATCAGAGCTTTGGTTAATCGATTTTAGCCAACGCTCGCTGATGTAACTACGTAAGAGAGACGTAATTGTAATTTGATGGATGATTACTATATATAATATAGTAGTTTAGAAGGGTTTGAACTCCTTATGCAGTTGTTTCTTAAGGTGTTCTAATCATTCTTATTTACAGATATTAAGGATGAGTCGAAGTGAGAGACAAGCTGCGAGGGGTAGCCGTGATGCTAGGGAAGCTGTTGATTATGCTCCTATGTTTGAGGCCATGATGACTTCAATCATGAGGAGAATACCAGCTTCAGGATCATCTGTGGATGTGGGAGTTCAAGTCCAAGCTCCGAGACCGGTGGATTTTGCCAAGCTTTGCAAGGATTATACTGCTCTTGGAGGGAAAGTTTTCTTGGGGACGGAGTCGACTATTGAAGTGCAGAGATGGATTGATGCTTGTCGAAGGATCTTTGGTGACTTAGGGATTGAGGATGCAACTAAGAGGAAGCTTGCATCGAGACAGCTTCAGGGAAGAGCTGTTGATTGGTGGAATTCTATCACTATAGATACCCCAGAAGAAGAGATTACTTGGGAGCAATTCCAAGTTAGATTTGAAGCTAAGTTCATCTCTACTGCTCAGAAATCGGTCTTGTTTAAGAGGTTTGTGGAGCTCAAGCAGGGTGGGAGGCCTGTTCTTGAGTATATTTCTGAGTTCGAAGCTTTGTCTAAGTATGCCAGATCATATACTGATTCTCCCTACCAGAAGAATGAAAAGTTTGTGACTGGTCTGGATGCTTATCTTGGGAGGCAGTTAGTGGATCATCTGGACGATCCATTTGAGAAGCTTGTGGAAAAAGCTCTTAGGCATGAGAGTTTGTTTCCTAGGGAAAGTTCTGTCGTTTCTGTAACCAGGGAAGGATCTAAACCACAGCAGAGTGGCAATAAGAAGAGGAAACAACAGCAACAGAGGGGTAGGGATGGCCAGAAGAAGCCGAAGAGTGAAGTGACTTGCTATAACTGCCAGCAGAAGGGCCATCTTTACAAAGATTGTAAGAATCCCAAAGTGCCGGGAAAGTGTTACAACTGTGATAAGCTGGGACATATCAAGAAGGATTGTCCAGAACCGAGGAAAGATAGGCAGGTTGTGCAAGCCTATGCTTTGGGGGCTGTTCCATCGTCTTCGAAAGCTCCTACTGCTGAAGAGAAGGGGAAGAGTGTGGTTGTTCAAGGTACTCTTTCTATTTGTGGTGTTCCAGTTAGAGTGTTGTTTGATACTGGAGCGTCGCATTCTTTTGTTTGTGATGATTTGGTAAGCCGGTTAGGTATGAAACCGGATATTGTTGATAGGCCATTGGTTGTGACTAATCCGGTAGGGGGTTCGTCATGTTTGTGTATGTTATGTCGTGGTCTAGTTGTGTCGAGTCATGATTGCTCGTTTGTTTGTGATTGCTTTGTTCTGAACTTTGCGGGGTTCGGAATTATTTTGGGTATGGACTGGCTTAGGAAGTATGCGGCTAGGATTGATTGTGAGAGGCTTGAGGTGACAGTCGGGAATGTGGAAGGGCGAAAGGTTGTGATACGATGTAAGCATGAAGAAGGCGTCTTCATGAGCTTCATGTATTCGCTAGTTGTTCCACGGGATGGACTGTCATCGGTGCCTATTGTGAATGAGTTTGAGAATGTCTTTGAGGAAGTCAAAGGGTTGCCGCCGCATAGGGAGATCGAGTTTCGTATCGATCTAGTTGAGGGAGCCAGACCTGTTGTGATGCCTCTTAGGCGGATGGCACCGAGGGAGCAGCAAGAGCTGAAGGTGCAAGTTGATGACCTTTTGCGGAAAGGATTCATTCGGAGAAGTGTGTCCGAATGGGGTGCGCCCGTTGTGTTCGCAACCAAAACGGATGGATCGTTGAGGTTGTGTGTTGATTATCGTGAGCTGAATAAGGTGACTAGGAAGAACAAGTATCCATTGCCGAGAATAGATGACTTGTTTGATCAGCTTCACGAGGCTAAGGTGTTTTCTCAGATGGATTTGGCAACGGGATTTCACCAGTTGAGAGTGGCGAAGGATAGTGTGCCGAAGACTGCTTTCAGGACACCATCCGGGTTTTATGAGTGGCTGGTAATGCCGTTTGGGTTGACTAACGCGCCAGCATATTTTGTGGATCTTATGAATAGAGTGTTCAGAGATCAGTTGAATAAGTTCGTGCTTGTGTTCGTGGATGATATTTTGGTTTATTCCAGAACTGAGGAAGAGCACAAGACGCACTTGAGGATTGTTTTAGGAATCTTACGGAAACATCAGCTGAAGGCTAAGTTTTCGAAGTGTCACTTCTGGAAGAATGAAGTGAGGTTCTTAGGTCATGTTATTTCTGGAAATGGAATAGCGGTTGATCCCGCTAAGGTGGCAGCGATCCAGGATTGGGTTAGGCCTAAGAATGCATCTGATGTGAGAAGTTTTCTTGGATTAGCAGGATATTATCGTCGGTTTATCAAAGACTTTTCCAAGATAGCTGCACCGTTGACAGGATTGACGAAGAAGAACCAAGTGTTCAGATGGGATGATAAGTGTGAGCAAGCTTTCGTAATCCTGAAAGAGCGACTGACGAGCGCTCCTGTTTTGACTATTCCAAGTGGGAATGATGAGATGGTGGTTTACACCGATGCATGTGGCACTGGACTAGGAGCGGTGCTAATGCAGAAGCATAAAGTTGTTGCGTATGCTAGTCGACAACTAAAGCCGCATGAAAGGAATTATCCGACTCATGATTTGGAGTTAGCGGCGATTGTGTTTGCTTTGAAGATGTGGAGACACTATCTATTGGGAGTTAGATTCGAGCTGTTTACAGATCATAAGTCGTTGAAGTATCTGTTTTCCCAAAAGGATTTGAATCTTCGACAGCAAAGGTGGCTAGAGTTCTTAGCATCGTATGATTTTGGTATAGCCTATACTCCAGGGAAAGGTAACGCAGTGGCTGATGCGTTAAGTCGAAGACATGCAGGATTGGGAGCCATGTTTTCGGAATGGAAGAGTCTTGAGTATTTGGCTGGATTTGATTTCAGGCCTAGATGTGAATTGGAACCTGAGATGTTGGCAAACTTATCGATAAGGCCTACTCTTGTGGAAAGAATTGGCGAGAGGCAAAGGAGAGATGATAAGCTTATCAAGATTATCCGTGATTTGGAATCCGGATTGGATCCAGAAAAGGATAAAGGATTTGAAGTCGATCGAGAGGGTTGGCTTCGAAAGCAAGGGCGACTAGTTGTTCCCGATGTAGATGGATTGAGAGATGAAGTTCTGAGGGAGAGTCATCACTCGAAGTTGACAATTCATCCAGGTGGAAATAAGATGTATCGGGATATGAAGAGAACCTACTACTGGGAAGGTATGAAGAAGGATGTTGGAAATTTTATTTCCAAGTGTATGAATTGCCAGTTGGTGAAAGCTGAGCAGAAGAAGCCCAGTGGATTGCTTCAGCCATTAGAGGTTCCTACATGGAAGTGGGAGCAAGTGTCGATGGACTTTATCGATGGTCTACCTAGGACAAGAGCAGGGAATGAAGGGATTTGGGTCATAGTAGATCGTTTGACCAAGAGTGCAAGGTTCATTCCTGTTCAATCGACTAGGACTGCATCGAAGTTGGCTGAATTATATGTGAAGTGGATAGTTCGTTTCCATGGTGTTCCGAAGAGTATAGTGAGCGATCGAGATCCATTGTTCACTAGTAGATTTTGGAAGAGCTTCCAGGAAGTTTTGGGAACTGAGTTGTGTTTGAGTACAGCTTATCACCCTCAAACAGATGGTCAGACTGAGAGAGTCAACCGAGTTTTGGAAGATCTTCTTAGAGCATGTGTTTTGGACTTCGGAGGATCATGGGAAGATCACCTTCATTTGGTGGAGTTTGCTTATAATAACAGTTATCAGTCGAGTATCGGTATGGCACCATATGAGGCATTATATGGAAGACCGTGTAACTCTCCGACATGTTGGTTGGAAACTGGAGAAAAGCTGATACTTGGGCCAGAGATGATTCGACAGACTTCAGATTGTATAGAGATCATTCGGCAACGAATGAAGGCAGCCCAAGATCGTCAGAAAAGTTATGCCGATAATCGTCGTAAGGATTTGGAATTCGACGTAGGTGATATGGTTTTTGTGAAGATTTCTCCTCTGAAGAGTGTCATTAGATTCGGGAAGAAAGGAAAGTTAACTCCGAGATTTGTTGGACCATTCCCGATTATCGAGCGTATTGGAAAGCTCGCTTATAGATTGGAGTTACCGGAAAAGATGGCGGGTGTGCACAGTGTTTTTCATGTATCTTATCTACGGAAGTATATGCACGACCCAACTACGGTGGTTTCTGCTGATAGCTGTGAAGACTTGGAGGTTGATCCAGTTGTTTCGAGACCTCGTAAGCCGCTTCGTATTGTTGAAACCGATACGAAACAGCTTAGGAGGAAGACGATTACGTTGCTCAAGGTACAATGGAGTGATGATGTTAACGACTGTACGTGGGAGGAGGAAGAGAGGATGAAGGCAGCTCATCCCGAACTCTTCGAGGTATGGCCCTAAAGTGTCGTGACATCTCATGAATTTGTAGCTTGTTCTAAGTCTTAGAATTCTGCATGCTAGGTTAGAATTGGTTGCATGGATTGTTGATTGCCATGGATGATAGGCATGCGGAATAATTTTGATTGCTGTTGTTTGCTTGGAATTTCGGGGGCGAAATTCCTAAGGGGGAGAGAATGTAACGACCCGTATTTTTACGTGTCGATAAATCGTAGAATTTACAGGTTGTTAGTGTTGTTTGTGTTGCTTCTAGCTTGAGTCGTTTAGGAGTTGACCCGAGTGCAAGTGATGAGTCGTGACCGACTCATAGGCATAGCTAAGTTAGGTGATGAGTCGTGACCGACTCATAGGGACCGACTCAAGGGGTTTAGGCGACTTAAGGATATGACCGACTCATAATGACCGACCTAATTGGAGTTAGCTTCATAAGATGGTGACCGACTCACGAGATAGCGGTTTAAGGGTTGGTGACCGACTTAAGAAAAACCGACTTAGGGCTTAGGTCGTGGGTAGTTGAGTCGGTGAGGCCATGGGTCGTGAGTCGTTTGACCGAGTTAGGGATAGGTTGAGTCGTTTGTGTCATAGTTAAATCGTGACCGACTTATGTTGAGTCGGCTAGGACTTAGGTCGGCCATAAGGCTGTGTTGTTAGGTCGTTTGCAACTGAGTCGGTAGGCACGACTTAACGATGAGTCGTAAGTCGTTAGGCAGCTTGGTGTTGAGTCGTTGATTAGTTAGGTCGGCTCTGGTATTAAGTCGTAGGTCGGCAGGGTTGTTGAGTCGTGTGAGTGGCTTATGGTAAGTCAGCATGTGGATGAGTCGGGGACGACTCAGGAGTTGGGTCGGCGACGACCTAAGAGCGACGACTCATGGTTGATTCAGCCTATAAATAGAGGGGTTTGGCTCACTTTTTGGCACCGGTTTTTGAAGCGACGAAGTGCTGCCATTTTGAAGACTCGACTACAACATTTCTTCATCTTCTTTTCTCCATTCCAATCTAATTCTAACATCCATCCAAGATCGAAGATCGAGATCGAAGATCCAAGTGCCAAAGTTGAAGATCTTCATCCGTTCGAGCTAGAATTCATCGATTGGAGCGAGATATTGCCGGATCAAACCTTGATCTTCGCTGTCCAGATCTGAAGTGTGTAGTTTTTGTAGTGTTTGGGTGATTTGGTGAGTGGTAGTTATCTCTCACGCGGATCCAAAGGAGTATATTGGATTGGTGGCTTGTTTGAGTGTTAAAGTTAGAGATTTCATGCATTTTTCTTAGATCCGAGTCTAGATCCATTGTTTCCAAAGATGTTTACTTATGCAAGTTTATTTAACAAGTATTAGAGACAAAACCCATGTTTTATATTTGATAGATCTATGCTAAAAACCATGATTTCACATATGTTGGACTTTTGCTCGTTTATTTACGAAATTGCCATTATAGTTGATATTGCTTAAATTGCTTAATAGATCTTGTTTGAATGATTGATTATTTGAATGTATGATTGATTTGATTGTTTCCAAGTTAGCTAGTAGTTGATTTGGAACAAGATGATGAAAGAGGATTCAAAAGCTATGGAAGAAGGCTCTTGAATGGTGAAAGCTGCTTAAGGCATATGTAGCGGATGTTGAAGCTCATATGTATAGATTGGATGATGTTGAGATGGGACTTTGCCATGATTTGATGAGGCAAACCATGTTGTTGAGTTGAGACTTTGCTTTGATGCGATGAAGCGAAGTATGATGTGAGTCTTGGCTTAATCCAAGCAGGGATCATTCCAAGCATGTTGATAACTTGAAGAGTAGTTCAAGTTGGTTGATAATGGATTGTTCAAGAGGTAGCTTGAGCTTGTATGAGGATAGTCGTCAAGAAGGATGGCTAGGAGGCTTGGATCTCGTCGTTGTTGAAGGTTCTAGCATGCTCAAAAGCAAGAGTACATGGGGCGCCCATAACGACTACAGGTAGGTAGTCGGGACACCCAAAAGACTACAGGTAGGTAGTTGAGTACTCTGGGCAAAGTAGATAAGTCCTAGGCACAAGGCAGTGTGCGGAGTTATGGTTAGAACCGGGGTTACCATTAGCCCTTGACAGATGGTCATTCAACTAACGGTGAAATCGAGGCAAGGATAACAGTGATAGCCAGAGTCATGGATGTTTGGTTGTATTATCATTCGGCTTCAAGAGCGGTGTTTTCTGGGTGCTCATCTGATCTTGGTTTAGGCCTTGGGGGTTTGTATTTGGAAAACATCGTCCTTGACTCGAGTGGTATTCGCTTTACCTTAATTGTCTATGTTGTTATGCTTGCTTCTCCTTAGTGTATGTCTGGGGCTATCACTGTAGAAAGAGGTGGAGTGGGATGGTTTGGTTCCTATTCCTTTTATCCTTTATGCTCTTTTGGTATGCTTGATAGTTGATTTACTGCTCACTAAGACTTTGTCTGACTCAAGGTTTTATGTCTCCTCTTATTACCTTGGGCTGTTCATCCATGTCGGGATGGGCAGACTAGGTAGCAGGTGACAGGTGCTGTGCTAGGAGTTCTACGCTAAAGATGACGAAGACGAGCAGGAGGCTTTGCATATTAGTTTTCTTACTATATGTACTGGGTATCCGCTGCTGTATTTGGTTGAGTGATTTGTAGTGAGGCTTTCATGTATGGATTTGAGTAGATGATTGTATGAAACTACTGTGATGCTTATATGATGATGTTCTGTTCTATGGAGCTTCACTATATTATATTTCTCTATTGTATTTTATCCATGCGCTGTGAGTTATGCGATAGAAGATTCTTCTGTTTTGTTTTACCCAGACTATCGTCCATGGCTGCCTGGCACACCTTTCAGCGCATTATTTCCTTGTTTTGGTGCGGAAGTCATGGACGGTCGTCACACACTCATGGTGCTGGGACCAAAAGACTCCGTTTGGTGGTCTTAGATCTTCTACACTAAACGAAGTGCATGCATTGCGGAGATGTGAGAGGGTGTCAAATTTTTTAACATGGTATCAAAGATGGCTGTCTTGTTCTAATTTACTTATCAATGACAAATTATTTTGGTAGTGGTATGAAAAACTGTGGCATCACCAAATTTGCTAGAAAAGAAGATTTTAGAATATGGAAGGTGAAGACTAATGATGGTGTTCTTCAACAACAGCTTCATTCATTTAGAATAAGAGATAAGAGCCAGAAGTACTTTGGAGGGAGGAGAGATATCATTGGTCTCACTCCATAGGTCCTAGAAAGGGTGCTTGTTATTATAGTAAGAAGAAGTGGCATTTTATATAGGAATGTCTAGCTCTTAGAAAGAAGTGAAAGTAGAAGGGAAAAGCTTCAATTTCGATAGCAGTTAGATCAGATGCAGACAAAATTTGTTTAGTGGTATATCATTATTTTCAGCTAGTATTTCACCTTTATAGAGTTTAAATTAGGTGATTGATTCTGAAGTCTCTTAACATATGACGTCAAATAAGGGTTGTTTTGTCACTTACAAGATGATTGACGGTAAACCAATTCGTATATAGAATGGCACATCTTGTCATGTTGTGTACATTGGAAATGTGAGGTTTAGGATGCATGATGGTGTTATTAGGACTATCACATATGTTAGATATGTTTCAATGCTACATAGAAGTTTGTTGTCAAATGGAGCTTCGAGTAGACTTGGTATGACGATAATAGTAGATAGTGAGAAAATAAGAGTGGCGAAAAGTTCCTTGGTAGTGATGAAGGGGGTGCGAGTCAATGGTACTTATATATTTCATGGAGAGATAGTCTTGGGGAGTTGGTAGTTTCTACCGATCCAAGTATTTCAAATTCTACTCAATTATAATATCCTCATTTAGGTCATATTGATGAGGTGAGTCTTGAAGTATTAAAGAAGAAGGGGTTGATTGATGGTGTTTGTCAGTCTAAGCCTAGCTCTTTTGGAGATTGTTTTCTAGGAAGAAGAAGCATATCACATTTGATGTTGTGAGACCTAGAGCAACAGGTATTCCAGAGTATGTTCATTCTTATATGTAGGGGCTCACCCGAGTTGCATCTTTAGGTGGAGCCAGCTACTTCATACGATCTGTATACAATTTCTCATGCAAAGTCTAGGTCTATTTCTTAAAGGTCAAAAATGAAATATTTGCCTAGTTTTGTATGTGGAAGACCTTGATGGAGAAGTCGTCGAGGAAGCATTTGAAAGTTCCCAAAGTTGAAAATCACAGTAAATTTATATCACAAGAATTCACTAACTAGTGTGGATCCGAGCATGTTGTTAGAGATTTTTCTATTTTTGTTAAGTCACATTGTTATAGAGTGGCGAAGAGCATGTGTCAGATATTATAGGAGAGAACTATGAGCTTAAGGATGATTGGTGATCTAGAAGAGGAATTTTGGGCAAAAGCGATATCTATGGCGATATTTTTCTTCAACCACACACCTTCAATTGTCATAGATAAGAAGATTCCTAAGGAGATACGGAAAGATAAGTCTATGAGTATTTCATTCCTTAAAATGTTTGGTTGTTCAGCTTATTTAGAAGATGAGAGACATGATAAATTGAAGCCCATGGAAAGCAAACATATTTTTTAGGCTATAGAAGAGTAAGAGGTATAGGTTGTGGTGTAAAACAACGAGGAGAATTGTGACTAGCAGGCATGTGATATTTGATGAGAGGTTTTTATTGAAGGTAGAGCCTCTAATGATCTTAGGAAGACACAAAATTTCCAAGTACATTTGGAATCATTAGATTATTTCCATATTCGGAGAGATATTCATATTTTCAATGATACCATAGTTGATGAAAAGATTTTAGAGGTTCAAACTCTATGTGGAGCTCAGTTGCGAAAAAGGCCTTTTGGTTTAGTTGGCCTTATTTGTGAGTATATTTGTAATGATGATTTTTCATCTTATGCTTTGAATGATGTGGTGCATGTTGGTGTTAACTTAGAAAAGTCTAGCAAGATTCTTATAAAGGAGATTGGAGTAGATAATATTGAATATATCCTCACTCAATTTGAAATGGTGAGGGTGAACTGTTATATCTCCATTAATCTCTCAAAGTTTAGTATCTACAAGTTTGTCTCCTATATCAGATAAATATATTGAAGAATTTTGGTATTTTCTCATAAGCACGTTGTTTGTTAATGTGCATATTATCTTTTTCTGCTTAGGAATGATTTGGAAGTTTTGTACAGGCAACAATGCCCAAACTTGTTCATCTTGAGTTTGGAACCTATGGCGTAGACCTAATAGTTTGTTGAGATGTGGTGATGGAGAAAGAATGTTATATTTGAATCAATGTGGAGTGTTAAATTTGGATGATTCAAATGTTGGCCAAAGAAGAAAAGAATTTAGCTTAGTGATCTTATCAATCAATTAAGTTGTATATGGAAAGAAAAAGAGAAAATTATATGTGATTATTTATAGGAAAAGAAAACCAGTTAATTAGTTAATCAATTAATTTGTCAATGGATTTGTGATATGGAGATAGAAAATTTTATATGTGGGGATTCAATCAACAATGGAAATTTATAGAAACTAATATTGTCGTCATATATTTGCATTGAAATCAAATCATAGATATTTGGAAATTTTTTAAAATAATTAGGCAACTAATTTGCTAAATCTCCAAGTAATTCCTTCATTCTAAAGCCTATTTAAATGAATGAAATTCATATACATATTTTTTATATTTGTATGAGACAGAGTATCCACCATTATCCTCTTCTTCAATAACCCAATTTTTGTAGTCAAATCAAATTAGGGGTTTTGAGTGCAAACTAATCGTTAAAGAAATTGATTATTCATTTGTAAATATAAGTTAGTCTCTTCACTTTTCTACCTATAGCTTTGTAAACTCTCTCTGTTTTATTCTCTTTCTTCTATAAAATAAAGAATAGTTGTTGGATCCATGAACATAGACAATTTGGTCAAACCACATTACATCTTTGTGTTCTCTACTCTTCTATTTTTCTTTTTTTTTAGTAATTATTTTTCATTGAATTGTTAGTTGGTAATTAATCAACAATATAGATTCTTTTATTACTTCCACGCCTAAGTATTCTGCAACAATTTTGGAATCAAGACATATTAATTAAAATTTTCTCAACAATTATAAAACAAATTGTTCCCAAAGGTGAATTAATAAGTATCTTTTTGAAGAACTTCATCTAGTAGATGCAATGGTCATAAGAAGAGTTACCACCACTCGATCTATTTAATAGCTATAATACAAACATTTTAAACCATAATTTTCGTAGTGTAAAATACATATACACTATTTTTGAAATAAAAGTACATCATCACCGTACCATTTTCTTTAGTTTTATAATAAAAAACAATATATATGCAAATATATTTTTATATTAATAATTTAGTTTTTAGTTCTCATTATTGATCAATCGTTTAGTTTTTTTCAAAAAAAAAAATATAATTGATTTCGCAATATTATTAAATTTGAATAAAACAACAATTTGATTTGGAGTTTCTTGTTATTAATTGCTTTTTGACTTTTTATTACCCTTCTATGTCCAAACATTTCCTTTTATATAAAGCGGAATTAAGATACTAGAGATGTGAATAGAAGAGTTTATTTTTCAAGATTATGAATTTACTAGTGTAATATTATTGATAACACACCATTTTAACTGTTATTTCATATAATGGGTTGAGTTTAAAAATAATAATTGATTTCACTAACATTTAAATAGATATGGGTAATATTTTAAAATATTTGGATATTTTAAAGGATTTGAGTACCAAGAGAGATGCTATCTTAATTCTTTATGTTAGCAACCAAAGCCAAATAATAGAATACTGAAAAATATATTATGCCCTCGTAATATATCACTTTCCTATGATTAATGATGCTTCACCATAATGATAAGTCATAATTTAAACTCATTGGAAGGTGCTTTATTTTTTTTACGTTTTTGACTTATTTACCATTTTGCCACCATGTGTATATTTTCACTTGTATGACCAACATGCATCGTTTTTTAATTTCATTTCTTTACATTCAGTGCTATTAATTTTGCTCCACATTTTTATATATATGATAACTGATTGCTAATTACACTAAATATTTAGTTCATGTTTACGTACTTGTTTATTCATATTATTTGTAAGCAAATAATATTTTATCTTCCAAATATGCAACTTTTGTTCATTTTGCATGAAAAACGTACATTTTATATTGAAGTTAACATTGAAACCACATATATTGCACTTTGATTTTATATTTCTTTTTCACTTTATATAAAATGCATAACATATGTACTTTCCAAAATATTGTTGAATTTTGGCAACACTATATGGAGAATTAAAGAGGTGAAAATAGCTTGTCAATAGAGAAGATGGTTCATAAATCGAACTCGAAGGTGAAAGTTATCATATTGAAGCTTAGAGATTTGCAGGTTGAAGTAACAAAAAGTCAGAAGTCTAATTAAGGCTCACAGACGTTTGAAAAATGGTTTGAGTCATCTAAAATGAAGTCAGACGTCTTTGTATGTTTGAAGTTGTTTCCCGAGACTTTGCTCTAACGTCTGGCCATGAAGCTTAGATGTCTGATTGCCTAATGATGAAGCTTCTGAGTTGGAACACGGATGTCTTTGAGTCATTATTTTGGTAACCCAAGACTTTTCTTAGATATCTGATCACCTGAAATGAGCACTTTCATAGTTCGGCTCAGACTCTGAGCTATGGAGGAAGATGTTTGACCCGATGTTGTTAGTTTTGCTTGGCATTGAGCAGTGTTTGCGAAGGCTTCAAGGGGCAAACTGCGAATTTTCCTAGGAAAAAATTCACCCTATATACGCTATTTTTAGAATTCAAAGAAAAGGATGATCAAGAATTATCTACCATTGAAATAAGGTTCTTCAAATCTAGTTTTCTTCAATATTAATCTCCATAAATCAAATTCTATATAATTTTATGCAATATAATAAATCCCTTGTACTCTTTCATTTTTAGTAATAAAAGGCTCTACTCAAAGTGGATGCACACTAACACGACGTTAGTGAAACCGCTATAAATCTTATGTGTGATTCATTTTCATTATTGCTTGTTTGGATTGTAATTTGATTTTACTTGGAATAGGCTAAGATTTGTCATCGAGGTATTGACTGGTTGTTTTTGCATATCTTAACGATCTCGTTTTTCGCTGTGTTTAGAGTTTGGATTAGAGTGATATCGAGTTTAAATTCTATAACATTTGGTATCAGAGCATTGGTGTCTGCAGGGTGGTTGTAGAAATGCCAGAATCAAGTATTGCCTCAGATAATCCCTCAATGTTTGGTCCAAGTAGTGTAGCATCGTATATACGTAGATCGTATGCGATTTCGAGATCACAATTGGTTATAGACAAGTGGAGTGGCGATAATAAATTTGAAAAATGGGAATGGAAGATAAAAGAGGTTCTTAAGCAGAATCATGTGCATTGGGACGTGTTAGAGATGCATTTGTTATAGGCGGACATCTCGGATGTTGAGGGAGAGGAAATGCAACTATAGGCAGTCATTACGCTTTAACTTGCTATAGGTGAGAATGTAATCTCTGAAATTAGTGGTGAGACTGTCGCTAAGGGTACTTGGGATAAGTTGGAGGGGTTGTATATGAAGAAGTCACTAACTGATCGTTTGATCTTGTTGCGAACATTCTTCACCTATAAGATGAAGGAGGGTGCTTTGATAAGGACATACTTGAATACCTTTGATGATTTGCTAATGAAGATGAAGGCGGTAGATTTGAAGATTGAGGAAGAGTAAAAGGTGACGATATTGTTACGTTCGTTACTAGACCGTTATACGGGTTTCTCAAATAGCTTGTCTATAACTGGGATACTTTGACTCTTAGTGATGTTGAAGCGGGTCTTATTAGTAAGGAGTTGCGGGATCAAATGAAGGAGTTGACTGATGGTAGTAATGACACTAGTAGTGGTCACAGTTTGTTTGTGGAGAAGGAGAGGAAGGAGAATCATGGGTGTTCTAGATCAAGGAAGTCAGGTTATATGGGAAAGTCGAGGGAAATAAATAACAAGTGCTTTACTTGTAAAAGCTCGGTCATTAGAAGAATGACTGTTCAGACAAGATAAGAAGAAGGAAGTAGCATCTTCATCGGTAGAAGTAGGAGAGTGATGTTAGTGAGGTAGATGAAAATGTATTGATGGCGTTAGCTTTGGACATTTCGGGTTGTGAATGGGTTCTTGATTCGGGGAAAGGGATCTTATCATATAACACTGAATAAGTTTTTTTTTTATGTTGACAAAGAGAAAAATTCAATTGTACTGGAAAATAGTGCTATTTGTAAGTCAAAGTGCATTGGTTAAATTCAAATTCGGATGTTTGATGGAGTGATTCATATGCTCACTAATGTACGCTATGTTCCTTGGGGTAGTTGGATACTTTAGGATGTAAGATCACTATTAAGAGTGATAGCTTGCATGTTTCAAAGGGTAAACTTGTGATGATGAAAGGTGCTAGAACTTATGGTGTTTATTTGCTTGAAGGTGTAACTATTAAAGGTAAAACTTGTGTGGGTGTTGATTTTCTCGTGGCTATGCAACAAGATTGTGGCATTTGAGGTTGGTTCATGTCTTAAGGAGGAGTTTTGATACTCTTCATAAGATGGAGATGACCGATGAAGAGAGTTTCAACAAAACTGAGTTTTGTGAGGACTGCGTCATGGGAAAGCAAAAAAAAGTGGCATTCAATGAAGGAAAGCATGATTCGGGAGATGTTATTGAGTATGTTCACATTAATGTTTTGGGACCAACATCCGTAGCTTCTTTGGGTGGAGCTCATTATTATATTTCTTTTATTGATTACTTTTCTCAAAAGGTATGGGTGTATGTAATGAAGGTTAATTCGAAGGCATTTGCAAAGTTTAAAGTTTGGAAGGCTCTTTTTGAAAATGAGAGTGGAAAGTCTTTGAAGGTATTAAGGTCCGACAATGGCAGAGAGTATGTTTCTAAAAAATTCTTAGAGCTTTGCAAGCATTATGGTACTACACCGGACGATCCACAATAAAATGGTGTTGCGGAAAGGATGAACCATACTCTACTTGAGAAAGCTCGATGCTTGAGATTAACATCGAGTTTACCGAAGGGATTTTGGTTCGAATCTTTGTCAACTACGGTGCATATTGTAAATCAAATTCCATGCTCGGTTATTGATAACAAAATTCCAAAGGTAGTGTGAAAGGGGAAGAGCATTGACTTAAGTTAACTTCATGTGTTTGGTAGTCTGATTTATGTGCATGATCTGAGAAATGATAAGCTTAAGCCTAGAGCTTTTAAATGGGTCTTGCTTGGTTATACGGACGGCATCAAAGGCTATCAGATTTGGAATCCGAAAACAAAGAAGGTTGTAAATTCATGTCATCGTGCTTTTGATGAGTCGATTTTGTTCATGGAGAATGAAAGCTCATCAAATTTTTCGGATTTGGTTCGTTATAAATCAAAGTAGAAGGAAGTTGCTCCCATCTTTCGTCCAAGGAGTAGAGTTGCTTGAGATGCTTGTAAGGAGGAAGTAGCTGATGTTACATCCAATAGTCCACATGTATCCTCTAGTAGTGTTGGTGATGTACATAATTCTAGAAAGAATTTTTTTCAAGGTGGAGCGAAAATGAGTTTAGATGATAGTATTTCAATTCGGGTTAGTCGTCGCGCTGTAAGACCACCCGATAGATATGGTGATTAGAACAATCTTAGCTTTTGTGATAATTTGGACTATACTCTTCATGTAGCCCAATATGAGCCGACGGACCTTGATGACGTCATGGATTCGAGTGATAGCTTGAAATGGATTTTTGAAGTGGAGAAGGAGATGCAATCTTTATGGAATTCCTTAATGAAATCATGCTATTGGGTGCAAATAGGTATAAAAGGTGAAGAACGATGGAAGATACAAAGTTAGGTTAGTGGCTAATGAGTTTGCACAAAGGAAGGAAAAAGAGCATGATGAAATTTTTGCACCAGTTGTGCGCCTTACTTCAATCCGGATTTTGCTTGCTATAGTTTCTATTTATGATTTGAAAGTGGAGCAACTTGATGTCAAAACTACCTTCTTGCATGGTAACTTGGATGAGGGCATCTACATGGAGAAAGTGGAAGGTTTTGTCATAGATGGTAAGTCAAAATTGGTTTGCAAGTTAAAGAAGTCACTATATAGTTTAAAGCAATCATCTAGACAATGCTACAAGAGGTTTGATCATTTTGTGCTTGAAAATGGTTTTGATAGAAAAATCAAAGATGCTTGTGTGTATTTCAAAAAGTTAGAAAGTGATTATTTGGTGGCATTTACTCTTGTATGTGGATGACATGCTCATTGCTTCAAAAGATAAAAATGAAATCAACAAATTAAAAATGTTTTTGAAATCAAAATTTGATATGAAAGACCTCGGAGAGGCAAAGAAAATTTTGGACATGAAATAGAAAGGAATCTAAGTGAAGTTGAAATTGACTCAAAAGGTGTATATAGAGAAAATGCTTTGTCAGATTAGCATGGAGAATGCAAAGGCATCAAATACACTTTTACCTTTGCATATGAAGCTTTTGATTAAAGGATCACCTAACTTTTAGAAATACAAGGCTCGTATGGTATGAAAATGTGGTTGGAAGCCTAACGTATACCATGGTGTGTACAAGGCCCGATATTGCTAATTCCATCGGGATGGTTAGTCCATACATGGCTAACCCGGAAAAATCATATTGGGAAGCCACAAATGTTATTTTGAGATACGTTAGAGGTACATCATCCCATGGTCTTGTTTTTTGTGGTAGTAATGGAATGAATTGCTAATTGGTTGGTTATTGTAATTCGGACTTTGCCCGTGATAGGGATCGGAGAAAATCAACTTTCGGATATGTCATGACTCTTAGTGGTACGATCATAAGTTGAAAATCGAGATTCCAAACCGTAAAATGTAACGGCCCGTAAAATTTTAATTGTTTTAATAATATATTTAATTGGAATTTTGTGAAATTTTAAATAATAAAATTTTGAAATATAAATTTAATATTTGAAATACGTCTATTTAAACATAGCAACTGGTGAATTTTTATCAGATAATATGGAAGTTTATTTTCATTGTGTAATTTTATTTAAATTTATATCAGTTAATATTTGAGGATAATAAAATGTTGTTCAAACCTGAAATTTTTTTTATAGAAAAATTGTAAATCATCTTCTGAGCAAGACGTCATACTTCATTTCTCCAATTTTTGACTGTTATTGCTCCGTCGATCTTATTTTTGACGAAATGACAGTGAATTTAAAAGTATTCCGAAACCTAAATATATCAACATGAGAAAATTTATTTAGAACACTCTGAATCAGACTGCGAAATTTGTTTTGCGAAATTCGGATGTTTTTAGCTCCGTTTGAATTTTTCTGTACGGAATAGCAGCGTTTATTGGTATCGATTATCGACTTTTGATCGGATGATCATACCATTGATATCTGTATGCCGTTTTGATTGCCTTGTCCTGTTGATGTCTACAGTGTATTCATTTGTGTGTTAAGAAGTCCAGTACATCGCAGAAACCGTGAAACTGTCAACCGTATCGGTAACCGTTTGAGTCTGTTTGTGTTCATTGACCATTCATTTTCCACCAGTTGGATATATATATGGTTTCTAACTTTTAACCTTTTAAGTAATAGCCGTAAACTTTATTCCTTGAAATAAAAGATCGTGACTTTACATTTTCAGTTATTTTGGTCAGTCCGTTCACTTTGAGGTCTCTCCATTTATTCACTGTTCACGCTTTTATAAAGTGATATACGTTTTTTTTCTGAAACTCTTATATGGCCTTAAAGCTTGCCTTCCTTCTCATTTGCAAAACCATTTCCATCATTTGTCTTTCCAGCTGACTTATTCCTCCATGCAACCGGCTCATTGTTCTCGAAGAAAAAAAGAGTTTAATACACATCATTTGACAACAGCAACCCCTCATGTAGAGCAAGCAACCCACCTTCGCCCTATGGCTTCACCAGCCACACGTGTATCATACACCACTCCACATACACGACCAGCAAATCCGAAGACCTCCGCTGCCCATCAACCTTGCCATATGCATTATATAGGTATAGTTATATACTTCTTTTCAAAAGAATCTTGTTGGTGCTCTGTTTTGATTTTTGTTCTAGCCTAGAGTATATCTATATGACAGCACATATATGTATGTGGCTGTTGCATGTACTTCGTGATAGAAAAGTTAAACTTTTTTGCTTTTCAAATCCAAGCGTATTATATAATTTGAGTTTTCGTATAAAAAAATAAATATATATATATATATATTCACGTTCAGGTCAGCAATTTTATTTTGTTTCTATGTTTTGCAGTTCAAGCTTGCAGTTTCGTTTTTTTGTACAACTAATTTTATATCATCTGCATCTGTATATATATGTTGAACATATATATGTTGTACTTGTTTAGTTATGGCATATATTTTATTTTTGTGAAGCGCTACCTATGTTGTACAGCATATATGTATATATGCGGTAAAATATTTACAAAGCGTATCTATAGTTTAAGATAATAGTCTGCTTTATAAGTCATTTGTATATAAACTATTTTGTCAGAAGCTATAAATTTAGTGTTATAATATATGCAATATATATGAGTTGTTTACAGTGCATAAGTTCTGTTTGAACTGCTTGATAATATATAAGTTATAATTATATGAAAGTTTATTTTATCTGTTGTAAGTTTATTTATGTATAGTCAGTTGCTTTATATATTATAGTGTATATGCGCGCATGTCTCATTTATACTAAGTTTCAGTACAGGTATTTATACCAATTTTATTTGTTTTATATATGTATACATTGTTGAAAAATATTGTGCAAGTTAAAGGTTGGTTTTGAATAGAGGTTATAAATATTTTGACCGTATATATATGCATGTACTCAGTCGTATAGGTGTAGTTATATGTAAATCATATATATTAGTTTATATATATATATATAGCTTATATAAGTTGCATATAATCTCAGTTAAATTGGATATTGACTTTAGTATACTTATGTATACAAGAATTTTTTTTATTTTTCCAAGTATTTGTTATGTATGTATATTTAGATTTTGATTGCGGATTTTACTAAAGGAAGTTCTGAATGGATACAGTATATTATATTAAAAGAAGCATTATATATATATATATATATATATATATATATATATATATATATATATATAAAGTAAGTCTGTATTGGAAATTTCATTTAGTGTCAATATATATAAATATTGTCTAATTTTATATATATCCTAGTATAGTATGTATTTAAATTAAATAATGATTTTTAGTTTATATATATAGCCACTTATATTTTATCTTCATCAATCTAGTTATCATGCCTTACTCTTGTCTCACCAATGTCCAAGTTGGTCGTGGAACCTTTTTGATTTTCTCGTGTCCGTATCATGTATCACCTTCTTGTCTCTGTAGCCTTGAAAGGTGAGCAATCACTCACGATTAACGTTCTGATATTTATTAAATTTGATTTCAACTGAAGCGACAATTGAAATATGATGCTGTTAGTTATTTACATTGCTATATATGTGCCATCTGTTCACCTGTGACATGAGACACCATTATCTGTTATTTATATTTATGATATATGCCTGTTATATTATCATCATATCTGTTATCACTCTGCATGCTCTCTATTAGTATAGAATTCACTATGGGTTGAAATGATACATACCCGAACGGACTTTAGATTAGGGAAAATCGTTATGGGTTGAAATGATAAACCCAAGCGATTTTCATTTGAATTGAATTTGGTATTGCTGGTTGAAATGATATATACCCGTATATATTAAAATTGCGGATTGAAATGATAAATATCTGTATCACTTGAGAATAGGATAGAAAATTATATACAGACACCGTGGTCTATATATATAAATATTTTGAAATTGATTTCTATGGTTTTGGAAAATATGGTTTTATATCAATATTGATTTAGATATTATATAAATGCTATTTTATATATAGTTAAATTCTTGAATTTGAGTTATGTATAAATTTGTCTCAATATAAAATAAGTTAATAATAAAGTTGATTTTATTAAAATATAATATGGTTAAGTATTTATTTAAATTACAGTTTTATAGAGTTCGCAATGATTTAAATAAAATTAAGGTTGGAAGATAAATTTGAAATCAAATTTATTCATAGAATTATACTCAAATAAATTTGATTTGAAATTTAATAAAATTAAGATTTCAAAGGATATGATTTTTATAACTTGATTCTGGTTTAAGGCGATTTAAGTGGATATATCAAGTTTAAATAAATTTAAGTAATATTCAGTTATCTGAAGTTTAAAGGTAAATGATATCGAATTTATTAAGTAAATATTTCAAAACTAAATAATAGTAAATTGAATTAAGAGACATATAAAATTATCACATCTAGTTTTGAAAGTACAAAATATTTAAAGATTTGAATATATATTTTGAAATGTTTATTTGTGTTCAAATCTGTATTTGAAATCGATATAATTTTGAATGGTTTCTTTAGCCGCTAAATTGGAATATTTAATGATATGAGATCTGATTTAAATTTGAATTTTGGGAATTTGAGTTGATTGGGAATTGGCTTATGAAATTTGAGGAGGCTATTTCAGTTTATAAAATATTTTGAATTATATTTAAACTAACTTAAGATCTAAACTGTTTAAGTGGTGGAAGTTATGTTTCAAAGTTATGATTTCATATTATAATTTTTAAAGTGTTATAATTTCTAGTGTTTGGTTTCGAAATGTTTAACTTTGAAAATGCTATGATTTTGGAAATGGGTACATTTGAAATGGCTGGTTTGGAAGTATAAATTATTTTGAAATGACCGCAGTGTTATAATAACGTTTGGTTGCCAAAGAGACCGGGATTGGAAGTTGTCATACTCTCTGCCAACTTCGAAAACCACTTTAACAGCTATGTACGCGGTGGAGATTTCAGAATGAAGTAAGATGGTGGCGACGTCCTTTGAGGTATGAACGTGGACACAATTCCCGTGAGTTGGCATAAGGTGGCTAAAACAGGAGCGATTCTCGGGTCAATGAGGTAGCTCCTCTGATCGGACATACTCTGTCGATATTATATTCTGACTTTGAGATTAATTTGGTAGCCACTTTTGATTTTTTATTTGGGGGTGTGTCTTGAGGTGGGCGGTAGCTGCGGCTATGAGTTACCACCAGTCCGAATAGCAATTGGTATATCTACCCTGGCATTGTCTAGTTGTGCCATGTCACCTACCCTATCGCGTCTTGTACGATTTTGATTTGTGTCGTACCTGTGGAGTATCCTCTGGTAGCCTCCCGATCAGGAGGTATTATGGTACAGTATAGACATTGGCACTATAAAATGTGTTAAGGGGGATATGGGTAACGCCTTAACGCTATTTTTAAATATATTATACTTTACTTTAAACATTATTATAATAGCGTATATTACTACATAGTAGATAGTTTAACGTATCCTTGGAGGATGGTTATCCCAAACATCCTTTGAGTTACTTGTATTTCATTTGTTATTTCACTTGAGTGGGATTTATTGATATAAGAATGTTAATCCTGACTGGAGTGTTTTGTGTTTTGCTTTACGCTCGGGTCAGATTGAGTGATACGGCATTAGAGACTCACCTTCGGAGTTGGAGCTTTACTTGAAGATCCAGCCATCTATTTCACTCTCAGTTATCCAGTTGATTCTAGAGTTGTATTCAGTTTTGTACATGATTATCATCTTGTTATTTCTGTTTTATCTTATTACTTTTGTTGTATCTTGTTTAACTCTGATGTATTTATATAGTAGCTTCATAAACTACTATCTTTTTGCTTCCGCTGCATTTTATTACTCTTCGTCTATGATCTGTGATTTATTTATTTACTATATGTTCTGAGTTTGCCAAATTTAAATTAACAATACAGTAATTTGAGCAATTCAAGTCCGACATGTGCAGATGCGAATGGATGAAAATATCAGATCGTTACACACTATACTTGAGGAGATTGTTTTGTGACTTGGGTTCTGAACACAATAGTAACAATGTTCAATGTGATAACCAAAGTGCTATTCACTTGGCCAAGAATTTGGCTTTTAGCTCTCGGACTAAGTACATTGAGGTGAGAGAGTAATTTTTGGTAGCCATGGATAATGATAAGCTTGTTCATCTTTGTAAATTGCGTACAAAGAATAATGCAGCGGATGTGTTTACGAAAGCATTACCAGTTAGAAAGTTCGAGCATTGCTTGAACTTGATTCACTTGCTAAAGTGTTAGGTGCCTAGGGTGGCATGGTTGATGGGAAGCTTGTTTATTAATGATGAATAGTATCGATGAGAGATTGTGGTTCTATCTTCTTGGTAAGTACTTGTTTTCACTCCCAAGTACTTTAGTCTTTTGGTGAGATGGTTTTGGATTTGAATACTTTTAACACTTCCTTAGTGGGCGGTGTCTTTGCTGGAGCTATTGGCGGAGTGTAATGAGTGGTGGCTTTGCCGAAGCTCATTGGAAAGGTATTCAAGTATGTTTGGTAGAAGGTAGATGTTGTGATAGTTTGGTGCTATTGGTTCTTTTTGGATGGAGACGGGTATAATGTCGAGATGGAATGCTGAATTTTGGCGACACTATATGAAGAATTAAAGAGGTTGGAAATAGCTTGGCAATGGAGAAGATGGTTTGCAAATTATAGCTCGGAGGTGAAAGTTATCGCATGCTGAAGCTTGGATATTCATAGGGTGAAGCAATAGGAAGTCAGACGTCTATCCAAGGCTCCCAAACATCTGAAAAATGGTTTGAGGCATCTAAAATAAAGTCAGACGTCTATGTTTGTTTGAAGTTGTTTCTCGAGACTTTGCTCAGATGTTTGGCCATGATGCTTAAACTTATGATCGCTGGGTGATGAAGTCTTTGAGTTGGAACATAGATGTCTCCGAGTCATGGTTTTGGTAATCCAAGACTTTGCTCAGAGGCTTGGTCATGGTGACCATATATCCGATCACCTAAAGCGAGCAACTTCATAGTTCAGCTCAGGCGTCTGAGCAAAAGAGGCAGACATCTGGCCCGATGTTATTGTCAGTTTTGGCCGAAACACAGGGCAATTTTTGTGAAGGTTTCAAGAGGCAAACTTGGTATTTGGCTAAGGAAAAATTCTCCCTATATAAGATATTTTTAGAATTCAAAGGAAACGATGATCAAGGGTTTATTCAAAATTGAAATAAGATTTCCCAAATCTTATTTACTTCAATTCTAATCTCCACAAATCAACTCTATAGAATTTTATGATCATTGTAATCAGTCTCTTTAATTCTTTCATTGTTAGTAATAAAATGCTTTCCTCAAAGTGGATGTATACTAACATGAAGTTTGTAACAACCCGCATAATTTACGATTGAATATTTAAATATTTTATTTAAAATAATTCATCGTTAGTCATATTAGTGTCTAAAAAGCTACTTTTTGCAAACAGTCGAATTAGGACTCGAGACCACTCCCATTGAGTTCAAAATGACGTTTGCGACCTTTTTGAGTATAAACTTTGATATGTTTGGAGTTAGTGGAATTTTTCTATTTTTTCACTTAGTGCTTTGGTTTTTGTTTCAGCCCATTAGACCCAAGCTTCACCCCTCTTCTCTTCATTACTTCATTTCTACTTCCTAATACTCAAGCTTTAGCAATAATGGAGAGAGGAATAAGAAATTAAAACTCCAAGCCCAAGTTTCCATATGCAAATCAAGTTCTAGCTCCAAATTTATAGAAGAAGCTTTGGTGAGCCTCCTCTTCTTCTTCTCCAACTCATTCCCTTACCAATTTCAAAAATTCCTAAACCTAATTTAGGAAGTGTTTCTCTTTTAAGCTTAGATCCAAGCTCTTTAGGTTGGAATTGAAGAGTGATTGTTCTTTCCATTGCTCTATAGCTTCTTCTTCATAGTTTTGGGTTCAAAGGTGAGATTTTTATCTCACATCTTAGTCTATAATTATCTTCGATTGTTAGGTATGAATTCCTAACACTTATTCTTGTGCAATTGATTTTGGTTTGGATTGATTTGGTGTATATTCCAATTTTTGGTGTTTTGAAATCAAAATCTTTGAAAATCCTATAATGGATATTTGGACATTGATATTTGAGGCGTATCAAAGAGCATTTAAGGCTGGGTTGTCGCTTGACGTAAATGTTAGTCGTCGTTGCTCGTCCGATCACTTCCGGTATTTATTTCGGCCATTTTTGGTCTAGGTTCAGGGAATGCCCTGAACTCCAGTTTCAGCGTCTGAAACGTTAGATTCAGACGTCTGAATATTATTCTGGGAAGATTTTTATTCCCAGTTTCAGACGTCTGAATATATATTTCAGACGTCTGAATTGGTTTGTTTTGGACCAGAAAGGAAATAGGCTAAAAATTGCCTATTTTAGACGTCTGAAATATAGGGTTCAGACGTCTGAAATATGCTCTGGAAAACTTTTAGTTTTCCAGATTCAGACGTCTGAATCACTTCTTTCAGACATCTGAATCTGCAATCTTTTGCCTATTTGCTTATTTAGCTTGAATTTCCAACTTTAATCGATCCGTGTTGATTCTGATTTGTTGCAATCATTTATTATCGTATTTGATGACATTTTCTTCGAGATTTTTGGGAATATCCATTTTGATGGATTCGGTATCGATTTCTTCGGATTTTATTCACGTCTTTGAATGTGAATTTTGGTGATTAATTGTTCTACAATCATTTTTGTGATTTGTCACTTTAAAAATATAAAGGTTTCAATACTAGTAGTAAATATCGAAACTCTTTCATCAAAACGATTTCAACACTATTTTATTACAAAGCTCGTTTTTTCAAACCGTTTTCCAAACTACTAGCATATACAAACCTTTACCTCACTCGTATGAGAAATCCAATTAAACGACTTAGTAAAACAAGTGGTATGAAATGCTTGCATTTACTTCGTTGGTTAATTCTTTGACTTGTTCGATTGAATCTCCTGTGACAATTTTCTAGTGGAGATCTACAATTTATTCGTAAATATTTAAGTTAAGCTAGTGGTTATGGGACATGAAGCCAAGCTCACACATTTACTAGCTTAGTGTAATTGACACTTCTTGATGATCATTGATGATCATTTTTGTGATTTAGACTAGCGTCATGCTATGTTTCTTTGTCCATGGAGGGGACAGTACCTCGTTTTATTGAGTTTCATCTCATTTTTTATTATAGGCTAACGACCTATTTATTTCTTGGAGTTTCGACTCAATTTTTGTGGGCTAGCGACCCACGTTTTTATGGAGTCCGGATCTTCGGGCGTACCGTTGTACTACGTTGTTGTTCCGAATTTTACGAGTTTCAGGTTCCTCGGGCGTACCGTTGTACTACGTCGTTGCACCGGCTCTATGGTCAGCGACCATGGGATAGCGTCCTGTTTTGTGATACACGTGTTGGTGAGTTTTCATACTCCCGTTTTGTGAAAGGCCTCCTCCTTTTTGTGATTTCTGGATTTCTATTGATGATATCTAGAATTTTGTGTTTCACCAATTTTATGTTTGGCATCGATATGTTGTCAATATTTATGGCTTAGTGAATGAAATAAGGAGTATGACACTTCTTTTGATCTTTGAGAAGATTCTAGTGATATTGATTAATCTCTATTTGATTTTCAATTACATACTTGTCGCAGTATGACTTTATGGTTATCATACGTTTTTGTCATATCTCTTATTCTATATCATTTTATCTGATATTTATAGTTAGACTGATCCGTTTATTATTTTCTTATTAAATAATACTCGGGTCCGACCGAGATGTTACAGGTGCTTCTGCTTGACTCCTCATCAGGGGTTATTATCCTGACTTTTGGCTAACTACTTAGATTAGTAGTTCATTTTGTTGTATACATCTGAGATATAGACTCCATGATGTATACTTATTCTTTTGTGTAGCACTTGTAACCATTCTTTTATGATATTGTGGATCTTGTTAGACCACTACTCTGATGAACACTTTTAAGTGTTATATATTCATATCTATTTCCGCCTTTGTGATATGGATATCTATGACTGATTTGTGTTATTCTTATTTCTATATTTGTTTCCGAAGATTTTATATAGTCACTGTGTAGTAGCTTTGAGTTTGTATCGATATGTCGGATTTCCACTTGAAATAAAATGCATGTTATACTACCTGACATATCGGTGCTCACATAAAGCAATTACACGGATGGTCGCTCCTCAACAGCCTTATTCTCCGTGCTAGTTGACGGCATTACCTCGTAGTGTCCTTGGCTAGCGTGGGTATAGAGGTGGGGCGTCACTGCTTGGTATCAGAGCCAAACTTCGGAACAATGTAGAATAATCTAACAAGGATCATCGTCCTAAGTCCATCTTAGGAGTCGTGCTTTAGGATTTAATTCGAGTCTTCGTACCGATTCATCCTATTTTCTTTATAATTCCTTGTTTTATCTATCAAGTTTGCTTGATATTCATTTGGTGAATAACCTTATCCTTCTTCTTTCTTTCTTTCAAAAAGAAGAGAAATGGTTAGACCTGGCCGTCCCAGCGCCGGTCAATCTAGTGCTACTCCGCAAGATGGAGTATTTATGTCTGCCCAGCAGCTTTTAGATCTCGTGAAGAATGCTCAGGCTGCCGGACCCAATCCAGAGACTATTCACCCTATGTCCGGATTTGCACGTTTGTGCAGTGACTATACCAACTTGGGTGGGAATCCATTTCGGGGTTCCGAAAGCGTCATTCAAGTCCAATCTTGGCTCAAAACATGTGATCGCATCTTTACTCGCATGAATCTAATTGATCTTCACCATGTCCAAGTAGCTTCAAGTATGCTCCAAGAAAGAGCATTAGATTGGTATGAGCTTCTGATTTCTGAAATAAATGAAGCGGATCATACTTGGGAGAAATTCTGAGAACGCTTCGAATTAAAATTTGTGCCAGAAGCTGAGAAGGTGACTTTGGCTCGCCGTTTTATAGACCTTGTTCAAGGTGAATCTTCTGTGGCAGATTATGTCGCATGCTTCGAGTCGCTTTCTAAATACGGGGTCGAATACATAAACACCCCATTGAAGAAGAACCAAAGATTTGTCTATGGCTTGAACAAAAATCTCAAGAAGACATTACTTCTAAAATTAGAAGTTTCTTTTGATCAACTCATTGATATCGCTCTTCGTCTTGAAGAGGCGGATAGGGAGAGTGATGTTGAAGTTGTGGGTGCCAAACCAAACTTCAATAAAAATAAGAAAATGCCTATTAAATTCAAAGGCCCTAATCTCAACAAGAAAGGAAAACAAGTAACTCCTGTAGCAAAGACTCCTACCCCTAGTAGTGGGCAGTGCTATAACTGTGGTTCGAAAGACCATTATGCCAATAGATGTTCGAAACCTCTCTTTTGTCGCTATTGCAAAGGTTCGGGCCATCTTTTATCTTCATGTTCTAAACTTCAAGGCAAGAAGGAGGGAAAGTTAAATGTTGCTCAAGCCCTTGGCAACACATCTCGTGGTCAAGGTATTTCTCATTCTATCCTTGATGGCATTATTTTATTTCTTGATCATCCTATTCGAGTTGTTTTTGATACGGGTGCGTCCCACTCTTTTATTTCAAAAGAACTCGTTGATACTTTTTCTTTGGATGTTTTGTGTTTAATGACTTTTTTGAGAATTGAGAATTCGGTTGGTGGATCCGCAACAATTAGTTTGCTTTGTAAAGATGTCGATATTATTTTGTGTGATTTTTCTTTCCGAGCCGATTTACATGTTATGCGCTACTTAGGCTTTGGAATGATTTTGGGAATGGATTGGCTTAACCGCTATAAAGCCCAAATCCTATGTCCTGAGCGGACTATTCATCTTCGACATCCTCAATCTGTTAAGCAGATTTCTATTGACCTTAAGGATTCGGATTCCAGCTTGGTTGCATCTTTATATTCCTTAAATCCTCATGATGACGATAATGATGATGAGGAAGATATTATTTCTCTTATTCACGTTGTTCGTGAATTTTCCGACGTATTTGAGCCCATTTTAGGATTACCACCTAAGCGAGCAATTGAGTTCAGAATTAATCTCATCCCTAGAGCTCAACCTGTCACTCGTCCTCCTTATCGTATGTCCAATAAAGAAAATGAGGAGATGCGCAAACAATTATCCGAATTGGAGACGAAGTAATTTATTCGCTCTAGTTCCTCGCCTTGGGGAGCTTCGGCTATTTTTATGAAGAAATCCGATGGTACACTTAGGCTTTGCGTTGACTACCGCAAGCTCAATGATCTTACTATCAAGAATAAATATCCTTTACCTCGGATTGATGATCTATTCGATCAACTTAGTGGTGCTAGAGTCTTTTCACAATTAGACTTAGCTACCGGTTTTCATCAGCTTCATATTGCAGAGGATAGTATTCCTTTGACATCGTTCCGTACTCGTTATGGATCTTATGAATGGCTTGTTATGCCAATTGGTTTAACGAATGCTCCGGCTTATTTCGTTGACCTTATGAATAGAGTTTTCAAAGACTTCCTCGATCGGTTTGTTCTCATCTTTATTGATGATATTCTTGTGTATTCAAAAACCGAGGAGGAGCATGAAAAACATATTTGGATTGTGTTGGAAACTCTTAGGAGCAATCAATTGAGAGCAAAATTTTCTAAATGCCATTTTGGCAATCTCGTGTGAAGTTTCTTGGTCATATCATTTCTGAATCCGGAATTTCTGTGGTCCTTCAAAGATTGAAGCGATTCAAAATTGGAAGAGACCGGAGAGTGTGACAGAAATTCGTAGTTTTCTCGGATTAGTGGGTTATTACCGTCGTTTTATTAAAGACTTTTCTAAATTTCCGTGCCTCTTACTAGTTTAACAAAGAAGGGAGTTAAATACATTTGGTCAGACAAATGTGAAGCTTCTTTTCAGAAATTAAAAGAACTCCTTTCTGATGCTCTTATTCTTGTTATTCCCAAGGGGAATCAAGATTTTGTTGTTTATACCGATGCTAGTCGTGTTGGTTTGGGTGCCGTTCTTATGCTAAGAGAACGTGTTATTGCTTATGCTTCTAGGCAGTTGAAGCCAGCCGAGACTAGATATGCCACTCATGATTTAGAGCTCACGGCTATTGTTTTTGCCCTTTGTATTTGCGTCATTATCTTTTGGGAGAAAAATTTATTCTTTACACTGATCATAAATCTTTGAAGTATTTATTTTCTCAAAAGGGACTTAATCTGCGTCAACAATGTTGGCTCGAGTTCCTTGCACCTTATGATCTTGATATTCTTTATACTTCCGGAAAGGGAAATCGTGTTGCCGATGCCCTTAGTCGCAAGCAACAAGCGGTTGTTTCTATGATGATATCCGAATGGAATGATCTCGGAATTTTATCTACTTGTGAGATTCGAGATCGTGTTTCTGATTTATGTTCATCTCTTGTCTTGTGTAGCCTTGAGGCTCATCCTTCTCTTTTAGACTGCATTCTTGAAGCTCAAAAGCTAGATCCCGAATTGGCTATGCTTGGCCAAAATTTTAGGGATAAAATTGATATTGAAGGTTTGAAAGACTTTGATATTGATTCTCGTGGTGGTATTCGAAAATTTGGTAGACTTATCGTGCCAAATATTAGTGGTCTTCGTAAAGATATTTTAGAAGATTCACATCGTTCTAAATTTACCATTCATCCTGGTAATAGTAAAATGTACGCGGATATGAAGCGACTTTATTATTGGGAGGAAATGAAATCTGATATTGCTAATTTTGTTAAGTGTTGCATGACTTGCCAACTTGTCAAGGCCGAACATCAAAGGCCCGGTGGGTTATTGCAACCTTTAGAAATTCCAATTTGGAAGTGGGACCAAATTTCCATGGATTTTATAGACGGCCTTCCCCGTTCTCGTTCGGGTCATGATAGTTTATGGATGATAGTTGATAGACTTACTAAATTTGTCCATTTTATTCCCGTTCGGTCCAATCGAACTGTTCCTCTCTTGACCAAACTCTTTATCAAAGAAATTGTTAAATTGCATGGAGTTCCTACGTCTATTATTAGTGATCGTAATCCATTGTTTACTAGTGGATTTAGGAAAAGTCTTCAAAAAGCTTTGGGAATGAAGCTTAATTTTAGCACCGCTTATCATCCCCAGTTCGATGGACAAACTGAGCGTGTGAATCAAACTCTTGAAGATCTTCTTCGTGCTTGTGGTCTTGATTTTGGTGGAAGTTGGGAAGATCATATTTCCCTTGGTGAGTTTTCCTATAATAATAGTTTCCAATCTAGTATTGGTATGGCACCTTTCGAGGCACTCTATGTAAGGCCATGCCGATCTCCTTCTTGTTGGCTTGAGGCCGGTAAGAAGCTGGTTTTAGGTCCTGATTTTATCCGTGATTCCACAGAGAAGATTGACCTTATTCGTCATAGGATGAAAGAAGCCCAGAGCAGACAAAAATCCTATGCCGATAACCGGAGAAGGAAATTAGATTTTTCTGTGGTGACCTTGTGTTTATTCGTGTTTCACCTATGAAGGGTGTTGTACGTTTCAGTCGATCAGGAAAATTAGCGCCTCGATATATTGGGCCATTTCCTATCACCGAACGTATTGGTTCTGTGGCTTATCGTCTTCTATTACCGGCTCGGTTTTCTGCTATTCATTACGTGTTTCACGTTTCTCAATTACGGAAATGTCTTCGAGATTCCAATTCTATTCTTGAGCCCGGTATTGTGGAAGAAATTGAAGTTTCGCCTAATCTAACTTATGAGCAACATCCTATCCGTATTATTGCTTCGGAGGTTAAACGCCTTCGAGATAAAGATGTTCCTCTTGTGAAGGTTCAATGGTCCTCAAATCCTAAGGATTGTTCTTGGGAATCCAGAGAATTCATCGAGCGAACACATCCGGACTTACTTTCTCGTGCTCTTTGAGGTGAGCTTCTTATTCCAGCTTTCTTCTTTTGTGTTGATATGCTTTTATGGTTGTTACTTTTTGTTAATTTATCTCTTAAGATTGCGAGGACGCAATTTCTTTAAGGAGGGGAGTCTGTAACAACCCGCATATTTTACGATTGAATATTTAAATATTTTATTTAAAATAATTCATCATTAGTCGGATTAGTGTCCGAAAAACTACTTTTTGCAAACAGTCGAATTAGGACTCGAGGCCACACCCATTGAGTTCAAAATGACGTTTGCGACCTTTTTGAGTATAAACTTTGATATATTTGGAGTTAGTGGAATTTTGCTATTTTTTCACTTAGGGCTTTGGTTTTTGTTTCAGCCCATTAGACCCAAGCTTCACCCCTCTTCTCTTCATTACTTCATTTCTACTTCCTAATACTCAAGTTTTAGCAACAATGGAGAGAGGAAGGGGAAATTAAAACTCGAAGCCCTAGTTTCCATATGTAAATCAAGTTCTAGCTCCAAATTTATAGAAGAAGCTTTGGTAAGCCTTCTCTACTTCTTCTCCAACTCATTCCCTTACCAATTTCAGAAATTCCTAAACCTAATTTAGGAAGTGTTTCTCTTTTAATCTTAGATCCAAGCTCTTTAGGTTGGAATTGAAGAGTGATTGTTCTTGCCATTTCTCTATAGCTTCTTCTTCATAGTTTTGGGTTCAAAGGTGAGATTTTTATCTCACATCTTAATCTATAATTATCTTCGATTGTTAGGTATGAATTCCTAACACTTATTCTTATGCAATTGATTTTGATTTGGATTGATTTGGTGTATATTCCAATTTTCGGTGTTTTGAAATCAAAATCTATGAAATCCTATTATGGATATTTGGACATTGATATTTGAGGCGTATCGAAGAGCCTTTAAGGCTGGGTTTTCGCTTGGCGTAAATCCTTAGTCGTCGTTGCTCGTTCGATCGTTCCGATATTTATTTCGGCCATTTTTGGTCTACGTTCAGGGAACGCCCTGATCCCCAGTTTCAAACGTCTGAAACGTTAGATTCAGACGTCTGAATATTATTCTGGAAAGATTTTTATTCCCAGATTCAGACGTCTGGATCTATATTTCAGACGTCTGAATTGGTTTGTTTTGGACCAGAAAGGAAATAGGCTAAAAAGTGCCTATTTCGGACGTCTGAAATATAGGGTTCAGACGTCTGAAATATGCTCTGGAAAACTTTTAGTTTTCCAGATTCAGACGTCTGAATAACTTCTTTCAGACGTCTGAATCTGCAGTCTTTTGCCTATTTGCTTATTTAACTTGAATTTCCAACTTTAATCGATCCGTGTTGATTCTGATTTGTTGCAATCATTTATTATCGTATTTGATGACATTTTCTTTGGGATTTTTGGGAATATCCATTTTGATGGATTCAGTATCGATTTCTTCGGATTTTATTCACGTCTTTGAATGTGAATTTTGGTGATCGATTGTTCTACAATCATTTTTGTGATTTGTCACTTTAAAAATATAAAGGTTTCAATACTAGTAGTAAATATCGAAACTCTTTCATCAAAACGATTTCAACACTATTTTATTACAAAGCTCGTTTTTTCAAACCGTTTTCCAAACTACTAGCATAAACAAACCTTTACCTCACTCGTATAAGAAATCCAATTAAACGACTTAGTAAAACAAGTGGTATGAAACGCTTTCATTTACTTCGTTGGTTAATTCTTTGACTTGTTCGACTGAATCTCTTGTGACAATTTTCTAGTGGAGATCTACAATTTGTTCGTAAATATTTAAGTTAAGCTAGTGGTTATGGGACATGAAGCTAAGATCATATATTTACAGCTTAGTGTAATTGACACTTCTTGATGATCATTTTTGTGATTTAGACTAGCGTCATGCTATGTTTCTTTGTCCACGGAGGGGACGATACCTCGTTTTATTGAGTTTCGTCCCATTTTTTATTATAGGTTAACGACCTATTTATTTCTTGGAGTTTCGACTCAATTTTTGTGGGCTAGCGACCCACTTTTTTATGGAGTCCGGATCTTCGGGCGTACCGTTGTACTACGTTGTTGTTTCGAATTTTACGAGTTTCAGGTTCCATGGGCGTACCGTTGTACTACGTCGTTGCACCGGCTCTATTGTTAGCGACCATGGGATAGCATCCCGTTTTGTGATACACGTGTTGGTGAGTTTTAATACTCCCATTTTGTGAAAGGCCTCCCCCTTTTTGTGATTTCTGGATTTCTATTGATGATATCTAGAATTTTGTGTTTCACCAATTTTATGTTTGGCATCGATATGTTGTCAATATTTGTGGCTTGGTGAATGAAATAAGAGTATGACACTTCTTTTGATCTTTGAGAAGATTGTGGTGATATTAATTAATCTCTAGTTGATTTTCAATTACATACTTGTCGCAGTATGACTTTATAGTTATCATACGTTTTTGTCATATCTCTTATTCTATATCATTTTATCTGATATTTATAGTTAGACTGATCCGTTTATTATTTTCTTATTAAATAATACTCGGGTCAGACCGAGATGTTACAGGTGCTTCTGCTTGACTCCTCACCAGGGATTATTATCCTGACTTTTGGCTAACTACTTAGATTAGTAGTTCATTTTGTTGTGTACATTTGAGATATAAACTCCATGATGTATACTTATTCTTTTGTGTAGCACTTGTAACCATTCTTTTGTGATATTGTGGATCTTGTTAGACCACTACTCTGATGAACACTTTTAAGTGTTATATATTCATATCTATTTCCGCCTTTGTGATATGGATATCTATGACTGATTTGTTTTATTCTTATTTATATATTTGTTTCGAAGATTTTATATAGCCACTGTGTAGTAGCTTTGAGTTTGTATCGATATGTCAGATTTCCACTTGAAGTAAAATGCATGTTGTACTACCTGACATATCGGTGCTCGCACAAAGCAATTACACGGATGGTCGTTCCTCAACAGCCTTATTCTCCGTGCTAGTTGACGGCATTATCTCGTAGTGTCATTGGCTAGCGTGGGTATAAAGGTGGGGCGTCACAAAGTTAGTAGAACAACTATAAATCTTGTATGTGATTATTTTTGTTATTGCTTTCTTTTATTGCTTGTTTGGATTGTGATTTGATTTTATTTGGATTAGGTTGAGACTGACATCAAGATATTGACCGGTTGTTTTTGCACATCATACAATGATCTCATTTTCCACTGCGTTGGGAGTTTTGATTAGAGTGATCTCGAGTTTAAATTCGTAACAAATACAACTTACAAACATACACATATATATTTATATTTATATTTATATATACGTCCATACATATACGTATATACATACATAAACATGTACATACATTGCATCAATATATTTTTTATATGTTTATGTAGTGACATATACGCTGCACTTTTATTTTATTTTTTGTGCACTTTGAAAATGTGCACCATATGCATTTTTATAATTTCATTTTTCTTTCAATTTTTATATTTTTTATATGGCTTATGAAACTTTTAGTTATATTACAAGTTTTAACTAATTTGGAATTTTAAGATCTTTATTTTCATATTTCAGTTAATCACATAATATCCTTTTTTTTCAAATATGTTTCCCTATCCCAAATTTTAGTCATAAGTTCTTTATACGGAAGTGAAGCCCATAATTAGATGATGTATTTATTTTATTTTTAAGGTTAGTTACTTCCATTTTTTACACCAAGAAATAATTATATTTGTTACTTTGGTGTAACTTTGTTAGAGAGTAACATCTAAGACAAATTTTTTATGTTTAATTTGAAGCAAAATAATGTTCCTTGTAAACATTTAGATGTTCTACACAGACATAGCTGTTGTTTTGATATGTTATTAAAGGAGATTGTTTATGGTGAATACATGTTTGTAATATGCAAATATAAAATTGTGAATGTTTTTCTATCTTATATGTTTACAAATATTTTTGTTATGATAAATCTGTAAATTGTTTCATGGCTAAAAATTGAAATTCGGTCTCATGGTTGCATGTTCCTTTCCTATATTTCTTTTGCTACAATCTTCATGCACTTTGATATACTTATAATCTCATTCAATATTGCCACTGAAAATATAAACCTTACTTCAAAATATAATCGAACAGTTGTTGCTTACCTTTTTTCATCATTTTATTGGGCTTACAAATTACTATGGGTCCTTGAGAAATCATTTCAATATAATAAGGAACTCTTTGACACAACTTTCATACCGAGAAACAAGCGAAATATACATTAGATATAATAATAATACTAAAATTCTCTCTCATATTTGTATATGTGTGTATACAGGGCAGGATTGACCACACTTCAATTTGGCTATATCTCTAATACTCTTGATTTCCACCACAGATTCTGAATTAGATAATCTTACTTTCTCTCTCTTCTCACTAACAATATTATTTAAGTCTAAATGTGTGGTGGAAATCAGAGTGGATTAGACGTTTAACCAAAATGAGGTATAGCCGATACTTGCCCATATATGGCAAGGATTGGCGACATCTCAACTTATAGTAAAAATAATAATTACATAGCTGAATTTGAATTAACCAACCGTGTCCCTCTTACTGTCCACTGTCTGCTAATTTAACGAATACCAAGGTTTAGAAAAATTTGTCTACTTGTAAAATCATAAATAGTAAAAAATGTAATCATACACAATGGAAAAAATTTAGATGGAAGGATAACAATCACTATATTGTAGTTATTGCCAAATTATGTGTTTATATAATCAGTTTATTCAAAATGTTAAAAGTATCTACCATATGGTATGCACATGGTGCACAAATAGCATGGATTCGTATTTATTGCCATCAAATAATTAATATGAAGAATGACTATCTAGAGACATCATTAAGTGACATTTATTGATTCAATTTACTTAAATAACAATTGTTTAGTTGATTAATGTGGCTTTTGTAGAAATTGAAAAGTAATGTCTAGTTACATCACAAAAGAATAAATAGTTACACCCAATTTCTTATTTATAACTAGTGCGAATCCGTGCATTGCACACGGGTGTAGCAAAAATATTGTAGTTGTCTTATTAAGAACAATTTGCAAGGATAAAGAATGCACAGATATATTTGATTGTGATTATCACAATTAAAACTCATTGAATTGATGACAGTGAATATGTTAAAATTCACAGTCTATTTGGAGGATAAAATATGTATTAAAAATTTATCCGCTAATGTAAAGATATGTTCACTGTGGCATATAAAGCCAATATTGCTGCTTTTGCAATTATACTGCCGCTTCAATGTTACATAAATGTATTTGAAGTACTCACTGTGGACTGCAGACATAAATACACATTGCAATTTGATTCAATAAAATAAGACTTCCAAAAGCCTTTAGTAGTGTGAAGCAATATAGTAGTAGGACCAAAAGCTTTCAATTGCCTTGAATCGTATTTGTCATTGGTAGGTAAAAAATGAAAAAGCAGCAGTTGTAGTACATGTGAGCAAGCAATAAAACATAAGATTCATTTGAAATACGACTGAAGATGTAATATGAAAATAATATGCGTTCCATTACAGATTACTATTGTTCATTGAATACGATTGTATGTCATTGCAGGATACAAAATATGACATATCAGTGGTTGCACTAATCAATATTTTTAAAATTTCATAGCATAGACGAAATAGAGCAATTGTGACAAGTTTGATATATGACTTCAGTGTTAGAAAATACCGTCAATTGCCTGCGTATAAAATTGGGCCCAAAAGCAAGTAGCAGATTTTTTTCCTGTTCCTAACTGATGCATTACGGTGGTCAAACGTTTTCAACACTAAAGGTATTTATACTTACAGCTAAAAAGACAAAAGTGTTAAGTTGCATAAAGCAATTGGTGTAATAATGTACTGTATACAGATGTATTAGCATTATATAGACGTATCAACAAAAGCAGTAAACATCCTTCATATATGTGTATGTGTGTTTATATTACCAATATAATTTGTTTTTTTTCTTATTACCACTGTTTAGTTACTATTTTTGTTTCCACTCTACGATCAAATTTTACAGATTTAATTTGTATGGTAAATGATGGAATTTTTATTCTTTGAATACATATGAAATAAGATTAAAAAATTTCAATAATAATAGTAATTTGTGATATTCTAAATATATAGGCCATGATTGATTTTTTTTTTGAAATGGTACTTTACATACAACATGTCACTAGGACAACATATCACATGTCAATAAACGTACGAATCACGACACGCTAGTTTCGAACTTATGACCTCTCGCACCAAAGCTGAATCACTTAACCACTGGGACAATGGTGCTTGTCGCCATGATTGAATTTCATAAAGAATGTAATTATGTTGGGTTAAAATTACAATATGGCTTATTATTTAAATTTGTTTTATCCCATAAGAAATTGGATCTATAAGTTTCTGCACCAATGACAAAAGTTTGTGTATAATTTAGTACATTTGAATGTCGAAACTAATGTATTAAATTTTCTGGTGCTTTGAATATTAAGAGCTGTAGCATACAATAGGTGTAGGTGCTATGAATTTTTATCTTATATTCCATTAAAAAGTGGATCTAAATTTATATGGAATAGTTACAAAAATTCATAGATATTTATGTTGTATGTTCGAAATTGTTGTCTACACGGTCACTGATGAGTAAACGCACCATTATCATACTGAATTAAGTTTAAGAACAAAAGAAATCACCATAAAATAAACCAATCAAGTATTCACTGAAATATGAATTTAAAATTAAGTGTGTTCTAATATAAATTTCAACAAAATAAAAAAAAATTCCTGGAGGTAAAGTTTGCCCAAGTCCACTTTATTTATACAAAGCCCTTTCCATGATTTTTTGAACACATATGTATTCAAAATTGACATCAATGGAGAAGGCAAACATATTCGATCAGAACCATGAACATTTACATGCTCTAGTCTTAGGTTTAGTAATTTTATTAAAATCTTAGAAAACCCACAAATTTAATGTTAAGAAAAAATTCGCAAATAAATTCTTGGAAAATTAAGTTAAAAACTAACAGATCGAATGAAACCAAGGATATGTGCCTTAGCTTGCTCAAGTATTGCTCAAATTGAATATTAGATACATCCAAACATGATGCATTTGTCATTCAAACCATTTCACTTTCCTTCTAAAATGATTTTATATCGCAAACTTCATTGAATAATATACATAATACAACTCAAAGTTTTTAATGCTTTAACAAACAATTTAAAAAATGCAAGGGTCAAGTAAACATTAATATTTTACCTTTCTTGGATGTGGTCATTGTCTACTACCATTAAAAAATTATTAGTTCATTACCACAATACAGATACATGATATGCCCTATGTTAACATTTGATAGGGGATTAAAACCATGGTCGTAAGAATTTGTGTCAAAAATATCTAAAAAGATAGAAAATGTTTGAAAACAAAAGTAACCCAAAATTACAAACAATGCAATACAAATTTTAGAAATTGGAACCATGTTACTTAAGGAGGGCACCAAACACAACATCATCCAATTTACAATCAAGATTTTTATCCAAAACCGAAAGTAATAGAGAATGTATTTATTATAAAGGTATTTCACCTAACATCGTTTATTACTTGAGTACATCCAATATGGCAGGATAATTTGGGCTTCTACAAACAGCTCACTATATCAAAAGGTTGGTATATGTTCTTCCAAACTTGAAGCTGCAAAATATTATCATTGAATTGTGTGTCTAAGATAGAAATTGAGTAAGTATGACTAAAAAATACACTCAAAATGAAGTTACTACTGAAAACCTGAATAACAAATGCACAAACTTGGATGAGGAATGCAAGGTACCATGATTCCTAGTGTCATTCATTCAGACATAAAATCCATAAAAATAAAACATCATCATAAGTTTAAGTATCTAAGTAGTGTCACCTATTCAATAAGAAATCTGAAATAAAACTTATAATTTAATAAAACATGAAATATTAGATACACTCATTTGTTAACCTTGAAAATACAATCTTTGGTCCTCGAAAGAGAGAGCCATCACATAAATTTTTAACCAGCCAAAGAATTAAGATTGCAAAATACATTGGGAACATGGTTATACATGGCACTATTTTTGTAATATATTAGAAAAAGATTATTGTTTGTTGGATCATAGGTTTTGATTGTTGACATGAAATAACAATTCACGAATCTATGACTACGACAACATATGGCTCAACGAATCAAAGTATGGTTCTTATATTTATATATTTTAGTGCGTATAGAGTCTAGTTTAGTGCTTTATTAAAATCTTTCCTCAAGAATCATCATTCACATTCAAATAAACTTGCATATTTTAATCAAAATCAAGTTTTCAAAAAAATGCAAGGAGCGGGGCTCAAACCCAGGTCACTAGTTTAAAAGGCAAGTGCTCTAACCAAAAGAGCTATGGTGATTTTTGTTTATCAACAGAATTTAGTCAACTGAACAAGATCATTCAATCGACTGAGTCTGTGCATTTTTAACATATATGTGCATATTTTTAAATTCAGTCGACTGAATTCTGCAACTATCATTTTTTTATGAAAAGACACATCTTTTCTGAATAGTTGCCTTCCTCCCTAAGGGTTGCAACCATTGCTATTCATAGAGAACTCTTCACCAGCAGTTGCAACTCATTATCTATTATAAATACACTTGAGTTTCATTGATCAAATAACTTAATTCTCTATTCTCTTTTGATCTATAGCACTTAACATTCTTGAGTTCAATATATACAAGCTCTCATACAATCATTGCTTACATATTCATTTCCATACTTTTCAAGCAATATTATACTTCATATTCTTCATACACACACAGATATATACATCTACTCTAAGGGTAAGATTATAGGAAATGTGTACTACAAGTGACAAATCCATGTTATTCAGAACACACAACGTCAAATTAAAATCTAGTTTATAAGAAAGTCATGTTCGGTTGCTCAGGTGGTCAAAGTCCTGTTCGATTGCTCAGGCGGTCAAAGTCCTGTTCTGTTGCTCAGGCGGTCAAGTCCTATTCGATTGCTTAGGCGGTAGAAGTCCAGTTCGGCTGCTCAGGCGGTGTAAATCTATTCCTCTAGGTTAAGTGAGGGTTGCTAGTTTTAATTCCAGCAGGAGTCTGGGACTGCACGTAGAACGGAAGTTCGAACTAGTATAAAAATTCCTGGGGTCATTTTACTTTACTGCTATTATTATTTTCCGCTCTAGTTATTTTTATACTACTATTACTGTCATTTTACTTGTAACATGAGACTTTTCAGGTGTACCGAGTGCACTTTGAACACAGCTGCCCCCATTTCAGCTGGCTCAGGGCTGTAGTCTATGTGAATGACTGTATCGCTCTCCACAATTTCAACCTTATTTCCGACAACGTCAATCCAGGGTTTAGGGTTTTGTATGAACTTTTTAGGGTTTTGTAATATCTCAGCAAAAGTCGATCGTCTGCCCTCCTTTTCCTTCCACTTCCTTTTTACTTCTACCCATCCATCTTCATCATCATCCGATTCGGTCGCTAGAGAAGAAGTTTTGGGAATCATAGTGTTTGTGGTCGCCATTTTTGAAAATTTATTTACTTTAAATGATAGTCATTTATATACCAAAATATACAATTAATAATTATAATCATTATAAAAACCAAACGAATAATTATCAAGCAACATCCATATCCATATCCCTTTTTAGATATAAGGTAATTTTTCATATTTTGAATTGTAGACAGATTTCATATTTTTTGGATACTTTATTCATACCAGACTTCGAGGCAGCCTATAGGTAAAATGGATACATATGCTTCATTAATCGTCATACTAATATTAATACTGCAATTCAAATTCAACTTGAAATAACCCGCAAATCCGCACCCCTTGAGTCAACACTATTCTACATCAATCAACTTAAGCGCACAGAATACGAGCCATTTGGGTTAAAGAAGAAGAGGTAGAAGAAGAAAATGGAAAACAACAACAGAATCTAACCATCGCAGCGGAATAAAATATAATAGATAATAAACAATCTTTACTTGAAAGTCAAATATCTCTGTTTATATATATTACATCATCAGAGTACATCAATCACAGCTCAACATCAATATCATACAAATGGATACACAACAACTCAACACAACGGAATATATATATAAAAACAAGTACGGGAGTACGTATCGTCATCCAGCTCGTCTACTGAGCTCCACTGCATCATATCCTGTATCCTATAACACTCGGTCTGACCCGAGCATTACAGTTAAATAACACCCGAGTCAGTCTGGAATACCAGCGTGAGAAAATCACACTCAATTGATTATTAAAGTTTCAAAAATACTTTGAAAACAAAAGCATCTCGTAAGACCACGCCACAAATAAACATGTCAGGTTTTTACCTTACGATAGCTAAAACAATTTTTATAGAAATCCTCTGATATTATAATAGGGCCTATATACAAATACTGATAAAATATCCGAAATTGTTACGTTATTAAATTCTAGCTACTAGCCACAAAGTGGGTAATACAAACAAAAATCGTACAAGGCTCGTAGGGAGAATGGATTTCCAACTAATGACTAGGCACTGGGGTACAACCTGTCACGGTACGGGGCCTAGATCACCATACCGAGGAGTACGCCCGCTCCCCTGCAACACAAGACTGGGACTACCCCTTACTGGATAATCCCGAGTGAGATCACCCCGCGGTTGGGATCAGCAACCGCCCACTAAGCCGAAATAAAAAGGGACATCTAGACAGGGATGACCTCACCCTGCTTGGGTGCTACCCACCTAGCCTTGCTGCATAACCTATGATTTTCAATCATTCCCATTTGTTGAGGCTTGAGGCTAAGCGTTACCTTTTTAGAACATATTCCTTAGAATGCCCATCGTCCGCCTGACGATGTTTACGAAAGGATTCATCCATACTAGTCCGTCTCGGGTTCGAACGAAACCGAAGGCATTATTCCTACCACATCCATTTTGGAAATATCCTCAGGATTAGTAGCGACTAGCCCTTACACTTCACTGCTCCATCTTCGAATCCAAACTCGTTTCACGAAACGTACAAACCGGATCGAAGTGGTTTTCGAGAAATAGATCTCGATCCTCGTCTCTTCGAAACGATCAGCACATTTGGCCAATATTGATAGTCGATGATTTAACTATCAACTTATATTCACAAACATCCATCAAACAATAAATAATTTTCCCAAATTATTTATTAACCTCAAAAATATCTTTACAAGATATATTTCAATTCCAATCCTTTGAAAATAGTTTCAAACTATCTTCCTTTTTCAAAATAAATTCCAAATATTTCTATTTCTACTGAAATCACCAAGCACAAACTTTAGATTTAAAAATAATTTAAAACACTTTATTGAAAAAAAATATGTTAAACATTTAATTTAGAAAAATTACTTTAATACTTAATTTATAATAATACTTTTAGAAACAACTAAAATAAGGTTACCTTATAACTATACATTAGAATTTCTTCTTTAAACAAAATACCAAATCATTCTTTTAAATAATTATTACGATAATAGATGAAACAAAATACTTACTTTAGAATTTAAATATTTAGAAATAACAAATTTTCCAAAACTTGCTTTTTAAAACAACTTTAAAACCTTTAACTTATATTTAAAAATTTACTTTAAGAACGTAGTTGGTTATCCAGAGAAAAATTCCAACTTTAATCATTTAAATCAATTTCCCAAACTGATTCCCAATTTACTCCATTTGAAATAAATATCTTTACTTTCTTAATTCATTTTAAAATTCATTAATTATGGACTTTATCACTATTATTATTTTCCGTTTGATTTTTTTTTTTTAACTGAAATATACAAATTTCAGCTTTTTCAATTTCTTTTTTTATTCTTTTCAATAATTTAAATCTCAAATATTAAATAAATGTTTTGTTCTTTTAAATGTTAATATTGAAGTTTAAAATTCATTAACTTTCTGTTTATTCAAAAATTTCCCTTTATATACTCAAGATTTATTTATTACAAATTTTTATATCACTTTATTTCTTTTTCCATTTATTCTTAAATTTATTCAAATTTCCATAATTATTTTACTTACAAATTCACTTCTTTTATTTTCTTTCAAAAATCCAATTTATATATTTTTGGAAATTCATTATACCCAATTATATCCAATCAAACCATAGCATTCAATATTCCAATATAATTCATCATAGAATATCAAATAATCACAACAGAGGGTATTAAATAATTTAAATATATGTTGAGGGATCCAGTTGGATCCCTCTAACCTGTTTTCCCTGCATCCACAGACGTTAGCACAATATAATCTGCCAATTCCAAAATATATCAAACTATAGCACATCAATAATTTCAACCATCCAAACAATTATTTAAGTTTAATCATTTGAATTTAATGTTATTCAGCTGAATGAGATTAACTCACCTTTCCCTTTAAATTTGCAGTCCACTTCATTCTCGATTTGATTCCGCGATTTCAGAACTTGTAAAAATATTTATACAGTTTATTGATATTTGAATTGATTGAACCATTAACTACAATCTATTTATTTTATTGAAACTAATAATTTGGTTTTTAACCAATTTCCTATAATAAATTATTTTTAGTACCTAATTATGTAAACAAGCTTATTAAATAACTTAATCTCCCTACATACATATTTTAAAATAAACTTTTAAGTTAAAGACGCGTATTTATTTTATATATTTTTCATTTGAAACTACATATATTTATAAAAGCCTGTAGAGTTTCAAAATCAAATTATTATTTTTTATATATAATCCTTCAAAACCCATTTCTTTTTCTGTATAGATTTCTATAACCAACAAAACCACAAATCTGCTTTACCATAAAGCTTCCCTTCTGATTTATATGTATATTTGTAAACATTAAAACCTTGGTTTTAGAATTCCTTTTTCTGTGTATATACACATTTATTTATTTAATTACATAAAAAAGAAAACAAGATATCTCACTGCCTTACTCATCCTGCGAACCCACGAACCCAGGTTCCGACCACCTCACGTTCACTGTCGCTGCCATCAAAATTGCGACTAAGTCGCCTTGCTACTATCGCCATTCCACCTGACATCGATCGAAACCCCCTCTACCACGCGAATCCTACGGCAGTGCTTGACTCGGCTACATGCCACGATGCCGACGCCATTGAAATCGAGACTCATCTCAGCTCTCGCGATCACTCGACGATAAAATCGCGACTTCCATTCGCACGCGAGCGCGATGTCCCCTCCCCTCTAGCCTTAATTCAGATCGAGCTTCTAGGATTTAGGTTTTGATTCGAAACCGAGTTCGACTCGATTTTTCTAGGGAATAGATTTGAACGAGAAGGAGTCGTGAATTTTTTTTAAGGGAGGAAAGCGTCCATTGATGAATATAATTTTCCCTTCTGAAAATAAAATGAAAACTCAGCTAAAAATAAAGAGAAATGGGACGTGATGGTTGAGCGTACCGGGTAGGGTGGCTAAAATTCAGAGAGAGGGTGGCTCAAGAAGATATAGGACGACTGTTGATTGGACCTTTACAATTTATATTAAAAAAAAATCTCGATTAAGTTTTCAACGCGTTTACTTTCGTGCGCTCACACAACAACTTCAAATGCTACGAAAATTAAAATCCGATAATAATTCAATATTACGGATCCAATGGAACTGGTTTCGTCGAATTCCGAGACTGTGCCTCAGAAGGCTATTTTTAAATATCAATTTAAACGATATATTTTTAAAACTGAACAAATCACTGTTAAATTCAAATTTAAAACTTCTATTATCCTCAGTGTTATCAATATAAATTTTACAAGTCTTTAAATTATTTTCAACAGGCTTAAAACTTCAGATTCAACATTTTACTCAACATCAAATTATTCAATTCAATAATTTAATTATCAAATAAATTGTGATATTTGAAATTTAAGTTAAAATTATTCTATTGAATATTAAAAATCAATTAAATATTCCAATTTCAAATGCTCGAAAATTCTGGGTCGTCACATTCCTTCCCCCCTAAAAGAATTTCGTCCCCGAAATTACTACTTAGGAAGAATGGTCCAATACCCGCTTACTTATCGTCAAGACCAAACAATTCGACATCCAACCAACTATCTTTTTACAAAAGACCATTATCATTCTTATTAACTTTCTAAACCTTTCCCTAGTTTGCAAACAATCCCATTTGCTCAATTATTCAAGTTTCAGTTTAAAACTAAAATTTGAATTTCCAAAATTTCCTCAAAATTTTTCTAACTCCTTAAATTTCCGAATTTTTTTGCCAGCGTCTCCTTTGCGCGGCTAGCTTGGTACAACTACAAAAGGCCTTTACGGGCTCCCAAATTCCAAAAGAAAACAAAAAGCCAAGTGGCTAGATCCAAAAACCCAATCAAATTTCACAGAAATTTAAACACATACCTTTTTGTCGAGCAATTCAAATTCATCTTCTGAAATCAAAATCAATTTTCCTTTTCCATTTATAATACCTGCATAACTTACTTAGCAATAATATCCCATCACAACATTCCAAAAACATTTTATCGATTCTCTTACAAAATGTCAATATTTATTCATTCAGATATTAACTTAGAATATATTTGTAGTATCACCTTCCAATTAAGAAGTCACCAATCCTTCCTTAAATTTAGTATAAGCATTTAATATGCTTCTATATTTATCTTCACTTCACCACTTTAGTTTATATCTATTTATATTCAAATTGGTTCTCCCATTTTCAAACAAATTCAATTTATCTTTAACTCTGAATATTTAATTCTATCTTCCATTTTTACTGATTCATAGCATTATTTTAAATTAGTTTCATTCTCTAATTTATTTTAATTTCCAGTTTGAAATCGTTTTGTCGTTAATACAATTTTCCAAATTTTCAAAAATTTTCTAACTCCCAAAATTTCTGAAATTTTTTGGCAGTCTCCTTTGTACGGAGTAGCTTTTGCAATTTGACAAAAGATATAAATATATATACATCGACCCACACGGTCGGAAAAACCAAAAACAGTTCATATTTCCTATTTTTATTGCGTAGGCGTACCTTATTTAGCATTTTAAGCAAGCAGCGTATTTATTTAAGCATTTGCGCGTCCAAAATCTCACTAAACGGTCTTCCGGTACCTGTACTTTCTCAATTTAAACATATGAGTAACATATTTATGAAATTTATTACATTTCATTTATTTAAACAGCTACCACAATCAATAACATAAGTAATGCATTATAAATACTTCCATAAGCAATTTGTATAGTTTCCAAACTAGTTCAATTTGCTTTTAACCGATTCATATACCATTTTCATTCATCACAAGTGAGTTACAACTCATTTACTTATCTTCAATTCATATTTATGTCTAAACAACTCATATTCGATTTAATTGATTTCAAAAATCAATCTCTGCTACTTCTATTAGTTTATAATAACAACAAGGCTATATTTTACTTTTCTTCTTTTACAAACAATACACACAAAGCCGTTTTATAAACAATTGGTAAGGTCTTAAAATTAATTCAGTTGTTTTACTCGATTTTTATATCATCCTATCCAGTTTGAAATGATTTCTTACTCATTTCCTCACGTTCAATTCATTTATAATCTAAACAACTCATATTTATTATAATTGATTCAAAAATCAATTTTATTTACTTTTATTAATCCATGGAATTTTATTTTCCTTCGTTTACATCGGAGGCCAAGTTAAGCAAATCTCGACGATATTTATTTAAATAAACAATTTCTTTAATTTTATAATCATTTAAAATTGATTCCTTCTCAATTTATATTTAATTCCATTCCAATTTTATAATCATTTTAAAACTGATTCCTACTCAATTTTTATTTAATTCCATTCCTTGGTTTCATTCAAACCATTTTATTTGGCTTGGAAACACTCCCTTAAGCAACCATTCAACATATTTATTTAAACCGAGCTTCCATTCAATTATTTAACCGAGCTTCCATTCAATTATTTGCTTAAGTTACTTATTTTTTTCCAGCTTTATAACCCAAGTTTATATTTATTTATATATATATATTTTAACCAATCTCCAATTTATATTCTTGATTTGATTTTTATTTACTAAACCCATTTCACTTACTAACTTAACTCCCTTTGTTTATTCATGTATTCATTTGAAAATTTTTAGTTCACATTCACAGTTCATTTCCGAATCTATTTATTTATTTCAACTTCATACTTAATTTCATTTCCAATTTATTTGATACTCATGTAATCAAATTCCATTTACTTTAATTAGCAATTCTCATACATCCATTTAAATTTTGTTAGAATTATACCCAAGGCCATATTTAATTCATTCTTTCCCGAATTGGATTCATTTGAAGATTTAAACTAGCTTTAAACTTAAGTTAATTTACTTCAATTCACCACCATTTCATAACTTATGTTCATTCTCGTTTTAATTTATTCATACCCGAATTGGATTTATTTCATCACAAATCATTTTTATTTTAATCCAATTCCATACATCTCAAGATTTATTTCCAAACTCTATTACATATTCACAATCTTTGATTTGATTTTCCTTTGATCAAATCCCAACCATTTCACTAATTTATTCGATTAGTCTATTCTTTTATCCATTTTAATCTAATTCATTCAACAACATTTCCAATTATAATCCAATTTAATTCAATTTAAATTTCAATTTTATTGAACTTATCTCAAGTTAAATTCATATATATTTTCTAAACTTTCATTCACTTAAATTAATTTTTAATTACCGGATTAAAAATTTCAATTCCTTCTTATTAATATCAACTTTACTTTATCAGTTCAATAGTTGATTCATTTATTCATTAACAGATTCATTTTCAAACAATGAATTTTGTTTTCAAACATTAATTATTTTTAGTCCATTAGAACTTATTCTGCTCCTTATTTTACACATTTAAATCGAGCATTATCCAATGTTGAATTTCATTTCATTTGCATACCATAGTAACTAATCAGTTACTTACAAATTTTAATCTTAAAACTTGTTTATTTAATCCATCTTGACTAATTTTTTTTTATTATTCCACATAATTTAACACAATTTAAATTTTAACTTCCATTATCCAGTGTCCACTTTACTTACTTACAAGTTGAATTTTATTTCAACAAATTCCTAATTTACATGTCATAAAACTTATTATATGCCATAAGCTTTGCTAGTTAAGATTCCAGAGTTTAAACAGTCTTTCAACATTTCAAAATTCCCTTTGAAATCTTCTATATCCAAAATTCCTTTGATAAATTCAATTTATCTCTTTGAATTTCAAAACTCACCCAGTTTTGCAAACAATTTCAATTCAAAACAACTTGGTAGCAATCTTTCTCTTGGAAACTCGAAAATAAACATCGATGATGCTGCAGTCATCACCGAAGTAATTTTCCAGCGACCGTAAGAGTTCAATGCTTTTCTTTCATTTAAAACTCTTCAAATATTTTAATTTCCAAATCTCTCTAGACTTCAAACCCGATTCAAAAATATTTCTCAATATATATTATCTTCCCAACTTTGAGAATCATTATCAAATTCAAAGGAATGCAATCTCCAAATTCCAAACCCTTTTTAATTTATACTCAAACATTACTTTGGAATCTTATTTTATTTTAATTATTAATCACGTTATAATTTACATAATAGTTTACATTTACACATTTCATTTATATATGAATTTGTTTCCTAGTTTTTAATTATGGTTTTCAATTCCTTATTCAATTATAATCACATTTACAAATTTCATTCATTTTATTAATTTATCTCTTAATCTTTCGTTATTATCCCAATTTCTTATTCAATTTTACTCATTAATAATAATTCAATGTTGTTATTCCTAACAACCAAACATTCATATATAACTATAATAATTTACGAAAAATCATTTTCTTTCATATACAAAAATAATTTTGGGTAAAATTATTTCATTTACCCTATTTAAAACAATATTGTGTTGGTTTATCTTGTTTAAGAGTTTAAAAATTCCTATCGATGATATGGCGTCCCATATATCGACAATCCATAAACACTCAACCGATAAATCAACGCAATATAAAAACAATTTTATATTCACTAACAAATACGTGCTCATATCTATTAATACTCTCAAACTCATTCTAGAGTACTACGGACTCTATTTTATGAGTAATTCCCACCAGAGCTAAGGTTATCACCAACCTAAGCTCCGATACCAAGTGAAACAACCTGCAAATCCGTACCCCTTGAGTCAACACTATTCTACATCAATCAACTCAAGCTGCACAGAAATACGAACCATTTGGATTAAAGAAGAAGAGGTGGAAGAATAAAATGGAAAACAACAACAGAATCTAACCATCGTAGTGGAATAAAATATAATAGATAATAAACAATCTTTACTTGAAAGTCAAATATCTCTGTTTATATATATTACATCATTAAAGTACATCAATCACAGCTCAACATTAATATCATACAAATGGATACACAACAACTCAACACAGCAGAATATATATATATATATATATATATATATATATATATATATATATATATAAACAAGTACGGGAGTACATATCGTCATCTAGCTCGTCTCCTGAGCTCCACTGCATCATATCCTGTATCCTATAATACTCGGTCTGACCTGAGCATTACGGTTAAATAACACCCGAGTCAGTCTGGAATACCAGCGTGAGAAAATCACACTCAATTGATTATTAAAGTTTCAAAAATCCTTTGACAACAAAAGCATCTCGTAAGACCACGCCACAAATAAACATGTCGGGTTTTTACCTTACGATAGCTAAAACAATTTTTATAGAAATCCTCTGATATTATAATAGGGTCTATATACAAATACGTATAAAATAGCCTAAATTGTTACATTATTAAATTCCAACTACTAGCCACAAAGTGGGTAATACGAACAAAACTCGTACAAGGCTCGTAGGGAGAATGGATTTCCAACTAATGACTAGGCACTAGGGTACCACCTGTCACGGTACGGGGCCTAGATCACCGTACAGAGGAGTACGCCCGCTCCCCTGGAACACAAGACCGGGACTACCCCTTACTGGATAATCCCGAGTGAGATCACCCCGCGGTTGGGATCAGCAACCGCCCACTAAGCCGAAATAAAAAGGGACATCTAGACAGGGATGACCTCACCCTGCTTGGGTGCTACCCACCTAGCCTTGCTGCATACCCCTGATTATCAATCATTCCCATTTGATGAGGCTTGAGGCTAAGCGTTACCTTTTTAGAACATATTCCTTAGAAAGCCCATCGTCCGCCTGACGATGTTTACGAAAGGATTCATCCATACAAGTCCGTCTCGGGTTCGAACGAAACCGAAGGCATTATTCCTACCACATCCATTTTGGAAATATCCTCAGGATTAGTAGCGACTAGCCCTTACACTTCACTGCTCCATCTTCGAATCCAAACTCGTTTCACGAAACGTACAAACCGGATCGAAGTGGTTTTCGAGAAATAGATCTCGATCCTAGTCTCTTCGAAACGATCAGCACATTTGGCCAATATTGATAGTCGATGATTTAACTATCAACTTATATTCACAAACATCCATCAAACAATAAATAATTTTCCCAAATTATTTATTAACCTCAAAAATATCTTTACAAGATATATTTCAATTCCAATCCTTTGAAAATAGTTTCAAACTATCTTCCTTTTTCAAAATAAATTCCAAATATTTCTATTTCTATTGAAATCACCAAGCACAAACTTTAGATTTAAAAATAATTTAAAACACTTTATTGAAAAAAAATATGTTAAACATTTAATTTAGAAAAATTACTTTAATACTTAATTTATAATAATACTTTTAGAAACAACTAAAATAAGGTTACCTTATAACTATACATTAGATTTTCTTCTTTAAACAAAATACCAAATCATTCTTTTAAATAATTATTACGATAATATATGAAACAAAATACTTACTTTAGAATTTAAATATTTAGAAATAACAAATTTTTCAAAACTTGCTTTTTAAAACAACTTTAAAATCTTTAACTTATATTTAAAAATTTACTTTAAGAACGTACTTGGTTATCCAGAGAAAAATTCCAACTTCAATCACTTAAATCAATTTCCCAAACTGATTCCCAATTTACTCCATTTGAAATAAATATCTTTACTTTCTTAATTCATTTTAAAATTCATTAATTATGGACTTTATCACTATTATTATTTTCCGTTTGATTTTAATTTTTTTTAACTGAAATATACAAATTTCTGCTTTTCCAATTTCTTTTTTTATTCTTTTCAATAATTTAAATCTTAAATATTAAATAAATTTTTTGTTCTTTTAAATGTTAAGATTGAAGTTTAAAATTCATTAACTTTCTGTTTATTCAAAAATTACCATTTCTATACTCAAGATTTATTTATTAGAAATTTTTATGTTACTTTATTTCTTTTTCCATTCATTCTTAAATTTATTCAAATTTCCATAATTATTTTACTTACAAATTCACTTCTTTTATTTTCTTTCAAAAACCCAATTTATATATTTTTGGAAATTCATTATACCCAATTATATCCAATCAAACCATAGCATTCAATATTTCAATATAATTCATCATAGAATATCAAATAATCACAACAGAGGGTATTAAATAATTTAAATATATGTTGAGGGATCCAGTTGGATCCCTCTAACCTGTTTTCCCTGCATCCACAGACGTTAGCACAATATAATCTGCCAATTCCAAAATATATCAGACTATAGCACATCAATAATTTCAACCATCCAAACAATTATTTAAGTTTAATCATTTGAATTTAATGTTATTCAGCTGAATGAGATTAACTCACCTTTCCCTTTAAATTTGCAGTCCACTTCATTCTCGATTTGATTCCGCGATTTCAGACCTTGTAAAAATATTTATACAGTTTATTAATATTTGAATTGATTGAACCATTAACTACAATCTATTTATTTTATTGAAACTAATAATTTGGTTTTAAACTAATTTCCTATAATAAATTATTTTTAGTAACTAATTATATAAACAAGCTTATTAAATAAATTAATCTCCCTACATAAATATTTTAAAATAAACTAGTAAGTTAAAGACGCGTATTTATTTTATATATTTTTCATTTGAAACTACATATATTTATAAAAGGCTGTAGAGTTTCAAAATCAAATTAATTTTTTTTTAATATATAATCCTTCAAAACCAATTTCTTTTTCTGTATAGATTTCTATAACCAGCAAAACCACAAATCTGCTTTACCATAAAGCTTCCCTTCTGATTTATATGTATATTTGTAAACATTAAAACCCTGGCTTTAGAATTCCTTTTTCTGTGTATATACACATTTATTTATTCAATTACATAAAAAGAAAACAAGATACCTCACTGCCTTAACAATCCTGCATACCCACGAACCCAGGCTCCGACCACCTCACGTTCACTGTCGCTGCCATCAAAATTGCGACTAAGTCGCCTTGCTACTGCCGCCATTCCACCTGACATCGATCGAAACCCCCTCTACCACGCGAATCCTACGGCAGTGCTTGACTCGGCTACATGCCGCGATGCCGACGCCATCGAAATCGAGACTCATCCCAGCTCTCGCGTTCACTCGACGATAGACTCGCGACTTCCATTCGCACGCGAGCGCGATGTCCCCTCCCCTCTAGCCTTAATTCAGATCGAGCTTATAGGATTTAGGTTTTGATTCGAAACTGAGTTCGACTCTATTTTTCTGGGGAATAGATTTGAACGAGAATGAGTCATGATTTTTTTTTTAAGGGAGGAAAGTGGCCATTGATGAATATAATTTTCCCTTCTGAAAATAAAATGAAAAACTCAGCTGAAAATAAAGAGAAATGGGACGTGATGGCTGAGCGTACCGGGTAGGGTGGCTAAAATTCAGAGAGAGGGTGGCTCAAGAAGATATAGGACGACTGTTGATTGGACCTTTATAATTTATATTAAAAAAAAAAATCTCGATTTAGTTTTCAACGCGTTTACTTTCGTACGCTCACACAACAACTCCAAATGCTACGAAAATTGAAATCCGATAATAATTCAATATTACGGATCTAATGGAACTGGTTTCGTCGAATTCCGAGACTGTGCCTCAGAAGGCTATTTTTAAATATCAATTTAAACGATATATTTTTAAAACTGAACAAATCACTGTTAAATTCAATTTAAAACTTCTATTATCCTCAGTGTTATCAATATAAATTTTACAAGTCTTCAAATTATTTTCAACAGGCTTAAAACTTCAGATTCAACATTTTACTCAACGTCAAATTATTCAATTCAATAATTTAATTATCAAATAAATTGTGATATTTGAAATTTAAGTTAAAATTATTCTGTTGAATATTTAAAATCAATTAAATATTCCAATTTTAAATGCTCGAAAATTCTGGGTCGTCACACAACTGCATTGATTCAAAAAAGAGAGGATTAAGTCACTAACATATATTAACATACAAAAGAAGATAGATGGTATTTAGTGGAACCATGAAAGAACAACAACCCAATGTAACAACAATATTGATATGAAAAATATATACCTTCATAACAAATAATGTGCACGTGAAATAAGTATTTTTTTTGGAAAATGATACTTTATTAACAGATAGAGAAAGTAGCATTTACTTTCATAATATGTCTCATTAATACCTCACAGCCCTCTATCCTAAACGGGTACCAGGAAAAAGAGTACATATTATATCTTTATATTAATAGTACAATAGCTTAGTGCCAAAGAACCCCATTTTCAAATAGATGAAGGAATAATAACAAATAAAAACACACTCAAAACCATCCGTCTGTGCAATAAAGGACGACAAACATTACAAAACTAGAAAGAAACAAAAGAAACACAATAAAAAAAGAGAAAAATAAGTCATCAGCAGTGTGCATGTGACAGCACCAAAACCATACAGGGAACAGAAACTCTCGAAATCGCTTTTAAGCAGCATTATCGAAGTCTCTGGAGAGATAAAGTCGAAGTAACTTTATTAAACTTACTCAGATCTATTATCTCCAAACAAATGAAGAAACAATGGCTAAGCTTTCCAAATTCAAGAATAAAGTTGATTGAAAAGGAAGTATGTTTCGATCAAAGCAGGGAGTCCTTGCAGAGGTCATGGCAGGTAAAAATTCATGCAGGAAGAAGCATCAATACAAAATTTTTGCAAGATAAGTTCTTCTTCTTTAGTAACCTTTGTAGGCTCCAATTTATGTTTAATTAAATAGTTGCAGTCTTGTTGAATAAGGATGGTTCTTAGTTGAACTGGCATTTGTATACCCTTGAAGACCAGATCGTTTCACTCGCTCCATATATGCCAAATCATAGTCGTATAAGCAGCACTCGTTAGATGGTTGCATTTTTATTCTGTTATTGCCATATAATTTTAGTATTTGTGAAATATCAGAGACAATACCAATGTTGATGTTAAGCTTTTGCACCATGTCTAAAAGTATTTTCTTTGAGTAAACATAGTTAAAAAATAAATGTTCTCAATCTTCATTTTGATATGGAAAGAGCACACACAACCTATCTATATTATTGTTCCATCTGAACACCCGAACACCCTACTTTTGTGTTCAGTTTGTTTAATTTAGCTAAAAGAGTGCATGTGGACATTTTAGGAGCACAATATTGATCCCACACTACCTTAGTCCAGTTTTGTTCCGTATATTTGTTACTAATTTGATTCCACCCAGACTTTAAAAAAAACTGACCATCTCTGCTAGGAATCTAGTACCAGTAATCTTGCTGTATATGATTATGAATTTTGATGTTTTTCACAGTGTTATGAAATTGAGTAGGAACATGTTCAAGATTATTTTTCCAATTATTATTAGAGATTAGAGATCAGAGTATGCACTTTTCTATTAATAGCACTAGTTACAAACATATCATTACACCCAAACTTATCCATCAGAGAATATCCATTTAACCATGGATCTGCCCAAATATCCATGCTGTCACTATTAGCAATTTTTCTATCTAATCCTTTGCACCATTGCCTAGTTATAAGCAGTAATTTCCATGTATATGATGTATTACTGTTCAGTTCCGTAGTCCAAAAATTTATTTTGTTGCAGTATTTTCTATGAATCCATTTGGCCTATAAAGTATCTCCATGTATAAATTTCCAGACCAATTTGATGGCAGCTGCTTTAGATATTTCCTCTATTTTTCGATTGCCAAGACCTTCTTCACATTTAGTTTTACAAATGTCATCCCAACCCATCTTATGTGCTTTCGACTTCCAAATAAAGTTAGCACATATAGGGTTAATACTCTGGATTGATTCAGGAATTTAGGAAAATTGAATCCAAAATTGGATCAAGGGATGTATAACTATGTTAATTAATTCAATTCTACCACTTATATTTAGCAATTTGTTTTGCCAGTGATTGAATTTTTTATGAGTTTTCTCAACAAGTGGTCCAAAATCCATTGCTTTAAGTTTATTATTCAATAGAGGGATTCCTAAATACATCATTGGTAGACTGCCAATACTAATATTTAAAAAACTAGCTATCTGCTATTTTTTGAAGCCCCTTTACTGAAAAAGATAGTAGATTTAGTTTCACTCAAATCCAACCCAGTAAAATACTTCAGTTGCTGAAAAGTATGCTGGATGCATTCTGCATTCTTTATAGTGGCTTTAGCCAATATTAATACGTCGCCTGCATATAATAGGTGTGTAATTTATGGGATCAATATTGTAAATAAAGGTAATATTACCTTTCATGTACTCCACATAAAGGTTAGTAGAGAGGAGTTCCATAGCCATTGAAAATAAGTATAGCGATAGAGGGTCACCTTGTCTTAAACCCCTCGAACTCTCAACAAATCCATAAGTTGATCCATCGATAATTACCGAAAATGAAGGAGTAGACATGCACTAATAAATAAGACTTGCAAATAAGGTTGGGAAGCCTATGGAAATCATCATATGATAGATAAATTCTCTATTGATTTTATCACAGCCTTTATGTAAATCAATTTTTAGGCAAAAATTGTTAGAATTTTTCCTACTAAATCCTCTCACCATTTCATATGCAAGTAAAGAGTTTTCAAAAATTATATGCCCAAGGATGAAAGCATTTTGATTATAGGATATGAGGTCATTCATATAAGGTTTTAGTCGATTGCAAAGAAGATTGGCCAAGTCTTATAAATGACGTTGCAAAGTGATACAAGCCTAAAGTCAGACCTGTCAACCGCATCTAGTTTTTTTGGAATTAAACAAATAAATGTATGATTAATTTCTCTTATTATATTCCTCGATTGGAGAATACCGCTCATAGCATTGCATATATCAACTTTAAGAACTTCCCAGTAGACTATGAAAATTTGGAGTTGATGCCATCAAGCGTAGGGGTGTTATTATCATTTATTTGAAATATGGCTATTTTAATTTCTTCAATTTGGAATGGTTTGCATAAGTTTTCTCAAGCTCTTTCAGATAGGATTTTCTTACAAGTGATGTCTAAAAATGGAACATTAGCCTATGAAGTTGAGAATAAATTCAAAAAAATATATAACTGCTTCATTTTCTAATATTTCTAATGATGAAATCCACGAGCCATCTAAATTAAGAGTGTAGTTACTCCTTCGACAAGGGTTACGAGCATTTATTTTGTTGTAGAAGAAATTTGTAGGTCTATTGCCTTTTACTAGCCAATTAATCTTCATTCTTTGGTCATTTTCAACTGCCATTTTTTCCACGACTACATGTATTTGAGAATTTTTCAAAGCATACTGCTCTTTTAAAGTTTTCATCTATAGGGTTCTGGACAAGTGACTTGTATGTCGCATTTGCTTCTATTTTTAGTTGAGAAAGCACTGTTTAACTATTTTATTTGTTATTTTTGACCATTGTTTCAGAGTATATTTGGCAGCTTTTATTCTACATAAGAGGATATAGAGTGGGTTACGGGTCAAAATTCTGCATTAGTGCCTCTTGAAGGGAGGAATAGTATCTAGCATGCAAGTGCCAGGAATTATTATACCTGAAAGGTATTTTTTTCTTCCTTGATTCGTTTGTTATGAGTTTGACATATATAGGGGAATTATGACTTAGTGTAACAACCTTGTATTTTGTAATTATTTTAATTGAATTTTGATTTTACTTTACTTATTTAATTTAGATAATTTTGTTATTTCAAATATAAACTTTGATTTTGATGTGAATTAGAATTCCAAACATGATTAAATAGAATATTTTACAAAAAGTGTATTTTGGTCAATATGGTCAACTTTGACTTTTAAATTTAAAATTTGAAAGTTTGAAAATTTTAATTTTATCTTTTATTATGAAAGTAAATAAAATTTTAAGAACACTACTTTTCGTTTCGTTGAAATCTGATTTATAATGTGAAAGTTATACCTTTTTAACTATTATGTGAAATTGCTGAATTTAACAAAATTGTTTATTTTAAATTATATAAATAATATTTTATTTGGTCATGCAATGTTATAATTTATGTTTTCATGTATAAAATAACATGTTTTGTATATATTTTGGTTTTAAAACATTTTTAAAATGTGTAATTGACATTTTCAAATGTCAGTTGTATTCTGTTGTAAATTTTCATTCCAAGTTTCAATTAATTAAAGTAACTCTTTATTTATCTTTATATTTTTCTTAAGAACTTATTTTATACTCATTCTCACTTTATTTTGTTCCTCATTTTTTTTATTTATTTGACTTTTTATTTGTTTTAAAGTGAAATAGAAATTTTCTAAGGCTAGTGATATTTTATTTGTAAGTTTTAAGTCCTGTTTCCAATTTTTAAACAATTTCTTTAGTTCTTTTTCTATTTTCTCTTATTTAAATTATTTATTTCATTTTAGAAATGATAAATGAAGTATTTTATTTCAAAATTTTGTTTTAGAATATTTTTGAAGTCAAATAGAAATTTTTCAAAAGCTTGTGATGACTTAACTGTAATTTTTGAACCCTATTTTCAATTTTCAAGCAATTTCTTTTATTCTTTTTATATTTCCTTTATGTTTAATTATTTATTTCATTACATTTTACTTTGTTTCAGTTTTAAAATGGATTTACTGAAATTTATTTGCTTTATTTTTGATTAAAAGAAATAGAAATACAAAGAGACTTAGACCTTTCATTTTCTAGTCTTTCCATTTTCCAAAACTCTTCATTTTCGCATAACTCCTCCTTTAATCTTTTTGGCCGTGTATTATTTTTTTCTTAGCTGTGATTTCCACCATCATTTCATGCAAAATACTTGCAGCTCCATTTTATCTTCATGGCTACAAAAGAATTGGCATTGGCTTCTCTTTGTTTTTCCACGTTTTTCTTCTCTTTTTATAAGTTTTTGCCTTGTTTTCTTGCCTAGTTTTGCTCGGCCTCCTCTCTATTGTCACGTCCACCACCTCCACCATCTCTTCCTTGCCACCACCACCACCTACTCCTCCAACCATGGTCAGGCCGCACCACCCCATGAAGAGAAATCCACAAAAAAATGCATCTATGGCTTGAAATACACCATAGTCGACCACTTTTGCCTCAACACCTCCATTATTCACCACCACCACAACCATAGGCCGCCACCACCTCATTGTCTAGACCTCCTCCCACCACTCCAGCCATTGACTAGAGCCACACCCCACTGGCCAAGCCCAAACCCTACATGGCCGAGCCTTCATTTTGACCAAAATCATCCTATGTGCCTAAACCCCTTTACATTTTCAAGTGTGTAACTTCCTCTCCATGTTCATGCTTTATGCTGTGCATTTCCTGGTCCATTCTCGAGCCAACTATGTCCAAACCCAAGCTAATTACACCCTAGGCGGTGCAAAACAATTATGGAAAGCAAGGCAAAAAGTTGTGCATTCAAATTGTTTTTCATTTCAAAGTTATTTAAATTCAATGTTGTATTGAATTTATAATTTTATTCTATTTTGTTTTGGGTTGTAACACAAGATCTATAGCACGAATCTCGCTCTCCACTTGAGCCCGTAGTTGTGATAACCCAGGTTTTTAATATTTGTGATTGATAATTAATTGGGCAAATTGATAAGATGTGCTGATTCTAACCATTAAAATACCGATTGTTAAAAATTAAAACAAATTAAATCCGATAATTAATATTCCTATCTGGGAAAATATTGTTTGGTAATCTTCTATTATAATTATTCAAAATAGACAAACTTATTATTTTCAAACAAATTAAGCATATATATATATATATATATATATATATATATATATATATGAGTGGATTTTTAATTTTGAATTTGAAATTCAAAAGATAAATATCTTTAATTAATTGGGTTTAAAAATAAAATATATATGAATTTATTTGTATAAAATTTGTTTTATATTACTTTTCTTTTAAAGGATTTGCTAAATGTGAATTAAGAAATATTAACTAAATAGAACATTTAAATATATTTACACATGTCAAATTCAAGTGTTGAGATATTGGAATATAAATTAACAAATGTAAGTTACTTAGCTTACCTTAATGACAAGTGTTAGGTTTCCAAATAAGTGTTAGCTTAGAAAATTAACAAGTGGCATTTGTTCATTTTCTTTTCTTTAAGAAAATATGACTATCATATTAGAAGCAATAAAAATATATTTTAAAACTAAAATCTGGAATGAATATCGGGCCTGGAAATGTAATCAAATCATCTCAGATCCAAAACAAAATTCAAGATCAATTTAAATAAAGCCAAAAACAATTCAGGATTCCAGATCCATCAAAGCAAGTTTCTGTTTTATATCTGAGGATAAACATTATACCATTATCAGTAAATGAACTATCTTCAAGATCAAGCTTCAGGTCCAATCTCAACAAACAACAGATTTTCGGAATCAAGTTTCTTGTAATAGGCACTTCAAGTTTTTAAATTTCATAAATGTTCAGCTCTGTTCAACGGTTCAGGTGAGTGAACAAATCTTTTAATCTGTTGCGTGCTGTGAACTTGAAGTAAAGTATACAAAGAAAGTTTATATGATTGTTTAAATATGACTTGTAGATATATCTATATGATAAAATGGGTTTGCATGTCAGAATATTGGGTGTTTGTTCCATTTATATGATACAGGTTCAAAAATTTGATCAAAAATTCAAATTCTATTGCTGGATTTTTCCTGAGTCTTCATTAGATAACAAAAATTTGTTGAGGTAGTAAGATCATTTCAAAATAATGCGGATTCAGATTAAAGTGTAGTTCCAGGTTTATCAAAACAATTTTTTTTTCTGTTTTATACCTGGAAGTAAATTTTAGTTCATTTTTTTTTCTTTTTTAGGGGCTTAAATTGATTTAAATACATGATGCATGTGGTAATCTTATATAGTATTGGGGTAAATGAGATTTGCATGAATGTTTTTGAAATGTAAATAATTGAAACTTGCTGTATAATGTGTGCATGACTGGTAGATGAGTATATATCTTCCTCTGTTTAATTTCAGAGACAATTCACCTAAATAAATCCATTTCTATTCATAACTTAAAGGTTGGATCATCATCATTGAAGATAAAATGATTAAATGAATGTAACTTTATTATTAAAAAGAAAATCCAGAAGAAATATTGGGTAAATATTCTGGAAATAGGAATTACTGTAAAAGTCAATTTAAAATCAGAAAAATCAAAGATCAGAAATTTAAGTTCTGATTATAAAACAGATTAGTATTAGAGCTGAAGGTTAAGCGAGAACCTTGGCTCTGGTGGGGGATACTCATTAAGGAAAGGGTCAATGGTACCCTAGAATGAGTTGAGTGTATAAATATGAGAGAGCGTACTTGTTATTTTCTTATATAAAGGTTTTTAAATGATTTCAAAAGTAAATGAATCCCATATAAGAAATAGATTATCTATTATATTTAGGAAATTGGTTGTAGTATTAATTAAATTAAAAGTAATAGTAAGAAATAAGAAGTAATATAATACAACCAAATTGAAATTAAATAAGCATAAGTTTGAAATGGATTCAAACTTAAATTAAAACCTTAAAGTTAAGAAAGAATTTCAAAATAAGATGAACCAGACTTGGTTTCAAACCAAGTTATTGAATGGTTATTGTGTTTAATAATGGGATGATTGTTTTAAACAATAAAATGTTTTAAGGAAATAACCATTTGATGAGAATAACTTGTAAATTAGAAAGGATGGAAATTGAAGTGGATTTAAAATTGTGAAGTTTTGAATTCTAAATTTAAACATTTGAATTGATTTCAAAATGTTAAAGGAGATAATATTATTCAAACTATTTTGAATATGACCTTATTTTAAAATAAGAGATGTTATTTAATATATTCAAATGAAAGGGTCCTATTTCAAACAAGGGTTATTTGAAATTTTAAATGAATTTATTTAAATTAAAAACCAAAGGTGGTTTAAAATTTTAAAGTATAATTTGGTATGTAAAGGAAGTTAATATGTATATATGTGGATATACATAATATCAAATATGGTTTGAAATAAACTCTAAATGTTGAGCTTTGAATGTGGAATAAGATGTGATACCCGAAGTGCTAAGTTTTTGAACTTAATAAGTGGGAAGATTATTTATGAGAAGTTCAAAATTTGAAATGGAAGTTCAAACTAGGTAAGGTTGACTGAATCAAGTGAATTGAGTTTAACTGGGGAAACAGTTAAATAAGTTGGAATGATCAACCTGATTTGGAAATTTGAATATGATATTAGGATTTAACTTGGGAAGTTAAATGGTTAATCTGAGCGGGGAGTTTGTGTGATCTCAAATGGGTTTGAGATCTGGAATTTGGAATTTGATGGATGTTTTAGAATGGAATTTTGAAATTTGGACTCATAATTGAATTGTTTAAAAACTTTAAAGGAAAATTGATTTAAGGGAATTAAATCAACATTTGAAGTATTAACTCGAATTTATATAATTCGAGATGATTCGGATTTGAAATTTGAATTAGTTCAAATTGAATTTGATTTGAAATAATAGAATGTGTGATTGAAGATGTGTGAGTATAAGATTCAAATGGAAAATTTGAATTGGATTAATTTGTAACGATTTGAAATTAAAGTGGATTCAATTTGAAATTAGTCCAAATTTATTGGAATAATTTGGAATTATAATTAATGTTGAATGGTTTTAAATTCAAATGGAATTTGAACTGAAATTGAGATTAATTCAAACAGGAGTTGAAATAAATTGAAATTGAAACTAGTTAAATTGAAATTTATTTGAATTAGTAGAATTTGAGATCAAGGTTGAATAAAGTTAAATTTGGAAAGAACTAAGGAATTCAACTTGAATTGGGTTAAATAGATTTCAATGGAAATTGAAGTTATCTAAATGAGAGTTGGGTCAATTTAAATGGTAGAGGAAATTTAAATTGAATTGATTTGGAATGGAGATTGGGAATTGAACAGTTCTGACTCTGGACTATTTTTAATATAAATTATTTTAATATAAACCTACTTTTCCAAACTATTCATTATATATACAACCTTTCTTTTAAAAGCCAAACTATCTTATACTTGTTTTATAAATTATTTTTGAAACTGTTTAACAATTTTCTAACTATTTTATAAACTAATTACTATTTTATAGCTATTTTGCAATTATTTAAAATTTCTATGACTATTCGACTATTTTCCAATTATTTTACAATTACTGAACTATTTTATAGATATTTTACAAACTAGTAATTATTTTTTTCCAACTATTTATCTATTTCTTTAACTTTTCAAGTTATTTTCTAAATTTAAAATGGACGGAGTTCAAACTGTTAATGGTTGAATACCCAATAGAGATAAGAATAGAGGTGATAATCCAGATGGATTGAAGCAATTGTGAGTAAGTGAATGAAAATTAAAGTGAATGTGAATAGAAAGAGAATTGATTTTGCTAATAACCAATAAAGATAAATACGTAGGGTGTATGTATGTTATTCTATTCGCATAGTGATTTGATCCAGATTCGAGCACAGAATTTCGAGATAGTTATATCGATCCGAGTGGGATTTTTCACTCGATTTTCGACGGCGAACCTGGATATGGATTGTTGATTGGTTCTAGATATTCTCTATCATAGTTAGGCTATGCAAGGAGAATGACGGTTTCTGATCAAGGAACCAGATCGGTGTCCGCACTAGGAAGTCGGGTGGACGATACTAGTTCGGAAGTGAAATTGTGTGATCGAGTGAGCGATCAGATTGGTATAGCGTACGGATGATATGTGTACATCGTACGGATTCGAATGAAAATGGTATTGAAAAGAGTAATCAAATTTGAATATTTGATTTTGAGTAAACAAATTTAAATATCTTTGTTTTATAAAGTGAAACTCCCCTTGTTGAATCTTTTGCCAGAAGAAAAGGGTTTATGAAAATGTTTGAAGTATAAAAGGAGTTTTATACAAGTTTGAAATGATCCAAAGTTTTAAAAATTATATATATCTGTATATATATATGTATGTATATGTAAATGATCATATGAGGATTTTGGAAAAAAGTTTTGGGAACCTATGGATTTGGAAAGGCTTTTGATTTTTGGGTAAAATCAATATTATATTTGGAAAGCCTAGTTTGAGAATTATCGATTTTGGAATAATCGATTTTGTATGAAGGAGCTTTGAATGAGATCATACTAGGTGTATGATTTAAAGATACTATATATATAGTATAAAATGTTTTGATGATGGCTTTGGGAAAAAAGGCGCTCCCTTGAAATGAACTTCTCAGGAGTACCACCGGGTGGTGCTGCCTTGAACCCTAGTGGGGGATTCTAAAGTTGATCCTGCGAGGAGACCGGACAAACTAGTTCCTGAGGATTATTGGGTAGCGAAAGTCGAGGGCGCCGATGCCTACAGGGGCATTTGGGTTATGCTGTGACGACAGTGTAACTCGATGTCACTGCGATCTACTGTGGGGACCATAGTGAAAATCGTGTGGAGGATGAGTGTCAACGGTCTACACTTGATTTTACCGGGAAGGCAACGCAACATCGGTAGACTGCGATCTATGGTCGAGTGGAGTGGAGAAGTTTCATTCTTTTGACAGCGAAATTCGAGAGCGCTGATGCCTACAGTTATATGGGTTTTTGCTGTGATAGCTACGTAACCCCAGTCGTAGCTGCGATCTGTAGCGGGTTCCATGGTGTAATCGAGGGGCGCGGAGGCCTACAGTTATCTATGGATTTTGTCGGGATGGCAACGTAACCATCGGGTTAACTGCGACCATGGGTGGGGGTGATGATTTCCAGAGCATTCTCACCCAAGATATATCCTCTATTTTCAAAAAACTGTTTTCTATATTTTCAATAAAATTATTTTCCAAGTATTTTCACTGGGTGTTTGATAATGGGTCTGCTAAGTACTTATAGATTTTCAGTCCTACGTCTGATCAACGTTTGATCGAATTTCTGTGAGAACGAAGATGGACTTGTTGAAACATCGAGTTATAAAAGTATTTTTATAAAGACTATTTTGATAATGTTATATAGATTATAAAGTGTTTTAAAAATAATCAAAGGTGATTTAAGTAATATTAAGTATTTTAACAAACACTGGCTTCGTTCCTTTTCGGGGACGAAAGATTCAAAGGGGGGAGGGATGTGATAACCCAGGTTTTTAATATCTGTGATTGATAATTAAATTGGTAAATTGTAAGGAGTGCTGATTCTAACCATTAAAATACTGATTGTTAAAAATTAAAACAAATTAAATCCGATAATTAACATTCCTAGCTGGGAAAATATTGTTTGGTAATCTTCTATTATAATTATTCAAAATAGACAAACTTATTATTTTCAAATAAATTAAGCATACATATATATATGAGTGGATTTTTAATTATGAATTTGAAATTCAAAAGATAAATATCTTTAAGTAAATTGGATTTAAAAATAATATATATATGATTTTATTTGTATAAAATTTGTTTTATATTACTTTTCTTTTAAAGGATTTGCTAAATGTGAATTAAGAAATATTAACTAAATAGAACATTTATATATATTTACACATGTCAAATTCAAGTGTTGAGATATTGGAATATAAATTAACAAATGTAAGTTACTTAGCTTACCTAAATGACAAGTGTTAGGTTGCCAAATAAGTGTTAGCTTAGAAAATTAACAAGTGGCATTTGTTCATTTTCTTTTCTTTAAGAAAATATGATTATCATATTAGAAGCAATAAAAAAAAAAAATTTAAAACTAAAATCTGGAATGAAGATCGGGCCTAGAAATGTAATCAAATCATCTCAGATCCAAAACAAAATTCAAGATCAACTTAAATAAAGCCAAAAACAATTCAGGATTCCAGATCCATCAAAGCAAGTTTCTGTTTTATATCTGAGGATAAACATTATACCATTATCAGTAAATGAACTATCTTCAAGATCAAGCTTCGGGTCCAATCTCAACAAACAACAGATTTTCGGAATCAAGTTTCTTGTAATAGGCACTTCAAGTTTTTAAATTTCATAAATGTTCAGCTCTGTTCAACGGTTCAGGTGAGTAAACAAGTCTTTTAATCTGTTGCGTGCTGTGAGCTTGAAGAAAAGTATACAAAGAAAGTTTATATGATTGTTTAAATATGACCTGTAGATATATCTATATGATAAAATGGGTTTGCATGTCAGAATATTGGGTGTTTGTTCCGTTCATGTGATACAGGTTCAAAAATTTGATCAAAAATTCAAATTCTATTGCTGGATTTTTCCTGAGTCTTCATTAGATAACAAAAATTTGTTGAGGTAGTAAGATCATTTCAAAATAATGCGGATTCAGATTAAAGTGTAGTTCCAGGTTTATCAAAACAATTTTTTTCTTCTGTTTTATACCTGGAAGTAAATTTTAGTTAGTTTTTTTTCTTTTTTTAGGGCTTAAATTGATTTAAATACATGATGCATGTGGTAATCTTATATAGTATTGGGGTAAATAAGATTTGCATGAATGTTTTTGAACTGTAAATAATTGAAACTTGCTGTATAATGTGTGCATGACTGGTAGATGAGTATATATCTTCCTCTGTTTAATTTTAGAGGCAATTCACCTAAATAAATCCATTTCTATTCATAACTTAAAGGTTGGATCATCATCATTGAAGATAAAATGATTAAATGAATGCAACTTTATTATTAAAAATAAAATCCAGAAGAAATATTGGGTAAATATTCTGGAAATAGGAATTACTGTAAAAGTCAATTTAAAATCAGAAAAATCAAAGATCAGAAATTTAAGTTCTGATTATAAAAACAGATTAGTATTAAAAAATGATGATTTATGATAACAAATTCTCAATTTTTAAGTTAGTGGATGTAGAGAAATTTCGATTTGAATGCCTCTGGTGTTTCAACCAAATTCTGGCGATACGGGTAATGGAGGTGGTTGTGCTCGTGGCTGAAGTAGGGTTGGGTGGCAGGGATCATGGGAAAAATAGTTAACTATTTTTTTGTTCGACGGAGTGATTGGTCGGCGACATTTTAGGGTTCAATGGGCCAGTTTGGTTGTCGAAGTTTTAATTAGGATTTTGCCATCGATATAGAATCGGACTTGACCGGTTCAAGAGGATTCTATGTATGATTCTAGGGGTAGCTATGGCAGAATTCGCGGGGTCTCTGGCGTCTTGTGGGCGGCGATTCGTGGTGGTTTCCGATGAGAAGTATGGATTTGAAGATACTTGAATGATTCTATTTCAGGTGCGATGTTGTTTCGAGGGTTGTGGATGGCCTAAGGGTTTGTGGTGGTCATCGTTGACCTGACGAAGTGCTCGGCGATGGTCGGAGAGCGCTGGTCCATCGGTGCATGTGCACGATGGTTTGGGTGTCAGTAGTTTTGGATTGGGTTGCTGTGTTCTGTGAGGAAGCAGTGTCTCGGGGGTTCGTCTCGAGAAATTGATGGTTTGGTACGGGTTCAACTTCGTGTGCATGCAGGGAGTTAGTGGGTAAAGGGTAAAGTTTTAACCGATTTAGAAATTTAAACCAAGTAAAAAAAAAGAGAGAAGAGGAGAGGAAGCTTGGAAGAAATTTTGAGAAACTTGGATATCTGAACAAGTAACCCAGAATTTTCTCGGTATAATGTTTTATACCCATAGTTTTTTAAGTTTAATTAAGTTAAATTCGAAAATAATTATCTTTAAACAGTTTTAAATAAATGATTGATTAATTTAAGTTGTTAGTTTAAGTTGGGAAATTATTAATTAAATTAATCCGCATTTGTCTTTAAACCTAATTAATCATGGAATCAAACAATTAACTAAGATAAGTGTTATGTTTATCAATTTTAATTAAAGTTTAAGTTAATCATTAGCTAATGATATATTTGATTCCAAGGTTATTAAGTGAGATTTTTTTTATGGAAATCAAAAGATAATTAAGATAATTGACTTAATATTTAATTAATAATTAAGGAACGATTAATTGATAATTAAGGGGCATAAGAAATTAGTTAGAGATTAATTAATTTGCAATTAAAGATTATTAATTAAGTAATGAGAGTATATAATTAATGGTTAGAGACTTGTAACTTAAATTATGATTCCTAATGTGATAAATTAAAGGATTAATTTGTTTATTAATTTAATTAATAATCAAAGGTTGATTAATTAAAGATGATTAACCGAGGGGATAATTACTTGATGAAGTAATAAGAAGGGTATTACTTAATGGAATTAATTTAAGGATTGATTATTTAAGGAAATTAATTAAGGGTTAGTTAATTAATGAGTGTGATTAATTAAAGGATAATTAATCAAGGGTGATTAATTTAAATGGATAATTATTGGAGGACTAAATAATTGATTTGTAATAAATTAATAAGCAGGATTTAAAAGTAATTGAAGTAATTAATTTAATTCATTTGTGATTAATTAAATTAATTAAAGATGGTGGGTTGATTAATCTTGCTTATGAATAATTGAATGTTATTGTATGCCTTAGATTAGATGATATCTCTGGTATGCTATGTATGATGCTTTGTGATATAGTATATGGGGCTAAAACAGTGACATCCTGTATTTAAAGTTTGAATTGTATTTCGTTTGAATTACTTAGGTTAAGATGACATGAGATTCGAGGAGACCGGAGTCGGTTATTAGTTAATACCCGAAACCACTTCGATTCTTATAGATTGATATGTGAAATAAATTGGTTGATATGGAATGATTTAAGTAAATTTGACCTTTAAATCTAAGTTTTGGTACTTAGATATTGATGTATGGTATCAGTAATGTCTATAACAAATTGTGAATTTGTAAATTGATATGAGAACCCCGGGATTATAAAAGTTGTATGCTTTTATATTCCTTGTTAAATGGGTTTACTCACGCTGGTTTCCAGCCTGACCCGGGTGTTACTTTGATGTAATGCTCGGGTCAGACAGAGTATTACAGATTTTCAGGTAAGGACGTTCTGCAGCTCAGGAGGCGAGCTGGAGAGCAGGAACGTATGGAGAGCTTCTGATGTTAATATATTATAGTTTCTAAAACAGATAGATTTATCTGTTCTGTGATTGTAAATCTGTTGTAACTCTGACATAATAAAGTGTAATTTGACAAGTACAGTTTCCTTTGTATAACTATTATTTATGTGATATTATATTTTATCCGCTGCGTATGTGAGACTTTGGGTTTGGTTTTCTGTTCTTCTCTTCTATCTCCTTCTTCTTTTCTCTAACTATCTGGAATTTTCGGGTTCGAAAATTCCGGGTCGTTACAGTAGTCTTGTCATTATATTCTGGAATCCGTTGTGTCATTTGTATTCATATCTCCAGCACAAAGAGGTGAGTAATCTCACACGACATTTTATACTTATGCAATTGTGAAGTGACAACAACTGAATGTGTACATTATATATGATGTTATAACTGCCTGTGATTATTTATATATGATGTTACACCTGTTAATTTACCTATCATCTCATCTGTTAATGTTATATGTTGTTAACTGTTGATTTATATCTGTTTATTACACTGCAAGTTCCCTGTAGATTAGGTTTACTATGTGCTGAAATGATACATACCCGAACGGACTTTCGAACAGAGAAAAATCGTTATGGGCTGAAATGATAGGCCTGAACGGTTTTTATTTATTTTTTTTAACTTAGGATTGCGGGTTTAAAATGATAGAACCCGGATTTTTCTTTTTAAACCGCGGATTGAAATGATATATATCCGTATCACTTGACCTAGGTTAGAAAACTATATACAGACCCGTAGTTATTTTATAAAGTGTTTTGGATAATTTTAAGTGGTTTAAAATGTAAATTTATGAAATTTGATTTAAATAGATTTTGAAATGTTTTAAAATAAAGAAATTATGATTTTTCTATGAGTTAAAAATGTAATTAATGAATGGTTAAATTGAATTTTGGAAATATAACTTAAGTATGAAAATTTGGAATTTTGGTTAAAAATGATATCTAAGTTATATAAATAAAATGGAAATTTAATTTAATTTGGAAAATGGTAAATATGATAATTTGATTTAAATTTGAATTTAAGTGATTTATTAAAGTATTATCATTTTTTTCTATGAATTTAAATGGTTAAATAAATGAATGCTTAAACATGTAATTTTAAAATACAACTTGACTTGGAAATGTGAAATTTGGTTTAATTAAAAGTTTTAGTAAAATGAAATCAATTGGAAATTTGGTTTAATTTGTGAAATGGAAATTTAAAAGTGTAAGTGTTAATAAATTGCATATGTGAAGGGATGGAAATTATACACTTGAATTTGTTAAGTAAATTTATTGAAAAAGTTAATTTATTTATAAGAAACGTATATTATAAAAATCATACGTTAAAGGTATGTTGATAAACATTTTGAATGTTAAAATATGATTTTTACAATGTTTAAAGGGTATAAATTGAAGTTTATTATTTGCTGGAAATACACTGAAATCTGAAAAATACTTTTAATAGCATTCAAAAATGCTATGGTTTCTGTAAATGAACTAAAAATCCTAACTAAAAGGCTATTACAGCAGTTCTGAAATGCTGTAGTTGCTGAAGTAAACTAAAAGGCTAAAAACTTAATAAAGGCCTATTACAGCAGTTCTGTAAATGCTGTAGTGGTCTGCTGTCTTTGCTGAAATTAATAAAAACCTTTAATTTGAAACTTGTGCGATTACAACATTTTTGGAAATGCTGTCTTTGCTGTTTTAAACTAAAAATTCAACTAAATGAGATTTAATAGCAGTTTTAAATGCTGTCATTGCTGAATTAAAATGTTTTCAAGTATAACTTATAACAGCCTTTTCTAAATGTTACGTAAGGCTGAAATTTTCAATGTTTATGGTTTTTAACTAAGTAAATGTGCTCAGAATGGTTTGAAACTTTGGGAATTAAATACTTAATTTGAAAGTATAATAACTCCACTTTTAAATGGTTTAAATGAATTAATTTGACGGATCATTTTAAAAGGTGATTTCAAAGGATAATAAATTATTGTTATCTTGAATTTAGAAGGTATTTAAAGTTGAATATTTGGATTTGAACCTATATGATGATTTGAAAATAAAGTTTTGAAAGATATGATATTTTGATATTAAAATGATTTGAAAATGAAGTTCTGAAGGATATGATATTTTAATGTATTAAAATGATTTGAAAGAAAGTTTTGAAAGGATATGATAATTTAATATATTGAAATGGTTAGAAATGACTTGATATTTGTTTTGATAAATATTTGAATTTGAAAGATATGGTATGTTGATATATTGAAATAGTTTGGAAATGATTTAATCTTTATTTTGATTAAGATTTGGATTGAAATGATATTTTATTTTGAAGTATAAAATATTATTTTTAAGTTATGACCACGGGTTACAATAACGATTGGTTGGCAAAGAGACCGGGATCGGATATGGGCATACTCACCATCGATACTGAAAACCACTTTTACAACCGTGTACGTGGTGGAGATTCTACAATGAAGTAGGATGGTGGTGACGTTCTTGAGGTATATTACGTGGATCCAACTTCCGTGAGTTGGCATAAGGTGGAAAAAATAGGAGCGGTCTCGGGCCAAAAGGGGTAGCTCCTATGGTCGAACGCATTTCTTCGATACAATTCTATTGATTTTGTGAATGTTTGGGCTCCCCTCCGATTTTGGGAATGTGTTCCGAGGTGGACGTATATGGCTGCTACGTTGCCACCAGCCCGAGTGTCGTAATTGGTATATCTACCCTGGCATTGCCTTGTGTGCCGTGTCACCTACCCTATCGAGCCTTTACTACTAGTTTGGTTTTCTCCCACAGCCCATGCGTATCTTCTCGTAGTCTCCCGATCAGGAGATATGCAAATATTGTATGGGCAACTGGGACTATTATGTAACGACCCAGAATTTTTATTAATTAAAAATTGAATATTTAATAAATTTTAAATATAAATAAGTGAAATTTATAAGTCGAATAAATTTTATTTCGAATAATTGGATTTAATTGAATAATTAAATCGATAATTTAATATGTGAAAATACAGAAAAAATTTGAAAATTGGGTTAAATATGATTGAAAATGATTTGTAAAATTTTATTTTATCATATTGGAGTTAGAATGATATTTTAGAACTTTTAAAATCGAATTAAAAGTTAATCTGTGAAAATTGAATATTTTAATATTTAATCGACTAGTGAACTTAGCCATTTTTCGAACAGTCTCAAAATTGGACGAAACTAGTTCCATTGGATCCGTAATAGTTTGTTATTACCGGATTTCAATTTTCGTAGCAATCGGAGTTTTCATTTGATCGTGGCAGCTCGAAACGCATCGAAATTGTTTTTAATATTAATTTGGCGAGTTAAAATAGTCATTTTTCAAACAGTGTCGGATTTCGACGAAACCAGTTTCATCGGATCCGTAATATGATATTATTGTAAGGTTTCAAATTTCGTGTCAATTGGATTTATCGTTTGTCCGGTGCAAGCTAAAACGCCTAGAAAATCGTTTAATCGGTTTAATTTTAAATCGAACGTTTATTGCCATAACTCGCACAGATGACCGAATTAGCTCCCGAAACACGTTCCATTGTGTTCGGAACGCGGGGTAAACCTTAGGAACGCCAACCGGCACGCTTCGTTTGGAGTTCGGAAAATCCGGGATGAATAGTGTCGCGCGAATTTTCTATAAAAGCCCCCAATATCTCATTTTTGCAAAGAAAATATAACCCTAGGGTTTTCAAAACCTTCAGCCGCCACTTTCTGAATGAATGGCCAGAAATTAATATCCTTCTCCCCTCAGTTACTCTCAATCCGTCAACAATTACGCGAAGTGTTCAACACGAAAGTCGAAGAGCTAAGCAAGAGCTTCAATTTCATACGGAGATGATCGAAAACGGAGCGTCAGAGGGGAAGTTGGGGGGGCCGACGGCCAAGGGTTGCGCATGCAATTCGAGGAGTTGCTGGAGGCTGAGTTCATCATGGTGGTGGCTGTGCGTAGCTCTTGTCGCGAGCTTCCCAATGGAGTAACCTGATCGAATTATAATCAAGCGAGGAGCTAGCGAAAATTAACCCTAATTTCGGCCTTGATGGGTTTGTGTGCGTGTATTTTCACCTGTAGAAACGTGAATGTGAGGGAGATGGAGGAAGCAGGGGACGGTCCTGATGGGGGGATGCAGATCTAAGGGCTAGGATGGATGTAGGTTAAAATTTTTAAATTAAGTTGTAAATATAGTTTATATAAAATCGTGTAAACTTGTAAAAATCATATCTTTTTCATACGAGGTCGAAAACGCGCGAAACCAGTTGCGTTGGAATCGTATGGACGAGCAATACGCTATGCAATTGGATTGGAGTCGTTTGGAGTTAGTGAGAATTTCTGGTAAAATTAAACGTCCGTTTAATTTTATTCGAAATAAATCGCTAAAACGAAACTGAAATCAAGGTGAGAACTTCTCACTCAATCGAATCGGTTTTGATTTTTATTTTAAATAGTTAGATTTAAAATTCTTGAATGTATGTTTGAATGATGATTGTTATCTATTGATTGTTAAAAATTGACATTATACGCCGTTAGCAAGCGGATGTTATTTATTAAAAACATATACCGCGAATATTTCACAGTATAGTGAAATTGGTATTATTTATGTACTTGGAGTTGATTTTCCCGCATTATATAGCGGATGAGACCCTATTGCGCCGTCTATTAAGCGGATAATATTTTAAGTCCCATATACCGCGATAATTTTTGTACTGGAACGGAATTGGTATTGTGCTAACATCTTTGGATGCAGGAAAACAGGTTGGTGGGATCCAACTGGATTCCTCAACAGTATTTATTTGATTTTGGATATTTTGATATTCGTTGATTATCATATCGATATATGATATCGTTGTTGTCGTGATTGACTATTTGGTATGTAGCATCATTGGGCCAAATTTTGGGAATTTTAAAAGGATTTTTAAAGTGATTTTTTGAAAGTATACATTTATAAAATATTTTTGGAATTGATCCATTTTAAATAAATAAACGTTATAATTTTAAGGTTATAAAAATTTTGATTTTTGAGAAATATAGTTAAAAGTTGATTTTTGAAAATATGGGGTTAATGATTTTACAAAATAGTTTAAATTGAGATTTTTGAATTTATTATAAAAAGTTAAAATATAGGATTTATAAAATTTGATTATTTTATAAATCAAAGAGAATGATAAAATTATAAAGGAGTTTAAAGACGTTTTAAATAATATTATAAATTGATTTATATAAAAGATTTATAAATAGATATTTGTAAATTAAAAATATTGGAATTATAAAACGAGTTTTTATAAGTGTTAGAATGAATTGTGAACGAATTTCATAAATGAATGAAATTTATAGAATTATAAACGGTGAAGTTATAATGGAATTTTATAAACAGTAGGTTTATAGAATTTGTAAAGTTATTTGAAGAATAAATTTTGGGTAAATAAATGAATCTTATTAGTTATAAGATTTATAATTTGGGAAGTTTAAAGGAACATTTTTGCAAACAAATGAATTATAAGTGTTTAACTTATAAAATGGACTTTTGGTTTATAATTGAGTTATAAATCGAATAGGTTAATAAAGGAGATTTATAAAAGGAAGTTGTTATAAAATAAATAGAAATGGAATTTATAACCATTGTTTTATAAATTCGCAACGACTTATTTTAATAAGTTAATTTTTATAACTTATTTATGGAGTTCTATTCACGTTTTATACAGTGAATAATCCTTTAAAACAAAATGAATAGAAATGATGAAATTGGTTAACGTAGTATATTCACGTTTTTGAATAGTGAATAATATGTTAAAGAAAATGTTTTGGATTTGATGTTTTAAATAGAATTAAAACGATCTAACGATGTTTTAAAATGTGTTGAGATTCGAAACCATAGATTTCAAAATTCATTGTTGAAGTAGACGTTTTCGAGAAATTAAAGGAAATGGTGGACTATAACACTTTTGTATAGTAAATTATTTCCGAAAGGAAATGTTTTGTATAGTATTGGGATTTATATATCTATTTTTAATTTCGAATCCCTATACTGGTGATTTTGGGTTGTTGTAACAATGTTTTACGCAACATTCGTTTTGGCCCAAATAAATATGTTAAGAGAATGATTTCCTTAAAGAATGAAATATATGCTTAATTTCGATTTAAGTATATTGAATATTTTCCAAGGTTGAAAATAAAAGATTTGTGAATTACTTATTAAATAAGTATGGAAATGTTTTCCAATATAAAGTGAATATTTTGAGAATTTATCTTTTTGAAGATAAATTGAAAATGAATAATTGAAATCGTATATTCGTAGATATTTTGGGAATGTAAATTCACTATGGAATTTATAAAAGAAAGAGGAATTTGTTTAAAAATAAATATTGATTTATTTTTGAGGTATTGAAATTATATATCTTGTAAAGATATTTTTTTGGGAAATAAATAATTTGGAAAATTATTTGGAATTTGGTGATGTAGTGCATATCCATTGATATTTCAATAACCGACTATCAATATTTACCTTTGAAAGGTATTTGTTGTGATTTGTTTGAATTTGAATGCCACACTTATTTTTGAATAAGCGCTCACTATTCGGGTTAACCGGGAAAGGACCTTGAGGTCGTATAACCCATTCCGAGTATGTGATACGTCGTTATGGATAGCATTTGATGACCGATGTTGAAGACCGGGTATTTGCGAGAGCGATAGGATGACCTGTCGATTGACTTTGCACCGAGTTGCTCCGGTATAGAGTTCTCCATATGTGATGGGGAATCCGATCAGGATTGTGGATATCCGGATTGCAAGGACCTCTTTGTAAGTGCCTTCGGTTCTGTTCGAGCCCAGAACAGACTTGTATGGATTGTATGTCTAACATTACAATTGAGATATAAAGCTGATTTCTTTCAAATATATTTCTGTTGGTGGCGGAGAATTTATTCTCTTAGCTTAACACCCTTCTCTGAGACGTACGAGCTCAGAGGTTATGTAGTTGAAGGTTTTTAGCAATATATTCCCAATTTGGTAATGTGACATGCTGAGTGTTGATGTGAAATGATCATTGTTTGATCATTTGTGATATGATCATTTGTTTGATCACTTATCTTTGTGATCATTTCTATGATCATTTGTTGACCCAAAGCACAGCTTTTGTATAAAGCGTGGCTTTGTGGACGAGACTTCGTCGAGCCTCACACCCCGGAATGCTCAAAACAGGAAAGATGCAGCATGGTTATGAGGGGTAGCTCCCTTTAGGGTATGTGCATTTCCTTCTGGAAAAGGGTGGTATCATGGTATGGAGCCCAGATACTTACTCATATTGAAACACTTATTATTTTGGTGTGGTGTTGATTACGAGCGCTCGGTTAAAGGTCCCAAAGGACCGGGGGATGGCATACTCGTGTCAGTAGTTACCCAGTTAGGGGTAACCCGGCCTTGTGTTGGCAGAGATCCGGTTTGGTTCTCGGGGACGTCCTTCCAGAGGCGTTCTCATGTGGCAATGGGAAGTTCCTTGGCCTGACCATTCGTTGGAAATCCAAAGAAACAATACGATCTTGTACGGTATTAGTTGTAGAACCTATCATTCACTTATGGTGGCGCCCCACTGTTTGGATGGTAGCTATAGTAGGCATACGATAATGGTCGTATGTTGGCTAAGATTTATATCTTTATTTTCGAAATGATTTTTCCCTGCACTATGCACTAGTAATAATATCAAATGTTCTTTTTAATGCGTATCAGCATCTTTGACTATCGTAAGGAGAAATCTCCTCCGATTTTGCGTTTGCATTGTGTGTGTGTGCGGGAGGCCTTATGGTAGTCTCATTTTTAAAAGCATTGCGAATTGACTTTAAAAATATTCCTCTATTTTGATTTTAAAGATAAATAAACTGTTTTGAGTTCTCACACCAGTCACATGACTGACTCGGAGTTTATTGTTTTCCTTCCTAAACTCTGGGTGCCCACCAATTTCCACACGGGCAGTCAAGAGTAAAGGTTTATCAGGATATTCTGGAAATTCAGGAGTTGCTGGAGGCAAGCTGGATGACATGGCGTATTTCTATTATATAATATTTCATTTCCGCTGTTTGTTGTTTGTTGTTGTTGTACACTCTGATGTAATGAAATGTAATGTAATGTAATAACTGATATAGTTCTTTGTTTAAAGATTATTCATTTATTTATTATATGTTGTTTCGCTGCGATTGTGAGATTCTGATATTGTTCTATTGTCTTCTTCTGTTCCGTTCTATTTTTCTATCTTTTCTCTCTTCTTCTGTCTCTTTCTTCTTCTTAAACCCTAACGGTACGGTTTTCCGGCCTTCGATTGCTCGGCAGTTGATACAGTGGACGTATTGATGTCGGCGTTCGTGGATGAAAAATCGCCAATCGTTACAATTACGTGTTAAGGTGGAAAATGTAAAGCCTCAATGCTATTTAAAAGTAAGTTTATTTTACTATTAGACATTATTATAATAGCGCAATATTACTACATAGCAAATAGTTTGACGGATCCTTAGAGGATGGGCGGTCCCAAACATCCTTTAAGTTACTTGTACCTTTGCTATAGTTCACTTGAGTTGGTTTACATTGTATAAGTATGTATGTCCTGACTCGAATGTTTGTATTTTTATTTGCGCTCGGGTCAGCCTGAGTATTCATAGATTTGGATTTCCACTTTCTGGAGATTGGAATCGCTGGAGATTATCTACTTGTCTAGTTATATCTTTTTCAGTCTGTTGTTTCTTTACAGCTCTGTTATTAGTTGACTTTTATGTATTAAGACTTCTGTTGTACTCTATTTCTTCTGTTGTATCATATGTAACCCTGATATATTTATATAGTAGCTTCATGAACTACTATTTCTTTTACTTCCGCTGCACTATTATTACTCTGTGTCTGTGATATGTGATTATTTATTTACTGTCTATTCTGAGATTTGCCAAATTTTATTTACAACGCGGTATTTTGAGCAATTCAAGTCCGACATGTGCGGATGCGAATGGTTGAAAATACCGGGTTTTACAATTGGTATCAGAGCTTTGGCTTTGAGGCAAAACTTAGAATATAAGGTAAATCATTTACAGAATCACTTTCGTTCGAGTTTGAATCTTTCCTCTTTGATTCTAATTTCCTTTGAATTTTGGAACATTCCCTACGGTTCCAAAAACCATTTGTGCCCCTCACTATTCATCTTCTTTTGATTCTGGAGTATCCCATAACTCCGCTTCGAATTATCTTTTTAGTGAGTCGGCGATCTCGCTAATTTCAAATTGAATTGTAAAAGGGGGAACTCCTTTACAATTAGCATTGATTCATCAGAGATTTATATCTATCCTTGGTTTAGATGCTAATATCTTTTGTTATTCCAAACTCTATCTCTTGAGATCGAATGTAGATTTACCCCAGAAAAATCCACATTGATCTTATTCTTTAAGTCACGTTTGACCCGGTTAAGTTGCCCGCGATTTAACTTAGCTTACCCATCTCCCTACTCTGTTATTTAATCATCTTGTATTTTGTTCCCAATCTATTCTTCCAAACATTTTGAATTGTACTTTTAAATCTATATTTTGTTTTATATATTGTGTAGTTTGAGTTATTGATGTTGATTTGGGTTTTCGATCGATTCGTCTAATCAACGCTATCGATAGGATTTCTAAAACACTTTGATCAAACTGACACAATATTATTATAAAACATTGGTTAATGAAATAAATTTTGATATATAAGTAAATTTATGGAGCTTAATAAATTGATTTAAATTGATTATTTGAAATGATAATACTTGATTCATCATTTATTGTTCTATAAATGATTTTATAAATAGTTGTTTATAAATTGATTTGGGAATTGAAATGAATTTAAAACAAGAAATTTGAGAACTTAATTTTCAATGGTTTCAAACCTCGTGTTTAAGTTTTAAAGTATATTATTTAAAGTATTTTCGAATAAGAATATGTTTCCAAAGAATTTAAAGTTTAAAAATCTGTGCTCTTCTCTTTGTCGCTGGGAAATATTTCGGTGATGACTGTAGTATCATCGACATTCATTTTCGAGTTTCTAGGTGAAGAGACCGCTCTGTAGTCTTGCTACAGCTTTGTTTTGGGAAATCAAATTGATTTGAATTTCTAAAATATGACTTGATTTATAATATATATAGATATATGATATAAATTTGATTTGATAAATTATGTACATACACTTATTTATCTCTAAATGGTTTGAAGAAATCGGAAATTTAATTCTTAAATTTTATTTTAAAGAATAATTTCAATTATAAAAAGAAAATCAAAATTTTTGGGTGAATATTCAAGCATGAAATGGTTTAATTGGAAAGTTTTATTTGTATAATACAATTGCATTCAAATATAACTTACCTTAATTTCAGAAGTTAATAATGTAATTGGATAATATACAATATAAAAAGATTTTATAAATAAAATTTGAGAGGTTATAATAATGTTATACACTTAAATTTTAGTTATAAATGATTAACAGAGGTAAATTTTAATAAAGGGTAATTGAATAACTTACAATAAAATAATGTTAAAAGAACTAAGAATAAAATAAAGCAGTTATAATAAGTGTAAGTATATTTAACATAAGTGATAAATATATTGAGAGGAGTAAATTTAATTTTTGCTAGGAATAAAGAAGAATTAAATTTATTAAGTACATTATGAGTATAATAAATGATTATTTTTCAAACCTATGGTTTTAAAATTGTTAAGTTAAGATGATTGGATAATAAGATAATGAAATTTGAGATATTTAAGATTTATTTAACTTGTGTAGAAATTAATTTTCTATTTAAGTTGAAATTTCCATGGTTTCAAATTTATTTCCTTATTTTGTTTTTCAAACTATCCTTTAGTTGTCCTTATTATCCTTATCTTGCTATAGACTGGTATAGACATCTTTCTATAATCTTTCTGTTTAGAAATCATTCTATAATCTTTGATATTCTTTGGTACTCATTTTGAATCCACCTTTTTCGTGCTTGTGTTCTTGATTCTGGAGGATCTTGGAAAGAATATCTCCACCTTGTTAAACTTATCTGTAACAACAGTTATCTGGTATAATCTCAATCTTCTTGTCACCATTGTTTTAATCTTATTTCATTTCTATCTTCTCTGTGCTTTCCCGAACCTCATTCCTTTTCGGGGACGAAAAGTTTTGAGTGGGGGAGAGTGTAACAACCGTGTAGTTTGTAATTATTTTAATTTATTTTTGATTTTACTTTATTTTATTTATTTAATTTAGATAATTTTTTTTTATTTCAAATATAAACTTTGATTTTGATGTAAATTAGAATTCTAAACATGATTAAATAGAATATTTTACAAAAAGTGTATTTTGGTCAATATGATCAACTTTGACATTTAAATTTAAAATTTGAAAGTTTGAAAATTTGAATTTTATCTTTTATAATGAAAGTAAATAAAATTTTAAGAACACTGTTTTTTGTCTCGTTGAAATCTGATTTATAATATGAAAGTTATACATTTTTAACTATTGTCTGAAATTGCTGTATTTAACAAAATTGTTTATTTTAAATTATATAAATAATATTTTATTTGGTCATGCAATGTTCTAATTTATGTTTTCATGTGTAAAATAACATTTTATGTATATATTTTGGTTTTAAAATATTTTTAAAAAGTGTAATTGACATTTTCGAATGTCAGTTGTATTCTGTTGTAAATTTCCATTCCAAGTTTCAATTAATTAAAGTAATTCTTCATTTATCTTTATATTTTTCTTAAGAACTTATTTTATTCTCATCCCACTTTATTTTTTTCCTCATTTTATTTATTTATTTGACTTTTATTTGTTTTAAAGTGAGAAAGAAATTTTCTAAGGCCAGTGATATTTTATTTCTAAGTTTTAAGTCCTATTTCCAATTTTTAAACAATTTCTTTAGTTCTTTTTCTCTTTTCTCTAAATTTAAATTATTTATTTCATTTTAGAAATGATAAATGAATTATTTTATTTCAAAATTTTGATTTAGAATATTTTAAAATGAAATAGAAATTATTCAAAAGCTTGTGATGACTTAATTGTAATTTTTGAACCTTGTTTTCAATTTTCAAGCGATCTCTTTTATTCTTTTTCTATTTTCTTGATATTTAATTATTTATCTTTATTTCATTTTACTTTTTTTCAGTTTTAAAATGGATTTACTGAAATTTATTTGCTTTATTTTTGATTAAAAGAAATAGAAATACAAAGAGACTTAGACCTTTCATTTTCTAGTCTTTTCATTTTCCAAAACTCTTCATTTTCCCATAACTCCTCCTTTAATCTTTTTGGCCATGCATTATTTTTTTCTTAGCCATGATTTCCACCATCATTTCATGCAAAAAACTTGCAGCTCTATTTTATCTTCACAGCTACAAAAGAAATGGCAATGGCTTCTCTTTGTTTTCCCACTTTTTTCTTCTCTTTTCATAAGTTTTTGCCTTGTTTTCTTGCCTAGTTTTGCTCGGCCTCCTCTCTATTGTCACGGCCACCACCTCCACCATCTCTTCCTTGCCACCACCACCACCTACTCCTCCAACCATGGTCAGGCCGCACCACCCCATGAAGAGAAATCCACAAAAAATGGAACAATGCCTTGAAATACACCATAGACGACCACTTTTGCCTCCACACCTCCATTATTCACCACCACCACCATAGGCCGCCACCACCTCATTTTTCATACCTCCTCTCACCACTCCAGCCACTGACCAAAGACACACCCCACTGGCTGAGCCCAAACCCTACATGGCCGAGCCTTCATTTTGACCAAAGTCATCCTATGTGCCTAAACCCCTTCACATTCTCAAGTGTGTAACTTCCTCTCCATGTTCATGCTTTATTCCGTGCATTTCCTGGTCCATTCTCGAGCCATGCTATGTCCAAACCCAAGCCAATCACACCCCTAGGCCATGCAAAACAATTATGGAAAGCAAGGCAAAAAAATTGTGCATTCAAATTGTTTTTCATTTCAAAGTTATTTAAATTCAATGTTGTATTCAATTTATAATTTTATTCTATTTTGTTTTAGGTTGTAACACAAGATCTATAGCACAAAGAGGTGAGTAATCGCATGACATTCTTTTAGGTTGTTTTAGGTTATATTCAATTTTATTCTATTCAATGTTGTAGTCTTGTCATTGTGTTCTGGAATCCGTTGTGTCATATGTATTCATATCTCCAGCACAAAGAGGTGAGTAATCGCACACGCCATTTTATGCTTATGCAATTGTGAAGCGACAACAACTGAATGTGTAGAATTATATATGATGTTATAACTGCCTGTGATTATTTACATATGATGTTACACCTATTAATTTACCTGTCATCTCATCTGTTACTTTATACGTTGTTAACTGTTCATTTATATCTGTTTATCACACTGCAAGTTCCCTGTAGATTAGGTTCACTATGGGTTGAATGATACATACCCGAACGGACTTTAGAATAGGGAAAAATCATTGTGGACTGAAATGATAGGGCTGAACGGTTTTTAACTTGGGATTGTGGGTTTGAAATGATAGAACCTGGATTTTTCTTTTTAAACTGCGGATTGAAATGATATATATCCGTATCACTTGACCTTGGTTAGAAAACTATATAAAGGCCCGTGGTTATTTTATAAAGTGTTTTGGATAATTTTAAGTGGTTTAAAATGTAAATTTATGAAATTTGATTTCAATATATTTTGAAATGTTTTAAAATAAAGAAATTATGATTTTTCTATGAGTTAAAAATGTAATTAATGAATGGTTAAATTGAATTTTGAAAATATAACTTAAGTTTGGAAATTTGGAATTTTGGTTAAAAATGATATTTAAGTTATATAAATAAAATGGAAATTTAATTTAATTTGGAAAATGGTAAATATGATAATTTGATTTAAATTCGAATTTAAGTGATTTATTAAAGTACTATTGATTTTTTTCTATGAATTTAAATGGTTAAATAAATGAATGCTTAAATGTGTAATTTTAAAATACAACTTGACTTGGAAATGTGAAATTTGGTTTAATTAAAGGTTTTAGTAAATTGAAATCAATTGGAAATTTGGTTTAATTTGTGAAATGGAAATTTAAAAGTGTAAGTGTTAATAAATTGCATATGTGAAGGGATGGAAATTATACACTTGAATTTGTTAAGTAAATTTATTGAAAAAGTTGATTTATTTATAAGAAACGTATATTATAAAAATCATATGTTAAAGGTATGTTGATAAACACTTTGAATGTTAAAATATGATTTTTACAATGTTTAAACGGTTTAAATTGAAGTTTATTATTTGTTGGAAATACACTAAAATCTGAAAAATACTTTTAGTTGCATTCAGAAATGCTATGGTTTCTGTAAATGAACTAAAAAAACCTAATAAAAAAGCTATTACAGCAGTTCTAAAATGCTGTAGTTGCTGAAGTATATTAAAAGGCTAAAAACTTGATAAAGGCCTATTACAGCAGTTCTGTAAATGCTGTAGTGGTCTGCTGTCTTTGCTGAATTTAATAAATACCTTTAATTTGAAACCTGGGCAATTACAGCATTTCTGGAAATGCTGTCTTTGCTGGTTTAAACTAAAAATTCAACTAAAATGAGATTTAACAGCAGTTTAAATGCTGTCTTTGCTGAATTAAAATGTTTTCAAGTATAACTTGTAACAGCTTTTTCTAAATGCTGCGTAAGGCTGAAATTTTCATTGTTTATGGTTTTTCACTAGGTTAATGAGCTTAGAATGGTTTGAAACTTTGGGAATTTAATACTTAATTTGAAAGTATAACAACTCCACTTTTAAATGGTTTAAATGAATTAATTTGATAGAATATAAATCATTTTAAAAGGTGATTTGAAAGGATAATAAATGAATGTTATCTTGAATTTAGAAGGTATTTAAAGTTGAATATTTTGATTTGAACCTATATGATGATTTTAAAATAAAGTTTTGAAAGATATGATATTTTGATATTAAAATGATTTGGAAATGAAGCTCTGAAGGATATGATATTTTAATGTATTAAAATGATTTGAAAGGAAGTTTTGAAAGGATATGATAACTTAATATATTGAAATGGTTAGAAATGACTTGGTATTTATTTTGATAAATATTTGAATTTGAAAAATATGGTATGTTGATATATTGAAATGGTTTGGAAATGATTTAATCTTTATTTTGATAAAGATTTGGACTGAAATGATATTTTATTTTGAAGTATAAAATATTATTTTTAAGTTATAACCACGGGTTATAACAATGATTGATTGGCAAAGATACCGGGATCGGATATAGGCATACTCTCTGTCGATACCGAAAACATCTTTGACAACCATGTACGCGGTGGAGATTCTAGAATGAAGTAGGATGGTGGCGACGTTCTTGAGGTATATTACGTGGACCCAACTTCCGTGAGTTGGTATAAGGTGGCAAAAACAGGAGCGGTCTCGGGCCAAAAGGGGTAGCTCCTCTGGTCGGAAGCATTTCTTCGATACCATTCTATTGCTTTTATGATTGTTTGGGCTCCCCTCTGATTTTGGGAATGTGTTTCGTGGTGGGCGTATGTGGCTGCTGCGTTACCATCAGCCCAAGTGTCGTAATTGGTATATCTACCCTGGCATTGCCTTGTGTGCCGTGTCACCTACCCTATCGAGCCTTTACTATGAGTTTGGTTTGCTCCCGTAGCCCATGCGTATCTTCTCGTAGTCTCCCGATTAGGAGATATGCAGATATTGGATGGACTACTGGGACTATTACGTGTTAAGGTGGAAAATGTAAAGCCTCAATGCTATTTAAAAGTAAGTTTATTTTACTATTAGACATTATTATAATAGCGCAATATTAGTACATAACAAATAGTTTGACGGATCCTTAGAGGATGGGCGGTCCCAAGCATCCTTTCAGTTACTTGTACCTTTGCTACAGTTCACTTGAGTTGGTTTACATTGTATAAGTATGTATGTCCTGACTCGAGTGTTTGTATTTTTATTTGCGCTCGGGTCAGCCTGAGTATTCATAGATTTGGATTTCCACTTTCTGGAGATTGGAATCGCTGGAGATTATCTACTTGTCTAGTTATATCTTTTTCAGTCTGTTGTTTCTTTACAGCTCTGTTATTAGTTGACTTTTATGTATTAAGACTTCTGTTGTACTCTATTTCTTCTGTTGTATCATATGTAACCCTGATATATTTATATAGTAGCTTCATGAACTACTATTTCTTTTACTTCCGCTGCACTATTATTACTCTGTGTCTGTGATATGTGATTATTTATTTACTGTATATTCTGAGATTTGCCAAATTTTATTTACAACGCGGTATTTTGAGCAATTAAAGTTCGACATGTGCGGATGCGAATGGTTGAAAATACTGGGTGTTACATTTGGTATCAGAGCTTTGGCTTTGAGGCAAAACTTAGAATATAAGGTAAATTATTTACAGAATATCTTTCGTTCGAGTTTGAATCTTTCCTCTTTGATTCGAATTTCCTTTAAATTTTGGAACGTTCCCTACGGTTCGAAAATCCATTTGTGCCCCTCACTATTCGTCTTCTTTTGATTCTGGAGTGTCCTATAACTCCGCTTCGAATGATCTTTTTAGTGAGTCGGCGGTCTCGCCAATTTCAAATTGTATTGTAAAAGGGGGAAACTCCTTTACAATTAGCATCGATTCATCAGAGATTTATATCTATCCTTGGTTTAGATGCTAATATCTTTTTTTATTCCAAACTCTATCTCTTGAGATCGAATGTAGATTTACCCCAGAAAAATCCACATTGATCTTATTCTTTAACTCATGGTTGACCCGGTTAAGGTTGCCCACGATTTACTTATGCTTACCCATCTCCCTACTCTGTTATTTAATCATCTTGTATTTTGTTCCCAATCCATTCTTTCAAACATTTTGAATTGTATTTTTAAATCTATATTTTGTTTTATATATTGTGTTGTATGAGTTGTTGATGTTGATTTGGGTTTCCTATCGATTCGCCTGATCAACGCTATCGATAGGATTTCTAAAACACTTTGACAGAACAAACTGACACAATATTATTTTAAAAATTTGGTTAATGAAATAAATTTTGATATATAAGTAAATTTATGGAACTTAATAAATTGATTTAAATTGATTATTTGAAATGATAATACTTGATTTATCATTTATTGTTCTATAAATGAATTTATAAATAGTTGTTTATAAATTGATTTGGGAACTGAAATGAATTTAAAACAAGAAATTTGAGAACTTAATTTCCGATGGTTTTAAACCTCATATTTAAGTTTTAAAGTATATTATTTAAAGTATTTTTGGATAAGAATATGTTTCCAAAGAATTTTAAAGTTTAAAAACCAGTGCTCTTCTCTTTGTCGCTGGAAAATAATTTCGATGATGACTGCAACATCATCGATATTCATTTTCGAGTTTCGAGGTGAAGAGACCGCTCTGCGGTCTTGCTACAGCTTTGTTTTGGGAAATCAAATTGATTTGAATTTCTAAAATATGGCTTGATTTATAATATATATAGATATATGATATAAATTTGATTTGATAAATTATGTACATACATTTATTTATCTCTAAATAGTTTGAAGAAATCGGAAATTTAATTCTTAAATTTTATTTTAAAGAATAATTTCAATTATAAAAAGAAAATCAAAATTTTTGGGTGAATATTCAAGCATGAAATGATTTAATTGGAAAGTTTTATTTGTATAATACAATTGCATTCAAATATAACTTACCTTAATTTCAGAAGTTAACAATGTAATTGGATAATATACAATATAAAAAGATTTTATTAATAAAATTTGAGAGGTTATAATAAATGTTATACACTTAAATTTTAGTTATAAATGATTAACAGAGGTAAATTTTAATAAAGGGTAATTGAATAACTTACAATAAAATAATGTTAAAAGAACTAAGAATAAAATAAAGCAGTTATAATAAGTGTAAGTATACTTAACATAAGTGATAAATATATTGAGAGGAGTAAATTTAATTTTTGCTAGGAATAAAGAAGAATTAAATTTATTAAGTACATTATGAGTATAATAAATGATTATTTTTCAAACCTATGGTTTTAAAATTGTTAAGTTAAGATGATTGGATAATAAGATAATGAAATTTGAGATATTTAAGATTTATTTAACTTGTGTAAAAATTAATTTTCTATTTAAGTTGAAATTTCCATGGTTTCAAATTTATTTCCTTATTTTGTTTTTCAAACTATCTTTTAGTTGTCCTTATTATCCTTATCTTGCTATAGACTGGTATAGACATCTTTTTATAATCTTTCTGTTTAGAAATCTTTTTATAATATTTGATAATCTTTGGTACTCATTTTGAATCCACCTTTTTCGTGCTTATGTTCTTGATTCTGGAGGATCTTGGAAAGATCATCTCCACCTTGTTAAACTTACCTATAACGACAGTTATCAGGTATAATCTCAATCTTCTTGTCACCATTGTCTTAATCTTATTTCATTTCTATTTTCTCTGTGCTTTCCCGTACCTTATTCTTTTTCGGGGACAAAAAGTTTTGAGTGGGGGAGAGTATAACAACCATGTGTTTTGTAATTATTTTAATTGAATTTTGATTTTACTTTACTTTATTTATTTAATTTAGATAATTTTGTTATTTTAGATATAAACTTTGATTTTGATGTGAATTAGAATTCCAAACATGATTAAATAGAATATTTTACAAAAATGTATTTTAGTCAATATGGTCAACTTTGACTTTTAAATTTAAAATTTGAAAGTTTGAAAATTTTAATTTTATCTTTTATTATGAAAGTAAATAAAATTTTAAGAACACTGATTTTCGTCTCGTTGAAATCTGATTTATAATGTGAAGGTTATACTTTTTTAACTATTGTGTGAAATTGTTGTATTTAACAAAATTGTTTATTTTAAATTATATAAATAATATTTTATTTGGTTATACGATGTTCTAATTTATGTTTTCATGTGTAAAATAACATGTTATGTATATATTTTGGTTTTAAAACATTTTTAAAAAGTGTAATTGACATTTTCGAATGTTAGTTGTATTATATTGTAAATTTTAATTCCAAGTTTCAATTAATTAAAATAATTCTTTATTTATCTTTATATTTTTCTTAAGAACTTATTTTATTCTCATTCCCACTTTATTTTTTTCCTCATTTATTTATTTGTTTGGCTTTTTATTTGTTTTAAAGTGAAATTGAAATTTTCTAAGGCTAGTGATATTTTATTTGTAAGTTTTAAGTCCTATTTCCAATTTTTAAACAATTTCTTTAGTTCTTTTTCTATTTTCTCTAATTTGAATTATTTATTTCATTTTCGAAATGATAAATGAAGTATTTTATTTCAAAATTTTGTTTTAGAATATTTTTAAATGAAATAGAAATTTTTCAAAAGCTTGTGATGATGTAATTGTAATTCTTGAACCCTGTTTCAATTTTCAAGCAATTTCTTTTATTCTTTTTCTATTTTATTTATATTTAATTATTTATTTTTATTTCATTTTACTTTGTTTCAGTTTTAAAATGGATTTACTGATATTTATTTGCTTTATTTTGATTAAAAGAGATAGAAATACAAAGAGACTTAGACCTTTCATTTTTCAAAACTCTTCATTTTCCCATAACTCCTCCTTTAATCTTCTTGGCCATGTATTATTTTTTTCTTAGCCATGATTTCCACCATCATTTCATGCAAAAAACTTGCAGCTCCATTTTATCTTCACGGCTACAAAAGAAATGGCAATGGCTTCTCTTTGTTTTTCCACTTTTTTCTTCTCTTTTTAAGTTTTTGCCTTGTTTTCTTGCCTAGTTTTGCTCGGCCTCCTCTCTATTGTCATGGCCACCACCTCCACCATCTCTTCCTTGCCACCACCACCACCTACTCCTCCAACCATGGTCAGGCCGCACCACCCCATCAAGAGAAATCCACAAAAAATGCAACTATGCCTTGAAATACACCATAGACGACCACTTTTGCCTCCACACCTCCATTATTCACCACCACCACCACCACCATAGGCCGCCACCACCTCATTGTCCATACCTCCTCTCACCACTCTAGTCACTGACCAAAGCCACACCCCACTGGCCGAGCCCAAACCCTACTTGGCCGAACCTTCATTTTGACCAAAATCATCCTATGTGCCTAAACCCCTTCACATTCTCAAGTGTGTAACTTCCTCTCCATGTTCATGCTTTATACCATGCATTTCCTGGTCCATTCCCGAGCCATGCTATGTCCAAACCCAAGCCAACCACACCCTAGGCTGTGCCAAACAATTATGGAAAGCAAGGCAAAAAGTTGTGCATTCAAATTGTTTTTCATTTCAAAGTTATTTAAATTCAGTGTTGTAATGAATATATAATTTTATTCTATTTTGTTTTGGGTTGTAACACAAGATCTATAGCTTGGATCTCGCTCTCTACTCGAGTCCGTAGTGTTGTCATTGTGTTCTGGAATCCGTTGTGTCATTTGTATTCATATCTCCAGCAAAAAGTGGTGAGTAATCTCACATGACATTTTATACTTATGCAATTGTGAAGCGACAACAACTGAATGTGTAAAATTATATATGCTGTTATAACTGCCTATAATTACTTATATACGATGTTACACCTGTTAATTTACCTGTCATCTCATCTGTTAATGTTATATGTTGTTAACTGTTCATTTATATCTGTTTATCACACTGCAAGTTCCCTGTAGATTGGGTTCACTATGGGTTGAAATGATACAAACCCGAACGGACTTTAGAATAGGGAAAAATCGTTATGTGCTGAAATGATAGGCCTGAATTTTTTTTCTAACTTGGGATTGCGGGTTTGAAATGATAGAACCTGGATTTTTCTTTTTAAACTGCGGATTGAAATGATATATATCCGTATCACTTAACCTAGGTTAGAAAACTATATACAGGCTCGTGGTTATTTTATAAAGTGTTTTGGATAATTTTAAGTGGTTTAAAATGTAAATTTATGAAATTTGATTTAAATAGATTTTGAAATGTTTTAAAATAAAGAAATTATGATTTTTCTATGAGTTAAAAATGTAATTAATGAATGGTTAAATTGAATTTTGGAAATATGACTTAAGTTTGGAAATTTGGAATTTTGGTTAAAAATGATATTTAAGTTATATAAATAAAATGGAAATTTAATTTAATTTGGAAAAATGGTAAATATGATAATTTGATTAAGATTTTAATTTAAGTGATTTATTAAAGTATTATTGATTTTTTTCTATGAATTTAAATGGTTAAATAAATGAATGCTTAAATCTGTAATTTTAAAATACAACTTGACTTGGAAATATGAAATTTGGTTTAATTAAAGGTTTTAGTAAAATGAAATCAATTGGAAATTTGGTTTAATTTGTTAAATGGAAATTTAAAAGTGTAAGTGTTAATAAATTGCATATGTGAAGAAATGGAAATTATACACTTGAATTTGTTAAGTAAATTTATTGAAAAAGTTGATTTATTTATAAGAAATGTATTTTATAAAAATCATATGTTAAAGGTATGTTAATAAACATTTTGAATGTTAAAATATGATTTTTATAATGTTTAAAGAGTTTAAATTGAAGTTTATTATTTGCTAGAAATACACTAAAATCTGGAAAATACTTTTAATAACGTTCAGAAATGCTACGGTTTCTGTAAATGAACTAAAAACCTAATAAAAAGGCTATTACTGCAGTTCTGAAATGTTGTAGTTGCTGAAGTAAACTAAAAGGATAAAAACTTAATAAAGGCCTATTACAGCAGTTCTGTAAATGCTGTAGTGGTCTGCTGTCTTTGCTGAAATTAATAAACCTTTAATTTGAAAACTGAGCTATTACAGCATTTCTGGAAATGTTGTCTTTGCTGTTTTAAACTAAAAATTCAACTAAAATGAGATTTAACGGCAGTTTAAATGTTGTCTTTGCTGAATTAAAATATTTTCAAGTATAACTTGTAACAGCTATTTCTAAATGCTGCGTCAGGCTGAAATTTTCAATGTTTATGTTTTTTCACTAAGTAAATGAGCTCAGAATGGTTTGAAACTTTGGGAATTGAATACTTTTTAAAAGTATTATAACTCCACTTTTAAATGGTTTAAATGAATTAATTTGATGGAATATAAATCATTTTAAAAGATGATTTGAAAGGATAATAAATGAATGTTATCTTGAATTTAGAAGGTATTTAAAGTTGAATATTTGGATTTGAACCTATATGTTGATTTAAAAATAAAGTTTTGAAAGATATGATATTTTGATATTAAAATGATTTAGAAATGAAGTTCTGAAGGATATGATATTTTAATGTGTTAAAATGGTTTGAAAGGAAGTTTTGAAAGGATATGATAACTTAATATATTGAAATGGTTAGAAATGACTTGATATTTATTTTGATAATATTTGAATTTGAAAGATATGGTATGTTGATATATTGAAATGGTTTAGAAATGATTTAATCTTTATTTTGATAAAGATTTCGATTGAAATGATATTTTATTTTAAGTATAAAATATTATTTTTAAGTTATAACCATGGGTTATAATAAGGATTGGTTGGCAAAGAGACCTGGATCGGATATGGGCATACTCTCTGTCTATACCGAAAACCACTTTGACAACCGTGTACACGGTGGAGATTCCAGAATGAAGTAGGATGGTGGCGATGTTCTTGTGGTATATTACGTGGACCCAACTTCCATGAGTTGGCATAAGGTGGCAAAAACAGGAGCGGTCTCGGGCCAAAAGGGGTAGCTCCTCTGGTCGTACGTATTTCTTCGATACCATTCTATTTCTTTTGTGATTGTTTGGATGCCCCTCCGTTTTTTGGAATGTGTTCCGAGGTGGGCGTATGTGGTTGTTGCGTTACCACCAGCCGGAGTGTCGTAATTAGTATATTTACCCTAGCGTTGCCTTGTGTGCCGTGTCACCTACCCTATTGAGCCTTTACTACGCGCTTAGTTTTCTCCCATAGCCCATGCGTATCTTCTAGTAGTCTCCCGATCAGGAGATATGCAGATATTGAATGGACTACTGGGAATATTACGTGTTATGGTGGAAAACTGTAAAGCCTTAAAGCTATTTAAAAGTATGTTTATTTTACTATTAGACATTATTATAATAGCGTAATATTACTACATAGTAAATAGTTTGACGGATCCTTAGAGGATGGGCGGTCCTAAGCATCCTTTAAGTTACTTGTACCTTTACTACAGTTCACTTGAGTTTGTTTACATTGTATAAGTATGTATGTCCTGACTCGAGTGTTTTTTTATCTACGCTCGGGTCAGCCTGAGTATTCACAGATTTGGATTTCCACTTTCTAGAGATTGGAATCGTTGGGGATTATCTACTTGTCTAGTTTTATCTTTTTTAGTCTGTTGTTTCTTTTCAGCTCTTGTATTAGTAGACTTCTATGTATTGAGACTTCTGTTGTACTCTATTTCTTCTGTTGTATCTTATGTAACTCTGACATATTTATATAGTACCTTCATGAACTACTATTTCTTTTACTTCCGCTGCACTATTATTACTCTGTGTCTATGTTCTGTGATTATTTATTTACTGTATATTCTATGATTCTCAAATTTTATTTACAACGCGGTATTTTAAGCAATTCAATTCCGACATGTGCGGATGCGAATGGTTGAAAATACCGGGTGTTACACCTAGAGAATGATTACCAAAATGAATGACAAATTGAGAGAATACATCCATCCATTAGAAATTTTTGAACATTCCAGCAAGTTAAATTCTCTAGGTTGGTAACATTAACAGGACATAGATTGGGATATTATTTCCTTTAAAAACCTCAGTCCATGCCCGAGCGGATGTGGTGGAAAAGTTCCAATTAGAGGAAGCAGTTACATTTTCAGTATGTATGGGGCGGTTAATGTTGTAATTAGGCTGGGAAAGAGCATGAAGCGCGTATGATTTTTTGGAAGGATTTACGGTGAAATTCTGGACGTGTTGCGTAGATCGCATATTGGTCCGAGTGGAGGAAATCTGCTGGTTAAATCTTGACTATCGTTTCCATTTTCTGTGCCCAACCAGAGTTAATCCATCATCGGCAGAAGGAGGATCTAGGTATTTAATCACCGGAGCATCATTGTTTATAGTAGTTGAAAATTTTCATAGATTTCAAGGAATATGCAGGAAAAGTTAGAACTATTGTCTCATGTGATACTCTTTCAGCCTCATTCTAGCAGGTTTTTTCTTATGTTGTACAGAAATGTTTTTTTACCTAAAATATCTTGTTTAAGAGGGAAAAAGAAAAAAAACTGAAAGTATACTATAGCTCATTAAGAAAAATTACAGTTAATTTGATTATTTAAGCATGTCAAAATATTTTCTTTTGATGAAGTCATAAAACATGTTTTTATGTCAAATCTCAGCTGAAGCATACTTAATCCCATCAACTCTCAGTCGTAAAAGTGTTGAACATGCAACAGTAAGATTCAAAAAATGTCGGTTAAAGTACAAAATGCAAATTAAATCATACACAATCTCAGAACCAACAACTATGAAAGTGGTTTGTACATAGTCATATAGCAGGTGCATATCAAATAGTAAAATTAAGAAATATAAGAAAAAAGCTCCTATCATTACAGTATTGTTTATTTATTTATATCATTTAGTTTACTGAATTTCAAGTATGTATTGTTCAACACTACTGAATTCAAATACATGGCTGAAGAGTAGGCATGTTAAATGTTAATGGCTGGTATCGATCTAGGTAGCTTAAAATCCGGACTCAAATCGGGTTATTATAAAATCATAATCCTAGTCATCCCGAATATGCTGGACATTTCAAACCCATTACCTAAACCGTACTTTTGGAGTTTTTAAACACGTTGGGTAAAAGCTATTAATCCAGTCTGAAATATTGATGCGAAAATCATCATTTAGAAATATTATTAACTTTAGATATATAAATTTTTTAAATGAGCCATCTATATAGTCGTAGAAATGATACAAAATAAGTGTTGCATGACTGGTAAATGGAATCTTAAAAAAAAATCATGTCGATTACAAATATAAAACCATAATCCTAGCAAGCCAATTATGCTGGAAATTTTTAATCCATTACTTGAACCTGGATTGTTGGGGATTTCCAAACCTATTGGTCAAAAAAACCATTTACCCGATCTGAAATATTGACGCTAAAGTCTTCTTTAGATAAACATCATTAGTTTTAGATATACAATTTTTCAAATGAGCTAGATATATAGTAATAGAAATGATACCGAGTAAATGTTGCTAGAGTGGTAAATGGAATCAAAAAATTCATGTCAGTTACAAATTAATTTTTCATAAAGAAACTATCATGTACTAATTGTTGACAAATCTCAAACTAATTAACCATTAAGTTTTAGCTTTTGTATTAAAACATTCATCATATCCTACTGTGATCTTTCTCATCTAAGCAAAATAAATATCAAAACCAGGATCTTGACTACAATTTTCGATTTAAATCCAAGCAAATTCAAAATTGTGGTAACAAATAAAACATGAGACGAGTAAAGGTTAGCCTTTTAAGAAAGGTCATCAACATTTTAAGCGTTTTACATTGTAATAAGGTAAAGTAGCTATTTAATCTTTAATTTCCTCTAAAGTACAACAGAAGTGTTGAATAACCTACATATAGTAAAGGTTGCGTTTTAAGCAAGACCAGTAGCTTTTTATTTGATTTACTTTATAGTACAGTAAATAAGCATTTCAATATTTAATTTCCTAGAATACTACTTTAACAGTAATAACTGACCATACTATATCATATTGAAATTTGAAATTCTCTATTGTTGACAATACAAAGAGTTTCAGAAGCATGCTGCTCATCACTTTCCAAATGGTTGATCGTTAGTACTAATCGTATAACTTCAGACCAGAAAATACTTATTTTTCAAAATTAAATGTAATATAAATGGGAAAGAAGAATTAGTGTTCATGGATCTTTTAGTTCGGATGAAAAGTTATAATTGCATAAATGAAGAAATATAATCTTCATATATCATACTGCCAAATTGCGGGGGGAAAAATATTTAGATGGTTGTTCATTAGCATTTTGTCTATAATTAAGAAGTAACTAATATATAGAATCAAAAATTATTCAATGCAAGAAACACAATCATAGCCGCTCCTTGTGAATGCTTAAATGGGGTCAAAGTTCTCTCAGAATCTGTACATGAAGTATATAAATTTATAAAGCTCGCATATACTTCAAAAAAAACAAAAAACAAATACAAAGTGACTATACTATCGAACATATAGTAAGCTCCTCATTTCACTAATAAATTTTTATCCAAAAAATGAAAAGTACTCAATATCATGCTTAAATGCTGAAAGTAAATAATTTTTAAGTAATACCATGGTAAGTTACTGTAACGACCTGATTTTCCGATGCCCGAAAATCGGCATCAATACGTCTACTGTATCTAATGCTTGATGCCGAACAATCGAATGCCGGAAAAGCGATCCGTTAGGGTTAAAGAAGAAGGAGGTATAATAAGAAATATGAAACAATATCATAATCTTACTATCGTAGCGGAACAATATTTAATAGATAAATGACAAATCTTTAAAACAAAAGAATTACATCTGTTTATACATTACATTATCAGAGTATAACAAAATTCATAACACACAATTGGATAGTTATCGGAACCTGTCCTCACAACAACTGACTTTACAGTTAATCCTACACAGCGCAATATTTATCAAATACGTGTGATATGTCTCGCCATGCAGCTTGTCTCTTGAGCTTTATAGCAGTCCTTCTTGTATTCTATAATACTCGGTCTGACCCTAGCATTACAGTTAAATAACACCCCAGTTATTCTGGAAAACTAGCGTGAGAAAACACACTCAACTGGATTATTAAAATTTTCAAAATCCGTTGAAATCAAAGGTATCTCGTAAGACCACGCCACAAATAAACATGCCGGATTTTTACCTTACGATAAGCAAATCATTTCTTATAAAATCCTCTGATATTATAGTAATGTCTACATACAAATACTTATTCAAATAGGCGAAATTATTACATTATTAAATTCCAACTAATAGGTGTACAAACAAAACCATAAAGGCACGTAGGGAGAATGGATTTCCATCAATGACAGGGCTACTGGGGTACCGCCCATCACAATACGTGGTCTAGATCACCGTACCGAGGATCGACCCTGATCCCGTACATCACAAGACCGGAGCTACCCCTTACTGGATAGTCCGAATAAGTTCACCCCACGGTTGGGATCAACAACCGCCCACACATCCGAAATAAAGGGACATCTAGACAGGGATGACCTTACCCTAATTGGTTGCTAGACACTTAGCGTTGTATGCACCTCCCTTGTTTTAGCCATTCCCGGTTGATGAGGCTCGAGGCTATGCGTTACCATTTAGCACACATTCACTTAGAATGCTCATCGTCCTCCTGACGATCTTCTGAAAGCATTCGTCCATACAAGTCCGTTCCGTGTTCGAACGGAACCAAAGGCACTACTCCTACTACATCCATTTTGGAATCACCCTCCGGATTAGTAGCGATTAGTCCTTGCACTTTACTACTCCATCTTCGACTCCAAGCTCTTGTCTTCCTCACAAAAACGTTCAAACCAGATCGAAGTAGTTTTCGAAAAAATGATCCCGGTCTCTTCGAAATATCAATGCATTGGCCAATATTGATAGTCGGATATTTAACTATCAAATAACATTCACAAAGAACTATCAGACATTAATAAGATTTTCAAATTATTTATTTTTCAAAATATCTTCGCAAGATATTTTTCAATACTTCAACCCTTTGGAAACAGTTTTAAACCACCTTTCTCTCACGGAATAAATTTCTCAAATATTGTTTATTTCCACTTAAAATCACCAAGTCCAAATATATTTAGATTTTAAAATAATTTGAATCACTTTATTCTAAGATATACTTTAAAACCTTTAAATTAAAACTACTCAAACATTTTATTCCAAAATATTTACTTTAAAAAATATATTTAAAATAAAACTACTTTATAAAATATAAAACTAATTTTTTAAATAAAAGTTAAGCCAATGTAAATTTTAAAATAAGAGTTAGGAAATTCTATATAAGTTTTCAAATAAAACTTTAACCAAACTATCTTTAAAGATAAAACTATTTTATAAAAATAAATATTAATCGTCTTTTTAAAACATAATACCAATTAACCTTTTTAAAATAATTACCACTAACTAATTTAAATAAACATTTACCTTTAAAATTTTAATAACTAAAATAATAATTTCTTAAAAACATTCCTTTAAACAACTTTAAAACTTTTAACTTATACTTAAAAATCTGCTTTGAAAACGTAATTGGCTTTTTAGGGAAATACACTTTTCTTCCACCTTTAAAACGAACCACTATTTATTTTTAAAACAAATTACCCATTCCTTTATAAATTCCTATCCTCAATTTATACTTCCAAATTACCCCCTGATAAATATTTCACTTTATTTATAAACCCCGTTTATAAATTTCATAATCTCATTCTCTTTTGAAATACCGTTTCAATCACTTAATCGATTTAAAAATTGATTTTCTAAATTTAATTTCCCATAAAATTTATTTCTCGATTTATTAAAAGTTTGTTTTAGAAATCCATTAATTGCAGATTTACTTCTTAATTTTGATTTAAAAATCTTATTTGAAACTGAAATTATAAGTTTCATACTTTATTTCAAAAATTTCCTTTTATTTCTTCCCAGACCATTTAAATACTTAATTTAAAATAAATATTTTATTACTCTAAATAGTATCACTTAAGTTAAAAGAAAACCGTTTATTCCCATTTATTCATAATCTCCTTTACCATACTCAGAACTTATTAATTAGAATTTAAAATTCAACCTTTATCCTTTTCCAATTCATTCTTTAATTTATCCAAAATCTTTATAACTATTTTACTTAAAAAAAATCCTCTTTTTAATTTCTTTAAAAATCCCATCTTTATATTCTGATATCTCAATATACCCAAATATATTCAATTAAACCATAGCATCCAATATTTTTAATTACCAATATAATCTGTCATAGGTTATCAAATAAATCATGTCATAGAGTATTAAAACAATCTAAATATTTTGAGGAATCCAGTTGGATCCCTCCAACCTATTTTCCCTACGTCCATAGATGTTAGCATAATATAAAAATACCAATCCCACTTCAAGGTGGGACATCGCGGTATATAGGATCATCCGCTGTTATGCGGGGCGCGTAGGGTCTCATCCGCTATATAATGTGGGAAATCAATCACTCCAATATATATATATATATATACTACTATATATAATATACCACATCCAATCAATTCAATCATTCAACCAAGATTTAAATTCAACTATTTTAGTTTACATAATAATCCAGATGAGTAAGATTAACTCACCTTTGTTTTGTTTGCCATCCACTCCCATTCCGACTTGCCTCTATTCAGATTTATGACCTTGTATAACATTACATGATTTATTAATATTTGAAATAATCAAATTATCAATTACCATTTAATAAAATTTGATTAACTAATTATTTTATTTAAAGCAATCTTTCCAAATTATTTTTTCCTTTGAAACCCATATACTAAAAATAAAATCTATGTACATTTTAAATAAGCTATACAGATTCCAAAAATCAGATTTATGTATACATATTTTACAGCATTATAAAAGTCCCAAACCTTATTAAATAATTTTTTTCCCAAGTATATATACATGTTCTTTTATATATCTTTATAAAAAATTGTTTTCTTTTCTGATTCCTATATATAGCTAAATGAAATTAAACAGAATTATTTCCACCCCGTTGTAAAATCAAAACCCTACCCATAAATTTTGCTAAAGTCTCTGTTTTAAGCTAAATATATATTTAAATCTGAATATATATATATGCTAGTTAAGTTAAAATGAGGAAGACAAAAATTCGAATACCTTACAGTCGACCAAGTCAGACTATGACCTCGAACTAGTCGCCTTGATCCCATCACCCACGAACAACGTCGCGACCCCGAGATGCACATACTCGATCGCCACCTGCCACAGCCATAATCGCCCATCCCCGCGTGAACACGAACCCTTTGAATTCATGGATCGAATCCCCATCCAACAAATACGATGCCCTAGGCTTGGCTTTAAACAAGTACTCCCTTCTCGATTAGGGAGAAACACGAACCACAACAACAGTCGATCGACGAACTATCGAATTGAACCGCCGAGGAGAAGAACAGAGCCGCATATGCTCGCGAATCGCAAATTCGCAATCGAGTTGATGAAGCCTTGAATTGTTCCTTGATTTCGTTCTTGCTTGAAGAGGAGAACGATCCCCCATTTATTTTTGATTCGAACTGCTAAAATGAAAAGGGGACGAATATAATTTTTTTTATCGCAATTTACTTTTTTAATATATATCGGTAAACTTTTTCTTTCCTCCATGCGTGATTAAAACAGGAAAGGAGAAACACGTGTTACAATGAAGGAAACGTGTTCAATCGTGAAAGCGATATTCAGAATATAAAATATAAATCAAATTTAAATACAAATTTTAAATCATTTTAAACACGAAGCTCTAAATCTCGATGTCCTATCGAGGCATGCCGCTTGGCATTCATATGGATATGCCCCTATTCTGAACGCAATGTAAAAGGTTTCCAATCTTGATTCGATCGTATGGAGAAGATAGCTTTTTGGATCCAGTTATAATATTGGATTTACAATTTGAATTTCAGTGCATTTACCACTCGTATGATCACACGATAACTCCAAATACTACGAAATTGGAAATTCGATAATAATATACTATTACGGATCCAATGAAACTAGTTTCGTCGGATTCCGAGACCGTGCCTCGGAAAGCCATTTTTAAATGTCAATTTAAATGACAAAATTTCAAAAATGAACAAACCTCCTTTAGGTTCAGTTTTAACACTTTTACTATCTTTAGTATTATCAATATAAATTTTACAAGTCTTCAAATTATTTTAAACAAGCTTAAAAGTGAAGATGAAATATTTTACCCAGTTTTAAATTATTAAATTCGATAAATTTAATTGCCAAATAAACAGTGATATTTGAAATTCATGTTAAAATAACTTTCAAATATTAAAAAAAAAATTAAATATGTAAAAACTCCCGGCTTGTCACATTCCTCCCCCGTTTAAAGAATTTCGTCCCCGAAATTACTAGTTAAGAAGAATGGTCCATAATCCGCTTATTATTTCCCAAACCAACAGTTTTCTACACTACCCAAACAATCTTTTTATTAAAGACACTATCACCCTTACTAACTTTCCAAACTTCTTCCATAGGTTTCCTCCAATATCACTTACTCAACCATTCAAATTTAAATTTAAAACCAAATTTAAATTATCAAAATTTTCTTTAAATTTTTCTAACTCCCTAAATTTTCAAAAAAATTCACCAGCTTTTCCTTTGCACGGCTAGCTCGGTACAACTACAAAATGCCTCTACAGGCCCCCAGGTTTCAAAAGAAAACAAAAGGCCAAGTGGCTAAACCAGAAAATTATTAAATTTCATACAGAAATTTAAACACGTACCTCTATGTCGTCCAATTAAAATTTATCTTTGAAAATCAAAACATCCATTTATCCTTTGCCTTTAGATACCTGTATATCCTACTAAGAAATAATATCCAATTATAGATTTCAAAATCATTTTATACATTTCTTTACAATAGTTTCAATATCTATTTCATTGAAGCGCGTACGATGTACAAATACCATCCATACGCAATATCAAATTCGATCGCTCGCTCGATCACACAATTTCACTTTCGAACTATTTTCCACCCCACTTCCTAGTGTGGACTCAGATCTGGTTTCTTGATCAGAAACCGTTATTCTCCTTGCATAGCCACAAACTATGATAGAGAATTTCAGAATCAATCAAAAATCCATATCCAGGGTTCGCCGTCGAAAATCGAGCGAAAAATCCAAACTCGGATCGATATAACTATCTCGAAATTCTGTGCTCGAATCTAGATCAAATCGTTATGTGAATTAAATGATATACGTGCATCCTACGTATTTTTCCCCAATTGATTATTAGCTAAATCAATTCTTCTTTTATTTCACATCTATTTTGATTTCTATTCACTTATTTACAACCATCCCATTTTCCAACTTCCAGTTTAAATTTCATCCAAGTATTAACTTAGTATATTTTCAATACCAAATTTACTTAAGAACTTTCACCCTTAACTTTTCTTAAGTTTAGAATAAGCATTTTATATACTCTCATATCATTACTTTCACTTTACCACTTGGCTTTTATCTACATTTAATCAATTTGGATTCCAATTCCATAGCGATTCAAATCGCTTCAATTTACTAATTAATTTCAAATCTCAATACTTTTTCCCAACTTTCATCCAGATTTTCATTTCCAATTCTACTTGAATTCAATTCATCTTCAAACTCTGAATATTAATTTTATCAACTATCTTCCATTCACAATAGGTTCATATCGTTATTTTGGTTCACTTCGAATTAATTCTATAACTTCACTTTACTTTGCACAATATCATTCCAATATTCAATTCTAGTTCATTTGCTCATCCACTTAATCAATTAGTTTACTCACTAATTTTATTTTAGTCCTTTATTTTATTTAGTCAAATCTTTACTAACTTCCATTTTACATTATAAAACATAATTCAAATTTTAATTCCAATATTCAACTTCCACTTTGCTTACGTACAAATGTAAATTCCTTTGTTACTTTATACATTTGTTTACAATCTTAATAAACTTACTAATTTTTTTCATTTTCAATCTTTTTTTTATTTAGTTCTACTCATCTATATTTTTCAATTTTAGTTTACTTAACATAACACAAATTGAATTTCAAATATTCAGTTTAAATTCCATTTACTTATAATTTTAAATTAGTTTGTTTCATTCTCATATTTATTCTAATTACCATTTTACTTAGTCTTCTTAGATTCTTCTCTAAATTCACTTTTGTTTAACAATATTTAATTATACTCCAATTAAATTCAAATTTAAACATCTATAAGTTTTTCTCACTTATTTTTATTTCATACTAACTTTTATTCAATTCTTCTTTAATTTAAAATTTCTATTTCAATAAATTTTCAATTTTAATAAGTTATCAAACATCTTATAATTCCATAAACATTTCCAATTTGCTTCCAGAGTTTAAACCAATACATAAACACTTAAAACATTTTAATCCAATTCCAGAGTCTTCAACAATCATTTAAGTATTTTAAAATAATTTTGAAATCAATTATGTCCAAAATCCTTTGGTATCAAATTATCTTTAGAATTTTAAAACCAAAATTAGTTTTGCAATCACTCCATTTTGAAACAATTTGGTAGCAATTCCTCTTTCGGAAACTCGAAAATGAACACCGATGATGCTGCAGTCACCACCGAAGTTATTTTCCAACGACCAAAAAGAGTTTAGTGCTTTTACTTCCTTCGAAAACATTTCAAATATTTTTAAATTCCAAATCTCACCAGATTTCAAATCCAATTCAAAAATATTTCCGAAACAATATCACTACTATTTCTCCAAAACTTTTTGAAAACCATTTCCAAATTCAAAAGGAACTATTTTTTTTTTCAAATTTCAAATCCTTTCAATTTTTTTCAAATATTTCTCTGGAATTCTATTTCGAATTATAAATCACATTTACAATTAACATTTACAAATCCCATAATTGTATATGAATTTATTTCTTAGTTTTTTGTTATGTTTTCAATTTCTTATTCAACTTTTACACAACAAGGATAACAATTTTATATTATCACTTCCTAACAACCAAGCAACCATATACTATAAGATTTTACAAAAATTATTTATTTTATATACAAAATAATTTGGGTAAAATTATTCCATTTACCCTATTTAGAAACAATACTGTGTCGGTTTATCTTGTTTAAGAGTTTAGAAACCCCTATCGATGATATGGCGTCCCACATATCTACCAAAATCCATAAACATTCAGCCGATAAGTCAACACATTATAAAAACAATTTTATATTCACTAACAAATACGCGCTCATATCTATTAATACACTCAAGCTCATTATAGAGTACTTACGAATTCTATTCTAATGAGTAATCTCCACCAGAGCCAAGGTTCTCGCTTAACCCCGCTCTGATACTAACTGTAACGAATCGATTTTTTGACGCCCGAAAATCGGCATCAATACGTCCACTGTATCAAATGCCGAACAATCGAATGCCGGAAAAACGGTCCGTTAGGGTTAAAGAAGAAAGAGGTAGAACAAGAAATAGGAAACAATATCAGAATCTTACTATCACAACGGAACAATATATAATAGATAAATGACAAATCTTTAAAACAAAAGAATTATATCTGATTGTACATTATATTATCAGAGCACAACAAAATTCATAACACGCAACTGGACAATTATCGGAACCTGTCCTCACAACAACTGACTTTATAGTTAATTCTACACAGCAGAATATTTATCAAATACGTGTGATACGTCTCGCCTTCCAACTTGTCTCCTGAGCTCCATAGCAGTCCTTTCAGTATTCTATAATACTCGGTCTGACCCGAGCATTATTGTTAAATAACACCCGAGTCTACCAGCATGAGAAAACATACTCAACTGGATTATTAAAGTTTTCAAAATCCTTTGAAATCAAAGGTACCTCGTAAGACCACGCTAGCCGGGTTTTTACCTTACGATAACCAAAGCATTTCTTATAAAATCCTCTGATACTATAGTAGTGTCTATATACAATTACTTATTCATATAGCCGAAATTGTTACATTATTAAATTCCAGCTAATAGGTATACAAACAAAACCGTAAAGGCACGTAGGGATAATGAATTTCCATCAATGGCAGCGCTACTAGGGTATCGCCCGTCATAGTACATGGTCTAGATCATCGTATCGAGGATCCACCCTGATCCCTTGCATCACAAGACCGGAGCTACCCCTTACTGGATAGTCTGAATAAGTTCACCCTGCGGTTGGTATCAGCAACCGCCCACATAGCCGAAATATAGGGACATCTAGACAAGGGTGACCTTACTCTAATTGGTTGCTAGCCACTTAGCCTTGTGTGCACCTCCCCTTTTTTAGCCATTCCTGGTTGATGAGGCTCGAGGCTATGCGTTGCCTTTTAGCACACAATCACTTAGAATGCTCATCGTCCTCCCGACGATGTTCTGAAAGCATTCGTCTGTGTTTCACGTTCGAACGGAACCAAAGGCACTACTCCTACTATATCCATTTTGGAATCCCCTTCGGATTAGTAGCGATTAGCCCTTACACTTCACTGCTCCATCTTCAACTCCAAGCTTTTGTCTTCCTCATGAAAATGTTCAAATCAGATCGAAGTGGTTTTTGAGAAAATTTATCCCGATCCTGGTCTCTCGAAACGATCGTCGCATTGGCCAATATTGATAATCAGTTATTTAACTATCAAATAACATTCACAAACAACTATCAGACATTAATAATTTTCCTAAATTATTTATTTTTCAAAATATCTTTGCAAGATATTTTTCAATACTTCAACCCTTTGGAAACAGTTTCAAACCACCTTTCTCCCATGGAATAAATTTGCCAAATATTGTTTATTTCCACTGAAAATACCAAGTCCAAATACTTTTATATTTTAAAATAATTTAAATCACTTTATTCTAAAATATACTTTAAAACCTTTAAATTAAAACTACTTAAACATTTTATTCAAAAATATTTACTTTTAAAAAATATTTATAATAAAACTACATTATAAAATATAAAACTAATTTTTTAAATAAAAGTTAAGCCAAACTAAATTTTAAAATAAGAGTTACGAAATTCTTTATAAGTTTTCAAATAAAATTTTAACCAAACTATCTTTAAAGATAAAACTATTTTATAAAATATAAATATTATTTATCTTTTTAAAACATAATACCAATTAACCTTTTTAAAATAATTACCACTATAACTAATTTGAATAAAAATTTACCTTTAAAATTTTAACAACTTAAATAATAATTTCTTAAAAACATTCCTTTAAACAACTTTAAAACTTATAACTTATACTTAAAAATCTGCTTTGAAAACGTTCTTGGCTTTTCAGGGAAATACACTTTTCTTCTACCTTTAAAAATAAACAACTATTTATTTTTAAAACAAATTACCCATTCCTGTATAAATTCCCATTCTGAATTTATACTTCCAAATTATCCTCTGATAAATATTTCACTTTATTTATAAACCCCGTTTATAAATTTCATAATCTCATTCTCTTTTGAAATATTGTTTCAATAAATTAATCGATTTAAAATCGATTTTCTAAATTTATTTTTCCATAAAATTTATTTCTCGTTTTATTCAAAGTTTGTTTCAGAAATCCATTAATTCTAGATTTACTTCTTAATTTTGATTTAAAAATCTTATTTAAAACTGAAATTATAAGTTTCATACTTTATTTCAAAAATTTCCTTTTATTTCTTCCCAGACCATTTAAACCCTGAATTTAAAATAAATCTTTTATTCCTCTAAATAATATCACTTAAGTTAAAAGAAAATCATTTATTCCCATTTATTCAAAATCTCCTTTACCATACTCAGATTTATTTATTAGAATTTGATATTCAACCTTTATCCTTTTCCAATTCATTCTTTAATTTATCTAAAATCTTTATAATTTTTTTACTTAAAAAACATCCTCTTTTTAATTTCTTCAATAATCCCATCTTTATATTCTGATATCTCAATATACCCAAATATATTCAATTAAACCATAGCATCTAATATTTTAATTACCAATATAATCTGTCATAGGTTATCAAATAAATCATATCATAGTATTAATTATTTTGAGGAATCCAGTTGGATCCCTCCAACCTGTTTTCCCTACACCCATAGATGTTAGCACAGTATAAAAATACCAATCCCACTTCAAGGTAGGCTATCACGGTATATAAGGTCATCCTCTATTATGTGGGACACATAGGGTTTCATCCACTATATAATGCGGGAAACCAATTACTCCAATATACATACATACATACATACATACATACATACATACATATATATATATATATCTGTATATAATATACTACATCTAATCAATTCAATCATTCAACCAAAATTTAAATTTAGCTATTTAAATTTAACTACTTAAATTTAAATAATAATCCAGATGAGTGAGATTAACTCACCTTTGTTTTGTTTGCTGTCCACTCCCATTTTGGCTTGCTTCTATTCAGATTTATGACCTTGTATAACATTACATGATTTATTAATATTTGAAATAATCAAATTATCAATTACCATTTAATAAAATTTGATTAACTAATTATTTTATTTAAACCAATCTTTCCAAAAATTAATATTTCTTTTCTTTGAAACCCATATACTAAAAATAAAATCTATGTACATTTTAAATAAGCTATACAGATTCCAAAAATCAGATTTATGTATATATATTTTACAACATTACAAAACTCCCAAACCGTATTAAATAATTTTTTTATTTTCCCAAGTATATATACGTGTGCTTATACATATCTTTATAAAAATTTGTTTCTTTTCTGATTCATATATATAGCTAAATGAAATTAAACAAAATTGTTTCCACCATGCTGTAAAATCAAAACCCTACCCATAAATTTTCCTAAGTCTCTGCTTTAAGCTAAATATATATTTAAATCTGAATATATATAATGATCCCAGTTTTTGAGTCAAATTTAATTTTATAATTAGTATAGAATTTTCGGTTAAATTATGAATTAATTGAGAATTAATTTAAATATTTAGGAATAAAAATATAAATTATGTTTGAATTTTCCAAATTTAATAAGATGTATGTTTATTTGTATAAATGAATTATGATTTGGAGTTATGTCTTGAACATTTGCAAGGCTGAATTTAAAACTTCATATATATGTTTGTTTATTTAGATTCTAGATTGAAATTCAAGAATAAATATATTGAAAGCAAATTGAATTTAAATACTCTATAACTTAAGATTAATAAGATTGATTATGTAAATATATATATGCACACATTGTGATTTGAAAGTGATATTTTGAATTTGATAAATTTTTCCAAAAGTTATTTAAAGAGTTAGATTCAAATATATATGTATTTATATATTAGTATTATTAGATTTTGTTCTTTAAGTTATGAACATATATAAATGATATAAAAGGAAATACAAATAGAAAATAGTATAAACAATTTTATAAATATACTAAGAAAAAACATTTATGAATGCCATAATATATGTGTAAGTATTTTAAAGATGTATGAAGACACTTGTAATCGTTTAAAAATATGTGTTAACAAGTGTAAGTTAAAGAATAACATAAATTAACATGTTAGTAAAATAGACAAGTGGCATGCTTATTTCTTTTACAATTTCAATTTAAATATTAAAAAAAAAGAAATTAGGCTATTTTCTCACTTTTCAAAATTTTCTTCCTTCATCTAAAACCTGAAAACCAAAAAGAAAAACACACACAAAGGAATCAAACTGAGATTACAGACCAGAAAACAAAGATCATCTCAGTATTAATTCAAAGCAAATAAATCTGCAAGCTTTAGATAAAAACCAAAGGCCTGTTTTTCAAGTGTAATATGGAAACGTTCAAGCAGAGCAAACATATGGAAATCAAACCTGAGAGAAAAAACAAATGCAAGTTCAATCTGAAATCAAAGTTCGCAAGCCTGAGAAACCTAAGAGATAAAAATATCTTCAATCTGAAAAACAGTGCAAAAGCAAGTGTTTAAGCTTTCAAATCTGGTAAACCAACTAGGAGATCAAACCAATGTAAAGAAGATTAGGCAAATAACAAAATCAAAACATCAAAATCTAGATCAAAACCATATCCAGATTTCATTTAGGCCTCTGTTCTTTCAAATCTGTCAGGTGAGCAAACCCCTTAACCTTCTGTCTATTAGTGTCGAGATTTGTCTTTGAAGTATGATATGAATTATGCTTAAATGATTGTGTGAATATGCTTGCATGTCTCTGTATATATATGGCTGTATATAGATATGTATATATATATGTATATATATATATATATATTCACTGTTATAATCACAGACTCAAGAAGTTCAAAATCAAATCCCTTTCTCTGCTTTTAAATCAGTGAGTAAATAATTTAATTTAAAAAAACAGTCTTAAATCCGTTATACCTAAATGGTTGTGATGGATTCTGTAGAATTATAGCTTGTATATGTTTATGAATGTGGATGCACGTGTGTGTATATAATGTGTCTGTGTACATAGACATTTAATGTATGTGTGTATATCAGGATATACCTTCTGTTGTTTTTAACAGGTTCTAAAACTTTGCTAAGAAATTCCATATCGCTGTATATAATCAAAATTTGGACAAGATCATTGAAGAACAAATGATCATATGAATGTAATATAAATTTTAAAAATAATAACAGTAATTTAAATGCAGTGATGATTTCAAAACTTGGAAATTTACAGAGAGAAACAAGTCTAGTCAAAAAATGAAAAAAAATCTGGATATCATGTTTGAATTATATAAACAGAATTGTATTGTGTAATAATGAATTTCGGTATTAAAATCACAATTTTTAATATAGTAATTGGGGAGGAATTTGAGGATGTTTGGAATTGGGTTTATCGCCGATTTCTGGCAATCCGCATGGTAATGTCTAATGAGATTTGGGTTGGAGGTGGCCTAAGTGTTGTCGGTCGTCGGAAAAATGGTGAGATAATTTTCTGGTGACTGTGGTGGTTGAGGAACGGCGAAGTAGGGTTTTGGTGTGGGTTTTGGTTCGTTTGTGTTTTCGAAGTGTAGGCGGTGAAGATGATGCATCAGAGGCGTTCGCATGTGGGGGAAATGTTGCTGGAGGTCGTGGCATAGTTGTGGTCGGAAGGACGTGGGATCCGGTGATCGAATTTGTCGGAGGCGAGGTGATTTTCTTCGTTTGGTTTTGGTTCCAGTTCGATAGACTGTTTGATTTGCCGTGGTTATTGACGATCTGAGTGGTCAGTTCGTCTAAGAGGATGTTCGGCGACTTGGCGAAGGTCGGAGCATTGATCTCTGATGGTCAGAGTAGATGTGCACTGCACGTTGGGTTAGTTTGGGGGAAGACAATCGTTTCTCGGTGTCGAGCTCAAGAATGTTGCGTGAGCAACTCGGTGCATGAAAGGATCGCGAGTGGCACGAGAGAGGCTCGGGAATTTTGGTGAATTGCTCAGGTTTAGTATGTTGAGCCTCCCGTTTTTACCTGAACCAGTGTTAAAAATAAAAATAAAATACAAATTTAATAATATAAAACAGTTTTACCTTAAAATAAAATCCAAACTTTTAAACAAATTTTTAATTCATGTTTTCAAATGATGATTTTGATTTAAGTTTGAATTAATTAAGGTTTTAAGTAAGATGTTTTTAAAAAGTAATTAAGGTAAATTAATTAATAATTTAAGTTGGATTAATCAAGTAAGTAATGAATAACTAATTTAAGGATAATTAATTACTTAAAAGTAATTACTTAAGGAAAGTAATTAAATTGGATAATTAATGATTAAAGATTGATTAATCAAATGTTTAAAGATTAATTAATTTAAAGAATAATTAATTAATGTGATTAATTAATTAAGGATAATTAATTAAATGGTAATTAATTAAGGATTAATTAATTAATGTAAATTACTGATTTATGACTAATTAATCAAGTAATAACTCAATGTAATAAAGTTGTAGTTTTTTATAATATAAGTGATTAAGGATAATCTTTTATTGATTAAGGATGATTGAGGAATGATAATTAATTAAGGGTTAATTAATTAATGAAATTAATTAAGGATAATTAATTAAATAATAATTAAATAATTAAGGGTTAATTATTTAATGATTTAAAGATTGGTTAATCAAGTGTTCAAAGGTTAATTAATAATTAAAGATTAATTAATTTTCTTCAAGGGTTAATTAATTAAAATAATTTGTAATTAATTAATATTAATTAACCAGGATTAGTAGTTATTCATAAGTAATTAAATCTGATTTAAAATTTATCAAATGGTTAGCTAATCTTACTTATGAATGTTTGGATTCTATTGGATGATGAATTGTTTGATATCCTTGATGTGTGATACTTTGTGATATGAATTATGCTGATTTGATTTGTGAACTATGAATGTAATTTGTTTCTCTGTGATAAATGTAATTTATTTATCTGTGATGAATTTATACCTGTAAGTCTGTGAATGAAAGATAAGCGTTATAGATTATACCGCTTATCGATATTGATATGATTGAATCTGTGATGATTGATGTTGTGCCACTATTGTGTAAAACCCCTAGACTACACCATACACACACAAATATGGATTGCACGAGGAAATCGGTTAAGTCATAGATATTTGAATTAAATATTTTAAAATGATTTTAAAGTTGAATTTTGAATTCAAGTGATTTTTTGGAAATGGAATCTAGTTAATATGAAAAACTTTTGAAAAGAAGTTTTAAAGATAAAAGTTATTTTGGATAACTTGATAAGGTTTTGAAATTTAAATAGTTTGATTTGAATTTGAATTCAATATTTGAAATTCAATTCCATGTTTGGAAATCATGGTTTGAAGAGTTATACAATTTATAAATGTGTTTTTAAACCATTTTAAAAGCATTGTTTCGGGAATTTGAATTTAACCCAAGTTTTATTTTAAAGGGCTTAAACTCGTGCAAATGTAATCGGATTTTTTTAAAAATGAAAACTATTTGTTTTCAAATAATAATAGCTTTCGTGTTGAAAGATGGTCGAACTTTGTTTTGGAATCGAAGAGGATTTTAAATGGTGGATCTTTTATATATAAAAGATTTGAAATGGGAATTTTTTTGAAAGTTATGAATGGATCTTTGGAAATAGTTTTGAAAACTATAAATTGAGTCTTTGGTTTAATAATTGGATGTGATAATCCAATTTGGAAAGGAAATTGTTTTTAAAAGCTGTGAATGAATCTTTGTGAAATCTGGGTGAACTTTGTGAAGTGAATCTTTTTGTTTAAAGATTTGAAAATGGTAATTTGTTTAAACCATTTGAAAGGAAAGTTTGAGTTTTAAGTTGTGACTTAACTGAGATCCCATTGTCCATATGTTTTAAATATTGCACTCATTACTCGGTTTAGCCGGGAGAGGACCTTGTGTCATATAACCCATTCCAAATAATGATACGACATATATGGATAGCATTTCAAGACCGATGGTGTAGACCGGGTATTTTCGAAAGCGAAAGGATAACTCATCGAATGTCTCTGCACCGGCTGATCCCCAGTATAGAGATTTGATCATCCTTTGTGATGGGAAGTCCGGATGTGATTAGGAATTATTCGGATGCGCAAGGGCTTCTTTGTGAAGTGCCTTCGATTCTATTCGAACCTAGAACAGACTTGTATGGATGTATGTCTGACATTACACTTTGAGATGTAAAGCTGGTTTCTATCAAATACATTTCTGTTTGGTGGCGGAGATTTTTTTTCTTAGCTTAACACCCTTCTCTGAGACGTACGAGCTTAGAGGTTATGTAGTTGATGGTTACTACTGATACATTCCCAATTTGGTACTGTGGCATATGAAGTGCTGTTGATCATTTGTTGATCGAAGCATGGCTTTGTGAAAAAGCGTAGCTTTATGGACGAGACTGCATCAGGACCTCACTCCCCAGAAATGGTCGAAACGGGAAAGATGCAACAAGGTTTTTAGGGGTCGTGCCCCTAGGGTATGTCCATTTCCTTTTGGATAAAAGGTGATATTGTGGTATGGAGCCCAGATATTTAACCTATGTGGTTACTGCAAATTTATTGCTTTGTGGTTGTTGGTGTTGAGAGCTCTCGGATAAAGGTCAGTAACGGCCGGGGATGGCATACTTGTGTGTTAGTTACCTATGTTATAGCTTGGTTAAAGCATGAGGTAGCGTCGGCCTTGTGTTAGCAGAGATCCGATTAGGTTCTCGGGGGTGTCCTTCCAGAGGCGTTTCCATTTCGGTAAGGAAGTTCCTTAGCCTGACCATTTGCTAGAAATCCAAAGAAACAATACGTGCCCTATACGGTTTTAGTTGTATAACCTGCCATGGAATGTGGCGGTAACCTGCTATTGAACATGGTAGCTATAGTAGGCATACGACGAAATGTGGTATGCTGGCTAGATTAATATTATATTTTCGAAAGATTTTCTGGACTATGCACTAATAATAATATCAAACGGTCTTCGCGTATCAAGCATTTTCGACTGTCATAAGGAGAAATCTCCTCCAAGTGTGCGCTTGCATTGTATGTGTGGCGGGAGGCCTTATGCAGTTTCATTTTTCAAAAACATTGCGGTTTTCAATGTTTTAAAATCTTTTGTTGCTGTTTTAAAGATAAACTGTTTTTGTTTGCTCATACCAGTCCTATGACTGATCCAGAGTTTATTTTTCCCTTCCTAAACTCAGGGTGCCCACAATTTTCCACACGGGTAGTCTAGAGTTGGGTTTTTCAGATAGTCAGATAGTAGATATAGATTTGATACCCTTCATCTTTCTCTTTGGAATTCTTTGGAGTCTTCGGATTCATGGACTGGACTTGCTTAGCTTTGTGCAACTTGATGGTGGTTCAAGCTTGTGGTTTGGAGCTTTGGCTTGGAGCTTTGGATTAGGATGCAGTTGTGGATTCACTCTTGTCTGAAGTTCACTTGGAGTTATCTCTTCTACTGATATCTTTTCCGCTGTAGCATTGTATCATACCTCCGATATTTGTTGAGCATTATTGATATCATTATTATATATCATTTTGGATACTGTATTCATTAGAATTATATATGATATATTCTTTCTCTTCCACTGTGTTGTTATACTTAATGTGTCATAAGCTCTGGCGAATCAGATATGAATGATCGAATCTGCAGCATTCGAGTACGATTTGAAGTACGTGTGTTGATTTTCGAACGCGAAAATCCGGGTCGTCACATTTGGTATCAGAGCTGAATGTTGAAACTTTAGCTCAGGAGTATAACAAGTTAAGTGACTCATTAGAGATAGGGTAAAGTATACCCTAGAATGAGTTTATCCCTAAGATATTCATTCGAATGCCTCAGTAAAGTCTCTTACTATCCACTGATAGTGAGTATGAGTGAAAGAAGAGGACGAGATAAGGGACAGGGACGTACCACTACAAATGGTCAATGCCCTGTAACAACAATGGAAACAATCTTTCTCTATCAATCTTCTTTGATCATCATTCGATTCCAATTCTTTGATGTTTTCGTGGCAGCTCGAGAGAAGTTTTGATGGGAGATCATTATTTTGGTTAAATAAAGGATAAATTAATATGGGACATAAACTCCAGATGAGTCAGAATTGTTTGTTTGGATGAATTGTTTGCTTTGGTTGCTATGGTTGATAGGTATACTTTGTTTAAACTAAAAAGTTTTGGGATTGTATCCATATATCTGTCTATTCTTTGGGGTCTAGATATGTTCTACAAACGGTTAGTTATCCCCTCGAACTAACCAATGCCCCTGCATTCTTTGTAAATCTGGATGACCCGAGTTTCTTGTGAAATGTAAATTGGATTCGTTCTTGAATTTGTTGTCAATATCCTAATTTGGTAAGCCAAATGCAGAATATATGTTCGGTTTGATCTGGAAAGATATTTCTCTATCTTTCATCTATTCTTTGTTGTCTTCCTTGCAAATTTCAAGGACGAAATTTTCTTAAGAGGGAGAATATGTAACGATCTCGGTTTTTGAGTCAAATTTAATTTGATAATTAATATAGAATTTTGGGTTAAATTATGAATTAATTGAGAATTGATTTGAATATTTGGGAATAAAAATATAAATTGTGTTTGAATTTTTCAAATTTAATAAGATGTATGTGACGCCCCACCTCTATACCCACGCTAGCCAAGAACACTCCGGAGTAGTGCTGTCAACTAGCACGGAGAATAAGGCTGTTGAGGAGCGACCATCCATGTAATTGCTTATCACACGGTGGCTATAAATAATCTTCGGAAACAAACATAGAAATAATCATATCACAAATCAGTCACAAATATCCATATCACAAAGGCGGAAGAAGATATGAATATATAACTAACACATGAAAGTGTACATCAGAGTAGTGGTCAGTAAGATCCACGATAATACAAAAGAATAGCAACATGTGCTATACAAAAGAATACAACTATGAGTCTATATCTCAAGTGTATACAAAAAAAACTGCTAATCTAAACAGTTAGCCAAAAGTCAGAGTGATGAATCCCTGGGAAGAAGTCAAGCAGAAGCACCTGTAACATCTCGGTCTGACCCGAGTATTATTTAAGAAAATAATAAACGGATCAGTCTAGCTATAAATATCAGATGACATGATATAACATAAAAGATATGGCATAAACATAAACATCCATAACGATATACCACTATAAGTATGTAAATAATGATCAATAGAAGATCAATCAATAAGAGATAATCAATATCACAAGAATCTTCTCAAAGATTCGAAGAGGGCATCATACCATAAACTTGTACTCATAACAAGTCAATGACATAAATTCCAGAAATCAACACGAGAAATCCAGAAATCATAAAAAGGGAAAGAGGCATATCACATGACGGTCCAAAGACCAAGGGGAGCTACCCCGCATGTGTGAATGGAATCACACAGATTGAGGTCAAGACTAACCAAAAAGCAAAAAGGTATGTGTGAATGGAATCACACAAGTGGTGTCTAGTCTAACCTTGCAATGAAAGAGACATCGCGCAATTGCTAGTCTAATTCATAAAGCGATCATCAAGATCAACGAGAAGTGTCAATTACACTAAGCTAGTAAATATAGAAGTTTAGCTTCATGTCCCATAACCACTTGCTTAACTTAAATATTTACGAACAAACTGTAAATCTTCACTAATAAAATTGTCACAAGAGGTTCAATCGAACAAGTCCAAGAATTAACCGACGAAGTGAACGCAAGCGTTTCATACCACTTGTTTTACTAAGTCGTTTAATTAGATTTCTCATCCGAGTGAGGTAAAGGCTTGTATATACTAATAGATTGGAAAACGGTTTAAGAAAAGAGCTTTGTTATTAAAAATAGAGTTGAAATTGTTTGTTAAAAGAGTTTTGATATTTACTACTAGTATTGAAACCTTTACATTATAAAGTGACAAAACACATAAGCAAGTGTAGAAACAATCAGTCACAAAGATCGCATACGGAGATGCGAATAAAATCCAAGGAAATCAGCTCAATGTTTTTCAGATAAGATCCCCTACGGAGGGGGGGTCCAGGGGGGTGGCAACCCCCCAAGGTGGGGGTGCGGGGGCAACGCCACCGCTTACGGGGTTCGACCTGCCCGGTCAGGTCGCGGGGGTCCGGGGGGCAGCGCCCCGACCAAAACGGTACGACCTAGTGAAGACAAAATGAGGTCTAACGACCTAAAGGGATAGGGTCGAGCGACCTAAAGGTGTTCGCGACCTAACGATGACTTGCGACTTAAGGAAGAGGGGGGTGAGCGACCTATGGTCATAAACGAGACCGAGCGACCTAAGGGAATAAGGGCCGAGCGACCTAGCATTCGAACGACCTAAAAGAGGCGTGGCCTAAAGGAGACGCGACCTAAAAGAGGCGCGACCTAAAGGAGACGCGACCTAAAAGAACATAAGGTCAAACGACCAAACTGTATTGGGTCACGCGACCTAAAGAGAGGCGGCCTAGCGACCTAGAGTGCACACGTCCAAAAGTGGGAACGACCTATCGAGGTAAGGTCCGACGACCTACGACCTAAACAAATAGACCAAGCGACCTATAGGGTTAACGGTCTAACAACCTAACAGTTATGGGGTCACGCGGCCTAACTAAGTACGCGACCTAGTGGGTAAGGGAGTCGAGCGACCTAACTGCATCCAGTGACGAGCGACCTAATGGAGTCAAGTAGCGAGCGACTTAACTAGTTAACGACCCAAAGGGGTCAACGACCTAAAGGTCCAACGACCTAAAGGTCCAACGACCTAAACCCAAACACACGAAAAGTGGCCAGAACGACCTAGGGGTTAACTCACATGCGACCTACAACCTAAGGCCCATGCGACCTACGACCTAACTCCGATACGAGCTAATAAGGCCAGAACGACCTAGGAGCAGAAAATCCACCAAAACGCTAAAAATCGGAGTTTTTCGCCAACCCAATCCAAACCAAAAGCAAATATACATGCAAACACGATAGGGATTCATTCCCAACAGTCCAATATTGATATAGACTAGATTTGTGAGATAAAAATCTCACCTTTGCACTAAAGTTTATGAAGATGAAGCTTGAAAGCAAGGAGAAGCAATCCAAAGCTTGAATCCAATATCTTCTACTTGAATTTGGAGTTGAATGTTGGATTTGCAATTGAATTTTTGCTTGGAGTTTTAATTTCCCATTCCCTCCACCATTAATGCCAAAGCTTGATTAGTTAGGAAATTTATGAAGAGTGAGGAGAAGAGGGTTGGAACTTGGGCTTAATAGGCTAAACTAACCCAAAGTCCAAAGCGGGAAAAGTTAGTGAAATTTCACTAACTCCAAACCTATCGATGTTTATACTTAAAAAGTTGTAAACGACATTTCGAACTCAATGGAAGTGGTCTCGAGTCCTAATTTGACCGTTTGCAAAAAGTAGCTTTTCAGACCAAAATCCGATTAACGAGTTAATATTTAAATAAAATATTTAAATACAAACTCGATAAATATGCGGGTTGTTACAATGTATGTTTATTTTTATAAATGAATTATGATTTGAAATTATGTCTTGAACATTTGTAAGGCTGAATTTAAAACTTCATATATTTGTTTATTTATTAGATTCTAGATTGAAATTCTGGAATAAATATATTCAAGTAAATCGAATTTGAATACTCTATAACTTAAGATTAATAAGATTTGTTTTGTAAATATATATATATATATATATATATGCACACATTGTGATTCGAAAGTGATTTTTTGAATTTGATAAATTTTTCCAAAAGTTATTTAAAGAGTTAGATTCAAATATATATGTATTTATATATTAGTATTATTAGATTTTGTTCTTTAACTTATGAACATATATAAATGATATAAAAGGAGATGTAAATAGAAAATAATATAAACAATTTTATAAATATACTAAAAAAACCATTTATACATGCCACAATATATGTGTAAGTATTTTAAAGATGTATGAAGACATTTGTAATCTTTTAAAAATATGTGTTAACAAGTGTAAGTTAAAGAATAACATAAATTAACATGTGTTAGTAAAATAGACAAGTGGCATGCTTATTTCTTTTACAATTTCAATGTATATATAAAAAAAAAAAAAAGAAATCAGGCTATTTTATCACTTTTCAAAATTTTCTTCCTTCATCTAAAACCTAAAAACCAAAAAGAAAAAACACATACAAAGTAATCAAAATGAGATTACAAACCAGAAAACAAAGATCATCTCAGTATTAATTCAAAGAAAATAAATTTGCAAGCTTTAGATCAAAATCAAAGGCCTGTTTTTCAAGTGTAATCTGGAAACGTTAAAGCAGAGCAAACATATGAAAATCAAACCTGAGAGAAAAAAAACAAATGTAAGTTCAATCTGATATCAAAGTTCGCAAGCTTGAGAAACCTGAGAGACAAAAATATCTTCAATCTGAAAAACAGTGCAAAAGCAAGTGTTTAAGCTTTCAAATCTGGAAAACCAACCTGGAGATCAAATCAATGTAAAGAAGATTAGGCAAATAACAAAATCAAAACATCAAAATCTAGATCAAAACCATATCCAGATTTCATTTAGGCCTCTGTTCTTTCAAATCTCTCAGGTGAGCAAACCCCTTAACCTTCTATCTATTAGTGTCGAGATTTGTCTTTGAAGTATGATATGAATTATGCCTAAATGATTGTGTGAATATGCTTGCATGTCTCTGTATATATATGACTGTATGTGTGTGTGTGTGTGTGTGTGTATATATATATATATATTGTCATCGTTATAATCAAAGACTCAAGAAGTTCAAAATCATATCTCTTTCTCTTCTTTTAAATCAGTGAGTAAACAATTTAATTTACAAAAACAGTCTTAAATCTGTGATACCTAAATGGTTGTGATGGATTCTGTAGAATTATATCTTGTATATGTTTATGAGTATGGATGCATATGTGTATATATGATGTGTCTGTGTATATAGACATTTAATGTATGTGTGTATAACGGGATATACCCTCTGTTGTTTTTAACAAGTTCTAAAACTTTGCTAAGAAATTCCATATCTCTGTATATAATCAAAATTTGGACAAGATCATTGAAGAACAAATGATCATATGAATGTAATATAAATTTTAAAAATAATAACAATAATTTAAATGCAGTGATGATTTCAAAAATTGGAAATTTACAGAGAGAAACAAGTCTGGTCAAAAAATGAAAAAAAATCTGGATATCATGTCTGAATTATATAAACAGAATTGTATTGTGTAATAATGAATTTAGGTATTAAAATCAAAATTTTTAATATAGTAATTGGGGAGTAATTTGAGGATGTTTGGAATTGGATTTATCGCCGATTTCTGGCAATCAACATGGTAATGTCTGATGAGATTTGGGTTGGAGGCGGCTTAAGTGTTGTCGATCGAAGGAAAAATGGTGAAATAATTTTCTACTGACTGTGGTAGTCGAGGAATGGCGAAGTAGGGTTTTGGTGTGGGTTTGGTTCGTCTGCGTTCTCGAGGTGAAGGCGGTGATGATGATGCATCAGAGGCGTTCACATGTGGGGGAAATGTTGCTAGAGTTCATGGCGTAGCCGTGGTTGGAAGGACATGGGCTCCGGTGATCGAATACGTCGACGGCGAGGTGATTTGCTTCGTTTGGTTTTGGTTCCAGTTCGACAGAGTGTTCGATTTTGATTTGCCGTGGTTATTAACAATCTGAGTGGTCAGTTCGTCTGAGGGGATGTTCGGCGACTTGGCGAAGGTCGGAGCGTTGATCTCTGATGGTCAGAGTAGATGTGCTCGTGCACATGCACGTTGGGTTAGTTTGGGTTGTGCTGTGAGTTTGAGTTTGGGGGAAGACGATCGTTTATCGGTGTCGAACTCAAGAATGTTGCACGAGTAACTCGGGGCATGAATGGATCACGAGTGGCACGAGAGAGGCTCAGAATTTTTGGCGAATTGCTTGGGTTTAGTATGTTGAGCCTCCTGTTTTTACCTGAACCAGTTTCAAAAATAAAAATAAAATACAAGTTTAATCATATAAAACAGTTTTACTTTAAAAATAAAATCCAAAGTTTTAAACAATTTTTAAATGCATGTTTTCAAATGATGATTTTGATTTAAGTTTAAATTAATTAAGGTTTTAAGTAAGATGTTTTTCAAAAGAAATCAAGGTAAATTAATTAATAATTTAAGTTGGATTAATCAAGTAAGTAATGAATAATTAATTTAAGGATAATTAATTACTTAAAAGTAATTACTTAAGGAAAGTAATTAAAGATGGATAATTATGATTAAAGATTGATTAATCAAATGTTTAAAGATTAATTAATTTAAAGAATAATTAATTAATGTAATTAATTAAGGATAATTAATTAAATGGTTATTAATTAAGGATTAATTAATTAATGTAAATTACTGATTTATGACTAATCAAGTAATAATTACTCAACGTAATTAAGTAGTAGTTTTTTTATATAATATAAGTCATTAAGGATAATCTTTTATTGATTAAGGATGATTGAAGAATGATAATTAATTAAGGATTAGTTAATTAATGAAATTAATTAAGGATAATTAATTAAAGAATAATTATATAATTAAGGGTTGATTATTTAATGATTTAAAGATTGATTAATCAAGTGTTCAAAGATTAATTAATAATTAAAGATTAATTAATTACCTTTGAGGGTTAATTAATTAAAATAATTTGTAATTAATTAATATTAATTAACCAGGATTAGTAGTTATTCAAAAGTAATTAAATCTGATTTAAAATTTATCAGATGATTAGTTAATCTTACTTATGAATGTTTGGATTCTATTGGATGATGATTTGTTTGATATCCTTGATGTGTGGTACTTTGTGATATGAATTATGCTGCTTTGAGTTATGAACTGCGAATGTAATTTGTTTCTCTATAATAAATGTAATTTATTTATCTGTGATGAATTTATATCTATAAGTCTATGAATGAAAGATAAGCGTTATAGATTATACCGCTTATCGATATTGATATGATTGAATCTCTGATGATTGATGTTGTGGCACTGTTGTGTAAAATCCTGGACTACACGATACACATACAAATATGGATTGCACGAGGAAATCAGTTAAGTCACAGATACTTGAATAAAATATTTTAAAATGATTTTAAAGTTGAATTTTGAATTCAGATGACTTTTTGGAAGTGGAATTGAATTAATATGAAAAACTTGGGAAAAGAAGTTTTGAAGATAAAAGTTATTTTGGATAACTTGATAAGATTTCGAAATTTAAATAGTTTGATTTGAATTTGAATTCAATATTTGAAATTTAATTCCATTTTTGGAAATCATGGTTTGAAGAGTTATACAATTTATAAATGTGTTTTTAAACCATTTTAAAAGCATTGCTTCAAGAATTTGAATTTAACCCAAGTTTTATTTTGAAGGGCTTTAACTCGTGCAAATGTAATCGGATTTTTTTGAAATGAAAACTATTTGTTTTCAAATAATAATAGCTTTCGTATAAAGAAGGGATTTCCAATTTATGTTGAAAGATGGTCGAACTTTGTTTTGGAATCGAAGAGGATTTTAAATGGTGTATGTTTTATATATAAAAGATTTGAAATGGGAACTGTATTGAAAGTTATGAATGGATCTTTGGAAATAGTTTTGAAAATTATAAATTGAGTCTTTGTTTTAATAATTGGATGTGATAATCCAATTTGGAATGGAAATTATTTTTAAAAGCTGTCGATGAATCATTGTGAAATCTGGGTGAACTTTGTGAAGTGAATCTTTTTGTTTAAAGATTTGGAAATGGTAATTTGTTTTAACCATTTGAAAAGAAAGTTTGAGTTTTAAGTTGTGACTTAACTGAGATCCCATTATCCATAAGTTTTAAATATTGCGCTCATTATTCGGTTTAGCCGGGAGAGGATCTTGTGTCATATAACCCATTTTGAATAATGATACGACGTATATGAATAGCATTTGAAGACCGGTGGTGAAGACCGGGTATTTTCGAAAGCGAAAGGATAACTCGTCGAATGTCTCTGCGCCGACTGATCCCCGGTATAGAGATTTGATCACCCTTTGTGATGGGAAGTCCGGACGTGATTAGGAATTATCCGGATGTGCAAGGGCTTCTTTATGAAGTGCCTTCGGTTCTGTTCGAACCCAGAACTGACTTGGATGGATGTATGTCTGACATTACACTTTGAGATGTAAAGCTGGTTTCTATCAAATACATTTCTGTTTGGTGGCGGAGATTTATTCTCTTAGCTTAACACCCTTCTTTGAGACGTACGAACTCAGAGGTTATGTAGTTGATGGTTACTAGCGATACATTCCCAATTTGGTAATGTGGCATATAAAGTGCTACTGATCATTTGTTGATCGAAGCATGGCTTTGTGAAAAAGCGTAACTTTGTGGACGAGACTGCATCAGGACCTCGCACCCCGGAAATGGTCGAAACAGGAAAGATGCAGCAAGGTTTTTAGGTGTCGCTCCCCTAGGGTATGTCCATTTCCTTCTGGATAAAAGGAGATATCATGGTATGAATCCCAGATATTTAACCCATGTGGTTACTGCAAATTTATTGCTTTGTGGTTGTTGGTGTTGAGAGCTCTCGGATAAAGGTCGGTAACGACTGAGGATGGCATACTTGTGTGTTAGTTACCTATGTGCTTGGTTAAAGCGTGAGGTAGCGTCGGCCTTGTGTTAACAGAGATCCGGTTATATTCTCGGGGGCGTCCTTCCAGAGGCGTTCCCATTTCGGTAAGGAAGTTCCTTAGCCTGACCATTTGTTGAAAATACAAAGAAACAATACGCATCCTTTACGGTTTTAGTTGTATAACCTGCCATGAAATGTGGCGGTAACCTGCTATTGAACATGGTAGCTATAGTAGGCATACAACGAAATGTGGTATGCTGGCTAAGATTAATATTATATTTTCGAAAGGTTTTCTGCACCATGCACTAATAATAATATTAAATGGTTTTCACGTATCAAGCATTTTTGACTGTCATAAGAAGAAATCTCCTCCAAGCGTGCGCTTGCATTGTATGTGTGGTGGGAGGCCATATGGCAGTTTCATTTTCCCAAAGCATTGCGGTTTTCAATGCTTTAAAATCTTTTGTTGTTATTTTAAAGATAAACTGTTTTTGTTTGCTCATACCAGTCCCATGACTGGTCCGGAGTTTATTGTTCCCTTCCTAAACTCTAGGTGCCCACAATTTTCCACACAGGCAGTCTCGAGTTGGGTTTTTCAGATAGTCAGATAGTAGATATAGATTTGATACCCTTCAGCTTTCTCTTTGGAATTCATTGGAGTCTTCGGATTCATGGACTAGACTTGCTTAACTTTGTGCAACTTGATGGTGGTTCAAGCTTGTGGTTTGGAACTTTGGCTTGGAGTTGTGGATTTATTCTTGTCTGAAGTTCACTTGGAGTTATCTCTTTTATTGATATCTTTTTCGCTGTAGCATTGTATCATACCTCTGATATTTGTTGAGCGTTATTGATATCATTATTGTATATCATTTTGGATATTGTATTCATTGGAATTGTATATGATATTATTCTTTCTCTTCCTCTGTGTTGTAATACTTAATGTGTTATAAGCTTCGACGAATCGGATTTGAATGATCGAATCTGCGGCATTCGTGTACGATTTGAAGTACGGGTGTCGATTTTCGAACGTGAAAACCCGGGTCGTCACAATATATATATATATATATATATATATATATATATGTGTGTGTGTGTGTGTGTGTGTGTGTGTGTGTGTGTGTGCTAGTTAAGTTAAAACGAGAAAGACGAAATTCGAATACCTCACAGTCGACCAAGTTAGACTATGACCTCGAACCTTCGCCTTGATCCCATCACCTACGAACAACGGTGCGACCTTGAGATGCACGTACTCGATCGCCACCTGCCATAGCCGTAGCCGCCCATCCCCGCATGAACAAGAACCCTTTGAATTCCTGGATCGAATCCCCACCCAACAAATACAATGCCCTAGGCTTGGCTTGAAACGAGTATTCCCTTCTCTATTTGGGAAACACGAACCACAACAACACTCGATCGACGAACTATCGAGATGAACCGTTGAGGAGAAGAACGGAGCCGCCTATGCTCACGAATCGCAAATTCGCGATCGAGTTGATGAAGCCTTGAATTGTTTCTTAATTCCATTCTGGCTTGAAGATGAGAACGATCCGCCATTTATTTTTGATTTGAACTGCTATAATGAAAAGGGGACGAATATATATATATTATCCTGTTTTACTTTTTTTAATATATCGGTAAAAAATTTCTTTCCTCCATGCGTGATTAAAACAGAAAAGGAGAAATACGTGTTATAAAGAAGGAACGTGTTCAATCGTGAAAGCAATATTTAGAATATAAAATATATATCAATTTTAAATTCAAATTTTAAATCGTTTTAAATACAATGCTCTAAATCTCGATCTCCTATCGAGGCATACCGCTAGGCATTCATAAGATTATGCCCCTATTTCGAATGCAATGGAAATGGTTTCGAGTCCTGATTTGATCGTATGGAGAAGATAGCTTTTTGGATCAAGTTATAATATTGAATTTTCGATCTGAATTTCAGCGCGTTTATCACTCGTATGATCACACGACAACTACAAACACTACGAAATTTGAAATCCGATAATAATATACTATTATGGATCCAATGGAACTGGTTTCGTCCAATTTCGAGACCGTGCCTCGAAAAGCTATTTTCAAAATGTCAATTTAAACGATAAAATTTCAAAACTGAACAAACCTCCTTTAGATTCGGTTTTAATGCTTTTACTATCTTCAGTATTATCAATATAAATTTTACAAGTCTTCAAATTATTTTAAACAAGCTTAAAACTGAATATGAAATATTTTACCCAGTTTCAAATTATTAAATTCAATAAATTTAATTGCCTAATACACAGTGATATTTGATATTCAAGTTAAACTAACTTTCAAATATTTAAATTAAATTAAATATGCCAATTTCAAATATCTAAAAAATTCTGGGTAGTCACAGTTACAATTACCATTTGATATCGATCGATCTTTAGATCAACACTAATAATATAACTTACTGTTAGTTATTATTCTAAAAATGATTACTTTTGGTTTATTCCAAAGTTAACATATATAAAATAACATAATTTAATTGAAAACTATAATCTCGAATTTATAGTATTGTGCAGATAACCCAGATAACCTAACTTTCATACGTAGAAGGATTTCATTTTGTTTTGCAACAAATTTTAGATTAACATGAGTAAAGGGGAAAATTTTCAGTTAACTATACCAATTACAAAGGAAGATGCAATTGAAAATGAAAAGTAAAGTTCACATTAAGATCAAAGCTAATTTGATCAAAGTAGTTCAAGGTAAAATCCTGGGTTCAAATTGTTAGCGGGACGTTGAGATCCAACAAAGAAGAGAATCGAATGTAGAGGAGCTCAAAGGTACTGATGAATGAAAGAATCTATTATTTCTCTAGAAGTGTATTAGAAATATACTTCCTTATAGCTATATATGGTTACACAAAAATGTATGCATGCTCAATTTTAATAAACTAATGTGTAACATCCCCTATCTGGAGGCCCGAAACTAAACGCTACACATGCTGCATCCATCCATAGTATTAAATTCCGGCGACCAAATATGGTAATGCTAATGGTATCCATAATATCAGAAGCACATGAATATGAAACAATATCACAGATTTCAAAAACAACTTTTCTAATTACATTTCACAAAACATGTTTCATATTCATTACATAATCCCAAACATTTCCAAGGTTTAAATCAAATATAATTATTACAAAATACGCCAAGAGCGACATTGAAGATGCCCCCTTGGTTGACCATAGTACTATATAGTCATAATTGATATAATACAACACAGCAGAATCAAACAGAATAAAACAACAACTCCTAAGCAGATATCCGTCAGCCACGTGCTCGTATCCAGAAGCTTTATTTTCCAACCTACTACAAACCTACAAACCTCAACCCTCAGCCTACTCAAATCAATTTTGAGCCTTCGAGAGTTTAAGGGGAAAAACATAAACTTCGAGTCAGACATAAAGCCCCGTATGAATAATACTATACATCTCGGTTATTAGATATTAAGCAAGACCACGCCACTTAGAAGAACGGGTTTCCCCTCACAATATCCTTTTAAAATATATATTTTGCAAATCATAATGCTACACCCAAAACTGATTAAAAACTGTAAGAAATATCATGTAAACTTACATGTCAGGTAACAAATGAACTATCTGTCTGAACATTATAGTTTCGTTTGGCTAACTACTAAACTTTGGCTGACTGGGGCCTACCAGACAATGCAAACAAATAATCTAACACCTGTTAGACACTCCTCTTTTGGATGGTCTGTCCCTAACTTATCTTCTCCCAGGGTCACCTGATCCTAATTGTTTTGTTGGCTCACTAATAACCTACCTCTATACAAATATATTTCCTTTTGTGTGTAACATCATTTTAGTCTTACCTATGACAAAACCCTACATACTAGAGTTTTGGACTAAATTATCTAGGGGCTAATAGTTAATGTATAGGGCACAACCCTATACCAAACCCATCTTGAATTCTAGTATATGAGTCATTTTACTTAGGGTAATCTTCCTTTAGATTTTCCTTGAAAACTTTTTCATCTCAAATTGATTAAAAACCATCAAATCAAACTTAAACAAGGAAAATATATATACTCTTTGAAACAACCCGCAATTCCGTACCCCTTGAGTCGACACTATTCTACATCAATCAACTCAAGTTGAACAGAAATACGAACCATTTGGGTTAAAGAAGAAGAGGTAGAAGAAAAGAAAACAGAAAACAACAACAGAATCTTACCATCGCAGCGGAATAAAATATAATATATAATAACTGATCTTCACGCAAAAGAAAACTATATCTGTTTTATACATACATCATCAGAGTACATCATCAGAGTGCCACATTAATAACATACAACTGGATACACAGCGGAATAATAGTCAAATACGGAAGTACGCATCGCCATCCAGCTCGTCTCCTGAGCTCCACAGCATCCTTCCTTGTATCCTATAATACTCGGTTTGACCCGAGCATTATAGTTAAATGACACCGAGTCAGTCTGGAATATCAGCATGAGAAAATCACACTCAAATTGATTATTAAAGTTTCAAAATCCTTTGAAAACAAAAGCAACTCGTAAGACCACGCCACAAATAAACATGTCGGGTTTTTACCTTACGATAGCTAAAACATTTTCTTATAAAATCCTTTGATATTATAATAGGGTCTATATACAAATACTTATTAAAATAGCCGAAATTGTTAGATTATTAGATTCTAGCTACTAGCCACAGAGTGGGTAATACAAACAGAAATCGTACGAGGCTCGTAGGGAGAATGGATTTCCAACTAATGACCAGTTACTGGGGTACCACCTGTAACGGTACGTGGCCTAGATCACAGTACCGAGAAGCCACCTAACTCCCCTGTAACACAAGACCAGGACTACCCCTTACTGGATATCTAGGGTGAGATCACTCCACGGTTGGGATCAATAACCGTATCACTAAGCCGAAATAAAAAGGGACATCTAGACAGGGATGACCTCACTCTGAATGGGTGCTACCCACCTAGCCTTGCTGCATAACCCCTGATTTTCAGTTATTTCCAGTTGATGAGGCTTGAGGCTAAGTGTTACCTTTTTAAAACATATCCCTTAGAATGCCCATCTCCCACCTGACGATGTTCCAAAAGCATTCATCCATACAAGTCCGTCCCGAGTTCGAACGGAACTGAAGGCACTATTCCTACTACATCCATTTTGGAAATATCCTCAGGATTATGAGCTACTAGCCCTTGCACTTCACTGCTCCATTTTCGAATCCAAGCTCGTTTTCCACGAAAACGTACAAACCGAATCGAAGTGGTTTTCGAGAAATAAATCCCGATCCCGGTCTCTTCGAAACGATCAACGCATTTGTCCAATATTGATAGTCGGTGATTTAACTATCAATTAACATTCACGATATCCATCAAACAATAATAATCTCCCAAATTATTTATTAACCTCAAAAATATCTTCACAAGATATATTTCCACTTTTCAACCCCTTTTGAAAACATTTTCAAACTATCTTCCTTTCTCAGAATAAATTTTCCAAGTATATTCTATCTCTACTGAAATTACCAAGCACAAAACTTTAGATTTTTAAAATAAATTAAAACATTTTACTTTGAAATATACTTCAAAACATTTATTTTAAAAACTACTTCAATAATTTATTAAAAATACATACTATATAAGTATTTGAAAATAAGGTTACTTTATAAAATATAAAACTAGGTTTTCACTTTTTACAACTAAATACTAAGTCACCTTAGATAATTACTACGATTATAGAATTGCAAAATATTTACTTTAGAATTTAGATATTTAGAAATAATAAATTCCTAAAACATGCTTTTAAAAAGAACATTAAACTTTTTATCTTATATTTAAAACTTTACTTTGAACGTGCTTGGCTATCCAGAGAAATATACTTCTCTTCACATTCTTCTTTAAGTTTCCAATTTTAAACACTTGAATCAATTTCCAAATTGATTTCCAATTTACTCCCTTTTATTCCAAAATCCATTAATTTCAGGTTTTATTTCTTAATTATGGTTTAAAATATTTTTAACTGAAAATACCAATTTTAGATTTCTCAACTTACTTCTTAATCCTTTTTAAATAAATTTATACTTTAAGTTTTTAAATAATTCTTTATTCCTTCAAATAATATCACTTAATTTTATACTTCATTAATTTCTGTTTATTCAAAATAATTTTCTTTTCGTACTCATAGTTATTTATTAGTATTTTAATATCACTTCCATTTCTTTTCAATTCATTCTTAATTTATTCAAATTTTATATAGTTATTTCGCTTACAAATTCACTTCTTTTATTTTCTTTCCAAAATCCAATTTATATATTTTTGGTAATTCATTATACCCAAATATATCCAATCAAACCATAGCATTCAATATCCCAATATAATTCATCATAGAATATCAAATAATCACAACAGAGAATATTACTTAATTTAAATAAATGTTGAGTGGTCCAGTTGGATCCCTCCAACTTGTTTCCCTACATCCACAGACGTTAGCACAATATAAATACCCAATCCTGTAGCAACCTGCAAATCTGTACCCCTTGGGTCAACACTATTCTACCTCAATCAACTCAAGTAGTACAGAAATACGAACCATTTGGGTTAAAGAAGAATAGGTAGAAGAAGAAAATAGAAAACATCAACAGAATCTAACCATCGCAGCGGAATAAAATATAATAGATAATAAATAGTCTTTACTCAAAAATAAAATATCCCTATTTATATATTACATCATCAGAGTACATAAATCACAGCTCAACATCAATATCATACAACTGGATACAAAACTACTCAGCACAGCGGAATATATATAAAACAAGTACGTAAGTACGTATCGTCATCTACCTCGTCTCCTGAGCTCCACAGCATCATATCCTGTATCCTAATACTCGGTCTGACCCGAGCATTACAGTTAAATAACACCCGAGTCAGTCTGGATATACCGGCGTGAGAAATCACACTCAATTGATTATTAAAGTTTCAAAAATCCTTTGAAAACAAAAGAATCTCGTAAGACCACGCCACAAATAAACATATCGGGTTTTTACCTTACGATAGCTAAAACACTTTTTACAGAAATCCTCTGATATTATAATAGGGTCTATATACAAATACTTATAAAATAGCCGAAATTGTTAAATTATTAAATTCCAGCCACTAGCCACAAAGTGGGTAATACAAACAAAACTCGTACAAGGCTCGTAGGAAGAATGGATTTCCAACTAATGACTAGGCACTGGGGTACCACCTTTCATAGTACGTGGCCTAGATCACAGTACCGAGGAGTACGCCCGCTCCCCTGCAACACAAGACCGGGACTACCCCTTACTGGATAATCCCGAGTGAGATCACCCAGCGGTTGGGATCAGCAACCGCCCACCAAGCCGAAATAAAAGGGACATCTAGACAGGGATGACCACACCCTGCTTGGGTGCTACCCACCTAGCCTTGCTGCATAACCCCTGATTTTCAGTCATTCCCATTTGATGAGGCTTGAGGCTAAGCATTACCTTTTTAGAACAAATCCCTTAGAATGCCCATCGTCCACCTGACGATGTTTACGAAAGCATTCATCCATACAAGTGTGTCCCGGGTTCGAACGGAACCGAAGGCACTATTCCTACTACATCCATTTTGGAAATATTCTCAGGATTAGTAGCAACTAGCCCTTGCACTTCACTGCTCCAACTTCGAATCCAAACTCGTTTCCACGAAAACGTACAAACCGGATCGAAGTGGTTTTCGAGAAATAAATCTCAATTCCGGTCTCTTCGAAACGATCGACGTATTTGTACAATATTGATAGTCGGTGATTTAACTATCAATTAATATTCACAAACATCCATCAACCAATAAATAATTTCCCAAATTATTTATTAACCGCAAAAATATCTTCACAAGATATATTTCTATTTTCAACCCTTTGAAAAAAGTTTCAAATCATCTTTCTTTTCAGAGTAAACTTTCCTAAATATTTTCTATCTCCACTGAAATTACCAAGCACAAAACTTTAGATTTTTAAAATAATTTAAACGCTTTACTTTGAAATATACTTTAGAACATTTATTTTAAAACTACTTCAACAATTTGTTAAAAATACATACTATATGAACATTTGAAAATAAAGTTAATAAATATAAAACTAGATTTTCACTTTTAAAAACAAAATACTAAGTCACATTTTAAGTAATTACTACCTTAATAGATTTGAGAAAATACTTACTTTAAAATTTAAATATTAGAAATAATAAAGTTTCCAAAACGTGCTTTTTAAAACAACTTTTAAACTTTTAACTTATATTTAAAAATTTGCTTTGAAAACGTAATTGATTATCGAGGGAGAATTTCCAATCTCAATCACTTAAATCAATTTTTCTAAATTGATTCCAAATTTATTCCCTCAGAAATAAATTTCTTTCTTACTCAGTTCATTTCAAAATTTGTTAAATATGGACTTTATTATTAATGTTATTATTTTCCGTTGATTTTAAATCTTTTAACTGAAATAAACAAATTTCAGCTTTTCCCAATTTCTTCTTTATTCTTTAAATAATTTAAATCTTAAATATTAAACAAATGTTTTGTTCTTTTAAATAGCACTAAAGATTAAAATTCATTAACTTTCTGTTTATTCAAATTTCCATTCTATACTCAAGATTTATTTATTAGAATTTTAAAGTCGCTTTTTTTCTTTTCTAATTCTTTTTAAATTTATTCTATTATTATTTAACTTACAAATTCACTTCTTTTATTTTCTTTCCTAAAAATCCAATTTACATATTTTTTGGTAATTCGTTATACCCAATTATATCCAATCAAACCACAGCATTCAATATTTCCACATGATTCATTATAGAATATCAAATAATCACAGTAGACAATATTAAATAATTTAAATAAAAGTTGAGGGGTCCAGTTGGATCCCTCCAACCTGTTTTCCCTGCATCGATAGACGTTAGCACAATATAAATACCTTCACTATAAAATGAGGGAAATCAATCATTCCAGTGTGTAGTATACTACTATATAACACATCAATCAATTCAACCATTCAAACAATTATTTAAATTAAATCATTTAAATTTAAATTTAAAACTTAAATTTAACTGAGTGCGATTAACTCACCTTTGATTTTTGTTTGCAGTCCATTCCAGACCAGCTTGTTTCTTTCAAGATTTTAAACCTTGAATACACATTAGATGTTTTTTATTAATATTCGAATCAAACGAATAATTAAATTTCATTTGATAAATTTAACTAACCAATGATTGATTTTAAACGAGTAATTTAATCTTAACTAAAAATTTCCCTTTTGAACTATATATATACATTTATAAAATAATTTATAGATTTCAAAAATCTAATTTTTAATAAACTCCTTAACATTTTAAAATTCCTAGGTATTCTCCAAAATTATTCAAATATATTATATAAAATAAAATTCCTCTTCAACCTATATTTTAATTGAAAACAAAAATTTTTGTTTTTAACTTTACCTATAACTATATATATTTCTACTAATATCACACTTTCCTTTATTGTTAATTCTTTCTTTAAAAAAAACTCTTGATAAAATTACAAATCGAAAGCTCAATATCAAAACAGCATACCTCACCGCGCAGAAACCCACCAACACTGCTGCTCACGAGACCCTCTTCGCCAATCAACGTCGCAGCGCCGAAGGAATTGAACCCAATCGCGACCTCTGACAATACACGGCCCATCGAAGAGCCACCACACCCCACCACCACTCGAATCCCATCGCTACTCACCGTTTCCTCGCGAGCTTCAGTCACGTTCAAAATCGAACGCCTCCACTAGTATTTGCGATTTTCGAATTCACGATGTCGCTTTCAATCGCTCGCGCGTTCGCGATAGGATGAAGAGCTCGGCCATTGATAGGGAAAGAATGAGCACTGCTCGATTTATTTAAAAAAAAAGAAAATTAAGAGAACGAACTAATTTATTCGTTCGTTTTAAGAGAGTGGTTCAGCCATTTTTTTTATTGTGTTGATTTGGTTTAAGCTTCGTATGGAAGAGAAAAGGTATGAGATAAATCAGAGAGGAGGTAGGTGTATTCGCGATTTATGAAATAGGGCAGAGTAGAGGCTTTCTTCAGAAGATAAGCGACATTGAAAGATATTGAAAGGACATTAGCACACAAAATTGTTTCTGCGTGTTGGTAGAAAAAGAAACAGGATGGTCGGCTGAATAATAAAAAGGGAAGCGTGTTTAATAAGGCACCGATGACATTTATTTGATCAATTAAAGTTTATTTAATTTTTAACGCGTTTACTTATCGTACGCTCACACAACAACTCCGAATGCGAAATTTGAAATCCGATAATAATTCAATATTACGGACCTAATGGAACTGGTATCGTCTAATTCCGAGGCTGTGCCTCGGAAGGCAATTTTTAAATTCAATTTAACCAATATAATTTCAAAACTGAACAAACCACTTCCAAATTCAATTTTAACACTTTTACTTTCTTCAATGTCATCAATATAAATTTTATAAGCCTTCAAATTATTTTTAACCGGCTTAAAACTCCAGATTCAACATTTCACCCAACTTCAAATTATTTAATTCAATAATTTAGTTATAAAATAAATTGTGATATTCGTAATTCAAGTTAAAATTGCTCTATTGAATATTTAAAATCAATTAAATATTCCGATTTTAAATGCTTGAAAATTCCAGGTCGTCACATTCCTTCCCCCTTAAAAGAATTTCGTCCCCAAAATGACTAGTTATAAAAATGATACAATACCCGTTTACTTTTCCTCAAATCCAAACAATTCAACATCTTACCAACGATCTTTTTATAAAAGGCCCATTATTATTCTTATTAACTTTCCAAACTTTTCCAAAACCTTCTATAGTTTCAAATAACTTTACTTGTTTAACCATTCAAATTTAAATTCAAATTCAAATTTAGATTATCAAAATTTTCTCAAAAAAATTTCTAACTCTCAAAATTTTCGAAAAATTTCGCCAACGTCTCCTTTGTGCCTCTAGCTCGGTACAACTACAAAAGGGCTCTACGGGCTCCCAAATTCCAAAAGAAAACAAAAAGCCAAGTGGCTCGATCCAAAAACCAAATCAAATTTCATACAGAAATTTAAACACATACCTTTTTGTCGAGCATTTCAAATTTATCTTCTGAAATCAAAACCAACACTCTTTTCCTTTTTATAATACCTGCATATCCCGCTTAGCACTAAATCCAATCACAACTTTCAAAACATTTTATCGACTTCCTTACAAATGTCAATATTTATTCATTCGAATATCAACTTAGAATATATTTGTAGTACAAATTTTTCATTTAAGAATTTACCATTCCCTCTTAAGTTAGTATAAACATTTTATATGCTTCTTATATTTATTTTCACCTTACCACTTTAGTTTATATCTATTTCTATTCAAATCGATTCTTTCATTTCCATATGAATTCAATTTATCTTTAACTCTAAATATTAAATTTTTTTTTTATTAACTAGTTCATGTCATTATTTTAAATCAGTTTCATTTACTAATTTATTTCAATTTCCAATTTGAAACCTTTTGTTGTTAACAAAATTTTTCAAAATTTTTAAAAATTTTCTAACTCCCAAAATTTTCGATTTTTTTTGCTAGAATCCCCTTTATACGGAGGAGCTTTTGCAATTTGACAAAAGATATAAATATATATACATCGACCCACCCGGTCGGAAAAACCAAAAACGGTTCATATTTCCTATTTTTATTGCGTAGGCGTACCTTATTTAGCACTTTTAAGCAAGCAGCTTATTTATTAAGCAACTAGCACAACCAAATCCAGCCACACGGCTTCCAGGTACCCGTACTTACTCAATTTAAACATGTAAGTGCCAAATATATGAAGTTTAATAATATTTCACTTATTTGCAATAGTTAAACACATGAATTCTAAAAGAAATGTACACCAAACACTTTCCGTTAGCAACTTATATAGTTTTCATACTAATTCCACTGTTCCAATTAATTTATAAACCATTTTCATTCAATTTGAATAGTTTTCAATCCATTCCTATACAACTTCATCAATTTGAATGGTTTAAAACTCAATCGCTTACATTCAATTTATTTTTAACCTTTAACAAACCAATATTATGCCAATTGACTTAAAAATCAATTTTATTTACTTGCAATGACTCATAGAATTTTTATTTTCTTCTGTTTTCGTTCAACGACCAATTTCTCTCTCTTGCAAATTGGTAATATTCATTCAAGTAAATAACCACTTAAACCGTTGACATTTTAAATTGATTCCAACTCAATTTATTATTTAATTCTATTTCATTTTTTTTATTCACATTCCATATATTCTCATTGTTATTGCATTTTAAATTTGAAACATTCACTTGCATTTCATTCTATTAACCAAACTAGTTCATTCAAAACCATTTGATCTAGCTCGACACGTACTGTTTAACTTTCATTCACAATCCATTCGTTTACAATTCATTCCAAAATTGTTTATTCCGAACTATTTTATTTAGATCGAAGACAATCCAGGCTATTTCATTCAATAACTATTTCTCAACTTATTTAAACCACACTTCATTTTGAGTTCGGCTTTTATTCAACACTTACTTAAGTCAATAACTTAAGTTTATTTCCATTTCTTTTTATAATAATTCTACTTCCATCTTTCATTTGATTCTTATTTATTCTATCCATTTATTTATTCAATATAATTAGTTTATCCACTCAGTCCATTATGAATTTTCATTTCCTTAAATATTATTTATAACTCACAGAATTCTATTTCGATTCAAATTTATTTTCACTTGATTTAAATCCAACCCAATATCATTAAACTTAGTTTAAGTTGATTTAAAATCACCTTCCCCCCCAACTATTCAGCTTAAGTCGATTTACTTCAATTTATTCAAATTTTATACTTAAGCTCAATTTCATTTTACAAGTAAACTCTCTCTTCTATTTAACTTAATTTTATCTCAATTTCAATCTCATTTTAAATCTGCAATTTGATTTGATTAGTTATTATAAAATTTAACTTTCTAGATTCAACTCATTCAATTGACTACAATGCCATTTCCAATTTATTTCCACTTATTTGGATTTTATTTGCAATTCATACCATCACTATTTTAATCTAATTTCATTTTTATTCGATACATTCCCAATTATATTTAATTTGTTAACACTTCAAGTTAAATTTAAATTTATAACTCAAGTTCTGAATCCACTATCCATTTTCAATTTACCACCCAATTTCATGAACTCACAATTCGATTACATTTACTTCACCAACAATTTAAGTCGAATTTAATTTATAACTTGAGTTTTATTTCTAAATTTCATCATAAACTCATAATACAGCTTCTATTTAACTACATTAGGTTCCATTTACATATTTCATTAACTAATTTATTATCTAATTAGTTTTTCCCTTGGTCAAAATTTAATACTTGATTTTTACTTCCAAATATCACTTCATTTAATTTCCTTGCGTTTGATTTATTTTATAATTCAAGTTTGGATTTCCGTTTCATTATCCAAAACATCAAACAATATTTATTTTGGATTTTCTATTCCACTTTCAAATTTTACAAGTCACAACTTATTATTTACACAATCCCATTCATTCAAGGCTTAAATATATCCATCTTTTATTTTTAACTCGAGTTTTACATTTATGTAAAATCCAAGCATATTTTATTCTATAGATGTTTAATTCTTTTATAAGTTTTTCTCATTTATTTATTTCAATTCAATCCTTATCCAACTTATTTTCCATTTATTCAGGTAAGAATCTAATTCCATTCAATAATTCAATTGAATTCTTATTCCAATTCAATTTTAACTCAATTCGATTTCAACTTAATTTGAATACAGCTGGATATTATTTTCAGCCTATTCAATTAATTTCAATCCAGTCAAATTTTTATTTCCCCCAATCCAAGTTTATTCCAATTTTAACTTTCACTTTAAATTTAAATTCCAACATTCAAAATTTATATTCCCTTCCTGATTTAAAAATCATCTCAATTTATAAGCTTACAACCTATCTCATCAGGATTTTTAAACACCCAGCTTTTGGTTTCAAATTATTTCGAAATCTTCAACATATCAAATCACATTTCTCCAAAGTTAAACCAATCCTGGTTTTATTCCCAACAAATTTCCTTTGAAATTTTCGAAACAACTAGCTTTTCTGAACAAATCAAATTTTGGCAGCAATCCGTCACTTAGAAATTCGAAAATGAATACTGATGATGCGGCCGTCATCATCAGAATTATTTTCCAATGATCCAAGTGATTTCAATGCTATATCACTTTCAAAATACATTTAAAACAAATTTCCTTTTCGAAATACCTCCAAAACAATAATGCTATTATTTATCTTCAAAATACTTCCAAATCTCCGGGATTTTAAATTTCCAATCTTGCTTAAATCAAATTTTTAACTATAATTCATTTGCACAACTTATGCTCATACAAATTCTCATTTGATTATATTTCAGTTTATAATTTACATTTATAATTCATATTTATAAATTTTATTTTATAATGGGTTTATTCCCCTAAACTTTGGTTATGTTTTCAATTTCAAGTTAAATTTTTACTCAACAATGATAATAATTTAATATTATTATTCCTAACATCCATGCAACCATATATTAGCTAAAATAGTTTACAAAAATTTTTCTTTATGTCAAAATATATTTTGGGTAAATTTTTTTCATTTACCCACATTTAAAACAATACCGTGTCAAACTGTTCTATTCAAGTGTTTAGAAACCCCTTCAATACAGTTGTGCAGACTGTGTCGACGAAGGTTCATATGCCACTCAATAAACCAATCAACACAATATTGAAACAATTTATATTCACTACCAAATACGCGCTCATATCTATTAATACGCTCAAACTCATTTTATATTACTACGGACTCTATCTAATGAGTAATCCCCACCAGAGCCAAGGTTATCTCCAACCTATGCTCTGATACCAACTGTAACAACCCGCAAATCTATACCCCTTGAGTCAACACTATTCTACCTTAATCAACTCAAGTTGTACAGAAATACGAACAATTTGGGTTAAAGAAGAAGAGGTAGAAGAAGAAAATAGAAAACATCAACAGAATCTAACCATCGCAGTGGAATAAAATATAATAGATAATAAATAATCTTCACTCAAAAATAAAATATCCCTGTTTATATATTACATCATCAAAGTACATAAATCACAGCTCAACACAATATCATACAACTGGATACACAACTACTCAGCACAGCGGAATATATATAAAACAAGTACGTAAGTACGTATCGTCATCCAGCTCATCTCCTGAGCTCCACAGCATCATATCCTGTATCCTATAATACTCAGTCTGACCCGAGCATTACAGTTAAATAACACCCGAGTCAGTCTGGATATACCAGCGTGAGAAATCACACTCAATTGATTATTAAAGTTTCAAAAATCCATTGAAAACAAAAGCATCTCGTAAGACCACGCCACAAATAAACATGTCGGGTTTTTACCTTGCGATAGCTAAAACACTTTTTATAGAAATCCTCTGATATTATAATAGGGTCTATATACAAATACTTATAAAATAGCCGAAATTGTTACATTATTAAATTCCAGCTACTAGCCACAGAGTGGGTAATACAAACAAAACTCGTACAAGGCTCGTAGGGAGAATGGATTTCCAACTAATGACTAGGCACTGGGGTACCACCTGTCACTGTACGTGGCCTAGATCACAGTACCGAGGAGTACGCCTTCTCCCCTACAACACAAGTCCGGAACTACCCCTTACTGGATAATCCCGAGTGAGATCACCCCGCGGTTGGGATCAGCAACCGCCCACTAAGCCGAAATAAAAGGGACATGTAGACAGGGATGACCTCACCCTGCTTGGGTGCTACCCACCTAGCCTTGCTGCATAACCTATGATTTTCAGTCATTCCCATTTGATGAGGCTTGAGGCTAAGCGTTACCTTTTTAGAACAAATCCTTTAGAATGCCTCATCCATACAAGTCCATTCCGGGTTCGAACGGAACCGAAAGGACTATTCCTACTACATCCATTTTGGAAATATCCTCAGGATTAGTAGCGACTAGCCCTTGCACTTCACTGCTCCAACTTCGAATCCAAACTCGTTTCCACGAAAACGTACAAATCGGATCGAAGTGGTTTTCGAGAAATAAATCTCGATCTCGGTCTCTTTGAAACGATCAACGTATTTGTCCAATATTGATAGTCGGTGATTTAGCTATCAATTAATATTCACGAACATCCATCAACCAATAAATAATTTCCCATATTATTTATTAACTGCAAAAATATCTTCACAAGATATATTTCTATTTTCAACCCTTTGAATAAAGTTTCAAGTCATCTTTCTTTTCAGAATAAACTTTCCCAAATATTTTCTATCTCCACTGAAATTACCAAGCACAAAACTTTAAATTTTTAAAATAATTTAAACGCTTTACTTTGAAATATACTTTAAAACGTTTATTTTAAAACTACTTCAACAATTTGTTAAAAATACATACTATATGAATATTTGAAAATAAAGTTACTTAATAAAATATAAAACTAGATTTTCACTTTTAAAAACAAAATACTAAGTCACTTTTTAAGTAATTACAACCATAATAGATTTGAGAAAATACTTACTTTAGAATTTAAATATTAGAAATAATAAAGTTCCCAAAACTTGCTTTTTAAAACAACTTTTTAACTTTTAACTTATATTTAAAAATTTGCTTTAAAAACGTAATTGGTTATCCAGGGAGAATTTCCAATCTCAATCACTTAAATCAATTTTTCCAAATTGATTCCAAATTTATTCCCTTTGAAATAAATTTCTTTCTTACTTAGTTCATTTCAAAATTTGTTAGCTATGGACTTTATTATTAATGTTATTATTTTCCCTTGATTTTAAATCTTTTAACTGAAATAAACAAATTTCAGCTTTTCCCAATTTCTTTTTTTTTGGCAAGGCCGACGGGGTTGGATGGACCCCGACCATTTTATTGCAGCACCAAAGAATTACAACAGACACAATAAAGAGCTAGGCTCAATGAAAACAGAGGAGAACTAAGTGCTACAAAAAACTGGAAGCTAAAAGAAGAAAAAGCAAAGAATGAAAAACATAAAAGATTGGAATGACTCAGAACGCTTGGGTATATGCCTGGGTCGAAGGCAAATGAAAGCATCCCCAGAGAGTTGCTGATCTCATGTGTTACCCATTTCTTAACCAAAGGTTCAGTTCTCCCATTGCTGTTAACAAAAACACTTCTCCTATCTTCTTTCTTACACCCCGTTCTCGTATGTATAATGATCCACTCATGCTGATTATCACGCGAAATATTAATACCACCTAGCCTTGCCATAACCGAAGACCAGAGCCGTGGAATATACATGCACTCAAAAAACAAATGCTCAGCAGTATCAGCCTGGTCATGGCAGAAATTACAAAAAACATCAACATTCATCACAGTTTGTACTTCAGTATGCTTATCACCAATAGTAGTGCTCACCTTATCTCCTTTGCTAAATCTCATGAATGACCACCGCTTCAAACCTTCTTTAACCTCTTTAATTTTTTCCAATATTATTTCATACGGGGCTTCTTCCAGATTGTGAAAAAAGTTCCAATCAGAATTTTTATATTTTGCAGCCTTTTCAGTTAATGCGTGATCTAAATTAGTCTCCAGAATCGCCAAGATAGATAACTTATGAGTACTAAAATGATGTTTACATCGATCAAGATTGAAGACGTGGAGAACCCCACGTATATTCCATGCTCCATGGTGTATCATCATTGCAGAGCACTGGCATTGATCATTTCTATTTTCATTCTCCTAGTCACTGCTTGAGAAGAGTTCAAGTAGTTAGGAAACACAACAGAAAGTGGTGTTGCTTTACAATTGGATGAGCCTTCTTTAGAAGGAGTGGTGGATTGACATTTTGGAGAAATGTTTGACACAGGAGGAGGCAATTTGAAAGCATTAGGAGGTTTGATTTTGGAGTATACATTGAATGGTGTTGGAACATGTGGACTACCAGTAACTAGTTTGGGTATATTCAGAGAACCCAGTGTGCATGTATCATCGTGCATGTGTGTTTCCTGACACATCTTACTGAGGTAAGCACTCTTGTTCTTCTTATTTTTCTTATCACTAGCAATTAGCCCCAGTTCCCCTTTACCTTCATAGCCTGACTTGTTGTCTTTATTTTCAGTTACACTTGTAGTATTGGGTTCTAGCATGTCTACTTCATCATGTATTTGTACCAATTGCTCTGCCTTACCTTTCTTTGTATTTTTGGTTCTACTTTTATTTTGAGCATCTCTCTCTGCAGTTACATTTTTTCCTCCCTCCTCACTATTTTCATTTATACCTTTACTTTTCTCTTTCACTTTCAGTTGTGTGTCATACGTTTTACCTGAAATGTCCTCAGCATCCAGTTCATTGAGAACGTCAAATTTGTTGTGTTTCGAAATACTAACTATTAGTTCTTCAACTTCATATTCCACCTCTTTCATCCTTGGATTCTCCACATCCATTTTATTTGCAGTTTCATGATTGTTGATTGTCACAGCTCTACTACTTTCTACATCACCACAGTCTCCTGTATTACATTGCACAATTCTTCTCCCCACTTGTTCTATCTCCTTATCCTTCTCTTTAGCATGAATATCATCACTAACTTCTTTTTTGTTACTTTCACTTTCCTTCTCTCCTGTTCGGTCCAAATTAGCTTCCATCGAAGTGTCGACTTTTCTCCTTCTCTCCACACGTTGCCATTCTCTATTGATCCGCTTGTTGTTTGTTCTCACATATTTATGGACTCTGACCTTCTCAGTGTTACCTTCTTTATCTTTCACTTCACCAATTATTTTATTCTCTTTATCATCCTTTGTATCACAGTTATTATTAATATCACAGTCTACAGATTTGTGTCCAAACTTCTTGCACATAACGCATACATCTGGCCTCCATAGATATTCAACGTAAATTTTTTGGTATCCTCCTTCAACCAGTTTTACTGTAAACTCATCTACCAGCTCCTTCTCCGGCCTTACTTCAATCAGGCACTTTGCATAGCTTAGCCTTTCTTGTTTCTCTGTCATTTCATCCATACATAACAACTTTCCCAAGTGACTACTAAGCCAATTAATTCCTGGGGGGACCATGCAAATATAGGGAGGTTATACAAGTGAACCCATACTGGAACCGAAGTGACAGAGCCTGTTACGTTACTCACAGCAGCATCATATGGTTTTATTATAAAAAGTTTGTTATTCATAATTATAGGATCACACTGCAATATTGATCTCCTGTCTTCACTACATGAGAAGTTGAATAAGAAGATTATACCATCCGATTTTACTGAGACATTACCTTTTAGTTTCCATATGTACTTTAGCTTCTGAACAACAGCTGTATATGATAATGGCTTATCGAGGAAAAAAACCACTAAAGTATCATTCCAGATGGCAGCTCCAGCTTCAATAACTTCAGCAGGGGGGACTAATGCTTTATCTTCATACAATGGTGATAGGTCAACGGGGATGTACTTCCCAGCGTTCCTCGGTTTGCGCTTAAACAAGGAAGTCCATTTCCGTTCTCCTAAAACAGAGGGGAGGGGGGTATCGGTCTGAGCTGTAAGGGGCTGGTCAACTAAAGGTTGTGGGTCAGGGGGGTCAAGGAGGGGGGAGACTGAAGGAATATTGACAAGGACGGATGAAGAAGAGGCCGGGTCAAGCTTGGAAGGGGGAGGAAATAGTACAACAGGTGATTGTACTATGTGAACAGGGGAAAGGGGTGAAACGGCTGAGATGACCGTAGGTATGGAGGGAATAGTTGAGGTGACGAGAGAGGAAAGGAGAGGGACAGGAGGTGCAGACATTCCCAATTTCTTCTTTATTCTTTCAATAATTTAAATCTTAAATATTAAATAAATGTTTTGTTCTTTTAAATAATATCACTGAAGATTAAAATTCATTGACTTTCTGTTTATTCAAATTTCCTTTCTATACTCAAGATTTGTTTATTAGAATTTTAAAGTCGCTTTATTTCTTTTCTAATTCATTCTTAAATTTATTCTATTATTATTTTACTTACAAATTTACTTCTTTTATTTTCTTTCCCAAAAATCCAATTTATATATTTTTGGTAATTTGTTATACCCAATTATATCCAATTAAACCATAGCATTCAATATTTCCACATGATTCATTATAGAATATCAAATAATCACAGCAGAGAATATTAAATAATTTAAATAAAAGTTGAGGGGTCCAGTTGGATCCCTCCAACTTGTTTTCTTTGCATCCACAGACGTTAGCACAATATAAATACCTTCACTATAAAATGAGGGAAATCAACCGTTCCAGTGTGTAGTATATACTACTATATAACACATCAATCAATTCAACCATTCAAACAATTATTTAAATTAAATCATTTAAATTAAATCATTTAAATTTAAATTTAAATTTAAAACTTAAATTTAACTGAGTGAGATTAACTCACCTTTGATTTTTGTTTGCGACCCATTCCAGACCAGCTTGTTTCTTTCAAGATTTTAAACCTTGAATACACATTAGATGGTTTTTATTAATATTCGAATCAAACGAATAATTAAATTTCATTTGATAAATTTAATTAACCAATGATTGATTTTAAACGAGTAATTTAATCTTAACTAAAATTTTCCCTTTTGAACACATATATACATTTATAAAATAATTTATAGATTTCAAAAATCTAATTTTTAATAAACTCCTTAACATTTTAAAATTTCTAGGTATTCTCCAAAATTATTCAAATATATTATATAAAATAAAATTTACCTATATTTTAATTGAAAACAGAAATTTTTGTTTTTAACATTACCTATAACTATATATATTTCTACTAATATCACACTTCCCTTTATTGTTAATCCTTTCTTTTAAAAAAAAAACTCTTGATAAAATTACAAATCGAAAGCTCAATATCAAAACATCATACCTCACTGCGCAGAAATCCACCAACACTGCTGCTCACGAGACCATCTTCGCCAATCAACGTCGCAGCGCCGAAGGAATTGAACCCAATCGCGACCTCTGACAACACGCGGCCCATCGAAGAGCCGCCACACCCCACCACCACTCGAATCCCATCGCTACTCACCGTTTCCTCGCGAGCTTCAGTCACGTTCCAAATCGAACGCCTCCACTAGTATTTGCGATTTTCGAATTCACGATGTCGCTTTCAATCGCTCGCGCGTTCGCGATAGGATGAAGAGCTCGGCCATTGATAGGGAAAGAACGAGCACTGCTCGATTTATTTTTGAAAAAAAAAGAAAATTAAGAGAACGAACTAATTTATTTGTTCGATTTAAGAGAGTGGTTCGGCCATTTTTTTATTGTGTTGATTTGGTTCAAACTTCGTATGGAAGACAAAAGGTACGAGATAAATCAGAGAGGAGGTAGGTGTATTCGCGATTTATGAAATAGGGAAGAGTAGAGGCTTTCTTCAGAAGATAAGCGACATTGAAAGATATTGAAAGGACGTTAGCACACAAAATTGTTTCTGCGTGTTGGTAGAAAAAAGAACAGGATGGTCGGCTGAATAATAAAAAGGGAAGCGTGTTTAATAAGGCACCGATGACATTTATTTGATCAATTAAAGTTTATTTAATTTTCAATGCGTTTACTTATCGTACGCTCACACAACAACTTCGATCAATACGAAATTTGAAATTCGATAATAATTCAACATTACAGACCCAATGGAACTGGTTTCGTCTAATTCCGAGACTGTGCCTCAGAAGGCTATTTTTAAATTCAATTTAACCAATATAATTTCAAAATTGAACAAACCACTTCCAAATTCAATTTTAACACTTTTACTATCTTCAATATCATCAATATAAATTTTATAAGCCTTCAAATTATTTTTAACCGGCTTAAAACTCCAGATTCAACATTTCACCCAACTTCAAATTATTTAATTCAATAATTTAGTTATCATATAAATTGTGATATTCGTAATTCAAGTTAAAATTGCTCTATTGAATATTTAAAATCAATTAAAAATTCCGATTTTAAATGCTTGAAAATTCCGGGTTGACACAATTCCACTTCGAGGTGGAATATTGCGGTATATGGGATTAATATAAATCATCCGCTATTATGCGGCACATAGTGTCTCATCAGCTATATAATGCGGGAAATCAATCATTCCAAGATATATTATATACTACTATATATAATATAACGCACCAAATCAAATCAATCAATCAATTATTTAAATTTAACCATTTAAATTTAAAACAAACTAGATGCGTGAGATTAACTCACCTTTGCTTTTTGATTTGCAATCCAATCCAAACCAGCTTGTTCTTCATTATTGTTAACCTTGTATAAACATTAGATGATTTTCGTTATTAATCGAACAAATCGAACAATTAAATTTCATTGTGATAAATTTAATTAACCAATGGTTTTACTTTGAAACTAATAATTGAATAAGTTTATTAAGCAAATTAATCTCCATAATACATCATTATTTAAAATTAAATTGTAAGTGAAAATGGCTATATAAATATATTTATTTTGTTTGTCCTTTGAAACTACATATATAAAAATAACCTATATACACTATAAAAATTTAATTTGTTGTTTTTTTTCTAAATAAGAACAGAAATTTAACTTACTGCCTACATATACCCATAAGTACATAACCTTGTATATACCTCTGACTAAATAGAAAGTTTCCTATTTTTAATTCTTAGGCATAAATAATAAAGTTTTTTTTCAATCTGTATATATAGCAAAACAGAAATCTTCTTTTTATAGAAATTCGAATTGGTAAAATAAATCGTAAGAATATACCTTATAGCCAAAAGGAACGAACTCAGGCCTACACGAGTCCCTTACCAGACCCCACCGCCTCGAGCAGCGCCGAAGTCGCCTCCATCGCACACATGATAATCGCCAGACCACCATAGATTGCCCAAAACATCACGAACTCTCCTCATTGCTGCCACGTCGCCCAAATCGCCGTGTTCTCGATCCAAGCACTTGCTTTGAAACTACCCTCCTACCCTCGACATGCCTCGCAATCAATCCCAGAATCGACTCGATTTAGGGTAATAGCAGAAAGAGAAGTCGCAACCAACTTCGACCTGCTGCGATTGGAATGAAACAGAACGGAAGGCGCGATTTGATCCGAAAGGGCTTCGAACTAAAAAAAAGAAAATGGGGAAAAACACTGGAGGCAATATTCGAATCGGCCATTTTTATTATTTGAGAATCGATTTCAAGTCTCTCTGGCTTCGACTATAAAATATTTTCTTTTTTATATACAGCATATGATTTTGAATGAGAATGATGTTTATTTCTCTATGGGACAGAAGCTGCGTGAATTAAGGAAAATGGATGGCGTGCATAAAACGCTTCGCTACAGTGACTGAAGCGGAAAGGAAAAAGGTGTGACGTGAAATAAATTTGACTAGTCAAACAAAATATTTATTATATTTAAATTTGAATTGTCTTCAATTTCGAAGCTTAAATTTTTTACATCCTATCGAGGCGTGCTGCCAGGCGTTTATAATGTAATATCCCTATTCTGAACGCAATGGAAAAGGTTTCGAGTCCTAATTCAATCGTATGGTGAAGATAGCTTTTTGAAGAAATTAGAACATTAAATTTTCGATAAAAACTTTAAGCGCGTTTATATGTCGTACACTCACACAACAACTCCAAACACTACGAAAATAGAAATCCTATAATAATACAATATTACGGATCCAATGAGACTCGTTTCGTCGAATTTCGAGACTGTGCCTCGGAAGGCTATTTTTAAATATCAATTTAAACGATATATTTTCAAAACTTAACAAAGCACTTCCAAATTGAATTTTAACACTTCTACTTTCTTCTGTACTATCAATATAAATTTTACAAGCCTTGAAATTATTTTTAATAGGCTTAAAACTCCAGATTCAACATTTAACCCAACTACAAATTATTTAATTCAATAAATTCAATTGCCAAATTCAAACTGATATTTGAAATCCAAGTTAAACTAACTTGAAAATATTTAAAATTAATTAAATATTCCGTTTTCAAACATCTAAAAATTCCGGGTCGTCACATTCCTCCCCCCTTAAAAGAATTTCGTCCCCGAAATTACTAATTAAGAAGAATGATCCAATGCCCATTACTATTTTCCAAAACCAAACAGTTTTATCATCTTGCCATAACATATTTTTATTAAAGACCCGCTATTACTTCAACTAACTCCCCAAAACCTTCCATAGTTTCCAACAACATTATTTACTTCATTTATTCAAATATAAATTTAAATTCAAATTTAATTTATCATAATTTTCTCAAAAATTTTCTAACTCTCTAAATTTTCAAAATTTTTTGCCAGCGTCTCCTTTGCGCGGCTAGCTCGGTACAACTACAAAATGCCTCTACGGACTCCCAACTTTTGAAAGAAAACAAAAGCCAAGTGGCTAGATCAAAACCCAATCAAATTTCTTACAGAAATTTAAACACATACCTTTTTGTCGAGCAATTCAAGTTTATCTTCTAAAATCAAAACCAAATTTTCTTTTCCTTCATAATACCTGTATGTTATACTTAGCAATAATAACCAATCACAACATTCAAATTTATTTTATTGACTTCTTACAAAATTTCAATATTCATTCTATTTAAGCCCGTACGATGTGCCTATATCATTCGTACGCAATACCGAATCCATTCGCTTACTCGATCACACAGTTTCACTTCCGAACTAGTATTGCTCACCCGGCTTCCTAGTGCGGACTCAGATCTGGTTTCTTGATCAGAAACCTTCATTCTCCTTTCATAGTCCTAACTATGATAGAGAATTTCCAGAATCAATCAAAATCCATTTCCAGGGTTCCCCGAGGAAAATCAAGTGAAAAATCCTAACTCGGATCGACATAACTATCTCAAAATTCTGTGCTCGAATCTGGATCAAATTGCTATGCGAATAAAAACAATATACGTACATCCTACATATTTATATCCATTCTCTTTTATTCACATTATTTTGATTTTCATTCACTATCCACAGTTATCCCATTTCACAACTTTCAGGTTTAATCTTCATTCAATTATTCACCTAGAATAATTTTTTTTGCAATACCAAATTTACTTAAGGATTTCCTCATTCATTTCTTAAGTTTGATATAAATATTTTATACACCACTTAAATTTATTTTCAATTCACCATTGAAGTTTATATCCATTTCAATTCATTTTGCCTTTAAAATTCCATTTGAATTCAATTTGCTTCGGTTTACTAGTTACTTTCAAATCTAAATACTTTTTCCAAATCTCCATTCAGATTTCCATATTTCAATTCTACTTGGATTCAATTTTATCTTCAAACTCTGAATATTGAATTGATTCGCCTTATCTCAACCCATATTTAATTAAGCATTTCCTTTTATTAGTTCCGCTTGCTAATTTATTTATAATCTCAACAAAAGTTTATTTGCAAGTTTTTCTTCCTTTAGTTTATTCAAACAATTTCTTCGATTTCACTTTACTTTACATACACAATTTTAAATTAGATTTCAATATTCATTTTTAAATCTATTTGCTTACTAATTTTTAAATCCTTTACCGTTAGTGAAAATTTTAAAAATAATTCTAACTCCCAAAATTTTCGAAATTTTTTGGCAGAGTCTCCTTTGTACGGAGGAGCTTTTGCAATTTAACAAAAGATATAAATATAAATACATCGACCCACCCCATCGAAAAAACAAAAACAGTTCATATTTCCTATTTTTATTGCGTAGGCGTACCTTATTTAGCATTTATAAGCAAGCGGCGTATTTATTTAGCAGTTAGCGCAAATCAAATCCAGCCTAACTACTTCCCTAAACCTGTACTTACTTAATTCAAATATGTAAGTGACAAATATATGCAATTTACTAGCATTCCACTTATATTCAAATAGTTAACACATAGATTTCATAAGTAATGCATGAGATATACATTCATAAGTACATATGCAAGGTTTCGACACTAGTTTTAAATTGTTTGCATCCAAATTACATACCATTCCAATCTAACTTATTTACAAACTGTATAGTTGCATTCCATCCCGTTTCAATTTATTCACAATCTTTCCATTGCATTTTCTTTCATATCCAAAAAGTTTGATTCAAAACTATTTTATTAAACTCGACAACCAATATATTAAATAACCATTTCAAAATTTACTTAAGTTATTTATTTTCTTCAAACTATTCCACCCAATAACTTAAGTTTGTTTTATTCAATTAGTTTATTCTTTTATCCATTTTTAAATTTTAATTCACATTAACAATTCATTATAGAATTTATTAATAATAAAGTCATTTAATTTATGCTTGAATTGGATTGTTTACAACTCAAATCATTTTCATTTTAATCCAATTCCATACAACTTCAATTCATATTTATTCACTTACAATTCTAAGTTGAATTTCTATTTATAACTCAAGCTTCATTTCCAAACTCAATTATCTATTCACACTTCAATTCTAAGTTAATCATTTCAAGTTCCATTTCCATATTTCATCAACTAATTTATTATCTAATTAGTTCTCCCCTAGTTTTAAATTCAATATTTGATTTTTAACCTCAGAATCTCTTCATTAAATTTCTTAAGTGCAATTTATTTTATAATTCAAGTTTGGATTTTCGTTTTATTTTCCAATTCATCAAAAATATTTATCTTGGGTTTTCTATCCCACTTTTCAAATTTTATAAGTCACAACTTATTATTTTACACATTTCCATTCATTCCAGGCTTGAATATATTCATCTTTTATTTTTAACTCAAGATTTACGCTTATTTATAGCCCAAGTATAATTTATTCTAAGGATTTTTAATTCTTTTATAAGTCATTCTAATTTATTTATTCCAACTTATTTCTTGTCCAACTTACTTCCATTTATTCAGGTAAGAATCTATTTTCATTTAATATCATTCATAACACAACTGAATTTTGATTCAATTCAATCCAAATTAACTAAATTTAATTTCTCAATATATGAGTTCAAAACTTATTTATTTACTTAAAAGCTTATATTGCTCATTTGAGTCATTTCATCTTATAATCACAATTTCAGATTATATATATAACACTTAGTAGCTTAAGGTATAAATTTTCATTTCGCAATTATAATCATTTTACCTTTCAACTTTATATCCAATTTAATTCAATTTCAATTTTATTTAACTTATCTCAAGTTAAATTCAAATATATTTTCTTCACTTTCGTTCACTTAAATTAAATTTTAATTTTCGGATTAAAATTTCTGATTTCTTCTTATTAATATCAACTTTACTGTATAAGTTCAATAGTTGATTCATTTAAACTTTTCACATTCTTTAAATAGAATTTCTTAGAATTCAATTGTCCGGTTTCATTTCCAAAACCACTTTGACATGATAACACATACCCTCTTGGTATATCAAATCAAATCTCCGGATTCCAAACACTTGTTTTTACCAAAATAAAATTTCCTTTTGAAATTTCTAAACAACTTGTATACCCAACAAGCCCAACAATATCATAACCAACTATCCTGGTAGCAAATCCATCACTTTAGAAACTTGAAAATGAATACTGATGATGTGGCCATCGTCATCAAGATTATTTTCCAGCGAATGAAGTGAGTTCAATGCTTCCTTACCTCCACAAATTCCACCCAAAACAATTTCCATTCAATAATATTTTCCAAAACAATACTCCATTATTGCCTTCAAATCTTTGGAAAAACATTTCAAACATTCCCAAGATTTTAAATTCCCAAACCCTGTTGTTTAAATTCATTAAAAATCTTTTCAAAATTTCCAGGACTTAAATTCTGGTTTAAATCAAATTTTAGTCATATTCCTTTTTATTTAAACCATACTTAGACAATTCAATTTGGTTATAAACCACTCAAATTTTAGATTTTTATTTGATTGTAGTATTAACAACCAAACATCCAAATATATATAATAATTTCAAAAAAATATTTCTTTTATATCAAAATATAATTTTGGGTAAAATTATTTCATTTACCCAATTTAAAAACAATACTGTGTCGGTTTATCTTGTTTAAGAGTTTAGTCCCTATCGATAAAATGGCGTCCCACACATCGACCAGAATCCATAAACACTCAACAGATAAGTCAACACAATATAAATACAATTTTATATTCACTAATAAATACGCACTCATATCTATTAATACACTCAAGCTCATTCTAGAGTACTGCGGACTCTATTCTATGAGTAATTCCCACCATAGCCAAGATTATCACCAACCTAAGCTCTGATACCAAGTAAAACAACCCGCAATTCCGTACCCCTTGAGTCGACACTATTCTACATCAATCAACTCAAGTTGAACAAAAATACGAACCATTTGGGTTAAAGAAGAAGAGGTAGAAGAAAAGAAAACAGAAAACAACAATAGAATCTTACCATCGCAGCGGAATAAAATATAATATGTAATAACAGATCATTACACAAAAGAAAATTATATCTGTTTTATGCATACATTATCAGAGTACATCATCAGAGTGCCACATCAATAACATACAACTAGATACACAACGGAATAATAATCAAATACGGAAGTACGTATCGCCATCCAGCTTGTCTCCTGAGCTCCACAACATCCTTCTATGTATCCTATAATACTCGGTCTACCCGAGCATTATAGTTAAATAACACCCGACTCAGTCTGGAATACCAGCGTGAGAAAATCACACTCAATTGATTATTAAAGTTTTAAAATCCTTTGAAAACAAAAGCATCTCGTAAGACCACGCCACAAATAAACATGTCGTGTTTTTACCTTACGATGGCTAAAACATTTTCTTATAAAATCCTCTGATATTATAATAGGGTCTAGATACAAATACTTATTAAAATAGCCGAAATTGTTACATTATTAAATTCCAGCTACTAGCCACAGAGTGGGTAACACAAATAAAACTCGTACAAGGCTCGTATGGAAAATGGATTTCCAACTAATTACTAGGCACTGAGGTACCACCTGTCACGGTACGTGGCCTAGACCACAGTACCGAGGAGCCACCCTAACTCCACTGCAACACAAGACCGGGACTACCCCTTACTGGATAACCCCAAGTGAGATTACCCCACGGTTGGGATCAACAACCGCACCACTAAGCCGAAATAAAAAGGGACATCTACACAGGGATGACCGCACCCTGCTTGGGTGCTACCCACTTAGCCTTGCTGCATAACCCCTGATTTTCAGTCATTCCTGGTTAATGAGGCTTGAGACTAAGCATTACCTTTTTGGAATATATCCCTTAGAATGCCCATCGCCCACCCGACGATGTTCCGAAAGCATTCATCTACACAAGTTCGTCCCGGGTTCGAACGGAACCGAAGGCACTATTCCTACTACATCCATTTTGGAAATATCCTCAGGATTAGTAGCGACTAGCCCTTTCACTTCACTGCTACATTTCCGAATCCAAGCTCATTTTCCACGAAAACATACAAGCGAATCGAAGTGGTTTTCGAGAAATAAATCCCGATCCTGGACTCTTCGAAACGATCAACGTATTTGTCCAATATTGATAGTCGGTGATTTAACTATCAATTAACATTCACAACATCCATCAAACAATAATAATCTCCTAAATTATTTATTAACCTAAAAAATATCTTCACAAGATATATTTCCACTTTTCGACCCCTTTTGAAAACATTTTCAAACTATCTTCCTTTCTCAGAATAAATTTTCCAAGTATATTCTATTTCTACTGAAATTACCAAGCATAAAACTTTAGATTTTTAAAATAAATTAAAATGCTTTACTTTGAAATATACTTTAAAACATTTATTTTAAAAACTACTTCAATAATTTATAAAAAATACATACTATATGAGTATTTGAAATTAAGGTTACTTTATAAAATATAAAACTAGGTTTTCACTTTTTACAACAAAATACCAACTCACCTTAAATAATTATTACGATAATAGAATTGCAAAATACTTACTTTAGAATTTAGATATTTAGAAATAATAAATTCCTAAAACATGCCTTTAAAAACAATATTAAACTTTTTATCTTATATTTAAAACTTTACTTTGAACGTGCTTGGCTACCCAGAGAAATATACTTCTCTTCACATTCTTCTTTAAGTTTCCAATTTTAAACACTTGAATCAATTTCCAAATTGATTTCCAATTTACTCCCTTTTATTCCAAAATCCATTAGTTTCAGGTTTTATTTCTTAATTATGGTTTAAAATATTTTTAACAGAAAATGCCAATTTTAGATTTCTCAACTTACTTCTTAATCCTTTTTAAATAAATTTAAACTTTAAATTTTAAAATAATTCTTTATTCCTTTAAATAATATCACTTAATTTTACACTTCATTAACTTCTGTTTATTCAAAATATTTTTCTTTTCATGCTCGTAGTTATTTATTAGTATTTTAATATCACTTCCATTTCTTTTCAATTCATTCTTAATATATTCAAATTTTATATAGCTATTTCGCTTACAAATTCACTACTTTTATTTTCTTTCCAAAATCCAATTTATATATTTTTGGTAATTCATTATACCCAAATATATCCAACCAAACCATAGCATTCAATATCCCAATATAATTCATCATAGAATATCAAATAATCACAACAGAGAATATTAATTAATTTAAATAAATGTTTAGGGTTCCAGTTGGATCCCTCCGACCTGTTTCCCTGCATCCACAAACGTTAGCACAATATAAATACCCATTCCACTTCGACGTGGAATATCGCGGTATATGGGATTAATGTACATTATCCGCTATTACGCGGCGCATAGGGTCTCATCTACTATATAATGGGGGAAATCAATCATTCCAAGATATATTATATACTACAATATATAATATAATGCACCAAATCAAGTCAATCAATCAATTATTTAAATTTAACCATTTAAATTTAAAACAAACCAGATGAGTGAGATTAACTCACCTTTGCTTTTTAATTTGCAATCCAATCGAAACCAGCTTGTTCTTCATTATTTTTTACCTTGTATAAACATTAGATGATTTTCATTATTATCCAAACAAATCGAACAATTAAATTTCATTTTGACAAATTTAATTAACCGTTGGTTTTACTTTGAAACTAATAATTGAATAAGTTTATTAAACAAATTAATCTCCATAATTCATCATTATTTAAAATTAAATTGTAAGTGAAAATGGCTATATAAATAAATTTAGTTTGTTTGTCCTTTGAAACTACATATAAAAAATAACCTATATACACTATAAAAATTTAACTTGTTGTTTTTTTTCTAAATAAGAACAGAAATTTAACTTACTGCCTATATATACCCATAAGTACATAACCTTGTATATACCTCCGACTAAATAGAAAGTTTCCTGTTTTAATTCTTAGGTATAAATAATAATTTTTTTCTTCAATCTGTATATATGACAAAACAGAAATCTTCTTTTTATAGAAATTCGAATTGGAAAAATAAATCGTAAGAATATACCTTACAACCAAAAGGAACGAACTCAAGCCTATACGAGTCCCCAACCAGACCCTACCGCCTCGAGCAGCGCCGAAGTCGCCTCCATCGCACACATGATAATCTCCAGACCACCATCGATTGCCCAAAACATCGCGACCTCTCCTCGTTGCTGCCGCGTCGCCCAAATCGCCGTGTTCTCGATCCAAGTACTTGCTTTGAAACTACCCTCCTACCCTCGACATCCCTCGCAATCAATCCCAGAATCGACTCGGTTTAGGGTAATAGCAGAAAGAGAAGTCGCAACCAATTTCAACCTGCTTCGATTGGAATGAAAAAGAACGGAAGGCGCGATTTGATCCGAAAGGGCTTCGAACTGAAAAAAAAGAAAAGGGGGAAAAACACTGGAGGCAATACTCGAGTCGGCCATTTTTATTATTTGAGAATCGATTTCAAGTCTCTCAGGCTTCGGCCATAAAAAAATTTCTTTTTTATATACAACATATGATTTTGAACGAGAATGATGTTTATTTCTCTCTGGGACAGAAGCTGCGTGAATTAAGGAAAATGGATAGCGTGCATAAAATGCTTCGCTATAGTGACTGAAGTGGAAAGGAAAAAGGTGTGACGTGAAATAAATTTGACTAGTCAAACAAAGTATTTATTATATTTAAATTTAAATTCAATTTTAAATTGTCTTCAATTTCGAAGCTTAAATTTTTTACATCCTATCGAGGCGTGCCGCCAGGTGTTTATAACGTTATATCCCTATTCTGAACGCAATGGAAAAGGTTTTAAGTCCTAATTCAATCGTATGGAGAAGATAGCTTTTTGAAGAAGTTAGAACATTAAATTTTTGATAAAAATTTTAAGCGCGTTTATATATCGTACATGCACACAACAAATCCAAACACTACGAAAATTGAAATCCGATAATAATACAATATTACGGATCCAATGGGACTGGTTTCGTCAAATTTCGAGATTGTGCCTCGGAAGGCTATTTTTAAATTGCAATTTAAACGATATATTTTCAAAACTTAACATAGCACTTCCAAATTCAATTTTAACACTTCTACTATCTTCAGTACTATCAATATAAATTTTACAAGCCTTTAAATTATTTTTAACAGGCTTAAAACTCCAGATTCAACATTTTACCCAACTACATATTATTTAATTCAATAAATTCAATTGCCAAATTCAAACTGATATTTGAAATCCAAGTTAAACTAACTTGCAACTACTTAAAATTAATTAAATATTCCATTTTCAAACATCCAAAAATTCTGGGTCGTCACACTCTTTGCTTTACTCAAAATCACCTTGCTATGTTATACACATACTTTACTCAAATCTCTGTTGATGAAAACATTTAAACCTTTGAAAGCACCCCTTTCTAAAAGTACCCCTTCCGAAACCAAGTGAACACCTTTCTTTCACCTAGGCCAAAAGGATAAAACATTCCTTTCGAAATCTTTCATATCGAAAAACCTTTCTTTCTAAAGCCATAAAACCTTAGACATCCTATCTTTAGAACCTTTAAACGTCACCTTTCGAAAATATTGGAAAAACCTTCCCTTTTAAGCCTTTCTAAATCTTCCTTTTAAACCTTTCGAAATCATTAGGGAACCACCTCTTTTAAATCATTCTTTAAAGCCTTTCAGAAGCACTGAAACATCAAACCTTTTAAAAGCCTTTGGGTTCAAGTAAAACATGTGGAAAACCTTTCGAAACCATTTAAAACTAAACAATCTGAAACCTTTGGTTTCTACCTTTAACAGAGCAAAAGGGTCATAAAAAATTTAAGTCTAAAACACTCTTTTGAAAGAAATTCCAAAGTAAAGAAGTGATGGTGTCGAAATCAACCATTCGAAAGCATTGGAGAAGCTGCTTGGATTTTAAAACAAAGTCACCCTTTCGAAACCATTAACTCCGAAAGGTAGAAAAGCGGCAGTTAGTGGTTTCAACCCCATTCGACAGCATTTACTTAAAAAAGGTGCAATCCCATTTGAAACCATTGCTTATATCAATTTGACCCAATCGGAAGCCAACCAAGTCGAAAGCATACCCTTCGAAAGCAAAGCAGGTGCATTTTCATTTGAAAACAAAGCATGCTTTGATCCCCCTATAAACTTTGGTTTCGACCCAGTACCTTCCAACTATATCCGATTCATTACGTACCGGGTATCTGATACCATGTGCATTGGTTTTGATGGAGTCGGAGGCGGAGGTAAGGAGTCTGAAGCCTGGTGCGGAAAGCATTGAAATAGGAAAAAGCATGTATAAACTGATTTGGCTTTTTAAATTAATTATTTTTAACTATCTTGCCTTGTTTGTCAAATTATGATTAGTTGCAAAAAATTTCTAAAAGTACTACCATGTTTTAGAAATAATAATTTGAATTATTTACAAAATACCCCTTCTCCTTTTTATAAATATATAAAACATTTAAATTTCATACCTTAAATATTTTATATATCCATTAAAAAAATTAGAAAAATTCTACAAATATTCTAGAAAATCATTTATAATATGTATTCTAACATATATTACTTTCAGACCCAAAACATATACTATTTAATCGTAATTAATTTTAAACCAAATTAATCATTTTCCTCAGTAGAAAAATTAATATAAAATCCACATTAATTTAGAAAATCATGAAAATTGAACCCATATCTAGAATATCATTTCTAATCTAAATTTAAATTCGCAAGGCATTTGGATGCCATTTAATAGGGTTTCACATTAAAACATATCATAAAACCTATATAAATAATCGTAAATTATCAACAAGTATATATACACATTTAGTCATTCAAAAACATGGCATAATCATACAACATTCTTCGTATTCTTCTTAAAACCAATTTTTTTTTAGAAAAATGAGATGTATTCATTATTCACCTTAGCTTTGAGATTAAAGAGTTTGAGATTTGAATGGATTAAACTGATTAATCTTCTTCCTTTAGCTCTTTCTTCCTCATGTTCTTGCTAATGGTGGCGAGCCTCTATTTGTTTTGATTTTGCAAATGAATGTGTAGAACATACACGACTAAGGGTTTAGGGTACTAGAACGATCTCTTTCCTATTTTACCCCTCCTCTATTTTATTTTAACTCTTCTTTAGTTCATTGGTTACATGACATGGCTACCCCTTACTAAAATCAATTCTCAATCCCCTAATCATCAAAATATTTTATTTAATTGAATGTCCTAAATAATGTTACTAAAAATATTGGGTGTTACATAATGTGAGCAAACTTATTTCAGATTTTTGTAGGGTTATGCACAGAGTGTTCTAATGAGGAGGAGAATCTCATTTTGTATAGGCTAAGGTCTACACCAGCAATGTTAAGCAGACATGACCCTTAAATGGAATTAGCAAAGGAAAGATTCAGTAGCGTGGGACGAATGGATCTCGGGGTAGGAAAGACTAATTGTCCATTGCTTTCAGTTCAGCTAAAGAAGGAACAGATTTGATGGCTCCAGCCAACTAAAAAACTTTTAAGTTTAGGCCTTGTTTAGGGTGTCGCCTAAGGTGATATGGATGTGAAAATTGATTATAAGTTATGAAAATATTTATACTTATTTGAGTTATACGCATGACCATATCTTAAACCTCATCTTCGACTAATTGACATTTGTTTAATTATTGAAGTTCAATAAATTTGTAAGCCTACTACGTATTTGTTGATATTTGTTTTAGTTGTTATAAATTTAATGATATGTATATTCTTTGTTGTGAGTTTACTAGTACATATGCTGATTCAAGGTTATATGTTTATCATTTATTGTTTCCATATTATTTGTTATGAGCACACCTTTTTACTCTGTGCTTAAACACATCAAAATTAAACATTGACTATAGTAAAATACTTTGAAAATAATAATATTATGAGTGCTGTGAAATATAAGGAAGAAAAAGAAAGTTCGGTCAAAGTTAGAATATTACACAAAATCAAGCACTTGACTAATATGCATGTTTTAGACTAATTAAATTATGGGAACATTAGGCATACATCCTTAGTAGGTTTGGAAAAGTTTCCCATCCTTATTTTTAAATGCGATAAAAATATTTCCCTAAATAGCTTTATGTCTTTCTTGAACAAAACCCAGAACCCTTCAAATTTTTTTCATCGATCAACATCTTAGAGAAAAAGAAAACCCTAATAGCTTGAATTATAAATCGAAAGTATTTGCAACTTCAAAAATAGATGTTAGAATCGAGCCCAAAACTAAAAAAAATTGAGATTCAGAAGATGAAAACAACTCAAATCAAAAGATCAAAGGTTATATATTAAGAAAATTTTAAGTGCATTTCACTTATGCTGTTAAATGTGTTTTTTAACTGCATACTATGCAGTTAATAAATATAGCTATTAAATTAAATTTTAACTGCATTTTACATCAATAATATGCATATATGATATGCATCTTAAAAATACAGCTATTATATGCAAATTTTAACTGCAAATGAAATACGTAGTTAAAAGTTAAAATTAAATTCTGCAAATTTTAAGTGCATTTCACTTAGGTAGTTAAAAGTCATAAGATTTTTATTATACTTGCAGACATATATGCAATTATTATGAATAGTCGCAACATGTTTGCAATTGTTTGTGAACAACTGCATTTTTAACTGCATCTTACCTATGCAGTTATAAATTGCACCGTTTTTAACTGTATATATATTATGCAGTGAAAATAGAAAGTGTTAAATGCAATTTTTAATCACGTATAACATATGCGGTTAAAATCCACACTTGAATCATGCAAATTTTAAAGTGCATTTCACTTATGTAGTTAAAAATTCATAAGATTCTTATTATACTTGCATACATATCTAATATAAAGTTATAATTGTATTATTTTTAACTGCATACATGTTATGCAGTTAAAATTGCAGCCGTGAAATGAGTTTTTTAACTGCATACTTGATATGCATTTAGTAAATATAGCTGTTAAATGCAAATTTTTAACTGCATTTTACACATGTAGTTAAAAACTAAAAATATCCTTAAAAATTTTGGTACCGAACTGCTGTATTTTAAGACTACATATATATTACATAGTTATAAATTAATGAAAAATTTAGTTAAAATCTATATTAAATACAATTTTTAATTACAACAGTATTAGTTTCAAATAATTGCATATTTGTATGCAAATATTTAAGTTTTTTCGCTTTATATGCAATTAATATAAAAATTATATAATGTTTGTATGGATATTTTTACAGAGAAAAGCTGAGATGGCAATATAAAAAGAACATAGAGTTTCCTCAAAATTAATGAATATAATGGATTTTCTATTGTTATTTACAATATTTGCACCAATTTCTGCAATTATTGAGAATAACTACGGATTTTTCAGCACCTTTGTCCAAGTGGTTAATTGATGCGGCTTTGGTGCAGGATGTCACAAGTTCGAAACTTGCTTTCGAACGTTTATTTGACATGGGATATATTGTCCCAATGATTTGTTGTATATAAAGTACCAGTTCAAAAAAATTAAAAAAAAAATAAAAAACTACGGATTTTTAAGATATACATGTAAATTATTCAGAAGAATTACATACATCTCTATAATTATTTTGAATAATTTCATACAAAGATGAATACAAATGATTTTAAAGGAATAATTCCGATTTTTCAGCAAGTATATATTATGAATATATGCTAAATCTTAAGTGAATAATTGTAGAGGAAAATTCCTAAATAAAAGCATATTTGTATGTAGATATTCCCCATATTTGCTGACATTTTTGCAATTATTACGAAAATTTGCTCCAATGTCAGCAAATAATCTTAAAAATTGCCGATTTTCCAGCAATTATTAAAAATATTTGCAGGAAAGAACTGTATAAAAGCTATTCTAGGTAATATTTGCAGTATCTATGCACATAACTTCAAATATCAAACTACAACCATTACTCATTATAAATAATGAATTTAGACATCAAAACAACACCAACAATCCATAAAATTAAAAATAAAATTCATATTTTTGTAAACGAGGTTGATTCGTCTTCAAATAGTTGCGGTTCTTTTATTGGAATCGAGAATTAAACACTTGTCTGAAGAAAACTCAGCTTGGCTTTCAATTTAACAAAAGAAACTAAACAAAAAGAAGAACGACGGCTCGACTTTGAAGCACATGGGTAATTATGGGAAAAAAATTTGGCGTAAAACAAAAACAGGAATGTAGAAATTATGTTTTTTGGCAAGGACCGACTTTGAATTAAGTTTGGTTTAAGGGATGTGTGCCTAGTATTCACTTAAATTATTCTTTTTAGTTAAAAAGCATGTTTGTAGAATTAAACCTTTCAGCACCGAAATTGACAAAATAGGAAAGATGTTTTCGCAGAAAAAGGCCAAAATCACAAATTATTCCTAAAAGCCAAAAATATAGATTGAGATATTTAATGTAAAAAGGAAAAAATTTGATGTTTTTCTTTAAAACCATAATATGTAAAAGCAAAACCATAGAGCCTTTTGAATTTAAAGAATTTGAAATCAATTTGTAAAATTTAAAATCGCCTGTTTAGCTTTTAAATCGATATTTACACTGTAAATTTCGAATTAAATACAAAATACAAAGTTTGATAAATATATATTATAAAAAGATAGAACATTTTCTACATAACTTTATTCCTTTAAGTAGCAAATATCATATAATTCATTATCCTAATTGCCTTACAAAATCATGGTTTAATTCTATACCAAGAAGTTTAAATCAGAAGAAAAGCAACAAACTAATATGATATAAAGAAAAAACATAAAACGGAAATACTAAATATAGTTCGAGAACAACTCTCTGTCTAACATTTAAATTTAAAAGCTTTAAAATCCACAGTGCAACTATAACTGTATATAAAAATATGAAAGACATAGTGTACAAAAAACACATTGCTCATGAGTAAGTAAGTCGCGTAAAGTCTCTGAAAATAAGGCTAGTGATGACATTAGCATAGGCTAAAGAGGAATGCGAAGTAATATTTTTATTTCAAATGATTCAACCAAACTCTTCATTATTTTCATGTATTGGAAGCATGTACTCGTTCAATACTTTAAAATGATTAAAGTTAACATGAAACACATTTTTTGGAGATAAGTACAATATTTGATATAGTATAAACTTAATATTTAGTAAACTGTGAAAAATATTCACTCCAAAACTAATAAATAGATGAATAGGTGCATGAATTACTGTAATTCATTGTAAAAACTCCTATACCCGTAGCCCTAATTTATAATAAACCCAAACTAGTCTAAAAATCAAACTGTAACAACTTGAATTCCACTGGGTCTAAATTTTTCGCATAAATGCTAAAATTCAAGCCCATTGAATCCCGAGTTAGGTATCCGGTATCCTACAAATTGACAAAGATAAATATATCAGAGCTCAAATAAATATCTCACAACGAAACTGACTAAAATATAATAGTAAGTAAATACTCACCATGGTAATAACACTTTCTAAACAAGTGTCACTAAGCTGGAATATCTCTGCCATCTATCTAACCTATGGGATGATATGAGGAGGGGGTCAGAACTAAAGTTCTGGTGAACGGAAAAATTATACACTTCTAAGCATAATTCTACAAATACCTTTCCATTTGCATTTTCTACTATATTAGGTTTATTGGGTTTATAATACTCTCGCCTCTATGCATGAATCGTACCCATCTACTCCTTTGTAGATTAAGACCTAATAAGCAATATATATACATATATGTATGTATGTATGTATGTATGTATGTATGTATGTATATAGCTACATGCCCAAGGACCGCATCGGTCCTAGGTACTTCCCATAGTACCTTCCATATCCTCCTCGAAAAAGACTCAATTGCCTCGCTACTAGAGCGTATTGTAACTACATCTGTAAAGGACAGCTTCGTAAGGCCTACAATATAGATGCTCCGTCGTCTACTATGAAAACGTGAAACTACATCCACACTAGCTTATATTAGTGCTCGGATATCCATAATGTACCATCCAGTGTGTACCTTAAGGACTACACGTAATCGTTCTGTCTACTCTCATTATTCCTCCAACAATGTCTACTTTGTAGGGAACCCAGTTGGAGATTTTCTATTTATGTAAAGGTCCGCTTCGTTAGGCCTACAATACAGATATTCTACTTGGTCTGTTTCTTTTCTCATCATGGCTATGGCCCTACGCAGCCCCCCTCAACTAACCGAAATACCTTTCAAGAGCTAAGTGGTTGTGCCCTACTGCAAACAATCTAAACATACAAATGGTTGTGCCCCTCATCCAATGTCTCGATAGTGAAGGAATCATTGACCTATTGGTTTAACTCTTGTCTTTCTCGAAATCGCTCTGACTGATGATGGCTTGATCTCCATATGCGACTAGCCTTTTGGCTCCTGCCCACCGCGCAAACTAGAGTATTGTGACATACGAATATCAAACTCCATCACCAGCCTTTTGACTGCCTATAAAGGTCCACTTCATTAGGTTTGCAATGCAAAAGTAGTCAAGGCATACTCTCATTATAACAACCCGCATATTTTAAGATTAAATATTTAAATGTTTTATTTAAATATAGCATCGTTATTGGATTAAAATCCAAAATGTGACTTTAGTAAACAATCGAAACCGGATCCGAGACCTCTTTCATTTGGTTCAAAACGATGTTTACAACTTGTTTAAGTATAAACATTGATATGTTTGAAGTTGATTAGGATTTTGGTATTTTCATTTGGGCTTTGGGTTGTGTTCTAGCCCACTAATACAATAAGTGACCCAAAATTTTCTACCTAATAACTCCTACTCCGCTCCTCTTCATTCATTCATTCATTCCATTTTCTAAATTCCTAACACTCAAGCCCTAAAAAGAACGGTGGGAAGAGAAAACTAAAATTCCTAAGCCTTAGTTTCTCTTAGGAAATTCAAATTCAAGTTCCAAAATCAAGGAGAAGCTTATGTAAGCGTCCTCTTCTTATCCATCTCAATTCCTCTCCAATTTTCATAATTTCATATAACTTAAATTGGAAAATATTTTCATATGATCTTAGATTGGAGCTTCTGGAGTTGTGATTGAAATGGAGTTGATCTTTCCCTATTTTAGCGCTTCTCATTTCTTGTTTCTTAATATAAAGGTGAGATCTTGATCTCACATCTATGTCTATAGCTTTTCACTGTTGTAAGGTATGAATTCCTAACATTTATTTCATGTTCAATTGCTTTTGATTTGAATTAGTTTGGCGAATTTTCCAATTTCGGTATTTTGAAGTCAAAATCCTTAAAGATCTTATCTTAAATGTCTGGACATGTTATTTGGGGTGTATCGAAGAGCCTATAGGGCTGAGTTGTCGCTTGACATAAATCCTTAGCCTCCATCACTTGTCCGATCTCCTCCGAATTGATTTGGCCATCATTGGCCTTGGAAAATTAATGCCCAGCTCAAGCAACCAGACGTCTGGTTGAACCTACCAGACGTTTGGTAGGGGCTTCTAGAAAAATAATAAAAATGAAAAAATAAAATAAAATGGCTGAGCCTAGGGTTAGACGTCTGGTCAAACCAACCGGACGTCTGGCCATGTTGAATTTTGCCTATTTTGCCTGTTTTGAGTGGATTTCCAATTTTTATCGAATTTTGTTAATCATGTTAGTTGTTTTTACAATCGTTTCTATGATCTGTCACTTCAATACAAAGGTTTCTACACTAGTAGTAAGTACTCGAACTCTTTCACAAAAATGATTTCAACATTTTTTTAATACAAAGATCGTTTTTAAAACCGTTTTCTAATCTATTAGTATATATAAACCTTTACTTCATTCATATGAGAAATCTAATTAAACGACTTAGCAAAACAAGTGGTATGAAACGATTATGTTTACTTAGTCGGTTAATTCTTAGACTTGTTCGATTGAAATTTTGTGACAATTTTCGAGTGGAAATCTACAATTAGTTCGTAAATATTCACGTTAAGCCAGTGGTTATGGGACATGAAGCTAAACTCATTTATTTACTAGCTTGATGTATTACACTTATTGATCTACGACGATCATTTTGAGGTTTAGACTAGCAATATGCGATGCCTCTTTGTCCGCATGGAGGACTGTACCCCATTCTGTTGAGCTTCGTTTCATTTTTATGGGCTAACAACCTATGGGTTTTTTTAATCGTTTTGTGGAGTTCGGTTCATTGGGCATATCGTTGTGTTACATCGTTATTCCGGCTTATTTGAGTTTCTGGTTCTTCGGATGTTTCGTTGTACTACGTCGTTGCACCGACTCTATGGGTTAGCGACCGATGGGATAACGTCTCGTTTGTGATACATGTGTTGGTGAGTTTTCATGCTCCCATGGTGATAAGCTTCCCCCTTTTATGTTTTCTGGATTTTCAATTATGGATTTATGGAATTTATATTTCACCAATTTTTGCGATTTGCATTGATTTGTTTTGTCAACATAAGAGGTTTGGTGAATAAGCTAAAGAATATGATATTCTTTTTGAGTATTTGAGGAGACTTGAGATATTGTATGATGTACATTGTTATCCTATATTTTTGTCATATCTCTTATCCTATCTCATCTTATATGATATTTATAGCTAGACTGATCCATTTATTATTTTTCTTCTTAAATAATACTCGGGTCAGACCGAGGTGTTTCAGGTGCTTCTACTTGACTTCTTAGCAGGCACTAGCTTCTGACTTTTGGCTAACTACACCGAGGTGTTTCAGGTGCTTCTACTTGACTTCTTAGCAGGCACTAGCTTCTGACTTTTGGCTAACCACTTTAGTTTAGAATTTTTTCTTTTTATACATTCGAGATTTAGACTCCTTGATGTATACGTATTCTTTTGTCTAGCACTTGTACCTACTCTTTTGTGATGTAGTGGATCTTGTATGACCACTACTTTGATGTTCACTTATATGTGTTATATTCATATCTGTTTTCTCCTTAGTGATATAGATATCTGTGATTGATTTATGTTATGCTTATTTTATATTTGTTTTCGAAGGCCACATAGCCACTGTGTAATAGGTTTGAGTTTGTATTTGATATGTCAGATTACCTCTTGAAATAAAATGCATGACATACTATCTGGCATATCAGTACTTGCACAAATCAATTACATAGATGGTCGCTCCTCAACAGCCTTATTCTTCATACTAATTGATGGTAATACCCAATAGTGTCCTTGGTTAGTGTGAGTATAGAGGTGGCGTGTCACAGCTTGGTATCAGAGCCAAACTTTGGAACAATATAGAATATTATGACAAGGATCATTGTCCTAAGTTTCTCTTAGGAATCGTGCCTTAGGAATTAATTCGAGTCTTAAGACCTGTTCTATTCTATTTCCTTTTATGACGCCTTGTTTATCAATCAAGCTTATTTGAATTCATTCTAAGAATAACCTTTTTCCTCTTCGTTCTTTCTTTCTTTCTTAAAGAAGAAGAGATGGTTAGACGTGGCAGTCCTAGCGCTGGTCAATCCAGTGGTCCTCCTCTGAATGGCCTATTCATGTCCGCCCAACATCTTTTGGATCTTGTAAAGAATGAACGGTTTATCCATGCTTTGAATACGAACCCTAAAAAGATTTTACCTCTGAAATTAGAAGTGCCTTTCGATCAACTTGTAAATATCACTCTTCAACTTGAAGAGGCCGATAAAGGAAGTGATAGTGATGTTGGATGTGCTAAGAAGAGCCTCAATAATAACAAGAAGAGGCATATTAAGTTCAAAAGCCATAATCCCAACAAGAAAGGGAAGCAGGCAACTTCGGTAGTATAGACTCCTAGCCCTAGTCGTGGAGAGTGCTATAATTGTGGTTCTAAGGGCCAGTATGCAAATAAGTGTCCGTAGTCCCTTACTTGTCGCTATTGCAAAAGTTCGGGTCATCTTATATCTTCATGTCCCAAACTTCAAAACAAGAAAGAGGGAAAGCTGAATGTTGCGCAACCCTTCTCTCGATCAAGGTATTTCTCATTCAGTCCTTAAAGGCATTGTTTTGTTTCGTGATCATCCTATTCAAATTCTTTTTGATACGGATGCATCTCATTCTTTTATATCAAAAGAATTTGTTGATACTTTTTTTCTTTAAATATTATGGGCTTGATGACTTCATTGAGAATTGTAAATCTGGTTGGTGGATCCGCAACACTCAGTTTACTTTGTTAAAATGTCGAGATTATTTTATGTGACTATGCTTTCCGATCCAATTTGCATGTTATGGGCTACATAGGTTTCGGAATTGATTTTGGGAAAGGATTGGCTTAATCATTATGAAGCCCATATCCTATATCCCGAGAGGACTATCCATCTTCAACATCCTCAATCTTTTAAGCCCATATCCTATTTCCCGATATCTTTGAGCCTATCTTAGGATTACCACCTAAGTGATCAATTGAGTAGTGCTACGGTCTTTTCAGCTTGATCTAGCTACCGGTTTTCATCAGCTATGAGTTGTGCAGGATAGCGTTCCACTTACCGCATTCCACACTTGTTATGATTCTTATCAGTGGCTCGTTATGTCATTCGGTTTGACGAACTCTTTAGCTTATTTCATTCCTTTTATGAATTGAGTATTCTGCTAATATTTTGATGAGTCCGTCCTAGTATTCATTGATATGGGTGAAAACAACAATTTAAATTTTTTAAATCATTCTAGTACGATATATTAATATGTATATTGGATTTTTTTTAAAACGAGCAAAGATTATTCGTAAAATTTGTCGGTGACATGTTTATCATATAGAAGATGATTTTGTGTTGTCTTGTCCATTAAGTGCTTTAAAAATTCTAGTCGATGCGTCTGATCAACGTTATCTATAGGAGTCTCCTAAATGCTATTATGAGATAGTCAGACACAGTAAATTGACTTGTAATAAGTAAATTTTTCTAAAAAGATGATTACATAAAGTTAATTAAAATTTTGAATGCCCTAGCATTTCGGGAAAGAGGATCATGAAATAAATGATTAAGCATAGAAGCTACTTCTCAAAAATTAAAAGAACTCCTTTTCGATTCCCCTATTCATGCGATTCCCAAAAGGAACCTAGACTTCACCATTTACACCAATGCTAGTCATATTGGTTTGGGAGACGTTCTCATGCAAAGGGAACGTGTTATCGCTTATGCTTCTAGACAATTAAAGCTTGTCGAGACTAGATATGCCACTCACGATCTAGGGCTTGCGACTATTATTTTCGCCGTTAGAATATGGCATCAATATCTAGTGGGAGAGAAATTTGTTATCTACACCGATCATAAATCTTTGAAATACTTATTTTCTCAAAAGGAACTTAATTTGCAGCAACAATGTTGGCTCGAATTCCTAGCATCTTATGACCTTGATATTCTCTATACTTCTGGAAAGGGAAATCGTGTTACCATGGCATTAACCGACAACAAGCGGTTGTTTCCACGATGATATCTGAATGGAATGATCTCAAGACTTTGTCCACTTGTGAGATTCGAGATCGTGAATCTGATTCATGCTTATCTCTTGTTTTATGTAGCCTTGGGGTTCATCCTTCTCTTTTAGACACCATTTTTGAAGCTCAAAAGCATGATCTTGAGTTGCCTCATCTTACCAATGTTATAGGGATAAAAATAATATTGATGGTTTGAAAGACTTTGAAATCGATGTTCGTGGAGGCATTCGAAAATTTGGTAGACTTATCGTGCCAAATATTAGTGATCTTCATAAAGACATTTAAGAAGATACTTATCGTTCTAAATTGACCATTCATCCCAGTAGTAGTAAAATGTACGCAGACATGAAGCGACTTTATTATTGGGACGGAATGAAATATAATATCGCTAACTTTATTAAGCGTTGCATGACTTGTCACCTCGTAAAGGCTGAGCATTAAAGGCCCGATGGGTTATTGCAACCTTTAGACATTCCCATTTTGAAGAGGGATCAAGTCTCCATGGACTTTATTGATGGTCTTCCCCATTCTCATTTGGTTCATAATAATTTATGGGTGATTGTAGATAAACTTATAAAATCCTCCCATTTTATTCCTGTTCGGTCCAGTTGGACTGTACCTATTTTGGTCAAACTCTATGTTAAAGAAATTATTAAATTGCATGGAGTTCCTACTTCTATTATTAGTGATCGTGATACATTATTTACTAGTAGATTTTGGAAAGGTCTTCCAAAAGCTTTAGGAACAAAGTTCAATTTTAGCACCGCTTATCATCCTTAATCTGATGGACAAATCAAGCTTGTGAATCAAACTATTGAAGATCTCCTTCGTGCATGCATTCTTGATTTTGGTGGAAGTTAGGAAGATCATATTTCCCTTTTCAAGTTTTCTAATAGTAATAGCTTCCAATCTAGTATTGGTATGACACCTTTCGAGGCACTCTACGGAAGGCCATGCTGATCCCTTTCGTATTGGTTTGAAGCCAGTGTGAAGCTGGTTTTAGGTCTAGGTTTCATTCATGATTCCACATAAAAGATTGACCTTATTCGTCATAGAATGAAAGAAGCTCAAAGTAGATAAAAATTCTATGTTGATAATCGAAGGAGGAATTTAGAATTTTCTATGGGAGATTTGGTTTTCATTCGTGTTTCACCTATGAAGGGTGTTGTGCGTTTCAGTCGTTTGGAAAAATTAGCACCTCGATATATTGACCCATTTTCCATCACCGAATGCATTGGTTCCATGGCTAATCGTCTTTTATTACCGGCTCAATTTTCTTCTATTTATGACGTATTCCACGTTTCCGAACTACGGAAATGCCTTGGAGATTCTAGTTCTGGTGTTGTTGAAGATTGGAGTTTCACCTAATTTGACTTATGAGCAACATCTTATTCGTATCATTGCTATGGAGGTTAAAAGCCTTCGTAATAATGATGTTTCGCTTGTGAAATTTCAATGGTCTGCAAATCCTAAGGATTGTTCTTGGAAATCCATAGAATTCATCGAGGGAAGATATCCGGACTTACTCTCTCGTCCTCCTTTAGGTGAACTTCTCACTTCAAATTTTTCTTTTCTGTTATTATGTCTTAGAGTGGTTGTTACTCTTTATTTTCTACTTAAGTATTGCGAGGACGCAATTTCTATAAGGAGGGGAGTCTGTAACAACATGCATATCTTACGATTAAATATTTAAATGTTTTATTTTAAATACGGCATCGTTAGTTGGATTAAAATCCGAAATGTGACTTTTTGTAAACATTCGAATTCGGACTCGAGGCCACTTTCATTGGGTTCAAAATGACGTTTACAATTTGTTTGAGTATAAACACTGATATGTTTGGAGTTGGTTAGGATTTTTCTATTTTCATTTGGGCTTTGAGTTGTGTTCTAGCCCACTAACCAAATAAGTGACCCAAACTCTTCTACATAATAGCTCCCACTACACTCCTCTTCATTCATTCATTCCACCTTCTAAATTCCAATCACTCAATCCCTAGGAAGAATGGTAGGAAGAGGAAACTAATTTTCCTAAGCCCTAGTTTCTCTTAGAAAATTCTAATTCAAGTTCCAAAATCAAGGAGAAGCTTAGATAAGCATCCTCTTCATCTTCTCCATCTCAATCCTCTTCAATTTTCATAATTTCCTATAACATTACTTAGGAAATATTTGCATATGATCATAGATTGGAGCTTCTAGAGTTGTGATTGAAGTGGAGTTGATCTTTCCTTGTTTTAGAGCTTCTCTTTTCTTGTTTTTGAATTTAAAGGTGAGATCTTGATCTCACATCTATGTTTATAGCTTTCATTGTTGTAATGAATTTCTAACATCTATTTCATGTTCAATTGAATTTGATTTGAATTGGTTTGGCGAATTTTTCAATTTTGGTATTTTGAAGTCAAAATCCTTAAAGATCCTCTCTTGAATATTTGGACATGTTATTTGGGGTGTATCGAAGAGCCTATAGGGTAGGGTTGTCGCTTGGCATAAATCCTTAGCCTCCATTGCCCATCTAATCGCCTCTGAATTGATTTTTCCATCATTGGACTAGGCAAATTTTTGCCCAGCTCAGGCAACCAGACGTCTGGTTGAACCTACCAGACATTTGGTAGGGGCTTCTAGAAAAATTATGAAAACGAAAGAATAAAATAAAATGGCAGAGCCTAGGGTTAAACGTCTGATCTCACCAACCAGACGTCTGGTTCTGTTGAATTTTGCCTATTTTTGAGTGAATTTATAGTTTTATCGATTTTTGTTGATCCAATTTGTTATTTTCATTTATTATCGACTTTGATGATGTAAAGACCAAGAATTTTTGATAATTTAAATTTGAATATTTAATTTATTTTAAATATTAATAAGTGAAATTTATAAGCCGAATAAATTTTATTCCGAATAATTGGATTTAATTGGATAAATTAATCGATAATTGAATAGTGAAAAATTCAGAAATAATTGGTAATTGGGTTAAATATGACTAAAAATGATTTTTAAAATTTTATTATATCATGTTGGAGTTAGAGTGATGTTATAGAACTTTTAAAATTGAATTTGGAGTTAAATTTTGAAAATTGAATATTTTAATATTTAATCATCGACTGAAAATGGCCAATTTTCGAACAGTCTCAGAATTGGATGAAACTAGTTCCATTGGATCCGTAATAGTTTGTTATTATCGGATTTTAATTTTTGTAGCAATCGGAGTTTTCGTTTGACCGTGGCAGCTCGAAACACATCGAAATTGTTTTAATATTAATTTGGCGAGTTAAAATAGTCATTTTTCAAACAGTCTTGGATTTCGACGAAACTAGTTTCATCGGATCCGTAATGTCATATTATTGTATGGTTTCAAATTTCGTGTCCATCGGATTTACCGTTTGTCTGGGGCAAGCCAAAACGCCTAGAAATTAGTTTAAATCGATTTAATTTAAATTGATCGTTTATTGCCATAACTCGCACAGATGATCGAATTAGCTTCCGAAGCCTATTCCATTGTGTCCGGAACGCGGGACAAACCCTAGAAACGCTGGTCACCGTGTGATATTTGGAGTTCGAAAAAAATTCGATGAATAGTGATGTTCGGTTGAAATTCTATAAAAGGACCATCCTCTTCACAAATTCAGAAACCCTAATTCCTTTATTTGTAGCCGCCGCCTCCCACTATTTTGAACGGCCAGAAAACATCCATCTTCCTCCTCCTTTATCTCCACATCCATGCTCCTATGGCCTTCGACGTCAACTGCAACTTCGTGGAACACATCGAGATCTCCACGATCAACGGTGGAGATCGTTTAAGGAGTAGCCAATCGCAGTCAATCTGCATTCAAAGAGCATGCGTTCGACCTTGATTTGCGTGATGGTGGTAGCACTAGATAAGGCCGGTCCTTGGCCGATAGAGGAGTCGAGAATGAGCATTCAAATGACGCTCTCCGATCATCTTCGTTTTGCTCGAGGTAGCCGCGTCATTTAGGGTTTCAAGTGGCGAACGATGGGTTTCATCGTGTACGTGTTTTCACTGGGAGAGAAGAAGCAAATGTTGTGCGACCGAGATCTAGGCAGTGGGATAGACGTTCCAGATGCAATAGGTTTAGATTTGAGAACAAAACTGTAATTTAATTTATATTAAAAATCGTACGATCTTTAAAATGTATAACTCTCTCATGCGAGGTCGAAAAATTACGAAACAAGCGGCGTTGGGTTCGTATTGACGAGCATTACGCGATGGATCTGGATTGGTATTTATTTGAGCTAGCGAAAATTTTGGGTAAAATTAAACGTCCGTTTTATTTTATTCGAAATAAGACGCTACAAATTGCTATCGGAAAATCAAGGTGAGAACTTCTCACTCAATCGAATCGGTTTCGATTTAAATTTTAAATAGTTATTTTTAAAATTGCTTGATTGTATGTTTGAATGATGATTGTTATCTATTGATTGTAAAAATAGACATTATGCGCCGTTAGTAAGCGGATTTTATTTATTAAAAACATATACCGTGATAATTCCAAATTGTATGGAATTGGTATTATATATGTACTTGGAGTTGATTTCCCGCATTATATAGCGGATGAGACCCTATTGCGCCGCCTATTAAGCGGATAATATTTTTTATAAAACCCATATACCGCGATAATTCCATACTGGAACGGAATTGGTATTGTGCTAACATCTTTGGATGCAGGGAAACAGGTTGGAGGGATCCAACTGGATTCCTCAACTATATTGATTTATTTACAGATATTGTGATATTTGTTGATTATCATATCGATATATGATATTTGGATGTCGTGATTGACTATTTGGTGTTGTTGCATCATCGGATCCATTTTCGAAGTTTTAAAATAATGATTTTTGATTTAAAAAGAATTTTAAAGTGATTTTTGAAAGTATACGTTTTATTAAATTTTTGAATTGATTCATTTAAATAATTAAAATGTTTTAAATTTTTATGTTATAAAAATTAAGATTTTTGTGAAATATAACAAAAAGGTGATTTTTGAGATAAGTAGTTAATAAATTTATAAAATAGTTAAATTAGGATTTTTGAATTATTTTAAAACGGGTTATATGAAAGATTTATAAATTTGATATTTCAAAATTAAAAATATTGGAATTATAAACCGAGTTTTTATAAGTGTTAAAAATGAAGTATAAATGGATTCATAAGTGAATGAAAATTTATAGATTTATGAATTGTGAAGTTATAAAATGAATAGATGTTGTAAGACAAAAGATTTTAAGGAAGTAACTTATAAATCGGAGTTTTGCATTTAAATTGAAATCTTTGATGAAGCAAAAAAATGGCTTATAGTTGAGATTTATAAAATATATATTTTATAAATCGAAATAATAGAATTTTAAAAGGAGTTCTATTAATGTTGAAAATAGGGTTATAAATGAAATCTTATAAGTAATAAGATTTATAATTTGTGAAGTTTTTAAAGAACGATTTTGTAAATAAATGGATTATAAGCATTTAACTTATAATATGGACTTTTGGTATATAATTGAGTTATATAAATTAAATTGGATTAATAAAGGAGATTTATAAATCGAAGCTTATAAATAGAAATGGAATTTATAGACATTGTTTATAAATTCGAAATCAATGGAATTTGACAAATTGAAAGTTGAAATTGGTTAAGGAAGTATATTCACGATTTTGGACAGTGAATATATTACTTGGGAAAATGAATATTATAAAATGAAGTTAATCATTTTAACGATGTTTTAAAATGTATTATAAATCGAATACATAGATTTCAACATTCATTGTTGAAATAGACGTTTTCGAGAAATAGAAGGAAATGATGGACTATAACACTGTTGTTATAGTAAATGGTTTCCGAAAGGAAATGTTTTATATAGTATTGGGATTTATATATCTATCTAAATTTCGAATCCCTATACTAGTGATTTTGGGTTGTCGTAACGATGTTTCACGCAACATAAGTTTTGGCCCAAACAAATGTGTTTAAGAGAATGATTCCTTAAAGAATGAAATATACACTTAATTTCGATATTAAGTATATTGAATATTTTCTAAGTATTGAAAATAAATGGATTTGTGAATTACTTATTAATAAATAAGTATGGAAATGTTTTTCCAATGTGAAATGAAACGTTTTGAGAGTTTATCTTTTTGAAGACAAATTGAAAATGAATATTAGAAATCGATTTGGGAATCATATATTCATAGATATTTTGGAATGTAAATTCACTATGGAATTTATAAATAAAAAAGGGGATTTGTTTAAAAATAAACGTTGATTTATTTTTGAAGTATGGAAGTAAATTTACGGATTTGGAACGTAAATATAAAGTAAATCGGTAAGGATTTATTTAATTGGTTTAAATGAACCATGTTGAAATGAAAGTATTTCGCATAAGGAAAATGATTGAAATTTGTTTTCAAAAGTGGTAAAGGTGAAAAGTGATTTGAAAATTAGTTTTTCAAATGTTGAAGTGTGGAATATATATATATATATCTAGTAAAGATATTTTGGAAAGTAAATAATTTGGGAAATTATTTGGAATTTGGTGATGTTGAGCATGCCTATTGATAGTTAAATAATCCGACTATCAATATTTACCTTTAAATAGGTGTTTGTTGTGATTGCTTGAATTTGAATGCTACACTTATTTTTGAATAAGCGCTCACTATTCGGGTTAGCCGGGAAAGGACCTTCGGGTCGTATAACCCATTCTGAATATGTGATACGTCGTAATGGATTGCATTTGATGACCGGTGCTGAAGACCGGATATTTTTGAAAACGGAAGGATGAGTTGCTCTGCATCGGCTGATCTCCGATATAGAGGTTTTATCACCCTTAGTGACGGGAAGTCCGGACGTGATTAGAAATTATCCGGAATGCAAGGACTTTTTTGTAAGTGCCTTCGGTTCTGTTCGAGCCCGGAACAGACTTGTATGGATTGTATGTCTGACATTACAAGTTGAAATATAAAGCTGATTTCTTTCAAATATATTTCTATTGGTGGCGGAGAATTTATTCTCTTAGCTTAACACCCTTCTATGAGACGTACGAGCTCAGAGGTTATGTAGTTGAAGGTTATTAGTATATACTCCCAATTTGGTAGTGTGGCATGCTGAGTGTTGCTGTGGGATGATCATTGTTTGATCATTTGTGATATGATCATTTGTTTGATCATTTATCATGGTATCATTACTTTGATCATTTGTTGACCCAAAGAACAGCTTTTGTATAAAGCGTGGCTTTGTGGACGAGACTTCGTCGGACCACACACCCCGAAAATGGTCAAAATAGGAAGGATGCGGCAAGGTTATTAGGGGGTAGCGCCCCTTTAGTGTATGTCATTCCTTCTGGATAGAGGTGGTATCATGGTATGGAGCCTAGATACTTAACCTATGTTGTTGCTGCAAATTTATTGCTTTGTGGTTGTTGGAAAACGAGGATCCTCGGATAGATCGGTTATGATCGGGGGATGTCATATTCGTGTCAGTAGTTACCTAGTTAGGGGTAACCCGGCCTTGTGTTGGTAGAGATCCGGTTTGGTTCTCGGGTCGTCTTTCCAGAGGCGTACCCATGTGGCAATGGGAAGTTCCTTGGCCTGACCATTTGTTGGAAATCCAAAGAAACAATACGATCTTGTACGGTTTTAGTTGTAGAACCTGTCATTTACTTATGGTGGTCACCACTGTTTAGATGGTAGCTATAGTAGGCATACGATAATAGTCGTATGTTGGCTAAGATTTATATCTTTACTTTTGAAATGATTTTTCCTACACTATGCACTAGTAATAATATCAAATGTTTCTTTTTAATGCGTATCAAGCATCTTTGACTATCATAAGGAGAAATCTCCTCCGATTCTGCGTCTGCATTGTGTGTGTGTACGAGAGGCCTTATGGTAGTCTCATTTTCTAAAAAGCATTGCGAATATATTTTAAAATTATCCTGTACTTTGTTTTAAAGATAAACTATTTTAGTTCTCACACCAGTCACATGACTGACTCAGAGTTTATTGTTTTCCTTCCTAAACTCTGGGTGCCCACCAATTTCCACACGGGCAGTCTAGAGTCAGGTTTATCAGGATATCCTGGAATTCAGGAGTTGCTGGAGGCATGCTGGATAACATGGCGTATTCACTAATATATAGTATTTCTTTTCCGTTGTTTGTTGTTGTTTGTTGTTGTACACTCTGATGATGTAATGTAATATGATGTAATGTTATAACTGATATAGTTCTTTGTTTAAAGATTATTCATTTATTTATTATATGTTGTTCCGCTGTGATTGTGAGATTATGATATTGTTCTGTTGTTTCTTTCTGTTCTGTTCTACCTTTCTCTCTCTTCTTCTACCTTTTCTTTTTCTCTAACCCTAAAGACTCATAAATTTGTTCCTCTTTGGCTGGGTTATTGTGGAATGTTGCCAGCTCAAAGGAGTACGGATTTTCGGTTCTTCACATTTGGTATCAGAGCATATGGTTAAGCGACAACCATGGCTCTGTTGGGTATTACTCATTAGAGATGGAGTCAGTAGTACTCTAGAATGAGTGTGAGTATAATAATAGATATGAGCGCGTATTTGTTAGTGAATATAAAATGATTTTATATTGTGTTGATTGATTTATTGAGTGGCATATGAACCTTCTTCAGCACGGTCTGCACAACTATGCCGAAGGGGTTTCTAAACACTTGAATAGCACAATTCGATACAATATTGTTTTTGAAAGGGATGAATGAAATAATTTCATCCAAATTATATTTTGATATAAAAAAAGGGGGAAAAGAATTATTTTTTGAAATTATTATATAACTTGGATGTTTTGAATGATAACATTATAGTCAAATAAGATTATAAAATCTGAAATAGCTTATATAACCAAGGAAGTCATTAGATTTGAAATTTTTGAAATTAAAATTTAAAAGTGAGGAGTTAAAAATGAAATTTAACTTGGATTAAGATTAAAATGTGAAATTTAATTAATGACTGAAGAAAAAAAATATATGAATTCAGTTGTATTTAAACAAAGTTGAATTGATAAAATTGGAAGTTAAATGGAATTTACTTTAAATTGAAATCTGAATTGAATTTATAAGTGGAAACTTAAGTTAAGTTAAATAAATGATGTTTGAAAGAGAATATAACTTAAGTAAAGTTGAATGGAGTTGATTTTGGTGTCGAAGTAAATTAATAAGTGAATTAATGAAGTAAAGTCATTAAGAATTTGAGCTTGAGTTATATAAACGAAATTCAACTTTATATTGTTAAAGGAATTAACAGTTGAATTAATGAATTGAATGTTAATCAATTGAATGTAAATAATTAGTATGAAACAATGAATGTAAGTGTTAATTCATTAAAAGCTAATGTTATTGGAAATTGAATAAATTGAATGAAAGTAAATTAAATATCAACCAATTGGAATTAAAAGTATTGGACCAAATTGAATGTAAATTAAATAATTTGGTTATGTTGAATATACATTGGTTGTCATGTGAATGTTAGTTGATTGTGTATAATTCATTAAATGTTAATGAAATTGAATTAGCGAAATTAAAAGCTAAAGAAATTGAATCCAAATTGGAAGTAAATAAATTTGAATAGAATTGGATTTAATTTGGATTGAAGGCGAATTAATGTGAATAAATTAGTGAATGTAAACTAACTGAAATCGAATGAATGAATGTTAGTAAAATTCCAATGTTAATGAATCAATTGGAAAACCAATTCAATGAATGTTAATGAGAAGTGAATTTATATTGATTTTGGTGGTTGCATTTGTTGTTTAATTGCATTTGCTATATTATGCAGTTGTTATGTTGCTATATGTTGTATATTGATATTATTTTCATATATGCATGCTTCTCATGGTTTGTCGAGTGTTTAGTAGGTGCAGATTGCGCTTGCTTCGCATTTGGAGCTCGCTTTCGTGCTATATTAGCCGTTATACGCTCGCTAATAATAAATAAGGTACATATCTCGGATTAAATATCGTACTTTTACACTTTTTTCCCTGCGGGATGCCTCATCACTTGATGAGATGTATATTTATATACTGTCATTTTTTTCGGATCGAGCCGCGCAAAGGAGACTATGGCGAATTTTTCTGAAAATTTAAGGCGTTAGAATATTTTTGAGAAAATTGGAATTTTTTTGAAAACTAAGTATGGATTTGGAAACTTAGTAAAGATATTGTAAGAAGTTTAACTATGAATTTTGGGAAGGTTAAACACTTAATAGATTTGTAAAATCTAATTTGAACGATTTGTTTTGGAAAGTTTATGAATTCTGTAACTCTTTCTTACCTTGTAATTTCGAGGACAAAATTCTTTTAGGGGAGGAAGATTGTAACGACCCAGAATTTTTGATAATTTAAATTTTAATATTTAATTTATTTTAATATTAATAAGTGAAATTTATAAGCCGAATAAATTTTATTCCGAATAATTGGATTTAATTGGATAAATTAATCGATAATTGAATAATGAAAAATTCAGAAATAATTGGAAATTGGGTTAAATATGACTAAAAATGATTTGTAAAATTTTATTATATCATGTTGGAGTTAGAGTGATGTTATAGAACTTTTATAATTGAATTTGGAGTTAAATTTTGAAAATTGAATATTTTAATATTTAATTATCGACTGAAAATAGCCAATTTTCAAACAGTCTCAGAATTGGACGAAACTAGTTCCATTGGATCTGTAATAGTTTGTTATTATCGTATTTTAATTTTCGTAGCAATCGGAGTTTTTGTTTGACCGTGGCAGCTCGAAACGCATCGAAATTGTTTTAATATTAATTTGGCGAGTTAAAATTGTCATTTTTCAAACAGTCTCGGATTTCGACGAAACCAGTTTCATCGGATCCGTAATGTCATATTATTATATGGTTTCAAATTTCATGTCAATCGGATTTACCGTTTGTCCGGGGCAAGCCAGAACGCCTAGAAATTAGTTTAAATCAATTTAATTTAAATTGATCGTTTATTGCCATTACTCGCACAGATGATCGAATTAGCTTCCGAAACCTGTTCCATTGTGTCCGAAACGCGGGATAAATCCTAGAAACGTCGGTCATCGCATGAGATTTGGAGTTCGAAAAAAAATTCGATGAATAGTGATGTTCGATTGAAATTCTATAAAAGGACCATCCTCTTCACAAATTCAGAAACCCTAATTCCTTTATTTGTAGCCGCCACCTCCCTCTATTTCAAACGGCCAAAAAACATCCATCTTCCTCCTCCTTTATCTCCACATCCACGCTCCTATGGCCTTCGACGTCAACTGCAACTTCGTGGAACACAAATCGAGATCTCCACGATCAACGGTGGAGATCGTTTAAGGAGTATCCAATCGCAGTCAATCTGCATTTAAAGAGCATGCGTTCGACCTTGATTTGCATGCTGGTGGTAGCACTAGCTAAGGCCGGTCCTTGGCCGATGGAGGAGTCGAGCATGAGCATTCAAATGACGCTCTCCGATCATCTTCGTTTTGCTCGAGGTAGCCGCGTCATTTAGGGTTTCAAGTGGCGAACGATGGGTTTCATCGTGTACGTGTTTTCACTGGGAGAGAAGAAGCAAATGTTGTGCGGCCGAGATCTAGGCAGTGGGATAGACGTTCCAGATGCATTAGGTTTAGATTTGAAAACAAAATTGTACATTAATTTATATTAAAAATCATACGATCTTTAAAATGTATAACTCTCTCATGCGAGGTCGAAAAATTACGAAACAAGCGGCGTTGGGTTCGTATTGACGAGCATTTCGCGATGGAGCTGGATTGGTATTTATTTAAGCTAGCGAAAATTTCGGGTAAAATTAAACGTACGTTTAATTTTATTCGAAATAAAACGCTACAAATTGCTATCGGAAAATCAAGGTGAGAACTTCTCACTCAATCGAATCGGTTTCGATTTAAATTTTAAATAGTTATATTTAAAATTCCTTGATTGTATGTTTGAATGATGATTGTTATCTATTGATTGTTAAAATAGACATTATGCGCCGTTAGTAAGCGGATGTTATTTATTAAAAACATATACCGCGATAATTCCAAATTGTATGGAATTGGTATTATATATGTACTTGGAGTTGATTTCCCGCATTATATAGCGGATGAGACCCTATTGCGCCGCCTATTAAGCGGATAATATTTTTATAAATTCCATATACCACGATAATTCCGTACTGGAACGGAATTGGTATTGTGCTAACATCGTTGAATGCAGGGAAACAGGTTGGAGGGATCCAACTGGATTCCTCAACTATATTGATTTATTTACAGATATTGTGATATTTGTTGATTATCATATCGATATATGATATTTCGATGTCGTGATTGACTATTTGGTGCCGTTGCATCATCGGATCCATTTTTGAAGTTTTAAAATAATGATTTTTGATTTTAAAAAGAATTTTAAAGTGATTTTTGAAAGTATACGTTTTATTAAATTTTTGAATTGATTCATTTTAAATAATTAAAACGTTATAAATTTTTATGTTATAAAAATTAAGATTTTTGTGAAATATAACAAAAAGGTGATTAGAAATTATCCGAAATGCAAGGATTAACGTTGAGTTGCCATGCATCGGTTGATCTCTGATATAGAGGTTTTATCACCCTTAGTGACGGGATGTCCGGACGTGATTAGAAATTATCCGGAATGCAAGGACTTTTTTGTAAGTGGCTTCGGTTCTATTCGAGCCCGGAACAGACTTGTATGGATTGTATGTCTGACATTACAAGTTGAGATATAAAGCTGATTTCTTTCAAATATATTTCTGTTGGTGGCGGAGAATTTTATTCTCTTAGCTTAACACCCTTCTTTGAGACGTACGAGCTCAGAGGTTATGTAGCTGAAGGTTATTAGTAATATACTCCCAATTTGGTAGTGTGGCATGTTGAGTGTTGCTGTGGGGTGATCATTGTTTGATCATTTCTGATATGATCATTTGTTTGATCATTTATCTTGGTGATCATTACTTTGATCATTTGTTGACCCAAAACACAGCTTTTGTATAAAGCGTGGCTTTGTGGACGAGACTTCGTCGGACCTCACACCCCGAAAATGGTCAAAACAGGAAGGATGCGGCAAGGTTATTAGGGGGTAGCGCCCCTTTAGTGTATGTCATTCCTTCTGGATAGAGGTGGTATCATGGTATGGAGCCCAGATACTTAACCTATGTTGTTGCTGCAAATTTATTGCTTTATGGTTGTTGGAAATCGAGGATCCTCGGATAGATCGGTTACGATCGGGGGATGACATATTCGTATCAGTAGTTACCCAGTTAGGGGTAACCCGGCCTTGTGTTGGCAGAGATTCGATTTGGTTCTCGGGTCGTCTTTCCAGAGGTGTACCCATGTGGTAATGGAAAGTTCCTTGGCCTGACCATTTGTTGGAAATCGAAAGAAACAATACGATCTTGTACGGTTTTAGTTGTAGAACCTTCCATTTACTTATGGTGGTCACCACATTTACTTATGGTGGTCACCACTGTTTAGATGGTAGCTATAGTAGGCATACGATAATGGTCGTATGTTGGCTAAGATTTATATCTTTACTTTTGAAATGATTTTTCCTACACTATGCACTAGTAATAATATCAAATGTTTCTTTTTAATGCGTATCAAGCATCTTTGACTATCATAAGGAGAAATCTCCTTCGATTCTGCGTTTGCATTGTGTGTGTGTGCGGGAGGCCTTATGGTAGTTTCATTTTCTAAAAAGCATTGCGAATCTATTTTAAAATTATCCTGTACTTTGTTTTAAAGATAAACTGTTTTAGTTCTCACACCAGTCACATGACTGACTCGGAGTTTATTGTTTTCCTTCCTAAACTCTGGGTGCCCACCAATTTCCACACGGGCAGTCTAGAGTCAGGTTTATCAGGATATCCTGGAATTCAAGAGTTGCTGGAGGCAAGCTGGATGGCATGGCGTAGTTACTAATATATAGTATTTCTTTTCCGCTGTTTGTTGTTGTTTGTTGTTGTACACTCTGATGATGTAATGTAATATGATGTAATGTAATAACTGATATAGTTCTTTGTTTAAAGATTATTCATTTGTTTATTATATGTTGTTCCGCTGCGATTGTGAGATTCTGATATTGTTCTATTGTTTCTTTCTGTTCTGTTCTACCTTTCTCTCTCTTCTTCTACCTTTTCTTTTTCTCTAACCCTAAAGACTCGTAAATTTGTTCCTCTTTGGCTGGGTTGTTGTGGAATGTTGCCAGCTCAAAGGAGTACGGATTTTCGGTTCTTCACAAATGACTTCTTTTCTGGACTTTTAGGAATATCCATTTGATGGATTTGATATCGATTTTTATGGTTTTAATTCACATCATCAAATATGGATTTTGGTGATAGATTGTTTTTTCAATCGTTTCTATGATTTGTCACTTTAAAATACAAAGGTTTCTATACTAGTGGTATATACTCAAACTCCTTCACAAAAATGATTTCAACATTTCTTTTAATACAAAGCTCGTTTTTAAAACCGTTTTTCAATCTATTAATATATACAAACCTTTGCTTATTTGTACGAGAAATCCAATTAAACAACTTACTAAAACAAGTGATATGAAACGCTTGCGTATACTTCGTCGGTTAATTCTTAGAAATGTTCGATTGAATCTTATGACAATTTTCGAGTGAAAATCTACAATTTGTTCATAAATATTTAAATTAAGCCAGTGGTTTCGGGACATGAAGCTAAACTCATTTATTTACTAGCTTGATGTAATTTACACTTATTGATCTATGATGATCATTTTGAGGTTTAGACTAGTGATATGCGATGTCTCTTTGTCCGTGTGGGGGACTGTACCCCGTTCTGTATTGAGCTTCGTCTCATTTTTATGCGCTAGCGACCTATGGATTTTTTTAACTGTTTTTTGGAGTTCGGTTCATCGGCTTATCGTTGTACTATATCATTGTTCCAGCTTATTTGAGTTTCAGGCTCTTCGGGCATATCGTTTTACTACGTCGTTACATAAGCACTATGGGTTAGCGATCCATGGGATAGCGTCTTGTTTGTGATACACGTGTTGGTGAGTTTTCATGCTCCAATGATGATAGGCCTCCCCCTTTTATGTTTTCTGGATTTTCAATTATGTTTTTCTGGGATTTGTGTTTCACCAATTTTTGCGTTTTACATTGATAATTTTTGTCAATATTTAAGGTTTTGTGAATAAGCTAAAGAATATGATATATTTTTTGGGTATTTGAGGAGACTTGAGATATTGTATATTGTTATTATATATATTTTTGTCATATCTCTTATCCTATCTCATCTTATATGATATTTATAGTTGGACAGATCCTTTTATTATTTTTCTTCTTAAATAATACTCATGTCAGACCGAGGTGTTTCAGGTGCTTCTACTTGACTTCTTAGCAGGGACTAGCTTATGACTTTTGGCTAACTACTTTAGCTTAGTAGTTTTTTTATACATTCGAGATAGAGACTCCTTGATGTATACATATTCTTTTGTCTAGCACTTGTACCTACTCTTTTGTGATGTAGTGGATCTTGTATGACCACTACTTTGATATTCACTTCTATGTGTTTTATTCATAACCGTTTCCACCTTAATAATATGAATATCTATGACTGATTTATGTTATGCTTATTTTATATTTTTTTCGAAGGCTACATAGCCACTGTGTAGTAGGTTTGAGTTTGTATTTGATATGTCAGATTTTCTCTTGAAATGAAATGCATGACATACTATGTGACATATCGATACACATATAAAGCAATTGCAAAGATGGTCGCTCCACAACCTTATTCTTCATACTAATTGACGGCATTACCCAGTAGTGTCCTAGTTAGTGTGAGTATAGAGGTGGGGAGTCACGCTCTTGATGGAACATCTATAGACTTGCCTCTAGGGGTGTAGCTGAGTTAGGCCTATCCCAGGCCATCCTGGAGTATCCTTACGTCTCGCTGAATTCTCGTACTTCCTTCTAGCCCAAACTAACTAAGTTGGACGTGCACTTTTTGTACTAAAAATCAGTGATGAACTGCTTCGTTAGACTCTTTATTTAGATTCTCTTGGGCTACTCCAAACGCACCTTACCTTTTTATTAGACCCAACGTCTAGTCTTTTATTATGCGTTTAGCTTACTTTTCTTATTTGATTGAATGCTTATTTGCGCTAATCAACATGCCCAGCCCCACCCACGTGTGAGACAATCAGTCCTAGACCTAAAAGGGAATGCCGTCGGTACGGGCCACTGCTGTTATTCTTGCTTATTTGCTTAATCAAAGATCTAAGTTTGATAAAATAAGCCTCTTCTATTTCTTTCTTTTTAATTATAACCTACATGTTACAATTAAACTTGCAATTGTCACTTCTATATTCTTTTCTTTCTTTTATAACCTACATGCTATAAAAATAATTGCAAGTGTCTATTTTCTATTCTTGACTCTCTTCTTTTATTATGATACTAAATTCTCTTTAGTTCTCTTATTATATGATAGTCTTAGCTTAGGACTACGTCCAACTGTCACAAATTACTTATCATAATAACTGCTTTACTTTTTACTCTACTATCCATGCAATAAATACAGATCTACTTACATTCTATGTTTATTGTTTCTACTCTTGTCAAATAATTAACTTGATTATTTTTTATTCTTTAGTTTCTTTAACGCTTCGCGTTATTCTCTTTTATTCTAGGAAGTAGTTCTATTCTATTTGGCTGGTTGCAAAAACTGTGCTAAAAATCCATTTCCATATTTTAATATTAAATAATGCTATACAAGAACTCGTAACTGCAAGATATTTCTTTTATTTTTTCTTTAATATTTCGGTAATGCAAAATATAGTAATGTCTCTATTTTGCACTAATTCCAATTTTCTTGCTTTTATTCTTACAATTACGTTTATTGTAGTTCTAATACTAAACCATGGAAATGCCACAACAACATAAGGGCGATCGACATGACTTCGCTTCGAGTCAACTCACTACTTGCTTCGTTTCTCTTGAGGGTTTTACTTCGAGTCACTTGATGATCGACCAGACAATTCTCGACCGGCATTTTTCGCTCGGCATGACTCGTTCGGCATGCCTGGCTTGGTGCACAGAAGTCACCTACTTTGGGGCAAGATACCCTGTTCCTGGGTCCGTGAGGGAAGTCCAACCTATCTTCGTCTATAAATAGAGGGGCAAAGGCGAGTAAAAATGGACCTTTTTTCGAGAACATTGGGGAGACTCTGCCATTTCCAAGACTTATTCCTTTTCAGTTAGAACTTGTATTCAAGTTGTTGGTGTATGGATTGTATTTGTGTTCGATTATTTGAAAAAGCATTTAAGATTAAACTCAAAGTGGACGTAGGCAGTTACGCCGAACCACTATAAATCTGGTGTTCTAGTTTTTGCAATTAATTCTGCATATATTCCTCTGTTTTAATTTTCTATCTTCATAAATCTCTCTACACAAATCCTTCTTTGGGTGTTAGTGACTAATTTTAGTGCTAACATTTTGGTGCTTTCACCGAGAACCGCATTCTCAGGTTATTAGGATCTATTTTGTAGCTACTGGATTGAAGAAATCCCCCGAAGGAGATCCAAGTCATTCATAGGAAGTCCATTTATTCTACTTAAAGTTCTTACCAATAACTCTATAATGGGAAGACCTCATACTAGATCAGCCTCACACAACGCGGACGTCAACGATACTGCTAGTGTCCAGCAAGTAGGACCCAACAATCAATAAGTTAATTCAGGCGCAGGGACTGCTACCGCCAAAAACCAAATGGAAGTTGTCACTAGAACGGGTTCAATGACCTGATGAGAGAACTCATGGAAAGCAGGAGACAACTTAACGAACAGATTCAAGCGAACGCCAACCTCATGACTCAGCTTACTCAACAACAACATCAAAATGCTGGAGGTAGCCCCGATCCTTACTCCTCATCTGACAACTCGACTTTGTTTGATGAGCCTCTAGGCATAGACGCCGTAGAATTGAAACAACACAAGCAAATGTTGCTGACCGATCAACCAAGGATGGTCCAGGTTCCCTACCTAGAGCCATGGCCCCTCACTTACATCAAGGAAACTACACCCAAGCTGGGACAGGAAACTTAGGATCTGGAGCACGAGTGGAAGCTGGATGGCCGACTCACCAAGGTCTTAATGAAGCTGATCCCTAGGATACACGTTTGGTAGATTGCCAACAGAGGAGACACCGACCGGAACGGTCTCGTAGGAAAAATTCCAGCATGCCATCTTCCATATAAACCCCGGACCTATCGGTTATGTTCAGACAACTGATGAGAGAAAATCAAGGCCTGACTAATGATGATTGGGGGATATCTATGAGTCATACTCCATTCACAGATACTATTCTATAGGCCGAGTACCCTAGGAAGATTAACGTGCCAACCATTCTGGCCTACGATGGGAAGACTGATCCCCGACGGCATGTGATAAGATATGAATGGATGATGGATTCAGCCAGAGCAAACGATGCAACTAAGTGTAGATGCTTCCCAATAACTTTATCCGGAATCGCTACCATATGGTTCACCCGACTTCCTCCATGGTCTATCTCCAACTTTGATGAATTAGCGACGAAATTTGTGGAACAATTCAGGATTCATGCCACTCGTCCTAAGGACGTGATGTCCTTGTCTAGTATGATTTAGGCTCGAAGGGATTCGTTAAGGAGTACATGCAGAGATTTCTAGTTGCGGCTACTGAAGTTAGCAACCCAAATGACCATGCCATTCTAATGGCTGTAATGCGAGGGGTAAATCCGGATTTAGAGTTTGGCGATTGGCTGGCAGGAAACCCTCCAACTACAAGGGAACGTTTTTATTCCAAGGAGCATCAATTCATAAGAAGAGAGGAAGCTAGGTGGACAAGGCGAGACAATGCACCAGCGCCTGGCAAGGAAACTATGAAGAGAAACATTGCTGTAAAACAATCCGGTGATAACTCCGGGAAGGTCCAGGTCAATGTCCAGAATAAGCCAAGGCAATCTAAAGGATCCGGAGGAGGAAATCCCGAAAAGTAAAGGGAAGCAGGAAAATCTAAACCAAGGATTTTGACAGAGAACGAACACACTCCTCTAAATGCATCTCTTGAAAATATTTGCCTATCGACTTGTAATACTTTCCAATACCGAAAGCCACGCCCAAAAGAGTCCACAGAGAAACAAAAGAAGACTGGGAAGTATTGCCGCTTCCATGAGACTTACGGGCACAATACCGAGGAGTGTAGACACCTCCACGATGCCATAGAAAAGCTAATTCGATAGAAAAAAGATGTAGTAGTTTACCAAGAACCCGCAGGAAGGCAGACAAGGAACATCAGACCCGATCGCGGGCAAGCTCCACGCCATCCAGCGGAACCTGCTCGAACTATAGGTAAACCAGTCATAAACATGATAGTCGGTGGACCTCACCCCACGGAGAAGAATTGGCAAGAAATGGAGCAGTATACTAATTCACTAGGCCATGCAGATTTTGAATGTCGTTCAAAAACGGAGGATGGATCTCCGGCTAAGCAGCAGCGAACGATGACGGACGATATAGTATTCATGAGCAGAGATGCTGATTAGGTGGAGGCTCCTACCGTCGACTCGATAGTCATCTCCATGACAATCGGGCCAACATTTGTGAAAAGAATTTTGGTTGTTTGTGGAAGTTCTGTTAATCTCATCTTCAGAAAATCGTATGACCAAAGGAAGATGGAGACAAAGGATTTAAAACCATCTAAAGCCCGTACCCATCGCTTTAATGGTGCAGCTACTGTGCAGTAGGTTTTGTTGAATTTCCAGTTGAACTTGGGCAAGGTCAACGTAGGTGCGAATCCTGCCATTCGTCGTTTTGGATATCGATTCTCCATACAATGTGTTTCTGGATCGACCGGCCCTGACTGATTTAGAGAAGCTTTGGCCCCTTGGTGATTAACTTTGAAATTTCTGACCGACAAATGAGTTGGTATTGTGCATGGCTATCAGGCGACTGGTCGTGCATGTTACGTGGATGAGCTGAGATGAGAGAGGCCTAGTGAAGAGAGAAAGGAAAGGTTGCGGACAACTCTGTTTGCACCCGAGTCACTAAAAATTGACAAGTAGTGCCCGAGCTCTGGCTCGGGCAACGTGGTCAGATCTATAGAGACATAGATCCGAGAGATGATGAGGAACCCAGGGAAGCAAAAGCAGCACCAGTTGAACTTACGATTGATATTTCAGTCAGCCGAGATGATCCATCATGAGTACTTAAGATTGGATCACAACTCAACATCTCGATGACAGAGGATCTCACTGATTTCCTCCAAGCGAATCTAGATGTTTTCTCTTGGACACATTCTGATATGTGCGGGATTTCTCCCGCCATTAAGAGTCATATGTTGAACATAGACCCGAGGTACGTATCAGTAATGCAAAAAAGGAGAGGTCCATTGCTCTTAAAGTGGAGGTGGACAAACTCAAAGCTAATGGGTTTGTCCGTGATGCCCTCTACCATGAATGGGTGTCTAACCCCGTGCTAGTGAGAAAGACAAATGGGAAATGGAGAACCTGCATAGATTACTCTGATATGAAAAAAGCATGCCCTAAGGATAGCTTCCCTTTACCTAGAATTGACCGGCTGGTCGACTCAACGGCAGGACATGAGTTATTGTCATTCATCGATGCGTACTCGGGATATAATCAAATCCCAATGCACACTCCAGACCAAGAACACACTAGTATTGTTATAGAAGTTGGGCTAAATTGCTATGTTGTGATGCCTTCCGGATTGAAAATGCGGGAGCAACTTACTGCATTTGGTGAATTGGATGTTTAAAGACCAGATTGGTAGAACAATGGAAGTCTATGTGGATGACATGCTCGTGAAGTCACGGCAATCAAATGACCACATTCGAGACTTGGCGGAAATGTTTGATATACTCAGATATTTTGGAATGAAGATCAATCCTCCGAAGTGTTCCTTTGGCACTACGTCAGGGAAGTTTTTGGGTTTCATTGTTAATGCACGGGGAATTGAAGCTAACCCAGAAAAGATTCAGGCTATTCGAGACATACAAGTGCCCAGAACTATAAAGCAAGTACAAAGCCTGAACGAAAAAGTGGCTGTGTCGAGTCGATTCATATCTAAAGCATAGAAAAGTGTATTCCCTTCTTTGATGTAATAAAGAGAGGAAAGAGAAATTTTGAATGGACGCCTGACTGTGAGGACGCATTCCGAGCTCTGATAAGGCATTAGGAAAGTCCCCTGATTCTTTCAAATCCAGTAGACCATGAAGTGTTATATGTGAATTTATATCCCAACATATTATTAATACGGCTTTGGTTCGCGAGGAGGACCGAGTTCAAAAGCCGGTGTACTATGTCAGTAAATGTTTAAAGGGGAAGAGATTTATCCTAAAAATTGAGAAGCTGGCCTACTACTTGGTGATTGCATCACACAAGCTTCGTCCGTACTTTCAGACGCACTCGATCAGTGTTTATACCGATCAACCATTGCGACAAGTACTCCAATGACCAAAGACCTCTAGAAGGATGTTTAAATGGAATACCAAGTTGAGTCAGTTCAATATTACCTACCTGCCACGAAGGGCCATACGAGAGCAAGCGCTAGCAGACTTCATCGCTGAATTTACTATACCAGATGAACCAAACAGTGATAATGTTATTCCCTCTATTCGATGGAAACTATACACTGATGAGTCATCCAACAACCGTTGTTCTGAGCCTGGTGTAATTCTTCTGACTCCTGAAGGCCGATCAATTTGTTATGCTTTAAAGCTCAATTTTCCAGCTACAAACAAAGAAGTCGAGTATGAAGCATTGATTGCTGGCTTGAAACTTGTCAGGGAACTTGGAGTAAAATCGGTTGAAATCTTTTGTGACTCACAATTGGTGGTGTACCAAGTGCGAGAGGACTATCAAGCAAAGGGGCAGAGCTTGCCCCATACTTTCTTTGGTTCAAGAGCTGTTAGCAGATCTAGAATATTACGATATTTCACATGTCCCGCGTGAACAAAACAGAGAAGCCGATTCTTTGGCCAAATTTGCAAGTACTGGCAATGCACAGCAAATGGGATTGGCTCCCGTCGAAACCTTGCATGCTTCGAGTATAAATGTGATGGAGGTAGATTTCGTGTTAGAATCAATAATCGAGAAGGAGTCTTGGATAACCCCATTCAAGCAATACCTGCTACATGGGGTCTTTGCCCGAAAGAAAGAGAGAAAGACGACAAGTCATTTGCAAAGGTGCACAATACGTAATGCAAGACGGAATAATTTATCGAAAGGGATTCTCGGTCCCCTTACTCTGGTGCATTTCCCACGAGGCGATAAAGCGAGTTATGAAGGAAGTTCATGAAGGAGAATGTGGTGGCCATACCGGGGGCAGAAACTAGCAAAAAATATCCTCCGCTATGGATACTATTAGCCAACTATAAATCGAGATGCTGCGGACTATGTAAGGAGATGTGACAAATGTCAAAAGTGTGCGAAAATCTCGAGAGCTCCACAAATGGAACTCACACAAATGGTTAGTCCCTTGCCGTTTGCAATATGGAGAATCGATATAATCGATTCCTTACCTATCTCCAAATGTGGTGCAAAATACACAATAGTTACAGTCGATTACTTTACCAAGTGGGCGGAAGCAGAGCCCTTAGCTACAATCACCACCAAAAAGGCCATTAATTTCATTGTAAGAAACATCATAAGCCATTTTGGCCTCTCGTGAACTATCATTGCTGACAACAGAACTCAGTTTGAAAGTAAGGAGTTCAAAGAATTTTGTCAAAAGTATGGCAATGAGAAAAGGTTTGCAGTAGTTGCTCATCCAAAAGCCATTGGACAAGTAGAAGCTGTGAACAAAATAATCAAATCCATATTGAAAAAAGGTATGGAAAAGGATAGAGGCAAGTGGATGGATGAACTCCCAACAGCACTTTGGGCTTGTAGAACAATCCACAAGTCCACGACTGACCACACTCCATTCACATTGGCATATGGGACGGAAGCAGTTTTGCCCGTGGAACTTGAAGTTCCTTCACACCACCTAACTCATTATGACCATAAGACAAATCGAGATGTCTTGCTGGAATCATTGGACTTCGTTGATGAAAAACGTAAGGAAGCTGATTTAAGGGCGGCTGCATATGGGCACTGAGTCGCTCGATATTATAATGAAAAAGTCCGACCGAGAATCTTTGATGTGGGCGATCTCGTTTTGAAGCGAGTTTTCCCGATCCCATCGCATATGATTCCCACATGGAAAGGTCCATACGTTATTGAATAGAAGCTTGGAGAGGGAACTTTCAAGTGGTGCGACACTCCCCCGAGCATGGAATAGCGAGCATCTGCGACATTATTATACTTAGTCTATTTCTTTCACATTTTAGTTACTATTATTTCCAATGTATTTTTATTTCGTTGATTCTTAGTTTTCAGCATGTAATAAGACAATTTAGTTTGTTTTCATTAATAAAGACTTGAAGCCATATTTTCCAAGAAATAATAATGTTTCCATGTGTGATAATTCTATGGCAAAAATTAAAGTTACAATATTTTGTATGACGTATGAACGCACATAAAAACTAAAAATCTCTAAGTCCCCAAAGTGCGGACTGAGGTACTCTGAGTCCCAGAGTGTGGACTAGAGTATAAACGACTTAAAATCTCTAAGTCCCCAACAAGCGGACTGGAGTACTCCGAGTCCGTAGAGTGCGGACTATAGTATAAACGACTTAAAATCTCCAAGTCCCTAGAGTGTGGACTGGAGTACTCTAAGTCCCTAGAGTGAGGACTAGAGTATAAACGACTCAAAATCTCCAAGTCCCCAGAGTGCGGACTGGAGTACTCTAAGTCACTAGAGTGTGGACTAGAGTATAAACGACTCAAAATCTACAAGTCCTTAGAGTGCGGACTGGAGTACTCTGAGTCCCCAGAGTGTGGACTAGAGTATAAACGACTAAAAATCTTCAAGTCCTCAGAGTGCGGACTGGAGTACTCTGAGTGTCTAGAGTGCGGATTAGAGTATAAGCGACTAAAAATATCTAAGTCCTCGGAGTCCAGATTAGAGTACTCTGAGTCCCCAGAGTGCGGACTAGAGTATAAACGACTAAAAACCTCCAAGTCCCTGGAGTGCGGACTGGAGTACTCTGAGTCCCCAAAGTGCGGAGTAGAGTACAAACACTCAAAAATCTCCAAGTCCCCGAAGTGCTGACTGGAGTACTCCGAGTCTCCAAAATGCAGACTAAAAATATTTTAAGTGTCCAAAGCGTGGAATAGACGGTCTACGATTCTCAAAAATTTTCGAGTCACTTGGAGGTGAACTGGAGCTCGTGTAACTCACCGAATTCTGAGTTATGGTAACGAATTAGACAATAGTCTGAAAACCGAAATTCACCGAAAATAAAAAAACTAAGTTTTATTCACAAATCAAAAACTAGGTTTTGCTACAATTCCTCCTAAACTCAGAGTCAAAAGTCTATTTACATTGGCTATGAAAATAAATATAACTAATTCCATAATCTAGGCTAACTCTTGTTGAATGAGCATGATAACTACTTCTTTGGATTCTTTCCTTCCTTGGTTTCTCAGATGACTCCTCCCCCACGAGTTTCCTCTTGGACGCTTTGCTTGCAAGGGAAGTGGTGTTCGAGGATGGAAGAGGAACTTCCAGTGGCCTCGACCCACTGGGGAGAATGACTTTCAAAGGTCGTTTCAAAGGATCATCTAGTTCCACTACTTGGGGATTGACCTTGATTTCAACTTTCTTCTTCTTCTCTTTCAAAAGTTTCTCCTTCATGCTCAATTTTGAAGTGTGCCCGGAGGCGCCCGTAATTTCAACTTCATCGTGTTCTTCGACGGGCGATGGATTTTCATATTTGTCTTCATTAAGTGCCTCTATCACTTGAGCGCCAAGACCGGGAGTCTCTCCCGTTTGAATTGCCTCTCCCGTGACCTCCTCCTTCTCCGTGGTGACATCGCTCCTTGGAATTGGCTCGAGATCAGAACGACATGCACAAAATCATAAGAGATAAACGTTAGAATACATTAACTACTCGCCAAAAATGAAGTCCCTTTAAACTTTGAGAAGAAAAGTTATGTATCAGTTTCTGGCTGTTTCCCAACAGCCCAGGGTGTTTCACCCTCTGGAATGGGAGATAGAACATGAACATTGAGGGTATGATCTTTTGGGTCGTAGCCAATGTGCCGCTCAAAGGGGTCAGGTGATGGGCGACCAGTCGGTTGGTTAGGGGAATGAACTGGAGACTCGGTTCCGGACGGACCGACAATGTCACTCTTTCCTTTTGACGAGGAGGAGTCTCTGCTATAAAGAGCCTTCGCTGCGGGAAAATCCGAAAGTTCATTCCCTCAGAGAAATTTCTTTACTAAAGCTTCTTCGACAACCTCTTCAGTGCTCGACTCAACCTTTTTGCTCTTTATCAAAGTCTCCTACGCTTCGACCTGAGATTCGAGGTAACCTTCGCCAAGAAGTGTTAGGTCGCGATGCATGAGAACTCAAGCTTTGTACTTGGCTATGAGCGGATCAAACATGCACTTAATCTCCTCCCTACCATCCTCAGCAGCAGCTTCAAGGCGAGAGTCAATCTCTATGAACTCTATTCTTTTGCCCTCCTCGCGGGCTTCATCCTTCAGCGTCTCAGCCTTAGACAGTTCTTCATCGGGCTGTGTATTCAGGATTCGTGTAGCAACAATCTTGTCGCAGTATCGTTGCAACTCCTCCTGAGCAGCAGTCTTTTCTTCCTTCTCTTTGAGAAGTAGCTCTTCCAACTCTTTGACTCTTTGAGTGAACGCATCTCTCTCCTTTTGAACGGAGTCTTTCTCCAAAGCTAAGGTGCCGCAGCATTAAACAACTTCATCGATCTCTTTCTTATGCGTGGCCTCCATACGATTAACTGCCTTAGCTGTGTCTTCGCATTTTTCTGGGCAGTTTCAAGTTGAGACTTGTATGAGGAAAGCTCTTCATCGTGGGCTTTGATAATGTCTATGTCATGGTTGGCTTCGAGTTTCTGATGATCAATTTCATGTTGGCATTCGATAGAGATTTCTGAAACTTTTTCTGCCAAATTAACAAATGCGTCGTGTGAAACATAGACATCATTGTTGCAAGCAATGACACTTTGTTTAATGTGACCTGGAATGTGATGAATCGCTGGAAGAAACTTCAGAACGTCGAAACATATTTTTGAGAACGTGGCCTTAAGCTCGGCTAGCTTTTCCTCTATCGACGGATCATGTGTGGGAGCAGAAGAAGTTTGTCTAGAGACTACGGGTTTTTGTGAAATTTCCGGGATTGCCTGGTGCTAGATGAACCAGAGTGTTGGTCGCGGTGAGTATAAGACTAGGACCCCTTATGACCAGATTTCTCCCTGCCTTGCTTTGGTTGAAAGGGAGGATCATGAAGGTATGAAGACTGATTGTAAGTTTTTCTCCGAGAAGATGAATCCTGGGAGCGATAGTCCCTATCATTGCCGTCATCTCTATCTCGGTGTTTGCCGGAGCCTGAACCCCGACTGGAATGATGAAAAATAAAGGACCCACGAAGGAGGTCGAATCCATGAGAGCATCCCATGTCACCTGCACAGAAATTAAGTGAACACAAGTTAGTAAGAATAACATGTTGGATGAAGTTTAAGTGCGAGGTGAGATGTAAGTGTTATTGTATGTGTCCTAGTGTTTCCCCTAGACTGATTGGTTTCTTTGGCTTTACTCATCGGAGTTTTTTCTCCTTGGTTATGGGCTTAAAGGCATTCATCGCCTCTCGCAGGTGAATGGAGTTTTAGGGCTTCTGGATCGTTGAAGCCATAATTGAGCAAGTCATCGGGAATAGTGAGGTCAGATAAGCCTTTCAATGAACCCTCTGAGTGTTCTAGAGACGTCTCTTTCTCCATTGAAGTGATTGTGACCTTTGAGGTTCCGCATATTATCTTTTTTCTCAGTTTGTAAGCTAGTTTCTTTTTTGCTGAAGGGGGATGTGGTTCATCAATGCCACATGCTTCAACCACCAGTTCTGAAGCAAGACATAATTCTCACCCAATGCTTGTGACACCCCAGTGTCCCTTAACTCGCCTTCCTCGGGTGTTTTGGGGGCATCACATGACGAAGGTATCGAAGGCCTAGCTTGCCTTTTTCCTTTGCCCAAGGCAGCTCCAGTTGTAGTGGTGCTGTGGGGAAGACTTATTCGGTGACCTTCCACCAACTACCCAAATTTTGAGAGCGATTCATTGGAAATGATGGATCTTATTTCCCGGTCTTCCATAGGAACAGCTCGAATAGCTTCGGCCTCAGAGTACCCGGAGGCTTTGGGATGTGGGCTGATGCGCACTCTCTGCCGCATACAAGTATTAATCCTGAAAAGAAACTTACTCCCTTCTAGCCATGTCCTCGCGAAGCCAGTGGGACAGCGCACGTAAAACCATTCCAGCTTGTATTGAACGAATTTGCTCCACGTCCCCATCAAGATTTAGCACATGTTATGTGGCTCTAGGAATATGAAAGATGGGCTGTCGGATTCTCTCTTGAAACAATAAATACACCGGATGTCACCGGGAGTAGGGAGCTTGAATAGAATGCTCATGAAAAGGATACACGTGTCATATATGAACGCATGACTGTTGGGATGTAACTGTGCTGAGGCGATCTCAATATACTGCAACACATCATGGAGGAAGGAGTTGAATGGTGGCACGCTAGCAACCCAGCACATAAATTTGTTGTAGGCAGTATATCCAGCTGGGGCAGGTAAGGATGATCTTGTCTCGATGGAACCAGTACATCGTCAAAAGGAATTCCGAGGATTGAGCATAATCGACGAAGGGCATTTTCATTAATTCTTGAAACTTGAGAATCATCTGGATCGTCTAGGATGATTGGTACATCTATGGCATCGGGAGCCAAGTCAACATACATAGTCGTTGGACTCGGGATATTATGTGCAGGAGTTGTCGATGGATTCGAAGATCCCACTACTTCCTGTTGAGAACTTGGCTCAGGTTTATCTGAGACATAGCAGAACTTGACCTTCGAGACATATTCATTTAGCGTCGAATTTGGATGAACACCTATTTGAACTATACTTGAAAGACAATCAATATTAGACATAACGACAAAAGTGCTCCCTCTCATGTCGTGTGTGGACTAGTGCAATCGTTTGAGTATAAGTGTAAAAGAATTAAAAGTCACGAAGCTGATAAAGTAAAGTTATGCTTTGAACTGTCTTCTTCGAAGACTGTGATCGCTGACTGTCTCCGAGAGCCTTCCCTATGATTTGTTTCGGCTTTGAACTCGTACATTGACACCATATTTTGAAGGTTATTATTTGTTTTTATCGAGTTAAACTCAGGTTTACAGTTGTTGAAACTGGGGAGTTATCAGTCCGGATTAGTTCGATATGCTTATTTGCTTAAGCTCGTGTCCTTATTTATTGTCATATAATTAGGCATGGGAAGTAAGTGAACTTGACACGAGTTGTGTTCAAGTTGGAAGGATTTTGACTATTGTTGCCTACTTCAAGGCTCAATGCCAAGCAACTCTAAAAACATACGATCGAACGACCATCTAAACCAGAGACGCCGACCACTCACTCTCCTCACTGATGCACTCTCAATACTGAACGAAGCCGAGCCGCTAACCCTACACTTACTTCCTACCTCCCTAACATCAGTCTCACATGAAGACTACCGAACCAACTACTTTATAATTGACCAGCATCCTCCAAAAAAGCAAATGCCGACCCGTTTACCCTCACTTCTCCCTCACTCCTTATTTACCGAGCGACCTAAATCACCAACCTAGTTCCACTTATACAACCTAATGGCTCAGCATTAACATTCAGCCAACACCTATTGAAACTCCTACCGAACCACTACTACTTCCTCCTCTCTCACTTAGTGGCCCAAAAGGAGACAACGTCCTGGGAATCACCGGTTCTAACCCAAAACATGTTCTAACCTCGAGTCCGATTTCATCACCTACACAATTCCTACCGTACAAAACCACTAACTTGAGAACGTTGGTCATGTGGAAGATTCATTCCTAAGGAAGCAAGCCGAGGCTTGAGGAGTTGAAAGATTTGAGGCTAGAGTTCATTTCGATTTGTTATCAAGGGAAGTTACGGAGCAGACGTGCTAGGATCAAGATAAGAGAGGAAGATCGAAGGGATAAATGAAGTTCGGAGGAAGGTGTTGTGAGGTCTTGTCGAGTGGAAGTAAAGAGAAAAAGAAGAGAAGTGTTGGCTTTTGTATATAAAGCAGGGGAGGTAAATAGGCATCAACCAGTGGCCCGGTCAAGATGTCTCGATGGTTCGATAAGCAGTTGTCCCGAGCGGCAGTAAACTAGCTGAACAAATGGTTCAGTGTCTATATGCCGAATGGCCCCTTGTTTATGTATAAAAGAAAGGAGGGGAGAGAATAGACTTGGGACTGTACAAGATACTATGGAGGACTGCCGTGTTTTGATATTCACTGAACACACTCAACTTTTGATAGTAGGAATTGGATACTGGCTTAAAGCATGTCGTGTTGCCTCACACGATACACTTTGGGAGGCAAATGTTACCCAGATACTTAGCTCGGCTACAAAATACTGGTTATAGAAGTTAGTTTGAATGGTCCAGCCTACGCACATGGTTCAACCTGTGGACATGGCTCGGTCGAATTTTAGGGGATGTGTGTCATTCGGCCAAAGGAGGATGTTGTTGTAAATTTCATGTGTATGGCTCGGCTTAAGGAGGAAGTTATCGTTCGAAGGCACATTGTCATTCGTCGCTCGATCTGGGTGTTACCCTATATGCCGTTCGGTCTATATATCTTAGCTAACGCCGTTCGACATCTATTGTTCGGCATGACCTAGCTTTGAGTCAACTACCCAAAGTTCACCGTTTGGTCAAGTACTGCTCGGTGTAAAATTGTTCCAACCTTAGAAGCACAAACATCTCAGTTATCGCAACTTGGCATCTATCACTCGGTGAATACCAATCGGCAACCTTCTTTGGCAACATCGTTTGGCAAAGTCACTCGGCAAGGTCGCTCGACAACTGCCGTTTGGCATCCCTGGCCTGCTGCATACAAGAGGTGTTAACAAGTTGCCAAGCCCACAACAAAGTAAGGGCGATTGACATGACTCGCTTCGAGTCAACTCACTACTTTCTTCGTTTCTCCTAAGGGTTTTACTTCGAGTCACTTGATGATCGACCAGACAATTCTCGACCGGCATTTCTCGCTCGACATGACTAGTTCGGCATGCCTGGCTCGGTGTACAGAAGTCACCTACCGTGGGCCAAGATACCTTGTTCCTGGGCCCATAAGGGAAGTCCATCCTACCTTCGCATATAAATAGAGGGGCAGGGGCACAATGAAAATGGACCTTTTTTTAAAACACTGGGGAGACTCTACTATTTCCAAGACGTTTTCTTTTCAGTTAGAACTTGTATTCAAGTTGTTGGTGTACGAATTATATTTGTATTCAATTATTTGAAAAAGCAATAAAGATTAAACTCAAAGTGCTCGTAGCCAGTTACGCCGAACCATTATAAATCTAGTGTTTTAATTTTTTGAATTAATTCTGAATATATTCTTCTATTTTAATTTTCTATCCTCATTAATATCTCTACACAAATCCTTCTTTGGGTGTTAGTGACCAATTTTGGTGCTAAAAGTATCCATCAAGTTCATGGTTGTTCGAATCGATAACATCTTGAGCCTTCGTATTTATCATAGTCCTTGTTTGTATCCATCAGAAAACCCCTCAAACAAAGTTACTTCATATCAATTGTATCTACACCGATCGATATGAAGTACACCATCAATTATCGATACGAATAAGGGCTGAAATGGTTAGATGCGAATGGAGTATTACAGATGAATCTTAGTGAAGTTTACAAGGATGATGGTTCGGTCAACGCAACAAAAAATATGGATCCATCCCATTTCATCGCTCCACGTCAACAAGTAAGCACATGCCTTTGATCGACACGAAGGAGATGGAGGCAGAGGTATCGATACGAACTCGTATCCATGTTGGAAAGCCCAATTCGTATGGATCATATCTTAAAATCCATAAGTCCAAATGCTATGAAATTTTGAAAGGAACTTACTACAACCTAAATAATGTTCGTGCTCAATTTCGACTCGATTGGGCCAAATCTTGATCGATACAAAATTTGTTCGTATCGATCACGGACCGAGTGCAAACCACATAGGATTAATCGCGTGGGGCTACCCACGTGCCAGAAGAGGTCTCCGAAGATCTAAGCGAGATATTTGCATCCTACACCTATAAATTGCAGCCTAGTACCTACAGAGAGGGAACTTTTTTTGGCTCTTCTACGTCCAGACTCTACCGAGATTACGCTTGTACTTTCATTCTACTACTGTAAATCATTGTATCTAGCGAACAAAGATTAATAAAAGTCAGCCATTTCATAGTGTACGTAGGCCAAAAGCCGAACCACTCCAAATCTGTGTGTTTTCGTGCGATTCTTTTTAAATTTTGAGTATTCTTCATATTTATTTTCTCTACACATTTTCTATCTATGATCTGTGACTGTAAACGGGTGCTTTCATCGGCAATTGGGTATTTGTGACCAATTTTGGCGCAAATATTTTGATGCTTTCACTGAGAAAGCTAGCATTCAGGGATTCTATAGCTTGGACTTTGGACTTGAAGACCTAAAGACTTGGATCTGGAAAGCTACGGCAAGGAAATCCGTAATGAGACCAAGAGTAGAAAGAATTCAGCATGAAGGTAGTGAGAGGCTTCCTCAGGAGCAAATCAAGCCTCAGTTTTCATCACCTGAGACGAGATGGAAATGATGATGTGCGCTATGAATGAAGAGCTTCTAAAAAGACAGGAGGAGACGATGCAGAATCTGCTTTGATAAGCTAGAAAAAATGGAATGCAGATCCAACCCCGCGTAGAGTACCAGGTGGAGCTGTGCAACATGGTGTTGATATGGGATTGGACGCTCGTTCATGGGAGCAGATTCCAGAACTCCCTCGTGAACTCAGGGGGCAGATCGGAGGCAATGAACAAGGACTAAACCTTGGCAATAATGATAGATTGGCGGATATGGTTAGGCGGGCCATGAGAGGCGGATTGGTGAATAGAGACTTGGAGGATGTGAATAGGAGCCCCTTTGGTTCTACAATCAAGTAAGCTAGGAACACGCCAGATTTCAAACGACCAAAATTAGAGATGTATGACGGGAGAACGTATTCCACTATTCACTTGACAAGGTACCTGAGGCATATGGACATGCTGGGGGCATCGGAGGAGGTCATAGCATGATGCTTACCTTTGTATTTGAAAGGTATTGCATGATTATGGTTCAAATAGTTGGAAAGTGGCTCTATTGGCACATGGACGGAGCTGACTGAAAGGTTTATGAGGCAACTTTGGATCCACACAGTCCGACCCAAGAATGTGATGACCCTAACATCGATGGAACAATGGTAGGAGAATCACATAGAGATTTCTTGACCAGATTCAATGCGGCAGTGGCTTCGGTGTATCGACCTGGTCCATCGATGGTTTTAATAGCAGCAGTTTCGAGAATTGCGGACAATTCAGATTTCAAGATATCTTTTGGAATGGGACCCATCGAGGGATCTAGGGGAGTTCTACCATGAGGCGGAAAGGTTTTTGAGGCAAGAAGATGTGTAGGCTGAGAGAGAAGGGAGAGAGGCTGAAGCTTATGTTGTAAGGGGTGGAGGTCCACCCAGGGAGGACTCAGTCAAAGATGATAAAGGAAAATGAATGACAATGGTAGCACTTCGAAAAGGCCACGGAAGGAGTCAAAGTTTTCTTCTTACATAGATCTAACTTAAACTCTGAAAAGGATTTACTTGGATATTAGAGGGCAGCTCCAGCATCGAAGGCTGGTAAGAAGGGAACAATCTAATTATGAGCGGACATCGGGGAGGCATTGCCTATTCCATGAGCTGGATGGGCACAACACAAATGACTGTAGACAATTAAAGGATATCGTTGAGGAGCATGTAAAGAATGGTCATCTACAACAATATGTAAGGAATCGAGCTGTGGTAGTGGGACAAGAGCAGCCGCCGCTCGCCTCAAATGAAGATGGCGTTAGATCTAGGCAATGTCAGCTTGTTATCAACTAAATAAATTTGTGGCATTGAATAAGTAATATTGCTCGAAGTAGTAGGGCTAAGTCGCTTACACATGTATAGGATCGGGGATGGTCCCTAGGCATGCTTTGAGATGATGAAAAATCGTATTGGTCGAGTCTATGAAATCCTGTTTTCTTCCTATTTTCATACAAATTTTGGTTCTTTCTTTGGTTGTACAGACATTTATTTGGTTTTCCCTGGCTGTAAAAACTCTTATTTTGAATAATTGAATTTAGATCAATGTAATAAATAATACAGGTCTTGCGATTACGGTCCTGACCAGAGACACGGGGCAGTAATCGCAAGTTATGAGTCCGTTCGTCGGAGAGCGATGGAATGGACTCGAACATAATACATAAAAAGTCCTTGGCCAGAGAGCCAAGGCCAGAGAATACATAAAAGTCCTTGGACGGAGAGACAAGGCCGGAGAATACATAAAAGTCCTTGGCTGAAGAATACATAAAAGTCTTGGCCGGAGAGCCAAGGCCAGAGAACATAAAAACCTTTGACCGAAGAGTCGGGGTCAACAGGATAACACGGCCCATCGAGGTCTATGGATTCGAAATTAACCCGAAGAGGTCGTGGATTTAGATTTCGTCTTGGAATAAATGGGCCCGGTGAGGTCTTGAATTCGGCAAAGGGCCCGGTGCGGTCCCGAATTTGGATAGTAACCCAGAAAGGACTTCGAATTGGACATCGATTTGGAGCAATCACGGACTTGGCTATGGCTATGGCACTTGGATAGGATGGCTTGGCAAAGGATGGAATATGGATTTTGGATATCAGATTTGGAGCTTTTCAAAACAAGCCTTCTTAACACAAGACATGTTTGGGGAGCAATTGTTATCCCATCTTTTGGCAAGGCCGTGCACTAAAAGATTAATAGAAACCAAAGGCAGTTCTCCTTGATTGCCAGTTATGAACAGGTCAGCTATGGACGTGAATTTTGACCGAGCTCGGATCGAGCTACAATTGACATGACACGATAAACAAAGCAATACAAGCCAATGTTTCAAATTTCAAGTTAATAGGAGTTCGTATGCTCGTGATATTGATCAATCACGGTTAAGAAATCAACACCATTCGTAACTATGCACTTCGCGTCCATCAAATATGTTGGTTCGTATCCATTAACGTGCACTGCAGTTTGTATCCATCAAGTGCACCGCTTCGTATCCATTGAGGATCTACCTAGTTCGTATCGATCACAGGTAAGGTTACTCTATATCCATCCACCCTACAGACCTCATTCGTATCCATCAAGTTCATGGTTTTTCAAATCGAAAGCATCCATGAGCCTTCATATCCATCATGGTCCTTGTTCGTATCCACCAGAAATCCCCTCAAACGAAGTCACTTCATATCGATTGTATCTACATCGATCGATACGAAGTACACCATCAATTATCAATACGAATAAGGGCTGAAATGGATGGATGCGAATGGAATATTACAGATGGATATGAATGAAGTTTACAAGGATGAAGGCTCGGTCAACGCGGCAAAAAAATATGGATCCACCCTAGTTTATCACTCCACGTCAACAAGTAAGCACATGCCTTTGATCGACATGAAGGAGATGGAGGCGGTCTCACAATCCACAAGTCCAAATGCTATTAAATTTTTCATAGGAGCATACATACAACCTAAATAATGTTTAAGCTCAATTTCGACTCGATTGGGCCAAATCTTGATCGATACGAAATTCGTTCGTATCGATCATGGATCGAGTGCAAACCACATGAGATCGATCGCTTGGGGCCACCCATGTGCCAGAAGAGGTCTCTCGAGATCTGAGCGAGATATTTGCATCCCACACCTATAAATAACAACCTAGAACCTATAGAGAGGGGGCTTTTTGGCTCTTCTACGTCCATACTCTGCCGTGTTTACTCTTGTACTTTCATTCTACCGCTGTAACTCATTGTAACCAGCGAACAAAATCAATAAAAGTTAGCCATTTCATAGTGGGCATAGGCCAAACGTCGAACCACTCTAAATCTATGTGTTTCTGTGCGACTCTTTTTAATTTTTGAGTGTTCTTTGTATTTATTTTCTCTACATGTTTGCTATCCATGATCCGTGACTGTATACGGGTTCTTTCATCGGCAATTGGGTATTTGTGACCAATTTTGGCACAAACAAGTCTTCATTTAAAAAACAACTAAGCTTGGGGAATTTTTTTTACCTTTACCTTTCATTTTTCCCCAACTAAGGTCAACCTATCCCAACCACATGTGTCGTACTATTTTACCAATAGCACTCCACTATTCTTCTATAGTCTATACACATGAAGCAATATTCTTAGGCTGTCACTAGTGTCCTTTACACTTTATAGGAACTTTAATTATTGCTACTAAAAGTAATCACTGTTATCTCGTACAAAGCCTTACACTTTTACCATCACACCTAGGAAATGATACCTATCTACTTCATATTTAAAAGTATGGTTTGGTATTTATCATTTCATTTCCAAATTAAAGCTTCTAAATTTTTAAAGCATCAAATACCAAAATTATTGTCTTTAAAAGTGTTACTTTGAAGTTCCTATTAAATTTAAAGGTACTTGTTTACTTAACATTTTATCTTTAGACTTGCATCTTTACAACTCTTTGAATTTAAATTATTCCCCAAACCTAGAGAGGAAAATATACAAATTATAAGTTCAAAACTTATTGCTCTTTTTCTTCTAAAGACCATTATTGATTTCCAAACTTATTTTTAAACTTAACTGTTTACTAAGTTTTTTCTCTTCCAATAAATTATTTGTTTTTTCACCAAACCATTTTTCTTTAAAACATGTCTTGCTTATCCTTAATACATTTTTTTCGCGACTTCCAAAAATGTCCTCACATGTTTTCAAAACATCTTCTTTTCATATATTTTCATATTACAAAAACTGGGGTAGATAAGAACAATTATTTTATCAAAAATCCCTTAGCTTTTCTACTCTTCCAATTACCTAACCTTGGAGGAGTTTCTAACTTGCTACAAATTGGGACTTTCTTCAAAGGCAAGCAACCATTACGCATAATCAATGGAAAAATATGAAATTTTCATTGCTTAGATTTCCTACTAAGGCTCTCTATAATATTCCTCCTAACTAACACTGTCGCCAATTATTACACTTCCTATTACACCTAATTGTTTTATATCTTAATGTATTGGAACTGCTTTCTCTTATGAGAAACCATTAACGATAAAACCTTCTATGAATCATTTAAAAGAGGATTTCTTGTTTATGTGAAATTACAAGGAAATTATTTTATAATTTATCGAAATAGGCTATACAAAATATGGTACTTCTCATACCTTGTACATCTCTTACACATATTCCTTATAACTTGCACAAAACATATGTATTTGTGATTTGGTTCCATAGAAAATTATATCATTATTCATTTCATTCTAATAGATTAAAGTATGTTTAATCTATATTCACTTAAAAATACATTTCCAATAAAATTTATTAATTTCCTAATATTTAACTTACATCTTCTTCTTTTTTCCAAAAAAAATCATTTTCAAAACTGTTTCAATATTTTCACAACTAGAATACATTTCCATATACTTATTTAGATAATAAGTGTACTTACAAACCACTTAACTTCTATACATAGAAATTATCTTCAAAACACATTTTTATTTGGATTAAAACAGATGTTGCGTAAATAGTTAATACAACCCAAAAATACTAGTATATGGATTCAATCAATATAAATATTAATAAACCCCATATGCTATGTAAAAACATTTCCTTTGGAGTCACTTACTATAACAATTGTGTCATAGTCTATGCTTCCTTTATTTTTCACGAAAACATCTATTAACAATAAATTTTGTAACCTACGTTTTCCATACTTAACAAGCTCTAGGTTTTTATATTTAAAAACTCCGTTTACCTACAAAGAAACTAGCAAGCTATACATGCTCTATAATTCTTCCAAAAGAATTTCACTTTTAACAAAATTTACATCATATAAAAACCAATTTAAATTTCATACCATTTCTTTTTTTCAAAAACTTTATATTTACTCCCTAAAACGTATTAACAATTATATTTTTCAACTTTTCAATTCCAAAAGTTTCATCTTATCGGGCTAGACATAAAGTGGATTTTCTTCTTAATATCCAGGAATACCCTTCCTAAACCTTGGAAATCTCATTATGGATACTAATCTTCTCTCAATACATAGCTTATTGTACACTATAAATTGGCAATAACATAGGGCTCAACATCCTTGGGTCATCTCAAACCCAACTAGAAAACTATGCATAAATATACTTCTTAAAACTTTCCATATGTTAAACTCTGTAATTGGGGACTATTTGGATTTTAGTACATAATATATTTATATTTATTCAAAAATACGAATACGTTCACTCATATTTCCTAATTTACTTAAGATCTACTAAACAGGCTTTGATATCAAATGTTACAACTCAAATTCCAGTGGGTCCGGATTTTTCACACAAATGGTAATATTTAAGTCCACTGAAGTCCGAGTTGGGTGGGGCATCGAGGCCCATATTAACAAAGAGCATTACTAAATAATATTGTTTACTAATCTAGAGAATAAGGCTGGACAGGAGCAATCATCATAGCCTTGTCTTAAATATCTATTGAATAAGTCAACAAATGCCATATTTTTTCTATCTCAAGTGGATCGACATATCCAATAAATACTTAATACAAAGCCATAAGTGGCTATAGGATCTATCAGAACAAAACACAACAACTCGAATGAAAAACACATCACAGAACAGTATATCATCACATACATATACATATACATATAAATATACATATGCATCATAAAGTATACAAAATGATACATGTCAAGTGGTATAGCAGCCACAATATACAAGTGAGTCAAAAGAATATACATATCAGAGTAACAATCGAAAAGGACTACACAAAAAGCTATAACAAAAAGAGCTAGTAGAATAGTCCATGTGGAAGCTAAGTCCAAATGTACATAACCCAAAACACCTCGGTCTGACCGAAGTATAAAATACATGGTTCAGTCTAGCTAAACAAATAAGTTTACAAGGATAAGCAATAATGTGAGCATAAGGATAATGTGGTAATATAATCAAGTGAGAAAGGACAATTAAAATGCATGACTACTTCAAGTGATAATATGGCATCACGACACAAATATATAATCTCAAAAGAGATAACATAACCCATAAAACACTGAAAGTAGCGAGCCTCGTATTATCGACATTCATAAAACATTAATATGGTTTAGGGGAAAACCTAAACCTGCCATCTTGGCAAACCCAAAACATGCATAAAGATATCTCATCTCAAACACGCCATAAGTCAAATATATCTCCCAAGAGGAGAATAAAATCTCAATTAAATGCCAAAAGGAAAATCTTATATAACGCCAATGTAGGCAACTAAAATCTCAAAACAGAACTCTCAAGAGTTCAAATTCCCAAAAGGTAATCGCCATAAATATATATCGAATGGTTCAAAGGACCAGTTCCAAAAAAGAGTGATACACTAGGGAAATCACAAATATCAATGAAATCATCCCACACATATAGCACGTGCATATGGCCGAAGCCCCTCAAGTACTACTCTATCAAAATAATGCACCACATCTCTTAGACAAACATCCGAAAGGACAAATAAATACATCTCTCAGACAAATATCCTAAAGGACAACATCCCGAAGGACAAATATGTCACAATGGACAAATATGTCTTTTAGACAAATGACCCAAAGGACAAATGACCCGAAGGTCAAGTACTAGCTAATACGTCTCTTAGACAAATTTGTCACAAACTTTCGAATAGGAACCCGAACCATGTTAATGTGTCCCATACCACACACTCACACTAAACGATTATCAACCGCTAGTAAATTTCATGCCCAAATCGGTAAAAGTTAACCTCATCTCATCAGTAAACTCGACCTGAAGGTTAAAATGATCAAATGGACAAGTCGAGAATCAGCTGATAAGTTAAATGCACGTATCACATACCACGTGTTCCACCAAACTATATAATCCTCCTTCCGATTCGCTCGAAATGCGCAATAACGTGTAATTATATATAAAATAATTTACTTTGGAAAATGAGCTTTGAAAACTAATTTCTGAAAGCAATTTGAAATCCATATTTGAAAATTCCTTATTATAGAGAATAAATAGATTTTACACTTGAAAATACTTCAAAACTTTGTATAACTATTATTTTGAAATGCCCATTAATTTTAAAAATCATTTCAAAAAGATTCAAAGAAAACTTTGCTCGAAAATGAATAAAAACAAGAAAAACCACTAAAACCGATATTCGAATTTAAATTCAAATTAAATTCAAAATAATTCAAAATTTGAGTTTTGAAATCTTCAAAATTTGGCTAGTCTAATCATGGCTTACAATCATCATCAAAACATCACGAATATAGCGGGAAAATGAAGCAAAAGAAGTCGGAAACATCAAAATATAAGAAGAAACAAGGCAAGATTTTGCCTTCTGCCATGTCGACATGGAGGTCGATCTCCTTGGTCCTTAGGTCAACCGTATGGTTGACGTAGGAGACATTTGGTCGACCTGCATGTCGACCCAGGGAGGGAGGTATTTGACCTAGCATACTAATTTTTGTATAGATGATTTCCTGCTCACAAACTGATTTACTGAGCAACTTTTTACGTATCAAACAATAATAATTTTCATTGAAATTTTACGTGGATGAAGTTCAATATGCAAGATACCAAATGCAAGAAATCAGATAATATTTCATTGCCAAAATCATAAGATATAAGGGTCAAAGATGCAACAGAAACTGAATATAACAAGCACAATATTCACTACAGGAAATTGCAAACAGAAACGAATTTTCTGCAGATTCAAGCACGGGCACTTTGTTTTGGCTAGTTTGTGAGCTTGTACAACTCACCTTGCTAATTTGTTACAAAAGCTTGGATTTCGTAGCAAAGCTGAAGTCTTTTAACAAGATTGAAGCTTCTAAATACCTGTACAGGTGATAGGAAGAACATGCAAAACTATATTTACAGTAAAAATTAGATACCCATTTACTATAACCGAATTTGGTGATGGAATTCAAGAGTTTGGAGTTGTATACCTTTTATTTAACACTAGATTGTAAAAAGCCTTGAATTTTTTGAATTAAAATGAAGGAATTGCATGATTTTTGAGAAATTGCTAAAGAGGAGTTTATTTTCTTTTGTTTCAGTTGAAGGAAGAAGAAGATACTGCGAAATGAACATACAACACTCCTCTTTCTCACTTCTTACCAGGATATGTGATATGGGGTTGAATTGGATGCAAAATAAAAAAAGAAAATAAGGAGGATTAAGGATAAAATCAATATTTAACCAAAAACATGTGTTCATATCACATATACACACAAATAGAGTTCATTTTCTTCATATTTACACACAAGAAAAATATGAAAACTTGTATACATATAAAATAAAACATTTTCTATCATTTAAAAAACATTAATTTATATTTTTAAAACATTTTTATTATTAAAATCCTTTATTTAACAAAAATACACCATTTACTCAAATAAATGGATAAAATCATGTTTTTAGCACATAAAATTACACAAAATTTATTTTCTCACTTAGAAAAATATTTCAAACATTTCAAAACATTATTTATAGCCAAAACTTATTTTTAACCCAATTTCCACCTTTTATTTCAATAAACCATATTTAAAAATTACATACTTCTTTTAAAAATTATTAAAAGAAGCAAACAGACAATAATTAATATAATTATTGCATTTTTTACTTAAATAGAATCATATTCCATTTATTATCACTCCAAACGAAATAAAATAAAGCTTGGAACTTTATTATCTCAATATAAATTCCAGCATTCATTGTTTATTCCAAATAAAAAATTTAATTTCTTCAAATTTAATTTAATTCACAATATTAAACTATAACTATCATTATAATTCAATATTGAAAGGTAATCTCCAAACCAGGGTTGTTACGTCTGGTATCCTACAAATAGGCAAAGATAAATATATTAAAGCTCAAATAAATATCTCACAGTAGAACTGACTAAAATATAATAGTAAGTAAATACTCACTAAGGTAATAACACTTTCTAAACAAGTGCCACCAATCTAGAAAATCTCTGTCATTTGTCTAACCTATGGGATGGTATAAGGAGGGGGTCAGAACTAAAGTTCTGGTGAATGGAAAAATTATACACTTCTAAGTATAATTCTACATATACCGTTCTATTTCCATTTTCTATTATATTAGGTTTATTGGGTTTATAATACTCTCGCCTCCTTGAGTGAACCATACTAATTACCAATATATATATATATATATATATGTATGTATATATATATATATAGCTACATACCCAAGGAAACCATCAGTCTTAGGTACTACCCATAATACCTTCCATATCCTCCTCGAAAAGGACTCCATAGTCTCGCTACTAGAGTGTAGTATAAGTACATTCATAAAGGATAGCTTCGTGAGGCCTATAACAAAGATGTTCCATCATCTATTATGAAAACATGAAATTGCGTCTGCACTTTCTTGTATTGGTGCTCGGACATCCATAATATACTACCCAGTGCGTACCTTGAGGACAACACGTAATCGTTCTGTCTACTCCCTGAATTCCGTAAACAAGGTCTACCTTGTACGGAAACCAATCGGGGATTTTCTACATCTGTAAAGGTCCACTTCTTAGGTGTATAATACAAATATTCTACGTGGTTTGTCCCTTTTCTCATCGTGGCTATGCCCCCATGCAACCCCCCTCAACTAATCGAAGGACTTTTCAAGAGCTAAGTAGCTATGCCCTACTACAAACAATCTAAAATCCAATTGGCTGTGCCCTTCATCCAATGTCTTGATAGTGAAAGAATCATTGGCCTGTTGGTTTAACTCTAGTCTTTCCCGAACTCGCTTTGACTGGTGATGGCTTGATCTCCACACGTGACTATCCTTTAGTGTCTTGTCCACTACGCAAATTAGAGTATTGTGACATACGAATATCCTACTCCATCACTAGCCTTTTGACTGCCTACAAAGGTCCGCTTATTTAGGCATGCAATGCAAAAGTAGTCAAGGCTTACTCTCTTGAAGGAACACTTATAAACCTGCCTTCGGGGGTGCAACTACGTTAGGTCTACCAGAGGGCCATCCCAGTGTATCCTCACATCCTGTTGAAGTCTCGTACTTCCTTCTAGCCCAAACTAACAAAGCTGGACGTGCTCTTTCTGTATTAAAAATCTGGGATGAACTACTTCACAAGGCTCTTTATCCAGATTCTCTTGGGCTACTTCAAACGCACCTTGCAATTTTAGTAGACCCTACGTCTAATCTTTTATTATGCGTTTAGTTTACTTTTTTTATTCTGTTGGCTACTTATCTACCCTAATCAACATGCCCATCCCCACCCACGTGTGAGACCATCAGTCGTAGACCTGAAAGGGAATGCTGCCGGTACAGATCACTACTATTATTCTTGCTTATTAACTTAATTCAAGATCTAAGTTTGATAAAATAAGCCGCTTCTATTTCTTTCTTTTTAATTGTAACCTACATGTTACAATTATACCTGCAATTGTCACTTTATATTATTATTTTTCTTTTATAACCTACATGTTATAATTTTAACTACAAGTGTCTTTTTTCTATTTTAGTCTGCTTTTTTTATTATGATACTAAATTCTCTTATGATATGACAGTCTTAGCTTGGGACGACGTCTAACTGTCACAAATTACTTATCATAATAATTGCTTTACTTTTTACTCTACCATCTGCGCAATAAATAAAGATCTAGTTACATTTTTAGTTTATTGTTTCTAGTCTTGTCAAATAATTAACTTGATTATTTCTTCTTCTTTAATTTCTTTAATGCTTCTCGTTATTCTCTTTTATTCTAGAAGTAGTTCTATTCTATTTGGTTGGTTACAAAAACTATGCGAAAAATCCATTTCTATATTTTAATACTAAATAATGCTTTTAATAACAAATCGTAGATGCTAGATATTTCTTTTATTTATTTTTTAATTGTTGGATAATGCAAAATACAATAATGTCTCTATTTTGCACTAATTACACTTTTCTTGCTTTTATTCTTGTAATTACGTTTGTTGTAATTCTAATAATAAACCATGGAAATGTATTCTATTTTCCAAACCGATCGACTAATCTATCACTAACATCCAAATCAAGTTATTAGATTTTCCCCCTTTTAATTCATTTCATAATTTACTGTAAATTTCTCACTTTTAGGCTTATGTCTTTCTCTACAACTTTTAAGCCTAATATTACATATATTTAATTGGACTCCTTTCTTTTCTCCATATAAATAACATTTAAATATAAGTACACTTCTCTTATAAAATTTACAGTTTCAACATAACTAATTAGTAGGCTAATTATTGAAATAAATGCTAGATTAAATATTTAACGGAAATCTAATGATAATATATATCATAAACATAAAAGAGATATAATTAAATCCACTCACCTGTCGTCCATAGCTTTACTCCATGGCCTTCCTGGATCCTCTTCTAAGGCATCTAATATTTTTATTAAAAAGATATTTTCCTTAGAAATATTTTCTATTTAGGGTTCAGCCTCAGGCAATGAACCAAACTGGAAGAAAATCTGATTGTGAGAAAATAGCTAGGCCTAGGTTTCTATTTATAGTGGAGTTTGGGGATCTCAGACCAACGAATTTTAGACTGAATTTGGTGCAACCACGTCATAGGCTTACTACGAATCATTGGATACAGAAACCAACGACTTAGATCGCTCGAAAATCAGAATTTAATACTTTGGCACGTCCCTGGACGATTTCACATCCAGGGAAAAATGCGGGTCGACCTATAAGTCGACCTGTGTTCTTTGGGGTCGACCCTTGTGCTTTGTGGGTCGACCTATGGGTCGACCCGTAGGGTCTTATTATTATTATTATTATTTTGCTTTTAAGATTTCTTGTTCTTCTCGCAACATCTTCATATTAACTCGGATTTCGACAAGTTATATATGAAAATTGATAAGAAAATCACCATGAACATAACGATATAGATTTCGAGGACATATTTTGATAATTCAAAAAATGCTTGTTTTGATCGTTCATCGTTATTTGATTATTTAATTATGTAAAATGCGGGGTGTTACACAAACCAACCCAAATCATCATCAATCCCAACCAAACCAATCAATATGCAAATCCAATAATAAGTTCACCCAAAAACATGGATAATAGAGTGATCAAAGCGATAATAATCAAAATGATACCTCAAATGCAGCCGATGTAAATATTCAGCACTTGAAGGCAATCAAAGAATTAAGAGTGAGCAGGTGAACTAACCCTGTAAAATGGTGCAAAGGGTCGAAAATTGAAAATCAAAAGCAATAAATGAAATGGATTGTAAATCACCTAAAATTCAAGGTGATGGAAATACAAATATGGAAATGGCCAAAAGATGGAGGAAGAGTCCATATATCCAAAGAAGGAAACCAATGTTTATTGATTGCTGAGACGATCCTTATTCATTAAAGGGTTAGGGTTTACCAGAATTGGCTAGAGAAATAACGTCAGTGTCTTAATAATATTGATTGGCATACCTTGAAAAAAGCGTGGAGGCAAACTGGAATGTTCGAAGAAAAAACTAGAAGGTACAGATTCAGAGTCAATCGGGCTGGCTACGACTGGAAGGGGGATGTACGATGGCGAAAAAGCGGACCAGGCACAAATCGGGTTTGAGTTTCTTATCGAGGGTGGAAGAAATTAAAGGAAGGGGTTTGCAGCTTTCTTATCCAGTGTGCAGGAACTAAGAGGAAGAGGATTGTGGTGATTATGGTAGCCATTATTTTGCAAGCAAGTGTTTTATGGAATGGAAAATGTACATGTGAGTAGAAATAGAAGGAATAAAAACACGACCGTTCATTTCACAAAATACCTTTGAGGCTTGTGCGCTTTTGAAATCAAACTCAGTAAGCATTTTATAGTATAGATTTTTTTTTTAAAAAGACACATAAAAAATCGAAAGGGAAAAAAGTAACATTAGTAATTGTGGTTTTTTTTAATGTTTATGATGAGCTTAATTTTAAAACCTTAAATATCACAACATACAATGGTGTAAATACAACAAACATGAAAAAGCATGTTAAGCGGTTGACAATTGCCATAAATTTTGCAATTTATAATGATTGACAAGCATTAAATGTGAAGAATTAAGTGCTAAACTATGAAAATCCAAAAACAAAAATATACTTCCATGTGAAATCGAGAAAGAGTAAGAATTTACATACTTATGGTTAACATTCACATAAATACAAAATTCATCAAAAAAAAATTTATTCCATTTTACCTTAAGAAAACATAGCACAACATAGTATTAAAATGAGCCTAACATGAGGAGATATCTAAAATGTGGTTGAGTAAGTTGATATGTCATCAACATAGCAAAGAACATCATTACTTTTTTTTTTTGAAATGGTACTTTATATACAACAAATCATTGTGACAACGTATCACATGTCAATAAACATTCGAATCACGCTAGGCAAGTTTCGAACTTGTGACCTCTCGCACCAAAGCCAAATCACTTAACCACTGGGACAATGGTGCTTGTCAACATCATTACTTTTAGGGAAGAGGCTTGGACTAAAAACAAAATTCTTTTTAGTTATCATAGCATACCAGCATTCTAAGAACAATTGGAAAAATGACAGACATTTACAAAGCTGTCCATTGATGATGTAATCATTTTCCAGAATTAACCAAAAAACTTGCCCAAACCTTTGAAATTTTGATTCCTTTAAGTGTAACTGTAGCACACTCTATTACTATAGGTAAATAGTTTAGCCTATCCTTGCCATCCCTGATTAAACACAACATACCAACATTAGTTATTCCACATTTACCTATAATTAGATATTCTAAATTATATATTTCTTAGCAACCATCGCCATTACAACATCATTCACACCCCTATAATTAAAAAAACTAACCATATTTAACACATGCTCCAAGAAATTCAAATGGTGCATGAAGAATTCTACCAAAAATTGTGTTGTGTATTCTTTTGGGTCTAGACTCTTAAGATAACATGGTACTTTTTGGCTAGTTTTATGTCATTGCTTGAGTCATGTCCAAAGAGAGGGGCCATTGTATTTGTCTCATTGCAATGACGCCAATATGGATTCTTCCCAGCAAATGCAACTGCATTCTCCAATACTCGTGCCTATTGGAGCCTCTGTCCAGACAGCTATTTGTTGTTCGTCATACCTGTTAAGTGGCACGCATGTTTCTAAGACATGTTTAATAAGTTCAGCTGTTAGGGGTAGTCTTTTACTTGTTCTTTTCTTGTTTGTCCTGATCTTTTGCTTGTTTTTAGCACACGTTCCTGTTTTTAGTACGTGTGAACTGTTCCTTTTTTTAGTCATGTACTGGCTATTTAATTGCCAATCTGTTATTCAATAAACTGAAGTTGCCTAGTTTACATAACTATTTCTTATCAATTGGTATCAGAGCGATAAGAAGATGACAACAGAAGGCAACTTCGCTCAGCCAGCAATTCCAAAGCTTGATGGTCACTATGATCATTGGGCGATGTTGATGGAGAATTTTTTGCGGTCCAAAGAATATTGGAGCCTGGTGGAACATGGGATACCTGAAGTGGTTGAGGGAGAAACTTTTACAGAGGCACAAAAGAAGGCTATTGATGATCAAAAACCCAAGGATCTGAAGGCAAAAAATTATCTTTTTCAAGCAATTGACAGATCAGTCTTGGAGACAATCTTGAACAAAGATTTAGCAAAAGGTATATGGGACTCCTTGAAGCAGAAGTATCAAGGATCAGCAAGAGTCAGGCGGGCGCAACTATAAGCGCTTAGGAGGGAGTTTGAAATTCTCCAAATGAAGGAGGGAGAATCGGTGAATGAATATTTTGCTCGAACTCTCACCATTGCTAACAAGATGAGAAATAATGGTGAAGCTATGAAAGATGTCACTGTCGTTGAGAAGATTTTACGATCAATGACTGAGAAATTCAACTATGTTGTTTGCTCAATTGAGGAGTCAAATGACATTGATACTTTAACTATTGATCAGTTGCAAAGTAGCCTGCTGGTACATGAACAGCGCATGAGTGTTCCTGTGAATGAAGAGCATGCCTTGAAAGTGACCTATGAAAATAGGTTTGGAAGGACTAGAGGACGAGGTCGTGGAGGATATCGTGGTCGAGGAAGACGCTCGCCAGTTTTTGATAAGTCCATTGTGGAATGTTATCATTGTCATAAACTTGGACATTATCAGTATGAATGTCCAAGCAAGCAAAAGGAAACCAATTTTGCAGAAGCTCAAGAAGAAATTCTTTTGATGGCATATGTGGAGAATGATAAAGAAAAAATGGAAGATGTATGGTTTCTTGATTCCGGATGCAGTAACCATATGTGTGGTAAGAAGGAATTATTTTCTGACCTAGATGAAAATTTCAAAGAAACTGTGAAGCTTGGAAATAATTCTAGCATGATGGTAGAAGGAAAACTTAATGTGAGATTTCAAACTAATAAAATATCTCATATCATCACTAGTGTGTTCTATGTACCTGAATTGAAGAACAACCTATTGAGCGTTGGTCAGCTACAAGACAAAGGACTAGCAGTTTTATTTCAAGATGGAAAATGTAAAGTCTTTCACTCAGAGAAAGGCTTAATTATGGAAATGTCAATGTCATCAAATAGAATGTTCATGTTGCATCCTATTTCCCAACCAGGTACGCCAACATGCTTCTATACCAAATCAAAAGATCTTGTCCACTTATGGCATTGTAGATATGGGCATCTGAGTGCTAAAGGATTAAAGACTCTTGAACAAAAGGACATGGTGAATGGGCTGCCACAACTCAAAACTGAATCTGGAATTTGTGAAGATTGTCTAGTGGGGAAACAAAAGAGGGATCCTTTTCCAAAAGAATGCACAAGAAGAGCAGTTAAGGTTCTGCAACTGATTCATGCTGATATATGTGGTCCGGTCACTCCTGCTTCAAACAGCAAAAAAGGTATTTAATCACATTTATTGATGATTTTAGCCGCAAGACTTGGGTTTATTTTTTACAGGAAAAGTCACAGGCTTTTGATACCATCAAAAGCTTTAAGTATCATGCGGAAAAAGAAGCAAGCTCGTCCATTAGCATTTTGCGTACAGATAGAGGAGGAGAGTTCACATCTAAAGAATTTAATGAATTTTGCAATCAAAATGGCATAAGAAGGCAGCTAGCAACTGCATACTCACTACAGCAAAATGGCGTTGCGGAAAGAAAAAATAGAACCATCATGAATATGGTTCGTAGCATGCTTTATGGAAAAAGGATTCCAAAGACATTCTGGCCTGAAGCAGTGAACTGGGCTGTTCACGTGCTAAATCGATGTCCAACTGATGCAGTAGAAGATATGACCCCCGAAGAAGCATGGAGCGGAATAAAGCCATCAGTTGAGTATTTTAGAGTTTTTGGATGTGTATCTCATGTTCATATACCGGATAAAAAAAGAACCAAGTTGGATAACAAGAGCATGAGTTGTGTCTTACTTGGAGTTAGTGAAGAATCTAAGGCATACAGGTTGTATAATCCAGCTACTCAGAAAATTGTTGTGAGTAGAGATGTCGTTTTCGAAGAGGATAAAAACTGGGATTGGGATAAAATGCACGAAGAAACAGTAGGTGCAAATTTAGAGTGGGAAGATGAGCAAGCAGAAGTTGTTAACGGTGAGAGCAATAAAGAAACTGAAGAAGTGATGCACTCAAATGGGTTGAGCGATGGTAGCCAACCAGAACCGAATAGAAGGAGAAATAGACGTCAACCTATTTGGATGAGGGACTATGAGAGTGGAGAAGGCCTTTCCGATGAAGAAGAAGACGATAATGCTAACTTGGTTATGTTTGCAGCTGCCGATCCAATATGTTTTGAAGAAGCAGTAAAGTATGAGAAATGGAGAAATGCTATGGAATCAGAGATCAAATCAATTGAAAAGAATATGACATGGGAGTTGACAGATTTACCAGTAGGAGCAAAGAAAATCGGTTTGAAATGGGTGTATAAAACAAAACTCAACGAAAATGGAAAGATAGACAAATATAAAGCGCGACTTGTCGCCAAAGGATATACTCAAGAACATGGAGTAGACTACAATGAAGTCTTCGCACCAGTAGCAAGACTAGATACAATTCGGCTTTTGCTTGCACTTGCAGCTCAAAACGGATGGGTCATTTATCAACTGGATGTAAAATCTGCTTCTTTGCATGGCGGGTTAGGTGAAGAAGTGTTTGTTGAACAACCACGTGGATATGAAATCAAAGGAAGTGAGCAGAAAGTGTACAAACTAAGAAAAGCTCTTTATGGGCTGAAACAAGCTCCTCGAGCTTGGTACAGCTGCATTGAGTCGTACTTTCTGAAAAGAGGCTTCGAAGTGTGTACTTATGAACCCACATTGTTCATCAAACGAGGTGCAGCAGGTAAAATTTTGATTGTAAGCTTATATGTCGATGATCTTATATACACTGGCAATGATGAATCTATGTTTGTTGAATTCAAAAAATCCACGATGGCTGAGTTCGATATGACAGATTTGGGAAAAATGAGTTATTTTCTTGGAATAGAAGTAGTGCAGAAAGTTGAAGGTATCTTCATTTGTCAGAGAAGATATGTAGTAGATGTGTTAAAAAGGTTTCAAATGGAGGCAAGCAATTTGGTCCATAATCCAATCATTCCTGGGGAAAAGCTTTGCAAGGATGAAAATGGTGAGAAAATTGATGGTACTTATTATAAGCAGATCGTAGGCTGTCTTATGTACGTAACTGCTACACGACCAGATGTTATGTTCGCTGTTAGTCTTATTAGCAGGTTCATGGAGTATCCTACAAAGCTGCACTTGAAAGCAGCAAGGAAAATTTTAAGGTATTTGAAAGGAACAACTGATTATGGAGTGTTCTATAAGATGGGAGGAAACAAAGAATTGCTTGCATATACAGACAGTGACTATGCTGGAGAACTGGATGATAGGAAAAGCACTTCTGGATACGTATTTCTTTTAAGCTCCGGTGCAGTATCCTGGTTATCTAAGAAGCAGCCTGTAGTATCCTTATCGACGACGGAAGCTGAGTACATAGCTGCAGCTGAATGTGCTTGTCAAATAATTTGGCTAAGAAGAATTTTGGAAAAGCTTGATCATGTTCAGTGCAATTCTACAGCCATGTACTGTGACAATAACTCAACTATTAAGCTTGCTAGAAATCTAGTGATGCATGGACGCAGTAAACACATCGACGTTCGTTTCCATTTTCTCCGTGAGCTGACAAAAGATGAAACAGTTCAGTTAGTTCACTGCAGTAGTCATGAGCAAGTTGCAGATGTGATGACAAAAGCTTTGAAACTGGATACATTTGTAAAACTGCGCAAACAAATGGGGGTGTGTTCGTTACTTGATGTAAACTGATTTTCAAGAAGAATCAGTTTAAGGGAGGATGTTAAGTGGCACGCATGTTTCTAGGACATGTTTAATAAGTTCAGCTGTTAGGGGTAGTCTTTTACTTGTTCTTTTCTTGTTTGTCCTGATCTTTTGCTTGTTTTTAGCACACGTTCCTGTTTTTAGTACGTGTGAACTGTTCCTTTTTTTAGTCATGTACTGGCTATTTAATTGCCAATCTGTTATTCAATAAACTGAAGTTGCCTAGTTTACATAACTATTTCTTATCAATACCTGCATGCGGTTATGTCTAGATAGCAAATGTAGTCAACCACAATTCATATATCCCATTTAGATGCAACTTCTTATAGATCGCAGTTGTCCTCGTCTTATGGTGTCACTATACAGACTAATCCGACTATTGCCAAAAACTCCTCACCCAGCAGCTCATCTTCTAAGGTTCACCACGATATAAAGTTAACATAAAGTCCCACGTCCAACATGCCAAACACTTGCCTGCTTCTCTATATAATTGGATATCTCCATTTATAATATGCATGCATCTATATATGTGGCATGTGTCGTGGTGATGTAGTTTGGAGGTGACTATTACCATGTTTTCGCACTCAATATGCTTGCATATCTTATCATATCCCGACCTACCATTCACTTGCCTGCATATCTCTAACCCGCCATACACTTGCATTCTCAGTTTTGACCTGACATGTGCATGCCTACCATGTGTTCGTTTACCTACATATCTCTGTCCTCAGCTATTATAGGCCGCCGCTCTGGACTTCTTAGCTACAAGTGGCCGCTTCTTAATTAATATGCTCATCATGACTAAATCACCATGTCTCACTTTCTACCCATGCAATCAGCTTCAATCTTGCATAGTAACCCTTTACAATTTAGGAAATACAGAGTGCACTGATAGTGGCTTCTCTTTGCTTAACTTTTAAAATATACATTTGTTTTTTCTTCTTCCGGCAACGTATAATTATTCTTTTCTCATACGTGTATTATATTGGTCATCTATGTAATGATCCCTTAATTTGTAAGACAACAGACAAATTATTACATCGTCACCCATCAAAGTGTTGATCGGGTTTGTTTTTTCTACTATTATGAGTACTATGGCACGTGCAATGCATGTGTGCAGGGGGAATTAGTGTTATAAAACAAAGTTTGTAAGAATTTTTTTAACCATACGAACTGACTTTATGAGTACAAAATGTTGTATTTTCTGTGTGCATACATGCACAGATTAACCATTTATTAAAACATGAATGCGACTAAGTTATTTTAGAAAATAATTAAATGTGTAAAGAGAGTAATCAAGCATTATATCAGTAAAAAAATGTAATAAATATTAAAATTAGTATTTTCAATAGTTTGGAATTAAAAAATCTTGCATCGTCTCTATTTCATAAAGTAATAAATCGGCATGTTAATATATAAAGAATTTTTTTAAATATAAAGATCGCGTCTCCATGGTACTTCCTTCCTCACTGATGCTCAATACTTGTTGAAGTATAAAACTACTTGATGCTAGTGTATAGATTTTGAATTGTCGTTTACCGTAAGATTGTTATAAAATCTGGTAGGACGTAAATTGAGGTAATATTATTTCTCCATGCCTTTTTAGGTTATTATCAACAACAGTAGCTTAAAAGTAATTTATCAGAACTAAGTACAGTCATAGTGATTATTTTCTCTTCTCCTTTCCTAGGCTTCAGACCAACGTTGGTAATATGTGGATGGAAAAGTTATAAACATTTTATAAGGAATTTTTTATGTTAACTACAATTATATCCTAGTAATGAAGTTCGAATAGTTTAATAGTCGAGTTAGAGTTACTTAGATTTATTCAACCTAAAATAATGTTATTAGCTAGTGGAAGCAACACTTCATACTGTAAATTATAAGCGTGCACACATGCACTAATTAATAGTGTGTTACTTGTTGGCCATGGAATCTTGGATTCGCATGTTCTTGGATCATATACTTTTCATCGCCTTACCTCAAGCCTTTAGTCTATATCTTTGTTCTCATTGTACTACTTAAAGATTAAACATGTAGCACACTGCTGTTATATTTTACTTGTTTTCGAATCATCAGTAAACCTCAAAAAACGAAAACCAATATTAATTACACTACTTAAAGATTTGGTCTTTGCCTCTTCATCTTGCCCAGTTGCTATACACACACACTGTCAAATGAACACATAAAGGAGCACCCAGTATCTACACACTAAGACTAATAGCAAATGCACATATATGACACCTATACACTAATACTAACAGGCGACGCACATATATAATCATATATATAAGCATCCAACTCTCATAAACATGAATACAGCAATATAATTAAGGAAAGAAACATCAAAAGCCCAATAATAGAAAATTACTATAGTGGAGGTAAATGATTAGAAAATAATGGCATTAACAACCCACTTAACGATCATTAAGATCCCATTACAGAATCAAATCATCCAAAGTTGACACATCACATGCTTTTTCCAAACCAAAACTCCAATCAAAATGTATATCATGAATTCATTAAGTACTCTATTTTTGTTTTTAAATGGATCATTACTCCACTTATTCATTCTTTTAGCCCCACTCTCTACTCAAGTAAATATTCTTACATAAAGAATAATATTAAAAAAGGGTTGACAAAGACCAACAAAACCATGATTTCTCCACTAATCAACATACCTATTGGCAATATTTCTTTTTCTTTCTGTAACAACCTGATTTTTCGAATTTCGAAAATCGACATCAATATGTCCACTGTATCAAATGCCGAACAAACGAATGCCAGAAAACCGAATCGCTAGGGTTAAAGAAGAAGAAGGTAGAAGAAGAAAACAGAAACAATATCAGAATCTCACATTCACAGTAGAACAATATATAATAGATAACCAAATAATCTTTAAATAAAAGAACTATATCTGTTTATACATTACAACATCAGAGTATTACAACAACAAAACACAACACTGGCAGTTATAATTACTGAATTTGCAGCAACCCATACGCAGAGGATAATACATACTATAATTGATACGTCTCGCCATCCACCTTGTCTCCTGATCTCCATAGTATACTTTCCTAACTTCTTTCTAGAACAAACGATAACCTGACTCTAGGCTGCCCATGTGGAAAATTATGGACATCCAGATTTTAGTAAGGGAACAATAAACTCCAGGTCAGTCATGAGACTGGTATGAGATCTTAAAACAGTCATTTGCACAAAAGAAAAGGAAAAGAAATCCGTTATGCTTTTGGAAAATGAAACTACCATAAGGCCTCCCGCCACACACACAATGCAATCACACACTTGAAGGAGATTTCTCCTTATGATAGTCAAACATGCTTGATACTCAAAATCTTTTTTGATATTATTATTAGTGTGTAGTGTGGCAAACATTTCGAAAGTATAATATTATTCTTAGCCAGCATATGTACCATTATATTATGCCTACTAGAGCTACCACCTGAGGTGGCAGGTTATACAACTGCAATCGTAGAGGGCTCGTATTGTTTTGTTTGGATTTCCAACAAATGGTCAAGGCTAAGGAACTACCTTTACTGAATGGGTACGCCTCTAGAGAGATTCCCCAAGAACTTAACCAGCTCTCCACCAACACAAGCCAGGGTTACCTTTGTAACTAGGTAAATAACTGTCACGGGTATGCCATCCTCTGGTCTACACCGACCTTTACCGAGGCGCCTCACAACCAACAACCACATAAGTAAATAATCTAGGCTCTATACCAGAATACCACTTGTTATCCACACAGGTTAAATATTTGGGATTCATACTAGATACCACTTTTTATCCAAAAGGAAATGCACATACCCTGAGGGGCTTGACCCTCACAACCTTGCTGCATCTTTTCCCCTTTCAACCATTTTCGGGGTGTGAGGTTCAATGAAGTCTTATCCACAAAGCTACACTTTTTGCAAAAGTCATGCTTCGATCAACAAATGATCAACACTTAGCATGCCACGTTACCAAATTGGGAATATATCACTAATACCATCAACTACATAACCTCTGAGCTCGTACATCTCAGAGAAGGATGTTAAGCTAAGAGAATAAATTCTCCGCCACCAACAGAAATGTATTTGATAGAAACCTGCTTTACATCTCAAAGTGTAATGTCAGACATACATACATACAAGTCCATCTTGGGTCTGAATGGAACTGAAGGCACATCCTCCAATTAAGGAAAGAAGCCCTTGCAAATCCGGATATTCCCTAATCACGTCCAGACTCCCCATCACATAGGGTGATATAAATCTCTATACTGGAGCAACTCGTTGCAGAGACATTCGACAGGTAATCCTTTCGTTTTCGAAAATACCCAGTCTTCAACACCATCTTCTAATGCAATCTCATTTTGTCGTATCATTATTCGGAATGGGTTTAATGACTCATCGTCCTCTCCTGGCTAATCCGAATAGCGAGCGCTCATTTTAAAAATAAGTGGTTACATTTAGATTTAGAGTAAGTCACAACGAATTTCCACTTTGATCTTTTCAACAAAAATCCAGCATTAAGATTCTATGTGGTTTTCGAATAACTATTTGGAATCCGACCCCCGATTGCAACGAAATTCAAATGCCATTTAAAGGCCAATATTGATAGTCAGTTATTTAACTATCAAACAACATTCACAACACCCATTAAATTTAAATAATTTCCATAAATTATTTATTTCAAAATACCTTCGCAAGATATATTTTCACACTTCAACCCTTTGAAAACAATTTTCAAATCACTTTCCTCTCGCGGAAATAAATTTTCAAATATTGGTTATTTCCACAGAAAATTTTCCAAGTCCAAATACTTTAAAATAATTGAAATCACTTATCCGAAATTATGTACTTGGAAACTCTTATAAATAAAACTATTTTAAAAAATTTATTCAAAATATTAGTTATGAAATTTTATATCAATATCTCATATAAAACTCATCTCCAAACTAATTTTACAAATAAAATTATTAGATAGAGTATAACTATTTAAATAACTATTTTCTAAATCAAATACCGGTTAACTCTTTAAAATAATCACTTCCATAATTAACTTACTAAATATTTACTTCAAATTTTTTTAAAACAATTTAAGGAAATAATTTCTCCAAAAACATTCTCTTTAAAACCAATTTTAGAACTTTAAATTTATATTTAAAAGCTACTTTGAAAGGTTTCTAGGGAAAAATGCTCTTTCCATTTCAAAATGGTCCATTTAAATCAATTAATAAATCTTTCTTGATTTATTTCAATTCATATCCCAAATTCGTAAATTTTCTTTCCATACTTCTAAAAATAAACCAAAATTTATTTTTGAAACAAATTACCCTTCCCTTTATAAATTCCCATTGAGAATTTAAATTTCCAAATATTCACTGATATACAATTTTCAAATCGATTTCCAAATATTCACTTTCAAATACCCAATCAAATTCCAAATTGATTTCCAAAAATTTACTTTCAAACACTATATCAAATTCCAATTTGATTTCCAAAATCTACTACCTTTTAAAATAAATTCCTTTGTTTCTCCCAAACTATTTAAAATCCTAATTTTAAATAAATTCTTCAATTTTTAAACAATATTACTCAAAATCCATTTATTTCCATTTATTAAAATCTTTTCCCCATACTTCAAATTTATTCAATAAGATTTCAAAAATCCATCTCTACCCTTTTAAATTCCTTCTTTTAAATTAATCCAATTCTCTTAGATTTAATTTACTTAAAATTTTCTATTTTAATTTTCAAAAATCCAATTATATATTTTTGGTATTCTAAAATACCAGAATATATTCAGCCAAACCATAGCCTTCAAAAATTTCAATTGTCAATATAATCATCCACAGATTATCAATAGATCATAACACAACATATGAAATAAATTCAACAATTTGAGGAATCCAGTAGTATCCCTTCAACCTGTTTCCCTACATCTACAGATGTTAGCACAATATAAAGTACCAATTCCACTTCAAGGTGGAATAACACGGCATGGGGTTATATTATATCATCCGCTATTATGCGGTTGTAATGCCCCACTCCGAGAGCCTCATTAAAAAAGAGTATTATATGGATAATACCGTCTGCTAATGCGGACAATAGAGTATAATGGAAGCGACCATATGTAATCTTACTTTGACTATCTACTGAACACGTCGAAAAGTGGAATCTATTTTTTTGTTCATCTCATGTGGTTTGACATATTCAATAAATACTTAAAGCAAAACTACAATGGCTAAAAGATCTATCAGAACAAAGCATAATAGAAAAATGAACATCATCAGAGAACAACATCAGATAATAAGCAAATAGTCTCAGCACAATACAACATCATGTACAGATCCAAATATAAAAGTGGGTACAAAGCCATTACTCACACATATGTGAGTCAAAAGAATATACACAAGATAGTCATAATATCAGAGTATCATAAAGAATGGATAACAAGTAAAGCAATCTATAGTATAACAGATATATCCAAAGCGGAAGCACTGAAGCAAGTTAAGTCCAAAGCGACCTAAGCTGAAACAACACGGTTTGACCTGAGCATAAAATACTCGGGTCAGGCTAGCTAAACAAATCAGTTAGATAAACTGAACAATAATCATGATAAGATAATGTGGCAACATATAACATAATAATCTCCAAAAGAGAAACATATATCATGGTAATAAAGACCAAAATCTCTCACATAGAGAAGAAACAAACATCTAAGTAGAGATGTATAACAAGCCTCATATCATCGGCATAACATATGCACAAGTGCCTGTGTAGGTATAAAACAAGTTGCACAAGGTAGTCGCGCTTATATCGTGTGGTTGAATAAAATCATCACCGAATGGCGCTACACGGGGGAATATAAATCACATAGGAAAACATTAGCGTGCTAGTAGTGTACTCAATCACACAGAAAATATACCCTAGTGACACACTCATCACTTTAGCTAAGGGGCAACACCTAAAGGAGACAATCCGAAAACACTATCCAGAAGGAGGTGAGCCAGAAGGAGATAGTCCGAAGACACTATCCCAAAGGCAATAAATCCAAGGGAGACAGTCCGAAGACACTATCCCAAAGGTATCACTCAGGAAACACGACATAGTGGTAAAGGCTCGTAGGCCCAGTACTCGTTTACCACTAACGGTAGGAATGTGTCACGAACTCTTAGCACGGAACCAGTAAAGTAGTAACGTGAGTCCCATACCCCAACATTCTCACTAAATGGTTTACTGACCAATCGTAAGCTTCCACACTCAAAGCAGTAAAAAGTTCACCTCATGTCATCGGTAAACTAGGCCAAAAGGCCAAAACGATCAATTGAATAGGTCGGGGATTAATCGGAAAGATAAACGCATGGATTCATAGTCCGTATTTTACCTAACCATTTGATCACCTTTCCACTTCGCTCAAAGTGCAGAACAGTGTATATTTTACTTAGAAAATAGTTGGAGAAAGCGGTTTTTTAATCGTTTGAAAATCTCTTTAGAAATAGCCTTTGAAATTCTCCTATTATAGAGTAATTAATTTAATATTTAAAATACTACCAAATAATAGTTTCAAAAGATAATTTGATGGAAAATCACTTTAAAATAATTTATAAAATCTGTGCACGAAATCTAGAGACAAATCTCAAAGAAATCGAAAAATCTCAAAAAATAGTCGAAATTATACCAAGTATAAAATCACTGAAAACAAGTCGAAGTCACAAGTTCGATGGCATATTTTAACCTTCAAACGGAGTCCAAATTGCATAAAAATTGGCAGTCATGTAGACCAACATCGTTGCTCCATACTCCAAAATGAATCGGGCAATTCTGACTTGAAACGAAGAAACTGCATTCTCAAAGTTGGATAAAAATCATAAAACTCTACTATGTCAAAACAGTGCAAAGGTCCGAATTCAACGACATAGTTGAAGGGTCATATGAACCCAAATCTTGATGAAAATTTGCAAGAGCATAGTACAGTACTCCTACTTTGATATGCAGTAAGAATCGTTCAGTTCTGACTTGAAACGAAGAAATGGCAACGTCTCAAAATTGGTCCGACGATAACTGAAAATGATCGCTGTTGTAAAATAGTTTCTGGGTGCTACTTCGGCAATAAAAACGAAGTACCTACCGCACACAGATCTAAACCAAACTTTTCAGGGTTGAAATCTCGACCTCACCTTTCCAACGAGACCAAGAATGGGAGATTCCGACATGGGATGGGCCCGGGATGGCGTCGCAAAGTCGGGGTTCTGTGCTGAAAACAACGGGAGAAAAGAGACTAAGGCCTGTAGCTATGCACTAACAGGCCAGAGATGAAGAACCACAATTTTGGCATAGTAAACTTCAAATTCTGGCAAAATGAATAAAATAAAAGTTGTAGCTTAGTTTCTAAGCTTTTCGGAATGACCAAGATCGTCAAATTCCTTTGACTTTGATGAAGATTAATTAAGCTTTGCTCTAGGTTTGGAGGCCATTATTTGGTATTTTTCACTAGGGTTTAAGGGTTTATGGAATGAGATGTTGGCTGAAACAAATGGGTAGAAGATGGTTTATAGGCTAATGGAAGTGAGTTAGTGGGCCTAATACCCATTAGGACTTGGAATATGTTCTATATCTCAAGTTAGCTAATTTCTCTAATTACAAACTACACATTATTTACCCATAAAATTTTAAAATATGTTACCAAAATAATTTAGCTATAGTTACAAAATTTTGCATCACAATATTTGCCAACTTACAATTTAACCCCTAATTATTCCAAAACACCTTTTAGTCAAAATTGCCCAAAAATCACCGTTTTGCAATTAAATTGTAAATTAGACTCTCAATTCAAATATTGAACTACTTTACACATATAAAATTTTACAATATTATAAATTTCCATTTACCCTAATTAATTTCCATTAAATTCTCCATTTTCAAGTTAAGCCCAAAATATTAATTTATTTAAAATAATTAATTTTTGAACAAATTAGTCACATAAAAAAATCATTAATAGCTCCAATTAAATTAAAATCCCAATTTTAATTTATTATTTGGTAATCGCAATCACGGGTTGTTATAGACTCCCCCTCTTAAGAAAATTGCGTCCCTGCAATTCCCTATCATGGAAGTTATCTATAACATCTAATCCTCAAAATAAATCAAACGAAGGTGAAGTAAAAATACTCACCAACAACAGATGAAGATAGAAAACCAGGATAAGTACGCTCGATAAACTCTCTGCTCTCCCAAGTGCAGTCCTTAGGATTAGACGTCCATTGAATCTTCACGAGCGGGACCTCTTTGTTTCGAAGGCGTCTAACCTCCGAATCAAGAACACGAAGAGGTTGCTTCTCAATAGATAAATCGGGAGAAATCTCTAAATTCGGCACAATAAGCGGATCAATAACAGAATCAGGGTCGCGAACACATTTGCGAAGCTGAGAAACGTGGAATACGTCATGCATTCCAGAAAAATGAGCAGGCAGAGCTATACGATAAGCAACGGGACCGATGCGTTCGGTAATAGGAAATGGTCTGACATAGCGAGGAGCCAATTTCACTGTGGACCTGAACGCACAATCCCCTTCATAGGAGATATCGGAATGAATACAAGATCACCAATAGAGAACTCAAGAGGCCTCCTACGTTTGTTCGCGTAGGATTTCTGACGGTTCTACGCCTCTTTTATTCTCTGACGAATAAGAATAATCTTCTCAGAAGATTCCCGAACCGAATCTGGACCAAGAATAAGCTTCTCGCCAGATTCTAACCAACACGAAGGAGAACGACATGGCCTTCCGTAAAGAGCCTCGAAAGGAGCCATGCCAATACTAGACTGAAAACTGTTATTGTTGGAAAACTCCACAAGTGGTAAGTGGTCCTCCCAACTGCCTTCAAAATCAAGAATTCAACAGCGAAGGAGATCCTCCAAAACACGATTCACCCTCTCAGTCTGGCCATCAGTCTGAGGGTGATAAGCAGTAGAAAAGTTCAGCTTTGTGCCCAAAGCTGACTAAAGACACTTTCAAAAGTGACTAGTGAAAATCGTGTCACTATTACAAACAATAGAACTGGGAATGCCATGAAGTCGAACGACTTCCTTCATATAGAGCTTGGCCAACTGAGGTGCAGTCCGAGTGAACTTAATCGGAATAAAATGAGCCGATTTGGTCAAGCGATCAACCATGACCCAAATAGACGTATGGGCCGACCCCGATCGAGGCAAACTGACAATGAAATCCACAGATATCTGATCCCGTTTCCACAATGGAATCTCCAGAGGTTGAAGAAGAAGGAAGGACGTTGTTGCTCGGCCTTGATCTATTGACAAGTCATGCAACTGCTCACGTAACTTGCAACATCTCGCTTCAAACCTTCCCAATAATATAAGCGACTCATATCGGCGTAAACCTTACTCGAAGCGGGATGGATAGTGTACTTAGTGCGATGACAATCGTCTAGGATGTCACGCCTAAGCAATAAATCAAAGGGCACAATAATATGGTTCTTCTTGCGAAGACACCGATGGGAATCAATAGAATAATCCAGTGATGCCTCATCACTGGATACCGACTCAAGCAGATGGATGAAATGCAACAAGTTTGGATCTTGCCATTGAGCATGGACAATGCGTTCCAGTAAACTAGGACGAGCCTCCAGACTGAATAATAATATCGGTAAATCAGAAGACGGAGCTCGATTCCGAATATCACACATAGATAATGTCTCGAGAATATCCCATTTGGCTATCATCATAGAAACTATAGCCGAATGCTTGCGACTAAGCGCATCTGCCATACGATTACCCTTGCCAGGGTTATACTGAATATCAAGGTCATATGAGGCAAGGAACTGAAGCTACCGTTGCTATCTCATATTGAGATCTTTCTGACTGAAGTGATACTTCAGGGATTTGTGATCGGTGTATAGAATGAAGCGTTCGCCAAGTAAATAATGGCGCCATGTCTTCAAGGCGAAGACAATAGCAACCAACTCAAGATCATGAGTTGGATAGCGAACCTCATTCGGACACAGTTGCCTAGAGGCATAAGCAATCACCCGATCCTTCTGCATGAGCACGACACCGAGTGTAATATCCCAGAATTTTGGACAATATAAATTTAATAATCTGAGTTTAAATTTAAATTGATTTGATAAATTTTGTTAATCAATTTGATTTAATTTAATAATCTTCTTTATTTAAATATTTAATTTGTGAAATTATTTTTAATAAACTAATAAATTGTTTTCTATTTAATAATGTATATGTATTTGTATATATTATAAATAGATAAGTTGTTAAATTAGTTTTAATGTTTTAAAAATAGGAGTTGAGATTTATTTTTGGATTTAAGCTTTTCAAAATATTTAATAAAATACTATATGATTTTTAAATATAAGAAAAATGTTTTAATTGGTTTAAAATTCATTTTTGACTCTAAGGTTGAATATTAAAATAAGTTACAAAATGTTTGTGTTAATTCTTTTTAAATATTGATTGATAATTTGGATTTGTAAATTTAATTTGAAATATAAAATACAATTTAAATATGAAACGTGTATATTAATATAAGTTATAACATCCTTCATAAATTTATTTTAATTAAAGGGTATAAGAACTAATTAACTAAGTTTAATTTTCTTTAACCCTAATTAAAGCAACAAATCATTTAAAACATTTACAAAGACAAGTGTTAAATATTTAAGAGTGTAAATTTACATGTGCTAACATCTTAGACAAGTGTCATGTTGTCATTTTGTTTTTCTTTAATTTTAATTAAATCATAAATTTAGATTATAAAACGTTACAATACTCATTCCTTCATTCTTTCTCTTTTCTTTCATTCTAAAAAGAAATCTAGAAATCTGAAACCCCTCTTCATAATTCATGCTTCTGTAATTAACTTGCATTCATTTCTCAAACCTGCATTTCCCAAAATACAAAAGCCTGCATGTGTGTAAACTAAAGCATGCATTCACTTTCCAAAAACTCTGGAAATAAAACAAGCCTGCATGTATTCAAAAACAACCTTGGGGGGGAGGGGGGAATTTGCATCTGCATTTCAGTTATTCAGAAGCCTGCATTTCAATTTTACTCAAGAAATCAACCTGCATGCAACAATTTCAAGCAAGAAAGAGGTCTGCATTTTGTTTCTTCAATCTGGAACCTGCAAATTGAGTTTATGCTCTACATTTTTCAAGTACAGGTGAGTAACTTTCTAAATTTAAAGCTTAAGTATTTTTAAAACCTGATGCATGTTCATGTTTTCAAACTTTAAATGATTTCTGTGTGATTGCAGTTTATTCTTTGAATTTATGTGATGGGTATGAATAAATCTACTTTGTATAATTTCTGCCAGTATCTAGTTTTTCTTTTGCAGTATGGATTTTTGTTAAAATCCATTTCCATTTTTTTTTAAAAAAAATCATTTTTGCTCAATCTATTAATTGTTAGAACTAACCATATAAACAAATTATGTTTGGGTGAGTATGAAGTAAATTTTAAAATTTAATTCATGCTAAATTAAGTAATCTGCTCTGGAAAAAAAATACAAGGTACAGTTTATAATATACTGTATCATACATATTTGATTAGAATAATTGAAACTTGCTTTTAATTTGGCTAAATTGGTTCCTGGGGATAGTGAAGCTATCATTTATGATGAGAAAATTTCTAAATTGGGTTGCAGTTAAGTTTTGAGATCGTAAATTAGGATTTTAGTTTTAGAACCCTAGTTATTTCTGGGCTGTGATGAATCGAGCTTTTCTGAAATTTTTATTGAATCGAGTTCAAAGCACTTTTGGGGATGGATAGAGGATGTGTTGATGGAGTTTTCGCCAGAGTTTAGAGGGTGATGATGGCCGGAGTTGTGGGTTGTTGGCGATGACAGGCTAGGCACTGGAAAAGGAAAACTGTTCCAGGTTTTAGTTTTTAAACTTGAATTTAAATTCAAGTGGAATTTTGGAATTTTGAAGGTGGAAGGTTGTTGTGGGGTTGCTGGTCGATGGAGGATGGCCTGAGATGATGGCCAGTGATGGCCGGAGTAGGGGAGTGGGTGCACAGGGGTTTGTGCATGTTGGTGATGATGGTGGTGTTCTGTTTTGGTGCAGGGTTTCATGTCTCGGGATTATCTCGGGTAAAATGAAGAATGACTCGAAGCTGAGGAACTCGTGACTCGAAGTAATTTATGTGATGCTCGGGTTTAAACTTAATTTCAGGTTTTAACAGAAACTGTTTTTTTTTCAGGTTTCTAAGTTTTTAAAATAAAAGTAAATTTCAAACAAAAACCTGAAACTAAAGTTGAATCTGATTTTAAGTATAAATTCAATTAATTAAATTTTGGGTTTTTGAAATTATTTAAAATTTGAAATTTTTAATGAGTTTTAGAATTTGAACAGGAAATCTGTTTTCCAGGTTTTACAAATTGATGTAAAAAGAAAAATGTAAAACAAAATCTGAAATAAGTTTGAGTCCAGAATTTAATTTTTATTCAATAAGTTTCAAATTTTAGATCTTTGAATTAAATTTGAAATGTCTTAATTCCAAGTTTGGCTTTAAACTTAAAACAGAAACTGTTTTTCTGTTCTGAAAATTTAAAAGAAGAGTTTAAACTTAAAGATGAAGTTCAATCTGAAAATGTTTAAAACTGAAACTTAAGTATGAAATCAAATATTTAAATCTTGGATTTTTAATCATTTTTGAATTCAAACTTAAGTGGTTAAACTAAACAGGAAACTGTTTTATGTTTTAAAATTGAAAAGTAAATTTTTAAATGGCAACTAAAATTTAAATAAGTTTAAATCTAGAAAATTGAACTTTTGAGTTACTGAATCTGAGATGAATTTAAAACTGGAATTTAAATTTAGATTTTAAACTTTACAATATTAAGGAACCTTGGTTTTGAGTTTGAACTATAAGTTTAAAATTTATGAAATAAGGTTTAAATAAGTTTAAATTCAGTTTTGAAAATCTGAAATTTGACTTTAAGTCAGTTTTTAAAATTTAAATAAGTTTTTAAATTTAAATTTGATTTAACTATTTAAAAAATTTAAATAAATTTGAATTTGAAAATGAAAATGAAGATGTAAGTAAAGTTTTAAATCTTTAAGTTTGAATCTAAAATAAAATTTTAAATTGTAATTCAGTTTGAGAATAAAGTGTTTAAAATACTTTTGTATTAAGAAGAATGTTTCTTAATTTAGAATTCAAGAAATTGGTTTCATTTAAATTATTAAATTAATTTAAATGGAATATTAATTATTTAATTAATGAATAATGTGGATGATTAATTAAGTAATTAATAATTTTAAGTTAGATAATTAAGATTTGAGATTAATTAATTAAGGTTAATTAATCTATAATTAGAGATGATTAATTAAATTTTAATTTATGATTAAGATTTATTTAATCAAATAATTAATGACAATTAAGATTTTAATTAACACTTAATTAATCAATAATTAGAGATTAATTAAATGATAATTAAAGATTAATTAATTGATAATTAATAATGATTAATTGAAGTTAATTCTTAATTGTGTAATTAAGAAATGTGAATGAAGGTCATTAACTTAAGATTATTTAACAATTAATTAATGTGATTAAATTTTGATAATTAACTAAATTAATTAATTAATAATAATCAATTATTTAAGTTTAATTACTTAATGAAAGTAATTAATGAATTAATTACTTGGTGTAATTAATTTAATTAATGTGATTAGTTTAGATTAATTAAGTTTATTTAATTTAAACATTTATGGATTATTGATAATTACTTATGTAATTAATGAATTTGTAATTACTTAAGGAAGTAATTAAATAATAATTACTGAATGTAATCAAGATATTTATTATAGAAGCAATTTAAATTTAAATTACTTTAGAATTAATCGAGGATCAATTGGAGATAATTAATTAAGGGTAATTAATTATGGGATGAGTAATTAAGGTAGTTAATTACTGATTATTAATCATGGGTGATTAATATATATGTTTTTAAATTGTAGATTATTTACTTATGTAATTAATTTATATTTAGAGATTGATTAATTGTAGTTAGAAATCATTAATTAATTAATTAATGATGTAATTTGGAATTGATTAATTAAGGTATAATTAATATTAAATGCTAATTACTTATTGTAATTAGAAATAGTTAATCAATAAGGATTAATTGAAATGAATATTGAGATGATGTTTTATAAATTGATTTATAATCAATTGAAGATTAAGTTAAGCAGGATTTTTATGATAAAGTAATTAATTTAATTCATTTTAAATTAATTAGAGTTTAAGTAATTAATTTAATTCATTTTAAATTAATTATAAATGGTGTGATCATTAGATCATTGCATATGATTGATGAATGGTATTGATTGTCTGGTATGGTTTGTAATCTCAGTTTGAGATGGGAGATGTATGTGATATGGATGTGTTGATTGCTTTTGGATGTTAGTATGAATTATCTGATTATGATATGAATTATCTATTGATAATGATAATGTTAATTATCTGTTAATTTATGAATTATCTATCTGTGTATATGTAGATAATTAAATTAAAATTGTTTTAAACTTAAAACAACTTGGACCTTAAAAGACACGCTTTGGATTTCGATGAGACCGGGATCGGGTTTTCCATATTTGGGATCCGAAAACCACATCGATTCCAAATAACGTTAGGTTGTTAATCCAAGTGGAGCGAGTGAAGACTCGAGGTGTAAGGGCTATACGTCAGTATAACTCTGTGGGTGATTCCGTAATGAGTTGACGGAATAGTACTTATAGATTCGAGATGAAGATTCAGAGTGCAAGGGTTATTGTCGTTAACTCTGAGGGTGATTCCAAAATGAGTGTAACGAGATAATGCCTTCGGTTTCGTTCGAACCCGGAATGAACTTGTATGGATTGAATGCTTTCAGAACATCGTCAGGCGGACGATGAGCATTCTATGTGATATGTCCTATGAAGGTAATCGTAGCCTCAAGCCTCATCAACCGGGAATGGCTAAAACAGGGGAGGTGCAGCAAAGCTTCGTGGGTAGCCCCCACTTGAGAGCAAGATTTATCCCTGTCTAGAGGTCCCTTTATATTTCGGCTTAGTGGTGCGGTTGCTGATCACAACTGCGGGGTTGTCTTGTTTGGAACTGTTCAGTAAGGAACGGGTCCGGCTTTGTGTTGCAGGGGATGAAGGGAGTAATCCTCGGTACGGTGATCTAGACCACGTACTGTGACGGGCGGTACCCCAGTAGCCCAGCCATTGATGGAATCCAAAATCCAATTAGTGCTAACGGTTTTGATTGTATTACCCACTTTTGTGGCTAGTAGCTGGAATTTAATAGATTTAACAATTTCGGCTATTTCTTATTTACTTGAAAACCCTAGACACTATTATAATATCATCGGATTTCCTATCAAATGTTTTGGTTAGCGTAAGGTAAAAACTTTTCCATGTTTATGTGTGGGAAGTCTTACGTGATACCTTTTCTTTTTAAAGGTTTTTCAAAGTTAAGCAACTTTAACCTATTACTCACACCAGACCCATGTCTGACCCGGAGTTATTTCTGTTTTTCTATAACTCTTGGGTACTCAAATTTTTACGAGTAGCCAAGAGAATTTAGGTTAGGATTCAGGATAGCTTTGACGTATTGTGAAGGAGCAAATGGAGCAGGAGGCTTATGCGAATAGTTATATAGTTTACCGCTGTGTTGGTATCTCTGAGTTGTGTATGTATTGAGTTGTAATAACTAGACAGGTGTTTATAACTGTCTAGTATGTGTTGTATATGTCTGTGGACTCTGATATTTGATGTATACTATGTAATACTTATATTATTAATATAATTTATTCGTTCCGCTGTTGAGATTGTTGTGTTGTTTCTTCTTTCTCTTCTTTCTTTTCTCTTTTCTATCCCTTTCTTTCTTCAAGATGATGCGATTTTCCGGGAGTGGAAAGTCGGGTCGTCACACCGAGCCCGCTACCACAAGCGTCGGTGTAGACAACAAGATCATGATTTCCCTTGGGAACCACTAGAATAAGAGCATGAGTGAGAAGTTCCTTCAATCGCTGAAAATAAGCTTCACACTAGTCTGACCAGACATAAGGAACGCCCTTACGAGTCAGGCTCGTAAGCAGAAGAACAACACGTGAGAAATCCTTTATGAACCGACTGCAATAACCCGCCAATCCTAGGAAGCCGCGAATCTCGTGCACGTTCTCAGGCCGCGTCCAGTTCTGAACGGCTTCGATCTTGGCGGGATCGACAGATATGCCTTCAGAAGATACTACATGGCCTAAGAACTTGACCTTGCTCTCCCAAAAGTGGCACTTGGAGAACTTGGCCTTAAGTTGATGCTGACGAAGTGTATCCAAGACAATCCTCGGGTGCTGGATATGCTCTGTCTCGGATCTAGAATATATCAGAATGTCGTCAATGAATACAAGAATAAACTTATTGAGATATTCCCGGAATACTCGACTCATGAGATCGACAAAGAATGCAGGGGCGTTCGTCAAACCGAATGGCATGACTAACCACTCAAATGAACCATAGCTAGTGCGGAAAGCTGTAGGTGGTACACTATCATCCGCAACTCGGAGCTGATGAAATCCTGTGGCAAGGTCAAGCTGAGAAAAGACCTTTTCACCACTTAACTGATCAAATATATCGTCTATCCGAGGCAATGGATAACGATTCTTGATGATCACCTCATTAAGCTTGCGATAATTAATGCAAAGCCTAAGAGAACCATCAAACTTCTTCACGAAGACCACCACGGCACCCCACGACGAAGAACCGGACTGAATAAAATGCTTTGCTTCGAGTTCTACTAATTGCTTCTTGAGTCCACATTCTCCTTTGCAGACATCCTCGTGGAAGGACGACTAACTAGATGAGAACCGGGAATGAGATCAATACGAAACTCAATAGCCCGCTTAGGCGGTAAACTCGAAACTGGCCCAAAAATATCGGGGTAATCCCTAACAATAGGAATACGAGATATATCACAATCATCATCTCGTGAATCAAGAGCACATAGAGAAGCTTCGGAGATATCTACATCCCGAAGAACAAGAGCTAACTGAGCGAAAGAGTCAGGGTGACTAAGAAATAGTACACGCTCAGAACAAATGATCTTAGCATCGTATCGAATGAGCCAATCCATCCCCAATATCATGTCGAAACCCAAATAAGCCATAACGTGCAGATTCGCATGGAAAGAAAAGCCACGAAGATCAATATCAACATTCTTACAAAGCAGGCTAAGGGTCGTGGATCCGCCAATGGGATTCACAATCCTTAGAGAAGAAACCAAACCAGAAACATTCAAAGACATAATATCAACAAGTTCCTTTGATACGAATGACTGAGAAGCACCCGTATCAAAGAGAACTCTAATAGACTGATCATGAAATAAAATAGAACCTATGAGAATGGAAGGATGTGTACCTCGAGCCTGAGATGAAGATGCAGGAGCCTTGGCAGCATTAAGCTTGCCAAACCTAGGAGGTGCAGTAGGACAAGCGAAAATAAGATGACCCTCCTTCTTACAATAGCGACAAATAAGAGGTTTGGCACACTCTCTAACCATATGGTCGGTAGATTCACAGTTGAAACACTTCCGAATGGAAGGTGTTCCACTAGGCTGAGACTGAGGCTGAGAACCAGAACTAGAACTGATGAACTTCTTCTTCTTCTTCTGGAAAGAGGACGAATTAGGCTTGTGGAAAAACCTCTTCTTGTTGGGGTGCTTGGACACATCAACATCATCATCACTATCCTTCTCCCTCTCGACTGCTTCAAGGTGAAGCATCGAATCTACAAGCTCTTCGAATGAAAGCTTGAGTTGAAGCATCAGTTGCTTCTTGAGGTACTTCTTCAGACCCTCAACAAATTTGAGATTCTTCTTATGTGGTGTGCTAATGAACTCAAGGCCGTACTTGGACAGGGTCTCGAAAGAAGAAACATAATCTGAAACAGTGGATTTCCCTTGCTTAAGATCAATAAAGCGGCGAGCAAGAGAGATCTTCTCAGATCCTGGAACAAATTTGAGCTCAAAACGCTCACGAAACTGAGCCCAAGTGAGAGTGGTCTCATCGACCTTGGAATTGAGAAGCTCATACCAATCAAAAGCACGGTTCTGAAGCATACCGGAAGCTACAAGAACTATGTCATGATCAGGAAGAGTCATGCGAGAAAAGATTCGCTCGCATACACGGATCCATGCCTGGACCTCAAGAACAGACTGGGAGCCATTGAACCGCTTGCCCCCGAGATGTGAGAAATCACTACAAAGGCGCGCAAAGGCATACTTGCATGGTGCATCAGAAACTAGAGTAGGAGGCTGAGAGTTTCGAACAAGCTCCATAATCTGATCGGTAGTTATAAAAAAGCCTCCCGGATGTGGGTCATCGGATTGCCCAGCATCCGCAGAACGACGGATCCTACCTCTTCCAGACATACTGAAAGTTAAGATAAGATACAAGTTAAGCACGATTTAAAGATAGATAATTCATAGTAGAATACTACATAATATAAATGTATTCCTAAACATATTCCTAACTTATCTATTCAATGTCATGAGGAAAGAGCTTTGTAATATTTGAATCATACTAGGTTGTATTGTACTAAGTGTTAATGTTCTGTTTTTATTATACTTAGTTCTGAACCCTGCTCTGATACCAAACTGTAACGCCTCACTCCGAGAGCCTCATTAATAAAGAGTATTATATGGATAATACCTTCTGCTAATGCGGACAATAGAGTATAATGGAAGCGACCACGTGTAATCTTACTTTCACTATCTACTGAACACGTCGAAAAGTGGAATCTATTTTTTTTGTTCATCTCATGTGGTTCGGCATATTCAATAAATACTTAAAGCAAAACTACAATGGCTAAAAGATCTATCAGAACAAAGCATAATAGCAAGATGAACATCATCACAGAACAACATCAGATAATAGGCAAATAGTCTCAGCACAATACAACATCAAGTACAGTTCCAAATATAAAAGTGGGTACAAAGCCACTACTCACACATCCGTGAGTCAAAACAATATACAAAAGATAGTCATAATATCAGAGTATCATAAAGGATGGATAACAAGTAAAACTATCTATAGTATAGAGGATATATCCAAAGCGGAAGCACCGAAGCAAGCTAAGTCCAAAGCGACCTAACCTAAAACAACTCGGTCTGACCCGAGCATAAAATACTCGGGTCAGGCTAGCTAAACAAATCGGTTAGATAAACTGAACAATAATCAAGATAATGAGCCAACATAAAACATAATAATCTCAAAAAGAGAAACATATATCATGGTAATAAAGACCAAAATCTCTCACATAGAGAAGAAATAAACATCTAAGTCGAGACGCATAACAAGCCTCATATCATCGGCATAACAAGTGCCAGTGTAGGCATAAAACAAGTTCCACAAGGTAGTCGCGCTTATATCGTGTGGTTGCATAAAACCATTGTCGAATGGCGCTACGTGAGGGAATATAAATCACACAGGAAAACATTAGCGCGCTAGTACTGTACTCAATCACACAGAAAATATACCCCGGTGACACACCCATCACTTTAGCTAAGGGGTAACACCTAAAGGAGACAATCCGTGGACGCTATCCAGAAAATGGTGAGCCAGAAGAAGACAGTCCGAAGACACTATCCCAAAGGCAATAAACCCAAGGGAGACAGTCCGAAGACACTATCCCAAAGGTATCACTCAGGAAACACGCCGTAGTGGTAAAGGCTCGTAGGCCCAGTACTCGTTTACCACTAACGATAGGAATGTGTCACGAACTCTTAGCAAGGAACCCATAAAGTAATGACGTGAGTCCCATACCCCAACGTTCGCACTAAATGGTTTACTAACCAATCATAAGCTTCCACACTCAAAGCAGTAACAAGTTCACCACATGTCATCGGTAAACTAGGCCAAAAGGCCAAAACGATCAATCAAATAGGTCGGGGATTGATCGGAAAGATAAACGCATGGATTCGTGGTCCGTGTTTTACCTAACCATTTAATCATCTTTCCACTTCGCTCAAAGTGAAGAACAGTGTATATTTTACTTAGAAAATAGTTGGAGAAAGCGGATTTTTAATCGTTTGAAAACCTCTTTAGAAATAGCCTTTGAAATTCTCCTATTATGGAGAAATTAATTTAATATTTAAAATAATAACAAATAATAGTTTCAAAAGCTAATTTTATGGAAAATCACTTTAAAATAATTTATAAAATCCGCGCATGAAATCTAGATACAAATCTCAAAGAAATCAGAAAATCTCATAAAAATAGTCGAAATTATACTATGTATAAAATCACTGAAAACATGTCGAAGTCACTAGTTCGACGGCTTATTTGAACATGCAAACAGAGTCCTAATTGCATGACAATTGGTAGGCATGTAGACCAACATCCCTTCTCCAAACTGCAAAAAGAATCGGGCAATTCCGACTTGAAACGAAGAAACTGCGTTCTCAAAGTCGGACAAAAATCATAAAACTCCACTGTGTCAAAATAGTGCAAAGATCCAAATTCGACGACATGGTCGAAGGGTCATATGAACCCAGATCTTGATGAAAATTTGCAAGGGCATATTACAGTACTCCTAATTTGATATGCAACAAGAATCGTTCAGTTCTGACTTGTGGCAACGTCTCAAAGTTGGTCCGACGATAACTGAAAATGATCGCTGTTGTAAAACAGTTTCTGGGTGCTACTTCGGCAATAAATACGAAGTATCTACTGCATCCAAATCTAAACCAAAATTTGCAGGGTTGACGATCTCGACCTTATATTTCCAATGAGACTAAGAATGGGAGATTGCAACATCGGACGAGCCCGGGATGGCGTCGCAAAGTCGAGATTCTGCGCTGAAAACAACGGGAGAAAAGAGACCAAGGCCTGTAGCTATGCACTAACAGGCCAGAGATGAAAAACCATAATTTTGGCATAGTAAACTTCAAATTCTAGCAAAATGAATAAAATAAAAGTTATAGCTTAATTTCTAAGCTTTCTGGAATGACTAAGATCGTCAAATTCCGATCAGGGATGAAAATTCTATGACTAAAACAATTCTCAAATCTAAATTCAATATCACTGTCGTTTTGCCCTCGGGATAGTAGTAAGAATGCACAGTTTTGACCAAATTAACTTCGAATTTCATGAAAATCAAAACATGAAACTTTTAGCCCTATATGTAAGCTTTCCAGAACATCCAAATTTATAAGATTTGGATAATAAACGAGTAACTTATGGCCAAAACAATTTCAGGTTTCTATTTTGTCAACCCTGTAGTTTGTTGTCAGGTCAACAACAAACAAACATGATTTCGACCGTTCAGACATCAAAATTATGCAAAGCTCAAAACATAGAAGTTATATATTACAAAATAAGCTTTCGAGATCATCAAGAAAATCTTAATTCTGATTTAAGATGAACGAGATATGCCTAATTTACTAACAGCAATATACTAATTTTAATTTCAGCTAGCATTTATTACCTCTTTCCCAAGCAATGAGAAGAAGATCAAAGAGCTTCTACAATCAAAATGCACAAAAAAAAGAGGATTACAAAATAATTTCAGAAATTAAACAATGGATTGGATATGAGTTTTGTGATTGTTATTACCTTCCAATGATTAGATTAAAACCCCTTTGACTTTGATGAAGATTAATGAAGCTTTTTGGAGGCCATTATTTAGTGTTTTGCTCTAGGGTTTAAGGGTTCATGGAATGAGATGTTGGCTGAAACAAATGGGTAGAAGATGGTTTATAGGCTAATGGAAGTGGATTAGTGGGCCTAATACCCATTAGGACTTGGAATATGTTCTATATCTCAAGTTAGCTAATTTCTCAAAGTACAAACTACACATTATTTACCCATAAAATTTTGAAATATGTTACCAAAATAATTTAGCTATAGTTATAAAATTTTACATCACAATATTTTCCAACTTACAATTTAACCCCTAATTATTCCAAAACACCTTTTAGTCAAAATTGCCCAAAAATCACCGTTTTGCAATTAAATTGTAAATTAAATACCCAATCCAAATATTGCACTATTTTACACATATAAAATTTTGCAATATTATAAATTTCCATTTACCCTAATTAGTTTCCATTAAATTCTCCATTTTACACTTAAGCCCAAAATATTAATTTATTCAAAATAACTAACTTTTGAACAAATTAGCCACATACAAAAATTCATTAATAGCTCCAATTAAATTTAAATCCCAATTTTAATTTATTATTTGGTAATTGCAATCACGGGTTGTTACAGCGGTGCATAGGGTCTCATCCGCCATATAATGCAGGAAATCAATCACTCCAATATATATACACATATACACACACAATATACAATATCATATCAATTCAAGCAATCAATCAATATTTTAAATTTTAACTATTTAAAATAATCGTATCAGATGTGAGTGAGAAGATCTCACCTTTAATTTTATCATTATCAACCCATTCCCATTCCGGCTTGATTTTCTTTACAATTTCGACCTTGTATGAACATTATACAGTTGATTAATATTTTGAACAATTGGAAAATCAATTACCATTTATTTATTTAATTTTGAACTAATCAATTACCATATTAATAAATTTACTTAACTAATAATTTTATTTTAAACCAATAATTTTCCTCTTAAAAATCTTTTAGTGGCTAAATAAATTAAATAAGTGTGTTATTAAAATTAATCATTAAAATACATTATTTAAAAAAACTAGTAGATTTAAAAATGTGTATATCTATTTTCTTTTGAAACTACATACTTATAAAAAAACTCTATAAAGGTTTAAAAATCTACGTTATATAAACTTTACAACACTTATAAAATTCTTACACATATATATTTAAATATCTTTCCTATACAAAATTTTCCATTTATGTATATATTTTTAAATGAAAAATAGATATGTGTATATATACTTGTATTCTACTTTTTTAAACAATATATATACATATACAAATGTACATAGTATATTTGTATTTATATTTTATTTTCTGTAAATAAACAAATGGTAATTTTTTTCTTTTCACTTTAAAAATTATATTTTCTACATGCATATAAAATTGAAAACTGCATACATATTATATATATATTTATAATAACAACAACAGTGTATTTTACTATATATATATACATATACACATATAAACTCTTAAATCACTGTTTTATAATTATTATTCTTTCTGCTAACTAACTTCGATTAGGTTAAAAAAGAAAAACTTAGGCTAAAAAAAGAATTACCAGAAAACCCCTCAGTCTTCAACGTTGCTAGAGAAATCGTGCCTCCACACACGACACTAGTAGCCACCCCGAACCCCAGGTGTCGCCCTTTACATTTGGTCCTCTCGGCCACGTCGCGGCCAACCACGACATCGCTGCTTCCCTCGTAAGTGCACGCGTGAGCCTCTTCTGACTGCAACTTCGTCCTCGACATCGACCGACCCTCCAACCCATCGCCGCACCGATGACGCTGAACCCCCAATCGCGACATCTCCCTCCTCAAACCCGCTATGCTTGCAGTGATTCGAAATCACTCCCAATCTCCCCCGAGCGGTGCGATGCATTTCGTTTCACTCTCGAATTCATCAGCGAATCTGAACTCTATCTGCTCTCTATTTTTTTCCTTTTTTTTATTGCAGAATCAATTTCAAAAGAAAAAAAGAATTGGGAGACGTGCTTGAATATGAAAGGGGAATCGAGTGAAGTAAATCTGGGGATTTGAATTTAAAGCTCGGCCATTAATAATTTTTAAGAAACGATATTTAGTTTCGTTTTTCGTATGATTTTTCTTAACGAAGATTAATTTTAATATTTTTTTCTTCTTTTTTCTATCATTTGCGTTCGATTATATTTTTTCAAAGAATACGCGTGTCCTTTTTGAAGACGCGTGCCATTTTAAAGAGGAAATGTGTTTAATATTAAACCCCTATTCCGAACGCAATGGAAAAGGTTTCGAATCCAAATTCGATCGTATGGAGAAGATAGCTTTTCTGAACCGAGCTATAATATTAAATTTTTCGATATAAATTCAGCGCATTTATCTAACGTATGATCACATGACAACTCCGAATGCTACGGAAGTTGAAATTTTATAATAAAACAATTGCGGATCCAATGGAACTAGTTTCGTCGAATTCCGAGACTGTGCCCCAGAAGGCTATTTTTAATTATCGATTTAAATTATATAAATTCAAAACTGAACAAATCACTTTCAAATTCAAATTTAAATCTTCTATTATTTCCAGAATTATAAATATAAAATTTTCAAGCCTTTGAAATATTTTTAATCAGCTTAAAAAAAATTCAGATTCAAAAATTTACCCAATTTTCAATAATTAAATTCAATAATTTAATTGCCAAATAAATAGTGATATTTGAAATTCAGGTTAAAATAACTTTCAAATATTTAAAAATGAATTAAATATTTTAATTTCAAATGCTAAAATTTTTCGGATCGTCACACTTTCTTTTTTAAATTACTCGTTTAAAACAGTTCCCATTCTGCCCTAAACTTATTTGTCGAGGATGTTGTGGAGTTTGAAGCAGTGGTTGATGTGGATGATGTTGAACTTGTCTGTGCAAGCAATGAATTGAACATTTCCCATTCTATTATCATTACAGTTCTAGATTCTTGATTCTGCACTTGTTCCCTTTTCTCATTCTGCACTTGTTCCCTTTTCTCATTCTTATTGTTTTGTTGTTGTAAAGAGACAGGTGTAGTAATCTTCTCATTCTTGATGTTGAGTATATTAAGCATTTCCACTAACTTCTGCACTCTACTTACCTAAATGAAGTATATATATCTATAGTTAGAATACTTTCACCCATGCATAACACTTTCACCTATACGCACGCATGCTTTTAATATTGAACGACTTGGCACTCACGTACATAGATTCAGAGTCATATGTGTGTGTGTGTGTGTGTGTGTGTATTTGTTCAAAATTATATTAAATTCTTAAGCATGGGCATTTTTAAATATATGTAGCCTAATTTTTGACAGTTCATGCTCTATCATATAAGCACTCGTATATCATTTATATTCATCACACCTGATACAAACATGCACACACATGAATTATGTATTAAACTAACAAATTCAAGGAATGGAAACAAAACTAAACCCTTGAAAAATCGATCTTTGATTTTTTTTTTTAGTTATTGTTTGTTAACCAAAATTAACCTAACAATATAATAATTATTTACATAAGGCAGCATCTAGTCAAAATTAGGTCTTATTGAATTAGAAAACAACGAACATTTAGTAAAAATCATTTACCTACCTCTAGTTCACTCAACACCCAATTTATATGCCACAACCTTCACGCCCCTCTGGCAATATCCAATTTTGACCGACTGCGCAATAACCGAGCCATCTAGTTTCAAAAAATAACAGTAGATATAGTTAAACAACGAATGAAGTAACTAAATATGGAATGAAATTTTTAGCATGCACTCACCTTTCATCAGCTCTTCCATTAACTCTTGCATTCACTCAACTATAATTTGGCCATTTAGCGCCTATGTTCCCATTCTGTAGGCTGAGATTCACACTTTTTCACCCTTGATCCATCATTATCTCTGTAGTAGAGATGTTATGATCTAACAGCCCATGACTATACAAATGTTGATGCCATCTCAGCCAACATGAAGGGATATGAAATTTGAACACACTCATCAAGGGAGATCCATATAAGAGGTAGAAAATGAGGAAAAGGGCATACAGCTGGCAGTTTTACCATTTTGCGAACAAGATCCAGGGAATTGATTGAAACTATCTAGACTTGACATGATTTTTAACTAATTTATTGTAATAAAAATGTATAACATATGAATCAAATGAGTGAATGGTTAGGTGCACCAAATGTTATCTTACATTAGAATATTTGAGCAGGCTTATAACTAAGAGGCTAACGAGAAAGAAGTCGACTCTTTTAAACCTTGCTATTTGATAATTAATGGATACATGGATATAATTTAAAAAATAAATAACAACAACCATGAATTTATGCTTTAAAGAGACGTAGTTATTTATATTGTAGAAGATTGAATGATAAACTAACAAAATCCGACCTCAAAAGTCAAAATAGCAAAACAAACATATGCTAAGTGATAGAATATGCTAAGTGCATCCTTAGAGTATAAGTCATCATTTCATGTCTTATATGTTACTGTAGAATTAAATTACTGCACTGTGGTATACATGATTGGAATGTAAGATAGCACATGGGCCGTTAAAGGAGACTGTAAATAATTTAACTATAAAATTCGTCACCATAGTAAACAAATACACCTACTGTGAACAAATAAAACCCAAGAAGAAAAATTAAATCATCTACACAAAGATGAATTGCTTCGGTTGGCTTCATGCTATGTTTTACTCAGATCTAAAAATGATCTAATCCGAACTATGATCTAATCCGAACTGACACGACGATGCACAAAAAATTAACTGTAAAATAATTTACACCAAGCTTAAATAAGAATAAACAATTTGACAGTAAGGCTATCATCCGACTCAAATGTTGCAACCAACACAGACTATCATTACTAAAATAAAATAATGCAGAAAATCAAGCTCAAAATATAAAAATAAATAAAGAGAAATAATAATGGTTCACTGTAAGACAATAAAAATATAAATTTAGAGCATAAATAACTGATGTGTTGAAATCAAGCAATCATTACTGATGCAAAAAAAAAATAAAACAATTGAACAAAGGGATCATTCAATTTTCATTAGCAACTCATTAGACAGTCATGATAGCTGGTTGGTTTTATCGAAATAGTCATAATCTAAATCAGTAGATATTGTCTAAAGATATTTAAAATTAAAAAAAAATTGAAATAATCATTGGAATATTTAAATAATTTAATAACCAATGAGAATAAGCTAACAAAACTTTTATGCCTTATCTAAGAGTTCAAAATAAGTAGCCAGATAGTTTTTAAAACAATACATGTATTCTTTTTTCTTGTATATAATGCTTATCCTGGCACACGATTCACATGAACATTTCTATAATTGCCTACTAATGGCAAACATATATCCGGAGGCAAATTAAGTTCAATTCTATTGGTAGAGCGTGTTCGAGAGCAGGGTGAGAGTGAGCAAGTTTCAGTTGAGAATTCTTTCTCACAAAACCTATGATAATCAAAATCAGTGATCTACATATTTAATGTTTGATTTAATTAAATCATAGTGCATCCTGCCTTGATAGAAATTTAAGCATATTGAGTGAATTATCGCTCAAACCTGATTAAAGAAAATGCATCAATTCAAGGCTTTTCACAGCATTCATTTTCTTGGGTTCATATTCTATTTCTATCATTTTGTTTTATTTTATTTTGGCCTTTATTTCACTGTCCAATGCGAGTTCTTTCCTTACGCGAGCTTCCATTTCGAGTGAATATTTAGCCATGCATATTTAGTGTTTGTGAGTTTGGTGTGTTTTGAGTATCTACTAGTTTATTCTACGTCCAATTAGAGTGTTGGGGTGTGAGTAAGCATACATGAGAGCAAATGTGTATATGACATTACATGAAAGTGTCGTGTGTATAATCACGTGTTAGTGGGTGCACAATATGAGTGGAGTACTGAATGAATATGTAGGTGATCAAGTGCGTGCGCAACTATTTGTGTGTTGTTCATATATATACATACATGCATATATATATATATATACACACACACACACACACGCCAATAAAGGGTGGGTTGGCGTTTAAAGAAACCTTAGTGGCATCTTGTAAAATTTCTACCTAATGGTGCACTAAGTAAATTAAAAGCCGAGAATTAGGAACTCTAAAATGCATGTTTGGAAGCCTTCAAATTTTTGACTGTTAATTTTATTTCTTTACTAAGCTCTGTATAAATCCATCCAATCTCTTTTTAAATCCATATCTAAGTAATATAAGTCCCCCTGCTCTTCAATTTGTTGTTTAACTATTTGTCTGTACGTTTCACAAAATTTTAAAAATGTTCTATCTGTTATCGATTTTTAACTTCTTTAGAATTAGTTAATACCTTATTCCTATTTATGCTATAAACAGTATGGTATAAGTCTAATTCTAGATCATCTGTTAATTCTATTACTTCACTTTTATATTTATTTTTAAAGATATTTACTTTTTCATATTGGTGTTTTTCAGATAAGTTCAGTCCTTTCATTATAGATTATTTTAGCTATAAATTTTTCTTCTAAATGTTGTTCTCATATTTTCATATCTGTTTCTAGAAAAGGGAAGTAGATTTTATGAATTTTTTTGATATGTAAATAAAAAAGGTTGTTCTTTTTATGAGAAGGATAAGCATAAGTCTTTGTAGTACTCGAAAAAGTTGGTTTCAAGCATGGTTCCTGTTTATCTTCTTCCTTTTTACTATTCCTAGTACACAGTCATATTGCGGTTATTATTTTGATGATCTAAGATTATTGAATCCCCATATTTCCGTCCTATTCTACTATCCCCAACACGGCCATACGCCTAAACACAGGTACTTCTTAACGGACTTACATCTTTTGGACAACATAATCTTAAATAGTTAAATAACCAGAAACAACATCTTATGTACACAAATAAATCATAAGAGAGGATGGTTACATACCTGAAAGCTACTTTTTCTTTCTTATAAGACTTATACCTAGGAAGGTTAGTTGTAGAACATCAGAAGAAACCGCCATTAAAAGAAAAAATTAAAAAGAGAAAGCTTTTCACAATATTGCTTACAATACAACTCAGGTTTTTCTATATATCTTACACCATATACTCACTCATACTTGTAGGCAGAATGGAACCTGCTAGATACACGCTGTTACAAATGTCAATAAAGAAAGGCGCATTATAGAAGATAATGGCCAGCACATCTCATAGTTTTACATAAAGAAAGACGCACAAAAAAAGCTAGCATATTATGAGGTAGATAAGAATAAATGCTTTTTGTCACATCATCTAGAATAAGTGGATGCTTTTCATCATGTCTTATTGGAATAAGAGGATGCTTTCACATATCGATAGTGCTTTGCACAGATATCATGTTGTCATCTTTTGATTTGTTGATTCTTTTGAAATTAGTTATCATATTTGGCTTGGGGTGAAAGACATCAAATATTCGAAAACGAGGACCAAACTCTTCAATGGTTCTACCAGTATATACCTTCATAATTGTGATTCTGAATATAACATAAGTTCTTTGTCTTCCTTATCCTTCCATACTTGGTTTGAACCAAGAACATATGGTCTATATCGTTCATAATTTTGTTCTGCTGTTGAAGTGGTAGAACAACTATATGGCACAAAGTTTTTATTCCACAAGGAATAATATAAATCGAAATTACATGCTTTTACTTTGACTAAGTGGCTGGCTGGGTCAAAGGTCATTTTTCCAAAATGTGGTGGAATGGTTTTCATTTCTAAGCATATTTCGGTATCACGTAATTCAGAATAATAGTTTGCTATGTTCCCCAATGGCTCGGGAAGTTCAGCATGGTCCATCCTTCTATGTAGATTTGCTTAACAAATCCATAATTTATTAAGGCAAAAGGGTCATAAGTCGATCTTTCATGAACTAAGTACTTATAAAGGGATAGTTTCTGACTTATCTGAGGAATAGAGGCTAAAATAGTGCATCTGCATTCACTCATGAATTCCGAACAGTCTTTATATTGATTTGTGCGTGGGATATTTCTATTTCTGATGATTTCCCAATTTATTTATAGTCCATCGATCTTCTTTTATGATATGCTTGAAAGGAAAGTGTACATCTTCTTATATTCAGCTGTAGTTAGATCAAGAGGAAGTTGGAGGAAGTAGAGTTCCCTGTTTAGTTGGTTCGGGAATGTTGGGTTATATGTTTCTGGTCTGATAATATTTTGAGGGGGTGGAACAAGAGTTCCTAAGTTTATCATTCTCCTTGGAGTTTCTTTTGTAGAATTGGCATATGAAGGTTTTAATCTTATGTCCGGGTTTGTTCCTATTGCTTCTTTTATAAGCTTGCCCTGAGAAATATTTTGCAAACTCTTAAATGTATCAAAAATTATGTAATCATCTCCTAATTTCTTAAGTATAGCTATTTTTGCAGCTTCCATATTGTAATATCCTTTAAATAAAGGCATAACATATTTAGGATTCTTTTCTATGTAGTGTATTTTCACTGATATTTCTTCCCATGATGCATATATTCCTACATCAGGACCGTTAAACAAGCAGCAAAGGGTAAAGGCCTTCTTACCTTTATTTAGTGTAGTGAATTATTTTACTAAGGTATATAATATGCTTAGTTTTTTCTTGCTATTTTGGATAGTAGTTGGTAAATTCCAAATGTTATCCAAAATATTTTGTATGTTATCCAAAATATTTTGTAGCTCATCTATAAGTAGAGCTTGTGTTACAAATTTGTTAGCTAGACCGTATGTCTTTAAAAGTTTGTTATTTGGATTTTTCTCCGTGTTTATATCTGTATGTGTTTCCTGAAAAAGATGAATAAGTATTCTATGTTATATTGGATATGTGAAGCATATGTTTATCAGTATGTAAAGTAAGTGGTATGCCGACAATATTTTCCTTTCTAGAAGTATTCTAGAGAGAATGTCTGGGATTATATCTGTTTTTCCTTTCATGTGTTCCCAAAAAATTTTAGTTCCACAATTAAGGATTTTGTGTCTGAATTTTACCCATCTATTATTTGTCGTGCCTCTTTCTTTTTTATTATCTGCATATTTACTATGCTTCACAGTCAGTTCTGATAGCAATTTATTTTTGAGATATGTGACGACCTGGATTTTCGCGTTCGAAAATCGACATCCATACTTTACTCGTATTCGAATGTCGCAGATTCAACCGTAAAAATCCGATTCGCCAGAGCTTATAACACATTAAATATAACAACACAGCGGATGAAAATAAATAATATATCATATATTTCCAATGAATACGATATCCAAATATGATACAACACTGCCCAACATATATTAGAGACAAATACAATGCTATAGTGGAATAAATAACTTGAACTTGAACCACCAATTGAGAACTCCAATATCTGCAACTCCATTTCCAATCCAGAGCAGTTATATCCAAGCCACAAGCTTAAACCACCGTCATCACGTTGCATTAAGCAATGTCAGTCATCGATGCGATCGCCAAACTCTAATGACTTCTAAGATATTGAATCTATATCCACTAGCTAATTATCTGAAAATCTAACTCTAGGCTGCCCGTGTGGAAGATTGTGGGCACCTAGAGTTTAGAAAGTGTAACGACCCAGAATTTCAGTCATTTGAAATTCATATATTTAATTAATTTTAAATATTTAAAAGTTAAGTTTATAAGCTGAATAAATAATATTTCGAATATAGTGATTTAATTGGATAATTAAATTGTTAATTTAATATTGGAAATTTCAGAAAAAATAGGAAATTGGGTTTACTGTGAATGAAAATGATTTATAAAGTTGAATTAAATTATATTTGAATTAGGATGATGTTAGAGAACTTTTAAAATCGAATTAAAAGTTAAATTCTAGAAATTGAATATTTTAATATTTAATTGATGAGTGAAAATAGTCAATTTTCAAACAGTCTTGGATTTCGACGAAACCAGTTTCATTGGATCCGTAATGTTAAATTTTTGTAAGATTTCAAATTTTGTGTCAATCAGATTTACGGTTTGTCCGAGGTAAGCTAAAACGCGTAGAAATCTGTTTAAGTGAATTTTAAATTTAAATAGTCGATTTGAAAACCTATCTTTCAAATATGATCGAATTGGCCCTCGATATATATTCCATTGCGTTCAGAATATGGGTAAAATATTATATATAAACGCCAGGCAGCACGTTTCGTTTGGAGTTCGAAAAAATTTCGGGTGAACAGTGTCGCGTAATTTTCTATATAAGGCCAACTTTTTTCTAAAATTTCAAAACCCTAATCCAGGCTAGGGCTATCTGCCACCGTCATTTCAATGGCCGAAATTTTATCTTCGTCTTCTTCATTTTTCTTCAAATCCATCGAATTTTATGCGAAGTCTTCAACTACAAACTTTCAGAGCTCAATGAGAACTATAAATCTGACGGTCAAGATCGAAATTCAAGCAACGGATCAACGATAATTTGGGATTGAACTTTATACGTTCATGCACGATTTCCCATGCAGGGAGGCGATCGAGCTGTACGAGATTCACGGCGTTGGTGGAGCTCGCCGTGGCCTTTCGAGTGGCAGTGCTTGATCATCTAACCGATCGACGTAGGTGGCTCGATAATTGTAGGATGAAGGCGGTCGATGGGTAGGTTCGAGCGCGTGAATTTGCGATGGGGGAAGAAGAAAAGTTGCGGCCACGATTTTCTTTGGGGAATGTACGGTCAGATGCACAAATGTTTTAAAATAAAATATAAAAGAAATGAAATTGATTTATATATAAATTCGTATAATGTTTAAATTAGCGTAACTTTTTCATACGAGGTCCATTTCCCACAAAACTAATTGCGTTGGGTCTGTAATGACGAGCACTATATTTTAGAGCTAGTTTGGAGTTGATTATAGCTAGTGTAAATTTTGGGTAAAATTAAACGCTCGTTTAATTTTATTCAGAATTAAACACTACAACTGCTATTGCAATCAATGTGAGTATAACTCACTCTTTTTGACTCACTGATATTTTATATAAGTGAGAAATAATTTATTATATGATGATTGACCATTGTTTGGATGATATATGATATATTGATTGGTGTTTGGATATATACCTTCCTAGTGGAGCATATGACCTTATACGTTCCCGTGTATGAGCGGATGACCCTTTGTATGCGCGTCTACCTTGAAGTGAACATTGTACACATATTCTAATTTGTATATTTATTGCAGGTGATAGGTTGGAGGGATCCAACTGGGTTCCTCACCAGTATTGATTTATTTATAGATACTGTGATACGTGCTGTTATCATATGATATATGATATTTTGGATGTCGTGATTGATGTATTTAGTGCTGTTGGAGCATTGGGCCATATTTTGAAAATTTAAAAGTGTTAAAGTGATGATTTCAAATAAAAAAAGGATTTTTAAGCGATTTGAAAATATATGATTTGATTTGTTATAAAGGAAGGAAACTATTTTAAATAAATAAATGTTATAATTTTTATGTTATAAAAATTATGTTTTTTTGTGGAATATAATCAAAATGTGATTTTTGAAATATTGAGTTAATGTTTGGTAAATAGTTTAAATTGAGGTTTTTGATTTATTATAAATGGTTTTATATATTAGATTTATAAAAGTGATATTTTTATAAATCAAAAGTGATGAAATTGTAAAGAAGTTTTGTACGTGTAAAATGAAGTATAAATGAATTTTATAAGCAAATAAGATTTATAATTTGTGAAGTTATAAGATAAATGCATTTGTTGATAAATGAATTATAAGTAATTAAGTTATAATTTGGATTTTGGCATATAAATAAGAGATAAATGGTATCGGTTAATAAGGGAATTTTATATATGAAGTTTTCATAAAAAAAATAAATGGAATTTATAAACTTTTTTTATAAATCCAAAATCAATTGAATTTGATAATTTAAATATAGAAGCTTATTAAAGGAGATATATCCACGATTTTGGACAGTAGATAACCCTTTAATCAAATATGTAGAAGTGTTGAATTTGGTTAGAGATTTATATTCACGATTTTGGACAGTGAATAATATATGAAATAAATGTTTTGGGAAGTGATATTTTAAATGGAATAAAATGGTTTAAAGATGTTTTAAAATGTGTTAAGTATCGAAACCATAGATTTCAACATTCATTGTTGAAATAGACGTTTTCGAGAAATAAGGAAATGATGGACTATGACACTATTGTTATAGTAGATGATTTTCGAAAGGAAATGTTTTCGTATAGTATTGGGATTTATATATCTATCTTATTTTCGAATCCCTATACTAGTGATTTTGGGTTGTCGTAACGATGTTTTACACAACATCCATTTTGACCCAAATAAAAGATTTTTAAAGAGAACGTTTTCCTTATAAAATAAAATATATACTCAATCGTGATTAAAGTATATGCAATATTTTCTAAGTGTTGAAAATAAATTGATTTGTGAATTACTTATTATTAAATAAGTAATTGGAAATGTTTTCCAGTATAGAAAGTTGAAATACTTTTGAGAATATATCTTTTTAAAGATAACTTAAGGTGAATATTTGGCAAGTGATTTAATTAATAAAACATTAATTAAAAGGGCCTAGTGATTGTTATGGTGCTGAATATTTGTTTGTTTGTTTTGATAGTTAAATAACCGACTATTAGACTTGGCCAAAATTTTAGCTCCTCAACTTGATTTGGGAACTATTTAGTTGTACACTTAGTACGTTGCCTTCTATGTAGGCTTGATTATCATTTGTGTTGAGGATGTTGATTCGTATAGTGCGGAGTATTACTCCAATCTATCGAGCTTCCTTCTTGGCCCGAAGGATAGCAAGTTCAAAGTTGAAAATGTGATAAGTCTATGAGACTTAGTTTCTGTGTGAGGTTGAGAAATGCTTTTTCATTGTTGGTGCGAAGAGACTGGGATCTGATTTATCCGAAAACCACTTCGAACCAACGTATATGCGACGATTATGCAGGTTGCTTGTGATGATATTGATATTCCAGATTTTTATAGTGGGGGACTTCTTGTTGATCGTTTGGGGTTAAAATCCCAATATAATTCAGTACCAGTGGTCTCTTCATTATGAAATATCCAATGCGAGGACTATTCGCTACCAATCCTAGGGATTTTCCGACAGGACGTGGTAGGAAAGTGCCTTCGGTTTGTCCTGTTCCTGGACAACTTGTATGGATGTTTGTCCGACATTGCATTTCTACAGATTACGTACATTGATTTTTACAAACGTACATCAGTGGTGGCGGAGAAGGCAACTTCTCTTAGCTTAACACCCTCCTTGAGAAATATGAGCTTAAGGGTTGTATTTTTGTGAAAGGCAATTAGTAGTCAACGGAAATGGCCATGTGGCATTCAAAGTGATGTGACATGTGATTGTGAAAGGTAATCGTTACCTCGTCAAGCCTCATCAACCGGAAATGACCAAAACATGGTTAGATGCAGCAAGGCTAAGTGGGTCATTCCCAAGTAGGATATGATCATCCTCTTCTAGTTATATCTTTGCACGCTATGACGTCGTGTATCTGATTATTGTGGTTTGCATGCTAGACCTCGGTAAGGTCGGTAGCGACCAGAGGATGATATATTCGGCACCATCTATTTATAGAGGTGGGTCGGTCTTGTGTTCGTAGAGGATTCTTTGTGATGGTCCTCAGTACATTCTTCTAGAGATGTACTGCCGGAAGGTAGTCCCTTCACCTGGTCATTTGTATGGAAATCCAAACTCCACTGTGTTCCTGCCATTTTATTTGTAGAGCCTAGTATGCTGGAATTTAATTAATGTAACAATTTCGGCTATGATTAATATTAGTTGTATATAGTACACACTACTATAATATGACATGACATTTGACATGAAATGTTTTAGTTATTGTAAGGTAAAAACATGTCCGTGTTTATGTGTGGACTTATCTTACAAGATACTTTTGTTTTGATAAAGGAAAAGTTTGGTAATTTAATAAATTCAGTTGAGTGTGTTTCTCACGCTGGTTTACCAGACTGATCCGGGCATTCTTCCCTTTCAATGCTCAGGTCAGACTAGTATATTTACAGGTTCAGTTTTGGTGCCTTTGGAGCTTTAGCAGGAGAGCTGGAGATCTTTATTTTCGTACATCCGTATTTGTTGATTATCTGCTGCATTGCTTAGTTGTTGTTGTTATCGGCATTTGTGAGGACAGGTTATTATAACTGTTCAAGCTGATATCCATTGATGGCTTGTTGACTCTGATTTATGTATGTATGTATACAGTTTCTATTTTGTAAAGATCATTGATATGATATTATATGTTTTCCTCTACGATATGAGATTCTATGTTGTTCCCTTTGGTTCTATCTTCTCTCTTTCTTCTCTTCTCTTCTTCTCTCTTCTTTTTGTTCTCTTGACTTTCCGTCAGTCTATGCTTTTTGGGTCAGACATGTGTGGATTATTGTCGATTCAAAGGGTATGGATTTTCGGGTCGTCACACGTGGTATCAGAGCTTAGATTTTGTATATTCCTAAGCTTTGATGTGTACTTAGTATAGATAGGGACAGTAGCACCCTAGATTGAGTTGAGTTTATTATATATATGAGCACGTAATTGTTAGTGATATAAAATGTTTTATATTGTGTTTGCTTATCCGTTGAGCTGTTTGTGAATTCTGGTCGGTATGTGGGACGCCATGTTATCGATAGGGATTTCCAAACACTTAAATGTGGCAAGTCGACATAGTATCATTTTAAATTGGGTAGATGAAATAATTTTACTTCGATTTTATTTTATATATAAAGAAAATAATTTTCCAGAAATTATTAAAGTGTATATAAAGTGATTGTTTGGTTGTTTGAAAATATAAATATATATAAGTTAATGAAAGATGGTTGAATAATCTAAATAGAAACCACAATTGTAAGAGAATAAATTATATAAGTATTAATTTATAAATGTGATTTATAAATAAAAGAAATTTTCTGAAAGAATATAAAGCATTGAATTCACTATTGTTACTAGGAAATAATAAGGGTGACGCCTGCAGCATCATCAGTATCATTTTCAAGTTTCTGTGTGATAGATTTGCTACCAATAGTAAACTGAAATTGAAATTGAAATTTTGTTTTGATGAACAAATTTGATTTAAAATCCAAGCTGTAATTGATAAATATAAGTAAAATAAGTTTTGGACTTATAGTATATAAGATAATAAAATTTTAGCTTTGGTAAAGTTGAAATAAATGTCAGTTAGCATAATAAATATATGATTTGAAATTTAACCAAAGGAAAGTTAAATAAAAGGAATTGGATTTTAATTGGATTAGATAAGTGACAATGTAATATGAATTTGGAAGTTTAGATAATTAAGTTGTATGACTCATAAAATGAGAAAATGTAAGCAAAACCAAATATTAAAATGGTTAAAAGAAATTGTTAAGCAAACAAAATCTGAATTTGAATAGTGATATGAATTTGACGTAAGTAAAGTTAAAAAAAATAGAATTTGAATTAAATTAAAAGTGAACTTAAGTTGAATAGTGAAAGTGAAGGTAAATAAAATTGAAATGAAAGATAACGTAAGTGATGCTAAATGAAGTTGATTTTGGTATCAAAGTAAATTAATAATGTGAATTAATAAAGCAAAGTGATGAATATGAACTTGAGTTATAAAATGAAATTCAACTTTAATTGTAAAAGTGAATTAGTGAATGAAGTATGGATTGAATGTTAATCAATCGAATTAAAATGTAGTAGTTAAATGAATCAGAAATTGAATGTTAAACCAATTGAAATTAAATGTGTTGAACCTAATTGAATGAATGTAAAGTAAATTAATTTGGTAATGTTGGATATGCATTGATTGTTAGATGGATGCTAGTTGATTGAATAAAAATTCATATGGAATTGAATTAATAAAATTGAAAGCTAAATAACTGAATTCAAATTGGAAGTGGAAGTAAATAGAATTAAATTTTATTTGAATTGAATTGGAAGTGAACAAACTTGAATATGAATTGGTGAATGTTAACTAATTGAATAGGAATAAATGAATGTTAATAAAATCCAATGTAAATGAATCAAATGTGATTTAAATTGAAAACCAATTCAATGAATGTTAATGAGAAAATGAGTTTATATTGATTTGATGATTGATTTGGTTATGGATGTTAGCTGGATGATAGTTGGTTGATGGTTGGATTTGTGGCTTATTGATTGCATTTGCTATATTGGCATATATAGTTATTGATATATGTCGTATATTGATATTACTTTCATATACACTTGTTTCTCATGGTTTGTTGAGTGTTTAGTAGGTGCGTATGGCGCTTGCTTCGCATTTGGAGCTCACTTTCGCGCTATATTAGCCGTATATGCTCGCTAATAATATATAAGGTACATATCTTGGATTACATATAGTACTTTTACACTTTTTTCCCTTCGGGATGACTCATCCTTGATGATGAGATGTATATTTGTGACATATATATATTGCTATTTTTTTTGATCGAACCGCGCAAAGGAGACGCTGGCGAATTTTTTTTTGAAATTTAAGGCGTTAGAAATTTTTTGAGAATTTTGGAAAAATTTGGATTTTGAGTTGTAAAAGTTAAACAACATTAGTTGGTTTTGAAAAGATATTATAAATGGATTTCAAAACTTAAAAAAGTTTTTATAAGAAGTTTAACTAAATGATTTTGGTAAATCTGGTTTGAACGATTTGTTTTGAAATTTTAATGGTTTTTGTGACTTTTTCTTACTTGGTAATTTCAAGGATGAAATTCTTTTAAGTAAGGAAGAATGTAACAACCCAGAATTTCAGTCATTTGAAATTCGTATATTTAATTAATTTTAAATATTTAAAAGTTAAGTTTATAAGTTGAAAAAATAATATTTCGAATATAGTGATTTAATTAGATAATTAAATTGTTAATTTAATATTGGAAATTTCAGAAAAAATTAGAAATTGCATTTAATGTGAATGAAAATGATTTATAAAGTTGAATTAAATTATATTTTAATTAGGATGATGTTAGAGAGCTTTTAAAATCGAATTAAAAGTTAAATTCTAGAAATTGAATATTTTAATATTTATTTGACGAGTTAAAATAATCATTTTTCAAACAATCTCGGATTTCAACGAAACCAGTTTCATTGTATCCATAATGTTACATTATTGTAAGATTTCAAATTTCACGTCAATCGGATTTACAGTTTGTCTGGGGCAAGCTAAAATGCGTAGAAATCTGTTTAAGTGAATTTTAAATTTAAATAGTCGATTTGAAAACTTATCTTTCAAATATGATCGAATTGGCCCTCGATATATATTCCATTGCGTTCAGAATATGGGTAAAATATTATATATAAACGCCAGGCGGCACGTTTCGTTTGGAGTTCGAAAAAATTTCGGGTGAACAGTGTCGCGTAATTTTCTATATAAGGCCAACTTTTTTCTAAAATTTCAAAACCCTAATCCAGGCTAGGGCTATCTGCCACCGTCATTTCAATGGCCGAAATTTTATCTTCGTCCTCTTCATTTTTCTTCAAATTCATCGAATTTTAGGCGAAGTCTCCAACTACAAACTTCTAGAGCTCGATGAAAACTATAAATCTGACGGTCAAGATCGAAATTCAAGCAACAGACCAACGACAATTTAGGATTGAACATTGTGCATTCGTGCATGATTTCCCACGCAGGGAGGCGACCGAGCTGCACGAGATTCGCGGCGTTGGTTGAGCTCGCCGTGGCCTTTCGAGTGGCAGTGCTTGATCGTCTAATTGATAGACGTAGGTGGCTCGATAATTGTAGGATGAAGGCGGCCGATAGGTAGATTCGAGCGCGTGAATTTGCGATGGGGGAAGAAGAAAAGCTGCAGCCATGATTTGCTTTGGGGAATGTACGGCCAGATGCCCAAAGGTTGTAAAATAAAATATAAAAGAAATGAAATTGATTTATATATAAATTCGTATAATGTTTAAAGTAGCGTAACTTTTTCATATGAGGTCCTTTTCGCACGAAACAAATTGTGTTGGATCCGTATTGATGAGCACTACATTTTAGAACTAGTTTGGACTTGATTGGAGCTAGTGTAAATTTGGGTAAAATTAAACGCTCGTTTAATTTTATTCGGAATTTAACACTACAACTGCTATTGGAATCAATGTGAGTATAACTCACTCTTTCTGACTCACTGATATTTTATATAAGTGAGAAATAATTTATTATATGATTATTGATGATTTTTTGGATGATATATGATGTATTGATTGGTATTTGGATATATACCTACCTAGTGGAGCAGATGACCCTATACGTTCCCGTGTATGAGCGGATGACTCATTGTACACGCGTCTGCCTTGAAGCGGACATTGTATACATATTCTAATATGTATATTTGTTGCAGGTGATAGGTTGGAGGGATCCAACTAGATTCCTCACCAGTATTGATTTATTTACAGATATTGTGATATATGTTGTTATCATATTATATATGATATTTTGGATGCCGTGATTGATGTATTTAGGGTTGTTGCAGCACTGGGCCATATTTTGGAAATTTAAAAGTGTTAAAGTGATGATTTCAAATAAAAAGGGATTTTTAAGCGATTTGAAAATATATGATTTGATTTGTTATAAGAAGGAAACTATTTTAAATAAACAAATGTTATAATTTTTTATGTTATAAAAATTATGTTTTTTGTGAAATATAATCAAAATGTATTTTTGAAATATTGAGTTAATGATTTGGTAAATAGTTTAAATTGAGATTTTTCATTTATTATAACTGCTTTTATATATAAGATTTATAAAAGTGATATTTTTATAAATCAGAAGTGATGAAATTGAAAAGAAGCTTTGTAAGTGTAAAATGAAGTATAAATGAATCTTATCAGCAAATAAGATTTATAATTCGTGAAGTTATAAGATAAATGCATTTGTTGATAAATGAATTATAAGTAATTAACTTATAATTTGGGTTTTGGCATATAAATAAGAGATAAATGGAATCGGTTAATAAGGGAATTTTATATATGACGTTTTTATAAAAAAAAATCGAATTTATAAACATTATTTTATAAATCCAAAATCAATTGAATTTGATAAGTTAAATATAGAAGCTTATTAAAGGAGATATATCCCCAATTTTGGACAGTGGATAACCCTTTAATTAAATATGTAGAAGTGCTGAATTTGGTTAGAGATTTACATTCACGATTTTGGATGGTGAATAATATATTAAATAAATGTTTTGGGAAGTGATATTTTAAATGGAATAAAATGGTTTAATGATGTTTTAAAATGTGTTAAGTATCGAAACCAAAGATTTCCACATTCATTATTGAAATAGACGTTTTCGAGAAATAAGGAAATGATGGACTATAACACTATTGTTATAGTAAACGATTTTTGACAGGAAATGTTTTCGTATAGTATTGGGATTTATATATCTATCTTATTTTTGAATCCCTATACTAGTGATTTTGGATTGTCGTAACGATGTTTTATGTAACATCCATTTTGACCCAAATAAAAGATGTTTAAAGAGAACGTTTTCCTAATAAAATAAAATATATACTTAATCGTGATTTAAGTACATGTAATATTTTCTAAGTGTTGAAAATAAATTGATTTGTGAATTACTTATTATTAAATAAGTATTTGGAAATGTTTTCCCGTATAGAAAGTTGAAATACTTTTGAGAATATATCTTTTTAAAGATAATTCAAAGTGAATATTTGGCAAGTGATTTAATTAATAAAAGATTAATTAAAAGGGCACATTGATTATTATGGTGCTGAATATTTGTTTGTTTGTTTTGGTAGTTAAATAACCGACTATCAGACTTGGCAAAAATTTTAGTTCCTCAACTTGACGTGGGAACTATTTAGTCGTACAATTAGTACGTTGCCTTCTATGTAGGATTGATTATCGTTTGTGTTGAGGATGTTGATTCGTATAGTGTAGAGTATTACTCCCATCTATCGAGCATCTTTCTTTATCCGAAGGATAGGTAGTTGAAAGTTGGAAACGTGGTAAGTCTATGAGACTTAGTTTCCGTGTGAGGTTGAGAAACGCTTTTGCGTTGTTGTTGCGAAGAGACCGCGATCGGATTTATCCGAAAACCACTACGGACCAATGTATATGTCGCTATTGTGCATGTTGCTTGTGATGATATTGATATTCCGGATTTTCATAGTAGAGGACTGCTTGTTGATCATTTGGGGTTAAAATCCTAATATACATCCAGTAGCAGTGGTCTCTTCATTATGAAATATCCAATGTGTGACGCCCCACCTCTATACCCACGCTAGCCAAGAACACTACGGTGTAATGCTGTCAACTAGCACGGAGAATATGGCTGTTGAGGAGCGGCCATCAATAGTTGGCCTTACACTAGTATTGGTTATCTCGATGGGAGTGATATAAATATATATATTCTTTCATTTTTCATCTCTGATTTATTTTCTCCCATCGACATACCCCAATTCCAGTATAAAACGAACTACGATGGTTCGTAATAGTTTAGAACAGTAAATATAAAATAACAACACAGATAATATAAATGCGGAACACAGATGGAACAGAAAGTCTCATATATATATAATAACTGATGTCAGTTAATACATTCACACGGTACATATGATACAACTACAACAGTCGACTAAGGAAGTTACATATACAAGTACATTAACGTATATAATATACATGAATACATATCTTCCTATACAATTTTACATACTACTACAAATGACGACGACTACTCCAAAAGATATGAAAGAACTTCATAGCTCTAGCAGCAACCCAAAGCAGAATATCTACAACCTGAAATACTCGGTCTGACCCGAGTATTAAGTTCAAAAGAAAATAATACTCGGGTCAGTCTAATTCAAACTTAGTTATTAGTGCACAGAAGCAATAATAATTAAACAATGAATAGACGACAGTAATTAAACCAAATCAGAATGCAGTTCAGAATAGTGAATTGAAATAAACAAAACAGTTCAAACCATTGAAATATCAAAAATAAAAAATAAAACAAAATAGAATATCCATAAAAGCCATACCGTGTGGCTGCAGTTCACGCTTGCGTGCACTGCCTTGCCACTATAGTGATGATGTACCCAAAATATCAACGAACCAAAATCAATGAAATCAATACTGTGTGGCTGCAGTACACGCACGCGTGCACTGCCTCGCCACAACAGTGAAGAAATAGAAATCAGCACAAGGTCAAATCCGAGCTACAAGCTGGATTCAACTCAATTGAATTCTATAAACACATCCAAATGCAATCAAGTGGAACAAGGCTATAAATATAGGCAGTAAAATGGCTGCAACATAATCAGAGATGCAGTACTGTGCACCACAAGGCAGACCCATATAAACATGCACACAAGAATCTCAAGTCTGGACCAAATGCCCTCAAATGAATGTGGGACAAGACCAGAACTAATACCATGGAGGTGGCTACCTAGAACTGCAGACCACGGGGATTGAAAACCAAGCATCGTATGCAAATCAGGTAAGGTTGCCAACCAAGCATCATACAAATGCAAGAATTAACTGTGGATACAATTGTATCACCATTCAAAGCAACAGGGACAAGAAATCAAGGCCGAAATGCAACTGCACAAGGCAGGTGCAGGCACAAGTAATGGAACACGTATATATGTAAACCCAATTGTACACAAATTAATGTACATACAGGTCTGCACAGGGACAAAATAAATGAGAGGTGCAACTTGGAATTGCAAAATTTTTTTTTACGACAGGTATATCATAGTGAAACTGGACAATAACATCAAAATGCATGAACAAAGCATGCTACAGGTCTTACAGCATGGTTGGACAATTACCTATAGGCAACAGTGGAAGGAACATAACCAACCCTTACAACTGACACATATATGCAACAAAGATCACATGTGCAGCAGTATAACCAATGAAATAACCATGTTCGAGACCCAATTCAGTGAATTACATGACAAACAGGAGTGCAGTGACAACATCAGTGAATGTATGCAGAGTCAAGGCCACAATGAAATCACAAACCAAAGGAGTGATAGGAATAAAGATAAAACATGTATGCACTGTAAACTGGATAGCGCAACTATCATACTCACGACCAAATGCCGTATTACATCTCGACTCAACTTTAAGGGAATTCTAGCAAGTATAATGACAACTTGAACATTTCAATGTTTGCAAAAATAATTACCCAAGCATTGCAACAAGGAAGTATAGCATTTCAACATTATAAACTACATACACCCACATGCAGTAGGAATTAAAACACTTCAAGTTTGCAAAATACTAAACAACATGAATTACTGGAGTAAATGCAACCGCAACTCGAAGCCAAGTGATACATTCAAACAACAAATGGATGCACAGAATTAACTCGATGCAGTCTCGAATCAAACCAAAAAGAAACAAATGCAACAGTCTCAAAGCACCATCAACAAAAGGGAACAACAGAGAAACGAAGTCAGTGCCCAAAATCGAACCAAATCTATTTTGATTTAAAAGTCAAGTTGAAGCATAGTATGGTCCACCAAACAAAAGTCCCCAAAATCAAGTGACTGAAGTCACAAAAAATCGAAATCGTGATGGTCACGAGTATTGAACAGTCCAAATTCAAAGCCGAGTTAACCAAGTAACACAAATATACACGAATATGTAAAATCAGAGAAAGCATCAACAACGAACCCAAATCAAACGCAAAACATATTGCTAAGTCGAATTAGATGTGAGTAAACTCACCTTCGTCCAACGTGCGAAAACCACGGCTGAAGAGAGCAACGATGAAACGAACGAAGTTAAAGAATTGAAGACAGCACCTTCGATTTTTGGTTAAGCCCTAATTTCTGGGACGATGAGGAAGAAAAGGAACGGCCACCATTTTTATAATTTTCGTGATTTCGTTTTTTTTTTAGGGTTCGCGATCGAAAAATAGAGAAAAAGAAAGAGGGGAATCGGGTTTAGGTCGAAGGAAAAGTAAAGGGAGATTGTGGGCTGGGCTGAGAAATGAGTTGCGATTTGATTAAGTTTTATAATTTAATAAATAATTTAGTTAAGGGTTTAGCTTGTTTGTTTAATAGTAAGTGCTATTTGATTGTTATAATAATTATTCACACTTTCTGATAGCATTGTTCTTAATTCACAGGTACGCTATGGAAAACCAAGTAAACACTACAGAGATCGAACGTTTATCAACAAACTACTGAAAACCAAAGTTTGGACCGAAGCCAAAACAAATGAACCACTATTAAAGAAAAAGAAATCAAAGCCCCTCAAACTTTATAACCATTTGTAATTTAAATTTTAAAAAACTTCAATTTTAATTCAAAATTTAAAAACTTCAAATAGAAGTTTGTGTCAATATTAATCGTTTAAATTGTTGATTATAATTGACGCAAAATACCGGGTTGTTACAGACTCCCCTCCTTAAAGAAATTGCGTCCACGCAATCCTAAGGAATAGATGGACAAAAGGTAACAACCATAAGAGCATGAGAAGGTAAGCTTTTAATTTCATAAAAGAAATTCCCAAATTCTCATCAAAGTTTGATTATCAAATAGATAATCAGAATAAAGAAATCTTAAAACAGCAAAATCAGCAAATCTAATTATCAACAAAGATAACTAGAAAACACAAATATCTAACTATCAAAAACGATAATCAGGAATTACCACAACGGTAATCAAATTTCAAATCACAAATATTTAATTATCACAAACGATAATCAAACCACAAATATCTAATTATCACAAACGATAATTAGAAACAATAATTATCTGATTATCAAAAATGATAAATCAGAAATCATAAACATCCAATTATCAAAACGATAATCAGAAATTACCACAACGGTAATCAAATTTCAAATCACAAAATTTTCAATTAACGAGTCCGAAATTAACCGAAATAGCAAATGCACATGACCCATAACCACGAGTTTTACTAAATCGTTTAATTCACTTCATCGTTTCCTTGAAAGTGCAAAATTGTGTATTTTAAATAAATAACATTTTACGTTCTCAAACGAACAAGTCCGGAATTAAGCGAATCAGTAAAAGAAAGGGGTCATAGTCCTCGATTTTACTGAAACGTTTAAATCGCTTCCTTATTCTTTTGAAAGCGTAAATCATAAAAATTTTGAAAACAATTTTGATTTATATTTTGAAACAATTTTTTTTTTTTTTTTTAAAACACGTGATTAAAACAGCGACATCAGTAACAACTTCGATAAGTGGATTTTCACTCATCAAAAGTGTCACAAGAATCTTCTCAAAGATAGAAAGGGGTATCATACCCTAAACTTGTATTCATAACAAGTCAATAACACACGAGTTTACCAATGCACAAAAATTGATAAAACTTATCAATAGAAATCACAAAAATTGGTGAAGCACAAATTCTAGAAATCTACACAAGAAATCCAGAAATCACAAGATGAGAGTATGAAAACTCAAATGGGAGTATGGAAACTCGAACCGGAGTATGAAAACTCGAAGGAGAGTATGAAAACTCAAACGGAGTATGAAAACTCGAACCGGAGTATGAAAACTCGAACGCGAGTATGAAAACTCGAACCGGAGTATGAAAACTCGAACGCGAGTATGAAAACTCGAACGGAGTATGAAAACTCGAAGGAGAGTATGGAAACTCAAACGGAGTATGAAAACTCAAACGGAGTATGAAAACTCGAACAGAGTATGAAAACTCAAACGGAGTATGAAAACTCGAACAGAGTATGAAAACTCGAACGGAGTATGAAAACTCGAACAGAGTATGAAAACTCAAACGGAGTATGAAAACTCGAACAGAGTATGAAAACTCGAAGGAGAGTATGGAAACTCAAACGGAGTATGAAAACTCAAACGGAGTATGAAAACTCGAACAGAGTATGAAAACTCAAACGGAGTATGAAAACTCGAACAGAGTATGAAAACTCGAACGGAGTATGAAAACTCGAACAGAGTATGAAAACTCAAACGGAGTATGAAAACTCGAACAGAGTATGAAAACTCAAACGGAGTATGAAAACTCGAACGGAGTATGAAAACTCGAACAGAGTATGAAAACTCAAAGGAGAGTATGGAAACTCACCAACACGCGAGCATGAAAATTCATCAACACATGTAACGCATAACGAGAACGGGAGCACGAAAACTCACCTACATGCGAGCATGAAAACTCACCAACACGTGCAATGCAAAGCGAGAACGGGAGCACAGAATCTCACCTACACGTGAGCATGAAAATCACCAACACGGGCAACGCAAAGCGAGAACGGGAGCACGGAATCTCACCTACACGCGAGCATGAAAAATCATCAACACGTGCAACGCAAAGCGAGAACGGGAGCACGGAATCTCACCTACCCGCGAGCATGAAAAATCATCAACACGTGCAACGCAAAGCGAGAACGGGAGCACGGAATCTCACCTACACGTGAGCATGAAAATCACCAACACGGGCAACGCAAAGCGAGAACGGGAGCACGGAATCTCACCTACACGCGAGCATGAAAAATCATCAACACGTGCAACGCAAAGCGAGAACGGGAGCACGGAATCTCACCTACCCGCGAGCATGAAAAATCATCAACACGTGCAACGCATAATGAGACGCTATCTCATGGTTGCAAGCCATTAATTTTGACACACGAATGGCCCGAAGACCGTGGGGCGCTACCCCACATGTGTGAGTCGAAATCACACAGATTGAGGTCCAGACTAACCAAAAAAATCAAAAGAGGTATGTGTGAGTGGAATCACACAAGTGGTGTCTAGTCTAACCTCACAATCAAAAGAAAAGTATGTGTGAATGAAATCACACAAGTGGTGTCTAGACAATCCTCAAAGCCCAAGAGATATGTGTGAGACGAAATCACACCGATGAGGCCTAGTCTAACCGTAAAAATGATCGTCATGATCAACGAGAAGTGTCAATTACACTAAGTCAGTAAATGTAAAAGTTTAGCATCATGTCCCATAACCACTTACTTAACTTAAATATTTACGAACAAACTGTAAATCTTCACTAATAAAATTTGTCACTAGAGGTTCAATCGAACAAGTCCAACAATTAACCGACGAAGTAAACGCAAGCGTTTCATACCACTTGTTTTACTAAGCCGTTTAATTAGATTTCTCATACGAGTGAAATAAAGATTTGTATATACTAATAGATTGAAAAACAGTTTCAAAAACGAGTTTGGTATTGAAAATAGAGTTGAAAACATTTTGATAAAAGAGTTTTTGATGTTTACTACTAGTATTGAAACCTTTATATTTTTAAAGTGACAAATCACAAAAATGATTGTAGAAACAATCAATCACAAGAATTCACATACGAAGACGTGAATAGAATCCAAAGAAATCGATACCGAATTCATCGAAAGGTATGTTCACAAAAATCCCGAAGAAAAGGTCATCAAAGTTGCTAATAAATGATAGCAACAAATCGGGAAATAATCAAGAATCGATTAAATTCGAAAACCAAATCAATTCACTAAGATTCACATTCGAAGACGTGAATAAAATACAAAGAATTTCGATTCCAAATCCATCAAAGTAGGAATACCCAAAATTCCTGAAATAGAAGTTATCAAAGTCGACAAAGGTGATAACAACTAACCGGAAAAGAAGAACCGATCAACAATTGGAAAAACAAAGCAGAACGAGTATAAATGCTTGAATGACTTTAGCAAAAGTAAAAGTCAAGTCAACGTCGATATCGACAAGGCAAAGACCAAGACAATTTCTTTTATACCAAAGAAATTTTAAAACTATCAGAGAGAGGCACATGAAAACCAACAAACCATGGATAAACAGATAGAGTCGACAATTGGAATGCAATTTGTCTCAAAGATTGGTACCCAAAACCCAATTGTATGGAAACTGCATTAAGTACACGAATCAGAGATAAGAATGCATATATATAGCAGTTCGAATAAACAATGCGAGTTCAAATCGAAGTGGGTACTAGTTGCAGCAATATGCAACTTGATAGAGCATATATACACTGATACTTAGAAGTGTAAACTCAAGTGAGCAAGTGCGACAGAGAATAGCAGCAATGCTCACGAATAAGCGTTAGGAATTCATTCCTAACAAATCAAAGATGATCTTAAGATAAAGATGTGAAATAAAACATCGACAAATAGTTGTAACACATGTACTATCTAAGTTATGTTTTATATTTGTTCTAAACCCCAAGCTCTGATACCAAGCTGTGACGCCCCACCTCTATACCCACGCTAGCCAAGAACACTACGGTGTAATGCTGTCAACTAGCACGGAGAATAAGGCTGTTGAGGAGCGGCCATCAATAGTTGGCCTTACACTAGTATTGGTTATCTCGATGGGAGTGATATAAATATATATATTCTTTCATTTTTCATCTCTGATTTATTTTCTCCCATCGACATACCCCAATTCCAGTATAAAACGAACTACGATGGTTCGTAATAGTTTAGAACAGTAAATATAAAATAACAACACAGATAATATAAATGCGGAACACAGATGGAACAGAAAGTCTCATATATATATAATAACTGATGTCAGTTAATACATTCACACGGTACATATGATACAACTACAACAGTCGACTAAGGAAGTTACATATACAAGTACATTAACGTATATAATATACATGAATACATATCTTCCTATACAATTTTACATACTACTACAAATGACGACGACTACTCCAAAAGATATGAAAGAACTTCATAGCTCTAGCAGCAACCCAAAGCAGAATATCTACAACCTGAAATACTCGGTCTGACCCGAGTATTAAATTCAAAAGAAAATAATACTCGGGTCAGTCTAATTCAAACTTAGTTATTAGTGCACAGAAGCAATAATAATTAAACAATGAATAGACGACAGTAATTAAACCAAATCAGAATGCAGTTCAGAATATTGAATTGAAATAAACAAAACAGTTCAAACCATTGAAATATCAAAAATAAAAAATAAAACAAAATAGAATATCCATAAAAGCCATACCGTGTGGCTGCAGTTCACGCTTGCGTGCACTGCCTTGCCACTATAGTGATGATGTACCCAAAATATCAACGAACCAAAATCAATGAAATCAATACTGTGTGGCTGCAGTACACGCACGCGTGCACTGCCTCGCCACAACAGTGAAGAAATAGAAATCAGCACAAGGTCAAATCCGAGCTACAAGCTGGATTCAACTCAATTGAATTCTATAAACACATCCAAATGCAATCAAGTGGAACAAGGCTATAAATATAGGCAGTAAAATGGCTGCAACATAATCAGAGATGCAGTACTGTGCACCACAAGGCAGACCCATATAAACATGCACACAAGAATCTCAAGTCTGGACCAAATGCCCTCAAATGAATGTGGGACAAGACCAGAACTAATACCATGGAGGTGGCTACCTAGAACTGCAGACCACGGGGATTGAAAACCAAGCATCGTATGCAAATCAGGTAAGGTTGCCAACCAAGCATCATACAAATGCAAGAATTAACTGTGGATACAATTGTATCACCATTCAAAGCAACAGGGACAAGAAATCAAGGCCGAAATGCAACTGCACAAGGCAGGTGCAGGCACAAGTAATGGAACACGTATATATGTAAACCCAATTGTACACAAATTAATGTACATACAGATCTGCACAGGGACAAAATAAATGAGAGGTACAACTTGGAATTGCAAATTTTTTTTTTACGACAGGTATATCATAGTGAAATTGGACAATAACATCAAAATGCATGAACAAAGCATGCTACAGGTCTTACAGCATGGTTGGGCAATTACCTATAGGCAACAGTGGAAGGAACATAACCAACCCTTACAACTGACACATATATGCAACAAAGATCACATGTGCAGCAGAGTAACCAATGAAATAACCATGTTCGAGACCCAATTCAGTGAATTACATGACAAACAGGAGTGCAGTGACAACATCAGTGAATGTATGCAGAGTCAAGGCCACAATGAAATCACAAACCAAAGGAGTGATAGGAATAAAGATAAAACATGTATGCACTGTAAACTGGATAGCGCAACTATCATACTCACGACCAAATGCCGTATTACATCTCGACTCAACTTTAAGGGAATTCTAGCAAGTATAATGACAACTTGAACATTTCAATGTTTGCAAAAATAATTACCCAAGCATTGCAACAAGGAAGTATAGCATTTCAACATTATAAACTACATACACCCACATGCAGTAGGAATTAAAACACTTCAAGTTTGCAAAATACTAAACAACATGAATTACTGGAGTAAATGCAACCGCAACTCGAAGCCAAGTGATACATTCAAACAACAAATGGATGCACAGAATTAACTCGATGCAGTCTCGAATCAAACCAAAAAGAAACAAATGCAACAGTCTCAAAGCACCATCAACAAAAGGGAACAACAGAGAAACGAAGTCAGTGCCCAAAATCGAACCAAATATATTTTGATTTAAAAATCAAGTTGAAGCATAGTATGGTCCACCAAACAAAAGTCCCCAAAATCAAGTGACTGAAGTCACAAAAAATCGAAATCGTGATGGTCACGAGTATTGAACAGTCCAAATTCAAAGCCGAGTTAACCAAGTAACACAAATATACACGAATATGTAAAATCAGAGAAAGCATCAACAACGAACCCAAATCAAACGCAAAACATATTGCTAAGTCGAATTAGATGTGAGTAAACTCACCTTCGTCCAACGTGCGAAAACCACGGCTGAAGAGAGCAACGATGAAACGAACGAAGTTAAAGAATTGAAGACAGCACCTTCGATTTTTGGTTAAGCCCTAATTTCTGGGACGATGAGGAAGAAAAGGAACGGCCACCATTTTTATAATTTTCGTGATTTCGTTTTTTTTTTTAGGGTTCGCGATCGAAAAATAGAGAAAAAGAAAGAGGGGAATCGGGTTTCGGTCGAAGGAAAAGTAAAGGGAGATTGTGGGCTGGGCTGAGAAATGAGTTGCGATTTGATTAAGTTTTATAACTTAATAAATAATTTAGTTAAGGGTTTAGCTTGTTTGTTTAATAGTAAGTGCTATTTGATTGTTATAATAATTATTCACACTTTCTGATAGCATTGTTCTTAATTCACAGGTACGCTATGGAAAACCAAGTAAACACTACAGAGATCGAACGTTTATCAACAAACTACTGAAAACCAAAGTTTGGACCGAAGCCAAAACAAATGAACCACTATTAAAGAAAAAGAAATCAAAGCCCCTCAAACTTTATAACCATTTGTAATTTAAATTTTAAAAAACTTCAATTTTAATTCAAAATTTAAAAACTTCAAATAGAAGTTTGTGTCAATATTAATCGTTTAAATTGTTGATTATAATTGACGCAAAATACCGGGTTGTTACACAATGCGAGGACTATTCGCTGCTAATCCTAGGGATTTCCCAACAGGATGTGACAGGAAAGTGCCTTCGGTTTGTCCTGTTCCTAGACAACTTGTATGGATGTTTGTCTGACATTGCATTTCTATAGATTACGTACATTGGTTTTTACAAACGTACATCGGTGGTGGCGGAGAAGGAAACTTCTCTTAGCTTAACACCCTCCTTGAGACGTATGAGCTTAAGGGTTGTATTTTTGTGAAAGGAGATTAGTAATCAACGGAAATGGCCGTGTGGTATTCAAAGTGATGTGATATGTGATTGTGAAAGGTAATCGTTGCCTCGTTAGGCCTCATCAACTGGAAATGACCAAAACAGGGTTAGATGCAGCAAGGCTAAACGGCTCATTCCCAAGTAGGATACGATCATCCTCTTCTAGATATATCTTTGCATGTCATGAGATCGTGTATCTGATTATTGTGGTTTGTATGCGAGAGGGCCCTCGGTAAGGTCGGTAACGACCGGAGGATGATATATTCGGTACCAGCTAGTTATAGAGGTGGGTCGGTCTTGTGTTGGTAGAGGATTCTTTGTGATGGTCCTCGGTACATTCTTCTAGAGATGCATTGCTGGAAGGTAGTCCCTTCACCTGGTCATTTGTATGGAAATCCAAACTCCACTACATTCCTGCCATTTTATTTGTAGAGCCTAGTATGATGGAATTTAATCAATGCAATAATTTCGGCTATGATTTATATTATTTGTATGTACTAGACACTACTATAATATAACATGACATTTGATGTGAAATGTTTTAGTTATCGTGAGGTAAAAACATGTCCGTGTTTATGTGTAGACTTGTCTTACGAGATATTTTTGTTTTGATAAAGGAAAAGTTCGGTAATTTAATAAATTCAGTTGAGTGTGTTTCTCACGCTGGTTTACCAGACTGATCCGGGCGTTCTTCCCTTTCAATGCTCGGGTCAGACCGAGTATATTTACAGGTTCAGTTTTGGTGCCTTTGGAGCTTCAGCAGGAGAGCTGGAGATCTTCACTTTCGTACATCCGTATTTGTTGATTATCCGCTGCATTGCTTGGTTGTTATTATTATAGGCATTTGTGAGGACAGGTTATTATAACTGTTCAAGCTGATAACCGTTGATTGCTTGTTGACTCTGATTTATGTATGTATGTATACAGTTTCAATTTTGTAAGATCAATTAATTATCTGATTAATTAAAATCAGATTAGTTACTTATGAATAAACACTAATCCTAGTAAATTAACATTAATTAATTGCAAACGATTTTAATTAATTTTCCTTTAAAATTTCTTAATTAACCCTTAATAATAAATTAATTAACTTTTAATTAATAATTAATCAACCTTAATCATTAAATAATTAACCTTTGATCATTAATTAATCAACCTTAAGCATTAAATAATTAACCCTTAATTATTTAATTATCCTTTAATTAATTATCCTTAATTAATTACATTAATTAATTATCATTCCTTAATTACCTTCATTAATTAATTAACCTTTAATTAATTAATTATCCTTAATTAATCACATTAATTAATTAGTCCTTAATTAATTATTAAGCAGTCATCCTTTAATTAATTAACTCTTAATTAATTTCATTAATTAAGTAATTATTCTTTAACTACCCACATTAATTAATCCCTCTTTACTTAAGTAAGTAATTAACCCTTAATTACTTAATCATCCTTTTATTACTTTAATTAAGTAATTATCTTTAATTACTTAAAATTTTAATTAATCAAAGATAAACACTTTATCTTACTTAAGCGACATTTAAATCTTATTAGATTGAAATGCTTGAAAAACAATTATACAAATCATTTGAGAACTTTGATTAAGTAAGTTTAAAACAAATCCTTTATCACTTCTTAGCCAAACATTATGTTATTTTATTTTGAAATACTTATGAATTAATTACAACAGTTCTTAATGTATAATTATTCTATAACAAACGAAATTTCTTTTAATGACATTTAATCTTTAAAGTTTAACCATTGAAAACTTGTTTGGAAATAATCCTCGGAATTAATTTGTCATAAATTAACTTAAGACCCCAAAGATTAAATAATAGTTAAAATCATTCCGACTATTTATTTTCATTATTTAAACTTATTTAAATAACTTAAGAATTAAAATAATAGGTATATAATAAAATACCTTAAACTTCATTAAGTTAAAATAAATTTATTTTAATCCTTAATCTAAATCCCAAACTAAATATTTATTATTTTTAAAAGGATGAATCAAGAAATTGTTTAAACTTAGTTTAAATTTGAAAACCTGTTTAAAACACTCACGTGAAACTCACGAACCCAAGCAAAAGTTCGAAATTCCCGAGTATAAATCCACGTTTTCCTCACATTCCCCCATCTTCGAGTCAATTCTTTGATTTCTTGAACTCGAACCTGTGTTCTCATCATCTTCCTCAAACCTCGACTATTCCAAATGCACAGAAGTGCACCGTGCACTTATACTCGCCATCGCCTGATCTTTGATAGATGTTGCAACTTCAGGCAAGTCGTTGATGACCATAACGACTCCACCGATTATCCAGACATCAAACTCAAAAGTGAATCAAAATCGAGCAACTCAACTACCACCTGGAATGAAACGAACATCCAAAAAACCTCATGCATTTTCCATCACCGATGATCTGAAGTCGCGCAACCCCATCCATACACTCGTAAGCCTTCCACGCTGCCTCCTCCCAAGTCCGATGCAACTTGATGCCCTAGGGATGACGCAGCAGCCCCTATTCCAAGCTCGACCAATTTAGGGTTTAAAATATATTTCGACCCACCGCCGCCGCTATGGTCATATGGAAATTTGCTCACCATTTTTCCCGAGCAACCCATCCTTCCATCCACCTCCAGTATCAACTGCGTCACTTAACTCTTCACCAATTTCCGACAATCGACGAATAACCGATCATCTCGATAATTCTCAATGAATATAAACATAAAAATTGTGATTTTCATATTAAAATCCATCATTAACAATTTTGAATCATTATAGAATCAAATTAAGAATTTAAGATATTTGTTTTTTCTGTTTAAAAAGATTTCACTGTTATTCCATAATTTCAAAATAGCTACCAACCTTTTCAACTTGAAACCATTTTTAAATATCAAATCTTGTTAATTTGAACATGTTTTGTTTAAGCCACCAAGCCTAAAAAGAATTGTAAGAAAAGATTTTGAATTTTGAACGGGTTTGGCAGTTTGTAAACTAAGAACAGAGGTGATTTTTCTACATATATAAGCATGCACATATATATTTACAACATGCATTCATATTCACACAACCATACTAGCACATTCACATCATAGCTCCAAATACAACTTCAAACGCTAAGATAAACAACAAGGTCAAGGGGTTTGCTCACCTCAAACTGAAGAACAGGGAGAGCCAGGCCGTGTTTCATTGATTTGGAAGTTTTTATTAAATTTTTTCTTTGATCTTCTAATCTGGAACTTGCTTGGAACTTTAATATTGAATCATTGATTTGAAACCGATTTATTGAAATGTGGTATCTTTGAACTTTGAATTTGTTGTTCGACTTAACTGCATGCTTTAGTCTCCCATTTTTTTTTGAAAATCTTTGCTTTGAGAAAATTGTTGCTTGATTTTTTGATTTTGAATCCTGAAGCTTGCTTGCAGATGATGTTTGAGTTGAACAAATTTTGATTTGAAACCAGAAGTATTTTGATTTCCAGGTTTTGTTTCTCTCTGGTTTTGTTTTACATCTCAGTTTTATTTTTAGAAAGATGAAGAGAAATGGAGAAGTAAAGAGTTTTAGAACTGAAAATGAGTGGCCAGGTTTCTCTTTTCGTTTTTATATATAAATTTAATTTAAAAGAAAATAAAATGCCACTTGTAAGTACAAACTAACACATGTTTATTTGCATGTTTACTTTCTTTTACACTTGTTAAAGTATATTAAAATTTATTTGACAAATGTCAAATTGTGAACATTTTGTGTTTAAACGCTTTCTTTAATTTATTTATAACTTTGTTTCAAACCCTTAATGTTTTCATATTTACATAGGTTTAAGTTTTTATCAAGTATGTAATATGTTTACAAATGCTTATATATAACTATATTTATTTTTAAGTATATAAGTGAAAGTATTTAATTAAATTCCACTTTACATTTTTACAAACCAATTTTAGATATATATGAATGTCTTTATATTTTATTCATACCTTTTCTACATTAATAAGAAAATTGATTTGAAATCAAATTATCCATTAAAAATAAATATTTATATATATTAGTTCCTTAGAAATAACAAATTAGAATATTTATTCTTGAATTTCAAAAAACCAAAATTCTATTTATATTCAACTTTATATATATATATATATATATTAATAAAATTTTATATATTTACAAGCCATCTTTACATATATATGTATGTATGTATTAAAGCTTCTTATTCATTTTTTTTAAAAATGATTTTAATTCTAATTGTACATTAATAAGCAATCATATATTATATTTTAGTTTCTAATATAAAGTTTTCTTTAAGTCCAACTAAATTTCAATATATTTACATTTGAATTTAAAAATTCAAAATTCAAATTATAATTTATTTATTTATATAAACACAAAATAAACACATATCTTTATTAAATTTTGGAAAAATTCAAATTTATTCACAGTTTAATTCTAAAAATTATATTAATTACCAAATTTAAATTTAACTCAAAAATCGAGATCGTTACAGATTCCCCCCTTAAGAAAATTCCATCGTCGAAATTTGCTGGACGGGAAGACAACAAAGAACAGATAAGGATTGTTTTTCCATATCAAACTGAATATTTATTCTGCGTTTGGCTTTTCAAATCAGAATATCATCAACAGATATGAGAACAAATTCATTCAACACTTCACAAAACACACGGGTTACCAAATCTGCGAAATACACAAGGGCATTGGTTAGTTCGAAGGGATAACTTAACCATTTGTAGAATATATTTGGACCCAACAGAACAAAAAATGGATACTCAATCCAGGTTGTAATATCTCAAAGCATACACCGACTTATCCCTCTTCGGACTTTGATCCTCACAAGAAATCAAATTTTTTTTTTCAAATTTGGTTTTGACCAGAATCGTTTTATTGATACAAATTCGCATATTTTATTAACCAATTTATTTCAATTAAACTTTTAAATTTATTAAAGTTACAAAAACGGAAAACTGATCGGAAACCGATGAAGAGAAAACGAAATAGGAACTTATCTACACGATTCATAGGGCCACCACCACACAAAAGCTTCTTTCTAGAGTTGTCACAAATCCATCAAACAGAATTTGAAATCAAATGATGATCAAAGGAGATTGATAAAGAAAGTTATTTTGGTTGTTACAGGGTATCGACCATTTGTAGTGTTACTCCCATGTCCCCTATCTCATCCTCTTCTTGCACTCATACTCACTATCAGTGAATAGTAAGAGAATTTACTGAGGCATTGTAACAACCCGCATATTTATCGAGTTTATATTTAAATATTTTATTTAAATATTAAATCGTTAATCGGATTTTGGTCTGAAAAGCTACATTTTGCAAACGGTCAAATTAAGACTCGAGACCACTTCCATTGAGTTCGAAATGCCGTTTACAACTTTTTTAAGTATAAACATCGATAGGTTTGGAGTTAGTGAAATTTCACTAACTTTTCCCGCTTTGGACTTTGGGTTAGTTTAGCCTATTAAGCCCAAGTTCCAACCCTCTTCTCCTCACTCTTCATAAATTTCCTAACTAACCCAAGCTTTGGCATTAATGGTGAAGAGAATGGGAAATTAAAACTCTAAGCTCAAATTCAATTGCAACTCCAACATTCAACTCCAAATTCAAGTAGAAGATATTGGATTCAAGCTTTGGATTGCTTCTCCTTGCTTTCAAGCTTCATCTTCATAAATTTTAGTGCAAAGGTGAGATTTTTGTCTCACAAATCTAGTCTATAACTAAATTAGACTGTTGGGAATGATTCCCTATCACTTTTTCATGCACATTTGCATTTGGTTTGGATTGGATTGGCGAAAAACTCCAATTTTTAGCGTTTTTGTGAATTTTCTGCATTTAGGTCGTTCTGGCCATTTTCGTGAGTTCGGAGTTAGGTCGCTCGCGAGCTAACTCTTAAGTCACTCGCGTGTTATCGCGCTAGGTCGCACTGCACGTATTGTCATCTCGGAATTAGGTCGTTGGGCTTTAGGTCATAGGTCGTTTGGCCTATAGGTCATTAGGTCGCTAACACTTAAGTCGTTTCTGGCCTTAAATCCCCTATACAGCCTTAGGTCGCTCGGCTCTGGCTCCTTAGGTCGTAAGTCGTGGGCCTCTAGGTCGTAGGTCGTTAGGTCGTTAGGCCTTAACTCGTGTGGCCTTGGTTCTTTAAGTCGCTCGGCCTTGCCTTCCATTTTTAGGTCGCATGACCTTCTAACCCGCTAGGTCGTTGGACCTATAACCCGTTAGGTCGTTGGGCCTATAACCCTTAGGTCGTTAGGCCGTTAACCCACTTGGTCGCATGACCTATAACCTGTTAGGTCGCTCGACCGTTTACTCCATTAGGTCGTCCAACCCTACTACAAGTATTAGGTCGTATGACCTTGTTCCACTAAGTCGCTCGACCCTTAGGTCATAACACTTTAGGTCGCACGCCTTTCACACCATTAAGTCGCGAGTTTAATTAGGTCGCTCGGCCTTAAAACGTTAGGTCGCTTGACCTGTGCTATTGTTAGGTCGTGAGTTCCTTAGGTCGCATGCTAACGTCGTTAGGTCGCTTGGCCATTTCAGTTAGGTCGCATGACCACAGGGTTGCTCCAGTTAGGTCGCTTGACTCCTTAGACCCCTAGGTCGCAACCATTAGGTCGCTCGACCCTATCCCCCTTAGGTCGAACCCCGTAGCGGTGGCGTTGCCCCCGCACCCCCACCTTGGGGGGTTGCCACCCCCCCCCCCCAGACCCCCCTCCCCCCCGTAGGGGATCTTAGATGAAAGGTGCATTTTGAGCTGATTTCCTTGGATTTCATTCACGTCTTTGAACGTGAAGTTTTTTGTGATTTGTCACTTTAATAAAATAAAGGTTTCAATACTGGTAGTAAATATCAAAACTCTTTCATCAAAACAATTTTAACTCTATTATCAATACCAAAGCTCTTTTCTTAACCCGTTTTCCAATCTACTAGTATATACAAATCTTTACCTCACTCGGATGAGAACTCTAATTAAACGGCTTAGTAAAACAAGTGGTATGAAACGCTTGCGTTTGCTTCGTCGGTTAATTCTTGGACTTGTTCGATTGAACCTCTTGTGACAATTTTAGTGAAGATTTACAGTTTGTTCGTAAATATTTAAGTTAAGCAAGTGGTTATGGGACATGAAGCTAAACTTTTAAATTTACTAGCTTAGTGTAATTGACACTTCTCGTTGATCATGACGATCATTCTTATGATTTAGACTAGCAATTGTGCGATGTCTCTTGTTTGCTTGGTTAGACTAGGCACCACTTGTGTGATTCCACTCACACATACCTTTTTGGTTGCTTGGTTAGTCTAGACACTACTTGTGTGATTCCACTCACACATATCTTTTTGTTTGCGAGGTTAGACTAGACACCACTTGTGTGATTCCACTCACACATACCTTTTTGCCTTCTTGGTTAGTCTAGACCTCAATCTGTGTGATTTCGTCTCACACATATGGGGTAGCTCCTCATGGTCTTCGGACCGTCATGTGATAGGCCTCTTTCTTTTTTTTATGATTTCTGGATTTCTTGTGTTGATTTCTGGAATTTATGTCATTGACTTGTTATGAGTACAAGTTTAGGGTATGATGCCCTCTTTGGATCTTTGAGAAGATTCTTGTGATATCGATTTATCTCTTATTGATTGATCTTCTGTTGGTCATCATTTGCATACTTATAGTAGTATGTCAGTATGGATATTTTATGTTTATGCCATATCTTTTATTTTATACCATGTCATCTGATATTTATAGCTAGACTGATCCGTTTATTATTTTCGTAAATAATACTCGGGTCAGACCGAGATGTTACAGGTGCTTCTGCTTGACTTCTTCCCGGGATTCGGCACTCTGACTTTTGGCTAACTATTTAAATTAGCAGTTTTTTTGTTGTATACACTTGAGATATAGACTCATAGTTGTATTCTTTTGTATAGCAGTGTTGCTATTCTTTTGTATTATTGTGGATCTTTTGACCACTACTCTGATGTACACTTTCATGTGTTAGTTATATATTCATATCTTCTTCCGCCTTTGTGATATGGATGTCTGTGACTGATTTGCGTTATGCTTATTTCTATGTTTGTTTCCGAAGATTATTTATAGCCACCGTGTGATAAGCAATTACACGGATGGTCGCTCCTTAACAGCCTTATTCTCCGTGCTAGTCGACAGCACTACTCCGTAGTGTTCTTGGCTAGCGTGGGTATAGAGGTGGGGCGTCACAGGCATACAGACGGATATCATAGGGATATACTCATTCTAGGGTAATTGTAACCCTATCTATAATGAGTTTCCAAATGTGTTATACTCCTGAGCTAAAGTTTAACCTTCAACTTTGATACCAAATGTGACGACCGGGATTTTCGCGTTCGAAAATCGACATCCATACTTTACTTGTATTCGAATGCCGCAGATTCAACCGTAAAAATCCGATTCGTTGGAGCTTATAACACATTAAGTATAACAACACAATGGAAGAAAATGAATAATATATCATATATCTCCATTGAATACGATATCCAAAAATGATACAACACTGCCCAACAGATATCAGAGCACAAATAAAATGTTGTAGCGGAATAAACAACGTGAACTTGAACCACCAAGTGAGAACTCCAATATCTGCAACTCCATCTCCAATCCAAAGTAGTTATATCCAAGCCACAAGCTCGAAGCACCATCAACACGTTGCATTAAGTAAGGTCAGTCATCGATGCGATCGCCAAACTCCAATGACTTCTAAGATATCGAATATATATCCACTAGCTAATTATTTGTAAATCTAACTATAGGCTGCCCGCGTGGAAAATTGTGGGCAACCAGAGTTTAGAAAGGGAAAAATAAACTCAGGTCAGCTATGGGACTGGTGTGAGCAAACGAAAACAGTTTTCTTTAACAAAAGTAAAACAAAAGAATTTAAAGAAATCCGCAATGCTTTTTGGAAAATGAAACTACCATAAGGCCTCCCGACACACACACAATGCAATCGCACACTTAGGTTAGATTAGTCCTTATGATAGCCAAACATGCTTGATACGCAAATCCTTTTGATATTATTATTAGTGCATAATGGAAAACATTTGCAAGCATAATATTAATCTTAGCTAGCATACGTACCATTACAGTATGCCACTATAGCTACCACATTAGATGGCGGGTTCTACAACTAAAACCGTACAAGGCGCGTATTGGAGATTGGATTACCAATAAATGGTCGGGCTAAGGAACTTCCTATTGCCACATGGGTACGCCTTTGGAGGAAAGCCCCGAGAACTTAATCATCTCTTTGCCAATACAAGGCCGGGTTACCCCCGCCCAGAAGTAACACCTACAAGTATGCCATCCTCGGTCGTTAGCGACCTTTATCCGAGGACCCTCAACCACAAAGAAACAACCACAAAGTAATAAATTTGCAGAAACCACATAGATTAAATATCTGGGCTCCATACCATGACAACACCTTTTTTCAAAAGAAATGGACATACTCTAGGGGCGCGACCCCTAATAACCTTGCCGCATCTTTCCTATTTCGACCATTTCTAAGGTGTTAGATCCGATAAAGTTTCGTCCGCAAAGATATACTTTTCACAAAGCCATGCTTTGATCAACAAATGATCAACAGCACTTCGTATGCCACATTACCAAATTGGGAATGTATCACTAGTAACCATCAACTACATAACCTCTAAGCTCATACGTCTCAGAAAAGGGTGTTAGGCTAAGAGAATAAATTCTCCGCCACCAAACAGAAATGTATTTGATAGAAACTAGCTTTACATCTCAAAGTGTAACGTCAGACACACATTCATACAAGTCTGTTCCAGGTTCGAACAGAACCGAAGGCACTTCACAAAGAAGCCCTTGCAAATCGGGATAATACCCAATCACGTCCGGACTCCCTATCACAAAGGGTGATCAAATCTCTATACCGGGGCCATTCGGTGCAGTGACATTCGATGAGTTATCCTTTCGCTTTCGAAAATATCCGGTCTTCACCACCGGTCTTCAAATGTTATCCATATTGTCGTATCATTATTCGGAATGGGTTTTATGACACAAAGTCCTATTCCAGCTAAACCGAATAATGAGCGCAATATTTAGAAACATATGGATATATGAGATCTTAGTTAAGTCACAACTTTAACCCAAAACCTTTCCTTCAAATGGTTTAAACAAATTACCATTTTCAAATCTTTAAACAAAAAGATTCACTTCACAAAGTTGACTATCTATAGCAAAGATTAATTCATAGTTTTCAAGACTATTTCAATCCCAAATCTTTTATATAAAAGATACACCTTTAAGATCCTCTTCAATTTCAAAACAAAGTCCAACAATCTTTCACAAAGATTCATTCATAGCTTTCAAAAAAATTCCATTTCAAACTTAAAATCTTTTCAACATAAATTGAAAATCCTTTCTTTATATGAAAGCTATTATTATTTGAAAAACAATCCTTTTCGTTTTGGAAAAATCCGTTCAGATATACACAAGTTATATCTTTTAAAGTATATACTTGGGTTAAGATTAAATTCCCAAAATAATACTTTTCAAATGGTTTAAAACCCATATAAATACATTTATAACTTACATAACCTTTTTAAACCATAATTTTCATATGTTCATGAAACTTAATTCCAAATCTTGAATTTAAATTCAAATCAAACTATTTAAATTTCAAAACTTTATCAAGTTATTCAAAATAACTTTTATCTTTAAATCTCTTTTTCAAAAGCTTTTCATGTTTAACCCAATTCTTTTCCAAAACCATTTGGATTCAAACTTCAACTTTTAAACAAATAGTATTTAGTTTTCAAAATATCTATGACTTAACCGATTTCCTCGTGAAATCCTTATTTGTGCGTGTATGGTGTAGTCCAGGGGTTTTACACAATAGTGCCACATCATCAACCATCACAATCCAAACACAGCAATATCGATAAGCGGTATAATCCCATAACGTTTATCTTCATTCACAGATTCATAGATAATATAAAATTATTACAGATAAATAAATTACATTCATCACAGCTCAAATCAAAATAGAGCATCACACATCAGGGGTATCAAACAATTCAACATTCAATAGAATCCAGACATCCATAAGTAAGATCACTTAATTATGTGATTAATTTAAATCAGATTAATCAGTTATGAATAAATATTAATCCTGGTTAATTAACATTAATTAATTGCAAACCATTTTAATTAACTTTCCTTTAATCATTTATTAATTAACCCTTAATAATAAATTAATTAACTTTTAATTTATAATTAATCAACCTTAATCATTAAATAATTAACCTTTAATCATTAATTAATCAACCTTAATCATTAAATAATTAACCCTTAATTATTTAATTATCCTTTAATTAATTATCCTTAATTAATTACATTAATTAATTACTCCTCAATTAATTACCATTCCTTAATCATCTTCATTAATTAATTAACCTTTAATTAGTTAATAATCCGTAATTAATCACATTAAATAATTAGCCCTTAATTAATTATTAAGCAATCATCCTTTAGTTACCTAACTTTTAATTAATTTCATTAATTAATTAATTATTCTTTAACTACAAACATTAATTAATCCTTCTTTACTTAATTAAGTAATTAACCATTAACTACTTAATCATCCTTTTATTACTTTTATTAAGTAATTATCTTTAATTACTTAAAACTTTAATTAATCAAAGATAAACCCTTTATCTTACTTAATTGACATTTAAATCTTATTATATTGAAATGCTCGAAAAAAATTATACAAATCATTTGAGAACTTTGATTAATTAAGTTTAAAACAAAATCCTTAATCACTTCTTAGTTCAAACATTATGTTATTTTATTTTGAAATACTTATGAATTAATTACAAAAGTTCCTATTGTATAATTATTCTATAACAAACCAAATTTCTTTAATGACATTTAATCTTTAAAGTTTAACCTTTGAAAACTTGTTTGGAAATAATCCTCGGAATTAATTTATCATAAATTAACTTAAGACCCCAAAGTTTAAATAATAGTTAAAATCATTCCGACTATTTACTTTCATTATTTAAACTTATTTAAATATTTTAAGAATTAAAATAATAGGTATATAATAAAATACCTTAAACTTCATTAAGTTAAAATAATTTTATTTTGATCCTTAATCTAAATCCCAAACTAAATATTTATTATTTTTAAAAGGATGAATAAAGAAATTGTTTAAACTTAGTTTAAATTTGAAAACCTGTTTAAAAAACTCACGTGAAACTCACGAACCAAAGCAAAGGTTCAAAATTCTCGAGTACAAACCTGCGTTTTCTTCACATTCCCCTATCTTCGAGTCAATTATTTGATTTCTCGAACTCGAACCCGAGTTCTCATCATCTTCCTCAAACCTCGACTATTCCAAATGCATAGAAGTACATCGTACATGTGTACGCGCCATCACCTGAGCTCCAATCATGCTGCAACTTCAGGCAAGTCGTCGACGACTATAACAACTCCACCGATTACCCAGATCATCGAACTCAACAATGAATCAAAATCGAGCAACTCAACTACCACCTGGAACGAAAGGAACATCCAAAAAATCCCACGCATTTGCCACCATCGATGATCTGAATTCGCACAACCCCGGCCACACACTCGCAAGCCTTCCATGTTGCCTCCCCCCAAATCCAGCGCAACTCGATGCCCTAGGGACGACGCAGAAGCCCCTATTTCGAGCTCGACCAATTCAGGGTTTAAAATATATTTCGACCCGCCGCCACGGTCTTAAGGAAATTCGCTCACCATTTTTCCCGAGGAACCCATCCTTCCATCCACCTCCAGTATCAACTGCATCACCTAACTCTTCGCCAATCTCCAACAATCGTCGAATAACGCCATTTCGATCATCTCGATAATTCTCAATGAATATAAACTTAAAAATTGTGATTTTCGTATTAAAATCCATCATTAACAATTTCAAATCATATTATAGAATAAAATTAAGAATTTAAGATATTTTTTCTGTTTAAAAAGATTTCACTGTTATTCCATAATTTCAAAATAGCTACTGAACTTTTCAACTTGAAAACATTTTTAAAATTCAAATCTTGTTAGTTTGAACATGTTTTGTTCAAGCCACCAAGCCTAAAAAGAATTGGAAGAAAAGCTTTTGAATTTTGAACAGGTTTGGTAGCCTGTAAACTTAGAACAGAGGTGATTTTTCCTACATATATAAGCATGCACACAAATATTTACAACATGCAGTCATGTTCACACAACCATACTAGCACATTCACATCACAGCTCCAAATACAACTTCAAACACTAAGATAAACAACAATGTTTAGGGTTTGCTCACCTCAAAATGAAGAACAGAGAGAGCTAGGCCTTGTTTCAATGATCTGGAAGTTTTTGTTACTTTTTCTTTGATCTTTTGATCTGGAACTTGCTTGAAACTTCAATGTTGATTTTTTGATTTGTAACTGATTTATTGAAACGTGATGTCTTTGAACTTTAAATTTGCTGCTAGACTTAACTGCATGTTTTAGTTTCCAGGTTTCCTTTTGTTTTGAAAATCTTTGCTTTGAGAAAACTGTTGCTTGATTTTTTTGATTTTGAATCCTGAAGCTTGCTTGCTGATGATGTTTGAGTTGAACAAATTTTGATTTGAAACCAGAAAGATGAAGACAAATGGAGAAGTAAAGAGTTTTAGAACTGAAAATGAGTGGCCAGGTTTCTCTTTTCATTTTCACATATAAATTTAATTTAAAATAAAATAAAATGCCACTTGTAAATACAAACAAACACATGTTTATTTGCATGTCTACTTTCTTTTACACTTATTAAGGTATATTAAATTTATTTTACAAATGTCAAATTGTAAACTTTTTGTGTTTAAACCCTTTCTTTAATTTATTTATAACTTTGTTCTAAACCCTTAATGTTTTCATATTTACATAGGTTTAAGTTTTTATCAAGTATGTAATATGTTTACAAATGCTTTCATTTATATATATAACTATGTTTATTTTTAAGTATACAAGTGAAAAGTATTTAATTAAATCTCACTTTACATTTTTACAAACCAATTTTAGATATATATGTATGTCTTTATATTTTATCCATACATTTTCTATATTAATAAGAAAATTGATTTGAAATCAAATTACCCATTACAGATAAATATTTATATATATTGGTTCCTTAGAAATAATAAGTTAAATTATTTATTCTTGAATTTCTAAAAATATTCTATTTATATTCCACTTTATATATGTATGAATAAAATTTTATATATTTACAAACCAACTTTATATATATGTATGTATGTATGTATGTATGTATGTATGTATGTATGTATGTATGTATGTATATGCATCAAAGCCTTCTTATTCATTTTATTAAAAATGATTTTAATTCTAATTATACATTAATAAGCAATGATATATTATATTTTAGTTTCAAATATAAAGTTTTCTTTAAGTCCAATTAAATTTCAATATATTTACATTTGAATTTCAAATTCAAATTTCAAATATATAAACGCAAAACAAACACATATCTTTATTAAATTTTGGAAAAATTCAAATTTATTCACAGTTTAATTCTGAAAATTACATTAATTACAAAATTTTAATTTAACTCATAAATCGGGATCGTTGCAAGATACAATAAATAACATAAATGATTCAAGAACATAAATGTAAAGACTCGATTTTTCGACGCCCAAAAGTCGACAACAATACGTCCATTGTATCAAATGTCGAACAGTCAAATGCCGAAAAACCAAACCGTTAGAGTTTAAGAAGAAGAGGATAGAAGAAGAAAGTAGAACAATAACAAAATCTCACATTTCGCAACGGAACAATATATAATAGACAAATGAATAATCTTTAGAATAAAGAACCATATCTATTTATACATGCATTATCAGAGTTTACGATGACACAATACAACACTAGCAGTCGATACTTGCCCACGTGAAACTGAACTTGCAACAATCCCAACTCAGCGGATAATACATAGTATAATGATACGTCTCACCGTCTTGTTTGAACTCCAGATCTCTACAGCATCTTTTCTGACTTCGCTCCAAAACAATTGCTAACCTGACTCTAAGCTGCCCTTGTGGAAATTATGGGCATCTAGAGTTTAGAAAGGGAACAATGAACTCCAGGTCAGTCATGGGACTGGTGTGAGATCTTAACATTATTTTCACAAACAAAAGAAAACGAAACCCGCTATGCTTTTGGAAAATGAAACTACCATAAGGCCTCCCGCCACACACACAATGCAAACGCAGAATTGGAGGAGATTTCTTCTTATGATAGTCAAACATGATTGATACACAAAATCTTTTTAATATTATCATTAGTGCGTTGTGCAAAAAACATTTCAAAGTTTAATATTACTCTTAGCCAGCTAGACATTTCGAACTATGCCAACTATAGCTACCATCTAAATAGTGGCGACCACCATAAGTAAATGGCAGGTTATACAACTAATACCATACAAGGCGCATATTGGATGATTGGATTTCCAACAAATGGTCAGGCAAAGGAACTTTCTACACTAAATGGAACACCTCTAGAGGGACGCTCCCGAGAATGTTACTAGATATCTGCCAACACAAGGCCGGGTTACCTATGTAACTAGGTAAGTACTGACACGAGTATGCCACCGCTAAGTCGTTACCAACCTTTATCTGAGGCGCCTATCAACCAACAACCACAATGCAATCAGTTTGCAGCAACCACATAGGTTAAATATCAGGGCTCCATACCATGATACCACCTTTTATCCAGAAGGAAATGACATACCCTCAGGAGGCGCTACCCTCAAATAACCTTGCTGCAACGATTCCTGTTGCGACCATTACAGGGTTGTGAGGTCCGACGAAGTCTCATCCACAAAGCTACACTTTTCATAAAGCCATGCTTCAATCAACAAATGATCAGCAGCACTTCGTATGCCACACTACCAAATTGGGAGTATATCACTAATAACCATCAACTGCATAACATCTGAGCTCGTACGTCTCAGAGAAGGGTGTTAAGCTAAGAGAATAAATTCTCCGCCATCAACAGAAATGTGTTTGATAGAAATCAGCTTTATATCTCAAAGTGTAATGTTAGAAACACGTCCATACAAGTCCGTTTCGGGATCGAATGGAACCGAAGGCACTTCAAAGAAGCCCTTGCAATTCAGATATTCACTAATCACGTCCGGAATTCTCATCACAAAGGGTGATAAAATCTCTATACCGGAGCAACCCGGCGCAGAGACATTCGATAGGTAATCCTTTCATTTTGAAAATATCTGGTCTTCAACACCATCTTCAAATGCAATCCTATTTCTTCGTTTCATTATTCGAAATGGGTTTTATGACACAAAGTCCTCTACCAACTAATCCGAATAACAATCGCTTATTTTAAAAATAAGTGTTACATTCAGACTTCAAGCAAATCATAACAATTTCCACTTTGATCTCTTTAAACCAAAGATCCATCATTATCACAAAGATTCGATGTGGTTTTCGAATATTCATTTGGAATCCGACCCCCGGTCGCATCGAAATTCAAACGCCATTTAAAGGCCAATATTGATAGTCGGTTATTTAACTATCAATCAACATTCACAACAATCACTGGATTTCAAATAATTTTCCCCTAATTATTATTTTCAAAATATCTTCGCAAGATATAATTTTAACACTTCAACCATTTGAAAACAAATTTCAAATTACTTTTCACCTTTCAATCTTTTGAAAACAAATTTCAAATCACTTTTCACACTTCAATCCTTTGAAAACAAATTTCAAATCAACTTCTTCACGTGGAATAAATTTCCAAATATTTATCTAATTCCATTGAATATTTGCCGAGTTCAGATACTTTAAAAATAATTTAAATTACTTATCCAAATATATATACTTGGAAATATTTAAAATAAAACTATTCCTAAATACTTATTTAAAATAATAGATATGAAAATATTACACCAATACCTCATATAATACTTCAAGTCCAAAACTAATTTTAAAATAAAATTAATAGATAGAGTATAAATATTTAAATAACTATTTTCTAAATCAAATATCAATTTAATCTTTAAAATAATCCCTTCTACAATTAATTAAATAATTCTTTACTTTAAAGATTTAAAACAATTCCCAAAAATAATTTCTCCAACAATATTCTTTCAAATCAATTTCTAGAACTTTTAATTTAAAAAGCTACTTTTAAAAAAACGTACTCAGCTTTCCAGGGAAAATACACCTTCCGTTTCAAAATGGACCATTTGAATAAATAAATAAATTCTTCTTGATTTATCTCAATTTATATTCCAAATCCGCAAATTTCTTTCCACAATTTAGAAACAAACCGGTAATTATTTTTAAAAAAAAAATTCCTTTCCTTTTTAAATTCCCATCGTGGATTGAAATTTTTAAATATCCACTGATATACGATTTTCGAATTGATTTAAAAAAATCATTTCCAAACACCAAATCAATTCCCAAATTGATTTCACATTTTATTTATTCTAAATTTATTTAAACACCAAGTCGATTTTCATTCAAAAACCAAATCAATTTTTCATATTGATTTCCCAAAGATTTATTTTTTTAACACCAAATCAATTTTCGGATTTATTTTTAAAATAAATTCCTTTATCTCTTCCAAACTTTTTAAAATCCGTATTTTAAAATAAATTCTTCAACTTTTGAATAATATTACTTGAGATCCATTTATTAAAATCTTTGCTTATATTTTTGGAATTTATTCAATAGGATTCAAAAGTAAAAATTTATCCTTTTGAAATTCCTTCTGTTAAATTTATCCAATTTTCAAAAATAAATTTTACTATAAACTTTCAACTTGAATTTCAAAAATCCAATTTTATTTATTTTCGGTATCCTACGATACCAAAAATACATTCGGCTAAATTATAGCTTTCAACGATTTCAATCACAAATATAATCACACACAGATTATAAATAATCAACACACAATATTGAAACAAATTCAAATATTCAAAGAATCCAGTTGGATCCCTCCAACCTATTTCCCTGCATCTACAGGCGTTAGCACAACAATTAAATACCAATTCCACTTCGAGGTGGAATATCGCGGTATATGGGATTTACAAAATACCATCCGCTATTATGCGGCGCATAGGGTCTCATCCGCTATATAATGCGGGAAATCAATCACTCCAAATACATATAAAATACCAATTCCACTTCGAGGTGGAATATTGCGGTATATGGGTTTATATATAATATCATCCGCTATTATGCGGCGCATAGGGTCTAATCCAATACAACCGACAATAATTTATAATCCAAGCACACAATCAACAATTTTAAATTTAACTATTTATAATTAAATCGGAAAATCCGATTGAGTAAGAAGATCTCACCTTTGCCTATGCATGCAGTCCACTTTCATTCCAACTTGATTTCTTTCAGATATTGACCTTGTATAAATAATTATATCATTAATTAATATTCGTAATATATCGAATAACCAATTTTCGTTTTGTTAATTTTAATTATCTAACGATTTTATTTCAAACCAATTTCCTTTAATAAATTTGTTTAACTAAAAATTAAATTAGAACTAAATTTCCTCTTTAACTAATTAACCAATTTTTTTTAGATTTCAAAAACAATTTTTACATAGAATTTTCAACAATTTATATTTTCTATATTTCTTTTAAAACTGTCTAGGTATATATATACACAAACACACATTTAAATTTCAAAACAGTTATGTTTAAACCATTTATATATACTTACTGTAATTGCATATATTTTCTTACCTCTGCATATATGTATATATATATTAAATTAAAATATACTTAATACCTTCACTGCCCTAGCTTGTCGAAGACAACGCCGTTTACTTCGTCCAACATGCCTAGTAGAGTATCTCATCATCACCTCCTGATCGCGCGCGCACAGAATGCTTGCCCATAACATCACTGCCCGCTGGCTTAACGCACGACGCCTCACGCATGCAGCCTTCCAAATCGCATGCGCGAGCTCTCTTTCATCAAAATCGTGACCTATGCCCAAATCGATTGGCTCGAATCCCCAAATCAACGGGAACCCGGGCCCATCACGAAAATCACGATATCACTATCGCGCACCTGGTCGCCGTTGCTCCCCTTATTCGAACACGACTTCAATAATGCGAGCGTCCCCTTTTTCTCAAGCTCGAGTTCAAGCAGAGCTTGCGATGTCGTTCCCCTCCTTTTTTTAATATTGAATCGATTTGGGCTTAAAAAAAATTTCTTTTCTTCTTGCCATTGAAAATGGAGGAGAGGGAATCGAAGAATGTAAAGATGAAGGCTCGGCCATTTTGTTTTGAACATTGATTTTGATTTTATTTAACGAGCGAAGACGATTGGCATTAATAAAAAAAAATTCTTTCGTTCATTCTGTTTTGAAAAGGAAGAAACGAAGACGAACGTTTGATTTTAATTTTTTCTTTCCTTTGTATACGCTTGTAAACATTTCTTTGCCAGGTGTTACTATTTTGCAGAGAAAAGGGAATACATTTTTTAACTCCTGCACGTGTATGAAAAGTTTTGACATAATCTTTTAAGGCAACAATATTAATTATATTTAAATTTAAATTTAAATTCAAATCGCTTGACAACCGCAACTCAAAATTTAGATCTCCAATCGAGGCGTGCCGCCAGGCATTTATAATGTTAAACCCCTATTCCAAACGCAATGGAAAAGGTTTCAAGGCAAAATTCAATCGTATGGAGAAGATAGCTTTTTGATCCAGTTGTTAAATTAAATTTCGATAAAAATTTCAGCGCGTTTACCTACCGTATGTGTAACAACCCGATATTTTCAGTCATTCGCGTCCACACATGCCGGACTCGATTTCTTAAAATAGTGTATTGTAAATAAATTTGAAGCAAATGGAATACAAATCTTAGAATCACAGACACAGAAATATCAGAACAACTCGCAGCGGAAATTAAAATACCATAGTAGTTCATGAAGCAACTATAACAAACTCTCAAAACATAATACATAATATCAGTCTAAAAAATATATACAATAGAAATCTCAAATACATAGCAGTTTATAAATACCAGAGCTGAAATAGAACAACTGAAACTGAAAGGGAATGGATAACTAGACAAGCAGAATCTCCAGCGATTCCTAGCTCCAAAAAAGAAATCCAAAGCTAAGCTGTAAATACTCAGGCTGACCCGAGCGTAAAGTAAAACACAAAACACTCGAGTCGGGACTATATACTTATATAATGTAAACCAACCCAAGTGAACTGTAGTAGAAACGCACTATAACTTAAAGGATGCTTGGGATCGCTCATCCTCTAAGGATCAGTTAAACCATAAATTTAATACATCCCGTGGTATAAAATTTCAAAATAGTAATTTATACTTCGAAATCAAATATCATTTCAAAATTCAATATCATTCAAAATCCATTTCAAAATTTCAAAATATCGTATCTTTTCAAAACTACATTCATTTTATTTAAAATACCATTTCAACACACATTTCAAAATAGTTTATATTTCAAAACAAATTACTTCATTTTAAATCATTAAAATGAAGTTATTATATTTAATAATTAAATTATTAAATTTCCAAAATTTTAATCTTTCAAGGTTCATTTATTCACCTAAATTTATTAAGACAATGAAAATTCAACTTTCTCAGCATTTAGAAAATGCTATGGATAGTTACTTTAAAAAAAATCAATTTAACAAAAGACAGCATTTAAATGCTATAATAGGGTTACTTTAGTTCAAATAAAGCCTTAGTTAATTTCAGCAACTACAGCACTTACAAAGTGCAACAATAGCCCTTAATTCAATTTAGCCATTTAGTTCATTTCTATCAACTACAGCATTTACAAATGCGGTAATTTCCTTTACATTAGAAATAATAATATTTCAAAATGCTGTTAATTAAATATTCAATATAATTTCACAAATAATTAATTTCTTATTTAAATCATTTTAAACTTATAAAATCATATATTTTTACTTTTAAAACAATCATTTACATACCCTTATAAATTCATGATTTTATAAAATTAAATTTTCATTCAAAATCAAAATTTAATAATAATTCACTTAAAAAAATTCAAGCATTAAATTTTAATTCTTTAAATTAAAATTTGAACTTAACACTTAAGTTAAAATTTCCAAATATAACTTATTTTCCATTTTATTTACTTAACTTAAAATTCACTTTTAAACAAAATTCACAAATTTTCAATTTAAGTTATATTTCAAATTTCAACTTAAATATTCATTTATTTCACATCTTAGTTTATTCAAAAATCATTAACACTTTAAAAAAAATCATTTAAATTCATTTTTAAATCGAATTTTATATTTATTTATCATATTTTCCTACTTAATTTAAATTTCATTTATAACCAAATCAAAATTTCCAAAATAACTTATATTTCAAATTTCTAACTTTACCATTTATTTATTTCACTTATAAATTCTTAGAAAATCAATAATAGTTTATAAAAATCATTTTTAATTAAGTTTTAAATCAAAATATTATAATATTTGCATTTCAAACATATTTTAAAATTTTTAGAAAAATATATATTAACCACGGGTCTGTATATCATTTTCTAGCCTAGGTAAAGTGATACGGATATTATGTCATTTCAATCCGTAATTTACAAAGAAAACCCGGGTTTAATCATTTCAAACCCGCAGTCCCAAGTAAATGAAATAATTAAAAATCGTTCAGGCCTATTATTTCAGCCCATAACGATTTTTCTCTATTCTAAAGTCCGTACGGGTATGTATCATTTCAACCCATAGTGATTCTAATCTAAAGGGAACTTGCAGTGATAAACTGATATAAATAACATCATAGCATAATATAACAGTAACATATGATATAACAGGTGTTTAAGCATGGGTGAACAAAATCATAGCATAGCAGATATAGCATGGTGATACGAGTTACAGATTCAAATGTGATCAGTTTACTAGTCATATAAGTATAAAACTGTCAGGTGAGAATAACTCAGTTGTATAAGCTGGAGATGACAACCAAATGCACAAACAAGGAACTTCAAAGGCACAATAACACAACAATGATTTGAGAGTGAGGGAGCCAAAGCTAATTGCCTTGTTACATATCAAACAAAACAAATATAAACATGAATTTTCAACCAAACTATTTATAAACAATACTAGGAATAAATACACAACTCAAAGCTAATGCTTTTGCACTTGCATTCAATAACATATGCTTCAGCCATGGGATGGAAAAGCATTGTTATGGGATGGATTTGAATCAGGTTTGGATCATGTTAAGGTCATATAGGTCGGCCATAACAATATATAAAGGAGTAGAGAGATATGTGTGCATGAACACACAATTTCAAGGCAACTACATGGGTTCCTATGCAACAACGACTTCGGCCAAGGCTTTATTGGGCATGGCCAGGTCTGGGAAGGTCAACTATAGGTGTTGTAGATGTCTTAGGTCCAAGAAGTGTGTAACGACCCTGAATTTCTGTCATTTGAAATTTGTATATTTAATTGATTTTAAATATTAACAAGTAAAATTTGTAAGTTAAATAAGTTTTATTTCAAATATCTGGATTTAATTGGATAATTAAATCGATAATTTAACATTTGAAATTACAGAAATAATTGGAAATTGGGTTCAAAGTGATTAAAAATGATTTGTAAAGTTTTATTATATCATATTGGGGTTGGAATGATGTTATAGAACTTTTAAAATTGAATTAAAAGTTAATTTGCAGCAATTGAATATTTTAATATTTAATTGACGAGTTAATATAGTCATTTTTTAAACAGTCTAGGATTTCGACGAAACTAGTTTCATTGGATCCGTAATGTTATATTATTGTACGGCTTCAAATTTCATGTCAATCGGACTTACGGTTTGTCCGGAGCAAGCTAAAACGCATAGAAATCGATTCGAGTGAATTTTGAATTTAAATAGTCGATTCCAAAACTTATCTTTCAAATTTGATTGAATTGGCTCTCGATATATATTCTATTGTGTCCCAAATGGGGGTAAAACATTATAAACGCCAGGCGGCACGCTTCGTTTGGAGTTCAAAAATTTTTGGGATGAATAGTGCGCGCATAATTTTCTATATAAGGACGTTATACTTTCGCATTTGCAAAACCCTACTCAGAAAACTCTAGCCGCCGTTTAACATGTTAATGGCCGAAAATGGTCAATCTTCTTCCCCTCCGATCTCCTCATCCATCGACATTCACGAGAAACTTTCGACTACAAAAATGTAGAGCTCCTCAAGCTCGACAAATCCAACGGTCGATCTACGTTATCATCGACGAGGGGATGAGAAAAAGGGTCGCGTTTCCCTGTCGTTTGCGCACGTTTTTCCAAACACTGAGGAGACCGAGCTCGGCAATCTTCTAGCCGAAGGTGGCTCTCGTCGGGGGCATTTCTATGGCATCTCCTGATCATCTTAAAGGTCGACGTGGAGGTCGCGAAATTTAGGATTTGAACGAGCAAATGGGTTTCGTTTGCGTGAATACTGGAGAGGGAGAAGCTTGCGTGCACGGCCTTGATTTTATTTGCTGAAGTAACGGCCGTAATTAAGGTTGAAAATATTAAAAGAAATTGTAAAAAAAAAATTATTATATTTAAATTCGTTCGAACTTTGAAATATTATAACTTGTTCATACGAGGTCGGAATTTCACGAAACGACTTGCATTGGGTTCGTACGGACAAACACTACGCGATGGAGCTGGATCGGAGTTGATTGGAGCTTAAGAAAATTTTGGGTAAAATTAAATGCGCGTTTAATTTTATTCGAAATAAACGTTGAAACCATTATTGAAAGCAAGGTGAGAACTTCTCACTCAATCGAAATTGTTTCGACTTAAATTTTAAATAATTAGATTTAAAATTACTTGAATGTATTGAATGATAAATTATTATCTATTGTTTTGAAATAGACCGTATACGCCGTATATTAAGCGGATGTTATTTATTAAAAACATATACCGCGATATTTCAGCTTGATGTGGAATTGGTATTATATATGTACTTGGAGTTGATTTTCCCGCATTATATAGCAGATGAGACCCTATTGCGCCGCATAATAGCGGATAATATTTTATAAATCCCATATACCGCGATATTCCGTATTGGAACGGAATTGGTATTTGCTAACATCTGTGGATGCAGGGAAACAGGTTGGAGGGATCCAACTAGATTCCTCAACCGTATTGATTTTTTTCTAGATATTGTGGTATATTCTGTTGTCATATGATATGTGATGTTTTGGATGTCGTGATTGTTATATTTAGTGTTATTGCAGCATTGGGCCTATTTTTGGAGTTTTAAAAATGTTAAAGTAACGATTTCAAATTTAAAAGGATTTTTTAAATGATTTTTGAAAGTATACATTTTATTGAATTTTGGAATTGATTCATTTTAAATAAATAAACGTTATAATTTTAATGTTATAAAAATTATGATTTTTGAGAAATATAGTTGAAATGTGATTTTTGAAATGTGGAGTTAATGAATTTTATAAAATAGTTTAAATTGGGATTTTTGAAATTATTAAAAAACGGTTTATATAAAAGATTTATGAAATTGATATTTATAAATAAAAAATATTGGAATTATAAAACGAGTTTTTTTATAAATGTGAAAATGAAGTATAAATGGATTTCATAAGTGAATGAAATTTATAGATTTATAAATTGGGAAGTTATAAAATGAATAGATTTTGTAAAATAAAAGATTTATAAGTAATTAACTTATAAATCGGATTTTGGCATTTAAATGAGAGTTAAATAGAATTTGTAAATAAAGAATTATAAGTAATTTGCTTACAATTTGGATTTTGTCGTGTAAACGGAATATGGATAGAATTTGTAAATAAAGTGATTTTATAAGTTGAAGTTATTTTAAAATATAAATGGAATTTATAAACATGGTTTTATAAATCCGAAATCGACTAAATTTGATAAGTTAATTGTTATAGTTTATTAAAGGAGATATATCCACGATTTTGGACAGTGAATAATCCTTTAGGTAAAATGTGTTGAAATGTTGAATTCGGTTAACGAAGTATATTCACGATTTTGGACAGTGAATAATATATTTAGGAAATGTTTTGGGGAAGTGATATTTTAAAATAGAATTAAAACGATTTGAAGTTGTTTTAAAATGTATTAAGGATCGAAACCATAGATTTCAACATTCATTGTTGAAATAGACGTTTTCGAGAAATAAAAGGAAATGGTGGACTATAACACTGTTGTTATAGTAAATGATTTTCGAAAGAAAATGTTTTATATAGTATTGAGATTTATATATCTATCTTAATTTCGAATCCCTATATTAGTGGTTTTGGGTTGTCGTAATGGTGTTTTACGCAACATTCGCTTGGACCCAAATAAATGTGTTTAAGAGAATGTTTTCCTTAAAGAATGAAATATATACTTAATCATGTTTTAAGTATATTAAATATTTTCTAAGTATTGAAAATAAGTAGATTTGTGAATTACTTATTGTTAAATAAGTATTTGGAAATGTTTTGCATTGTAGAAATTGAAATGGTTTAGAGAATGTATCTTTTTAAAGATAAGTTGAAGTAAATATCTGGCAAGTTATTAATTTATGGAAGATTAATAAAAAGGGCCTAGTGATTGTTATGGTGCTAGATATTTGTTTGTTGGCCTTGATAGTTAAATAACCGACTATCAATATTTACCTTTAAATAGGTATTTGTTGTGATTTTCTTGGATTTGAATGCTACACTTATTTTTAAAATAAGCTCTCGCTATTCGGTTTAGCCGGGAGAGGACCTTTGTGTCATAAATCCCATTCCGAATAAGTGATATGTCGTAATGGATAACATTTGAAGACCGGTGTTGAAGAGCGGATATTTTCGAAAACGGAAGGATTACCGTCGAATGACTCTGCATCAGTTGATCTCCGATATAGAGGTTTTATCACCCTTTGTGATGGGAAGTCCGGTCGTGATTAGTGAATATCCGGATTGCAATGACTTCTTTCGAAGTGCCTTCGATTCTGTTCGAACCCGGAACGGTCTTGCATGGACGTGTGTCTGACATTACAATTTGAGATGTAAAGCTGGTTTCTATCAAATATATTTATGTTGGTGGCGGAGAATTTATTCTCTTAGCTTAACACCCTTCTCTGAGACGTACGAGCTCAGAGGTTATGTAGTTGATGGTTATTAGTGATACATTCCCAATTTGGTAATGTGGCATACAAAGTGTTGTTGCGCATTTGTTGATCAAAGCATGGCTTTTATGAAAAGCGTAGCTTTGTGGACGAGACTTCGTCGGACCTCACACCCCAAAAATGGTCAAAACAGGTAAAGATGCAGCAAGGTTATTAGGGGACAACACCCCCTTAGTGTATGTCATTTCCTTCTGGATAGAGGTGGTATTATGGTATGGAGGCCTGATACTTAACCTATGTTGTTGCTGCAAACTTATTACTTTGTGGTTGTTGGTGAATCCAGGGATTTAGGTCGGTTACGACCGGGGATGGCATATTCGTGTCAGTAGTTACCCAATTAGGGTTAACCCGGCCTTGTGTTGGCAGAGATCCGGTTAGGTTCTCGGTGCGTCTTTCCAGAGGCGTACCTATATGGCAATGGGAAGTTCCATGGCCTGACCATTAGTTGAAAATCCAAAGAAACAATATGAACCCTATACGGTTTTAGTTGTATAACCTGCCATGGAATGTGGCGGTAACCTGCTATTGAACATGGTAGCTATAATAGGCATAGTTTGAAATGTCTATGCTGGCTAAGATTTATATTATACTTTCGAAATGTTTTCCTACACTTTGCACTTATAATAACAATATCAAAGAAAATTTGCGTATCAAGCATATTTGACTATCATAAGGAGAAATCTCCTCCGATTCTGTGTTTGTATTGTGTGTGTGCGTGTGCGGGAGGCCTTATGGTAGTCTTATTTTCTAAAAAGCATTGTGAACCTAATTTAAAATATTTCTTTTTTTGATTTAAAAGAATAACTGTTTTAAGTTCTCACACCAGTCACATGACTGACCTGGAGTTTATTGTTTCCTTCCTAAACTCTGGGTGCCCACCAATTTTCACACGGGCAGTCTAGAGTTAGGTTATCAGGATATTCTGGAATTCAGGAGTTGCTGTAGAGATCTGGAGGCAAGATGGATGGCTTAGCGTTTCAACTAGTATATAGTATTTCTTTTCTGTTGTTCGTTGTTGTAAACTCTGATAATGAAATGTAATGTGATGTAATGTAATAACAGATATGATTCTTTGTTTAAAGATTATTCATTGATATACTATATGTTGTTCCGCTGCGAAATGTGAGATTCTGATATTGTTTTTGTTTTCTTATTTCTTTCTTCTTCTATCTTCTACCTCTTCTTTAACCCTAACGGTATGGTTTTCCGGCATTCGATTGCTCGGCAGTTGATACAGTGGACGTATTAATGTCGGCCTTCGTGGTCGAAAAATCCCGCATGTTACAATTGGTATCAGAGCATATGGTTAAGTGACAACCTTGGATCTGTTGGGAATTACTCATTAGAGATAGAGTCAGTAGTACTCTAGAATGAGTGCGAGTGTAATAATTGCTATGAGCGCGTACTTGTTAATGAAAAAAAAAATTGTTTTGTATTGTGTTGACTTATCGGTTGATTGTTTATAGATTCTGGTCGGTGCAGTCTGGACAACTGTTATCGTTAGAGGTTTCTAAACTCCTAAACAAGATAAAGCGACATAGTATCATTTTAAATTGGGTAAATGAAATAATTTTACCTTGATTATATTTTATATATAAAGGAATAATTTTTCAGGAATTATTAAAGTGTATATAAATTGATTGTTTGGTTGTTCAAATGTAAGAATATATATAAGTTAATTGAAAGATGTTTGAATAAGTTTAATGAAACATATTGTAAAAGGATAAATTGTATGAGAAAAGAATTATAAGTATGGAATTATAATTAATGTGATTTACAATTGTGAAATAATCTTATATATAAGAAATGAAACCATATGAATATATTTATAAATATGATTTGTAATTTGAAGTAAAATTCCTGAGGAATATTTGGAATTGTTTTGAAAGGGTTTGCAATTTGGAAAAGATTAAATTCCTTTTTTGAGTTTGAAAATGATTTTCAAGGGTTTTGGAAAATTGTTTTGAAGGAAAGAAAGCACTAAAATCTTTTCGGTCGTTGGAAAATAATTCCGATAATGATCGCGACATCATCGGTGTTCATTTTCGGGTTTCCAAAAGAGGGATTGCTGCCAAGTAGTTTTAAATGGAAGTTGTTTGGAAAATTTGGGGTTGGGTTTTGAAATTCAAAGGATAATTGAATTGGTTTCAAAAATGGTTTTGAAAGATTGAAAAGACTCTGGAATGTTATATAAAATGATTGGAATGCAATTATTAAGTTGGAAAATAAATTGTGAATAAATAAATAAAATTTGCAAGTGCAAGAAAATGAAATTGAAATCCATTTTGAATTTGTAAGTAAATAGAACTGGAATTGGAATCTGAATTGGATTTATAAGTGGAAATTTAAATTAAGTTAAACAAATGATGTTTGAGATGGAATATAACTTATGTAGTGTTGAATGAAGTTGATTTTGGTATCGAAGTAAATTAATAAAGCGAAGTGATGAATATGAACTTGAGTTATATAAATGAAATTCAACCTTATTTGTTAAAATGAATTAGCAATTGAATTAATGAATGAATTGAATGTAAATCAATTGAGTGTAAATAAATCGATATGAAATAATGGATGTAAGTGTTAATTCATTAAAGATAATTAAAAGTGATGAACCAAATTGAATGAATGTCAGTGAATTAAATAAATTTGGTTGTTATATGATTGTTAGTTGATTATATATAATTCATTAAGTGTTAATGAAGTTGAATTGATAAAATTGAATACTAAAGTAATTGAAATCAAATTGGAAGTTAAGTGAATCTTAAATAGAATTGAATTTGATTTGGAATTGAACCAACTTGAATATGAATTAGTGAATGTAAACTAATAGAATACGAATAAATGAATGTTAGTAAAAACATCCAATGTTAATGAATCAAATGTGATTTAAATTGGAAAACCAATCCATTGTATATTAATGAGAAGTGAAAGCGTATTGATTTGGTTATGGATGTTAGTTGAATGATAGTTAGTTGATGGTTGAATTTGTTGTTTTTGTTGCATTTGCTATATTGGCACATATTGTTGTTGCTTCTGATATATGTTGTATATTGATATTACTTTCATATATGCATGTTTCTCATTATTGTTGAGTGTTTAGTAGGTGTGGATTGCGCATTGCTTCGCTTTTGGAGCTCGCTTTCACGCTATATTAGCCGTATATGCTCGCTAATAATATATAAGGTACATATCTCGGATTACATATCGTACTTTTACACCTTTTTTCGCTACGGGATGCCTCATTACTTGATGAGATGTATATTTGTGATATATATATTGCCATTTTTTTACAGATCGAGCCGCGCAAAGGAGACTGTGGCGAATTTTTCTAAAAATTTAAGGCATTAGAAAAATTTTAAGAAAATTGAAAATTTTTGAAAAGATAACTAAGTAGATTTGAAAACTTAGTAAAGTTATTGTAAGAAGTTTAACTATGGATTTTGGAAAAGTTAAAATGTTTAAATGAATTTAAATTTTAATTTGAACAAATGGATTTTTAAAAGTTAATGGGTTCTGTAACTTTTTCTTACTTGGTAATTTCGAGGACGAAATTCTTTTAAGGGAGGAAGTTTGTAACGACCCAGAATTTCTGTCATTTGAAATTCATATATTTAATTGATTTTAAATATTAACAAGTAAAATTTGTAAGTTAAATAAATTTTATTTCCAATATCTGGATTTAATTGGATAATTAAATCGATAATTTAATATTTGAAATTATAGAAATAAATGGAAATTGGGTTTAAAGTGATTAAAAATGATTTGTAAAGTTGTATTATATCATATTGGAGTTGGAATAATGTTATAGAACTTTTAAAATTGAATTAAAAGTTAATTTGCAGAAATTGAATATTTTAATATTTAATTGACAAGTTAAAATAGCCATTTTTCAAACAGTCTCAGATTTCGATGAAACCAGTTTCATCGGATCCATAATGTTATATTATTATATAGTTTCAAATTTTGTGTCAATTGGACTTACGGTTTGTCCGGGGCAAGCTAAAACGCGTAGAAATCGATTCGAGTAAATTTTGAATTTAAATAGTTGATTCAAAAACTTATCTTTCAAATTTGATCGAATTGGCTCCCGATATATATTTCATTGTGTTCACAATGGGGGTAAAACATTATAAACGCCAGGTGGCACGCTTCGTTTGGAGTTCGAAAATTTTTGGGATGAATAGTGCGTGCGTAATTTTCTATATAAGGACGTTATACTTTCACATTTGCAAAACCCTACTCAGAAAACCCTAGCCGCCGGTTAACATGTTAATGGCCAAAATTGGTCAATCTTCTTCCCATCCGATCTCCTCATCCATCGACATTCACGAGAAACTTTCAACTACAAAAATGTAGAGCTCCTCGAGCTCGACAAATCCAATGGTCGATCTACGTTATCATCGACGAGGGGATCAGAAAAAGGGCCGCGTTTCCCTGTCGTTTTCGCACGTTTTTCCAAGCCCTGGGGAGAACAAGCTCGGCAATCTTCTAGCCGAAGGTGGCTCTCGTCAGGGGAATTTCAATGGCATCTCCTGATCATCTTAAAGGTCGACGTGGAGGTCGTGAAATTTAGGGTTTGAACGAGCAAATGGGTTTAGTTTGCGTGAATACTGGAGAGGGAGAAGCTTGCGTGCACGGCCTTGATTCGATTTGCTGAAGTAACGGCCGTGATTAAGGTTGAAAATATTAAAAGAAATTGTAAAAGAAAATTATTGTATTTAAATTCGTTCGAACTTTGAAATATTATAACTCGTTCATACGAGGTCGGAATTTCACGAAACGACTTGTTGGGTTCGTATGGACGAACACTACGCGATGGAGCTAGATTGGAGCTTGTGAAAATTTTGGATAAAATTAAACGCGCGTTTAATTTTATTCGAAATAAACGTTGAAACCGTTATTGAAAGCAAGGTGAGAACATCTCACTCAATCGAAATTGTTTCGATTTAAATTTTAAATAGTTAGATTTAAAATTGCTGGATTGTGTGATTGAATGATAAATTATTATCTATTGTTTTGAAATAGACCCTATACGCTGTATATTAAGCGGATGTTATTTATTAAAAACATACACCGCGAAATTTCACCTTGATGTGGAATTGGTAGTATATATGTACTTGGAGTTGATTTTCCCGCATTATATAGAGGATGAGACCCTATTGCGCCGCATAATAGAGGATAATATTGTATAAATCCCATATACCGCGATATTCCGTATTGGAATGGAATTGGTATTGTGCTAACATCTGTGGATGCAGGGAAACAGGTTGGAGGGATCCAACTGGATTCCTCAACCGTATTGATTTTTGTTCAGATATTGTGATATATTCTGTTATCATATGATATATGATGTTTTGGATGCCATGATTGTTATATTTAGTGCCATGATTGTTATATTTAGTGTTGTTGCAGCATCGGGCCTATTTTTGGAGTTTTAAAAATGTTAAAGTAACGATTTCGAATTTAAAAGGATTTTTAAAATGATTTTTGAAAGTATACGTTTTATTGAATTTTGGAATTGATTCATTTTAAATAAATAAACGTTATAATTTTAATGTTATAAAAATTATGATTTTTGAGAAATATAGTTGAAATGTGATTTTTGAAATGTGGAGTTATTGAATTTTATAAAATAATTTAAATTGGGATTTTTGAAATTATTAAAAAATGGTTTATATAAAAGATTTATAAAATTGATATTTAATTTTATAAATCATAAATATTGGAATTATAAAACGAGTTTTTTTATAAGTGTTAAAATGAAGTATAAATGGATTTCATAAGTGAATGAAATTTATAGATTTATAAATTGGGAAGTTATAAAACGAATAGATTTTTTAAAATAAAAGATTTATAAGTAATTAACTTATAAATCGGATTTTGGCATTTAAATGAGATTTAAATTGAATTTGTAAATAAAGAATTATAAGTAATTTGCTTATAATTTGGATTTTGTCATGTAACTGGAATATGGATAGAATTTGTAAATAAAGTGATTTTATAAGTTGAAGTTTTATAAAATATAAATGGAATTTATAAACATTGTTTTATAAATCCGAAATCGACTTATTTTGATAAGTTAATTGTTATAGTTTATTAAAGGAGATATATCCACGATTTTGGACAGTGAATAATCCTTTAGGTAAAATGTGTAGAAAATGTTGAATTTGGTTAACGATGTATATTCACGATTTTGGGCAGTGAATAATATATTTAAGAAATGTTTTGGGGAAGTGATATATTAAAATAGAACTAAAACGATTTGAAGTTGTTTTAAAATGTGTTAAGGATCGAAACCATAGATTTCAACTCATTGTTGAAATAGACGTTTTCGAGAAATAAAAGGAAATGGTAGATTATAACACTGTTGTTATAGAAAATGATTTTCGAAAGGAAATATTTTATATAATATTGGGATTTATATATCTATCTTAATTTCGAATCCCTATACTAGTGGTTATGGGTTGTTGTAACGGTGTTTTATGCAACATTCGTTTGGACCCAAATAAATGTGTTTAAGCGAATGTTTTCCTTAAGGAATGAAATATATAATTAATCGTGTTTTAAGTATATTGAATATTTTCTAAGTATTGAAAATAAGTAGATTTGTGAATTACTTATTGTTAAATAAGTATTTGGAAATGTTTTCTAATGTAGAAATTGAAATGGTTTAGAGAATGTATATTTTTAAAGATAAATTGAAGTAAATATCTGGCAAGTTATTAATTTATGGAAGATTAATAAAAAGGGCCTAGTGATTGTTATGGTGCTGGATATTTGTTTGTTGGCCTTGATTGTTAAATAACCGACTATCAATATTTACCTTCAAATAGGTATTTGTTGTGATTTGCTTGGATTTGAATGCTACAATTATTTCTAAAATAAGTGCTCGTTATTCGTTTTAGCCTGGAGAGGACCTTTGTGTCATAAATACCATTCCGAATAAGTCATATGTCGTAATGGATAACATTTGAAGACCGGTGCTGAAGACCGGATATTTTCGAAAACAGAAGGATTACCGTTGAATGACTCCGCATCGGCTGATCTCCGATATAGAGGTTTTATCACCCTTTGTGATGGGAAGTCCGGTCGTGATTAGTGAATATCCAGATTGCAAGGACTTCTTTGGAAGTGCCTTCGGTTCTATTCGATCCCAGAACGGCTTGTATGGATGTGTGTCTGACATTACAATTTGAGATGTAAAGCTGGTTTCTATCAAATATTTTTTTGTTGGTGGCGGAGAATTTATTCTCTTAGCTTAACACCCTTCTCTGAGACATACGAGTTCAGAGGTTATGTAGTTGATGGTTAATAGTGATACATTCCCAATTTGTTAATGTGGCATACAAAGTGTTGTTGAGCATTTGTTGTTCAAAGCGTGGCTTTTATGAAAAGCGTAGCTTTGTGGACGAGACTTCGTCGGACCTCACACCCCGAAAATGGTCAAAACATGAAAAGATGCAGCAAGGTTATTAGGGGACAGCGCCCTCTTAGTGTATATCATTTCCTTCTAGATAGAGGTGGTATTATGGTATGGAGACCTGATACTTAACCTATGTTGTTGCTGCAAACTTATTACTTTGTGGTTGTTGGTGAATCCCGGGATTTAGGTCGGTTACGACCGGGAGATTACATATTTGTGTTAGTAGTTACCCAGTTAGGGGTAACCCGGCCTTATGTTGGCAGAGATCCGGTTTGGTTCTCGGGGCGTCTTTCCAGAGGCATACCTATGTGGCAATGGGAAGTTCCTTGACCTGACCATTAGTTGGAAATCCAAAGAAACAATACGAGCCCTGTACGGTTATAGTTGTATAACCTACCATGGAAGGTGGCGGTAACCTGCTATCAAACATGGTAGCTATAGTAGGCATAGTTCGAAATGTCTATGCTGGCTAAGATTTATATTATACTTTCGAAATGTTTTCCTACACTTTGCAGTTATAATAATAATATCAAGGAAAATTTGCTTATCAAGCATATTTGACTATCATATGGATAAATCTCCTCTGATTCTGCGTTTGCATTGTGTGTGTGTGTGTGCGGGCGGCCTTATGGTAGTCTCATTTTCTAAAAAGCATTGCGAATCTAATTTAAAATATTTCTTTGTTTGATTTAAAAGAATAACAGTTTTAAGTTCTCACACCAGTCACATGACTGACCTAGAGTTTATTGTTTCCTTGCTAAACTCTAGGTGCCCACAAATTTTCACACTGGCAGTCTAGAGTTAGGTTATCAGGTTATTCTGGAATTCAGGAGTTGCTGTAGAGATCTGGAGGCAAGATGGATGGCTTAGCGTATCAACTAGTATATAGTATTTCTTTTCCGCTGTTTGTTGTTGTAAACTCTGATAATGAAATGTAATGTGATGTAAAAATATGATTCTTTGTTTAAAGATTATTCATGGATATATTATATGTTGTTCCGCTGTGAAATGTGAGATTTCGATATTGTTTCTGTTTTCTTCTTTCTTTCTTCTTCTATCTTCTACCTCTTCTTTAACTCTAACGTTACGATTTTCCGGCATTCGATTGCCCCGCAGTTGATATAGCGGATGTATTAATGTCGGCCTTCGTGGTCGAAAAAACCCCGCACGTTACAATGTGGCTGGTGGTGTTGGTGTATGGGGCGACCAAAGTGATGGCGGAGTGGTGGATAAAAGGGGAGTTCGGCTAGCATGAATAAAGTGGAGTTTTCTTCAATTTCTTGGTGGATCATCAACTTGGATGCTACGACCATGGAATGACAGGTTAAAGGAGGGGATGGTGGCTTGTTGTGGTGGTGGTGGAGGTGGCCATGGTGCTGGAGGAGGGAGGCCGAACACAAGAAGGTGAGTACAAGTACAAAAATCAATACAAAACAATGGAAAAAAAGTGAAAAAGAATGAAAGTTTACCAAAAATTTTCTCTCAGGAAATGAAGGTCATACCTTTTGAGTTTGAGAAAGTTTTGGTACGTGAAAAATGAGGGGAAGTTAGCTGAAGGACCGGTGATAAAGTCATCAATTGAATGGATATGTTGTTTGGTGTGAAAAGGCAAAGGATATTAAAGGTCAAAAATTCTTCAAATATCCAAATTCTTTTTGCATTTTAAATACATGTAAAATACATATAAATAAAGATAAAAACATGAAAATATAATGAATGAATAAAAATAAATAAATAAGTTTTAAGTAAATATAATTAAATTAAGAAAATAGCTTAAAGATGGAAACTAGGTTATAAAAATTGAAAATAAATACACTAAGCTTTGGAAAAATTGTAACATTACTTTAAAATATTTAAAAAATATATATATACCTAAAATTTCATATAACACATATTAGAACATAATATGACAAAAAAAATATTATTTGTATAAATTAAAATAGACAAGTTTATTAAATAAATCAATTTACATACAATATTGGAAAAAGCGTAACTTTCATGATATAAATCGGATTTCAACGAAACGAAAAGCAGTATTCTTGCTATTTAATATATTTTCATAATAAAATATAAAATTAAAAAATTAAAATATTTAAATTTTAAATTTAAAAGTCAAATTTTGACCAGATTGACCAAAAATCCACTTTTCTGTAAATATCATATTTATTCAGGTTCGAAATTATACTTCACACAAAATCAAAATATAATTTTAAAATAACAAAATTTATTCATTTTAATAAATAAAATAAAGTTTTTAAATTAGGAGTTTCAATTTAAATAATTAAAATAAACAATTAAAATAATCACAAAGTACTGGGTTGTTACACTCTCCCCACTCAAATCTTTTCATCCTCGAAAAGTACGAACAAGGAAAATAAGGAAAAGCATGATAGACAACAAATAGTACTTATAAAAACAATTTTGGATTCGAAGCACAAATGCTCTTCGTTTCTCGGGTACAATCTCGATCATCAGTACCCCATCGTACTTCGATCAAACTAACAGATTTCTTTCTTAGCTGCTTCGTACCTCTGTCGACAATACGAAGTGGCTTACTCTCGACAGCCAGATTAGGCTCAACATCCCAACCATCAAGAGGAGAAGGCTGAACAAAAGAGATAGGCCAAGAAGATACCAGAGAAGATGTGAGACATGGAATACATCATGCACTCCAGAATGCTTCTTGGGAAAATCCACACGATAAGCCAAAGAACCAACTCTTCCCATAATGCAGAAAGAACCCTCGAAGAGGAAAAAGGTAGGAATAGCTAGAAGGAAAAATAGGTTGAAAGACAAGGATGGACCATTGTTTTAAAACCATATACATTTCAATTTATAGTTTTATATTTACAACATTTTAAATATTTTATAATATGATAAATAGTCATTTGATTCAAATTTTTTAGTTCAAAGTAAACAAAATTTAAAATATTTTAAATTATTTAGACAAGTAAAATAATGATCAAAATATCATTAATACAATACTTTATAAAAATATTTTATAACTCGATGTCTTAACAAGTTTACTTTCGTTCCTGTAGACTTTGGCCATGCGTTGAGCAGGCGCAAAGCTAGAATTCTCCATGTACTTAACAGACTTGTTTCAACACCCAGTAAAAATACTGAAAAACCTTTTAAAAACAACAGATATGGAAATTACAATCCAAACAAATCAACCAAACCAAACATGTCGATCATGGATCGCGGATACACAATGGTTACACCTAGATCCCCCAGGAAACATCCGTACCCGTAGGTTGACTACCGCAACCCTGCAATTATGCCATGAAGACTAGTAGTACCATAGATAAACAATGGTTACGCCTGGATCCCCCAGAAAACATCTATACCCTTAGGCTCTCGCAGCCTCTGCGGATTACGCTACCAAGCGACCCAATATATCACAGATACACAAAGGTTACGCCTGGATCCCCTAGGAAACATCCATACCCTTAGGCACTTGCAGCCCCTGTGAATTACGCTATGCAGCCGCGCTCGTAAGACAATGGAGATCTCCATGGAATTCGATGGACACTCGAGTATCATATCCGAAAAACCCAAATCAGAGAGAATAATATCAATAGAATGAATCCACAGTGTGGCCATAAAGCGGATATCAAGCAGAAGGCACTTTCCATATCTTTACTTCGAAAATATGTATCATATAGTACCTTTCAAATATCATACTTATATAAAGTCCATTACATATAATATTTCATTCCAAATCGAATACTTTCCAAATCAATAGTATATCAAATCATACTTATATAGACTTCGATTATATAAGATTTCTCTTTACAAATTGAGTATGAATACCTTTTCGAATCAACAGTTTTCAAATCAATTTCATACTTATACAAATCAATTTTATATAAGTTCGATAACTCCCAAATCAAAGTATTTAAATAAACAAGGATTCTCAATTTCAAACCATTTCAATATCAATTCAGTTTTAAAATAATATATGATTTCGCCAGATCATTTCTTCCTAATTTCATAAATTCAGTTTCAAAGTTTCTTAAAACAATAATTTTAGAAAATAATCCAAATCCCCAAATAAACAAAAATTTAGGTCACAAATTCATTTCCATTTCAAACATATATTCGCTTTCAAAAAAATCATAATGTTTCCAAAGTTATAAATCTTTCGAAACCAAAATACTTGAAACCATTACACTATAAAAATCATAACATTTTGAAATCATACATTTGAAATCATAGAACATTCCTTTAATTCTTTACATTTCACAAATTTATTCAATTAAACCCAAATCTAAAATTTTCAATTTTAATTCAATTCAAACCATCAGTTTCAATTCAATTTAGTTTTTCAAAAAATCCATTTCAAATATTATCAAATTTCAAATAAAGATTTTGATCCATAAAATAAACTATTAAATCTTTAATATATTTCAATGCTTAAATATACCATATTCCAAAACTAAATTTTATAATTTCATATATCTCAAATTTTACTTCATTATTACTTAGTTTTGAAATATTCATTTCATAAATCCATCATTTTTAAATAAACTCAAATTACAAGTAAACCAAATATCCTTTCATACAAATATAAAATTCAAATATTCATTTATTAAAATCAATTATCATTCCAAATTCACATTCTTTATCAAATAAAGATTATATCACTCAAAACCATTTAACAATCATTAAAATATCTAAAATGGTTACAAAATTTAAAACCATCTCTTTTAAAACCTTCAAACTATTTATTTCTATACGAAAAATCCAATTTACCATTGGAAAGATTATTATTCTATATATATTTTTTCTTCAAAACATTTCAAATCTATATTTCATACCAGAATAATTCAAAATAGTCTTATTTATTTCACTCAACAAACAATTTCAAACTTATATAAATCATATTACTTTATACATTATCATACAAAACTAAACTTATATTCTTTATCAAATACCTTATACCTTTCAATATTTCTTAGCTTTGAAAATTTAACCTTGATTTGGAAGTGCTCGAATCTTCAAAATAGTCGAAGAAATCATATTTTCAATCCAAGAGTTGGAAATCACCAATAAATTCCAAAAGACAATGTTATACCAAAACAGATCTGAATCTCGAGGATAGAACACTGGCTTACTTTAAATTATTTCAAATATATATATACGTATATCTTCCGAATATCAAACCGTACTTCAAAATCTGAAATCAAAATTTGATTTCACAAAATCACTCGCATAGCACAGCTACTAGAGTGGCCTCTCCCCCACTCAGAAACTTGAAAATCAATGTTGTTGATGCATGCATTCATCACCGAAATTATTTTCCAGCGACATAAGTAGGTTCTGGACTTTTATTTTCCTGAAACTTCTTTGAAATCTCTTCGAAATCGTTGGAATTCATTCAAATACATTTGAAACAATTCTATTCGGAAAATACCTTTAAATCATATTATATTATACAATTTTCAAAATCTTAAAACCAATTTCAGAACACCGAATTCGATTCCTCGAAATTCAAATTCAAAACCCTTCAATTATAAATCATTTTATATAAGTCAAATTCTTATAAAATTTGCAAAATTTCAAATATTTTCAAAGCTTCAAATTTTCAAAGAAATAAAAATATATAATCCATATCGAAAACATTTCACTTTTATATATAAAATGGGGTCATCCTTATCAAAAAATAATAATTTTGATGTATGCACAATTTCAAAATACAACCAAAAACAAATTTCCGAGAATGGTTCTAGGATGGATTTCTGAACAAATAGAGATTCGAATTTAGAGGAACCAAATTAAATAGAATTCTGGTTCGAAGATAAGCTCGAACAAAGATGAGGTAATTTAATTTTCCCGATAGAAGGTAGATAAGCTTATATTAATCGCGGGCGGCCTTAACCAGTCAACCATGACTTCAGAAATATATCCAATGCGGAAATATAAGGCAAATCGACCTTCGATCGTCAGAGATAGAATCCGAGCAGAGCAAGAGATAGATAGCATCGTAAACTGAGGATGCAGAAATCTTTGGTGAATTAATGCCAATTGTAAAGGAGGTTCACCCCTTTACAAATCATTCAAAGATTGGTGGAATCACCGATCTTTAGAGAGGTCATTTAAATGTGGAGTTATGGAATGCTCCAATATCAAAAGGGTAAAATAGGGAAGACAAGACTGGATTTCAAAACGAGTGAGAGCGTTCCAAAGTTCAAGGAATCCTAATCGATAAGAATCCTAACCAAGATATTTTTAACAAGGTGGATACCGAAGGGATGAAGTTTAAAAAAATCTCGATTTCAAAATAAGAAAACCTTTATACTAATATAATATTTGAAAATACCTTAAAAATCATTTGAAAATCATTTTATACTTCGAAAATACATTCTCTCACAAAAAAATGATTCTGAGATTGATTTCACTCATTCTAGGGTATTTCTACCACATCCTTAATGAGTTTTTGCTCCGCAGGCCAAGGTTTGCCTAAAACCCAAGCTCTGATACCAACTGTAACAACCCGATATTTTTGGCTATTCGCATCCACACATGTCGGACTTGAATTGCTCAAAATACCGCATTGTAAATAAATTTGGAGAAAATGGAATACAAATCACAGAATCACAGACACGGAAATATCAGAATAACTCGTAGCGGAAATTAAAATACCATAGTAGTTCATGAAGCTACTATAACAAACTCTCAAAACATAATACATAATATCAGTCTGAAAAAGCATATACAATAGAAATCTCAAATACATAGCAGTTTATAAATACCAAAGATGAAATAGAACAACTGAAACTGAAAGGGAACAAATAACTAGACAAGCAGAATATCCAGTGATTCCTAGCTCCAGAAAAGAAATCCAAAGCTAAGCTGTAAATACTCAGGTTGACCCCAGCATAAAGTAAAATACGCTCGAGTCAGGACATATATATATATATATATATAATGTAAACCAACTCAAGTGAACTGTAGTAGAAACGCACTATAACTTAAAGGATGCTTGGGATCGCCCATCCTCTAAGGATCAGTTAAACCATAAATTTAATACATCCCATGGTTTAAAATTTCAAAATAGTAATATAAACTTCGAAATCAAATATCATTTCAAAATTCAATATCATTCAAAATCCATTTCAAAATATCAAAATATCATATCTTTTCAAAACCACATTCATTTTATTTAAAATACCATTTCAACACACATTTAAAAATAGTTTATATTTCAAAACAAATTACTCCATTTTAAATCATTAAAATGAAGTTATTATATTTAATAATTAAATTATTAAATTTCCAAAATTTTAATCTTTCAAAGTTCATTTATTTACTTAAATTTATTAAGACAATGAAAATTCAACTTTTGCAACATTTAGAAAATGCTATGGAAAGTTACTTTTAAAACAATTCAATTTAAAAAAGACAGCATTTAAAAATGCTGTAATAGGGTTACTTTAATTCAAATAAAGCCTTAGTTAATTTCAGCAACTACAGCACTTACAAAGTGCTGCAATAGCCCTTAATTCAATTTAGCCATTTAGTTCATTTCTATCAACTACACCATTTACAAATGCGGTAATATCATTTACATTAGAAATAATAACATTTCAAAATGCTATTAATTAAATTCCAAATATTCAATATAATTTCACAAATAATTAAATTTTTACATAAATCATTTTAAACTTATAAAATCATATATTTTTAATTTTAAAACAATCATTTAGATACCCTTATATTCATGATTTTATAAAATTAAAATTTTCATTCAAAATCAAAATTTAATAATAATTCACTTATAAAAATTCAAGCATTAAATTTTAATTCTTTAAATTAAAATTTTAACTTAATACTTAAGTTTAAATTTCCAAATATAACCTATTTTTCATTTTATTTACTTAACTTAAAATTCACTTTTAAACAAAATTCACAAATTTCCAATTTAAGTTATATTTCAAATTTCAGCTTAAATATTCATTTATTTCACATCTTAGTTTATTCAAAAATCATTAACACTTTAAAAAATCATTTTAAATTCATTTTTAAATCAAAATTTATATTTATTTATCATATTTTCGTACTTAATTTAAATTCCATTTATAACCAAATCAAAATTTCAAAAATAACTTATATTTCAAATTTCTAACTTTACCATTTATTTATTTCACTTATAAATTCTTAGAAAATCAATAATACTTTATATAAATAATTTTTAATTAAGTTTTAAATCAAAATATTATAATATTTACATTTCAAACATATTTTAAAAAATTTAGAAAAATATATATTAACCACGGGTCTGCATATCATTTTCTAGCCTAGGTAAAGTGATACGGATATTATATCAATTCAATCCGTAATTTACAAAGAAAACCCGGGTTTAATCATTTCAAACCCGCAGTCACAAGTAAATGAAATAATTAAAAATCGTTCAGGCCTATCATTTTGGCCCATAACGATTTTTCCCTATTCTAAAGTCCGTTCGGGTATGTATCATTTTAACCCATAGTGATTCTAATCCAAAGAGAACTTGCAGCGATAAACTGATATAAATAACAGAATATCATAATATAATAGTAACATATGATATAACAGGTGTTCAAGCATGGGTGAACATCATATAATCATAGCATGGCAGATATAGCATGGTGATATGAGTTTACATATCCAAATGTGATCAGTTTACTAATTATATAAGTAAAAAACTGTCTGGTGAGAATAACTCACTTGTATAAGCTGGAGATGACAACCAAATGCACAAATAAGGAACTTCTAAGGCATAATAACAAGACAATGATTTGAGAGTGGGAGAGCCAAAGCTAATTGCCTTGTTACATATCAAACAAAACAAATACAAACATGAATTTTCTACCAAACTATTTATAAACAATACTAGGAATAAATACACAACTCAAAGCTAACGCTTTTGCACTTACATTCAACAACATATGCTTCAGCCATTGGCTGGAAAAGCACTGTTATGGGATGGATTTGCATCAGGTTTGGATCAGGTTAAGGTCATATAGGTCGGCCATAACAATATATAAAGAAGTAGAGAGATACGTGTGCATGAACACACAATTTCAAGGCAACTACATGGGTTCCTATGCAACAATGGCTTCGGCCAAGGCTTGATCGGGCATGGCCAGGTCTGGGAAGATCAACTATAGGTGTTGTAGAGGTCTCAGGTCCAGGAAGTGGCTGGTGGTGGTGGTGTATGGGTTGGCCAAAGTGATGGTGGGGTGGTGGACAAAAGGGTAGTTCGACTAGCCTGAATAAAGTTGGGTTTTCTTCAATTTCTTGGTGGATAATCAACTTGGATGCTACGGCCATGGAATGACAGGTGAAAGGAGGGTATGGTGGCTATTTGTGGTGGTGGTGGAGGTGGCCATGGTGCCGGAGGAGGGAGGCCGAACACAAGAAGGTGAATACAAGTACAAAAATCAATACAAAGCAATGGGAAAAAAAAGTGAAAAAGAATGAAAGTTTACCAAAATTTTCTCTCAGGAAATGTAGGCCATAATTTTTGAGTTTGGGAAAGTTTTGGTACGTGAAAATGAGGGGAAGTCAGCTGAAGGACCGGTGATAAAGTTAGCAATTGAATGGATATGTTGTTTGGTGTGAAAAGGCAATATGAAAAGGCAAAGGATACTAAAGGTCATAAACTCTTCAAGTATCCGAATTCTTTTTGCATTTTAAATACTTGTAAAATGCATATAAATAAAGATAAAAATACTAAAATATAATGAATGAATAAAAATAAATAAATAAATTTTAAATAAATATAATTAAATTAAGAAAATAACTTAAAAATAGAAACTAGGTTATAAAATTTGAAAATAAACACACTAAGCTTTGGAAAAATTATAAAATTACTTTAAAATATTTTAAAATAAAAATTTATACCTAACATGTCATCTAACACATATTAGAACATAATATGACAAATAAAAATATTATTTATATAAATTAAAATAGACAATTTTATTAAACAAATCAATTTACATACAATACTGTAAAAAGCATAACTTTCATAATATGAATCGGATTTCAACGAAACGAAAAGCAATATTCTTGAATTTTAATATATTTTCATAATAAAATATAAAATTGAAAAATTAAAATATTTAAACTTTAAATTTAAAAGTCAAAGTTTGACCAGAATGACCAAAAATCCACTTTTTCGGAAATATCCTATTTATTCAGGTTTGAAATTATAATTCGCACAAAATCAAAATATATTTTTAAAATAACAAAATTTATTCATTTTAATAAATAAAATAATGTTTTTAAATCATGATTTTCAATTTAAATAATTAAAATAAACAATTAAAATAATCACAAAATACTAGGTTGTTACACTGTCAAACGATCACTCCAAACTTTACGAAAATTGAAATCCGATAATAATACAATATTACGGATCCAGTGGAACTGGTTTCATCGAATTCCGAGACTATGCCTCGGAAGGCTATTTTTAAATATCGATTTAAACAATATAAATTTCAATACCGAACAAAACAGCTCCAAATTCAATTTTTTGAAGCTTCGTTATCTTCACTATCATCAATAATAATTTTCTAAGCCTTTAAATTATTTTTAATCAGCTTAAAATTGGAGATACAAATTTTTACCCAACTTCACATTATTAAATTCAATAATTAAACTGCCAAATTCCTAGCAATATTCGAAATTCAAGTTTAAAATAACTTCAAAATATTTAAAATCAATTAAATACTTCAATTTCAAATGTTTAAAATTCTGGGTCATCACATCCGACCCCTCTTAAAAGAATTTCGTCCCGAAATTTCCAGTTAAGAAGAATGATCCTTAACCCGTTTACTATTTACCCAAAACCGAACGGTTTTATTAATTTGTCAAAACAAATCTTTTTATTAATCAATCCATTATCATTTATCTAACTTTCCAACCTTAACTGTAAATTCCAAACAACATTGTTTTCTTAACCATTCAAATCTAAGTTTAAATTTTCAAAATTTTGTCAAAAAATTTCTAACTCCCTAAATTTTCAAAATTTTTTGCCAGTGTCTCCTTTGCACGGCTAGCTCGGTACGACTACAAAATGGCACCATGGACTCCCAGATTCAAAAAGAAACGAAAAGCCAAATGGCTAGATAAGAAAATCATCAAATTTCATACCAAAATTCAGTTACATACCTTTTTGTCGTGTAGTTAAATTATCTTCAAAATCAAATCCCAATTTATCTTTTTCCTGTAACACGCCTGTATATTCTATTTGCCATGATATCCAATTACAACATTCAAATATCATTTTGCACATTTCATTACAAAAGTTTGAATACTTACTTTTTATACTATTTTTACTTCACTATTGAAGTTATATATCCATTTTCATTCAATCTTACATTTTTAATTTCATTTGAATTCAATTTACACTTTCAATTCTATTTGGATTCAATATAACTTCTAAATATTGAATTTTTATCAACTATCTTTCATTCACAACTATTTTAGATTAGTTTCATTTACTAATTCATTACAAATTCCAATTAATTTTATATCAGTTCACTTGGAACTAATTTTACAACTTCATTTTTATTTCACACAATTCAAATTGGTTTTCAATATTCAGTTTCAATTCTAATTTTATTCTTTTGTTCATTCCCAAAAATTTATTTTCAATTCACCATTTTGGTTTATAACCACTTATTTTAAACTGGATTTCAAATTCCATATGAATTTAATTTACCTTTTATTTATAAATATTGAATTCAATTCATTTCAAACCATATTTTCTTAAATTAGTTTCACTTACTAATTCCATTTTAATACTTTGCTTTCTTTAAGACAAATCAAATTCAATTCCAATTCCAGTTCTATTTATTTACAAATTCGAAATGAATTTCAACATTCAATTTCATTTTCATTTACTTGCAATTGTAAATTTATTTATTCATTCATAATTTTATTTTTCACCTTAATAAATTTTATTCCATAACTATTTTTATCAGATTCCAGAGTCTTTCCAACATTCCAAAATCATTTTTGAAATCAATTCAAATTATCTTTGAATTTCCAAAACCCAAATCAAATTTTGCAAACAACTCCCATTTAAAACAATTTGGCAGCACTTCCTCTTCTGGAAACTCGAAAATGAACACTGGTGATGATGTAGTCATCACCGAAGTTATTTTCCTGCGACCGAAAAGAGTTTAGAGCTTTTATCCCTTCAAAAACATTTTTCTAAAACCTTTGAAAACCGTTTTCAAACTAAAAAGGATTAAAATTTTCCACCAAAATTTCAATGTTCAAATCCTTCAAAATCATTCTCAAATATATCTCTGGAATTCTATTTCAAATTATAAATCATATTTACATTTTACATTCACATTTTCAAATCCCATTTGTATATGGATTTATATCCTCGGCTTTAAGTTATGATTTCAACTTCTTATTCAATTTTCAATGATAATAATTTAATAATATCACTTCTTAACAATCGAGCAACCATATAATATAATAATTTACGGAAGATGATTTCTTTTCTATTCGAAAATAATTTGGTTAAAATTATCTCATTTACCCGATTTTAAACAATACTATGTCGATTTATCTTGTTTAAGAGTTTAGAAACCCCTATCGATACAGTTGGCCAAACTGCACCGACCAGAATCTATAAACAATCAAACGATAAGTCAACACAATATAAAACAATTTTATATTCACTAACAAATACGCGCTCATATCTATTATTTCACTCACACTTATTCTAGAGTACTACTGACTCTATCTCTAATGAGTAATACCCACCAGAGCCAAGGTTGTCGCTTAACCAAATGCTTTGATACCAATATGTAACGACCCGATTTTTCGACCCTCGAAAGTCGACATCAATACGCCCACTGTATAAAATGTCGAACAGTCGAATGTCGAAAAACCAAACCGTTAGGGCTTAAGAAGAAGAAGATAGAAGAAGAAAACAGAACAATAACAGAATCTCGCATTTCGCAGCGGAACAATATATAATAGACAAATGAATAATCTTTAAAACAAAGAACCATATCTATTTATGCATACATCATCGGAGTTTACAATGACACAATGCAACACTAGCAGTCGATATAACTTGCCCACATGAAACTGAACTTGCAGCAATCCCAACCTAGCGGATAATACATAGTATATTAATACGTCTCACCATCCAGTTTGAACTCCAGATCTCTACAGCATCTTTTTTGACTTCGCTCCAGAACAAGTGCTAAACTGACTCTAGACCGCCCGTGTGGAAATTATGGGCACCCAGAGTTTAGAAAGGGAACAATAAACTCCAGGTCAGTCATGGGACTGGTGCAAGATCTTAAAAACGGTTATTTTCACAAAGAAAATAAAAAGAAACCCGCTATGCTTTTTGAAAATAAAACTACCATAAGGCCTTCCGCTACACACACAATGCAAATGCAGAATTGGAGGAGATTTCTCCTTATGATAGTCAAACATGCTTAATACGCAAAATCTTTTTAATATTATCATTAGTGCATAGTGCAGAAAACATTTCGAAAGTATAATATTAGTCTTAGCCAGCATAGACATTTCGAACTATGCCTACTATAGCTACCATCTAAACAGTGGTGACCACCATAAGTAAATGGTAAGTTATACAACTAAAACCGTACAAGGCGCGTATTGGATGATTAGATTTCCAACAATGGTCAGGCAAAGGAAATTCCCATACCGAATGGAACACCTCTGGAGGGACGTCCTCAAGAACCTAACCGGATCTCTGCCAACACAAGGCTGGGTTACCTCTGTAACTAGGTAACTACTAACATGAGTATGCCACCCCCCGTTCGTTACCAACCTTTATCCAAGGTGCCTATCAACCAACAACCACAAAGAAATAAGTTTGCAGCAACCACATAGGTTAAATATCATGGCTCCATACCATAATACCACCTTTTATCCAGAAGGAAATGACATACCCTCAGGGGGTGCTACCCCCAAATAACCTTGCTGCAACGATTCCTGTTTCGACCATTACTAGGTTGTGAAGTTCGATGAAGTCTCGTCCATAAAGCTACACTTTTCACAAAGCCATGCTTCGATCAACAAATAATCAGCAGAACTTCGTATGCCACACTATCAAATTTGGAGTATATCACTAATAACCATCAACTACATAACCTTTGAGCTCATACGTCTCAAAGAAGGATGTTAAGCTAAGAGAATAAATTCTCCGCCAACAACAGAAATGTATTTGATAGAAATCAGCTTTATGTCTCAAAGTGTAATGTCAGACACACATCCATACATGTTCGTTTCAGGATCGAACGGAACCGAAGGCACTTCAAAGAAGCCCTTGCAATCCGGATATTCACTAATCACGTCCGGAATTCCCATCACAAAGGGTGATAAAATCTCTATAGCGGAGCAACCCAGTGTAGAGACATTCGACAGGTAATCCTTTTGCTTTCGAAAATACCCGGTCTTCAACACCATCTTCAAATGCAATCCCATTTCGTCGTATCATTATTCGGAATGGGTTTTATGACACAAAGTCTCTCGTGGCTAATCTGAATGACGAGCGATTATTGTAAAAATAAGCGTTATATTCAGATTTCAAGCAAATCACAACAATTTCCACTTTGATCTTTTAAACAAAAGATCCATCACTATCACAAAGATTCGATGTGGTTTTCGAAAAACCATTTGGAATCCGACCGCGGTCACATCAAAATTCAAACGCCATTTAAAGGCCAATATTGACAGTCGGTTATTTAACTATCAATCAACATTCACAACAATCACTGGACTTCAAATAATTTTCCCCCAATTATTATTTTCAAAATATCTTCGCAATATATAATTTAACACATCAACCATTTGAAAACAAATTTCAAATTACTTTTCACCTTTTAATCTTTTGAAAATAAATTTCAAATCATTTTTCACACTTTAATCCTTTGAAAACAAATTTCAAATCACCTTATTCACGTGGAATAAATTTTCAAATATTTATCTAATTCCTCTGAAAATTTGCCGAGTTCAAATACTTTAAAATAATTTAAATTGCTTATCCAAATATATATACTTGGAAATATTTAAAATAAAACTATTTCTACTTATTTAAAATATTAGATATGAAAATGTATTGATATTACAAAAATACCAATACCTCATATAATACTTCAAGTCCAAAACTAAATTTAAATAAAATTAGTAGATAGAGTATAAATATTTAAATAACTATTTTCCAAATCAAATATCAATTTAATCTTTAAAATAATCCCTTCTATAATTAATTAAATAAATCTTTAATTTAAAATTTTAAAACAATTCCCAAAAATAATTTATCCAACAATATTATTTCAAATAAATTTCTAGAACTTTTAATTTATACTTCAAAATGTACTTTTAAAAAAACATACTCGGTTTTCCAGGGAAAATACACCTTCCATTTCAAAATTGACCATTTTAATCAATAAATAAATTCTTCTTGATTTATCTCAATTTATATTCCAAATCCCAAAATTTCTTTCCACAACTCAGAAATAAACCAGTATTTATTTTTAAAACAAATTTCCCTTCCCTTTTTAAATTCGTATTGTGGATTTTAATTTTCAAATATCCACCGATATACGATTTTCAAATTGATTTAAAAAAAATCATTTCCAAACACCAAATCAATTCCCAGATTTCAAATTTTATTTTAAAACACCAAATCAAATTCCAAATTGATTTCTAAATTTATTTCAACACCAAATCGATTTTCATTCAAACGCCAAATCAAATTTTCATATTGATTTTCCAAAGATTTAATTCTTTTTAACACCAAATTAATTTCTGAATTTATTTTTAAAATAAATTCCCCTATCTCTTCCAAACTATTCAAATCCCATAATTTAAAATAAATTCTAAAACTTTTGAATAATATTACTTGAAAGCCATTTATTAAAATCTTTTCCAATATTTTTGGAATTTATTCAATAGGATTCAAAAATAAAACTTTATCCCTTTAAAATTCCTTCTTTTAAATTTATCCAATTCTCAAAAATAAATTTTACTACAAACTTTCAACTTGAATTTCAAAAATCCAATTTTATTTATTTTCGGTATCCTACGATACCAAAAATACATTTGGCTAAACTGTAGCCTTCAATGATTTCAATCGCAAATATAATCACACACAGATTATAAATAATCAACACACAATATTGAAACAAATTCAAATATTTGAGGAATCTAGTTGGATCCCTCCAACCTGTTTCCCTGCATCTACAGACGTTAGCACAACAATTAAATACCAATTCCACTTCGAGGTGGAATATCGTGGTATATGGGATTTATAAAGTATCATCCGCTATTATACGACGCGTATGGTCTCTTCCGCTCTACAATGCAGGAAATCAATCATTCCAAATACATACATAATACAAATTCCAATTCAAGGTGGAATATCATGGTATATGGTTTTATATATAATATCATCCGCTATTATGTGGCGCATAAGGTCTAACCCAATACAACTGATCATCCAAGCACACAATCAACAATTTAAAATTAAATCGAAAAATCTGATTGAGTGAGAAGATCTCACCTTTGCCTATGCATGCAATCCACTTTCATTCCAACTTGATTTCTTTTAGATATTGACCTTGTATAAAAAATTACATCATTATTAATATTCGAAATAAATCGAATAATCTATTTTCGTTTGGTAATTTTAATTATCCAATGATTTTATTTCAAACCAATTTCCTTTAATAAATTTGTTTAACTAAAAATTAAAGTAAAAATAAATTTCCTCTTTAATAAATTAACCAAAAAATATTTAGATTTCAAAAACAAATTTTACATAGAATTTTCAACAATTTAAAATTTCTATATTTCTTTTAAAACTGTCTGGATACATACACACACACATTTAAACTTCAAACAGTTCTGTTTAAACCTTTTATATATACTTACCATAATTGTACATATTTTCTTAATTCTGTATATATGTATATATATATATATTAAATTAAAATAAACTCAATACGTTCGCCGCCCTAGCTTGTCGAAGATAACGCCGTTTACTTCATCGAACGTGGCCTAGCCGAGTACCTCATTATGCCCAAGCCTGACCTTGTCATAGCGTAAACAAAACGACAACTTGAACTGAGACTATCAAACCTCAATCGCCAGAAGTCGAATCAACTCCTGATCGAGCGTGCACAGAATGCTTGCCCATAACATTACTGCCATGTTCGTCAATCCTACACGTGACCTATGCCATGTTCGCGCATGCAGCCTTCCAAATCGCGCACGCGAGCTCTCTTTCATCAAAATCGTGACCTATGCCATGATCGATTAGCTCGAATCCCTAAATCAACGCGAACCCTGGCCCATCATGAAAATCACGACATCACTATCGCGCGCCTGGTCGTCGTTGCTCCCCTTATTCAAACGCGACTTCAATAATGCGAGCATCCCCTTTTTCTCGAGCTTGAGTTCGAGCCGAGCTCGCGATGTCGTGCCTCCCTTTTTTTATATTGAATCGATCTGGGCTTAAATTTTTTTTCTTCTCTTCTCGCGATTGAAAATGAAAGAAGAGAGGGAATCGAAGAATGTAAAGATGAAGGCCCGGCCATTTTGTTTTAAACGTTGATTTTGATTTAATTTAAGGAACGAAGACGATCGGGGTTAATAATTTTTTTTTCTTTCGTTCGTTCTGTTTTGAAAAGGAAGAAACGAAGACGAACGTTTGATTTCAATTTTCTTCTTTTCCTTTGTATACACTTGTAAACATTTCTTTGCCAAGTGTTGCTATTTTGCAGAGAAAAGGGAATACATGTTTAACTCCTACACGTGTATGAAAGGTTTTGACATAGCTTTTAAGGCAACATTATTAATTATATTTGGATTTAAATTTAAATTCAAATTGCTTAGATAACCGCAACTCAAAATCTCGATCTCCAATCGAGGCGTGCCGCCAATCGTTTATAATGTTAATCCTATTCCGAACGCAATGGAAAAGGTTTCGAGGCCAAGTTCAATCGTATGGAGAAGATGGCTTTTTGATCCAGTTGTTAAATTAAACTTCAATAAAAATTTCAGCGCGTTTATCTACCGTATGGCCAAACAATCACTGCAAACTTTTTGAAAATTGAAATCTAATAATAATACAATATTACGGATCGAATGGAACTGGTTTCATCAAATTCCAAGGTTGTGCCTCGAAAGGCTATTTTTAAATATCGATTTAAACGATATAAATTTCAATACTGAACAAAACAGTTTCAAATTCAATTTTTTGAAGCTTTCATTATCTTCAATATCATCAATAAAAAAATTCTAAGCCTTTAAATTATTTTTAATCAGCTTATAATCTAAAGAAGTCATATACCCTTTTTCTTTAAAAGTTCCTGATGAGCATCTGCATATTTTTTTTAATGGATTTAGGTCTGTTTTGTGTTTTTTACTAAGTAAAATTCCTTCCCATCCTAGGGATGATCCATCTATTTCTATGATTAAAAAATCAGTGGATAATGGAAATGTTAGTGGTTTTAAACCTTGCCTAATTCTTTTACTTTTTTGTATTAGTTTTATATCTTCTAAATAAAATTCTCTTTTTCCCTTTGGGCTAGCTTTATTATATAGTGGCCCAATATATTTTGACAAATATTTTATGAATGGTCTAGCATAGTTTATTAATCCTAAAAAGGATTAACTGCTTCAGATTTCATAATTTGTCTGGGAATTATAGTATTTTTATTGTAATGTGTGGTTGTAGTTCTATGTTCCCTTTTCCTATTATGCATCCTAAAAATATTATTTTATTTTTGAATAATTCTATTTTCTTTTTTGATATTATTAATCCATTGGCTTCGAATAATTTCAGGACTGTATATAAATGGGATATATGTACATTTTTGGTTTTAGAAAAAACCAATATATCATCTATGTAAACGCATGTAAAGTTATTACAGTGTTTAAATATGCTATCCATTTTCCTTTGGAATGTTTGACGTGCATTCTTAAGTCAAAATGGCATTACTAACCATTCATATTGTCCTTCTCTACCAGTAAAAGTAGTCCAAGGTATAGAATCTGGATGCATTATAACCTGCCAGAATCCTGATTTTAAGTCAAATTTTTGTATTTTGTTTATTAACACATCTTTATCCGGTATAGAATAACCATCTTCATTAGTGTTATCATTAAGTCTAGTGTAGTCCATAACCATTCTGGATTGTCCTCTTTTTCATTCTGATTCTTTTTGAACTATAAATGCAGCTGTTCTATGTCTAGAATCTGTTTTTCTAACTATTTTTAACTTTGCTAATATATCTATATGCATTTTGAATTCATTTATCATTTAGTTGTCATATTTTGGTTGTTTGGTTCTAATTGTTATATCGAGATCTATTATATCTAATTTACAGTAGATATCGTTTCTTTCCCAGCGTTTTATGGATTTTCTCCTATAAGTTCTATTTTTTCTAGTCTGCTTATTGTTAGATCTATATCATCATTGGATATGAGGATATTACTTATTTTAGTTGGGTAAATTAATTCAAAATAAGTACTTATATCTTCATCTTGTTGTTCTAAATTGTCCCGTTCTAGTTTGTCTTGGTTTATGTGTTGACAAGAATATGGTGTTTCACAGTTACATTCTTTTTGTATTTCATTTTCTGTGGCTATATTTCCACTACGCTTCTCAAGTGTATACTCTGATGATATAAGGTGAGAGTTGTTTTCTTGGATATTTGTAAGTAATCTTTATTAAAAAAATATCCATTGTCGCTAAGTAAAAAATCAAATCCAAGTATTAGGTTTATACCAAAAAAATATGACAAAAAGCATCCACATATTCCAAATGATGTGACAAAAAGCATTTATTCTTATCTACCTCATGTTATGCTGGCTTACTTTTTTAGTGCGTTTTTCTATATGTAAAAGTATGAGGTGTGCTGGCCATTATCTTCTATAATGCGCCTTTCTTTATTGACATTTGTAAAAGCATGTATCAAGCAGGTTCCATCCTGCCTACAAGTATGAGTGAGTATCTGGTGTAAGATATATAGAAAAACCTGAGTTGTATGATAAGCAATATTGTGAAAAGCTTTCTCTTTTTAATTTTTCCTTTTAATGGAGTTTTCCATGATGTTCTACAACTAACCTTCCTAAGCATAAGTCTTGTAAGAAAGAAAAAGGAGCTCTCAGGTATGTAATCTTCTTCTCTTAAGATTTACTTATGTGCATAAGATGTTGTTTCTTGTTATTTAACTATTTAAGATTATGTTGTCCAAAAGACGTAAGTCCATTGAAGAAGTACCCATGTTTAGGCATATGGCCGTGTTAGGGGAAAATAGTAGAATAGGACGAAAAGGCAACGATTCAACAATCTTAGATCATCAGAATGACAATCGCAATATGACTATGTACTAGGAATAGTAAAAAGGAAGAAGATAAACAGTGACCATGCTTGAAACCAACTTTTTCGAGTATTATAAAGAATTATGCTAATCCTTCTCATAAAAAGAACAACCTTTTTTATTTACATATCAAATATACATATACATACACACACATATATATATATATATATATATATATATATATATATCAAGCGTGTATGTAGCATATAGTCATTTAAACATACATTTTGGGTCACTGTAAATAAATATTGGGTCACTGTAAATCAATCATATAGTCATTTAAACATACAATCATAAAAGTCCATTTCGGGTTACTGTAAATCAATAAGCACTGTAAAATTCAAAATCATAAAAATGAATATCATATAGCAGTAAATGGAAATAAATGAGGTACCTCTTCAATTTAAAAATGCATTTTTCATTGTCCATTTGTCTAAAGGATGTTTGATCTCAGTCTAAGCAAGATCAGTGCATTATCTACAGAAAATTGTGGCAATTAGGTAGTCTTTATAACAAAAGTATTATGGTCACGTTGATTACTCAAGCTTACCAAACAACTTATCCATAAAAATAGTATGTATAATAATCAATAGTTTTTATGACTATTATATGCATTTAGAGCAGAATCCTTTTTTATCATGAGAAGACAATTTCATGTTCACGGGATGTAAATAATATATCTATGCATTAATCTTGAATAGAAATCAAATTTTAGTTGTTTATAGAATCTAATCAAACCTTTAAAAATCAAATCTTAATCTTATAAAATGTAACAATGAAAAGCTTGCAAATTTTTGGATTCGGATGGGACATGAAAAAGCATTTAGGTCTCATTCCTATCCTGCTATCACCAAGCTCACTCCATTTTCTCCATTTTAAATATCTTGGGGACATTAATCTGACCACAGAATGGAATTCAGAGCTTTAATGAAGACATAAAATTTCATTTTTGGGAAATGCAAACAAAACTTGGGGGGAAAGGACAAAATTAGCTTCAGTCTTTCAGTACGTTAAATTCTTTATCAGTAATGACTAGGATTACTTTGTAAGAAAATTAGTCTCCATTAATACTTTACAAACCATTCACATCAGTAGCTATTTAACTATTAAAGCTAGTTGGGAACTTTTAAATCCAAAATTGTCGGCGAGCGAAATCAGTTAATAAAGCAATTGGGGACAGAGATAGTACAAAACCATTGCTTTTTGAACATCAAAATAAGAAGTTAGCCACTGAGTAACCAATTCTTTGAAATATGATGGCAATCAATTTACTATGAACACGAAAGACGAAAGTATAAAAAGCGAACTGGTAAACCAAAGTAAAAATAGGGTTTCATAGAGTACCATGGCTGAAATCTGCCTATTGACGATTGCCTAAAAAGGAGCCGAATCTCTTTAATATTTTTAGATAGTGAATCGCTTCATGGTTTTTATTTGTTTCCATTGATTTCCTTTCCCCGAAATCATTGTTTAAGCTTTAAGGAGAAGAATATTGGTCTCTGGGATAGGGAAAGTGGAAGATATGGATAATGTAGGTGACTCTATGGGCGAGAATTTCGAACGCCGAAGCAAACCACTCAGGGAAATAAAAATGACAATAATAACCTATTTTACAGTGGTGTTATTTAGTGGCGTGTAGTACACGCCATGCACACGATGGGCATTTGTGGATATTCAAAAAAGGCTTCACTTTGACTGTTTGACCAAGATTTTGCATTATATTAAAATATAATTAGATATCGAGTGCCTCTCCTCGCCTTAAGGACCACTTTTCCATAATTACAAAAAGAAACTAAGGATAAAGGCATAAGGTGATTATGGAAATCATGAATGATTGGAAAAGTAATTACAACTCGCAAAGCGGTTGAAATTTAGTGATGCATACTATTGATATCTATTCAATTACCTAAAGTATGCTAATTGTCATTTTATTTATTGTCGATTTTTTCAATTATCGGTACCATGAATTAACGTGTAGATAATTTACCAAACATATTTTGTGTTAAATATTTTTATCTTTGAAATAAATATACAATAATTGTCCAAATATACTCGATATAAGTATAAAACGTAGCATAGTCAAAGAGTATGGGCCAGTTTTAGGGGTAGGCGGGCTAGGCAATTGAATAGGGAAACTACCATAGAGGGGCAACAGTTGGGGAAGATGAAGTAGAAATAATGAGTATTTGAAATTATGAAGTTGTTAAACATTCTGAAATTGAAGTACTTCGTAGTACAGTGGTTGAGGAAGCTCACCAAGTATATTCTTGGTAGATCAAGTGTGATTCCAATCTGGCACTATTATTTTCAACAGTAAGTGAAAAAAATATTTCTTGCCTAGGGCAACCCTAAGCATGGAGCCGGCCATGCAAAGAGTTATATACTACAACAAAAATACCTTATTACAACATCAAAAAAATGTTGTAATAGGATTTCGCAACGCTTTTACAAATGTCATCTTAGGCCAAGTTGTAATAGAGTAAGAGTAATCTACCTTTTTCTAGCGTTGTATGAAAACGTTACAATGATCTTTGCCATAGCGTTTTTAAGATGTTGTAATAAAGCTTTTAAAACTTTTATCTGATGTTGTAAAATACTAATATAAATATCGAAAACCCTTTTTACAAATTCAACAAATTATTGTGTAAAAGCTTATCACAACATTTTATAAACATTGTAATATATTTTTTTCACAACTTTTTATTACTGCTGTAGTATGTTTTTTTACAACGTTTTTTGAATATTGTGAAATATTTAATGCAATTTATTCAAAAGCTGTTTATGCATTTCAAGCTCTAGCTACATCTCAGAATAGTATTACAGCAAATAGAATAATGTTACCATAGTAACTTAAATATATAAAACACGAACAAAATGGAACACCTTTCCAAAGCGCTTCATTCAAAATAAGCTAACACATATTCCAACACAGTTAAAATATCATACAAACAAAATATCATTGCTTTCAACACAACATAGACAAAATATCATAGTTTCCAACATAAACACACACGTTGGACCATATATACAAACAAAAAGATCAAAACATATGTAACGACCTGAAATTTTCGAAGCTGAAAATTTGAGATAGTTATGAAAAAGAAGAAAAAGATAGAAGAAGAAGAAGAACAAAATCAACAACATCTCACATTCGCAGCGGATAAAATATAATAAATAAATAATAACTGTTACAAAAGAATACTATATCTGTCGATTACATTTCATATACATCAGAGTTTCACATATATACAGTCACTGAATATATACAATTATCATGTCTCAGATTAACCATAATATAAATACAGCGGAAATACTTCATACGTTATTGCCGTCCAGCTCGCCTCCTGAGCTTCAGAACGTACCTACCTGAAAATCTGTAATACTCGGTCTGACCCGAGCATTACACCAATTCACTTTCCCATTTAAATTTTTAAACTTATACATCTTCAATCACCAATCCAATTACTTCAAACCAAATTCAATTTTGAACTAATTCAATTTCAATCTTGAATTTAAACTATCTCGAATTATAGAAATTCGAGTTAAATTCTCAAAGGTTGGTTTATCCTTTTAAACCAAATTAACTTTTATTCAAAGTTTTTAATCAATTTAATTTCTGAGTTAAATTCTCAAAATTCCATTTTAAATTATCTTAACCTATATATTTCAAGGTTCAAATAAGAGTTCAATACAATTTTATTTTAAAATTTTAATTTATTATTAAATTTTATCTTCCAGTTTGAAGCCAGTTCTTAAACAAGTTTAATTTACAATTTAATTATTTAAATTTATTTTATTTATACAATACCATTCTCAATTTAAAGATTTTTATTAACAATAGGATGATATCATCCAATTTATTTTAAAACGTCCATCCATTTTCAATTTTTAAATCTCAAACCCGTTTTGAGATCACACAAATTCCCAATTCAAATCAACCATTTAACTTTCCAAGTTAAATTCCAATTTACTTAATCCAATCAACCTTACTCAATTTGAATTTCCGCTTCAACTTCAAAATTCTTTCCCTCTTATAAGTTCAAAACTTATATCACTATGGGTTTTTACATCACACTTCAGGGAAAAATCAAAACTCAACCTCTTGGAGTTTATTTCAAATTATCTTTGATATCATGTATATCCATACATATATACATATTTATTTCTTGGCTCTCCCAGCCATGTTTTAAAATTTTAAACCACCTTTGGTTTTAAATTCAAATAAATTTTCAAACAACCCATTGTTTGCAACAAGTCCCAGTTATCCAAATAATACTTATTTATTATTTTTCATTACTTTGTAACAAAATTTTCAAATTCTGGGATCAGATTTAGAATTTCATTTTCAAGTGATTTAAATTTTAATTGGTTGTATTTCCGTTTTTACTTAATTTAATTCCAATTCAAGACTTCAATTTGGTTGTATTATATTACTTCTTAATTTTAATTTCAATAATTAACAACCAATCACCTAAATATTTATTAGAAGGAAATATTACTTTATATATCAAAATATATATTTTATATAAAATCATTTAAAATCTTTATATAAGAAAATAACAAGTACGCTCTCTCATATATATATATATATATATATATATATATATATATATATTTATATATTTATATTCTCAACTCATACTAGAGTACTACAGACTCTATTAAATGAGTAATTCCCACCAGAGCCAAGGTTCTCGCTTAACCTTTCAGCTCTGATACCAAATGTAACGACCCGAAATTTTCGAAGCTGAAAATTTCAGATAGTTATGAAAAAGAAGAAAAAGATAGAAGAAGAAGAAGAACAAAATCAACAACATCTCACATTCGCATCGGATAAAATATAATAAATAAATAATAACAGTTACAAAAGAATACTATATATGTCGATTACATTTAATATACATCAGAGTTTCACATATATACAGTCACTGAATATATACAATTATCATGTCTCAGATTAACCACAATATAAATACAGCGGAAATACTTTATACGCTATTGCCATCCAGCTCGCCTCCTGAGCTCCAGAACGTACCTGCCTGAAAATCTGTAATACTCGCTCTGACCCGAGCATTACACGAAAGTAACACCCGGGTCAGGCGGGAAACCAGCGTGAGTAAACCCATCCAACATGGAATACATGTATACAACTTATATAAAACCCGGGGTAACTTATATCAATTTAACCAATTCACAATTTGCAATAGACAACACTTATTTCACATATAAATTTCTAAGTACCAAACTTAGATAAAATAATCCAATTCACTTAAATCATTTCATTCCTGCCTATTGATTTCTCAAATCAATTTATAAAAATTCAAAGTGGTTTCGGGTATCTCCCAATACCCGATCCCGGCCTCTCCAAGTCTCACACCATCGTATCCCAAGTTATCCAAATGATAAACATAACATTTCATATCAGAGATATCAACTCATTCAAAGCGTCCGATACCAATAATCATTCATAAGCAAATTTTATCGCTTCCAAATTAATTCTAATTGAATTTCCAACCTCCAATCACTTAGATTCTTTAACTTGTCAATTACTTAATTCAAATCAAATAATTCAATCATCCCTTCAATATTCATCTTAATTAATCAACCCGAATTAATTATCCTTCAATTCCATTCTAGCATCTATCTTTAATTAACTTCCCAATTTTAATTATACTTGACCAAAATCAATAAGTAATCTCAATTTCTTCATGAATTAATTAACTATATTATTTGCATTAATTCTTAAGTACTTATATTAATTAATTCTTCATACATCACTTGTTATGGATTAATCAATTCCAATTTATCGATCTTTAATCACAACATAAATTATATAAGCTTATGATTTCCAATTATATTTTGATTTATCCTCAGCTAAATTAATTATATCAAATAATTAATCATTAATTGAACCGCAAACATTAATTTTTCTAGATTTATCTCAACCTGTGATTATATGCCCTTTCATTTACTTCATTAAATGAATTAATTCTCCTTAATTTAATTATCTTAATTTAGCTCTCGTTTTATCACACCAGTAATTTTATTTTACTAATTACATTAAGTAATTACTTATTAAACCATCAAATGATCATTCCAAATTAATATAAACTAAATTAATTAATCCAAAACGCGAAATCCCGAACCCCAAATCAAACATGCCGGCAGGCATTTATAAGGTTTTACTTGCGTTCTGAGCACAATGGAACATGTTTCGGAAGCTAATTCGATCATATGCGCGAGTTACAAAAGAAAACGATCAAATTCCAATTAAATCGATAAAATAAATCTAAGCTTTTTGAGTTGCCAGGGTCAAACGACAACTCGGATTGCTACGAAAATTGAAATCCGATAATAACTAACTATTACAGATCCAATGGGACTGGTTTCGTCGAATTCCGAGATTGTGCCTCGGAAGGCTATTTTTAAATTCAATTTAAACGATATATTATTAAAACTGAACAAATTACCTTTATATTAAATTTTAATCATTCTATTATCTTCAGTATCATTATTATAAATTTTATAAGTCTTCAAATTATTTATAACAGGCTTAAAACTCCAGATTCAACATTTTACCAAATTTCAAATTATATAATTCAATAATTTAATTATCAAATAAATATTAATATTTGGAATTCAAGTAAAATATTAACTTTTAAATATTTAAAATCAATCAAATATTCCAATTTAAATTGTTAAAAATTCTAGGTCGTCACATTCCTTCCCCCTTAAAAGAATTTCATCCCCGAAATTACTAATTATGAAGAATGGACCAATACCTGTTTACCTCTTTCCAAAACTCACTATTCAACATCCTACCAACTATCCTTTATTAAAACCCACTATCACCTTAACCAACTTCCCAAAACCTCCTATAGTTCCAATCAATACCCTTCTGCTCAATTATTTAAATTTCAGTTTAAAACCAAATTTTGAATTATCAAAAGTTTCTCAAAATTTTTCTAACTCTCCAAATTTTCGAAAATTTTTGCCAGCGTCTCTTTTGCTCGGCAAGCTCGGTACAACTACAAAAGGCCTCTACGGGCTCCCAAATTTCAAAAAGAAAACAAAAGCCAAGTGGCTAGATCAAAAACCCTATCCAATCTTATACAGAAATTAAATACATACCTTTTTGTCGGGCAATTCAAATTTATCTTTTGGAATCAAATCCAATTTTCTTTCCCCTTTAATACCTGCACAACCTACTTAGCAATAACATCCAATCATAGCCCTTTTCAAATCTTTACATACCTTTCCTTATAGAAGTTTCATATCCATTCCTATTTAAATTAGTTCTCCCATTTTCATACGAATTCAATTTATTTTAAATTTTGCATATTGAATTTTATCTTTCAAGTATAACTGATTCATATTAGTTTCATTTACTAATTTACTTTAATTTCCAATTTGAAATCGTTTTGTTGTTAACAAAAATTTTTCCAAAAATTTTCTAACTCCTAAAATTTTCGAATTTTTTTGGCAGAGTCTCCTTTGTACGGAGGAGCTTTTGCAATTTGACAAGAGATATAAATATATATACATCGACCCACCCAGTCGGAAAAAAGCAAAAACAGTTCATATTTCCTATTTTTATTGTATAGGCATACCTTATTTAGCATTTTAAGCAAGCAGCTTATTTATTTAAGCAATTAGTGCAATCCAACCCAGCCAAACGGCCTTCAGGTACCTGTACTTACTCAATTTAAACATATAAACACTATATATATGAAGTTTACAACATTTCTCTTACTTAAACAACTATAGCACTTCAATTCTAAAAGAAATGCATTCAAAATAACTTCCATGAGCAATTTATATGTTTTCAAAACTAATTCAATTGCTTTCAACCAATTTATATACCATTTCCTTCAATTTTAATGGTTTGCAACTCAATTTCTTACATTCAATTGATTTTTAATCCAAACAAGCTCATATTCACTTTAAATGATATAAAATAAATTTTATTTAATCTTTATCAACTCATAGAATTTTAATTACTTTTGTTTATGCCAAACGATAATTATTCTTATGCAATTTCGACGATATTCGTTTAATAGAGTATCTATTTCAGTTTATAACTACTTTAAATTAATTTTCTACTCATTCTGTAATTAATTCCATTTCATTCCCGCATCGTTTCCATTTTAAAATTATTTCAATCAGCTTGACAACATTCTATGCTAATTATTAATATCCATTTTTCCCAAATAAATTTAACCCAAGTCCTTATTTAATGGTATACTATTCTCACTCAATCCAAACTTTCATTGATTTAAGAAATTTTACTTCATATTTATTTGTCTCAAAACTTAAGTCCATTCTGATAATCCAATTCCAATTAAAACCTTGTTTTAATTTTTATTTAAGTAGACTTCATCCATTTATTATTTAACTCAATTAATCCATTTTAAAATTTTAATTTACTTACTTAACTCATTTCGAATTTATTTTATTAATACAAAGTCATTCTCAATTTATTTCTATTCACTTGGGTTTTGTTTGCACTCAAACCATTTCTATTATAATTCACTTTCATTTCATTCGACAACACTTCTCTTATATCTAATTTACTTGCAAATTTCATTAAATATTATTCAAGTCACCCTTGAATTTTATTTGTAATTCAAAACATCACATTTTTCAATTCAACTCTATTTTATTTTTATTTTTACAACATCTCTTCTAATTTATTTCATTATCAAATCCAAGTCGAATTCTATTTACAATTTGAATTCATTTTCAAATTCCATTATTAACTTACAATTCATTTTATTTATCCGAGTTAAACTTTATTAATATACTCTATCGAATAATTATTTAACCAATTAGCTTTCTTCCAACATCTAAATCAATATTCGATTTTAGTTACAAATCACTTCATTAAAATTCCAGTTTGGATTTCCCTTTTTATTTCCCCAAAATTCCAACACTTTTATTTAAAAATTTTAGAAATGCTTTTAAATTCACATCATATTAATAAAATAGCTCTTTATAAAAAAAAATTATAACTCGATGTCTCAACCAGTCCATCCTTGTTCTCACAGAAATTCAATCATACGTTGATCAGGCGTAGGACTGAAAATCTAAGTACTTAGTAAACCCGTTTTCAACATCCAGTGAAAATACTTGGAAAATAATTTTATTGAAAATATAGAAAACAGTTTTTTTGAAAATAGAGGAAATATCTTTGGTGAGAATGCTCTGGAAATCATCACCCCCATCCATGGTCGCAGTTACATTCCAGGGTTACGTTGCCATCGCAGCAAAAGTCCATGCGACTGCAGGCTCTCCGCGGCCTCTCGATTACGCCATGGAACCCACAACAGATCACAGTTACATCCAGGGTTACGTTGCCGTCACAGCAAAAGTCCATGTAACTACAGGCTCTTAGCGGCCTCTGATTTTCGCTATTGAAATGAAACTTCTCCACTCCTACATAGGTCGCAGTCTGCCGATATAAAATCAAACGCAGACCGTTGGCTCTCGGCGGCACACACGACTTTCGTTATGTTATACCATAGGTCGCAGTCTACCGATATATAATCAAACATAGACTGTTGGTTCTCAGCGACACACACGACTTTCGCTATGGTATACTCTACTCATAATCCTCAGGAACTAGTTTTGTCCGGACTCCTCACAGGATCAACTTTAGAACCCCCCTTGGGGCTCAAGGCAGCACCACCCGGTGGTACTCCTGAGAAGTTCATTTCAAGGGAGCGCCCTTTTCCCCAGAGTCATCATCAAAACATTTTATACTATACACATATAGTATCTTCAAATCATACACCTAGTATGATCTCATAAAAGCTCCTTTACACAAAATCGATTATTCCAAAAATCGATAATTCTCAAACTAGGCTTTCCAAATTCAATATTGATTTTACCCAAAAATCAAAAACCCTTCCAAATTCAAAGGTTCCCAAAACCCTTTTTCAAAATCCTCATAAGATCCTTTATATATATATTCAGATATATATATATATATTTTTAAAAAAAACTCTAGATCCTTTCAAACTCGTATAAAACTCCTTTTATACTTCATACACCTTCAAAAATCCTTTTCTTCCGACAATAAATTTAACAAGGGGTGATTTATCATATATAACAAAGATATATAACTTGTTTATTCAAAATCAAATATTCAAATTTGATTACTCTTTTAAATATCAATTTCATTCAAATCCATACGATGTACACATATCATCCGTACGCTATACCAATCTGATCGCTTGCTCGATCACACAATTCCACTTCCGAACGAGTATCGTCCACCCGACTTCCTAGTGCGGACACAGATCTGGTTTCTTGATTAGAAACCGTCATTCTCCTTGCATAGCCATAACTATGATAGAGAATATCCAGAACCAATCAACAATCCATTTCAAGGTTCGTCGAAAATCGAGTGAAAAATCCCAACTTGGATCGATATAACTATCTCGAAATTCTGTGCTCAAATCTGGATCAAATCACTATGCGAATAGAATAGTATATGTACACTCTACGTATTTATTTTCATTGATTATTAGCCAAATCAATTCCCTTTCTATTCACATTTCCTTAAATTCCCTTTCACTTATTTACAATTGCCTTAATTCTCATTGAATTGTCACTTCAATTCTTATCTCAGTTGGGTATTTAAACCAATAACAGTTTGAACTCCGACCAACTTATATTTAGAAAATAGCTTGAAAATTATAAAAATAGATAAGTAGTTGGAAAATAATTATTAGTTTACAAAATAGCTATAAAATAGTTAACCAATTGTAAAATAGTCGGAAAATAGTTGAATAGTTTCAGGAATTTTAAATAATTGCAAAATAGTCGTAAATAGAAATTAGTTTGTGAAATAGTTGAAAAATAGTAATTAGTTTAGAAAACAGTTGAAAATTGTTTAAATAGCTCCAAAAATAATTGTTAAACAAGTATCAAATAATTTGGCTTTAAGAAAGGAAGATTGTATATATTCAATAGCTTAGAAAAATAAATTTATATTAAAACTATTTATATTGAAACTAGTCAAGAGTCAACTGTTCACTTCCTCAACAATCCAATGCAAATTTACACTTTCATTTAAATTGATCCAATTCCAATTTCCATCGAAATTTATTTAATCCCAATTCAAGTTGAATCAACCCTGATTCCCTTCCCAATTTAAATCAAATTCCATTTGATTTTAATCCTGTTCACTTTAATTATAATTTCAAATTATTCCAATCAATTTGAATTATTATCAATTGAACCCATTTCAAATTCAAATCATTTCAGTTTAATCCAATTCACTTTCCCATTTAAATTTTTAAACTTATACATCTTCAATCACCAATCCAATTACTTCAAACCAAATTCAATTTTGAACTAATTCAATTTCAATCTTGAATTTAAACTATCTCGAATTATAGAAATTCGAGTTAAATTCTCAAAGGTTGGTTTATCCTTTTAAACCAAATTAACTTTTATTCAAAGTTTTTAATCAATTTAATATCTGAGTTAAATTCTCAAAATTCCATTTTAAATTATCTTAACCTATATATTTCAAGGTTCAAATAAGAGTTCAATACAATTTTATTTTAAAATTTTAATTTATTATTAAATTTTATCTTCCAGTTTGAAGCCAGTTCTTAAACAAGTTTAATTTACAATTTAATTATTTAAATTTATTTTATTTATACAATACCATTCTCAATTTAAAGGTTTTTATTAACAATAGGATGATATCATCCAATTTATTTTAAAACGTCCATCCATTTTCAATTTTTAAATCTCAAACCCGTTTTGAGATCACACAAATTCCCAATTCAAATCAACCATTTAACTTTCCAAGTTAAATTCCAATTTACTTAATCCAATCAACCTTACTCAATTTGAATTTCCGCTTCAACTTCAAAATTCTTTCCCTCTTATAAGTTCAAAACTTATATCACTATGGGTTTTTACATCACACTTCAGGGAAAAATCAAAACTCAACCTCTTGGAGTTTATTTCAAATTATCTTTGATATCATGTATATCCATACATATATACATATTTATTTCTTGGCTCTCCCAGCCATGTTTTAAAATTTTAAACCACCTTTGGTTTTAAATTCAAATAAATTTTCAAACAACCCATTGTTTGCAACAAGTCCCAGTTATCCAAATAATACTTATTTATTATTTTTCATTACTTTGTAACAAAATTTTCAAATTCTGGGATCAGATTTAGAATTTCATTTTCAAGTGATTTAAATTTTAATTGGTTGTATTTCCGTTTTTACTTAATTTAATTCCAATTCAAGACTTCGATTTGGTTGTATTATATTACTTCTTAATTTTAATTTCAATAATTAACAACCAATCACCTAAATATTTATTAGAAGGAAATATTACTTTATATATCAAAATATATATTTTATATAAAATCATTTAAAATCTTTATATAAGAAAATAACAAGTACGCTCTCTCATATATATATATATATATATATATATATATATATATATATATTTATATTCTCAACTCATACTAGAGTACTACAGACTCTATTAAATGAGTAATTCCCACCAGAGCCAAGGTTCTCGCTTAACCTTTCAGCTCTGATACCAAATGTAACGACCCAAAATTTTCGAAGCTGAAAATTTCAGATAGTTATGAAAAAGAAGAAAAAGATAGAAGAAGAAGAAGAACAAAATCAACAACATCTCACATTCGCATCGGATAAAATATAATAAATAAATAATAACAGTTACAAAAGAATACTATATATGTCGATTACATTTAATATACATCAGAGTTTCACATATATACAGTCACTGAATATATACAATTATCATGTCTCAGATTAACCACAATATAAATACAGCGGAAATACTTTATACGCTATTGCCATCCAGCTCGCCTCCTGAGCTCCAGAACGTACCTGCCTGAAAATCTGTAATACTCGCTCTGACCCGAGCATTACACGAAAGTAACACCCGGGTCAGGCGGGAAACCAGCGTGAGTAAACCCATCCAACATGGAATACATGTATACAACTTATATAAAACCCGGGGTAACTTATATCAATTTAACCAATTCACAATTTGCAATAGACAACACTTATTTCACATATAAATTTCTAAGTACCAAACTTAGATAAAATAATCCAATTCACTTAAATCATTTCATTCCTGCCTATTGATTTCTCAAATCAATTTATAAAAATTCAAAGTGGTTTCGGGTATCTCCCAATACCCGATCCCGGCCTCTCCAAGTCTCACACCATCGTATCCCAAGTTATCCAAATGATAAACATAACATTTCATATCAGAGATATCAACTCATTCAAAGCGTCCGATACCAATAATCATTCATAAGCAAATTTTATCGCTTCCAAATTAATTCTAATTGAATTTCTAACCTCCAATCACTTAGATTCTTTAACTTGTCAATTACTTAATTCAAATCAAATAATTCAATCATCCCTTCAATATTCATCTTAATTAATCAACCCGAATTAATTATCCTTCAATTCCATTCTAGCATCTATCTTTAATTAACTTCCCAATATTAATTATACTTGACCAAAATCAATAAGTAATCTCAATTTCTTCATGAATTAATTAACTATATTATTTGCATTAATTCTTAAGTACTTATATTAATTAATTCTTCATACATCACTTGTTATGGATTAATCAATTCCAATTTATCGATCTTTAATCACAACATAAATTATATAAGCTTATGATTTCCAATTATATTTTGATTTATCCTCAGCTAAATTAATTATATCAAATAATTAATCATTAGTTGAACCGCAAACATTAATTTTTCTTGATTTATCTCAACCTGTGATTATCTACCCTTTCATTTACTTCATTAAATGAATTAATTCTCCTTAATTTAATTATCTTAATTTATCTCTCGTTTTATCACACCAGTAATTTTATTTTATTAATTACAATAAGTAATTACTTATTAAACCATCAAATGATCATTCCAAATTAATATAAACTTAATTAATTAACCCAAGTCATTAATTAATTTAATTAATTAATTTTTCATTTAAATTATCCTACCTATTTAATGAATCATCGATCATTAAACCCTATTTGATTTTAAACAGAACCATTTTCTCATTTATGCTTTAAGTTTAAAACCATTTAAAACCCAACTACCTCGAGTCAAACCACAATTGACTCGAGAAACAACCAAATTTAAAATCACTAGATCATCAGAACACATCCAAACAATTCAATCATTCATCCAATCATTTAAATCAAATAAAAATCCAACTGAGTGAGATTATACTCACCTTTGCTTTTATTTGCAATCCACCCAAAATTGCCTTGGTTTCCTCGATTTTTTAACCTTGTAAAAATAATTGGGTGGTTTATTAATATTTAAATCGATCCAATAATTAATTACCACTTAGTTAACTAACAATTTAATTTAACTAAATAAATTTAATAACTAATTAATCAGATAAGTCACTCAAATACATTATATTATTTTTTTATGAGATAATCTATATAAAATGGAAGTCCAAATTTAATATAAATGTTCAAATCGAGATGTCTTAAAATTCCTATTTCAACCTTATATAGTTTCCAGTAAATAAACATGAATTTCTAGTTTAATCTACACATTAAATTCAAATAAATAAAATTCCTAATAACTTACTGTAAAAGAAAATTACTCTATATATTATATATATATTTTTTCTTTCTTTTTTCTTCTGACCAAATCAGTGATTATATATAAATAGTGATTATATATATAATTGAATCTAAAGAAATACCTCACTGCGAAAACAAAACTCGATCGACAAACCAGGTTATCACCTCCTCTACTGCTCGACTTGCTGTTGCAATATAGTCGTCGCCTTCCTCTCCTAGTGTTGAGCTTCACTTCGAAACCCTAGCTCCAACCCCCCTCTGCGCGGCCACATCCTACTGCAACGTCGACATCCCCACGCCCTCAAAATCCTTCGGCCTCCCTTCCCTCTCGCTTCGCGCACGCGGCAACCCCGAATTCTCCAAGCTCGAACAAAAGAAACCCTAGCGCGCGTGCGACGCCACTCCCTTCTACTCGCGTTCGATCGCGACCTAGCTCGCGAGCTTCAGCTTGCGCGGCTCCTTAATTCGATTCGCCCATTCGGTCGCCATAATTCTTAAAAAAAAAAATTAAATCTCGGCTTCGTTTGTCTGAAAGAACGAAGGCATCGGCCATTTTTTTTAATATCGATCTGATAAACGAATAAAGAGGGGGAAAGAAAATATATAATAGAATACCTAATGCTTCCAGAGTACGCCTAATTGATATATTTAAATATAAAAATATCTCGTTTTCCATAACGCGAAATCCCCAACCCTGATCAAACATGTCGGCAGGCGTTTATAAGGTTTTACTCATGTTTCGAGCATAATGGAACGTGTTTCGGAAGCTAATTAGATCATATGCGCGAGTTACAAAAGAAAACGATCAAATTCCAATTAAATCGATAAAATAAATCTAAGCGTTTTGAGTTGCCAGGGTCAAATGACAACTCGGATTGCTACGATAATTGAAATCCGATAATAACTAACTATTACAGATCCAATGGAACTGGTTTCGTCGAATTCCAAGACTGTGCCTCGGAAGGCTATTTTTAAATTCAATTTAAACGATATATTATTAAAACTGAACCAATTCCCTTTAAATTAAATTTTAATCATTCTATTATCTTCAGTATCATTATTATAAATTTTATAAGTCTTCAAATTATTTTTAACAGGCTTAAAACTCCAGATTCCACATTTTACCCAATTTCAAATTATATAATTCAATAATTTAATTATCAAGTAAATTTTAATATTTGGAATTCAAGTAAAATATTGACTTTTAAATATTTAAAATCAATTAAATATTCCAATTTAAATTGTTAAAAATTCTGGGTCGTCACAACATACCAACGCACAACGGTCTAATCGACAATGACGATGAAATCCTTGTGCCAAGCAACCATATATGACTTTTTTGGAAACTAATACTACCATGATGCGATGGTATGTATGACTGCAAGCATAGATAGCATGATAAATTAGTCGGATACAACTAGATTAAGTCTCATAAAAGTACAATATGATAGAAACTTATCAATGGGAAATACTATTTGAACACAAGAAGGTGATGTGTAATACCATGCTGTTTGTAAGACCAACATAGACAAAATTGAAACAAAAACCAATTGTCAAATTAAGATCAGTGGAAAGGTTAACTTACTGATCCACCCTTACAGTAATATCCCAAAAATTCACTCATGTGAAGTAAATTAGTGATCACAAAAGTTAAGTCTTAAAATTTTATTATTGAACTACTTTTGCAAATTATCCATAGATTCCAATTGACTCAATAGGCTCCATTTTTGTATGTAAATGACAGTATAGCATTTGTAACTGGAACTTTCTGCACGATCAAAACTTGGTATCATTGCATGTTATACCAAAATTTTTGTGCTTGATGTAAATGTTGTGATGTTTAATATTCTTATATATGTACATAGTTGATTGTACTGAGTCCTTGCCTTAATAAAAATCCCACCAGCCAACATAAAGGTCATCACTATCACTGAAGCTAAAGTGGTTGCCTTCTTGATGTCCATAAGTGAAGCTCTGATCACCAAACCATGCCCCTACCAATTAAACCCTTAGTCAGCTTTGAATCAAAATTGGAAAAAACGAACACATTTAATCTGACATGTTGATGTGCAAAACTGAGTTGCGATAATGCTGAGAAAAACGGTCAACATGCTAAGATAGAATGGTGCTGCATTTTCCCTCAGTCCAGCCATGAAGTATACAATTAATAGAAATATTACTGGTAGGAAAAGGTCCAGGGGGATTACTTGTTGTTCTGGCTAAGAAATATGCACTTAATCAGTACATATCTACTTCTCTTTCTTTATTTAACATTTGCTCGTTCTTGAGGAAATGTGAATATTGCAGTGAACACAGAAAGAATCCCCAGAAGACGGCTATGAAGAACAGCAATCATGCCTACAATATGCAGAGATTTTAGATTAAAGTGATTCTTACTATTCGGTTGATATATATGGCTTCTAAAAGGTATCTATTTTTCTCTAATGTGGCGGTCGATATTGAGCTTTAAGAACCATTCAAAATGTTTGCGTGCGTGCCAGGGCTAGTAGTTGGTATTGTAATGAAACCGGTTGATGTGCACATGCTTGCGTGCTTGCCTAAGCTACTAGTTGGTATTCTCTGCAAATTATTCATTAAATGCTTTAGAAAAATGCCCAAGTTGTAATGAATTTTATACCAGGGTTGCAAAAGTAGAACTCAGCCTAGGGAAATTAGACTTACTTCACCTGATACTTGTATTAAATTTACTTAATAAGCAAGCTGTATATAATACATATGTTTATATTTGGACTTCTCTTTGTAGTAGAATCCTGCTGAGAAGAAGATGTATAATTAGCAGGTATATTTGTATAATTAGCAGGCTATATATTTGTATTGTGTGATGACAAGCTTAACGAGCCGTTTCAGGCTGTTTCTTTCAATGGATTTGGTGTTTCAATGTTGCTTGCGCTCATTTGACAAAGGAAACAACTTGCAACAAAGCATAGCCTTAGCCCAAGTACATGGGCAATTTTGTTTCAACTGTAAGTTCGAATATTTAGCATTATCATATGATCACCTTAAGTTAATTTTGGAAATTGGACAGTTTTTCATGGACATCAATGGTTGAATTACAAAGTTTGAACTTTTTTTTATAGTAGAAAACTAAGAGGCATCTTCATTTGATCCATATTTAATGGTTCGCCGTTATGTTTTTCAATGTATCTTTTTTCATTCTCATGCAGCTGACTTTCAGTTTGAATTTACTTTCATGTGGTATATTTGATGGTCAAAAGGAGAATAGCCATACCTAACAAATTGAAATTGCAATGTGTTACATAAGCGGAGATTTGGCCCAATTATACCTATTAGTGGACTAAAATGTATAATTGTTTATGCTCTCAAGTCTCAAGTTTCCATTCTCAAGCAAAAGCAATTCCTACTTTTGGAGATATGAAATATAACACTAAACTAGATTTCTTTACTTAAAACTACGAACCTGTTGGTTATCCTCTATCACTTGCTTTCATGATTAATATATAAAAATATATAATAAGGCAAAGGAAGCTTTACAATTGGCATTTGTTCAATTAAACAAACTTAAATTCCAAAATATACCATACTGTACTAGATTTTAGCTTTCATAACATCAAAATCAATTACTCAAATCCATCCTAATTCTATAGAAATAAATTTAGCCAACATAAGTCACAAATAAAAACTGTAAATTACCTACTCACAATACCCAACAAGTTTAGAGTGTTATGAAAATAGTAGCGCTTTGCGGAAGCTTTAATCAACGGATCTTTATCATCCAAATCACAAAGAGATAACTTGGATTTAAAACAAGATGAAATTGAAATCAAAACACAATAACACAAAATTTTCCATCCAACCACCCACTTTATTGATTCACCAAAATTTTATTTACAATTAATAGAACAAAACTAAAGTAAACAAAATACCATTGAATCAATAACCAAATTGAGAAAGGGAGCAAATATCTATATGGCTAAAGTTGTTAGAGAAAAAGAAAAAAGATGAAGAAGTGAAAATTATCAAATAGATTTTCTACCACACTTTTACCCTCTCTTGTAGTCTCTATTTATATAATCAACTACTTAATTTCCAAGTTAACAGTAGATGGTAAAAAATAATTTGATTAGCCAATTAGAGAGAGATATAAACATACTCAAATATGCCTATTAATTAGAGGAAACAAAATCTTCTCTTTATTTCTTTTGCATATTTATTTCCCTCTATTTGTGATTTTGTGTCACTAAAATTTAACACAGAGATTCGAGTCTTCGTGATGGTAGCAGCCCATCCAAAGAAGGGAATGACCAAAGTTTATCAATGGATTTTGTCTCTTCAACCTACGGAATCTTCATGTTGACATACGCCTTAGTAAGTAGAGTCGAAAGTGAAAGAACCTGTAAGATAGGTGATTAATTTGGTAAAAAATAGTAGATAGTGAATAGGCATAGGTATACGTTTGGTAACGTGAAAAAGCAGATTGTTGGGACTCGTTGTACAATTAATGACTTTTCATGTGTATTTGACTAATTGGGAAAATCAAACCTTAGTTTCTATTTTTTTTGTTCTCCCAGAAAAATCAAAAATCAAGACTATAGTTAACGAATGAAATAAACATATAAGTTCGTTATGCATGAAGAAAGAAAAGATGGGCTAGCTTATTTGAATTAACAAAATCGTAAGTTAGGGATGAGAAATATGACTGAACGTTTATTACAGCGAATCATATCTTCAACTTCCAGAATAAATCATTTTAAGACAAGCACCTTTGTCCAAGTGGTTAATTGATTCAGGCGTTGGTGTAGGATGTCACAAGTTCGAAACTTGCTTTCGAACGTTTATTTGACATGGGATATGTTGTCCCAATGATTTGTTATATATAAAGTACCAGTTCAAAAAAAAATCATTTTAATATTTTGAAATAAAATATTAATTGTAACGATCCCGATTTTTTAAACTAAATTTAAATTGGTAATTAATTTAGTTTTTGGAATTAAATTGTGAAATGATTTGGTATTTTCTAAATTTAAATAAATATTTGTTTGTTTATTAAATGAAATATATATATAAATATGATTTTAAATAGAATTTCTAATTGGAAATTCAGAAATAAATATTCTGAATAATATATTAATTATAAACTTAATTATGGATTGATTTGAAAATGTGGGAATATATATATATATATATATATATATATATATATATATATATGATTTTTAAATAAAGGACCTGTTTTGGGAATCTAAATATTTTATAAATAGATTATAATTTGGAATTTGAATTTGAGTTTCGAATACATATATGTTGAAAATAAATATTTGAAAAATAAATAAATTATGATTGGAATAAAAAAAAATTATAAAAAGATATTTTTTTACTCATTTGTAGATACAAATTGATTGTATATTAATTTTTGAATTTGAAATTTAAAAATAAAAGTTTTGAATATATATTGGATTTGGAAAATCTATAATTTAATAATAGAAAAACTTATTTTGTATATAATGATTGAAAATTTTATTTTGGAATTAATATAAATAAATTTACAAAACTATTTAAAAAGTTAAAATTAAATATATGCATATTACATAATTTGTAATAACACAAGGTTTAAAATAAAATTTATAAATTAAGTTAAGGGTTTAAACACAATTTAAGTCACATTGGACATTTGTAAGAAAATTTAAAGCATTTATTTACAAGTGTGAAGAAAATAAATGTGCATATTACAAGTGTAACCATCTTTATTATGAAATTAACAAGTGTCCTATTTTTTTTCACTTTCAATTGATAAAAGAATTTTAAATTTATATACATATTCATTTTCGAATCTGAAAACAACCTGAGAATAGAACTAGAAAACAAAAATAGAGAAGAAAGATCAAAAGAAAATCAAAATGAATTCAACAAATTTCATTTGTTCAACCTAGTTCGTGAGCAACTCAATGATCAAGCAAAAGTTTAAATTCAGCAGCGATTCGACTTCAACATATCATCAGCTTTAGATTAAAAAGCATTTCTAGATTTTTGAATCTAGAACTTGTGTTCTCTGATCAAAGCCAAAACCTGATAAATCAAAAGCAAAACAAATAAAATCAAAGCTGATCAGTATTTAAGTTGTTAACCTCAAGCAAATCAAATTCAAGTGCAATCTAGAGGCTATCAACTTGAAGAATAATTCAAACAAAATCAACCTGAGCTAGACATCAAACTATAAACCTGATCAAGCTAAGCAATTCAACATCAAAAGTTCAGATCAAAGATCAATCCAGTTTTCAAATAACATCTCCAAGTTCTCTGTTCTTTCCAAAAAAAATCAGGTGAGCAAACCTTTTGAAACCTCTAGTATTTGATCTGTGGTTTGAATTTGTGCTTAAGATTTGTTTGAATGAGTACAGATATGTGTATGAATGTATATATATCCTCTGTGCATGTTGCTATGCGGGGATATTCATCCCTGTTGCAAGTTCCAGGTTCCCAGAAACCTGTCCAAAATCCCAAATCTTTGCTTCTAATCATTGTTAGAGTGGGATGTTAAAATAAAAAGTGTTCAAATTCATTAAGACTATATTTTAAAAATATTTCCAAAAACAAACATCAAGTGTATGTCGTCTGGAACAAGGAAATGCTGTAAACTCAATCTATGATAAAAGTTTGATTCCTTTAATTATTTGATTTAATTATATAACCTAAAACATCTTAGAAAATGTTGATTTTTAAAATTAAAATTAAGATTTTAAGTGGCGTATAGAGTAAGAAAGTTGGGGATGAACAGAAAATGCATTTTGGGGAAACTGTGGTTATCGGCGAAGCATGGATCGTCGCGATCATGGATAGAGGAGTTTGGGAAAAATGCTTGGAATAATTTATGATCAGTGTGGATGATGATCAAGATTGATTTAGGGTTTAGGTCCTAAAATGAGTTGAGGTCGGATATCTCGTCACAACAGCGTCTATGGTGATTCGAGTTGCCCAGGATCTGGGGGAAAGCAGCGTAGAAGACAGGCGAAGGCATGGCCGGAGATTTAGGTGTTCCAGTGGTTGGGAACATGAGCACGAGGAAGTTTCTGGCAATGGGTTTTGGTTCCTGTTCGACTAAGTATCTCATTTTCGATTTGGTCTTTGTGGTGTTGAATTGATGGTCGGGATGGACAGTAGGGGTGATCGTCGATGTGTAGAAGGTGTCAGCGATGGTCACGGCGGCGTAGTTCGTCAGTGCATGTGCATGAACATTGGTTTGTGTCTGTAAGAAATAGTCTGGGGGGAAGAAAGGCGTGACTCGAAGTAATCTTCGGGGAAGCAGGTCGTAGGCTCGAGTGTTGACTCGAGTATATTTTGTGTTGTACCGGGTTTTTTTTCAATGACTTAAACAAATTTTTAAAGTTTGAAAGGCATACGGGTGAGTTTAGGAAGAAACTCGAAGTGAAGGGTTGGTTAGCTCGGGGTGGACTCGAGTGGGTCTCGGGTTCACTGTAAAAACAGTTTTTACTTTAAAACCAGATTTAAATTTTAAAACATTTTTAAACCTATGTTTTTTAAAAAAAAATTGTCTTGATTAAAATTGGATAATTAAAGGGTTAAGAAAGTTGTGTTTAAAGTAATTAAGTCATTTGATTATGTGGTCAATATTTTTAAATTGATTATGTGTTGTTTTAATTAACCTTAATCTCTTAAATAAATTTATGGTTAATAATGATTAATTATGAGGTTTATTAATTAAAGATTTTAATGATTTATCGTATAATTAATTAAGTATATAAATAATCTAAGAATGATTAAAGATTTAATCAATAAATAATTAAGGTTAATTAATTTATAATGAGGATTAATTAATAATTAATTGATGAAGGTTGTTAAGATTTACTTAATTAATAATTAAGGATTAATTAATAAATAATTAAGGACTAATTAATTAAAGGAAAACTAATTAAGGGTTAATCAATTAATGTAATTAATTAATGATAATTATTTAAATAATTAAGGGTTAATTAATTAATGTAATTAATTAAGGATAATTATTTAAATAATTAAGGGTTAATTATTTAATGATTTAAGATTGATTCATTTATTAATTAAGGTTGATTAATTAATGACTTAAAGTTAATTAATTTATTATTAAAGGTTAATTAATTAAAATAATTTTTAATTAATTAATGTTATTAACCTGGATTAGTGATTAATCTGGTTTTAATTAATCAAATGGTTAATTAACCTTACTTATGGATGTTTGAATTGTATTGAATGCTTGAAATTTTTGATATCTCCGTTGTGTGATGCTTTATGATTTGAACTGTTTTAATTCAAACTGTGATGAATGTAATTTATTTATCTGTGATGAAATTATATTATATGTGGATCTGCGAATGGAAGATAAGCGTTATAAGAATATACCGCTTATTGATATTGATACGCTTGAATTTGTGATGATTGATGATATTGCACAATTGTGTAAAACCCCTGGACTACACCATACACACACAAATATGGAGTGCATGAGGAAATTGGTTAAGTCACAGATTTTTGAAATAGTTTTAAAAATTGAATTTTGAATCCAAAATAGTTTTGGAAATGGAATTGGGTTAAATATGAAAAGCTTTTGAAGATAAAAGTTATTTTGAATAACTTGATAAAGTTTTGAAATTTAAATAATTTGATTTGAATTTGAATTCAAGATTTGAAATTGAATTCTATGTTTGGAAATTATGGTTTAAAAAGGTTATACAAGTTATAAATGTGTTTATATGAGTTTAAACTAATTTAAATGTATTGTTTGGGAATTTGAATTTAACCCAAGTTTTATACTTAAAAGGCTTTAACTTGTGCAAATAAAATGGGGTTTTTCCGAAACGAAAACTATTTGTTTTCAAATAATAATAGCTTTCATATAAGGAAAGAATTTTCAATTTGTGTTGAAAGAATTTCAAGTTTGAAATGAAAATGGTTTTTCAAGTTATGAATGAATCTTTGAAAATTGTTTTGAAAGCTATGAATTAAATCTTTGATTTAAAGATTGGATGAGTTAATCCAATTTGAAAGGGAAATTGTTTTGAAAGAATATGAACGAATCTTTGTTAAAGATAGGTATATTTTGTTTTCAAATTGAAAAGGGATTTTAAAAGTGCATCCTTTCTATAAAAGATGTGAAATGGAAATTGTTTTGAAAGCCGTGAATGAATCTTTGTGAAAGATTGGTGAACTTTGTGAGGTGAATCTTTTTATTTAAAAGATTTGAAAAGGGTAATTGGTTTAAACCGTTTAAAAGAAAGGTTTTGGATAATAAGTTGTGACTTAACTGAAATCCCGATATCCATATGTTTTTAAATATTGCGCTCATATTCGGTTTAGCCGGGAGAGGAGCTTGTGTCATATAACCCATTCCGAAAGATGATACGACGTTGCGGATCGCATTTAAAGACCGATGGTGAAGACCGGGTATTTTCGAGAGCGAAAGGATTACACGTCGAATGACTCTACACTGAGTAGCTAAGGTATAGATATCTCCATATATGATGGGGAGTCCGATCGGGATTGTGAATACCAGGATTGCAAGGGCTTCTTTGAAAGTGCATTCGGTTCTGTTCGAGTCCGGAACAGACTTGTATAGATGTGTGTCTGACGTTACACTTTGAGATGTAAAGCTGGTTTCTATCAAATACATTTCTATTTGGTGGCGGAGATTTATTATCTTAGCTTAACACCCTTCTCTGAGACGTACGAGATCGGAGGTAATGTAGTTGATGGTTACTAGTGATACATTCCCAATTTGGTAATGCGACATACGAAGTGCTGTTGATCATTTGTTGATCGAAGCATGCCTTTTGTGAAAAGCGTAGCTTTGTGGACGAGACTTCGTTGAGCCTCACAACCTGGAAATGGTCGAAACAGGAATGTTGAGGCAAAGTTTTTAGGGGTCGTGCCCCTAGGGTATGTCCATTTCCTTCTGGATAAAAGGTGGTATCATGGTATGGAGCCCAGATATTTACCTATGTGGTTACCGCAAACTTATTGCTGTGTGGTTTTTAGTTGAGGGCCCTCGGATAAAGATTGGTACTGACCGAGGATGGCTTACTTGTAGGGTTACTTCCGGGCAGGGGTAACCCGGCCATGTGTTGGTAGGGAACCGTTTTGGTTCTTGGGGGCGTCCCTCCAGAGGCGTTCCATTCGGTAAGGAAGTTCTTTAGCCTGACATTTGTTGGAAATCGAAAGAAACAATATGCGTCCTGCATGGTTTTAGTTGTATAACCTGCCATGGAATGTGGCGGTAACCTGCTATTGAACATGGTAGCTATAGTAGACATACGACGAAATGTGGTATGCTAGCTAAGATTAATATTATACTTTCGAAATGTTTTCTGCACTATGCATTAATAATAATATCAAATGATTTTCGCGTATCAAGCATTTTTGACTGTCATAAAGAGAAATCTTCTCCAAGTGTGCGCTTGCATTGTGTGTGTGGCGGGAGGCCTTATGGCAATTTCATTTTCCAAAAAGCATTACGGATTTTTTTTAAATTCTTTTTTTGCTTTCGTTAAAGAGAAACTGTTTTTATTTGCTCATACCAGTCCCACGACTGACCCGGAGTTTATCGTTCATTTCCTAAACTTTGGGTCCCCACGATTTTCCACACGGGCAGTCTAGAGTTGGGTTTTTCAGATAATCAAACAGTAGGTGTAGATTCGATAGCCTTCGAAGTTTTTTTGTTTAGCAATCGCGTTTAGGATCAGATTTGCAACAAGTTCAGCTTGATGGTGGTTCGAGCTTGAAGTTTAGAGCTTTGGCTTTGGAATTTTGGTTTGGAGTTGCAGATTATGGATTCACTCTCTATCAAAGATCACATTCGAGTTATCTCTTCTGTTGTTATCTTTTCTGCTGTTGTTTATGATCCCTGATATTTATGGAAATGTTGTATCATGATGTAACTGCATTGTATCAGTGTTGTATATCAATATAATTATTCATTTTTCTTCCGCTATGTTGTTGTACTTAATGTGTTATAAGCTCCGACGAACCAGATTCGACGTTTGAATCTACGGCATTTGAATACGGGTGATGTGTTCGATGTCGATTTTCGAAGGTCGAGTCAGGGTCGTCACATTAATCCACAAAACCCATCAACCAATACATTGACAGTGTATGGTTTAGAAATTTCTTTAAATATGATTTGCAAATCAAATTCACGTGTTTGTACGAATTAATTCTCATATCACATCTTCACCTCTTACGTATATTATTTATTTTCATGTAATTATCTATATTATTACGGGAGGAAAACAAATTCAATATTAGGTAATAAGTCAGATTTATGTCGAATGTAATATTTTCAAACCCGAGGAATCATATGTAGATGAGGCAACCATCGAACTAGCTTAAGGAAAATGTAATATATAAGAAAAACATTATCCACAAATTGCATCAAATGCTATATAAAGTATCAAAATCATCCAAAATGGTTGGTGAATATATCCCTATTGCTCGATAAAGTACTTGAGGTATAATGTTTAGCATTAGAGAGAATGGCAAGTTCATGTGATGGAGAAACAAATATGTTGAAAGGAAAGTAGAATATTTAAGGTCTTAAATAAACATGCATCCAGATTTATTTCAACTGTTTTCAATAAAAAAAAATGCGCTTGGCAACAAAATCCAATAAGAGATCATATACTATATATTTTTCATATATTTTGAATTACCGTTTTTGATCTGGTACAAGAAAAATTGCTTCATAGTGCAAGTACTAAAGGTTGAGTTAATTTATAGAAGTTTTGACAACCCATTCAAAGGCGTCAGTGGGAACGGAAAACTTTTTACATTTTCAAACCACCCACACGAAGCATACCTTCTTACATTACGTTCAGGCCCGGCCCAAGGCCAAGGCCCATAAGACTTTTGAATTGGGCAACCCTTTTGATGGGGCAACATAAAAAATGGTTAATTATGTTTCAAGTTTTAAAAAAATTAGTACTATGAAAACTGTCAATAAGATTGTTTGGATGAGTGGTCTAGTGGTTGCAACTGTGATGGAATGGTGCAGGTTCAAATCTCATCAATATTTAAACTGTAGTTGTTTTATCTCATCCTTGCCAATTTTCCATATCGGCTTATAGTTGGCCTACGGCAACCCAGTTCATTGGGCCGGCCCTGATTACGTTAAGCATATGCTAGTGGAAATTTTTTGATATTATGACTCGTAAAATCCACAAAACATTCTGTACGGATGGATGACACTTATTTTGGTATATCGAGCAATCATTTACATGTATGCAAATCAGTAGCCAATTATGAAACCAAAATGAAATAAAATGAAATGAAACATTTTATATGAGATCTCTTAAAAAAAATTATATGAAATTACATGTATATCAGTAATGGTCAAAAGTTATTGGAAAGCAAACATAAGCACATCAAAAATAATCACTAGCATTCAAAAAACTGGAAATTTCACAACATCGGTAAATGAACTAAGTTGACTAATATCACAGTGCAATCCCAATTGCTTTTTTTCACACGTATTAATCAAATATATAGAAAAGCATATTCAGTAACACAGTAAGTACTTTACAACATCAGTAAGTGGACTGATTTTACGAATATCACGGTGGAATCTCAATCGCCTTTTTTGCAGACATATTAATCAAATGTATGGCTTATGATATTCAGCAACACAGTTAGCAGATCCACTAACATAATTTGGATGTAAAATTGTTTAAACACTAATCAGTCTAGTTTAGTCCAAACTGAAAGAAAAAAAATTCAAGAAAGCAGACCGATATATTCTTACCTTCACCCATACACAACCATATTCTGTGAATTAAGTGGGGAAAGGTTGCAGTAAATAAGCCGACAATGGCTGATGCAAAAGTCAGTGATGTAGTAATCTAATGCAGTTAATTCCGAACCGCAAACCCTTTTTCGAATGACTGCTGTGTACACGTCAAACCATAAAATGGAGGAGTGAATAAAATTAACAGATAATGCGATTAAAGCAAAGGTAAATCCATGGATAACTATAAGTAGATGAGGAAGCAATAAACAAGATTACCAACCTGTTTTTAGTTCAATCGAATTGCGGTTTAAGCCTTTGTATGCTGTAGATCTTGATGTAAGATTAGGAAAGGTATTTGAGTTGGGGTTGTGGCTGCAAGAAGAAGGAAGTGGAGGATCGAAATATGAGATGGATTTAACTATCTAAATGGAATCGAGATGGGATGAGTTGAGATGGTGGTTGGCAGCAAAATGGGGAGAGTGATTTATGAGATGAAATGATGCAATTCGGGACCAAATTTGGGTTAGAGCTTTTCAAAAATGCTTGGAAAATTAGGGGCGACTGTATATGATGAGGGACGGTCGTAGGAAATGAATATACGTAATTTTTTAATTACAATTTTTTAATTACGAATTAATGGTAGAGAAAATGGGAAATGGAATAGGAGGGCAGAGTGATAAAAACTCAAAATGCCGTGAAGCCACCTGAACAGTTTGGGAATTATGCTTTTAAGTTTAAAGTAATAGATTATTATTTATTTATTGTTGTTTATATATGAATTAATAAATTATTAGTTTTTTTTTTTTTTTTTTTTTTGAAGAGGGTAAAAGAGGGCCCAGCCCAACAAAACAGGTATAGGGTAAAAACTCAAATATACCCGATACCAAGCATAAACAAAAACGCAAACCCTACCCGACATTCTCATATCTCATATACCAGCAAAAGCAAACAAAAGAAAAAAATGGCGACTGATATTTAACTATCGCCTCTTCCATTCTTCTCTTCATTGCTATCTCCACCACCAAACTTTACACCACTGCTTTCGTCTCTCTCCCAGTATGAGAGGCATTTGTTAAACTTACCTCTCATACCAATAATCTCTTCGTTAGTAAAATTATAATTCTGATGAGGTTGCTTTCTGTTGAAATCAACAGATCTGTTGTCATAGCTACTCAGATCTGTTGATTTATACTTCTGAGAAGTATTGCGCGCTTGATTGGTGTTCTTTTGAGCTCTGTTAGAAATCTTTTCATGGTTGGAGACAGAGTTGACTCTGTTGTCGGCACTAGATGGAGAAAACTCATCAGATAACAAATTGGCCGTCCTAAGATGCTTTGGATGAGAAAGAATTTGTTCCAGATGCTTACTGCCAGCTTCGAAACTCCATCCATCAGCTAAAATAGCGAAATTGGTTTGATCTTTCATAATTTTCTTAGATTTACTAAGCAAAGTCTGACAGTCAGTTTCAATTCTGAACCATAATTGCTCTTTACTGCTGCTAGCTTTGTTATGAACACGAGAATTTCTTTCTCTCCATATGTGATAAACTGCGGTAGTGATATAAATGTGAGTTTGGTCTCTTTCGTAAGATTTCCTTTTGAACTTATTGTTCACCAGCTGAATAATATGCTTGAGCTCTAAAATAGTGTTAGTATGAATATCCAGGATAGCTTTAATATGACTCCATATAAACTGAGAGTAACTGCAGCAAAAAAATAGATGATTAGAACTTTCATTATGTAGACTGCATAAGGAACAGAGTGAATTTGAGGTATTACCCCATTTATTTAATCTGTCCCAAGTTGGCAATTTATTATGTAAAGCAAAAAAAGTACAATAAGCCATCTTGGGGTTGTTCATTCTATTCCAAATACAATCATACCAATAACCTTTAGTGACTTTATTTCTAATGGCATTCCAAGTATTTTTGAAAGAGAATTTCCCTTTATTATCTGCTTTCCATGTCCAGTAATCAGAGTCTGCATTATTATCAATAATAATCTTACAGATTTCAGAACTGTGAGGAAAAGTAATTGGATGAATTTGAGGTTGCCACTGATTGTCAATGATAATAGAAGACACTGTAGCATTAGGGTCCCCAAAAATAACTAAATTACTCCAGCCTATTTTATTGACAAATGAGTCATTATGGAACCAGGGATCAAACCACAAACTAGTTTCATTACCTGATTTAAAATTTCTATCCAAAAGAGACTTACCAATATCTCTGCAGTGTAAAATATGTTTCCAAGTATTAGACTGCCTACTGTTTGGATTAATATTCCATAAATTACCTTTTCTGAGATACTTAGCCTTCATCCAATTTGCCCATAGAGAATCTGCACTCAAAAATCTCCAAAGCAATTTTAAATGACAAGTAAGACTAAGATCTTTCATGTTTCTAATGCCAAACCCACCTTCATCCTTAGGTTTACAAACTGTATCCCAACTAATTTTGTGGTATTTGCCTCTCCACAAAAAATTTGCACATCTGCCATCTAGTTTTTTAATAGAAGCAGCTGGGATATGAAAAGTTTGTAACCAGTATAGAATAATAGCATAAACAACAGTTTTGATAAGTTCAACTCTTCCTGCAATAGATAAGAGTTTACTAGACCAAATTTCCATTCTATCTTGAATTTTATCCAATAAGATAGCACAGTCAGAATCCTTTAATTGATTTACAGATAAAGGTAAACCTAGATATTTAATAGGGAGATTACCTTCAGAAATATTAAGAACTCCAAGAAAATCATTTTTGTAGCTGCTGAATTTACTGAAATATGCTTTACTTTTATCTGTGTTTATTTGCAGACCAACATATTTATTCAGTTTATCAAAAATACTTTTAATGGAAATAGCATTTTTCCTATTGGCCTTAATAAAAACCATTAAATCATCAACATAAATAAGGTGATTAATACAAGGTTGGACCCTATTTATGGGATTAATATTCCCTTTAATAGTTTCTATTTCAATTAAAATAGAAAAGTATTCCATCACCATAGTGAATAAGTAGGGAGACAGGGGGTCACCTTGTCTAATACCCCTATTGCTATTAATAAAACCTACTGGTTTACCTTGTATAAGAATAGAAAAGGTAGGAGTGTCAATACATTCCATAATTAGATCACAGAATTTGCTAGGAAAACCCATGCACTTCATGATATGAAAAATAAATTGCCTATTAACTTTATCATAAGCTTTCTGAAGATCAATCTTTAAACACACATTGTCACCTTTTTTTGTATTAAAATTCCTAACCATCTCGTGGGCTAACATAGAATTTTCAGATATTAGCCTACCAGGAACAAAAGCACTCTGATTTTCAGAGATGATGAAAGGCAAAAAATGTTCAATTCTGTTGCTTAATATAGTAGAAATGATTTTGTATATGAAATTGCAGCAAGAAATTGGTCTACAGTCACCAATATTAGATGGATTTTTCTTTTTAGGAACAAGAGTAATAAAAGTGTGATTTATGCTCTTAAGTAATTTACCTTTATCCATAAATTCATTGATGACTTCATAAATTTGATTTTTAATATTAACCCATTGATTTTTATAGAACTTTGCATTAAAACCATCTGGACCTGGACTTTTGTTATCACCTGCTTTGAAAATAATATGTTTTATTTCCTCTATAGAAACAGGAGCGAGTAGAATATCTGAAGCATTATCTTTCAAAATATTTTTACTAATAATATGAGGAAAATCTATAGCACCAGACTCATTAAAGTAAAGGTTTTTAAAATACTCAATAGCTTCATTAGCAATTTTGGAAAAATCATTAGAAATATTACCAGACAGATCTATGATATTGCCAATATGGTTAATATGCTTTCTGTTGCTCATTTTGGCATAAAAGAATTTTGTACAATTATCCCCAAAAGTTAACCAATCTACCTTGTCCTTTTGTTTGGCATTTACTGTATTTTTATAAATTTCATTAGAAAGATTTATCTGATTATTAAAAAAACTACTGACAATATTCAGATTGCCTGGATCATTATCCACTTGGCTCTGAAGAATTTTACCCTCCTTTCTAAAAAAGTTCAGACTATTATTATTATCACTATTATTTTTATTCCAAATTTTGATATTAGATTTAATATTTTTCAAAAGCATACAAAACTGGAATTGTTTAGTGCCACTACATGAAAAGTTTAAACTATTTTCCATCAAATTATTAAAATTCTCTTCCAGCACCCAACTATTTTTAAATCTAAAAGGGGCAGCTTTCTTATTTAAATTAACATTGTTGGAAAAGTTTATCATAAGAGGGGTATGATCACTAGAATTTTGCTCAAGAGTTGAACATATAAAATCAGAAAATTATTTGAAAATTCCTTGTTGATTAAAATTCTGTCCAATTTACAATGAATGTTTTTAGCCAAACCAGATTTCCAAGTAAACTTATTACCACTAGTATTAGGTTCCATAAGACCAGTGTTTAAAAGAAAATTATTAACTTTATCAAATTTGCTGTGAGGAATTTTTTTACCACCAAATTTCTCAGAAACATGAAACACAGTATTAAAATCTCCCAAAACAATCCAAGGGAACTTATATTTTGAGCTCATAGCAGTCAATTTATGCCATAAGTCATTTCTTTCAATTTCAAAATTACTGCCATAAATGCTAGTAATTTGAATCAAGAAACCACCAATATTTTTGAATTGACAATCTATGAACTGTTTGTCTTTAATTATATTTAAGTCAGTCCAAATATTAGAATCCCAAATAACAATGATTCTACCTTTACAGTTACAATCATTGTTATTTGTATATTTCCAGTTACTAGATAACTTTAAACAGAATCTCTCATAACTTTCATCATTTAGTTTGTTTTCAAGAAGAGCAACAATGGTAGGTTTGTAAATATTGATCATATATAAAATATCAGACTGCTTAGCAGGGGAATTCATACCCCTGACATTCCAAACAAACACAGACATAATAAAAATAATAGGAGAAAATCAGATGGTACCTGATACAGAGGAACTCTTACCTCTTCTCTTATTACCAACACTCTTGGCTTTTAACCTAGTTGACATCTCATCCCATTCTGGATTAATGGAGATGTATTTTTGTTTAAAAGCCTTTTTCTCTTGGTTTCCCTTTATTTTACCAGTAGCCTTTGGTTTTGGAATGTGTAACTGAGAAATGTCAAACTGGTCTGCAGCTTCTATCATATCTAATTCATTATTTTCTTTATGTTCTATAAGAGGAATCTTAATCAGAGAAATATCGAAAGTTGTGCGAGGCAATGTAGAGTCGGTGAGCTCTTCTATTGCAGCCTGCTTCAAGGGAGATACCTTCTTGCGAGGCAATGTTGAGTTGATAACCCTGTTCTCAATATCTGCAGCAAATTCCGAAGGAGACTCCACTAATTCTGAAAAATTATCAATTTGGCTATTTTCTTTATGCAAGCTTTTATGTATATTTGTACCATCAATCTCTGTAACTAAACATGGCTCTGAAATAGGAGGGGTTTCAGAGCTAAAGACCTTATCATTAATATTCCCCTCCATAACATGCTGATTCATAACCTTTATATCATTATTGGATTCTTTATACTGATGAACTTCCATAGCTGTGATCTGATCTTCTTGATCAGTGAGCACCACAGTATTATTTTCTTGATCGGAAATGATATCTTCTTGATTGATCCGGTCATTATCCTTCTGGCTTCTTGATTGATTTATAAACTCTTTAAAGGAATTTGGCTCTTGCACATCATCTGAGATATCTTCTTGAATGCCTTTTTTTGAATTACTGGTTTTGGGTATCCACTTTTGTATTGGATTACACTGCTCTCTGGTGTGACCAAAACATTTACAGATATTACACTTCGGTGGAACCCATTCATATTCCACTTTCTGTAGAATGTTTTCACCATTATACAAAGTTAAATTGATCTCCTCTGGAAGTTCATCAGTCGCAGAAACTTCCACAAGAAGGCGAGCGTAATTCAATCTCGTCTTTAAGGTAGTAGCTGCGTCCATTTTAATGGGTTTTCCTATAATACTGGCCATGATACTAAAAGCTTCTCTGTCCCATAGTTTTAAATTGACACATGGTAATCTTATCCAAATGGGCATAGATGTTAACAAATCTCTGTCCATTTTCAGAGAATCAGACCACTTTCTCACTATGATGAGTTTGCCATTATAGAAAAATGGTCCATTCTTTAATACTGAAGTGCAATCTAGAGAGTCTTTGAATTTAACAAGAAAGAATCCATTCTCTCTTGTAAAAACTTCAAAATCGCCGATCGGCTTCCAAACTCTTTGAATATAAGACTTAAAAAACATATAGTATGGTTTGGTGCCCACTACATAAACAAGAATGGAGTTATTCCAAGATTCTGTGGCCCTTTTACATACCTCTTCCTTTACCAGACCATACTTTTTGTTGTTAATCTTGATCGGTGCAATATGCTCTAGATTGCATTCTTCATCATCAGGTTCTTGAGGTTGATCAGCAACAATATCAGCCCAGGATTTGCGGCCTTGATCTCTATTCAGTGAGATGGCTATTGGTTTTTTGATTGGTGGCAGGATTTGGTTGTTCTTTGTAGAAAGCAAATCATCTCTGCCTTTCCTGCTGCTCTATAAAACCCTGATAGCAACTCCTGCGATTTCTTGGCCTCTTTTCTCTTTTGCTGTTTAGATTGGACCAAAGTAAAACCATCATTATCAACATTAGCAACCCCTGATGGCTTTCTGATGTGAGATGCCTCAGGTGGTCTGATTAGAGAGGATTGAGAGAGATTAGAGGAAAGATGAGGGAGATGATTTTCCCCCATGGCTGAAAGGAAACCCTAGATTTCTTTTACGAAAATATATCACGAGAAACTTGCTATTCGGATTTCGGAAGACTTGGAAATGACGAAAAGAAATAACACTTTTCATCAAATATTAATGGATGGAAGAAGAGCTATATAAATTATTAGTTATAATTCACAAATTGTAAACCATAAATTCTTAAAGATAAATAATTATTTATAAATTACTAATTATAAACAATAAATTATAATGAACAGTAAGTATTTAAATTTGGTCAATAATTAATTATTATTAATAGTAATTATTTCTATTTATTATTATCTATCAAATATTTAGTATTGATTATTAATTAATAAAAATTAATTATTAAATATTAGTTCTAAATTATTAATCATTATTGTTAAGTATTGAATATTTATATTACACAAGTCATTAGGGTTAAACTAGATAAGCATCAAAATTTATATCTAAAAAAAATGTCCCTTGCAAATTCCTCGAAAATCCACCGAAAATAGCTTCGAAATGATACCATCGGTAATATGCCTCAATTTCTAATGGAATTTGGCGTCAAAATATATCTGTTAGTAAATTGACGTAATTTGCAATGGTTTAGTGGCGGATATAAAAAGCAGATAGTGATAATATAAAAAAATTGAAATAGAGAAAACGTAGAATTATTCATCGCAAATCCGTTGCATATTTAGCAATGGACAATTTCATAATTACAAGCTGCCGCTATTTTAAGCTTTTGTTGTAGTGATGGATGTTTCTTTTATAAGTTACGAAAAATTCCGAGGAACGAGATTTTAGAGTATAAATTAGTAGCTGTAATTTACCAATTATTCATAATTAACTATAATAAATTATTAAATGTAAAAAATATCTATTAATTATAGATAACAATTATTAATTATTTATTAAAAATTGTTTATTATTAATTATAATAATTTTTCATTTATAAATTATTAATTATAAATTACCATTTATAAATTATTTAAGTAAGTATTAAATATTTTTTATTAATTATAAATTATTAATTATTATAATATTTCACACAAAACTAAAAATACTCAAAAAAGTTAACATATATCTATGAGTAAAACTACTTTAAAAAAAGTTGTAATAATTATCTAGTTGGAAAAACGATAACGTTTTATAAATTTTTAAAAATGTTGTTAAAAGAGCATACAACAACATTTACGAACAAAAGTTGTAAAAAATATGTTTTTACAACCTTTTTGAATAAAACGTTGTAAAAGTCTGGTTTTACAAGATTTTACAAAAAACGTTGAAAAAAGTCCAGTTTTACAAAAAAACGTTGTAAAAATGAAGGTTTTTGCAACGTTTTTGTCGAAAACGTTGTAAAATGGGATTTTTTACAACATTTACTGTACAAACTTTGTAAAATGAAAGTTGTAAAAAAGTGTTTTTGTTGTAGTTATAGTAATAATTTCCTTTTTTATCTCTACCTTTAATATATTATATAGAACATATTAAGTATTTTGAATAGAAAACCCATATGATTATTATGTTGTTGTTATCCAGTTTATAAGGTTTACATATTCTATCCTAGGCCTTCAAAGTGTTGATACATCCCTTTAACGTAGCTAACAAATCCGAGTCCATTTTTTATCGCAACTAAGTTCGAATCTTGCATATCGATTGCCATTGCTTCAATATTATTGATTCTTATAGAATAACATTTGGAGGATCATTGAAAACTAATCAAGTCATTATCCTTACCAAAATCAGGTATCATAAACTCTTTCACATTCTAGCACTCTCTGATCATAGTGGATGACATTTAAGAGTCAACTTCAAACCTAATTAGTATCTTACTTGTGAGCTACATAATTTGTTTATTATTTTCATAAATTCAACCAAATCACCCCAATACATGAAAGGCAACGACTTTTGAAAGTGTAAGAATGAATGTATTGAGTTACCTTAGTGATGCTTTAGCCGAACCAAACTTTGCTAATAACCTTTACATTGAAAAACACATCACTTTGAGTAGTGAGAAATTTCTTGCATTGATGTTCCAGTAGCCATGAAACCTAACAACATGGGCCATCTCTCCAAATCATTGACTATCAACGCTTCATCCTCTAGCTTAGAAGCATATACATAGCGTGATCCTTGAATTTATGCTCCTTGTTAAGTCCTCTCACCAATGCGAATTATGTTTTTTTTATATTATAGAGCCAGTGCCATCATGTTGGCCATGTTTTTCTTAAGTTAAGGTTTTGATTTTGATTATAAGCATTAGCAGCACTTATCACTAACTTTTTTTACTTTATCGTGTTTCTCTTTGACTTCTATGAAAGCAATACCCTATTTTAGAAAATGGTTATAAAGGTAATATACAATTCGCCACTGTGATATTAGTTTTATTAAACTTTTCATAACTGTTTGATAAAAATATAATTTAATGTATTTTAAACGTGGTAAACTTTATTGTTCATGGATAAATAGTTTAATAGATAAGATTGGTTTGACATGGAAACTATATTATTTTAAGCTTAATCATGAACTAAATATGCATATCTTAAGTCAAAAGCCTAAGAAATTCCTAAATTTAGACATATTACATAAGTACCGTACAAATCGTAGTTTAACAGATCATGTTTGCTTGACATGAAAACTATATTACTTTAAGCTTAGTTAATGAATATGCATATTTTAAGTCAAAAGTCTAAGAATTTCCTAATGCTTCACATAGTACATAAGTATCATCACACATATTGCATAAGTATCATACACATCAATATATTTGACAACTCAATTACTTAAATAACATAATAGATAATGACATGACAACTTCTTACTTGAAAATGTCAACAATTTTTTCACTTGTTGTATTAAGTAATGCAAAACATCTCAAAATGTAAGAAATGCAAAAAATCCCAAAATGATAAACCGGATTATAAATAAAAAAAAGTAATAGAAAAGTTAGCTTGAAAAACCTCTTTCTAATTAGCATTTATCAAACTTGCAAGGCATCCCTCCATATATATTCCATTAATGACATAAGTTTGAAATATAATTTCAACACCATCTAAGATCGTGTATCGAAAACATCTAATGCAAGAATATCTACAAAAGCAACCCAAAGCAATTTGAAAAAAGAAATAATTAAAATCATTCATGATAATTGCCATGCATTTAGAAGTAACAAATTAAACCAACAAAAACATTCAATCATTTACCTTTGGTGTGACGATTAGGGTAAAAGATTTAAAAAGACAAATATATTAATGGATATTATAATGTATTTGGCTATAAAAACATGCTTTTGGGAAACGAAATGGTAATGTCTGGCTCTAAAACAATGCTTTAGGAACTGAATGGGTATTTGGAGTGCTTAAAATATACCGATGATGCAGTATCATTATTAAAAGAGAAATTGCATGCAAAACATAATTATAATAGTAGATGAGCGATGTATTACATACCAGAGACAACACTGTAACCTGCTAGAAGCAATGGAGCAGACGACGACAGGTTTGAGAAATAATATAAATTTTTAGTGCCTCTAAATAAAGTAACAAAAGTTTTGTCTTTGAGAAGAAGAGGAAGACAGAAATAGGAAGGAAAGGCTTTCCAGAAAGAGAAAAAAATGATGTCATTTCTACTTCTTAACATTTCAAAAGAATCCTGACTTGAAATAGGCAACTAAAGAGGGGTAGAGTGAAAATATACATCACGAATGAAGGAGAATTGAGTATTTAGAATGAGAATGAATTAGAGCCGAGAATGCAAGTAGTTAGATATTTAATTTTATATATACTAGAATAGGTTTGTTACCAATATCATCTAGTAAATAAGAATAGCCGATTAAACAATCTATTGTCTTGTATGTATTTAGTTACAAATGCATCTCAATGATTAAATTAGGAAATTGGTTTCAAGCTATGTGGCTTCCCAATAACATAAAACTACCTAAGATTTGTTTATTTAACTTAATTTTAACTCCAATTAACCGATGTTAAACTTTATTATTCAATACACATCCTAACAATACCAATAAATCTGTCATATCATATCTTTAATAGCGAGCACATGGTTTTATAACTAGTTTCAACTTAGTTTACAAGCTTATAGAATAATTATTCCTATTAATCTCAGGTTTAAAGCTATCAAGGCTCACCATTTCGTAGATATGGATTCTCTGTTCATATATTTGATATCTTGCCAATCTAAATATAAAGATAACACTTGTTATTTCTAATGTAAACTTAACTAGATTGAAACTTAGAATTTATACTATTGTTATAATGTGGATTTTCTATTTGTTTCTATCATTGTGTGACAGTTGAATGAATATTTTGAAGTTAACATGTACATTTTAAGCATTTCTTATTATTTGACCATGAATCATGAATCATGATTATATAGCAAGTTTTGGAGATAAAATTCTAAATCTAGACTGTGACAAAGAATTCATTTCCTATTATTAGACTATTTCTTAAAGTTTATACAATTATTAAAGATGTCCTGAGATACATGAAAATTGTGATTATACTAAGTTGTCATATGCTTCAATCTGTTCTCATATTCGTTATCTCTTTGATTTTTCTAAACTTAATTTTGGACAATTATGGTTTATCTGTACTCATTCCTATTGTATATGATGTATTAAATATATATATTTAACATAAGTATCACTATTTTACTTAAGTAGTTTTTATTTTGCTTGCACACAGTAATTAATTGTACTTCAAATTTTGTAAATTTGCTTGCATACATATTAGTTGATGTTGTATATAAATTGGTGCATCTACATAAATAACTATATAATACTCAACATAAACATAATTTGTGAATCAAACAATATAGTTTGATTATAAAAGCTAATAGTTAATTTTCCTTCTTCAAAGAACCAGTAGTGGGTATGAGCAAGGAGCTTGGAAGTTTGTATACACTACTATGAGAAATTCTGGAGATTCAAAGTCTTTTTATGTAGTTGCTCATATTGTCAGAATCTTAGATTATAGTTGAGCATTTGATTATAGGATGAATGGGCCCCGTATATAAGAGTAGTAGGCATTATAATAATGGTATGGAAATACATATAAGCTAAGATATTAAGTCTAACAACACTAATGATTTATTTAAAGCTATCCATTATCAAGATGAAGATTTCATCATTCATACCTTTTTCATTGATGATAAGGATAAAGATAGTGCACAAATATGAGAGGAGGATTTATTAAGAAACATAGAAGAAGTGGAAATGTTGTTGTATCCTAATTATACCGATCAAATAATATTATTTACTGTTATTGTCATATATAATCTTGTAATCTATATCTTGCGAATAACATAAACCCTAAGATCTAGAATCACATGATTATCATATGTGCAATGAATCAATAAAACATACCTCTAGGCATCTCGAATATGAATCAGCAATGGTTGTTGTCGAAAGCTTTTTCAATGGATAAAGGAAATGGTTTCTCTCTCTTTTCTTATATCTTTCTTTATGTGTTTTTTCTGTTTCTTTGTGATGGGCAAAGGTTAATATTTATAGGTAGAGAGAGGACCAAATTTCTAGATTTTTAGACTTAGTCTTGATCGTCCATCAAGATCAAGATGAGAGAAATTAACGCTCTAGATTATAACCATTTTATTGATTAGCATATTAATATGAAAACCCTTTAGATTCTATTGACCACAAAATGAGGAAGGAAACGGTCAAATTTCCTTACAAAATAAGGAAGGAAAATCCATTAATGTTTTCATATTAATTTCCTTACAAAACGGTCAAATTTCCTTACAGTTTCCCACTTGGTCAATAGTAAAATCCATTAATGTTTTCGTACTAAGGTCATATGGCGCGCGTGATATACTAAACTTTTCTTTAGTCAGTTATCATCAGTGTCTTGGCTAATCTAGTGGTCAATGGAAATCATGACGTGTACATGTTATTTTGCAACATGCTTACTTTCATGTACTATGACATTGACAACTTTCATAACTAGACCGTAGATGAGCATAACTTAATGGTCACATAATGTCTTGAAGCAAAAGACTGTTTCTATTATCATTTATCTAAATATAAATGTGTACACGTTACAAAACAGAAATAAAAGATGTCCAAATTATTAAGAGCTCAATAATTGTTATGTCTAGCTAAGTACAAAATAAATGGCATAATAAGAAGATAATTATGAACTATCTGCAAGACCCATGCTATCAGTATGTCTCCGAAAGGTCTTTGGAGGTAGTCCTTTCGTGAATATGTCTGCCACTTGTAATTCTGTACTTATCAATTCAACAATAATTTTCTTTAGTTTAACATCTTGCTTCAGTAGTAGGTATTTCAGGTCCATGTGTTTGGAACCTTTGGTTATCCTATCATGCTTGGAGAAAAAGGTTGCAGCTTCATTGTCGCATTAGACAGCTAGTGGCTTAGAGATAAAATTTAAAGTGCCAAATTGTGAGACAAAATTACGCAGTCATATTCCCTGAATTGAAGCCTCATAACATGCTACGTATTTAGCCATCACGGTGGATCCAAAAGCATCTCAAATTTCTGGCTTCTCCATGATATTGCACCTCCACATAAGAGGTACACATAGCCAAGAGTGCAGATTCTAGTGTCAGGACATCCAGCAAGGTCTGAATCAGAATAAGTAGTTACCTGTAGATAACTTGATTTTCTTTAGGTGAGCATGTAATTCCTTATTCCTTTTAGGTATCTCGGTACCTTCTTTGCAGCTTTCCAATGAGTGATTCCTGGGTTACTTTGAAATCTACCCAGCATACCAACTGCATGACTGATATCAGGTCTTGTAATGACCTGTGAATACATCAAACTCCCTACAAGAGATGTATAAGGATATTTGGTCATTTCTTCTCGTTCCATAGGAGTCTTTGGGCACTGCTCAAGAACAAGTTTGTCTCCTTTCTGCAGTGGGACAGGACTAGAGAAACAATTCGTCATGCCAATTCTCTCAAGAATTTTGTCACTATATGCTTTTTGATACAATCCTAGAATTCCTTGTGATCTATCACGGAATATTTCTATTCCTATCACATAGGAAGCCTTATCCATATCTTTCATTTCAAAGTTCGTTGAGAGATAATCCTTAGTTTCACGTAATAAACTAACGTCGCTGCTACCTAATAATATGTCATCAACATATAGAATCAAAAATATGAACGTGCACCCACTAAACTTGAGGTATATACAAGGGTCAACTATGTTTTCTGTGAAACCGAAAGCGGTAATGATTTCATGAAACTTTAGATACCATTGTCTAGAAGCTTGTTTCAGTCCATATATTGATTTCTTAAGTTTGCAGACCATGTCTTCCTTTCCTTCAATTATGAAGCCTTCAGGTTGACGCATATAGACTTCTTCTTCCAAGTCTCCATTTAGAAAGTCTATTTTCACATCCATTTGATGTAACTCGAGATCATAATGAGCTACTAATGCCATGATAATTCTAAGAGAATCTTTCCTGGAAACAGGGGCAAAAGTTTCATTATATTCAATGCCTTCTTTCTGATTAAAACCTTTGAAAACAAGTCTGGCTTTATATCATTAAATTTTACCATTGCAGTCACGTTTGGTTTTGAAGACCTACTTACAACCGATTTCTTTATGTCCTTGCGGCAAATGAACGGTTTTCCAAACTTGATTATTATCCATAGATTTCAGTTCATCTTTCATGGCATCAATCCATTTAATAGAATTAACATCCTTAATGGCTTGTGAATAAGAAATTTGGTCCACAGTTCCTTCAGATTCTATTAGATAAAGCATATAATCATCAGGAATAGCTGATTTTCTTTGTCTTTGAGATCTTCTTAATGCTAGTTCTTGTGGTACTTCATCAACATTATGATTGGAGATAATTTCATTATGGAGTTGTTGATCATTTATTTGGTTTTCCTTATTGTGAACAAGTTCAACAATGGGATGATTCCCAATATCTTTCGAAATAGAGGGTAAGATAATGGGTACCCTTATTTCATGAATTACCACTTCTTGTTGTTTTGTACTCCGACTGATTTCACCATACTCATAGAATTTGACATTGTCGGTTTCAACAATTCTTGTACTACGGTTAGGACAATAAAATCTATATCCTTTAGATTTTTTTGGGTAACCTATAAAGTAACCACTGACTGTCTTAAAATTCAATTTCTTTTCATTTGAATTGTACAATCTAGCTTCAGCTGGGCAAACCCAAATTTGGAGACGTCTTAAACTAGGTTTCCATCCTTTCCAAAGTTCAAAAGGAGTCTTTGGAACGGCCTTACTTGGAACTCTATTTAAGATGTAGACAGCTGTTCATAATGCGTCCATCCATAATGATATAGGTAAATTTGCATGACTCATCATGGATCTAACCATTTCCATGTATGTACGATTTCGCCTTTCAGCTACACCATTCTGCCATGGAGATCCAGGCGTTGTGTATTGTGCAACAATTCCAAATTTTTGAACAAGTCTAGCAAAAGGTCCAAGATGTTGTCCCGTTTCATCATACCTTCCATAGAATTCACCACCCCTATCTGACCTAATGATTTTCACTTTTCTTTCTAATTGCCTTTCGACTTTAGTAATGGGCATTTGTATAGCATCCAATGACTGAGATTTTTCATGCAACAGATAAAGATAGCAATAACGTGAAAAATCGATAAAAGTGATGAAATATTTCTCTCCTCCAAAAGTTGGAACATCAAAAGGTCCACATATATTTGTATGTATTATTTCAAGAAGTTGTATACTTCTTGTGGCTTCTTTCTTTGTATTTTTTGTTGTTTTTCCTTTAATACAATTAACACATGCTGTAATGTTAGCGAAGTCTAGGTCCAGTAGGAAACCATCTTTCACTAACCTCTTGATTCTTTCATTGGATATATGACCCAGTTTTTTATGCCACAAGAAGTAAGAATCATTCTTGGATGACTTTCCTTTAGTTTCTTTTCCATGTAGGGTGAGTTGGATTTCAGCATTTTGTTTAAGATGAAGTTTATAAAGTCCATAAATTAATATTCTAGAACCAATAAGACAAGAATTTTTAAATAAACTAAAATTTCCATTCCAACTTCAAAAGAATATCCAAATTTGTCAAGTACACTTACAGAAATCAAACTACAGGAAATAGACGGAACATAAAGAGTTTGACATAAATCTAACTGATAACCGCTATCTTAAATAAGACGAAAAGTTCCAATAGCTTCAACTGGAGATTTATCTTTACTCCGCATGAAAATGAAATTCTCACTTGGGTTTGTGGTTTGGATCGTAATGATTCCCTGCATAGAATTCGAAACATGAATGTTAGCAGCAGTATCAATCCACTAAGTAGAAGAAGGTACATTAGTAAGATTTGATTCGAAATGACTTACGAAACCCATTGGGTTACCTTTCTTTTCGAACCATGCTTTGCACTTAATGAAATCTGCCTGGAAGTGTCCAGGTTTCTTGCAGAATTTGCAGACATCTTCCTTCTTTTTCTTCTTAGATGGTTGAGTGGCGTCATTATATTTGGGTGGTGCTCTTTTATGCTATGACACTACATCAAAACATGGAATTGCTAACAAAAATATTTCTTGATTGCTAACAGTCTAATGTCGTTATAAAATAATAACACTTAAACTCCGTTATAAGCTTTTTTAAGCTGTTGGAAAAAGAGCAGTGCATTCTCCAACGAAAATTGTTCATTTTTTCACGCCATCGGACCCTTACAACATTTGGTAAAAATGAAAATAAAATAAAAAAGAAAGGGTGAAAATGGAAAACAGTAAACATCACGCCTCACAACACTTTATCACGCTTCCGCTTTCATCACCGCATCTTTCCCAAACATCACGCCTCACAATTTTCCTAGGGCAAAATCTTTTTGGAACCGCTTTCAATTTTTTAAAATCTTCGGCGGAATTAAGGTATGTAGAAAGGTATTGCTATTTACTTTTATTTAGAGAATTGATTCTATGGCAGAATCTTTTTGGTTTTTTCTGGTTTATTTTTCTTTGAGACGAGGCCATATTTTCAATATTTGAGGTTTAGAGGATATTGGTTAATAAGGTTTGTAACTTAAGGATGTGAAGAAGCTTGACTTCCCAAGTAACGTGTATGAGAATTTAAGAGACGTGATTTGTGATTCCTTTTTCAATTAAGGACGTGTATTTATTGTACGTGAAAGTTTCAAGTTTGAAATCGATTTACTGTATGTGAATTTTTCAAAACAGTCAATCTAAAGTCCTTCTTGTACTTTTCCTTTTGAGTTCTTTGATTTGTATACTTCAACACAACAAAATATATAATGTCGAATGGCTTAGCGGCAGATGGTAGTGCAGTGGATTTGAGAGGTAGTCGGTGGATCATAAATTCGTCGACTACAATTCACATGCCAATATAGCAGAAGTCTAGAGCTGAGTATAGAGAACATACTTTCTCAGAATATACACAGTAAAGTTGAGTTTTTTGGCTTGTTTAAAAACCAACATATAGAATATAATTGTATATATTAATAATTAATATTCAATAAATAACACGTAAGTGCAATATAGCTGTTGTTAGGTTGGAGAGGTAGCTTGAAAGCTTGTGTTTGCTGAGAGGATGGTGGAAGGATGAATGATGGCCAGTGGAGTTTTGATATGGTGCATAGTTGTTTGAGGGTGGTGATATGTAGAGGAGCCACTGTTTGCAAGATATGTTGTTTGTAGCATAGTGGTGGTGTTTGCAATAGTAGTGAGTTGAAGTGGTGATGATTGTTTGAAGTATGCAGAGTTGTTTTGACAGTGTTGAGTTGCAGTGAATGCTGAAGTATGTATGTTGGATGGTCAATTATGGCAGTGGCAAGGCTGATGGATGTAAATGTGAAGGCGGTAATAAAGGAAGTGAAGTGGTATGTGAGAACAGTGCACAATATGATGTAGCCAGAACAGTGCATAAATGGAAGGGGATTCTATGATCTGTGCAAGTTGGCAGAAGCGAGTGAAGTATGTGGTAATTGTTGTTTATTTGAGGATGTGGTATAAGGCACAGTACATTGAAGAAGCAATGCATAGAGGATGGTAAAGTTTATGTATTTTCACCATCATAAACAAATGTCTATTTTAAATGTATAAATTATAATATTTTACCAGAAATATAAATGTGTATACAATGGTAATTCTGAATTTGAATCTTATTTTGTGAACTTTGACTGAATTTGAATCGTTGTGTCATTTTTTGCCGTAATATTTTATTATATGTGCTTTTGCTTCATTCATATAAGAAACGACATTGAATTAATAATATTTATTTTCATAATGAATTAGGTGATCCATGAGCTTTTGCTAATGTCAGAACCTACCTCGAGAGATTGGATCAGAATTCGACATAGGAACACAAACGAATATATACAAGGTGTTCGATATTTTATGAATTTCGTGAAGCGTCATTCACCACCTGATTTTGAAATATGTTGTTGTCCTTCTATAAAGTGTAGAAATTCTAAAAAATTGCCTTTTGAAATAGTTGAGGAAGCACTTGATTCTTTATGGTATGGATCCAGCATACGATGAATGGTTTTTTCATGGAGAACGTAATGGCATTGAAGTAATGGTCAATCCTACACCCCATGTTGTCAATGATGATTTCGTGTCTCATCAATTTCAAGAGGAAAACCCAATAGAAGGTGGTCTTGGAATTGTTGATGATGTATATGGATTATCTCATGGTACACAAGCAACTTTTGGTGCAAACCATGAAAAAAGTATAATGAATACAAAAGAAAAGCAAGCGAAAAATTATATCCTTCTTGTGAAGATGGTCTTACAACAATAAGTGTCCTCATAGAGCTACATGGCTTGAAAAAAGAATTCAACTGGTCAGGAAACAGTATGACCGAGTTGTTGAAGAGGTTGAAACTATGGCTTCCAAAGAAAAATACACTACCCGATAAGTACCCTACAATGAAAAATATATTAAAAGATCTAGGAATGAATGTAAAAGGAATACATGCTTGTGAAAATGATTGTATATTATTTTGGAAGGGGTATGAAGATGCATTGGAATGTCCACACTGTAATACTTCGAGATTTAAAGTTAAAGAACATGGGAAAATAGTCAAAGTCACAAAACAACCAAGAAAAGTTTTGAAATATTTTCCCATTATTCCTAGATTAACTAGGTTGTACACTGTACCTTGGATAGCCCGAAAAATGTTATGGAATAGTGAAGCAAGGCCTTCTTGGGACTCCATGCGTCATCCTATTGATTCGGCTGAATGGAGATCGCTTAAAAATAGATGGCCGGATTTTGCTGCTAACGGAAGAAATGTTTGTCTTGGCATTGCTACTGATGGATTTTAATCCTAGTGGAGCTCAATCTAATAGTTATAGCTGTTGGGCCGTGTACATGATCCCCTATACTTTGCCCCCTTCACTATGTATGAAACCCGATTTTCAAATGTTATGTTTGTTGATTCCTGGACCTAGAGCACCAAGCCAAGACATTGATGTATACTTAGAACCTCTTATGGATGAGTTGAAGCAGCTTTGGATAGGAGTGCCTGCATTTGACATGGATAAGAAAGAGCAATTTACACTGAGAGCGATGCTTTTGTGGGGAATTCATGACTTACCAGCATTTGGAAATTTATCCGGTTGTGTGACACATGGTTATAAAGCATGTCCGGTTTGTGCTACCTAGACCGAGTCAGAATGCATTGGTAATAAGATTTTTTATACAAAGTATAGAAGATTTTTGAATAATGGTCATCCATATAGAGCATTGAAACATGGATGGTACAAAGATGTAGAGCATAAGGAACCTCCCACACGATTGGTTGGATCGGCACTTTTGGAAAAGCTTGCTCATATCAAATATGTACCGGGTAAAAAAAAATTAAACGTAAACAATTTGATGATGGTGATGAAGATCATTTTGTAAATGAGAATGACAATGAAGAAAGACCAGCGTGGTATAAGAAGTCGATTCTTTTTACCTTAGAGTATTGGAGTAGTCATAAAGTGCGACATATGATTGATGTGATGCATACTGAAAAGAATGTAGCGGAGTATCTTATTAACTTGTTTTTTGATAGGAAACAATCTTCCAAGTTTGCATTTGATAAGACTTACAAAATTCAATGCTGCCAAGTCTTAAAAGGTGCAAAGCTTCCGTCATGCTTTTCAACAAAGATAGGCAATTTAGTCAACTTTCAACCACCTAGCTTGAGCATTAGAAAATCATATGATTATCATATCAATCTTCAGTATTTTCTTCCAATCACGGTTCAACATGCCTATCCAAAATGTCGCGACTTAAGACATGCAATTTTGCAAGTATGTTTATACTTCAAAATTATTTGTTCGAAGGTTTTAGCTAGAGAGCATGTCCAAGCTGCTAAAGATATGATTTCAGAGGCGTTATGTGTGTTGGTTCACTACTTTCCTGCTCACTTCTTTGATATAAGCATACATCTAATGTTGCATTTAGCTGATCAAGCATTACTTTGTGGACCTGTTAATTATATATGGATGTATCCGTTTGAGAGGTACGATACATCTTTATAAAATTACTTGTTTTATATTTAAATATATATATAAGGTAATATTTTTTTTGTTTCATGACTAGAGCTATGAAGGAGTATAAGAACATACCAAGTAACAAGCGATATGTGGAAGGCTCAATTTCCGAAGCGTATCTTGTTTCAGAATCTATTAGATATGCAATGGAATATATGCCAAATCCACGTATGGGTAATCATAGTTCTACACAAGCGTCATTTTTGGATGAGAACGACAATGATATATACGAATGTTCAATTATGGAAGGCAAAAATATCAAGTTATCTAGTGTGCAACGTACGCAGATTCGAAGATGGATACTTTTCAGAATTGACATACCAGATCTAGATGATTATTATATGTTTGTATTTTTTGTGCATTTCGTAAGGTATAACATTATATTTATTGAGAATATTACTTATAATTTGTAGCGAGTATCGGTTGTCCTTAGAAGATGCTCAGCGTGGTAAAAAAAGACTATAGACAAAGGCGGAAGTGGTAGTACAATCTGAATTTATTGATTGGTTGCACAATAAGGTTTGTCGAACTTGCTTCCTAGTTCATAGTTTAATAATAAAAATAATAGTGTTTAATATATTTCAGTGGATTTAACAGCAAATTGAAGAAAAAAGCATGGATTCAATGTTGTGGCGTTATGTTAGTGGACCGCAATGTGAAGCTAGAACTCATCTTAAGTATAGAATCAATGGTTATATATTCTCTCCAAAACATTATGACAACACATTATCAACCCAAAATAGTGGTGTTTGCATGAATGCGATTACAACATTTGTTGCAAGTGCGAAAGATTTAAATCCTATGGATGATGATACTACGTGGTATGGTGTTATCAAAGAGATTATTGAAGTTGATTATTATGAATCTCAACATGTAGTATTCTACTGTGATTGGATCATTGTAGCAGATAAATCAAATAGCTGTAAGATTTGTAGCGACTCCAATTTGTTAATGGTGAATCTAAGGAAATTGAAAAGCAGTAGTGGAGAATATGACGAGCCCGTCATTCTATCGTCCGAAGCAAGTCAAGTCTTTTACATAAGCGACATGCATGATCCTAATTGGTCCATTGTACAACACTCGCCTAAGCGCATGACTGATAGCATAGATGATTATGAGATGCCAATGAGCTTTCAATCTATTTTGAAGGAGCAACCTAAATTAACTGCATTGTTGAAATGTATCGAATCAAAATAGACACACTTGATTGAACAATAATTATTTTGTTTATTGTTACAATGTTGTATTGATTACTATACACTTGGGTATGTTTCTCCATTGTTGAATATTTTTGAAGTTATTACACTTGTCTTGAACGCATCATATTAATGCTATGATTTAATCTTTTTGTGTATAATTGATACCTTTTACAAATATGAATTGGTATGAATAATAAATAAACATGGATTAAGCTTTTGGTATGTTCTCCATCTTGGATGAGCCATTATCCTACAAATTTTATTTCATGCTTTAATATGCATTCATCGTCTTTAAATTATTTGCATTGTAGAACGTCAGGCAATTGTAATGTCACGTCACTACATACAAATGACGCAGAGGAAGTTGATGTTCCTCCTCCCCCTCCAAATAAAAAGCACCCAATAATTGTGGACTTAGAAGGTGAAAAAGGCAGTGATGCAAAAAAATGGCCCTCTCGTTGTGGTGTTTTGCTTCGTTCTCTCATTGTGATTGGTTATGAAGGATGGAATGATGTAGATGCTGTTTTCAAAGATAGCCTATGGAAAGCACTAATGGTACATAACTGTTTATTCGTAATATATTTAACTATTTATTCGTAACTGTGGAAACCACACACATTCAATGTTCTAAAAGTTTATAGAAATTGACATTGTTATTTGATTTTTTTTTGTTTCAACAGAAAGATTTTGACTTGAATATCGACCCCGTAGTAGCTAGACCAATATTGGAGAAGAAGTTTTCATAACGTTATCGAACATTCAAAGCAACGGTACGTCAGAGATTCCTCAAAAAAATGGACAACTCATGCCCAAACATGTTGCGCTTAATAGTCGTCCTGATGACATTGATAAAGTATGGTGGTAGAGGTTTGTTGACATCGAATATAGTGACAAGAAAATGAAACAATGCAAGACAAATTCCGGAAACAAGGCCAAAAGTACTCTAACTCGTACATTGGGAAGGAAACCTTATCTCAGACTATATGAAGAACTGGTATGTAAAACCATTTTTTACGTTAATATTTCAGTGACAAAAGTATACTTTATGAAATTATTCAAATGCAGGAAGCTGAGAATCCAGGACAGAAGATCACACGTACAGTGGCATGGAAAATGGCTCATACAAGTAGAAAAACGGGAAAGGTGATTCCATGTGCTGCCGAAAAATTTGTAAGTACTTCAACATCTATTCAAATGCTTGTTTATGCTTCATTTTGATGTTGAAAAATAACTATAAAATGAAACAATGGATCCCAGGATTGAAACTTAGTAATGAGTTCCTCTGGTTTGTCCCTATTTTATTTCAATTCCTATGTAAACCTACCAGCACTGAGAATAAAACGTAGTAATAAATTAAGTGAAAAATGTAGCTCGGTCAGGTAGAACAAATATGAATACGGCATACCAAGTGGTGTAGTCAATGAACATGCAAGAAAAGCAATGAGAATAGTTTAATTACCCATCGACGACAGTTGTCATCGTGTATATCAAAAATCATTCTCCCATGTCATCGGTAACCTTTAGATTTGTGGACAGAAAGAGAGAACGGCTGTTATTCAAATTATAAAATCTGCGGACGTAAAACCAACGTTGAGGTATTAATCGTGGACGAAAAATTGTATGGTTGTCCATAGCCAGAATAGCTATGCAAACAATTTATTATAAATTTACACTAACTTCGGATTTTGGTAGATAATCAATTGGCATAAATTAGGAAACAATGTTCAGGGAAAATAGGTTGTGATATCTAAATTCATCAGCAGAAAAAGTCATATAAGGTGTTATGTTCAGGGAAAATGGATTCCATTGTTTCATTTTGATGTTGAACAGACATGTGATTATGAAACATATGATGAGGGGGGAGAATAGACAGTTGAAGTAGAAGTTATGTGGAGTTGTTGTTGGTAGGCAGTAAGATGTAAGTGATCGCAGATGATAGTGTGTGGCCAGATGGTGATTAGCTGTTCAACTGCAATGAAGTGAATGTGAGTTTCTTGATATATTTGAAGGTTGAATATAGGTGGTTGTGTTGATGTATGTTAAGTGATTGGAATGGCCAGTGGGAGTGTGCTGCTGTGGGTGATAAGGTTGTGATGATATATGTGATTGTTGAATATAGGTTGCTGGTTGGTGTTGTGGTGAATGACAATAGAGGATATATTCGTGGTCGAGATGGTGGAACTGTGCTGTAGCGATTTTATCGTGTAACCGTGGAAATGGGAGATGACTATAGGTGATTGTGAACATGGGATGTTGATGCACAGTTTAGAGGTGGAATGACAGTATGATCAGGACAGCTTGGGTATTTGAATTTATGGCAAATGCTTGTATTTCAACTTCACCTGTCATTGTATACTGCCATAGGTAGCTAGCTGTATAACAGCATAATCACATAATCCATTATAGAATGGAATCACCGTTCACAATTTAATTTTTGATCAAAGCAATTTATATGGAAATTGATTAGAACTCTGTTGCATTTTTTGCTTCTACGAAAAATCTCACTTAAAATTTTAATTTAGAAAAAGAAGAAAAGAAATCACTAATCATGTCATAGAGAATGGATAACTACCTAAATACTAAATAATATTACCTTTTGTTTTCATCTTCAATCAATCTTATCTATTATGCCTGTCACACCAACCACTAGTCATCTTCTTCTGTTAAGTAATAATAATCACATTCCAATATTAGGGAATGGTCAAGCGATTTGATTGATTTGTCATGCAGTTTACCTGAGTTACCTTTTGACTTCTCTAGCACTTTTGACTGTAACGCCACACTAAATTCTCCTAACTCGTTTTAAATCTTAAGTAATGCACATAACAGGGGAGTTGCTATTATTTTATCTATTGTGCTCCATCTCAAAAATGTTGGTATAATTTTGCCAAGCGGCACATGAGTAAGCTCCTTAGATGGTCACCATGATGTAATCAAAAGTAAAGTTATGGTACAACTGGACAAACTGTGCGTACACACGTTAATGTAGGCCACAGTATATAGATCTAAACAGTGGACCGGGGGCGATGCTCAAGCCTCAAATGAAAAACTAAGTTGCTAAGAATAGAGTACTGTGACTGGGTTAGTGAGTGCAGTGGAGAAGGTTGCTGGTGGTAGCACTGTGATGATTTGTGAGGAAGTGTTGTGGTTTTTATGCGAGTGGTGTTGTATTGTTCGGTAGTGATTGATCTATGGCTGATATGTGAAGCAAGTGGTATAGAGGGTGTTATTTAACAAAGGTGGTAGCAATGAAAGGCAGAAATGTATGTTGATGATGGTTGTGGAGGTGTAGCAGTAATTTTGGATTACATGGATGATGGTTGGATGGTGAGTGGTTTGCAGCAGATTAATGTTTGTTGAAGGACGTTGCTGGTTGTGGTTGCTTGAAGCAAAGAAGTAAGTGGATAATGTATGGCATTTTGGAGTTGTACTGATGATGAGGCAGTGAGGAGATGTTGGCTGATGGGTTTAGGTTGTGAAGTTGTAGTGGTGAGCAGAGGCAGGGGTGGTAGGATCTAGATTAACCCTAGAGGGGGGGGGGGTGAATAGGGTTATAGCAAATTTTCTCGAATTAAACACAAACACAAACTGCAGAGAAATAAATATGCTGAAAAGTAAATCACACACAAAATTTACCAACTTTGGTAACCCCTGCCTACTGCTGCATTCCCAGATTTCTATTAGAATTAAACAGTATCCCGCTTACAAACACTCTAACAGACTCGCAAACCCTTGCTCCCGCTTACAAACACTCTAATAGACTCGCACCCCCTGCTCCGCCTATAGAGTTTTGAAAACTCGCAAACCCTTGCTCCCGCCTATAGAGTTTTGCAAACTCGCACACCCTGCTCACTGAACTAATTCTAACTAGACAATCTGACAATACCTACAACCTAGGTGGTAATTTACCAATATTTTGACTCGAAAAGAAAAACTGACTTCAAAAATAAATGCAAGAGCAAAAATTAAAATACAAACTTGAATTCATAATTTTTGCTCAAGTAAAATTAAATTTAAAAATTAAACCCTATAAACTAAAGCCCTTAAAATAAATTCCCTTTTATAAAACAAGGCCCGACCCCTTTTTTTCTTTAACCCGATCCTCTTCCTTTTGCCTCGTGAAGAAAAATGGCGGCTCTGTTGATTTGAGGCTTTTATTCCCTTGCAAAAATTAGGGCTTTGTTTCTTCGTTCGATCTTGCGCCTTGCTCTGTCGATCGATGGCTCTTTTGAATTGCACTCGGCTGCTTCTCTTGATCACTCTGTGAAATTAGGGTTTTTGATGTAATCGGCTTGGTTGCTTTAAGATGCTTTAATTCGAATTCTCTCTGGTATGTGATTTTTTCCTTTTTTTATCTGTAAGGATTGCTTGAATTCGATTTTCTTATCAGTGCCGATGATGATGGTGGGTTTTTATATGGATTTCGAGACACTTGGAATTGTTCGTATCCATTTACGCGACTTCATCACTTTCCTAATTTTTGCGTTTTGTGACTTGATGCGCACGACTTTGTTTTTGAAGCGTTTGATTTACCTTGATTAACACGGCAGAGACTTTCCTCTTTTAATTACGACCTTTTCAAATTGTACACACACTTGATTTCGAACTTGTTGGTCATCACGTTGTTGACTTTGATTTGAGACACGGCATTGAATTTGTTACTGATTTCGTGTATACCACTCCACGACTCTGCATTATTTCGGTCATCACTATTTCTTTGTGTTCATCCACTGTAGCATTGATTTACACGGCATTTACAACTTTGGCACATCTGCATCCATATATGCGTTCATCTTTGCACACAGCCGATGATGATATTGTACACTGTGACTTTGTTTTAGCATACTTGTTTGTGCATTGCCATATATCTGTAGCTTGCACGAATCATTTCTATTCACCTGTATGTAGTTGTCGGTCTGTAGCTCTGATCATCACAACTTGGGTCACTGTGTTGTATCCAGTTTCACTTGACTTGACTTGATCATTGTTGTATGAGCCTTGATGTTTGATCTGACCTGAACTTTTGATCATGTTGCCTTCATGTTGTTGACTGCATTACTGCTGTCTCATTTACTTGTGGTCTTCACTGAGTTTTTGTTGCATTCATTTCATGTTTGCATTGTCATATTGTTGTCAGATACTTAGAACTGTTAAGAACAGTTCGACTTCGACTTGGTCTTTGGGCATTGCATTACTTCATGTATGTTGAGCTCTGGTCATTTGCACTTGCACTTGATATTGTAGTTTCTGGCCTTGTACCTGTAGTTATATTCATGTACACTACTGCCTTGAACTTTTGGTTGGTCACTGTTGCATTTTTTTGCTTGTACTGTCCACTGTCCTTGCGTCTGCACTTGTGAACTTTGTTGTGTCTTGTTCATTGGGCTGTGTAGTTGCTATGCCTTGTAGTTGTTGTGCACTTGTGGTCTTTGAGTTGCTTTGTTAATTCAGCTTGCTACTTTCTGGTCTTTGTTTGCTTGGTGTCATTTCTTTGTCGTCTTGCACTGTGCATATGAACTTGGTCTCTGTTACCTTGAGTTTCACCGCCATACTTGTTGTTGCCAGTTTGCCTTGTATCATTTTGCTCTTTGATCTGGTCATTGCTTGCATCACTGGTCTTTGCATCCATTCATGTTGATTTTTGAAATTTCACTTGAGTTGAATCATGTTTCAAAAACTCGGGTTTGACCTTGTGCTCGTGTCGTGATTTTGAGTATATTGCACGTGAGTTGAACCCGGCTTTACACTTGGGTTTGACCTGTGCTCACCTGTCCCTGTAGCATTATCAAGTGTATATCGATGTGCACGGCCTTGTGGCATGTACAGTGATACACCGTGCATGTCACATTGTTCGTGTATAATGAATTCAAATGTGAATGATGACGAATAACCCAAATAACTGAGGCAGATCATATTTTCAAAAATCATATTTCATTTTATATTGCAAAAATATTTCTTTTTCAATTGTACTGCGCTAGTGAATATTTTTGCAGATTGCTCAGATGCTAGATTCAAACTGGAATGAAGTTGAAGATAAAATACGAGTGTGAGTGATATGTAGCGAGGTTATTAATGTAAAAATAACTGTGATGTAATCAAAATTGTATATGTATAGTGAGAGCTTGAATTTGTACTATTCAAGATTGTAATAAATATTTGTTTGAATAAAATATCTGTTTGAATTCAAATTCTGTGTAATTTATTTTATTCAACAAATATTTATTTAATCTTTGAAAAACAAAATAGTACATTATCAAATACATTTAAATGAATATATATGTTTATTATCATCAAATAAAAATCATATACTCGCATATTCCCCAATCTCCCCCTTTTGATGATAACAAACATATATTTAAGATTTTGACTGCGTTAAATGTATTTGATCAATAATATACTTTAATTGCTCCCCCTATTTAAATGCTTCCTCTCTACATGATGCCCCCCCTACATATATGCTTGCAAATAGAAATATACAAATAAGCCTAGATGCAAATGGGAAATTATTTGACCTTTGATTGATTCTATTTGACAAAATCTTAACTTTTCTCTCCCCCTTTTGTTATCAGCAAAAGAATAATAGTGTTAGAGAAAATAGAGATTAAGTGATCAATATTAATCCAACATTAAACTCAAATTGAATATAAATATTAAACTTCAATAAAAATCAAAAAAAAAATCATAACTACCTTTGTTAGGCGCATATTCCACTTTTAGAAAGAATGGAAATGATGTTCTAATATAAAATCATACAATTGTATCAACTTGTGGTACATTTATATCAGGAATTTGAATATCTACTAATCATGCATAACCGTTAGGACTTTTAAATGAGATTAGTAGTATTCCAATTTAATTTAAAAAATGAAATCAAGTATCTTCTAACCACGCATGACCGTGAGGACTTTTAAATGGGATTAGAATCAACTTGTCTATTTAATCAATTAATTTTGATATGCGTTCCATACATGCATAACCGTAAGGATTTTTAAATGAGCATGGAAGCACATAATCAAAAATCCAAGTAATTCACTCATGCATAACCGTGAGGACTTTTAAATGAGAGTGAATACTTTGGATATTTATTTATTTTTACAAAAAAAATATGAATTGAAAAACAAATGATCCCTGATTATAGTACCACATATCGACCAACTATATTTAAGTTTTGATAAACAATGGTCGATAGCAATATGATAGATATAGAAATGGTCATAGAATCTTTACCCAACAAAAAGTTTTATAACTCTTGTTTGAATTTCTAAAGAAATTTTTCTAAAATATACTCTCTTGCGTAATGTATGAAAAATATCAACACTCATCACTTTTTCCAATCACTATTTATCTTTTCGATAATTATTAGGGAGTTAGATTAGTCAAAATTTGTCATTTAAAATCAAATAAAAATGACTAATCTGAAAATATGGTCAATAATGATTTTCTTGAAGGGGTTATATGAGAAAAAAAAGAATTTCTACTATTTGAAAATTATTTATAATGAAAAATACGAGGATTTTTTCTTTGAAAAACGATGCAGTTACTAAATGTCTCAAAAATCACGTTCAACTAATAATTTTTCTATCAACTAGATTACCAGTATAATCTGCATCTGAGTTTCTCCTTCAATCCAAAATATCACTAACTAAAATTGATAAACCAGACCATGAAGTGTGTATAAAAATTCAAACTCAATTTTTCACAGCATTTTAAATGACATTCTCTTGAATTTGGATTGAAGCCATGTAAATAATCAGAAGACCGTGAATATAGAGTTAGCCAATATTATCATCCAACAAAACACTATGTTTAATCCAAACAAATATGTATGAAGTAATTCAAAGAATAGTGTTTTTGGCATAAATGTAATTGGCCAACTATGTTGAACAAGTCAGAATTAAAAAACATCATCACATTATTGGCTGATTTCATTCAGAATACGGTGCAGATTGTCACATTTAATATACCTTCACCTGTTTTACCTTTACGATAATTTTTCGTGGTTGCCCATTGTGATTCTGTCACCTTTGTACTAGGCCAAGGAACTTTGCTTTGTTGCCCGTTGTGTTTCTGGAACAGCCAAAATCCAGAGAACACAGTTGTTGTTCCTTAGCCTACCACCATACCTACACGATGAAAGATTTTTGTGACCTATTTGTTTTTATAGGTCCATGATTGTTAGTGGCCGAATATTTGTGAATAAACAAACCCTTTGGAACCCAAACTTGTTTAGATTTTGTGTTCTTGTTCCTATGACTATAATTTTCAACACAATGTCCAATTATTTCACATCTATCAAAGACACTCTTACCTTTTGCATTATCTCAACTTGTGTTTTCCCAAAGCCTAGTCCTTTTCTGTTGTTAGCAAAAATTTGATTTCCCAATAACATGTTGAATGGTTTTTCTCCTCTTGAAAAGTTATTCAAAGATTTCTCAAGATTTTGGACTTTGGTTTTTAGTGTTGTGTTTTCAGTGACAAGTGTGGTGCATCTATTTATAAAATCCTTTTTCCTAGTGTCAATGATTTCCTTAAGACTCAAGTTTTCTTTTTCAAGATTCTCAGAGCTATTCTTAAGTCTTGATAATTCTGAATCTAAAAGTTTATATTTTTTTACATTCTAGGTTTTGAATATTTTCAAGTTCGGATTCTAACCTAAAATTTTTACGAGCAAGTTCTCTCCAATCAGATCTCAGTTTTTCAAGTTTAGATTCAAGAGTATCAACTACTTTAGTAAGACCAAGACACATAAAAACAAGATCTCTATAAGAATAGTCACATACCTCACTAGATTCCTCTGAGCTTGCTTCTGAATCTGATTTTGCCACAAGACACAAGTTAGCCTCCTCTGAGCTACTATTTGAAACTTCCTCTCCTTCTTCATCATCCCAAGTTGCTGCAAATGCCTTCTTCTTCTTTTTCTTTCCTTTGTTGTTTTTGATAAGTGGGCATTGTTGTTTGAAGTGGCCAGGCTTGTTACAGTTAAAGCATGCCGATTCATTATCGGAATTGTCAGAATCTTTTGGCCTATTACCACTTGTTTTCTTCTTGCGTGGCTTGAATCTTGACCATTTTCTAAGATTATTGACAGCCATTGCAAGCTCTTCAATTGGATCTTCTTCTTCTTCATCGCTCTCTTCTTTTCTCTTTAAGGCAATCGTCTTCTTCTTTGGTTCGGAGTTGTTGCGTTCCTCCTTTGCTTTTAGCTCAAGCTCATATGTCATCAAGTTGCCAATCAACTCCTACATGCTTAGTTTACTCAAATCTTTCGATTCTTGGATTGCCGTGACTTTTGCCTCAAAGTTCATCGGTAAGACTCATAGCACCTTCCTCACAAGCTCTACCTCAGTGAATACCTTCCCAAGCGCTCTAGCGTTGTACACCAAAGTTGAAAAGCGTCCAAACATGTCCTTTATGCTCTCGCCTTTGTCTATCACAAAGTTCTCGTATTCATTGCTGAATAAGGCTAGACGAGACTCCTTGACTTGAGAAGTTCCTTCATTGTCACCTCCAAGGTATGCCAAATTTCCTGTGCAGTTTTACAATGAGAAATTCTATTAAATTCATTCTTATCAAGAGCACAGATTAAAGCATTCATGGCTTTAGCATTTGTAGTTTTTAATCTCTTATCGTTAGCATCCCACCTATCCTTAGGTTTAGGAATCTCAGTATCACCAACAGTTATAGTGGGAGATTTATAGCCAGTTTCAATAATATCCCAAACATCATAATCAACAGAATTAAGATAAATACCCATCCTAACTTTCCAATAAGCATAATCATTCCCGTTAAACATGGGTGGCCAAACAATAGATTGCCCCTCAGAAAAAGCATTATTTGATGAATTCATGACTCTAGAGTTAAAGAAAAGTACCGTGCTCTGATACCACTTGTAGGATCTAGATTAACCCTAGAGGGGGGGGGGGTGAATAGGGTTATAGCAAATTTTCTCGAACTAAACACAAACACAAACTGCAGAGAAATAAATATGCTGAAAAGTAAATCACACACAAAATTTACCCAGCTTCGGCAACCCCTGCCTACTGCTGCATTCCCAGATTTCTATTAGAATTAAACAGTATCCCGCTTACAAACACTCTAACAGACTCGCAAACCCTTGCTCCCGCTTACAAACACTCTAATAAATTCGCACCCCCTGCTCCGCCTATGGAGTTTTGAAAACTCGCAAACCCTTTCTCCCGCCTATAGAGTTTTGCAAACTCGCACACCCTGCTCACTGAACTAATTCTAACTAGACAATCTGACACTACCTACAACCTAGGTGGTAATTTACCAATATTTTGACTCGAAAAGAAAAACTGACTTCAAAAATAAATGCAAGAGCAAAAATTAAAATACAAACTTGAATTCATAATTTTTGCTCAAGTAAAACTAAATTTAAAAATTAAACCCTATAAACTAAAGCCCTTAAAATAAATTCCCTTTTATAAAACAAGGCCCGACCCTTTTTTTTCTTTAACCCGATCCTCTTCCTTTTTCCTCGTGAAGAAAAATGGCGGCTCTGTTGATTTGAGGCTTTTATTCCCTTGCAAAAATTAGGGCTTTGTTTCTTCGTTCGATCTTGCGCCTTGCTCTGTCGATCGATGGCTCTTTTGAATTGCACTCGGCTGCTTCTCTTGATCACTCTGTGAAATTAGGGTTTTTGATGTAATCGGCTTGGTTGCTTTAAGATGCTTTAATTCGAATTCTCTCTGGTATGTGATTTTTTCCTTTTTTTTATCTGTAAGGATTGCTTGAATTCGATTTTCTTATCAGTGCCGATGATGATGGTGGGTTTTTATATGGATTTCGAGACACTTGGAATTGTTCGTATCCATTTACGCGACTTCATCACTTTCCTAATTTTTGCGTTTTGTGACTTGATGCGCACAGCTTTGTTTTTGAAGCGTTTGATTTACCTTAATTAACACGGCATAGACTTTCCTCTTTTAATTTACGACTTTTTCAAATTGTACACACACTTGATTTCGAACATGTTGGTCATCACGTTGTTGACTTTGATTTGAGACACGACATTGAATTTGATACTGATTTCGTGTATACCACTCCACGACTCTGCATTATTTCGGTCATCACCATTTCTTTGTGTTCATCCACTGTAGCATTGATTTACATGGCATTTACAACTTTGGCATGTCTGCATCCATATATGCGTTCATCTTTGCACAAAGCCGATGATGATATTGTACACTGTGACTTTGTTTTAGCATACTTGTTTGTGCATTGCCATATATCTGTAGCTTGCATGAATCATTTCTATTCACCTGTATGTAGTTGACGGTCTGTAGCTCTGATCATCACAACTTGGGTCACTGTGTTGAATCCAGTTTCACTTGACTTGACTTGATCATTGTGGTATGAGCCTTGATGTTTGATCTGACCTGAACTTTTGATCATGTTGCCTTCATGTTGTTGACTGCATTACTGGTGTCTCATTTACTTGTGGTCTTCACTGAGTTTGTTGTTGCATTCATTTCATGTTTGCATTGTCATATTGTTGTCAGATACTTAGAACTGTTAAGAACAGTTGGACTTTGAATTGGTCTTTGGGCATTGCATTACTTCATGTATGTTGAGCTCCGGTCATTTGCACTTGCACTTGATATTATAGTTTCTGGCCTTGTACGTGTAGTTATATTCATGTACACTACTGCCTTGAACTTCTGGTTGGTCACTGTTGCATTTTTTGCTTGTACCGTCCACTGTTCTTGTGTCTGCACTTGTGAACTTTGTTGTGTCTTGTTCATTGGGCTATGTAGTTTCTATGCCTTGTAGTTGTTGTACACTTGTGGTCTTTGAGTTGCTGTGTTGATTCAGCTTGCTACTTTCTGGTCTTTGTTTGCTTGGTGGCGTTTCTTTGTGGTCTTGCACTGTGCATATGAACTTGGTCTCTGTTGCCTTGAGTTTCACTGCCATACTTGTTGTTGCCAGTTTTCCTTGTATCATTTTACTCTTTTATTTGGTCATTGCTTGCATCACTAGTCTTTGCATCCATTCATGTTGATTTTTGAAATTTCACTTGAGTTGAATCCAGTTTCAAAAACTCGGGTTTGACCTTGTGCTCGTGTCGTGATTTTGAGTATATTGCACGTGAGTTGAACCCGGCTTTACATTTGGGTTTGACTTGTGCTCACCTGTCCCTCTAGGATTATCAAGTGTATATCGATGTGCACGGCCTTGTGGCATGTACAGTGATACACCGTGCATGTCACATTGTTCGTGTATAATGAATTCAAATGTGAATGATGACGAACAACCCAAATAACTGAGGCAAATCATATATTCAAAAATCATATTTCATTTTATATTGCAAAAATATTTCTTTTTCAATTTTACTGTGTTAGTGAATATTTATGCAGATTGCTCAGATGCTGGATTCAAAATGGAATGAAGTTGAAGATAAAATACGAGTGTGAGTGATATGTATTGAGGTTATTAGTGTAAAAATAACTGTGATGTAATCAAAATTGTATATGTATAGTGAGAGCTTGAATTTGTACTATTCAAGATTGTAATAAATATTTGTTTGAATAAAATATCTGTTTGAATTCAAATTCTGTTTAATTTATTTTATTCAACAAATATTTATTTAATCTATGAAAAACAAAATAGTACATTATCAAATACATTTAAATGAATATATATATATATGTTTATTATCATAAAACAAAAATCATATACTCGCATATTCCACAGGGGTGGTGTTGAATGAAGTAGAAGAAGTAGTGTTGGCAATTGCAAGTTTGTGTGCAAGTTGTTGCAAGTTGATGCAAGACTGTATGGAGCCAGTAGTAGTTGTTTTGTTTTTCAAACTGATCTGTTAACTACCCTGCTTGAAGATGGAACAGTTTAATCAAGGGAAGAAGCAAGGGTAACCGCTGTTAAGATCAGTTAAGTTTTACCTAGCCAAAATCACATCATTAAGTAACTGGAGGTGGAAATTTTTTATTCATCAATGAATACTCATAACTTGAAATAGAAGAAAACTGACATAAAAAGTAATAAAAATGAACAAATAGGGAGAAGCTCAGCAGTCCTATGAAAAACTCCTACTGTAACATCTGGAAGGTGAACTGGGCAGTAGAATAAGTGTGAACAACAGTAAATGAAGTTCGTTGAGTGTAGTAAGTTAGGGGTGCTCATTCAGTTTAATATAAATTTGGTTCTCATTCAGTTTACATGCTGGAAGATGTTAATGTCAATGGCTGTGGAGTGTAATGGTGATGGTGGAGTTTGAGTTGATGGTTGTTTGTCAAGCAAGTTGAGTTTGTTGTGAAGGTAGGTGGTGATGACTGTTGAACTGATGTAAATTGTAAGGGGTGTTGCAGGCAGTAGTTGTAGGAGAATGTGCACACAGTATTTGCAGTGACTTGTTCACAAGGTTTAATATATTATAACGAAAAATTAAGATCTAATTTGTTCACTAAAGCAAATAGTACAAGATGATAGCACCAGCAGTTGTAGACGATCATCTAAGTAAGTTTAAATTTTATAAATTCAACCATATCAGATAGCACCAGCTCTTTATTTGAAAATAATTAGTTGAATTTACAAGAAGATTTTCATATATTTTAGTAGATATTGAAAGATAATGACGGGAGCTAGGCTGCTTGGCCAATTGGTCACCTCGAGACTTGTGGTTATCATAACTCTTGAGTGATGTTTAACTATATATAAATTCAATTTAATGGTGATTAATCAAATTATATCATATTTCTTCATTTATTCTAGTATTTACTATTTAATAAACTACTTCAAAGAGTGAACTAGTAGCTAATAATATATGTTGAAATTCCACACAGGCGATAATTTGGATAGGATGCAATGACAAATTAAACTTTGATAGGTTTTTTTGTTCATTGCTGTTGGTAGTTTTTTTTAATACATTGCACTTTCTTGCTCTCTCTGTTCTTTACATTCTATGACATTAATCACTCCTCCTACTCCACAAACTAACTCAGCCATTTCTTCTGCAATTCCAAAAACTATTGCCTATAGCCTTATCCCAACAAACTACTACAAACTCCCCCTCCATCATATACAAACTGCACCTCTTCCCTCTTACATCTTCTAGCACACATCCCTGCGACCAGCATCCAAATGTCTGCTTCAACTACAGTGCTCCTTGACATCTACACTCTGCACCTACTCCAATTCCAAACCATCAGAACCTATCATTCAAGCTTCCACTCCTCCCATAAAAAAATACCACTACAAACTCAAAGTTAATCCGAACTGCTACAACACCAAAACCATCACTTGTTTATCAACTGCCGTACATACATATACACACACTTTACTTAGATTGGACTTTCGACTTTATTAGTTATAAACAACCTTATATTCCTGCAAATCTATGTATTGCTTTATTTAATATGCAATATGCAAAATATTTTCAAGTTCAACTTTTGTTTATAATTTATTTGGGTATTATGCAGGCATTAGTTGAAGCAGCGGAGGAAAGACAAAAGGAAAATTCTAGTGTCAATGGTAGCAATGGAAGTAGAAGTTTTGAATATTTTGAGAATGAACCCATTGCTGAAGTATTTGGAAAGGAGAAAAGAAAAAACTATTGTCGTGCAATTAGCTCTACATCGAGTATGAAGCAAGTGAAGCGTACACAAGCATCAAAAGAAATAGCTAATTTCAAGGAAGATGAAGATAGAAAATGGAAAGCAAATATGGAGAACAATCAAAATAGACTAACCGAAGAATTTAGATCGATGCGTTCGACTATGATGAGTATGCAACAAAGTTTGTTACAATTTATGAATCAGTTTGGAGGGAATGCGACATCAAGAAATGAAGTTGCTTCCAACAGTCAGCATGATAGTCCTAGAGCTAGCTTGGGTGTTCAATCCAATGGTGCTATTGGATCTTCCACAAGAGATAGGCAATATGTAGTCTTATTTTCAGAAGAGTTGAAAGAGGTTGCTAAGGGCCATCTTGGGACACAGAAAATATGCCACCATAGAGAGGTGATGAATGGGGAAAGAGTTGTATGGGTAGAGAAAGTGTTTGATCCAGAAGCACATATTTATGAAGCACCACAAAATGGTAATTACAAGCTATTTGATATAATTGATGGAGGTTTTGTTATTTGGCCTGAGTGTCGTGTTCGTTGTTTGTAGGGTCTAGAATTTATTTTGAAGTAGTGTTAGAACTGTAATATTTTCATTTCACTCTTTAGTTATGTATGATAAACTTGTGAAATTACGAATCTTCCTTTAATTTTTTGTCAAATATTTATGCAATTTAAGTTGTATGTTTGGATGCGTAATTGCTTATTGTTATCGAAATTCTGTAATTTTTGATATGTATGTACCTACCGTATTATAATAGACAATTATGTAGTGTAAATGCTAGCAAAAATGCAGGTCTACATGTTTTGGTAGCTGTAACGAACATATTCGTTACTAAAGACGAAATTTATAACTAGCATAGTCGTTACTATTGATGAAATTTGTAACGGACAAGTGCGTTACTAATGATGAAATTTGTAACAGACAAGTGCGTTACTAATGATGAAATTTGTAACGGACAAGGTCGTGATAATTTAGAATGACAAACCCTTCTTCTACCATGAAAGGGGAAACTAAGTAACAGAAAATACCCGTTACAAACCGATGCAACAAATAACAAACTTTTCCGTTACAAAAATTTTGATTTCTAACGACAAAGTCCGTTGGTAAGTGATATATCTAATAACGGGTAGAGGCCGTTATAAATATTTGTAACGACATACCTCACGCCTGTACCGCTCATGACTATATCTGTTATAAATTTCGTTTGTAACGACTATATTCGTTACAAATACACCTTTTTGGTGTAGTGTGAGTTGTTCTTTTTACTAGCTTGTTTTCCAACCCCTTGAGTGAAATAAGCAACTTTAGTGCCTTGCGAGCCTTGCCCGGACTCCTCTTGAACCAGTTTGTTAGTCAATTCATTTAGACTCCACTTTTCTGTAATAGTGTTGTACTGAATTTTGAATGGTTCACACTGAGGAGGTAAGCTAGTGAGAATGAATTGGACGAGAAAAGCATCGTTCATAACCAATCCCAAGTTCTTAAGTTTGGCAGCAAGGTTAATCATTTCAATGACATGAGCGCTCATTGAGCGAGAACCATCAAACTTCATGGTTACAAGATCTGCCATAAGTTTCCCAGCAAGGGATTTGTCTACAGTCTTGAACCGGTTTTCAATGGATTGCAAATATTCTTTTGCGCTTTCAGTTTTGGGTAGGGAGTTTTTGATGTTGGTATCAACCACCATTCACATAAACATCATGCTGAGCCTATTAGATCGTTACCAATCATCATGGAGTTTGTTTTCCTCAGGCGTACTTGTGTCAGTAAGTGGGGCTGGCTTTTCCTTAAGGAGAGCCATGTCCAGTTCAAGTACTCCCAAAGAAAACTCAACTTGCTCTTTCCATTCTGAATAGTTGGTTCCATTGAGTCTGACGATAGACGTAGCGTACGAAATAAGGTTTGAGGGCATTGCAACTGCATATATAAAAGAAATGTAGGCTTCTTTATTAGAATAAAACACATGTCATAATAAGAGGTTAGGTTTAATGCCTCAAGTGGGTAGGCAGTAGAACCATACTCATGAAAGAAAGATAAACATTAATGTTTCATGCGTTATTGTGCAAGCAGCAGCCGCCTGTGGACGGAACTGCATGCATCAAATCAGAGGAAATAAGGAAATTAAGCGCGGAAGTGAAAACTAAAACAATAGAGAAAAGAGGGAAACCAGATCGAACCAGGTGGTCACCTCCTTTGTTTTTTTTTTGCATAAACATTTGCCATTCTTTCAAGTAATCCAAGTAAATTCCATACATGAATTTAACATATAAACAATTATTTTGCAAGTTCCAGATCATGAATTTAATGTCAAACTACAAAATAATTATTTTCAGTATGTATACTTTCTAAAAAGTATTCGCATACAATAAGTTGTTCCATATTATACAGTAGGTCAAACATTAAAGTAGAAAATTTTAACTTTTGTGATATATAAACTTTCCAGATCCAGATCTAAGCATACAGTAAATAGAACAATATTGATAATCATGATTACTATAGCAACTTAAATAATATGAATATTAAACTTGAATCATATTAACACTCATAATCATTATCATCATCATAGTAAAATTACAAACATCACATCATAGATCTATGCTAGTTTCGTTTTACATATTGATGGATAATCATAAATTCTAAAACCATGCTCTGACACCACATGTAATCTATATCTTGCGAATAACATAAACCCTAAGATCTAGAATTACATGATTATCACATATGTAATGAATCAATAAAACATACCTCTAGACATCTCGTATATAAATCAGCAGTGGTTGTTGTCGAAAGCTGTTTCAATGGATGAAGGAAATGGTTTCTCTCTCCTTTCCTATATCTTTCTTTATGTGTTTTTTCTGTTTCTTTGTGATGGGCAAAGGTTAATATTTATAGGTAGAGAGAGGACCGAATTTCTAGATTTGTAGACTTAGTCTTGATCGTCCATCAAGACCAAGATGGGAGAAATTAACACTCCAGATTATAACCGTTTTATTGATTAGCATATTAATATGAAAACCCTTTAGATTCTATTGACCACAAAATGAGGAAGGAAACATTTGAGGAAGGAAACGGTCAAATTTCCTTATAAAATAAGGAAGGAAAATCCATTAAAGTTTTCATATTAATTTCCTTACAAAACGGTCAAATTTCCTTACAAATCTTAAATGCAAGACTGGATTGTCCTATAATAACGTCAATGAATTCCTAAATTTGCAATAGCTATTATGGCCAAATAATAACCTACTTCCCCGAACATTATACGAGGTAAAAAAATTACCAAAGTTATCGATACGAGTTTTGAAAAAATTCAAGGTGGTCAGAATTATTGTTGCCTTTTTAGAAGAAAGTATAAAGATTTGGAAAGTTGTCCAAAATGTGGGATTTCAAGCTAGAAGAAGAACTAACATATAAATGAAATTATGCATGGGATTTCAATTAAAGTTTTGAGATATTTTCCAACGTTTAAACCTAAAAAGATAGAAAAGTATTTAAGGTGACATTTTTATAACAAAAGTACTAATGGAAAATTGTGTCATCCTATGGATTTGATAACATAGAATGTGGTAGATGAGATAGGGAAATCGTTTGCAGCTGATCCTTGCAATTAAGACGTAGCCTTGCCATCGATGGTTTTAATCCTTTTTTGACATTAATTTCCAAATATTATTGTTGCCCTGTGATGCTTGTGACATACAATCTTTCGCTAATGTTGCGCATGAAAAAAGAAAATATCATGCTAACATTGTTGATTCCTAGTCGAAAGCAATCGGGATATGATATTGACATATATTTGGCGGCATTAATACGAGACATGCAACGCTTATGGAATAATGGGTTAAGGCTTATGATGCATTTATGCGAACACAATTTAACATGAGTGCGGTTTTTCTATGGACAATAAATAACTTTTTAGCATATGAAAATCTTACCAGATGTTGTGTAAAGGGTAAAAAAAACCTGCCCATTATGCAGTGTCAATAGTCGCCGTCCATGGATGAAGCATAGTTGGAAGAATGCTTATATAGGTCATAGAAAATTTTTACCCCCTTCAAATTCGTTGAGAAAGCAAAAAACCTAGTGCGATAACACTATAAAAAATGGTGGTAGACATAGAACTTTAGCGGGAAGAAACATATCTGTTATTTTGCAAAAAAATTCTAAATAATTTTGAAAAAGAAATCAAAAATAAAATAATAAGAGCTTGAAGGGAAAGGATAAAAGGAGACAAATTAGGAAGTAATGGAGTAAGAAAGGAAAAATACTAATAATAAAGGAGGTGAAGGTAAAGATGGTGATCCTATAAAAATAAAGATATCATGGTGGAAAAAATGATCAATTTCTTCGATTTACCATATTAGGAGGTTAGTTTTTGTAATTGAATGACGATATAATTTTTTTTTATAAATGAAGTGTAATGATGTTGATTTTGTAGGAACTTTCATTTTATCATAATTTAGACATAGTGCATGTAAAAATGTTGGTGAAAGCGTAATAGGCACGATGCTGAAAGATAACAAATCAAAAGATTTAATTAATTCTAGAAAAGATTAGGAAGATTAGGGAATTCAACAAGGCCTTTATGCACTCTCTCGTAGGAAAAAATGTCCTCCACCAGCTCCATATACGTTTTCCAATTCTAAAAAAATATTTTATAAAATGTCTTATGCTTTTAGGGGACCTGATGGTTACTACTTAAATTTCAAGAGTCCTATGTTGTTTGAAGATTGTAAAATTACTGACTTGAAGTTACACGAATATCATGTTCACCTTCGTGCTTTGATATAATGATACATTTGATAAATCATCTTGGCAAAGAAATCCAATTGTGTAGACCGGTGGATTTTCATTGGATGTGCCATTTGGAAATATATGAAGACACTAAAACATTATGTAAGAAATCACGCATGTCCCGAGGATGTATTGCAGAATCTTATCTTGTAGAAGAGTGCATGAATTTTTTTATGGATTTTTGAAGATATCAATTCAAATAGAGGAGAAGGAAATCCAAATGAAGATTATGAAAATGATGCCATACTTGAAGGAAGACCAATTTTAACTTGCAAAATAAATACATCTTCTAACGGTGAGAAAAAAATTGCTCATTTAGCTATGCCAATGAATATGACTATGGTGGATTCAATTTTAGAATAACTATTACAGTTTGCTTTATTGTTCTAAAAAATTTATAACTGCAAGTGCAATTTAGCATTTCTTCTTTTATAATAGTTTGCGTGTGAAAGGAGTTCCAACACTTAAATAAGTGCATAGAAATAATGTGACCTTACTTTGGAAAACCCACTCAATTTGTTGAAACTAAGCCAACCCGCAGTGGAAATAAAAGGAAATTTCAAAAAAAAAATACTTTTTGATTCTTATTGGGCATATGTAGTCTAAATGTATATAAATGTTTATTAGATCCAATTTAGTAGAATTTTAAACAAATCTTATTTTGTTTAACTTGTTAGTATAGAGATTAAGTTATAGGTATTATAACGAATGCATCAAATACATTCATTTGGGTGAAGTGTTTGCCCAGTAAATAAGTAGTGTATATTTGTGTAAATGAAACATGTATAAATATATGTAGAGAATGAAATCTTTTGTTTCCCTCTTTTAACTTATGCAATTAATAAATGAAAGATATGACAATATATAAAAAGAGAGAGATTTGATTTCTCTTCCTCTTTAACTATAATAATCAATACATTAAATAATATTTATAGCTTATCAACTAAATTTACACGTGCCTTTGTTGTCCAAGTTTTAACGTATGAAATATATGCATATATATACAAAATAATTACAGACCGTAAATACATACATGCAGTTGTTTTAAATAATTTGAAATCCAAAATTAACATTAACCTGAATGATTTCAATTAAAGAAAGGTTTGATGACAAAAGGTTACATTATTGCACAAAATTCTCTTACAAATTTGAATTAAACGAAACATATATATTTTCGTATACATGACTATTACAAAATAATAGTATAGATCTAAACAATATATATTTTACAAACATTATAGCAGATCATATGTATATACATACATTTGTACAAATAAGTTTTGATTTTAAGGTTAACAGTTTTCGTTGAACTTTTAATTTAGGAATAAATAGTTCTTTAGATTTTACATGAGACTTTAACTATAGAAAATCACAAAAAACTAGAGTTTTCCTTAAAGTCCATTCATTATTCTTAAATCAAGTTTTTTAAAAACAAGGATTAAACCAATTATATTCAACTGGTTAATATATGAAATTAAAGATTTTTTATTGAAAATAGCGAGCAATTTAACATATTCAATTTAGCTGCATTTAAGTATGTAAATGTTATATAATTTTATTAAAAATATCTCATTGAAAATTTGCATACAATTCCACAAATTTCCAAAATAGAGAAAAAAGAAATTTGGACAAATAAGCAAGCATAAATTTTTGATAAGAATTTATAGATCTAAACAATACAAAGAATAATAAGAAGTTATCAAAAGTATGGGATTTAAAACATATCGACGTATTATAAACGTACATTGAAGGGAGATGATAAACAAACATAAATCTGAATCAAAACAATATAATAAACATGTTGTAATCAAAATAGACATAAGTGAGATTTAATTTACTTATGGCATGGTGAATAATTAAAACATGAGGTGAATTTTATAAATTCTAATTATAACAATGATAATAATACATGGGTGATTTAAAAGAGAATTACCTTGGGATGTAGTCAATCAATCACACATTGAACAATGAATCAAAGCACCCAGATTCAAAAATTAGCCTCTATATTTCGTAAGGATCAAGAGAGATAACCACCTTTTATAAATATATTTGATTTGTATTTGATTTTGGAAATTTTTGATGCCATGAAAGCTCTCGTATTTTTAGCCATTATAGAGGAAGTAGAGAACCAAAACTGTATTTAAAAAAATGAATAGCCAAAAGGTTATTAAAAAAATGAAAATAAAGAAGGTAATCAATGCACAATTAAAGAAAGACCGGTTTCCTTCTTTATATTATCTATTTCCCTTTTTATTTATTTTGAAAATTTATCCTCTACCTCCCTTATGTGACTAGCAAAGCATGGAGAAATTATGGGCCTCAATTGATCCTAAACCCACTTAGCATTTTTTTGTTTAAATCCGATTTAAACATTTATCGAAATTGTATATCGACGTGTGTTTATAACTTTTAATTATGTGCTTTATTAAATGTTAACTGGATATAAACAAATCAAACAAAATTTAATAATCAAAATTTAAGAAATATTAATTAATTTAAAATAATTATAAATTAATTAAATCATATGGTTTATTTAAAGTATTCATCATTATGGCGGTGCGACTCAAAGGTGTAAATTCAGTCAGCGATTAATATTGAACAATTCAAATATTGACTTTCACACATCACCTTAGTTAGCGACGTGACATTTTGGCTAAATTTATCGCTTACACATCCATTCGGTAAAATCCAATTTTACTTATTTAAGTGTTACCCGGTAGTGACAATCATTTACACCAATTCTCTACATCAAAACTGTATCACTTTAGACTTATGAAATTTAGTAATAGTCAAAATTCAAATACCATCCATACTCAACTCTTTATTCCAAACAAAAAGTCCTTGATTTAATAACAACAATTATTATTGAACGTACTGCTATGGCCAAAGACGTTGACTTTGAGTCGATTTTCAGTTGATCGTGATAGCAATCTTATATAACTGAGAAGATGAATCCTCTATTAAATAGTGTTTCACTTCTAATGCTTCAACTTAACCCAACTATAATCATTCAATTGACGTCGTTCCACAATTTTGTTGGAACTAGGTCAACCTCCAGTGGAAGAAATGAGGGAATTCCAAATTTTTTTACGATATTGGACCTTTATTCCACGTATGATGTTAATTTATTTTTAACATTTCTAAATTTCTTTTTGAATAAAATCTTTATTTCATTTAAATTAAAAATATAATTTTATTTTATGTAGTTTATATTATATTATACATATATTTGTATCACACACACGTGTGTGTGCGCATGTATAGCATAACAAACCATGCAAGGTAGAACATGTCGGTGTATAAGTGATGGGATTTACACCGAAATGGACATGTTAGCTCATATAATATACAAATATATAGTCAAATGTATGTTTATGTACTTTTATGTATACAAAATATTACAAATATATACGTATGTTTAGGAACATATTTTATTTTAAAACATGCATATAATATTTTTTTAAATATGTACGTATATATAATATAATAATAAACATATGTATAATTTTAAGCATTCATTATATATATATATTAATATGCACACATATACACACTTGATAATGCGCACAACATAAAACTAATTTTTTTTAATATTTATCTTAAATTAATATCCATACCTATAATATTTCAAATTTTAATAAAAAGATATTTCTAAATAAAATCTTAAATTTTAAATTTTTTCCAAACATCTAAGTGATATTTAGTTACTTAAATATTTAATATATGATTTTACAATTTAAAATAAAATAAAATATATCTTAAATTTTTGATTAATCTAAATAATAATTTATGTATAAAAAATGTTTTTTTTTTATTTTCTACTGAAAACATCTTAGATGATAATTTGACTTTATAAAATATAAAAGCATATTTTATAATACATAGATGTACATATATAATACAAGATTTATTGGTTTAAATAACATTTAATAATATTACATAAACAAATAAAGTGTTTCTGTTGAAATTATTTTATTTATAAGACTATACATATAAAATTATAAAATCATAATTTTTTATAGAATAGAATATAGAATTAAATTATATAGCTTATATATAATTAAATAACATATACTAAACTAATTAAATCATAATAATAAAATATATTTTGAGTCGTGCATATTATAGGCAGATGCATGGAAAAAATAATTTTTTTATAAAATATTTATGTGTATAAACATACAACCAACTTGATTGTGATAATGTATCAGTATAATAAAATCATCACATTACTAATATTGTAGAATATGATATATATTAATTTAATTAAATATATTTATAAATCGGATCATTACCTTATACCAAAGTGAAAAGCTCATACCTTGAAGCTTGAAATAAACCACTGAATCAAATTCCAATTCTGAAGGTGCAATCTCCCCAACTGCAGACCACTGACTATCGAATAGTGTATTATTTCATTTGCTTTGAACTTGAAATAATAGAGGAGAGGAGATGAAGGGCTTGACCAGAAATGGTAGGGTTCGGAGGCTTCAAGATGTTCTCTAATAGATGTGGGTTGAGACGCTTATATGGAGGAGGGAAGGAGACAAGTAAGGATCAAGTTCTCTCACCAATTCTCCTTCTCTTATCCATACAAAATAGAGCCTTTTTATTCCTATCGTATGGCCGCACCTATCACCCTACAATGGCGGAATACTTTAGCCTCCTATATAGGCTTCCAACCTATTTAAAGCCTAAACAAAATATTTTGCATGTAAATCCAATTTAAATGCATATCAATATCATATGTAGATTAATATATTTATAACTATTATAACTACATTTAATAATATTTGTTCATCAAATCAAAATAAAATTTATAACTAATATTTTATAAATATTAATTAAGTTAAATAATCTATGACAATTATAAACTATTTAAATCATGTGGTCAAGGAGTATTCTATGATTTGGTTGTGTGAATTTTTAGGTGTTGATCAGCGATTAATGTCAACTATTTGGATATTACCATTCACACGTCACATAGTAGGTGGTGTGACATTTTGGTCAAATTTCTCGCTTACTTGATTTCGGTAAAATCCAATTTTACTTTATTAAGCGTTAGCTGGTTTGACTACCATTTACACAAGATCACTTCATCAAAACTATATCACTTTGGATATATGAAATTTGGTAATGGTCCAAATTTTAATATCTTCCATATTCAACTTTATAGTCCAAATGCAAAGTCCTTGGTTCAATAATACAATTGTTATTAACCGAACTACTTTGATCATAGATTTTGAATTTGAGTTGGCATTAGTTGACCGTGATACTAACCTCGAGATGAACCCTCTCTTGAATAGTATTTCACTTCCAATACTTCCACTTGACCAAAATATAGTCACGCGATGGACGTCTTGCCATGATTTGACTATAATCAAAGCGCAACTTTCATATTGAAGATCAACTTATCTTTAAGTCGAAAGAACTCTGTAAATTAGTCACATCAATATTTTTGTTTGACCTTATTTATATTAACAAATAGAAAACTATCGAGTAAGTCATTCCATAGTTATCCAATAACCATCAATACGTAAACTCTTGGTGCCTCCAACAATCATGAGTAATATACTGTCCAACATTTGTTGAGTGTTACGTACTCTAGTCTCAACAGATGCATCGGTATCCAGTCTTAATGCATCATGATTAGGAATATTTAAATGATGTGTTTACTATATTGTGATACAATACTTATGATTACAATAATTTGTAACTAATATCATAAATACACCATTTATAGATTTTCTATCAAATATATTTTAATTAAAAATTTCATTATTTAAAACACGTTATAATAAATATATAACAAAAAGAAATACACCTTTATTACGAAAAATAATTGGTAACAAAGTTAACTAATTTGCAATAAAATATAGAATTCCCCCTAAGGCATACCCCTAGCTCCAAATTCCCACTTGCACTTAGGACAAATTGTGGAATCTCACTCCCTTCCCTTCGATCAGCTTCTCGAGAGCCAACTTAGCTAGACCCTTAGTGAACAGATCTGCTATGTTGTCCTTGGTATCTTCCCTTTGTATCACAATATCTTTCTTCTCAACGTCTAATAAGATGGAACTTCCAAAAAATATGTCGTGACTTCTTATGTACTCTGGATTCCTTGGCGATTAAAATCGCCGCATTGTTATCATATAACAATGCCACAAGATTCTCTATATCGGGAATCACTTTGAGCTCGCTAAAAAAATTGTGCATCCATACTACTTCTTTAGCAGCCGCATTAATGGTAATGTACTCAGCCTCCATCATCGAATCAGCATTGTCTCTTGTTTTGAACTTTTCCAATTGACAGCTCCCTCATTAATGTAAAGACATAATCAGACACTACCTGCTATCGTCTATATCACCTTGAAAGCTAGATTCTGTATACCCCATCATAAGGAGTTCTCCATTACCGTAAATATGGAATAAGTCCCAATTATTTCTTAAATACTTATGTTTTATTGCTAACCACTATTTTTCTCTAGGATTTGGTTGGGTCGGCTTATTCCTCATATGATTGAAGGATAAGGGATCCTCTTCATACGCTCTTTCTCCTCATTTGTATAAGGAGCATCCTACGTAGAAAAAAAGATTTCAAATTGTGTTTGAACATTTCCACATTTGGAATACTCCATATTGAACCTTTTCAGTATGGTATCTATGTATAGGGATTGGGACAACCCACAAGCCTCTTCGATCTATATTTATAGATCTTTATAACCAATATATAGGTTGCTTCCCTCAAATTCTTCATGGAGAAATTCTTAAAAACCAAGCTTGTACCGATTGCAACAACGAAGTATCATTGCTAATCAATAATAGATCATTGGCATAAAGCACTATGATTACGATAGTGTCGCTTTGTTCCTTTCTCTATACGCATGCTTCCTCTGTATTCTGATAAAAACCAAACTATTTGATTACATTATCAAAAAACTTACTCTAACTCCTTTAAGCTTATTTAAGTTCACAAATGGACTTTAACAACTTGCTAGACTTTCCCTCACTACCATTGACCACAAAACCCATGGGGTGTGACATATATATGGTTTCTTCTGATTCAACATTTAGAATTGCGATCTTTACATTCATTTGTCATATTTCATAGTCATAGATTGCAGCGATAGCTAGCATAATCCGAATAGACTTTAGCATGACTATGGAAGAAAAGGTCTCATCATAGTCAACACCTTAAATTTGACTAATCCTTTCGCAACTAGCCTAGCTCTATAAGTCTCTACTTCTCCATTTATATTTAGTTTTTTCTTAAAAATCCATTTGCAGCCATTGGGTTTTATCCCTTTGCGTACATCCGACAAAGTCCATACTTTTTTTTGTACATGGAATCCGTTTCGGATTTCATTGCTCCAAGCCAAAGTGCAAAGTCTTTGCTCTATAGGGATTATTGGACAGTCAAAGAAGTGTCGCCATCTAAGATATAGTCCTCCTTCTCGCCATCCGCAAGAAAACAATAGTATCTCTCTAGTGCATGAGATTCCCTACCAGACCTTCTAATGGGTTGTGTGTTTTCACATGCGGTTGAACTCGGTTCTCCCACTAGTTCGACTTCAGTGTTAACTTATTGGATCTTATCCTAGTCTACAACTTTGCTGTTGATTTCAATATAGAATTCCTTTTTTAAAAAGATAGTATGTTGAGAAAAAATAAACTTTAGTTTCTCAATATTGTATCATGTATATCCCGTTGAATTTTTGGGATATCCTATAAATTTCATTGCACCAATCTTTTTTAGAGTATTCGGACTTGCTTTCTTAACGTATGTTGGAAAACCCCACACCTTCAAATACTTAGGTCAGGGTTTCTTATTATGCCGCTTTTTATATGGCATTTTAGCCACATATTTAGTAGGCAATAACTTCAATATGTGCACTACGGTTTCTAGCACGTATCCCTAATGGATAGAGTTAAACTCAGCCTTACTCATCGTGGAACAAACCATATCTAATAAGGTTCGATTCTTTTGCTCCAATACACCATTGTGTTGTGGAGTATAAAGTGGAGTAATCTGATAGATAATCCTATTATCTTTTAAATATTTTTGGAATTCCCATCCAACATGCTCACATCCTCGATCAGATCAAAGTATCTTAATCTTATGGCCCGTTTGGTTTTCTATTACATTTTTATATTCAACAAATATTCATCATATTTGTTCTTTATAAGATACGCATATCCTAGTCTTGAGAAATCATTATTGAAGGTAATAAAGTAAGAACTAATTTCTTTGGTGATTACAAGCATAACGCCACATACTTCACTATATACTAACCTAAGAGTTCATCAACTATTTCATTGCTCTCACTGAAGTGGTACTTGATCATTTTACTTTTGAAACAAAGCTCACACATGTCAAATGAATCAGGGTCAATTGATGGGAGAAAACCTTTGGTTTTCAGTTTATGTAGTTGTTTCCCACTAATATGGCCTAGTCTACAATGTCAATGATAACAACCATTTGTATTGTTATATGTATTATTTACAAAACACACATAGTTACTATAGATCGCATAAATGCCGTTTTCAAGAATGCCATCACAGACTTTCTGTGACGACCCGGAATTTTCGAGCATTTAAAATCAGAATATTTAATTGATTTTAAATATTCAATATAATAATTTTAACCTAAATTACGAATATCACAGTTTATTTGATAATTAAATTACCGAATTAAATAATTTGAAATTGAATAAAATATGAAATCTGGGATTTTAAGCCTATTAAAAATAATTTGGAGGCTTATAAAATTTATATTGATAACTCTGAAGATAATAGAAGTTGTAGAATTTAAATTAACAGTGGTTTGTTCAGTGTTAAAATTTTATAGTTTAAATTGAATTTAAAAATAGCATTCCGAGGCACAGTCTCGGAATCCGATGAAACCAGTTCCATTGAGTCCGTGATATTGAACTATTATCGGATTTCAAATTTCGTATTGATCGGAGTTAGTGTGTGAGTGTACGACATATAAAAGCGCTTAAATCTATATCGAAATTCGGATCAATTCAAATTTAATTTTTGAATCAAATTAAGACATTGTTTAAACAGTCAAATCCTTTCACGTCAAAGACTTTCCCATTTCTTTTCAAGGCACTATATTACGTTTATTCCAGAACACTTCCTTTGGCTTTTCACGCACGTTTCTTATCCTTCTTCAAATCAATTCACGCACCCTTATTTTCATGAATTCGAACGCAAATCAAATAAATAAAAATAAATTTAATAATGGCCGTCTACTCAGTTTAAACCTACAAGCTTCCTCTAACTTCTCAAATACGCCATTCTTTTCAGCATATAACTGCACGTTCCTTCCCTCTTTCTCTTTAAAAAAAATTAAAAAAAAGAAAAAAAAATCAATTCGTTCTTCTCAGAGCGAAAAAAGGGGAGAATTGCTTTTGTCGGTGCCTCGTCTCCTCCTTCAGTATGATCGCGAGTTTCTCTTCCCTCCTTTCCCCCATTCGATCCACAAAATCGAAAATTCAAAAAAATTCAAAAAATAAAGAGGGCTCGCGATGAATCACGCGTGAAAGGAAGCAAGGCAGTACCACACTCACGACAGTGGTAGCAAGTTGGCGCGATAGTGGTAGTAGGTTTGGTCAATGCGGGCACAGGCTGGGCGATTTAGGGTGGAAGGTCGAAGCTCGCCACTGACGATGGACCTCGTGAAGGGTGATGATGTCTCGAGCGACAGGGGAATCAAGAAGGAGAGTTAACCCTATATGCGTGTGCACCTAGAGAAGAGTCGCGCTATGGATATGGGTAGCGGTTAGAGGTGGTAACGGCGGCAAGGGTTCATGGTCTGGTGCGCAAGGGTTCATGGTCATGAGTCAGGGCTTGAGTGGGAGGCATTTGATCAAGCTGAGGGTTTCGGTAGCGTATGAATTCGAGAGCTCAAGGGGTCGGTGGTGGTTTGCCTAAGGGCCGAGCTCAAGCATGGAGCTGCGAGACACGCGCTCGGAGGCAGGCGAAGTGAACCTAGGGTTTCTGATTTCTGGAGGTCGGTGGTCTTTCGTTGGCGAGTTCGTTCCTAGGGTGATTGCTATTCGTTTTCTGAGAACGGTAATGAGATAGGTATGTTTTTTATTTATTTAATATACATACAGGAATTTATGTAAAGGGTTTGAGTTTATGAAATAATAATAAAAAAAATAATAATAGATCTGTAGATTTATACATATGTATTTGCATATAGTAATAATAAGCTCTATATAAAATAAAAATAAAAATTTTGGGACACAGAAAATATAATTATATAGTATCTCATATATATGCAGTTTTCCACATGTATATATTCAGAAAGCAAAAAAATAATCATAGTATAGTATAAAAACAATTCTGTTTTTAATTCAGATTAATAAATAGAAACTAGTCATTTGGTTGGTTCAAATAATAATAAACCGTGAATTGTTATACAAGGTTTAAAAATTAAGGAAACAAGTCAGTTTGGAATGGATTGCGAACAGCAAAGCAAAGGTGAGTTAATCTCACTCAGTTAAATAAATTTAAATGATTAAATTTAAATAATTGTTTGAAATGGTTGAATTGATTTATGTGCTGTAGTGTGGTATATATTTGGAATTGGCATTTTATATTGTGCAAACATCTGTGGATGCAGGGAAACGAGTTGGAGGGATCCAACTGGATCCCTCAACATTTATTTAAATTATTTAATACCCTCAGTTGTGATTATATTGATATTCTATGATGAATTATAGTGGAATATTGAATGCTATGGTTCGATTGGATATAATTGGGTATAATGAATCACCATAAAAATATATAAATTGAATTTTGGAAAGAAAATAAAAGATGTGAATTGTAAGTTAAATAATTATAGTATAACTTTAAAGAATGAATTTGAAAAAGAAATAAAGTGACTTGAAAAATTCTAATAAACAAATCTTAGATATGGAAAGGGAAAATTTGAATTAACTGAGAGTTAATGAATTTTAAATCTTCAGTGTTATTTTTAAAAGGACAACCCATTTATTTAAAAGTTAAGATTTAAATTATTGGGAAAAATCTGAAATTTGTGTATTTCAGTTAGAAGCTTAGAATCAAATGAAAAATAATAACAACAACAATAATTAAGCCCATACTTCATGAATTTTTGCAATGAATTAAGTAATTAAAGAAATTTATTTCAAATGGGATAAGTTTGAAATCAGTTTGGGAAAAATTGATTTAAGTGATTGAAGTTGGATCTTCTCCCTGGATAACCAAGTACGTTTTCAAAGTAAGTTTATAAATATAAGTTAAAAGTTTTTAAGTTGATTTTAAAAGCAAGTTTGGGAAATCTATTATTTCTAAATATTTGAATTTTAATGTAAGTCTTACCTTTTTAACCTATTTTAGTAGTAATTATTTAAAGAATGACTTAGTAGTTTGTTTAGGATTAAAAATTTAGTTATATTTTATAAAGTAACCTTATTTTCAAATATTTATATAGTATGTATTTTTAACAAATCATTGAAGTAGTTTAACTTAAATGTTTTAAAAGTATTTTAAAGTAAAGTGTTTTAAATTATTTTAAAAATCTAATTTTGTGCTTGGTGATTTCAGTGGAGATAGAAAATATATGGGAAAGCTTATTCTGGAAAGAGAAAGATGGTTTGAAACTCTTTTCAAAAGGATTGAAAATAGAAAATATATCTTGTGAAGATATTTTGAGGTTAATAAATAATTTGAGAAATTATTTATTGGTTGATGGTTGTTTGTGAATATAAATTGATAGTTAAATCACCTACTATCAATATTGGACAAATGCGTTGATCGTTTCGAAGAGACCGGGATCGAGATTTATTTCTCGAAAACCACTTCGATCCGGTTTGTACGTTTCATGTAAACGATTTTGGATTCGAAGATGGAGCAGTGAAGTGCAAGGGCTAGTCGCTACTAATCCTGAGGATATTTCCAAATGGATGTAGTAGGAATAGTGCCTTCGGTTCCGTTCGAACCCGGGACGGACTTATATGGATGAATGCTTGCGAAACATCGTCAGGTGGACGATGGGCATTCTAAGGGATACGTTCTAAAAAGGTAACGCTTAACCTCAAGCCTCATCAAATGGGAATGACTGAAAATCAGGGGTTATGCAGCAAGGCTAGGTGGGTAGCACCCAAGCAGGGTGAGGCATTCCAGTCTAGATGTCCCTTTTTATATTTCGGCTTAGTGGGCGGTTGCTGATCCCAACCGCGGGGTGATCTCACTCGGGATTATCCAGTAAGGGGTAGTCCCGGCCTTGTTTTGCACGGGAGCGGGCGTACTCCTCGGTACGGTGATCTAGGCCCCGTACTATGACAGGTGGTACCCCAGTGCCTAGTCATTAGTTGGAAATCCATTCTCCCTACGAGCCTTGTACGAGTTTTGTTTGTATTACCCACTCTGTGGCTAGTAGCTGGAATTTAATAGATGTAACAATTTCGGCTATTTTATAAGTATTTGTATATAGACCCTATTATAATATCAGAGGATTTCTATAAAAATCGTTTTAGCTATCGTAAGGTAAAAAACCGACATGTTTATTTGTGGCGTGGTCTTACGAGATGCTTTTGTTTTCAAAGGATTTTGAAACTTTAATAATCAATTGGGTGTGATTTTCTCACGCTGGTATTCCAGACTGACTCGGGTGTTATTTAACTGTAATGCTCGGGTCAGACCGAATATTATAGGATTCAGGATGTGATGCTGTGGAGCTCAGGAGACGAGCAGGTTGGCGATTCGTACTCCCGTACTTGTATATATATATTCTGCTATGTTGAGTTGTTGTGTATCCCTTTGTATGATATTGATGTTGAGCTGTGATTGATGTACTCTGATTGATGTAATATATAAACAGAGATATTTGATTTTTGAGTAAAATTATTTATTATCTATTATATTCTATTCCGCTACGATGGTTAGATTCTGTTGTTGTTTTCTGTTTTCTTCTTCTACCTCTTCTTCTTTAACCCAAATGGTTCGTATTTCTGTACAACTTGAGTTGATTTAGGTAGAATAGTGTTGACTCAAGAGGTACGGATTTGCGGGTCGTTACAGTTGGTATCAGAGCTTAAGTTGGTGATAACCTTGGCTCTGGTGGGGATTACTCATTTAAATTAGAGTCCGTAGTACTCTAAAATGAGTTTGAGCGTATTAATAAATATGAGTGCATATTTGTTAGTGAATATAAATTGTTTTAATATTGTGTTGGTTACTTTATTGAGTGGCATATGAACCTTCGTCGACACAGTCTGCGCAATTGTATTGAAGGGGTTTCTAAACACTTGAATAGAGCAATCGACACGGTATTGTTTTAAATATGGGTAAACGAAATAATTTTACCCAAAAATATATTTTGATATAAAGAAAAGTTTTTGTAAACTATTTCAGCTAATATATGATTGCTTGGATGTTGGGAAGAATAATATTAAAGTATTATCATTGTTAAGTGAAAATTTAACTAGAAATTGAAATATAACTAAAATTTAAAGGAATAATCCATTATAAAATGAAATTTGTAAATATGAAGTATAAATGTAATTTATGAATTGAAGTATATTCAAATGAGAATTTGTATAAGCATAAACTATATAAATGAATTTGTAGTTAAAATTGATTTAAGCAGGATTTGGAAATTTAAATACCGGAGATTTGGAAGTGTTTTAAAAATAAATGATAGCATTATTGTTTTGGAGATATTTCTGAATGGAAATCTGTTTTAAATGGATTTTGAAAGTGATACAGCATTGAAATCACTTGGATTATTGGAAATAATTCTGATAATGACGGCCGCATCATCAGTATTCATTTTCGAATTTCTAAATGACGGATTGCTGCCAAGAACTGATTTGTTTAGAAAGTTAGTTGTTTTTGAAAATTTCAAAAGGGAATTTGTTGAAAATAAAATCCAGGATTGGTTTGAAGGTTTTGAGAAATGAGATTTGAGATGTTGGAGATTTCAAGATGATTCTAAACCAAAGCCGGGAATTTAAAAATCCTGATGAGATAATTGTAAGCTTGTAAATTGAGATGATTTTAAATCAGGAAGGAAATATAAGCTTTGAATGTTGGAACTTGAATTTAAGGTGAAAGGTTAAAAATGAAATTTACTTGGATTGGAAAATAAAATTTAACTGGACTGAAAATTAATTTAAATAGGCTGGAATAATATCCAGTTGTATTCGAATCAAGTTGAAATTGAATTGAGTTAAATAAATTTGAGTTAAAGTAAAATTGAATTGGGACGAGAATTCAATTGAATTAATGAATGGAATAAAATTCTTACCTAAATAAATGGAAAATAAGTGGGATAAGGATTGGATTGAAATAAATAAAACAGAATAACTTATATCAGAATTAAAAATGCATGGAATAAAAATATGCTTGAGTTATAAATAAGTGTAAATCTTGAGTTAAAAATAAAAGAAGAATATATTCAAGCTTATAATGAATGGAAATGTGTAAAATAATAATTTGTGACTTATAAAATGTGAAAGTGAGATAGAAAACCCAAAATAAATATTTTTGATAAATTGGAAAGTGAAAGGGAAATCCAAACTTGAATTATTAAATAAATTGAACCAAGAATATACAACGAAGCGATATTTGAAATTAAAAATCAAGTATTGAACTATAAATAGGAGAGAACTAATTTTATAATAAATTAGTTAATAAAATGTGTAAATGGGAACGTAATGTTGTTCAACAGAAGCTGAATTGTGAATTTATGATGAAGTTTGGAAATAAAACCCAAGTTATGAATTAAATTTGACTTAAATGGTTGGTGAAGCAAATGGGATTGAATTGTGAGTTCATAAATGGTTGTGAATGAATTAAAATAAAAAGGAAATTTAATAGGTAATGAAATGAAATGTAAGTGAATGGATTCAAATCTGAGATGCAATGAAAATGAGAATATATGGGTTGTGAATAAATTGAAAATGGAATAGAATTAAGTACAAATTGAGTTGACATCAATTTAAATTGGTTATAAACATAAATACTTATTTATTCACATAAATCTCGTCAAATTGCATAGAATTAATTGTCATTTGATGTAAATGGAAGTAATTAAAAATTCTATGGATTGATCGGAGTAAAATAAATTGATTTTGAAAGCAATTGAAGTAAATATGAGTTCAGTTTGCTTAAGAATAAATTAAATGTAAGCGATTGAGTTTTAAACCTTTCAAAATTGAATGAAAATGGTTTATAAATTAATTGAAACAGTTGAATTAGTATGGAAGTTGTAAAAATTGCTTATGGAAAATGTTGGATGTGCATTTCTTTAGAATCCATATGTTTTAACCATTGCAACTAAGTGAAATATAGTTAAACTGCATATATTTGGCACTTACATGTTTAAATTGAGTAAGTACAGGTACATGGAAGCCGTGTGGCTGGATTTGGTTGGGCTATTTGCTGAAAATAATAAGCTGCTTGCTTAAAGTGCTAAATAAGGTACGCCTACGCAATAAAAATAGGAAATATGAACTGTTTTTGGTTTTTCCGACCGGGTGGGTCGATGTATACATATTTATCTCTTTGTTCAAATTGTAAAAGCTCCTCCGTACAAAGGGGACTCTGCCAAAAAAAATTTAGAAATTTTGGGAGCTAGAAATTTTTTGGAATTTTTGGAAAATTTTGTTAACGACAAAACGGTTTCAAATGACAAATAAAATTCAATATTTAAAGTTAAAGATAAATTGAATTCGTACGGAAATGGAAGAATTAACGTGAATAGAAATAGATATAAACTAAAGTGGGAGATGAAAATAAATATAAGAAGCATATAAAATGCTTATACTAATTTAAGTAAGGAATGGTCAATTCTTAATTGGAGATTGATATTACAAATATATTCCAAAGTTGATATTTGAATGAGTAAATAATTAACACTTGTAAGGAAGTCGATAAAATGTTTTTGGAATGTTGTGATTGGATATTAGTGCTAAGCAGGATATGCAGGTATTATAAAGAAAGAAGGAAAATTGGTTTTGATTACAGATGATAAATTTGAATTGCCCGACAAAAAGGTATGTATTTAAATTTGGTGTGAATTTGATTGGGATTTGGATTGATCCACTTGGCCTTTTATTTTCTTTTTGGATTTGGGAGCCCGTAGAGGCCTTTTGTTGTTGTACCGAGCTAGCCGCGCAAAGGAGACGCTGGCGAAATTTTTCGGAAATTTAGAGAGTTAGAAAAATTTTGAGAAATTTTTGAAAAAAGATTAAATTGGGTTTAAAATTTAAATTTGAATGGATTGGGTCGATGATATTGGTAGAAACCTAATGGAAGAGTTTAGAAAGTTGGTAAGATGGATAGTGTGTCTTTAATAAAGATTGTTTGTTTTCAGGAAAGATAAACGGGTATTGGACCATTCTTCCTAACTAGAAATTTCGGGGACGAAATTCTTTTAAGAGGGGAGGAATGTGACGACCCGGAATTTTCGAGCATTTAAAATCAGAATATTTAATTGATTTTAAATATTCAATATAATAATTTTAACCTAAATTACGAATATCACAATTTATTTGATAATTAAATTACTGAATTAAATAATTTGAAATTAAATAAAATATGAAATCTGGGATTTTAAGCCTATTAAAAATAATTTGGAGGCTTATAAAATTTATATTGATAACACTGAAGATAATAGAAGTTGTAGAATTTAAATTAACAGTGGTTTGTTCAGTGTTAAAATTTTATAGTTTAAATTGAATTTAGAAATAGCATTCCGAGGCACAGTCTCGGAATCTGACGAAACCAGTTCCATTGAGTCCGTAATTGAATTATTATCGGATTTCAAATTTCGTATTGATCGGAGTTAGTGTGTGAGTGTACGACATATAAACGCGCTTAAATCTATATCGAAATTCGGGTCGATTCAAATTTAATTTTTGAATCAAATTAAGGCATTATTTAAACAGTCAAATCCTTTCTCGTCAAAGACTTTCCCATTTCTTTTCAAGGCACTATATTACGTTTATTCCAGAACACTTCCTTTGGCTTTTCATGCACGTTTCTTATCCTTCTTCAAATCAATTCGCGCACCCTTATTTTCATGAATTCGAACGCAAATCGAATAAAAAAATAAAAAAAATAAATTTAATAATGGTCGTCTACTCAGTTTAAACCTGCAAGCTTCCTCTAACTTCTCAAATACACCATTCTTTTCAGCATATAACTGCACGTTCCTTCCCTCTTTCTCTTTAAAAAAATTAAAAAAAAAGAAAAAAAAGAAAAAAGATCAATTCGTTCTTCTCAGAGGGAAAAAAAGGGGAGAATTGCTTTTGTCGGTGCCTCCTCTCCTCCTTCAGTATGATCGCGAGTTTCTCTTCCCTCCTTTCCCCCATTCGATCCACGAAATCGAAAATTCAAAAAAAAATTAAAAAAATAAAGAGGGCTCGCGATGAATCACGTGTGAAAGGAAGCAAGGCAGTACCACACTCGCGACAGTGGTAGCAAGTTGGCGCGATAGTGGTAGTAGGTTTAGTCAACGCGGGCGCAGGCTGGGCGATTTAGGGTGGAAGGTCGAAGCTCGCCGCTGACGATGGACCTCGTGAAGGGTGATGATGTCTCGAGCGACAGGGGAATCAAGAAGGAGAGCTAACCCTATATGCATGTGCGCCTAGAGAAGAGTCGCGCTATGGATATGGGTAGCGGTCAGAGGTGGTAACGGCAGCAAGGGTTCATGGTCTGGTGCGTCGTGAGTCAGGGCTTGAGCTGGAGGCATTTGATCAAGCTGAGGGTTTCGATAGCGTATGAATTTGAGAGCTCGAGGGGTCGGTGGTGGTTTGCCTAAGGGCCGAGCTCAAGCATGGAGCTGCGAGACGCGCGCTCGGAGGCAGGCGAAGTGAACCTAGGGTTTCTGATTTCTGGAGGTCGGTGGTCGTTCGTTGGCGAGTTCGTTCCGAGGATGATTGCTATTCGTTTTCTGAGAACGGTAATGGGATAGGTATGTTTTTTTTATTTAATATATATACAGGAATTTATGTAAAGGGTTTGAGTTTATGAAATAATAATAATAGATCTGTAGATTTATACATATGTATTTGCATATAGTAATAATAAGCTCTATATAAAATAAAAATAAAAATTTTAGGACACAGAAAATATAATTATATAGTATCTCATATATATGCAGTTTTCCACATGTATATATTCAGAAAGCAAAAAAATAATCACAGTATAGTATAAAAACAATTCTGTTTTTAATTCAAATTAATAAATAGAAACTAGTCATTTGGTTGGTTCAAATAATAATAAACCGTGAATTGTTATACAAGGTTTAAAAATCAAGGAAACAAGTCAGTTTGGAATGGATTGCGAACAACAAAGCAAAGGTGAGTTAATCTCACTCAGTTAAATAAATTTAAATGATTAAATTTAAATAATTGTTTGAAATGGTTTAATTGATTTATGTGCTGTAGTGTGGTATATATTAGGAATTGGCATTTTATATTGTGCTAACATCTGTGGATGCAGGGAAACAGGTTGGAGGGATCCAACTGGATCCCTCAACATTTATTTAAATTATTTAATACCCTCAGTTGCGATTATATTGATATTCTATGATGAATTATAGTGGAATATTGAATGCTATGGTTCGATTGGATATAATTGGGTATAATGAATCATCATAAAAATATATAAATTGAATTTTGGAAAGAAAATAAAAGATGTGAATTGTAAGTTAAATAAGTATAGTATAACTTTAAAGAATGAATTTGGAAAAGAAATAAAGTGACTTGAAAAATTCTAATAAACAAATCTTAGATATGGAAAGGGAAAATTTGAATTAACTTAGAGTTAATGAATTTTAAATCTTCGGTGTTATTTTTAAAAGAACAAACCATTTATTTAAAAGTTAAGATTTAAATTATTGGGAATAATATGAAATTTTAGTATTTCAGTTAAAAGCTTAGAATCAAATGAAAAATAATAACAACAACAATAATTAAGCCCATACTTAATGAATTTTTGCAATGAATTAAGTAATTAAAGAAATTTATTTCAAATGGGATAAGTTTGAAATCAGTTTGGGAAAAATTGATTAAGTGATTGAAGTTGGATCTTCTCCCTGGATAACCAAGTACGTTTTCAAAGTAAGTTGTTAAATATAAGTTAAAAGTTTTTAAGTTGATTTTAAAAGCAAGTTTGGGAAATCTATAATTTCTAAATATTTGAATTTTAAAGTAAGTCTTACCTTTTTAACCTATTTTAGTAGTAATTATTTAAAGAATGACTTAGTAGTTTGTTTAGGATTAAAAATTTAGTTATATTTTATAAATTAACCTTATTTTCAAATATTTATATAGTATGTATTTTTAACAAATCATTGAAGTAGTTTAACTTAAATGTTTTAAAAGTATTTTAAAGTAAAGTGTTTTAAATTATTTTAAAAATCTAATTTTGTGCTTGGTGATTTCAGTGGAGATAGAAAATATTTGGGAAAGCTTATTCTGGAAAGAGAAAGATGGTTTGAAACTCTTTTCAAAAGATTTGAAAATAGAAAATATATCTTGTGAAGATATTTTAAGGTTAATAAATAATTGAGAAATTATTTATTGGTTGATGGTTGTTTGTGAATATAAATTGATAGTTAAATCACCGACTATCAATATTGGACAAATGCGTTGATCGTTTCGAAGAGACCGGGATCGAGATTTTTTTCTTGAAAACCACTTCGATCCGGTTTGTACGTTTCGTGTAAACGATTTTGGATTCGAAGATGGAGAAGTGAAGTGCAAGGGCTAGTCGCTACTAATCCTGAGGATATTTCCAAATGGATGTAGTAGGAATAGTGCCTTCGGTTTCGTTCGAACACGGGACGGACTTGTATGGATGAATGCTTGCGAAACATCATCAGGTGGACGATGGGCATTCTAAGGGATGCGTTTTAAAAAGGTAACGCTTAACCTCAAGCCTCATCAAATGGGAATGACTGAAAATCATGGGTTATGCAGCAAGGCTAGGTGGGTAGCACCCAAGCAGGGTGAGGTCATTCCAGTCTAGATGTCCCTTTTTATATTTCGGCTTAGTGGGCGGTTACTGATCCCAACCGCAGGGTGATCTCACTCGGGATTATCCAATAAGGGGTAGTCCCGGCCTTGTGTTGTAGGGGAGCGGGCGTACTCCTCGGTACGGTGATCTAGGCCCCGTACTGTGCTGGTGGTACCCCAGTGCCTAGTCATTAGTTGGAAATCCATTCTCCCTACGAGCCTTGTACGAGTTTTGTTTGTATTACCCACTCTGTGGCTAGTAGCTGGAATTTAATAGATGTAACAATTTCGGCTATTTTATAAGTATTTGTATATATACCCTATTATAATATCAGAGGATTTCTATAAAAATCGTATTAGCTATCGTAAGGTAAAAACCCGACATGTTTATTTGTGGCGTGGTCTTACGAGATGCTTTTGTTTTCAAAGGATTTTGAAACTTTAATAATCAATTGGGTGTGATTTTCTCACGCTAGTATTCCAGACTGACTCGGGTGTTATTTAACTATAATGCTCGGGTCAGACCGAGTATTATAGGATTCAGGATGTGATGCTGTGGAGCTCAGGAGACGAGCAGGATGGCGATTCGTACTCCCATACTTGTATATATATATATTCCGCTGTGTTGAGTTGTTGTGTATCCCTTTGTATGATATTGATGTTGAGCTGTGATTGATGTACTCTGATTGATGTAATATATAAACAGAGATATTTAATTTTTGAGTAAAATTATTTATTATCTATTATATTTTATTCCGCTGCGATGGTTAGATTCTGTTGTTGTTTTCTGTTTTCTTCTTCTACCTCTTCTTCTTTAACCCAAATGGTTCGTATTTCTGTACAACTTGAGTTGATTTAGGTAGAATAGTGTTGACTCAAGAGGTACGGAGTTGCGGGTCGTTACACTTTCTTTCCATTCAAACTAATGTTCATAACATTATTTGCACAATGAAATATATATCCAGTCTTAAACAATCTAAAAAATAGAAATAATACCACAAATAAAGTCTTTTACAAAATAACACTTATTTAATATTAAAATTAATCTGCTAGGAAAATATAAATGATAATCTCTTACTATCGTTGCATCTGCGATAGATCCATCAACAATTTGGAGATTCATCTCACCTTTTCCTCACGGTGTAGTTCCTAAGCCCTTGTAACGAATTTAATATATGAGTTCTTTATCCAGCGTCTAAGACCCATGACATTTTATGATTACAATACAATTTGAATCATTAATGTAATTGATGGAGCTGAAGAACCATTCTGCTTCCTTTAACAGTCTTCAAGTAGTCAAGACAATTCCTTTTCTAGTGGCCTTTCTTGTAGCGGTGGTGACATTTACCCTTATCAACAGTCTTCTTACTTTTCTTATTTTTCTTACCTTCTCTTTTCCTCTTCTTCAAGCTCTTTGAAGATGAAGCATTATCCTTAATAGTAAGTACAACATCTTGATCCTTAGATGTAGAATTAGCTGACCTCAACATTTGGAGGAGATCCACGAGACTCATATTTAATTGGTTTATATTATAATTTAATATGAATGGTTCATACTGAGGAGTAGGAGAACCAAAGATTAAATCAACTTACAATTCTTATCTGTACATCCAATTGGAAAAGTATATCAATATAGCCCTACATCATTAGCATGTAATCGTAGACTTTCTATCCTTTGGTCATTTCGGTATTGAATAGTTTCTTCGTAAGATGTATCTTACAGAGCATGATGCTCACCAAATAGGGCCTAGAGACTAGCAAATATCTCATGAACATACATTTTTTCAGGATGTCTTCACATCAGCTTGTCTAACGTAGACAACACGAAAATTTGGATGATTTCTAGGTCTGTCACTCATTTTTCATAAGCAAGTCTTAGTTCGGGGTCCCATCGTCAGTGGGTTGTTCATTGGGTTCACATGTAATAGCCGACCATAGGCACTCGTACGTCAACGCTATTTTAATTGCTCTTAGCCAATCGATATAGTTTGATCCAGTATGTTTATTATTATTATAAAACAGTTTTGGAGTTGTTATTTTCTACAATTTTAATTGGCAGATTATTAGGAAAAATAATAGTATGGGTTCTTATAATATTAGTAAGGTTAAACTTTATGTTTTATTTCACTAATAAGCTTCCACAAATCTTTTATGTTTCACCAAACCCTAAATTGAAATATAGAAGTCTTTCGACTTCACTAGTAGGTGTTAGGACTCGTCTGTCTTGGAATGAGTTTGTTAACAGGTCATAGCTCCATAGATGATGGATAACTCGTTATTAACTATATTATATACAACTCCTGACCCTTTTCACCTCTTCCTAACCTCACTTAGACCTTGAGTTTACTCAAAAAATCAAAATAAATTTATTCACTCATACCTATTATATCGCCATAGTTTAAGTATAGTATATGTACCTTGAGTTTGCTCAACAAATACATATAGTTATCTTACCTCATCTATTCAATATATTAATAATACTACACATAACATCCGTAGCTTTAGTTTGCTTAACAACTAAGGATATGCAAATAATTTATAAGTATATATATAGTAGAGGACAACATTATATTGAAGACTCATAATCTTCAATATATTACACTAAGTGATATCGACTTACGGAATAATGTAATTCTCATGGACTACCCTCGTGATTCAATTGCTGGACACATCGAAATCATAGTATACATACATTTATATATGTACTTATTCCTTAAGACTACTATGGTTTCTTAATGTTCCACCTTAAATTTTTTACATTCATATTACTTATATAATAGTCTTATGTATAATATTATATAATTAAATCTTATTTAACTAATTTTATTAGTCAACTTAATTAATTTTATATTAATTAACATAAATTTTATATTTAATATTTATTACATACTATAACCTTTATAGTATAACACATGTACCATATATAAGTATATTACTCAATTAATTAACATCTTATTTTATTTATCTAATTACATGATTTTTAATTAAATTATATTAATTTTGGAAAATCAGCATATACATACATGTATACTTATGATGTCTTAAACATTTTAAAATATCATAACGTATATTAAAATATATAATAAATGCATATATTTCTCATTAATTAACTTATTTATTTGTTTTATTAACCTTTTTAATAATTTAATATTTTCAAAATTAATTTATTTAACTTTTAAACATTTTGAAAAATATTTATTACATTATAACTTTTTAAATACATGTATATCTTATTTTAATTTAACTTTCAAATATAAAATCTTATATTTTAAATTTTCAAATAATTTTAAAAACTAGCCCAAGGCCTAAATCAATTTAGGCCTCTTTTATTAAGGGCAAACTTTTGGGTTCACATATCTATTCGAGCTAGGTAGGTAGCTAGGTGGTATTGTACTAGATTAGTCAAACCTAATCTTAAACACTACCTTTCTAGAAACCCTACTAACTAAGCTGGGAACTAAATTAGTTAACCATAACAGGACTAACTTAGACCCCATATGCTATTGAGCTCTGTTACCATTATTGGAACTAGGCTAGCTAAAAGTGGAATTAATGAGTAAATTTCAATCTTTTTTACCATTTTGGATCTTTACTGTGACTATGAAGTCTAATTTATTTGGAAAATTTCTAATCACTTTTTAAATAAAATCATTATATTATATAAATTTAGATTACAATTTAGATTATATTATACATACATGTGAATCATATACACGCATATGTGTGTGTGTGTGTGTGTGTGTGTGCATGGACCGTAACAAACCATGCAAGGCATAACATGCCCATATATAAGTGCTAAGATTTATACCACAACGGACATGTTAGCTCATATAGTACATAAATATATTATCCAAATTTATGTTACATACTTTAATTTATGTATACAAAATATTAAAAATAAATAAATGCATGTATATATATGTATATAAACTCTATTTCATTTTAAATAATTTTATACACACACATACATGGAATTCTAACATTAAAAACATGCACACACACATATATAATTATGTAAGTATGTTTAAAAAATTTATATTTATTGTAACTGAAAGCACTATATATATAATTTTTAAAAGTGTGTATATATATATATATATATTAAATAAATATATCTAAATATATAATATAAGAATAAGCTAATGTGTATTAATACTTTTAAATATTCAAAATATATATTAGAAAAATATATATACCTGATAATGCGCACGATGCAAAACTTATTTTTTATTTTTCAATTTAAATATTTATTTTAGTTTAATATCCTTAAGGATAATATTTATAAATTAAATAAAAATATATTTCAAAATATAATTTTGAATTTTAGTTTTTCAACAAAAAATCTAAGTGATATATTATTATTTGAATATTTAATATATGATTTTATAATTTAAAAACATTTTTAAAATCTATTTTAAATTTCGATCGAATTTAAAATATTACATTATATGTAAAAAATGTTTTTTCTACCTAAAACATATAAGTGATAATTTAATTTTATAAAATATAAAACATATTTTATAATACATAAATATATAGATATAATTAATTTGGATTATTAGTTTATTTAAATAATATTTAATTATAATATATAAATAAAAATTGTATTTTATTTTTGTCGAAATTATTTTATATATGAAACTATACATATAAAATTATAAAATCATAGTTTGTATAGAATAGAATATAGAATTAAATTATATAGCTTATATATAATTAAATAATAATTATTTTTGAAATTTTTTAAGCCATGCCTATTATAAGTAGATGTATAACAAAATAATAATTTTATAAATAAATATAAGCGTGTAAACATACAACCCACTTGATTATGATAAATATTGATACACTAGAATTCTCACCTAACTAATATTATAAAATATGATATATATATATATATATATATATATATATTAATTCAACAGAATATAATTGTAAATCAGATCATTACCTTATAACAAAGCCAAAAACTCACAACCTGAAGCGTTGAAATGAATTTCTGAATTGAATTCTAATTCTGAAGGTGCTAACTCCCGAACATAAAACAAAGGTTATCGAATAGTATATTATTTGATTTGATTTGAGCTTGTAATGATGGAGGAGAGGAGATAAAGAACTTGGCTAGAAATGATGGGCTTTAGAGGCTTCAAAAAGTTCAATAATAGGCATGGGTTGAGAACATCATACAGAGGAGGAATGTAGAAAAGTTAGAATCTAGATATCATACCAATTCTCCTTCCCACATCCTTATAAAACAAAGCCCTTTTATTTCCATCATATGGCCACACCTATCACCCTATCATAGCCGAATACATTAGCCCTCTATATGGACTTCAAACTCATTTAAGGCACTAATAAAATATTTGCATTAAAATCCAATTTAAATGCATATGACGTCGTATATCGTTTAATATATTTATAACTATTATAAATACATTTAGCAATATTTGTCGATCAAATCAAAATAAATTTTTATAACTAATATTTCATAAATATTAATTAATTTATAACATTGTAAAATAATTAAGTCATGCGGTTAAGGAGTATTCAACGATTTGATTGTGCGGCTCTTTAGGTGTAAATTTGGTTAGTGATTAATATCAAACTATTTGAATATTAACATTCAAACGTCACTTGGTAGGTAGTCTGACATTTTGACTTAATTTATCACTTACTTGGTTTCGGTGAAATACAGTTTTAATTTATTAAGCATTACTAGGTTGTGATTATTATTTACGCCAATTCTTTTCTTCAAAACTATACAACTTTGGACTTATGGAATTTGGTAATGGTAAAAATTCAATATCATCCATATTTAACTCTAATCCAAACACAAAGTCCATGGTTCAACAATAATGATTATTATTAACCGAATTACTCTGCTTGGAGATTTTGATATTATTACTTTGCTTGGAGATTTTGATATTGAGTTTATTTAAGTTGATCGTGAAACTAACCTCATATAACCAAGGAGCTGAATCTACTCTTGCATAGTGTTCCAATTTCAATTCTTCCACTCGACCCAACTATAGTCACTTGATGGACGTCGTGCTATGATATGACTATAATCAAAGTGAAGCTTTCATATTGAAGATCAACGGTATTCTCAAGCCGAAGGAACTGTAAAGTAGTTACATCAATATTTTTTGTTTAACCTTAGTTATATTGACCAACGTAATACTATCGAGTGAGTCATTTCATAGTTATGCAATAAATATCTTTATGTATCCGCTTGGTGTCCCCAGAAGTCATGAGTAATACTCTGCCCACAATTTAGAGAGCATTACATAACTAGTCTCAAAAGATACATAGATATCTAGTCTCGATGCATCTTGATTAGGAATATTTTAGATGACGTATTTAATATATTGTGATACAATACTCATGATTACAACCATTTGTAATTGGTATCGCATTTATGATTTTTCTATTAAATATATATTAATTAAATATTTCATTATTTATAACACATTATAACAAATATACAACAAAAAGAAAAACAATTTAATTACGAATAAGAATGGATTACAGAGTTAATCAACTTATATTAAATTACAGAATTGTCCCTAAGGCATACCCACTGATCCAAAGTCTAGGGTGACTGTTGGACTCATGTTCTACCAAGAAGTGCGAGCTATCGGCTTTTAGACATTACAAAGACTAAGAATATAAGGATAAAATATAATACATACGACACATTATGATCTCATAGAGAAAGGCAAAAAAATATAAATACAAAAAATAGCCATCTTAGAAAATATCCTAAACAGCACAGTCTTAAAAACATACATAGTCATAATCCAGAATTTACAAGAAATACAACATATAGCCTTATAAATACTAAGTACGATAAATAGTTACAAGGAGAGTAATGAAAACTAGTATGAAATGCCAACCCCAAGCTCACCTCTCCACATACTAGATCTAGGCCAGTCACCTGCTGCCATGTCCTCCTGTGGTGGGGAAAAAAAGAAAGTAGTATGTCAAACAAAAGTCTGGTGGATGAGTTACATCATTAACATATGGTGATCACATGTAATCGACTTCATTAATACTCTATGTGATCTAGAGTGTCCTACTTGTGTTTTTGAAATACTTAATAAGCCAGGTTTTTTCAGTCGTAGGGTTACAATTCTAAATACACCTACACCAACATTTTATGAAGGTTTATACTTAGGGTCGAACAACTAATTGAACCTCAAAATAAACTATGCATCAGCCGTTAACCAGTGAAAACATTCCAATATAGGGTCACTTACAATATTAATCTTGGGAGTACATTCCAAAATTATTACCACATGTATCATATTTACAATTAAGGAGGATCCAACAATGCCGACTCATGCAAAAGACATCTTTGGGTCACCTGCATCTATGTCCTCTCTCAATGGTTACATAATGCCACTTATTGCACAACACTGGGAATTTAGCAATGATGTAGTAGCACGTCCTCATCTCTATGTATACTAAGGAATCTCCTATTAGTGCCAGACCACATACACTTCTCTAGGCATCATTATCGGTGTTCACATACACTATAGAACCTCCTTATGAGTGCACTTTGTGATAGAATAGCCTTAGCCAAATATCGGCCATGTTGAATAAATAGTGCCTAGTTCTCCTCACCATCGTATACATTTATCCAGTCACGTAACGTCTAAGAGTCGTGAACCTAAGGAACTAGTTTCCCCTCCAATATACTAAAATACATATTATATATATAACCTTATAACCTAGGCCTTAAGTCGAGGTTCATGTTGTGCTTGTAAATCGATAATCGGTCAACCATTGTTCACTGGAGTGGTTGACTGCATGTTGTTGACTCGCTCTAGTGAGCCTGTCAATCCGTCGGAGTTGTTTTTATTTTATTTGTTTTCCATTTAATTATTGTCCGTTCTTTGTTAATTACAAATTGTTCATTACAATAAATACTTATTTGTAAATTTACAATTGATAACCGTTTCATGATCTCATTTTCAATTTCATATTAAATTTAGAACCAACAGGGATATATCTATCTAGCTTTAAACTAACCAAAAAGGGTGTGTTCAACTAAATCAACTTTTATTCAACCAGTTTTTACTTTAACTTAATTTCGATTAGACAAGGATCATATTTAAGTAAGTTACATTCTTGTCAAGTTTCTAATCCACTACAATAAGTTAATAAACAATATTTCTAATTAAACTAAATCTAATCTAGATCAAATAGGGTATAATGAACTTAATTACATGTAAACCATAATATTAATTATGGACCCATTCACCTCTAGAAAGCTATCGTCTTTTTAGTTCACTTAGAATTGCCTCTGTTTGGTTTGCAGAACTGCCCTTCATTTAATTTGATTCCTCCTCTTTTAATCTCTTAAATTAAATTTTTATTTTTATTTTTGTAGAAAATTGATTTGAGGAAAACAGGAGAGTTTTTAGAGAGATGGAGTTTTGTTATAATTGTTATGAAATTAGGGTTCTAGTGTTAGGTTAGGGCTCTATTTGTAGTGGGGCAGGTCTACTTCAACCGTTAGATTGATTTATATAAAATTCGATCCATTCAGCCAACACAAACCCTAGCCTAAAAGATTCAACTAATCGACTTCTTGGTTTATAGCGGTCGACTGGTCCAAACTATGGTGCCGACCGATGGAGATTTCCATTTATAAAGTATTTGTTTCCTTATTTTATAATTTAACTTTTTTTTATTTCAAATTTTCAAATGTTAATAACTTTTCCATACGAGCTCCGATCACAAAACATTATATATGAAAATTTTCCATAAAATTGTTGCGAACACAATAATGCAAGTTTCATAGCCAAATTCGAATTTTGTTGAAAATTTAATTTTGAACCTTGTTGTATTTAATTTAATTCCCTTATTAAATTTCCAGTTAATTTTTGCAGGGTGTTACATTCTCCCCATAAAAAGGATTTCGTCCTCGAAGTCTCCAAGGATGGAAAAATGCAACACATGCATATTGAAAATTATTGCTTAAATCATTTACTTATCCATCAACCATTGGCAATCATTATCCCTAGTTTAAATTCTACAGAAATATGTGCATATATGCATGGAATGCATATGAACCTATACTAATGCAAAAATTAAGTGGTATCCTGATCTAGTTGACCTCGAAATGCAAATGCTTATGTCATGCATCCAATTGTATGCAACATCCTATGTAAATATACTGGAAATTCTATGTGTAAGTGCAACCATTCAATCAATATGCAACAACATTATGCATATAACTCAGCAAAATAATACAAGTGGTGGTTTCTGTGTAAGCTAAGTTGAGAATATATCAACCTAAGTATGTAAAGATCAATCTAATTAATACATCCATTAGCATCCATTATCCAAAGCATGTCCTATTGACATGTTCATCACCATTTCTAGCATCCAGTTGTTCTTACCTATGTAGTATACTAAGCTAGAACCTAAACACATAAGTTTAAACTTATTTAACTAAAATGGAAACATACCAGAAAAGGGTTTTGGTTCAGTAGCTAGAATCTTCTCCTTAGGCTACCACGTCCTCTCCCCTGGATCGTCTCCCACTAGACCTTAACAAGCTTGATAACTTTTTTGCCGAGTCACTTTGTACCATGCTCAACAATACTAGTGGTGCATGACGAACAAGTCACTCTTTCTCTACTTCCACTTCCTCTAGCTAACTCGGCTCGACTACTGTGGTTGTATCATGCAGACACTTCCGCAAGTGTGAGACATGGAAAACATTTGCACTCTTGCTAACTCGTCAAGAAGCTTCACACTATAAGCTAACTTCTCTACTCTATTGATGGTTGGAAAAAGGCCCTACAAACCTTAGTGCTATCTTCCTCGAACACTAATTCTCATGACATGCCAAAGTGGCGAGACCTTCAAAAAACCATGTCGCCCACGGCGAACTTCAACTCTGTGCGTCTCCTATTAACATAAGAGTTTTGCCTATATTGCACAATATTCATCCTTCTACGGATTAATATTACCTTCTTTGATGTCTCCCTCGCAATATTCGGTCCAAGAAGTGTCCTATCTGTAGTGTCCGACCAACATGACGGTGATTTATAAGGCCTTATGTATAATGCCTCAAACGGTGTCATCCCAATACTTGCTTGATAGCTGTTATTATTAGTAAACTCCACTAGTGGAAAGTGATCCACCCAAGAGCCTCCGAAATCCAAGATATACATTCAAAGTAAGTCCTTCAATATGCAGGTCACAATTTAAGTCCCATGAGAAAACCAAATTATCCATAGTAAGGCGGGTTTAAGGGGCGGAGAATTTAGCAAAGTCCTTAATGAACTTCTTATAGTAGCCCTAAAACCAAGGAACTCCTCATTTCCATGGCATTCTTCGGCACATGCCAATCCTGTACCATAACAACTTTATTAGGATCGACTACCAGCCCACTCTCAGAGAAAATATGTCCCAAAAAGCCTACCTCCTTATGCCAAAAGTGACATTTGGAAAACTTTTCCTTCAACTTTTGCCCAGCGGAGTGTATTGAGCACTTCTTTTAGATGCAACCTATTCTCTTGCTTGATTTTTAAATAGACTAATATGTCGTTAACAAATACCACCATGAAATTGTATAGAAACCCTTTAAAAACACAACACATCAGATCAACAAAGTAGGCGGGCACATTGGTTAGTGCAAAGGGCATGACTAACCAGTTATAAAGTCCGTCATGTATACAAAAAGCGGTCTTATGAATACTACCCTTGACGACGCGTAGCTGATGGAAAAAAGTAGCTAAGTCAAGCTTAAAGAACACCTTCTCTCTAGCCAACTAATCAAAGTGGTTGTCCATGCAAGGTAATGGGTAATTATTCTTCTTTGTTACCTTATTTAGCTCACGAAAATCGACGCAAAGCCTCAAAGCACCATCCGCCTTGGTGGTAAAGAAAATTAGTGCTAGCCACTCTGAAATACTCCTAATGAAGTCCACCTCCAATAGCTCATATACCTACTTATTCAACCTGCATCTTTCTTTAAGAGCCATGTGTCTCATGGTTAAGGCAATAGGTCGAGCATTCTCTACAAGATAAATAAAAAAATCGATATCTCTCTGAGAAGGAAGACCGATGACTTCAAAAAAGACATTTGGATAACCTCAAACTACTGGCACTAAAGCTAACTCATTGTGTGACAGATCTAAAGAATATAGGTAACTCAACATAACTAAACCCTTAGGATGACAATAAAACTCTTGATCACATCCACTACAAGTACCCAAATGAAAAACCTTCCTATCGTAATCTAAGACCTTATACATAATCAAGCAGTCCATACCACATATCAACCTAAAAAAATCCTAAGATAAGAGCATCATAATCGAACTTGACCCCTAAAATAAAAAAATTCAAATCCTTACATATGATAGATAAATAAGCTGATTCTCTAATAGGGTATGACACAACTACTGGGTTTGTAAATATGCTAGTGTCTAAGTGCATCTCACCTGCATATCCATTCGAGATAAATGAGTTTGATGCCTCTGTGTCAAATATAGTATGGATAGATGTATCAGATAAAGTTAATACACCTTTAGTTACGACTGTCTTTCCCTTGTTCGCTACTGGAAATGCATTTGAGCAGGGAATAACATCTAGCACGTAAGATGAAACCACTTAGGTAGAGGTCTTCGGTGGTGCCAGACACTCCCTCCTTATGTGCTCGAATTGATTTCAATTGAAACACTTGATCTTTTAGATGTCCTTCATTCACTTCTTTGCGAAATGCCCCATCTTACCACATCTCCTGCACCAGAGCTCCTACTTTTTGATCGTCCCTTTTGTCCCATTCCGGCCTTCCACTAATTCTTCTGAGTTGTCTTTCCTCCTATCTTCTTGAACTCACTCTTCACTTCCTCCTAGGAAATAGCATTCAGTAAGGACATCTCCACAAAACCCTCGAAAGTAGCACCCATAGGAATATGATTAAGGGCTAAATCTTGAAGAGGCTTATTCATCCCCTTTGCAAACTTCAAAGCCTTCTTACAAGGGGTATTTATCAGATCCAAACCAAATCTAGCCAACTTATTGAACTTTACATTTTCTTTCATTGACATCTCTCCTTCCTACAAAAGTATGAACTTCTCCAACTACACTTCTTGCATTTTCATAGGAAGAAATTTCGCGTCAAAACGCCTCCTAAACTACCCTTAAGTAATTACTCCCTCATTGATCTCCGCCACTACCATCTCCCACAAACTGAGAGCCTGTTCTTTAAAATGGTAGGTGGCAAGCTATCTCCTAACATCATCTCCAAGACCCATCAGTCCAAAAAACCTCTCACAAGTACAGATCCATGCCTTCGAGTCCACATACGACTTAGTCCTAACAATGTCCTCCCTCATAGACTTGCAATATCCTTACATTAGCGAAATTGGCAGCAAGTGGGTGAGTAGAAACTATACCTACCGTGTACTTTGTGGGTCCCCTATTAGGGTTAAGCTCAGCTTGTCCTCTCGCTTGTAGACACCGACGGAACCAAATCGGGATGTTCATACTTGAAATCTCAACTACACCACCTGAGACGCAACTAGAAGGATTACTCATCCTCTCTATTTGTGATTCAAGAATTATTAACAATTTTTCCACAAATAGTATTGTCAAGAATAAGCGATAGAGTTTTTTTTCCTTGTATCATATTTATTTACAAATCCTTTGAAACTTTTTTAATTATATTTCTTTATACACTTTTGGAAACCCACTCTAAAAAACTTTTTGAAAACCTTTCGGAAAACCCCTTTTTTCAAAATCTTTTCAAGTGCATTCTCTGGATATGCACCTAACTCTTGAGAATTGTAGACCTATGCTCATAGTCTATGGTGAGTTGCTGACTCACGTTGTGCCAAGATGTACGAGCAGTTTTTAAATGATATAGAGACTAATAATATATGGATAAAATCTAAGCCATTCTTCACTTTCATTTCTAACAGCAGAAAACAGAAAAATGTAAAGATAGAAAATAACCATCTCGGAAAATATCCCCAAAAATAGTCTCAAAATTATACGTAGTCTTAATCCAGAGTTTACAGAAATACAACATATAGTTTGATAATACTAAGCATGTTATATTGTTACATGAAGAGTAATAAACAGCAACAAGAAATGCCAATGCAAAGTTCGACTCTCTGCTTACTAGATTCAGGCCAATCAGCTTCTGCCCTGTCCTCTTGTGGTGGGGAAACAAGAAAGGAAAAGGATGGGTGAGACGAATGTCTGGTGAATTAGTTACATCATTAACATATGGCGATCACATCAATTGACTTCATTAATGATCTATGTAACATATGGTATCCTACTTGTGTTTGTGAAATACATACTTGGATAGGTTTTGTTAACCTATATGTTATAGCTCTAAGTACACCAACAAAAATGTCTTGTGAAGGTTTATGCATAGTGTCGATCAACTGATCCAACCTCACAATAACCTATGGATCGACTAATAACCACTGGAATCAATCCTACAAAGGTTCACTTACCATATCAACCTTCAGACTATATTCCCAAATTACGAATGCACATACCATATTTATGTGTTAAGAAGGAGCCTACAATGTTGACTAATGATAAAGACATCTTAGGGCTAGCTGCATCCATATCCATTCTTAATGGTAACGTAATGCCACTTTTTTCATAACATCGGGTATCCATCTACAACGCATTATCACATCCTCATCGTCGTGCATACCACGGAATTTCCCATTAGTATGCGACTACACAATTCTCCAGGCATTATCGTTAGTGTTGCGCATATACTATAGAACCTCTTGTGAGTGCAATTTGGGATAAAATTGCCATAGTCAATTATTAGCGACGTCGAATAAATTGTGTTTAGGCATCCTTGTCGTTGTACACATCTATCTAATCCCATAATGTCGAAGGGTCATGAACCTCGAGAACTAATTTTCTTGCTAATATACTAACATACGCATATAAATTGTATACATAAATAAACTTATGACCTGGGCCTTAGGTCATGGTTTAAGATCTCCCTGTAAATCAATCACCAGTTGGTTGTTGGTCAATGGAGCGATCGATGGCTTACTATTGATCGGCTCTAATAACATGTTGATCGGTCAGAGTTGTTTAGTCTTTTGGTCCATTTAATTATTTTTTATTCTCTATTAAATACAAATTGTTCATTACAGTACTCTATAAATCTACAATTTACAATTGTTCCACGATTTCATATTCAGTTCCATATTTAATTTCAGTAAACCAAATTAACATAGGTTTAAAGTCAACATGTGTATATCTATTTATATTCAAATTAAACAAAAGGGTGCTTTACCTAAATCAACTTTTATTTAACTAATTTTTACTTTAACCTATTTTGGATTAGAAAAGGATCATATTTAAATAAGTTACATGCTTATCAAGTTTCCAATACATTATAATCAATAAATAAATAACACTTCCAATTTAACTAAATCTAATCTAGATCAAACAAGGTAAAACAAACTTAATTACATGTAAATCATCATATTAATTATGAACCCACACGCCTCTAGAAAGCTATCCCCTTTTAAGTTAGCTTGGAATTGCATCTTTTTGGATTTTAGAACTCCCCTTGATTTAATTTGATTCCTTCTTCATTAATCACTTGAATTAAATTGTTAGTTTTATTACCTAAGAAAATAGATTTGAGGAGAATGAGGGTTGAGTTTTCAAAGAGGCAGAGTTTTGTTATGGTCAGTATGAAATTAAGGTTCTGGTATTAGGTTATGGTTTTATTTCTAGGGGCTCAAATCATCTTCAGCGCTTAGATTGATTTATATAAACTCCGGACCGTCCGACTAACACAAAACCTAGCCTGAAAGCTTCGACCGCTCGACTGCTTGGTTTAAAGTACTCAGCCGCTAGGAGTTGACCAATCTAAACTATGGTGTTGACAGGTAAAGCTATCCTTTATAAAATATTTTTTCCTTATTTTATTATTTTTGATTCTAAATTTTCAAACGTTGATAACTTTTCCATACGAGCTTCGATTACAAAACTTTATATATAAAAATTGTCCAGAAAATCACAACTATCACAGTGATGCAAGTTTCATTGCAAAATATATATGTTTGTGAAAACATCATGTTTACCTTTGTTATATTTAATTTAGTTCGTTTATTAAATTTCCCGTTAATTTTTACGGGGTGTTATATGCTCCCTCTTAATAGGATTACCTCCTCGAAATCTCCAAGGTTGGAAAAATGCGACTCGTACATACAAAAAATTAATACTTACAACCATCTGCTAATCAATCAAGCGTAGGCGATCATTGTCCTTAGTTCCAACTAATTCAAGACGAATATATAGGTGTTGAATGCATATGACTCAATACTAATGCAAAAAATAGGCCGTCTTTTGATTTAGTCGACTTTCTAAAATGCAAGTGCTTATGAAATGCATCCAAATGTATGCAACATCTTATGTAAATATACTGTAACTTCTACAGGTGTGCGTAACCACTCATCGATATGCAATAACCATATGAATATAACTCAGTAAATAAAAAATGTGATGGTTTGAGTGTACCTTAATTAGCCTAAGCATGTAAAGGTCAATTTATAAATACATCAATTATCATCCACCACCCAATGTCCTATTGACGTAATTGCAACAATTCCTTACATCAAATTATCCTTATCTATGGAGTAAACTAAGCTAGAATGTAAACACATAATTAGTTTATGCTTATTTAAGTAAAATGAAAATGTACAAAAAAGGAGTTCTAGATGGGTAGTTCGGATCTTCTTCTCGGGCTCCTACGTCCTCTCCGTTGGGTCATCTCCCCATTGGACCTAAACAAGCTTGACTACAGTGGTTGTATCATGTAGACACTTCCATAAGTTTGAGACATGGAAAACATCATGTGCCCCCACCAACTTCTTAAGAAGCTCACATATAAGCTAACTTTCTTACTTGAACATTGATTGGAAAAGGCCCTACAAACCTTAGTACTACCTTCCCCGAACCACCAAATCTCATGATATACCTAAGCGGTGAGACCTTCGTAAAAACCATGTCGCCCACTGCATAACCGAACTCAATGCACCACCTGTCAGCGTAAGACTTCTTCCTATCTTGCATGATTTATTTTTATACGGATCAAATCTATCTTCTTTGATGTCTTCATCACCGTATCTCATCCAATAACAATCATATTCATGTTGTCCCACCAACAATATGGTGATCTACAAGGCCTCCCATAAAACGCCTCAACGGTGCCATCTAGTTGCTTGATAACTGTTATTATAAGTAAACTCTATTAGTGGCAAGCGATCCTCCCAAGAGCCTATGAAATAAAAGATGCACTTCTAAAGTCAATCCTCTAACACCTACCTACTTTGTTTATCCATCAGTCTGTGGATGATAAGCATTACCCAAACTTAATTAAGTGTCTAAAGCCTCCAAAAGACTCCTCTAAAACTCACTGGTGAAATGGGGATTTTGGTCGACAACGATGCTAGATGGAAATCCATATAACCTAACGATCTCCCTCATGTATAGTATCGCCAAAGAGTAGTAGTCTTCATAATTCCAACAGGTACAAAAATTATGTGTTTGGTTAGTTGGTCAACAAAGACCTAAATACTCTCATTCCCCCATCCAACTCCTAGGTAGTTCATCGATAAAAAATCCATAGAAGCACCCTACCACTTCCACTATGGATTATTTAATGGCTGTAACAATACTCCCGGCTTCTTCTACTCCACAGTTAACCTCTGGATAGTCATACATCGTGCAACATACTCTACCACATTTCTCTTCATATCAGGCCAACAAAAGACTCTCCTCATATTCTCTTTTTCGAGCTGAATGGTCATCCTAGAACGAAGAGACTCGTCTTGTACCATGACAATCAAATCCATAATAAGAGGAACACATAATCTACCATCTCTCCATAATCACTCCTTTGAGTCAATGGTGTAATGCTTCAAATAACTCGACTACTCTCCACAACTAAGCTTCTCTAAAATGTCCACTAAATCCTTATCGTGCTTTTGACCTAACTCAATTCGGTCCATTAGTATAGGCTGCACATCTAACGCATCTAAAAATCCCAAAGTGATATCTTACGATGGTCAAAAATCAAACTAAAATGAAATCCAATTACTTCCACTGTAAGAATATAGGACTCAACATCACATGCTTCTTACCCAAAGCATCGGCTGCAACATTGCCCTTGTCTTGAGTATAGGTGATATCGAAATTATACGATGCTAAAAAATCAATCATCCTCTTTTTACCTTAAGTTCAAGAATAAATACTTCAAAGATTTATGATTCGTATTTAGATCAAACCTCTCTCCTAATATTTAATATCTCTATGATGACTTGAGTGCAAAGACAATGGCCGCCAACTAAAGATCATTGGTACGATAGTTTCTCTCGTGGCCTTTCAACTTTCGACTAGCACAACTCACCACACTCCTTTCCTGCATCAAGACCATGTCCAATGCCTCCTTTCAGTTGTCAACTGTGAATGCCTTCATACCATCAGGTAACATTACAACATATGCACTAGTAAATACCTTGATTAGTTTGATAAAAGCATCCTCACATTTCAAGTCCTACGAGCAAACCAAACTCTCCTTGGAAATGTGGGTCAGAGGGGCAGAGATTTTAGCGAAGTCGTTAATGAACTTCCTATAATAGCCCGCCAAACCAAGGAAACACTCCCTTTCGTAGCATCCTTTGAAACAAGCCACTCCAATACCGCAACAACTTTACTAGGATCGACCACCAGCCCACTCAAAGAGAAAATATGTCCCAAAAAGCATACCTCTTTGTGCCCAATCAACAATTGGAAAACTATGCCTTTAACTTCTTCACATGAAGTATGTTTGTAGGATCGATTTCACCTTAGAGGGGGGGGGGTGAATAGGGTGATGGTATTAATTATAAAAATCAATTGCGGAAGCTTATAAAATTATTTCAACACAGATCACAGATTAATAGCAGCACAGAAAAATAGCAGAATAATAAAATGCAGAGATAGAACGACATAGAATTTACATAGCTTCGGCAAAGCCCTGCCTACGTGCTGCCCCCAAGATTTCTACTAGAAATTAGATAGTCAGACGCTTACACACGTAAACTCGCGACACCCGCTATCGACTAAACCTAACTCTACGCTCAAAACCCTACCACAACTCAGCCAATGAGTTGCGAATTCTCAAACTACGCCACGTAGTTTGTCGCCTAGTCACACGACTAGAAATTTAAACGGTTTTAAAAAGAAATTACAAATTAAAAACAATTTAAAATAAAATAACCCTATATAAAAAACAATAGCCCTTACAAAATAGCCGGCCATTTTCTCTTTTTATAATTTTGAGTTCAGCCCGTTGTTTTTTGAGATAGCAGCGGCTCTCTTCTCGTCTTTGCAAATTAGGGCTTCGTCCCTTCGATCCAATTTAGGGTTTTGAAACAGAAGTTGCCGATAGTTGATCAAGTGTATGATTGATTCTGGTCCTCTATTTGTCGATCGTCTATTTCTTTGAGTTGCTCAATGCTGCTTCTATTTGATCGAGTTCATCTACGATTTCGGTAAGTACTTTATTCCTTTTTCTTTGCTAGTTTTGGCTTGCTTGAACTCGTTACTGAGATTGCCGATGATTATTTTTTTATATAAGATTTGTAACCCTAGATTTGCGTTCGTACGAATATATTTGAATTTGTCAATTTCATTTGATCGGCCGTTCGATTTCACTTTGATGCTGATGATTTTTATGACTTCTTCTATTTACTTGAATAATCACGGCGTTGATTTTGACTTGGCTTGTTTACTTGGCTATCACGGTTTCGACTTGTTCATATTATACTTTGATCGCTTCATTATCACGGTGTTGACTTGGTTTGTCTATCACGGTTTTGAACAGTTCGATTCCTTCTTATTGACTTGCGGTATGCTTCCACGACTTCGATACTTACATTGTTCATCTCGACTTGGCTTGACTTTGTTCACTGACCTGTACATGTTGTTGCTTGATTATGGTCTCTGACTTTGTTCATCATATTGATTACAATCAGCCGTTCACGGCTTCTACTTAACTTGAATTTGAATCCTTTGTAGCAAACTTGACTCCGGTCAGTTGTTTACGGTGTCGATTTTGAGTTGTATTATTCCACAGCTCTGACTTTGTTTTGATAAATTGTTGCTTGGATTTTTGACCATAGCTTCTACTGTCTTGTATATGTTGTATGAACTGCTGTGCCATTTTGGTTTTGCTGTGTTATCATATTTACTACATGTATGTATACATGTGTATATACATATGTGTATATATATATATATATAAATGTTTGTGATATTCGAGTCAGTTGGCATTTTTGACATGCTGTATTGAGTTTGCTGTCACTTGAGACTATATTGTTCATGTCATTCTGCTTTGTATTGCTCTTCGAGTTCAGATTTGCATACTCTCTGGTGCATTCCTACATATGCTTTTCTTTTCTTTGAAGTCTCTGTGCACTGTGCATATCACTGCGCTACTTCGAATCAGGTTGCATATTTGTTTCATGACACTTGAAGTTCGTTGATAATTTTGCACTGCTTCATATTGTATATTTACCTTTGAGCCTGGGCAGTTGTACACTTGGTTACATTCTTGCTTGTGCATCACCATGTATCTATAGCTTGCATGAAGCATTTCTTTGTTTCATATGTTTTGGTTGTTGACTTGACTTGATGCTGGTTTGAGGTTGTGCTTACATGTGAGTTGTATTCATGTGTGATCATCCTGTATGTTCATTTGTAATTGACTAATTGTCGTGGAGTTTCATACCATATATGTGGAGGCTGGTCTTGTTCATTCCACTGGTATCACTGGCGCATCACTTGACTTGTGTATATGCATCTATGTTGAGTTGAGTTTGAATTTGAGATTGTCATGTGTACTTTCTGGTTTTGGTTTCTTGATGCAACTATGCACTGACCAGTGGTCTTTTGATTTGTTCTTCGAGTCAGTGGTATTGTCTATGTTGGTTTTGGATTTTGACCATTTTATTGAGCTTGCACACTTATATTGCACCTGAGTTGAATCCTGTATTTTGGGTTTGACCTGTGCTCACCTGTCCCTGTAACATTATCAAGTGTATATCGGTGTGCACGGCCTTGTGGCATATACAGTAATACACTGTGTATGTCACAAGCTGTTCGTGTATGATGAATTCAAATTTAAATGATGACGAACAACCCAAATAACTGAGGCAAATAATATTTTCAAAATCCATATTTTATTTTATATTGCAAAAATATTTCTTTTTTAATTTTACTGCGTTAGTGAATATTTTTGTAGATTGCTCGGATGCTGGATTCTAACTGGAATGAAGTTGAAGATAAACTACGAGTGTGAGTGATATGTAGTGAGGAATTTATGTAAATTGAATTGTGATGTAATTAGAAATTGTATTGTAATTGAAATTGTGTATATATATAGTGAGAGCTTGAATTTGTACTATTCAAAAATTGTAATAAATATTTGTTTGAATAAAATTTCTGTTTGAATTCAAATCTTGTGTTATTTAATTTTATTCAGCAAATATTTATTTAACCTGTGAAAAATAAAATAGTACATTAACAAATACATTTAAACGAATATATATATGTTTATTATCATCAAACAAAAATCATATAAGTATATATTCAACAATCTCCCCCTTTTGATGATAACAAACATATATTTAAGATTTTGAATATGTTAAATGTATTTGATCATAGATATATCCTAATTGCTCCCCCTATTTAAATGCTTCCTCTCTACACAAAGCTCCCCTACATATATGCATACAAATAAAAATATGAAAATGAGCCTAGATGCAAATAGAAAATTATTTGACCTTTGCTTGATGTTATTTGACAAAATCTTAACTTTTCTTTCCCCCTTTTGTTATCAGCAAAAGAATAATAATGTTAGAGAAAATAGAGATAAAGTGATCGATATTAATCCAACATTAAAACTCAATTGAATATAAATATTAAATTTCAATAAAAAATCAAACAAAAATCATAAATATTTTGTTAGGCGCATATTCTACTTTTAGAATGATGGGAATGATGTCATCATATAAGACCATACAGTTGTGTCTATTTTTAGAAAGTTATATCAAGAATTTGAATATCTACTAATCATGCATAACCGTTAGGACTTTTAAATGAGATTAGTAGTATTCCAATTTTATTTTAAAAAAATGAATTCAAGTATCTTCTAACCACGCATAACCTTGAGGACTTTTAAATGGGATTAGAATCAACTTGTTTATTTTATAAATCAACTTTTGATATGAGTTTCATACATGCATAACCGTGAGGACTTTTAAATGATCATGGAAGCACATAACAAATTCCAAGTAATTCACCCATGCATAACCGTGAGGACTTTTAAATGAGAGTGAAACTTTGGTATTTATTTATTATTAATTTTTTTAAAAAAAATGTAAAATGAAAAACAAATGATTCCTGTTTAAAGTACCACATATCGACAAACTATATAGAATTTTGATGAGTGATGGTTGTTAGAAATGTGATAGAAATAGAGATGGTCATGGAATTTTTACCAACAAAAGTTTTATAACTCTTGTTTAAATTTCTAAAGAAATTTACTAATTATACCGTCTCGAGTCATAATATATGATAAATATCAACACTCATCACTTTTTCAATCATTATTTTTCTTTTCGATAATTATTAGAGAGTCAGATTAGTCAAAATAGTCATTTAAAATCAAATTCAAAAATAATTATGAAATCAATTTTTCAAAATGACTAATCTAAAAATATGGTCAAAAATGATTTTCTCGAGGGGGTTTTATAAGAAAATTTTCTGCTATTTGAAAATTATTTGAAATGAAAAATATGCAGATATTTTCTTTGAAAAACGATGCAGTTACTAAATGTCTCAAAAATCACGTTCAACTAGTAATTTTTCCATCAACTAGATTACCAGTGTAATCTGCATCTGAATTTCTTTTTCACGCATAATTATCACTAATTGAATTTGATCAACCAAACCATGAAGTGTGCAATAAAAATTTCAAACTCAATTTTAACAGCATTTTAAATGACATTCTTTTGAATTTGAATTGAAGCCGTGCAAATAATCAAAAAAAACCGTGAATAAAGAGTTAGTTGTATTATAACCAAATGTATTATCATCCAACAAAACACTATTTTTAAATCCGAACTTATATATATGAAGTAATTTAAAGAATCTAGAGATTTTTATAGTGTTTTTGGCATAAGAATATAAGTGGCCAACTATTTTGAATAAGTCGGAATCAAAATCATCATCTTTTCATCATCTCAATACTGGATGATTTTAGTTCAGAATATGGTGCAGATTATCACATTTAATATATCGTTCAAATAAATATACTATTACCTATTTTACCTTTACGATATTTTTCGTTGTTGTCCATTGTGATTCTGTCACCTTTATACTAGGCTAAGGAACTTTGCTTTGTTGCTCGTTGTGTCCTTGGAACAGCCAAAATCCAGATAACACTATTGTTGTTCCTTAGCCTTCCACCACACCTACACGGGAAAAGATTTATGTGACCTATTTGTTTTTATAGGTTCATGGTTGTTAGTGGCAGAATATTTAGAAAAATAATTTTGTGGAGACCCAAAACTATTTATAATTATTCCCTTTGGCACCTAAATTTGTTTAACTTTGAGGGATTTTATATTTGTGTTTTTTGGAACCCAAATCGGTATAGTTTTCACATGTTTGGGTCTATGCCAACAATTATTGTGATTATGTCCATATTTTCTACAAATTATGCACATAGAATTAACTTGATTAATATTGCATTCAACAATTTTTGAATTATTATATCCAAGTCCTTGTCTAACCGTATTAACAGTTTGCTTTCCTAATAGCATATTCAACGATTTTTCACTTTTTGAAAATTTATCTAAAGTCGTTGACAATTGTTGGACTTGTGTTTTGAGAGATTCATTTTCGTTTAACAATTGTGTGCACTTTTTAATAGAATTCTCTCTCCTAGTATTTTCGCTCTCTTTTAAAATCATAATTTCATTTTCAAGTGATTTTATATTGGTTTCTGATTTTTTAATTTCATCTTCGAATATTGGGCACTTATCACACTTAGGGATCCTTCTTTGATAGTTTCAACTAATTGGTCAAGTTGTTCATTTAATTCTATCAAAGTGTCTTTTTGTGATTCAAGTTTGGCATATTTCTCCCTAAGTCGTTCAAAACAGCCATTCACTTCGTGGAAATAAATAAGTAATTCAGAGTGAGTAAGTTTTGATACCTCGCTTGGCTCGTCATCATTGCTATCGGTTATATTCCCATGAAGGCACATATCTGCTTTCTCACTTTCACTGCTATCGCTTTTATTCCACGTGGCTGCAAAACATCTTCTTTTTGATTTCTTTTCTTTGTCGAGTTGAAATCGAGGATAATTGGGCTTGATATCACCGGGTTTGTTGCAAATGATCCCGTGTTCTTCTGAGTTGTCTAATGCTTTGATTATTCTGCTTTTTAATTTTTGATTTAGAGCTGGATTTCCGTATTTGCTATTCCACCTTTTGAATTTCTTTATTATTAACTCCAGCTCAGCTGCTCCATCATCATCATCTGCATCACAACTGCTTTTTACAAATCCTGTTAAGCACATTTCTTTAACTGAGTCAGTTGTGGAGGATTTCTCATTGCTGTTGACTTTTGCACCATATATTGCATCAACGGTATTCCAGATTTCTTGTGCATTTTCACAATGAGAGATGAAATTAAAATTATCTTGATTAATATGAGAATATAATATATGCATACAAGAGCATTAATCGAGATAATTTTCTTATCTATTATATCACACCCATTTTCAATAATATCCCAACATTTAATATTAACAGATTTTAAATAAAATTCCATTTTCAATTTCCAATTCAAAAAATCTGTTCCATTGAAAATAGAAGGAATAATATTGGAACGACCCTCAACAAAAATATTATTAAAAGAAGCCATTTTTTAAAAATTCAAATTTTTAAAACAAAAACTGATTTTTGAAACATGAATTTTTTAAAACAAAAATTGACTTCTATTCCTAGCTCTGATACCACTCGTAGGATCGATTTCACCCTAGAGGGGGGTGAATAGGGTGATGGTATTAATTATAAAAATTAATTGCGGAAGCTTATAAAATTATTTCAACACAGATCACAGATTAATAGCAGCACAGAAAAATAGCAGAATAATAAAATGCAGAGATAGAACAACACAGAATTTACCCAGCTTCGGCAAAACCCTGCCTACGTGCTGCCCCTTAGGTTTCTACTAGAAATTAGATAGTCAGAAGCTTACACACGTAAACTCGCGACACCCGCTATCGACTAAACCTAACTTTATGCTCAGAACCCTGCCACAACTCAGCCACTGAGTTGCGAATTCTCAAACTACGCCACGTAGTTTATCCCCTAGTCACACGACTAGAAACTTAAACGGTTTTAAAAAGAAATTACAAATTAAAAACAATTTAAAATAAAATAACCCTATATAAAAAACAATAGCCCTTACAAAATAGCCGGCCCTTTTCTCTTTATATAATTTTGAGTTCGGCCCGTTGTTTTTTGAGATAGTGGCGGCTCTCTTCTCGTCTTTGCAAATTAGGGCTTCGTCCCTTCGATCCAATTTAGGGTTTTGAAACAGAAGTTGTCGATAGTTGATCGAGTGTATGATTGATTTTGATCCTCTCTTTGTCGATCGTCTATTTCTTTGAGTTGCTTACTACTGCTTCTATTTGATCGAGTTCATCTACGATTTCGATAAGTACTTTATTCCTTTTGCTTTGCTGGTTTTGGCTTGCTTGAACTTGATACTGAAATTGCCGATGATGATTTGTTCATATAGGGTTTGTAACCCTAGATTTGCGTTCGTACGAATATATTTGAATTTGTCAATTTCATTTGATAGGTCGTTCGATTTCACTTTGATGCTGATGATTTTTCTGACTTCTTCTATTTACTTGAATAATCACGGCGTTGATTTTGACTTGGCTTGTTTACTTGGCTATCACGGTTTCGACTTGTTCATCTTATACGTTGATCGCTTCATTATCACGGTGTTGACTTGGTTTGTCTATCACGGTTTTAAACAGTTCGATTCCTTCTTATTGACTTGCGGTATGCTTCCACGATTTCGATACTTACATTGTTCATCTCGACTTGGCTTGACTTTGTTCACTGACCTGTACATGTTGTTTCTTGATTATGGTCTCTGACTTTGTTCATCATATTGATTACAATCAGTTGTTCACGGCTTCTACTTAACTTGAATTCGAATCCTTTGTAGCAAACTTGACTCCGATCAGTTGTTCACGGTGTCGATTTTGAGTTGTATTATTCCACGGCTCTGACTTTGTTTTGATAAATTGTTGCTTGGATTTTTGACCATGGCTTCTACTGTCTTGTATATGTTGTATGAACTGCTGTGCTATTTTGGTTTTGCTGTGTTATCATATTTACTACATGTATGTATACATGTGTAATGTGTGTGTGTATATATATATATATATATATATATGTTTGTGATATTCGAGTCAGTTAGCATTTTTGACATGCTGTATTTAGTTTGTTGCCACTTGGGACTATATTGTTCATGTCATTTTGCTTTGTATTGCTCTTCGAGTTCAGAGTTGCATACTCTCTGGTGCATTCCTGTATATGCTTTGCTTTTCTTTGAAGTCTCTGTGCACTGTGCATATAACTGCACTGCTTCGAATCAGGTTGCATATTTGTTTCATGACACTTGAAGTTCGTTGATAATTTTGCACTGCTTCATATTGTATATTTACCTTTGAGCCTGGGCAGTTGTACACTTGGTTACATTCTTGCTTGTGCATCACCATATATCTTTAGCTTGCATGAAGCATTTCTTTGTTTCATATGTTTTGGTTGTTGACTTGACTTGATGCTGGTTTGAGGCTGTGCTTGCATGTGAGTTGTATTCATGTGTGATCATCCTGTATGTTCGTTTGTAATTGATTAACTGTCGTGGAGTTTCAGACCATATATGTGGAGGCTGCTCTTGTTCATTCCACTGGTATCACTGGTGCATCACTTGACTTGGGCATATGCATCTATGTTGAGTTGAGTTTGAAGTTGAGATAGTCATGTGTACTTTTTGTTTTTGGTTTCTTGATGCGACTATGCACTGACCATGTGGTCTTTTGATCTGTTCTTCGAGTCAGTGGTATTGTCTATGTTGGTTTTGGATTTTGACCATTTTATTGAGCTTGTATGCTTACATTGCACCTGAGTTGAATCCTCTATTTTGGGTTTGACCTGTGCTCACCTGTCCCTGTAACATTATCAAGTGTATATCGGTGTGCACGGCCTTGTGGCGTATACAGTGATACACTGTGTATGTCACAAGCTGCTCGTGTATGATGAATTCAAATTTAAATGATGATGAACAATCCAAATAACTGAGACAAATAATATTTTCAAAATCCATATTTTATTTTATATTGCAAAAATATTTCTTTTTTAATTTTACTACGTTAGTGAATATTTTTGCAGATTGCTCAGATGTTGGATTCTAACTGGAATGAAGTTGAAGATAAACTACGAGTGTGAGTGATATGTAGTGAGAAATTTATGTAAATTGAATTGTGATGTAATTAGAAATTGTATTGTAATTGAAATTGTTTATATATATAGTGAGAGCTTGAATTTGTACTATTCAAAAATTGTAATAAATATTTGTTTGAATAAAATTTCTGTTTGAATTCAAATTCTGTGTTATTTAATTTTATTCAGCAAATATTTATTTAACCTATGAAAAATAAAATAGTACATTAACAAATACATTTAAACGAATATATATATATATATGTTTATTATTATCAAACTAAAATCATATAAGCACATATTCAACAATGTTGAGCACTTTTTCTAGATGAAACTTGTGCTCCTCCTCGCTTTTCGAATAGACTAATATGTCATCAATAAATACCAAATGAACTTATTAAGTAACCCTCTAAAAGTTGACTCAATATATCCACAAAGTAGGCTAATAAATTGGTCAGTCCAAAGGGCATGACTAATCATTCATAAGGTCCATCAGATGTACGAGAAATGACCATATAATACTATCCTCGGGTATGCATAGTGATGGAATCCGGTAGCAAAGTCAAGTTGTGATAGCACCTTCACTCCAACCAACTGATCAAAGAGATCTTCTATGGAGGGTAATGGATAATGATTCTTCTTTATCAACTTATTTAGCTCACGACAACAGATGAAAATATTCATAGAACTATCCACCTTGGTGGTAAAGAAAATTGGTACCCCCCCATATTGAAATACTCTCCCTAATAAGACTTTCTCCGACAACACATTTACTTGCTTATTCAAATCACATCTTTCTTTAGGAGCCATGTGCCCCAAGGGTAAGGAAATAGTCCGGCATTCTCTACAAGATAAATCTGAAACTCGATCTCTAGTTCGGGTGGATAATCAGTGACTTTGGAAAAGACATCTGGATAGTCTTGAACTACTAGTATTAAAGCTAGCTAATCATGTGATAGATCTAAAGAATATAGGTAATTCAACATAAATGAACCTCTGGGATTGCAACAAACCTATAGATTACGTCCACTTGAATTACTCAAATGAATACCTACCTATTACAATTTAGAATTGCTCGATACATGGTAATCCAGTCTATACCTAATATAAACCCAAACCTAGAAAATCCTAAAAAAAGCATCGCAATCGGACGTGACCCATAAATAAACTATTTCAAACCCTTTTGTACAATAGATAAATAAGCCGATCCTCCAATAAGTTTGATATGACTACTGGCTCTGTAACTATAACAATATCTAATTTCAACTCATCTACAAGTCAACTCAAGATAAAAGAGTGTGATGTCGTCGTATCGTATAAGGTATGAACATGTAAATCAGATAAAATTAACACGTCTTCAATTACGGCCTTCTTTCCCTTATTTGCTATTGGAGGCACACTCAAGCTGGGAACTGCATCCAATGCGTAAGCTGAAACCCCTTGGGTAGAGGTCTATGGTGATACTGAACACTCCTTAGTCATGTACTCGAATTGATTGTAATTGAAAAACTTAATCTTTAGATGTCTATCTTACACTTCTTCGGAAAATGCCCCTTCTTACCATATCTCATGAACTAGAGGTCCTACTTCTTAATCTTCCCTTTGGCCTCATTCTGCCATTGCACCGATTTTGCTGATGTGCGTTTCCTCTTGTCTTCTTAGGCTCACTCTTCACTTCCTCCTTGGAAAATACATTCAATAAGGCCATCTCCACCAAACCCTCAAAAGTATCACCCAAAGGAATGTGACGAAGGGCCTAATCATAAAGAGATATTGATTCATCCTCTTTGCAAACTTTAAAGCCTTCTTGTGAGTGGTATTAATCAGATCCAAACCAAACCTAGCCAACTCATTGAACCGATTTAAATATTCCTTCACCCATATTTCTCTTTGCTGTAAAAGCATGAGCTTCTCTAAATATACTCTCTGTTTTACTATGGAAAGAAATTTCGTCTTAAAACATCTACTAAACTTTCTCAAAGTAATCTCTTCCTCATCGGTCTTCGTCACTGCCACGCCTCACCGATTTAGAGCCTCTCCCTATAAATTCTAGTTGGCAAGCTGTGTCCAAATGTCATCTCGAAGACCTGCCAATCTAAAAATCCTCTCAAAAGTGCAGATGCATGCCTTCGAGTCCATATATGACACGATCCCCATATACGACTTTCCTTTTAGAGTCACGAAGACCTTACATAGCTTGGAGAAATCAACGATAGGTGGTGGGATGGAACTGCACCTGTCGCTTTCTCTATAGGTCCCCTGTTAGGGTTAAGCTCAACTTGTCCTCTCATTTGCAGATACTTCCAGAATCAAACCGGGACTTTCATGCTCGAAACCCAACTGCATCAGCTAAGCTGCAACCACTAGATCACTCATCCTCTGTATTTGTGATTTAGGAATTATTAAAAACTTTTCCAAACATAGTATTATCAATAACAAGTGATTGCATTTTTCCTCTTCATATTATATTTATATATAAATCCTTAGAAAAACTTTTTATCTATTCACATATATACTTTTAGAAATCCATTTTGAAAATCTATTTGAAAACCTTTTGGAAAATCCCTTATATCAAAATTCTTTCAAGCACTTTCTCTCAATACACACCTAACCCCTAAAGAATATTAAAGTCTCATATCATGTGTGACAACCTATATTGCCAAACTCGTTGATCCAAAGTGTTTGGTGACTTTTGGACTCACATCGTACCAATAAGTACGAACTATCTGATTTTTATACATTATAGAGACTATGTTTGTAATGATGAAATCTAATTCATTCTACTTTCTGATATCATAGTAGAAGGTTGAAAAATATAAATATAGAAAATAGTCATCTTGGAAAATATCTCAAAAAATAGCCTCAAAATCATACGTAGTCATAATCCAGAGTTTACAGAAATATAGCATATAGTCTGATAAAAACTAAGTATGTTAAATAGGTACAACGAGAGGAATGAAAAGTAGTAAGAAATGCCAATGCCAAGCTTGCCTCTCCATGTACTAGATCTGGGCTAATCATCTATTGCCCTGCCCTCCTACGGTCGAGGAAAAAGGAAAGGAAATGGGTGGGTCAGAAAAAGGTATGGTGAATGAATTATATCATTAACATATGGTGATCACATCCAATTGACTTCATTAATACTCTGTATGACCTAAGGTCTCCTACTTGTGTTTGTGAAATACTCACTAGGGTAGGTTTTGTTAACCTAAGGGTTATAGTTCTAAATAGACCTACACCAAAATCTTATGATGGTTTATACTTAGGGTTGAACAGTTAATAAAACCTCAAAATGAATTATGGATAGATTAATGACCACTGGAACCATTCCAACTTAAGTTCACCTATAATATTGACCTTGGGACTACATTCCCAAATTACGAGCATGTGTAACACATTTACACATTGAAGAAGAGCCCACAATGTTGACCTGTGCCAAAGACGTCTTAGGGCCCGCTTCGTACATATCCTATCTCAATTGTATCGTAGTGTCACTTATTGCACAACGTCGAGCTTCCACCAATGATGTAGTATCACGTCAACATCGTCATGTATACCAAGGAATCCCTTGTTACTACCAGGCCACACAATTCTCCAAGCATCAACATTAGTGTTTCACATACACCATAGAACCTCATGTAAGCGCAATATGTGATAGAATCACCTTAGTCTTATATTGACCATGCCAAATAAACACTGTTTTGGCATCCTTGCATTCATACACATTGATCCAGACCCGTAACGTCCAAGTGTCATGAACCTAGAGAAAAAATTTCCCACTAATATACTAACGTATGCATATAATATATATATATATATATATACTTATTACCTGAGCCTTAGACTAAGGTTTTAGTTACGCCTGTTAATCGATAACCAGTCGACCGTTGGTCATCGGAGCAGTTGCCCACCGGATATCGACGGGCTTTAGTGAGCCTATCAATCGATTAGAGTTGTTATAATTTTTTTATGTTTAATTATTATTTGTTCTCTATTAATTACAAATTGTTCATTACAGTAAACCCTAATATATTAATCTATAATTTATAACCATTTCATGATTTCATATTCAATTTCAATAAACCAAATTAGGTTTAGAATCAATTGGATTATATCTATTTATGTTCAAATTAACAAAAATGGTGTGTTTAATCTAAATCAATATTCAGCTGATTTTTACTTTAACCTATTTTAGATTAGATAAGGATCATATTCAAATAATTTAATTTCTTATCAAGTTTCCAATCCATTACAATCAAAAATTAAATATTTTCGATTAAACTAAATCAAACCTAGATAAAATAGGGTATACCAAATTTAATTACATGTAAATCATCATATTAATTATGAACCCACTCAGCTGGAGAAAGCTATCCCTTTTTAGATCGCTTGGAATCGCTTCTGTTTAATTTGTAGAACTCCTCTTGATTTATTTTGATTCCTCCTTCATTGATCTCTTTGATTGAATTTTTAGTTTATTTTTGAAGAAAATTGTTTTGAGGAGAAAGATGGTTGATTTTTCAAAGAGGTAGAGTTTTGTTATGATCGATACAAAATTAGGTTCTAGTGTTTGGTTAGGGTTCTATTTATATTGTTCAGATCATCTTCGGTCACAGGAACGATTTACATAAAATCATGATTGCTCGGCAAACACAAAACCTAGCTTGAAAGCTTCGACTGGTCGATTACTTAGTTTTGGAGTAGTCTACGGTTAGGGGCCGACCAGTCTAAACTATAGTGTTGACCAGTGGAGCTATCCTTTATAAAATATTTGTTTCCTTATTTTGTTATTTTATTGTTTTCGATTCCAAATTTTCAAACATTAATAACTTTTTCATATCGATTACAAAGCTATATATATATGTATATTGTCTAGAAAATTGTAACAAACGTAATAGCACAAGTTACGTAGCCAAATTCGGTCATTTTTGAAACTTTATTTTTACCCTTGTTATATTTATTTTAATTCCTTATTAAATTTCTGATTAATTTTTACGAGGTTTTACATTCTCTCCCTTAAAAGGATTTCATCCTCGAAATCTCCAAGGATGGAAAAATGCAACTCATTCATATAGAAAATTAATACTTACAACCATCAACTCATCCATCAACCACTGGCAATCATTTTCCTTAGTTCAAATTCTGATGCAATATGTACATATAAGCATGGAATGCACACGAACCAATACTAATGCAAAAATTAGGTGGTCTCCTCATCTAGTCGACTTCCTAAAATGAAAGTGCTTATTCCATGCATCCAAACATATGCAACCTCCTATATAAATATACTGAAAACTTTACATGTATGCACAACCATTCAATCTATATGCAACAACCATATGCATATAACTCAATTGAAAATAATAAGCGATGGTTTAAGCGTATGCTACTTTGAGAATATATTTGCCTAAGTGTGTATATACCAATCTATCATATATGTCCATTAGCATTCATCATCCGAACCATGTCCTATTCACACATTCGCAACCGTTTCTAGCATCCAATTGTTCTTACCTATATAGTATACTAAGATAGAACCTAAATACACAAGTAGTTTATGCTTAATTGACTAAATTTGAAATATAACAAAATAGATTTTTGGATGGGTAGCTCAGATCTTCTTCTCAGGCTCCCACATCCTCTCCATTAGGTTATCACCCTTTGGACCCTAACAATCTTGGTAACTTTGCTGCGAAGTTGCTTTGTACCGTGTTCAAGAATGCGATTAGGTGCATGACAAACAAGTAACTCCCTCTCTATTTCCACTTCCTCTAGCTGACTGGACTTGACTATAGTGGTCGTATCGTGTAGACACTTCCATAAGTGTGAGACATGGAAAACGTCATGTACTACCGCTAACTTCTCAAGAAGCTTCACTCTATAACCTAACTTTCCTACTCTACCAGTGATTGAAAAGTCCCTGTAAACCTTGGTGCGAACTTCATCGAACCGCCTAATCTAATGACATGCCTACTTGGTGTGACCTTCACAAAAACCACGTCGTCCACTGTGAAATCCAACTCCACGCATCTCCTGTCAGCGTAAGAATTCTGCTTATCTTGCATGGTTTTCATCTTTCAGTGGATCAAGTCTACCTTCTTCGATGTTTTCCTCACCATATTTGGTCCAAGAATAATCATATCCATAGTGTGCCTCCAACAAGACTATGATCTATAAGGCCTCCCACATAATGCCTCAAATAGTGCCATACCAATACTTGCCTAATAACTATTATTGTAAGTAAACTCCACTATTGGCAAGTGATCCTCCAAAGTGCTTTCGAAATAAAAGGTTCACATCCGAAGTAAGTCCTCCAATACCCGGTTCAACCTCTCTGTCTACCCAACAGTCCATAGATGATAAGCAATATTTAAATTTAATTAAGTGCCTAAAGCCTCCTGAAGTGTGATAACCCGAATTTTTTGGCCTCTGTTAATTTGTAATTAACAGGATTAAAGTTAATAAAATACTAACTTGAAATTTAACAAATAAACTTTGATAACTAGAATAAATCCGGATATGTTTATAGATGAATTTGAACTATAATAAATACTAATTTATATAGATTGAACAAATAAAAATCATTTAAGGATTCATTAATTCATGAGTTTGCAAACGTAAGTTAAATGTTTACATAATTGCAATGGAAGCATACAATGTATCTAATTATAAGTATAAACAAATATAAACATACTGCATAATTAATATAAAATATAAGAAATTCATGAATGAGTAGATTAAAACATAAATACATTGCCTTCAAACCTTAGTGGAAAAAAAATACACTTGTAAAGCCTTGAACACATACAAACAACATTTGAAAGCCAACCATCCTATTAACCAACAAATGGCAAAAACATTTGTTCCTTTAATTTAAAAGTATATATTAAAGTATTCAGGAAGAAACCTATTGATTTTCATTTCTAAATCATTTTCCTCATTATCTCAAAAGCAAAACCAAAAGAGAAATCAACAAAAACAATTTCAGTAGATCAAAAAAAAATCCAGTTTAGAAATTAAAGTTAAAAAAAAAAACTAGGAGCAGTTCTAAAATCAAACAAGAAGCATAGTGGAGAAATTCAAATGCATCTCGAACATTAGTAAGAAACGATTCAGAGATCATCTTTGATCTTAATCAAGCAGCAGTTCATAAATCAAGCCATTGTCAGGTTTCAGAAAGAAAATTTCCTCTATTCAAAATAGTTTCCAGCCTTTTTAATTTTCAAAAGACTGCTTCTCTATCCTTCATCAAGCAGGTGAGTATTCAAATTGTTTTGCAAAGTTTAAATCTGGTATTGGTTTTGACATGCAGGATGAAATTTTGCAGTAAGATAGTATAGTTGTTGCATGAATGATAGCTGTGACTTGTAAATAGAATATACCTGTGAATATTGTTCTGAGGTAAGTATATCATGTGTTTAGAAATAGGAACTTAATCCATTTACAAATTTAATTCTTCTAAATTAAATAATTTCAGAACTTGATCTTTAAAGTGGAGATGATTATAGCTATGCAAACATTTTTTTATAAATAGTTTCTGATGAAATTATGGAGTGAATAGTTTGAAAATGTTTTTTTTTAGTCGAGATAAAGTTGATCAGTGTAAATCAAATGTCTAAAAATTGTGAATCGAATCCATAATTGGATTTGTGATAGTAAATGTTGAATTTAGGGATTTAAAACAGAATTTTTAGGGAAGTATTTGGTGAGTGGTCTCGAGATGAACGATCGAGACATTTTGGGAAAGCGCCGATGATAGGCGGTGTCTGGAGGGTGGTCGTTCAGGCCGAAGCTGGACTGGGGAGTGATGATTGCAAGAAAAATACTCTGGTAATTTATTAATGGCCACGGTGGCCAGGAAGGGGCATAGTAGGGTTTACTTTGGGTTTTGATTGGTCGTTGTTGAGGAGACGATTATGCAATTGGTGGTGCGTCAAGGATGATCGCGACATGGGGAAAGGTGGCTGGAGTTTGAGGAGATGCTGGAGCGAGTTTGTCGAAGTGCATCGCTGATAGGTTCGTCAACGGCGAGGGAATTATGTTGATCTGAAGGGGATCCTGTTTCGATTGAGATGCATTGTTTTTGTGTCAAGGGTTTTTGGTGAAATCTGGGTGATCGTTGGTGGTCATGTGGGTCCGTAGGATTGTCGAAGGTGGTCGCGGTGACCTCCGGTGGTCAGCATTGTTGGTGCATGTGCACGAGCACGTTCTGGTGTCAGGTAGAGTTTGGAGTTGGGGAATGAGGGACGAGCTCGGGTTTACTCTGTTTTTTTACGCGATGGTCTCGAAGCTTTGTGTGGGGGAAATTTGTATCGGGAAATACTTGTGTTTGTTGAAGGTTAGCTCGGGTATGATGTTTTGTACATCTGAGCTGACTAGTGCAAGTTTTTTTTAAAAAAAAGATAATCAAGCTTACAGATTTTTAAATCAGGTCCTGTAAGAAGGAGATTAAGGGTTAAGTTGTAAACAAGTTTTTCAAACAAGTGGAAAACAAATTCTTAGAGTACTTAATTTAATATAATTTCAAATTCAAATGTATAGGTTATTGATTTTAAAGTAGTTAGCTAAATAGATTTTGACTTTTAAATTCAATATATTTTCATTCAAAATATTGATCAAGATTTAAGAAACCCAAATGAGATTGAGACTTGAATGTAACTTTAACTAGTAACATTTTTTTTATATATGAATAAGTTTAAAGAATATGACATTTGGATTTCAAGGTTAAATGTTGTTTTAATCAAATATGTTTGGAAGGATAATCAAAGACTTTAAGTATACATAAAAAAATGAAAAAAATGAGTCTTAATGAAGATATTTAAAATAAATGCAAGTTATTCTTAAAAATTGGTAAGTTGAGACAAATTAAGGGTAATTATATTAATCGAATAAATTATAGGTTTTTTTTTTGAAAATTAAGCGGGGTTAAATAAACTGGTCCCCTACCAGCTTTATTAAAAACAGAAAACAACTAGAAGAAGTTACAAAGGAGACAAAAGAAAAGGATAAAAAGAGGATAAAAAACCACAACACCACTAAGCATAAAACCAAAAGAAACAAGAAATTCAAGGAGTCCATGGCTGAATATGGACTTGAAGAAACTTATAAGGGCTGTGCTGCAAACCCAAATGGATATCATGCTTTAAAATAGACCAAAGCGTCTCCTTGCTTCTGCTGGTTCCTTCAAAACATCGGTTATTTCTTTCTCTCCAAATTATGAACATCAATTTCTTCAAGGCAAAGTAAAATAACTGCTTGACATCATCAGTCCAAGATAGGGCACTGTCCATCAAAATCCAGGGTGTAGAGTTGCTTGGAAATGTATAAGCCCTCATTTAACAGGAGATAACGTTTGTCCAGATGAAATGGACGTAAGGACAATCAAAATACAAGTGAGAAACACTTTCAGGTTGCTGAGAACACAGCTCACACATAGGATAAACAGCCATGCCATAACGCAGTAGCTTGTCTCTAGTCAAGAGAGCATTCGAAACTACTTTCCAAAACATTAGATTGTCGCTACTACTCGACGCCGCAGACCAAGCAACCTTTTTCCACTTCCAAACAGGCATAGCCTCCAACCCATACAAGGCAGCATAAACATTTTTAATGGAATGGCACTGTCCATTCCACAAAAGAGTGTCCTGGACATGAAAATCATATATGGTATGTTGAAATAAACTCCAAAAAATCCTGACAGAATGGTTACTAGAGAAAGGGAAAACAAATCTGCTATTTTCAATATGATCAACAGCTAGAGCGTTGTTACTAATACCACTCTGATATTTCTGCTGAGAAGAGAAAACATGATCAAGAATGATACCCCTGCCTAGCCATGGTTCATGCCAGAAACTGCATAAACTTGACTCAGCAAGATGAAATTGAACAAGTGGCTTGAAAGTGTTTCTTAATTTTAATATGTTCCTCCAAGTCCAGCTACAAGACTAGGGGACATCCATATTCCAGAAATTTTTCGTTCCAATATTATATCTTAACGTCCAATTTACCCAGAGAGTGTCATGTCTGTTGAGCAAAGCATTGAAATGATAGCTGAAAGCAGCCTTGTTTCATTGCCCAATGCTTAGCAAACCCAGTCCTCCTTTGCTTCTAGGCTTTTCCATGGTTTTGAAAGAGCAAGGCAGAACTTTCCTTGAGTGTATGCTTCCAAACCAAAAGAATCTCATCATAGCTCTTCGAACCATCTTCAGCAGCTTTAAGGGTAGGATGAAAGTCCTAGCCCAGTACACCATTATAGAAAAACTAACAGATTGCACAAGAACCAATCTTCCAGCTTGTGACAGAAATCTGTTAGCCCAAAGATCCATAGCCGTAGTGATCTTCTCATAAAGTGGTTGACAGGCAGCATAGGTAACTCTGGAAGTACATAGAGGAAGCCCAAGGTAAAAACTATCAGACGACATGAGTTGCATACCAGTTAAAGATGTGAGAATCAATTCCTGAATTCGAGAGACCCCAGAGAAAAGGATACTGGACTTGTTAAGGTTAAGTTTGAGGCCAGTCATCAAATAGAAGTTGCGAAGAGCAAGGTTAATACCTTCAAACGACTGCATGGTGGGCTTTGTGAATATCATAATATCGTCAGCAAAAAGGAGGGCAGATATACTAAGGTCCTTGCATTTGGGATGGAACTGAATTTGATTGCTATGGAACATAGGACTTAAAAGGCATGTAAAAACCTCCATAACCAGTATGAAAATATAAGAAGACAGGGGATCCCCCTGCCTGATACCCTGTTTAGCAACAAAATTGTTAGAACTAATACCATTGATTATTAAAGAAAAGGAGGGGGTTGATATACACTCATAAATCCAAGCAACAAAAACTTTGGGAAAACCCATGAGAGACATAACTCTAACAATAGTTTTCCAATGTATAGAATCATACGCCTTCTGCAAGTCAAGCTTCAGCATAGCACGTGGAGATACATTTGCATAATGGTAACCCTTTAAAAGCTCATGGGCTAATAATATGTTGTCGAGTATATTTATTTCAGGTAGGAAGGCAACCTGGTTGGAAGAAATAATTCTTTGTAGCACAGAAACTAGCCTCGTGGCCATGATCTTGGAAATACATTTATAAAGCACGTTACAACAGGATATGGGTCTGAAAGAAGAAACAGTCAAGGCAGGTTTAGTTTTGGGGATAAGAACCATGTTGGTAGAATTAACTGCTCTTAGCATTTTAAACTTGTCAAAAAAATTGTGGACGGCTCGACAAAACTGATCACCAACGATTTCCCAGCTGGAGGTAAAGAATTCGACATTGAAACCATCAGGACCTCCCGAAGAACATCTATTCATAGCAAATAGGGTTTTCTTGATTTCATCATTAGTAACTTTGGCAATCAAGGAGCTAGCTTCATCATGATTAAGTCTAGGCAGGGGGATAGTGGAAAGAAGGCTTAACTCAGGTTGAAAGTTGGTAGCATTTCCAAAGAGGCCTGCATAATACTTAAGAAAAGCATTTTCCACAGTATCTGGGGTTGTGTGAAGATTACCTGCTTCATCAAGAATAGAAGAGATATTATTGGTAGACTGCTTTATCTTCATGGATGCATGAAAAAATTTTGTATTCCTATCCCCCTCAGCCACCCACCTGATTCTTAGCTGCTTCTTCCTCATATCAGACTCATCAGCTAGAGCAAGGTTAAGGTCATTAAAAAGAGAAGCTTCCCTAGCAGCCAAGAGGGGACAGTCAGGATGATCCATCATTTGCACATGGGCTTCCTTTAACTGGACCATGAGCTTAGTGGATTGAAGATTCCCATTTCCATACCTTTCTTTTGCCCAAACCTTCAAAACATCCTTAACTGCGCTAAGTTTCCTGCATAAAATAAAAGTTGGATTTCCATAAAACCTTTTAGACCAAGCATTAGTTATAACTTCGTGATATTCAGGATGATGAGCCCAAACATTGTAGAATTTAAAACCTCTTTTGGCTTCCAATGGCTTTATCCCAGTGGTCAAGATCAGGGGGGAGTGATCAGATAGGATTGGATTGGGCAGAAAGGTCGATAGATTAGGCCATGTGGATAGAGCTATGAAATTAGAGAAAGTGTGGTCAATGTTGGAGAAAACACGGGCCCCCATTCCTTGACCGGTTATTCCAAGAGAAGGGAGCACCAAATTTGTTGACAGGAAATAAAGATGATTAATCAACAGCAGTGTTTAAAGGGATAATGTCCCTAGGCGAGAGAGAAAGACCCCCATGTTTATCAGATAAGGACAAGCAGCAGTTAAAATCACCAAGTAGTAACCATGGATGAGAATCTTGTCTAAAAGCAGGAATAAGATCGAATAGAGATTGTCTGGCAGAGGGGGAATTGTAAGCGTAGATGAATGAAATATAGAAAGGATGGGAAGAGTTGTTATAATTAGCACGAAAATGCATAATTTGAGGTGTTGCAAGGATGAGATCAAGAGTAAGTTGTTCAGGATTATGAATGACCATGATTCTCCCGTAGCAAGCTTCAGGAAGATTGTGATGTAAAGACCATGAAGGGTTAATGTACTTTGCAGCATGAAGAGTTAGTGGCAAGTTAAGTTTGGTTTCAAAAATAGCAAAAACAGACAGTTGATGAAAGGAAATCAACTGTTTCACCTGATCAAGTTTGAGGAAATTATGCGAGCCTCGAATATTCCAAGCACCAATATTGTGTAAAATTGATTATACCATGTTTAAGTGAGCACCATCTTTCATGTTCCTAGTGATAGGAGAATTTATTCTTGTGAATTTTTTATTTTGGTTTTTTAACTTTTCCTGCTTTTTGCTTTTTTCAACAACAGTTTGTTGAAAACAGTCTTTAGTTGGATCATTGGGTGGCGATTTCTACCCTGGAATTGAGCCCAGAAAAACATAAGGCTGACGTGGCACTGGATTGTTGGGTATAGGAAGAGATGGGGTGGAAGGAGAGGTTGATAACGGGGGTTGAGGGATGGTATGCAAGGAGTACACAAAATAAAAATTTCTTGTTGCAAGGTGGTACAAAATAATTCCTCCAGATTGTCTTCATTAGATACAATTGCTTGTTGTCCTTTGGAAAGAGGAGATTCATTATCGGGATGGGAGCATATTCTGCATGGAATTACACTATTTATTGCATGCACGTGAGATACAGAAACATGCACGGCCAGGTTGTTATTTTCTTCAAGAGGGCAATTCAAGTCATTCAGCTCAGCAGATAAAACATCTGGTTGTTTAAGAGTAGCTTGCCCACCATCCATAATTTGTGAACTACCAACATGAAAAAGGACTGAAGTTGCAATTAAATCAACATTTTCATCCCCTGAAGTTGTCATAACAACACAGTCTTCCTCATTCTCCATATCTTTTAACACATCAAAAATGTTGCTCGTCAGTAATGTAACATGTTCAGGCCCAATTTCATTTTCTACCACCTGCACCTCATTTTCACTTCCATCCTTGTTTTTTGCCTTGGTGTCATTATCACGTTCAAAACTATTATCAGTAGATTCAACATCATAAACTAAATTATCATCCTTGACTTGCCTCTCATTTATAATTTCAATCTTATCTCTTTGTTTCTTGTTTACAACTCTCTTCCAAATCTGCTTGTTCTTATTAGTCTGCTTTCCAAAATTTTGCTCTGTTTCAAAATCTTCATTCACTTTGTTTTTCAATTTTATTTCTTTCTCTCCTATCACATTACACTCTCCCACTTTCATGCAATCATTCGCCAAATGCCCAAAAACTTTACAACTAGTACAAATTTTTGGTTTCCAAAGATAACTAACCTTTATCATCTGAGTTGACCCATCAACAAGTTTAACTGGAAACTCGTCAACCAAAACTTGATTTGGAGTGAAGTCAACTAAACACTTGGCATAACCTATGCGCTCCAGTTTATCAGTTGATGTATCCAAACAAAGCAATCTTCCAATTCTAGAAGCCAACCAGTTTATGCCTAAATGAGACCATGCATAGAGAGGTATATTCGATAACTTTAACCACACTGGAACTGATTTGATAGTACTGCAGCTATTTCCAATGTATGGATCCCATTCCTTTATTATGAAAATTTTGTTTCGAAGAAAGATTGGATCGGCCTCTACTATTCTTCTTCTGTCCTCAGCACAAGACAGAAAGAAGAGGAACAAAGTTCCATCAGATTTAATGGTGACTTCGCCTTTAAGCTTCCACAGCTTTTTTAAATGAGAGATAATTGTCATGTATGAAAGGGGTTTATCAAGGAAAAAACCCACTAACCATCCTCCCCAAACTGCATTGCCAGCTTCCAGCACATTTGGGGGAGGCACAAGCACCTGGCCATCAAAAGCAAGCTGAAAATCAACAGGGGAATAAACTCCAGCGTTTCGCGGTTTTGTTTTGAAAAGAGAGGACCAAGAGGAGGAAGAAGAGACGGGATGTGTGGGATTAGGTAGGTTAGGAGGCGGAACAGGGGGAGGTAGGTTAAGGGGGGAGTTAGGAAGGGCTGCCGAAAGCAGGGAAGAAGGAGGAATAGTTGAGAGAATGGGTTTGCCAGAAAAAAAGGACGAAGTAGGGGGATGGGTATGGGCGGGAGTGGGAGCGGCCATTAAAAACCAAGGAGATTACAAGAGATTTAATACTTATTTGTAATTAAGAATAATTACCTAATGAAGGAATTAGTAATGGTAATAACAGAGTGTAATGAATTGAAGATTGATAGTAGTTTTGGGGTTAAATACCTGGTGTGATTAATATGAAGAATAATTGCTTAGCTGAAGTAATTAATAATTAATTACTTAGTATAATTAATTTAAGAATTAACTGATAAAAGTCGTGGGAAGTTAATTAATAGATGTAATTAATTAATTAAAGATTAAGTATAAATACTTAAGGTAATTAATGAGGTGTAATTACTTAGTGAAGCAATGAGAGGATAATTACTGGATGTAATTAAATTAAAAGAAATTACTTGATGGGAAGTAAATTTAGGATAACTACTTGGTAGAAGGAATTGAGTGATAAATTGCTCAGAGTAATTAAAGATTTATTAATATAATTATATAGGAGTAGGTTAAATCGATGGAGTAATTTAAGAAAGTAATTTCTGATTTTGATTAATCAAGGGTGATTAATGATTTAATTAAGGCAAAGGTTAATTATTAAATGAAATTAATGGAACAAATTAGAGGAATATTAAGTAATGTAATTAATGAAGCAATAAATCTTGCTAATGAATAAGGGGATGATGGTATTAGTAGATATTCCTGATATGAATTGCTTTGTGAAATGATATGTTGGGTGGTCAATGATAATGTGATTTTCTATCAATTTAGAATTTCTATATCCGGTAATTAAAGTAGAGTTGTATCTGAATTGAATAAACTGTGTTTGATGACATTGGATTCGAAGAGACCGGAGTCGGGTATTATTTAATATCCGAAACCACTTCGATTCATTATAAATTAATAGGTGTAATCAATAAGCTGAAGTGGAATGATTTAAGTGAATTGGACTATTCAATATAAGTTTTGGTACTCAGAGATATGTGTGAGAAATAAGTAATGTTTATAATAACGTGTGAACCTGTACTTGATACAAGTTACCCGGGTTATATTTATTTAAGTTGTATGCTTTTGTATTCCATGTTAGATGGGTTTACTCACGCTGGTTTCCAGCCTGACCCGGGTGTTACTTTGATGTAATGCTCGGGTCAGACCGAGTATTACAGATTTTCAGGTAAGGACGTTCTGGAGCTCAGGAGGCGAGCTGGATGGCAGGAACGTATAGAGAGTTTCCACTGTGATATTGTATATATCTGAGACATGTTAAATTGTATCTGTCCAATGTTGTATAAATTGTTGTAACTCTGATATAACGATGTAAATTGATAGATATAGTATTCTTTGGAATAATTATTATTATTGATATTATATTTTATCCGCTGCGAATGAGAGATTGTGTGTTTCTTTCCTGATCTTTTTCTATCTCTTTCTTTTTTTTATAACTATCTGGAATTTTCGGGATCGAAAATTTCAGGTCGTTACATTTGGTATCAGAGCTGAAGGTTAAGCAAGAACCTTGGCTCTGGTGGAATTACTCATTAAGGATAGGGTAAGTGGTACCCTATAATGAGTTGAGTGTATAAATATGAGAGAGCGTACTTGTTATTTTCTTATATAAAGGTTTTTAAAATGATTTCAAAAGTAAATGAATCTTATATAAGAAATAGATTATCTATTATATTAAGAAAGTTGGTTGTAGTATTAATTAAACTAAAAGTAATAGTAAGAATTAAGTGGTAATAGAATTACAACCAAATTGAAATTAAATTAAAGACAAGTTTGAAATGGATTCAAACTGAAATTAAATCTTGAAATTGGGAAAGGTTTCAGGATAAGGATAATCAATTAATTTATGTAATTAATTAAACTTTATTTAATGAGATTAATTAATGATAATAATTGGAATTGATAAATAAGAAGGAGTTACTTAATGAAGTAACTAGAGGTAAGTAATTTAAGGGACAATTACTTAATGAAGGTAATTAAGAAATAAGTTAATTACCGAAAGTGATTAATTAATGATGTAATTAATTTAAAGAAATAACAAATAATATTATTTAATGCATTTGAATGAAATGGTCCTATTTCAAACAAGAGTTGTTTGAAAATTTAAAAAAAAAATGTTTTGAATTAAAACCAAAGGTGGTTTAAAATTTTAAAGTATAACCTGGTATGTAAAAGAAATTAATATGTATACATGTGGATATACATAATATCAAAGGTGATTGGAAATAAACTCTAAATATCGAGTTTTAAATTGGGAATGAGATATGATACCCAAAGTGATAAGTTTTCGAACTTAATAAGTGGGAAGATTATTTATGAAAAGTTCAAAATTTAAAATGAAAGTTCAAACTGTGTAAGGTTGACTGGATTAAGTGAATTGAATTTAACTTTGGAAAAGTTAAATAAGTTAACAAGCAACCCACATTGGAAATTTCAATATGAAATTGAGATTTAACTTGGGAGGTTAAATGGTTGATTTGAATTTAGAGTTTGTGTGATCTCAAAATGGGTTTGAGATCTAGAAATTGAAAAAGAATGGATATTTTAAAATAAATTAGTTGATATCATCCTATTGTTATTAATAATCTTTAAATTGTGAATTGGATTTGTTTAAATGAATAAGAAATGGAGTATGGTAATCCGTTTTTGAGATAAAAGGGAAATTAAACTTTAAATTGAAGCTAAGGGGATGGAATTACCTTGAACTAAAAATTTGAGTAATTGGGTAATAAATTAAATTGTTTAAAAGTTTTAATAAAGGTTAACTTGGTTTAAAGGGTTAAACCAACCTTAGTGAATTTAACTTGAATTTATATAATTCGAGATGGTTTAAGTTTGAAATTTGAATTAGTTCAAATTGAATTTGATTTGAATTAATTGAAATTTGATTGAAGATGTATAAGTATAAAATTCAAATGGAAAATTTGAATTGGAATAATTTGAAACGATTTGAAATTGAAAAGGATTCAATTTGGAATTAGTCCAAATTTATTTGAATAATTTGGAATTTGTAATTAAAGTTGAATAATTTTAAATTCAAATGGAATTTGAATTGAATTTGGAAGGAAATCAAGAATAATTCAACTTGTTTTGGGAATGGGGTTTGATATTGGGATTAATTCAAACTGGAGTTGAAATGGATTGGAATTGAAGTGGGTTCAATTGAATGGATATTAGTCCAAAGTCATTGGAATAACTTGGGATTGTAATTAAAGTTGAATATGTTTAAAATCAAATGGAATTTGATTTAAATTTGAAAAGAAACTGAGGTTAATTCAACTTGATTTGGGGTTGAATCAATTTCAATGGGAATTGAAATTATTTAAATTGGAATTGGGTCAATCTTAATGGTAGAGGGAATTTAAATTGAATTAATTTGGAATGGAGATTGGGAATTGAACAGTTTTGACTCTAGACTATTTTTAATATAAATTGTTTTAATATAAACCTATTTCCAAAGCTATTTATTATATATACAACTTTTCTTTTAAAAGCCAAACTATCTTATACTTGTTTTACAATTATTTTTGAAACTGTTTAAGAATTTCCAACTTTTTTATAAATTAATTACTGTATTTCAAATGTTTTACAAAACTAATTACCATCTTACTATTATTTTGCGATTATCTAAAATTTCTATAATTATTTTAACTAATTTACATCTATTTTACAAACTAGTAATTATTTTCCAACTACTCATCTATTTTTAAATTTTTCAAGCTATTATCTAAATAAACTGGTCAGAGTTGAAACTGTTATTGGTTAAATACCCAATCGAGATAAGAATAGAGGTGATAATCCAAATGGATTAAAGCAGTTGTGAATAAGTGAATGAAAATCAAAGTGAATGTGAATAGAAAGGGAATTGATTTGGCTAATAACCAATAAAGATAAATACGTAGGATGTACGTATGTTATTCTATTCGCATAGTAATGTGATCCAGATTCGAGCATAGAATTTCGAGATAGTTATATCGATCCGAGTAGGATTTTTCACTCGATGTTCGACGGCGAACCTGGATATGGATTGTTAATTGGTTCTGGATGTTCTCTATCATAGTTATGACTATGCAAGGAGAATGACGATTTCTGATCAAGAAACTAGATCTGTGTCTGCACTAGGAAGTCGGGTGGACGATACTAGTTCGGAAGTGAAATTGTGTGATCGATTGAGCGATCAGATTGGTACAGCGTATGGATGATATGTGTACATCGTACGGATTTGGATGAAAATGATATTGAAAAGAGTAATCAAATTTGAATATCTGATTTAGAGTAAACAATGTAAATATCTTTGTTTATAATATAAAATTTCCCTTGATGAATCTATTGCCAGAAGGAAAGGATTTTGAAAGTGTTTGAAGTATAAAAGAAGTTTTATTCAGGTTTGAAAAGATCCAAAGTTTTAAAAAATTATATATATCTGTATATATATATTTATAAAGGATCTTATGAGGAATTTGGAAAAGGTTTTGGGAACCTTTAGATTTGGAAAGGCTTTTGATTTTTGCATAAAATCAATATTGAATTTGGAAAGCCTAGTTTGAGAATTATCGATTTGGGATAATCGATTTTGGTATAAAAGAGCTTTGTATAAGATCATACTAGGTGTATGATTTGAAGATATTATATATGTATAGTATAAAATGTTTTTATGATGGCTCCGGGGAAAAAGGCGCTCCCTTGAAATGAACTTCTCAGGAGTACCACCGGATGGTGCTTCCTTGAGCCCCAAGGGGGGTTCTAAAGTTGATCCTGTGAGGAGTCCGGACAAAACTAGTTCCTGAGGATTATGAGTAGAGTATACCATAGCGAAAGTCGTGTGTGACGCTGAGAGCCAACAGTTACATGGACTTTTGCTGCGATGGCAACGTAACCCAGGATGTAACTGCGATCTATGGTATAACATAGCGAAAGTCGTGTGTGCCGCTGAGAGCCAACAGTCTGCGTTTGATTTTATATCGGCAGACTGCGACCTATGTAGGAGTGGAGGGGTTTCATTTCGACAGCGAAAATCAGAGGCCGCTGAGAGCCTGCAGTTACATGGACTTTTGCTGTGACGGCAACGTAACCCTGGATGTAACTGTGATCTGTTGTGTGGGTTCCATGGCGTAATCGAAAGGCCGCAGAGAGCCTGCAGTTACATGGACTTTTGCTGTGACGGCAACATAACCTTGGACGTAACTGTGACCATGGATTGGGGTGATGATTTCTAGAGCATTCTCACTAAAGATATTCCTCTATTTTCAAAAAATGTTTTCTATATTTTCAATAAAATTATTTTCTAAGTATTTTCACTGGATGTTGAAACGGGTTTACCAAGTACTTGTAGATTTTCAGTCTTACGCCTGATCAACGTATGACCGAATTTCTATGAGAACAAGGATGGACTTATTGATACATCAAGTTAACAAAGTATTTTTATAAAACTATTACTGTAATACTATATAGGTTTTAAAGTGTTTTAAAAATGATTAAAGGAAAATTTATTTGGTTTTAAGTATTTAATAAATTCTGGCTTCGTTCCTTTTCGAGGACGAAAAGATTCTAAGGGGGGACGAATGTGATAACCCGAATTTTCGGGCCTCTGTTAATTTGTAATTAACAGGATTAAAGTTAATAAAATACTAACTTGAAATTTAACAAATAAACTTTGATAACTAGAATATATCCGGATATGTTTATAGATGAATTTGAACTATAATAAATACTAATTTATATAGATTGAACAAATAAAAATCATTTAAGGATTCATTAATTCATGGGTTTGCAAAGCGTAAGTTAAATGTTTACATAATTGCAATGGAAGCATACAATGTATCTAATTATAAGTATAAACAAACATAAACATATTGCATAATTAATATAAAATATAAGAAATTCATGAATGAGTAGATTAAAACATAAATACATTGCCTTTAAACCTTAGTGGAAAAAAATACACTTGTAAAGCCTTGAACACATACAAACAACATTTATAAGCCAACCATCCTATTAACCAACAAATGGCAAAAACATTTGTTCCTTTAATTTAAAAGTATATATTAAAGTATTCAGGAAGAAACCTGTTGATTTTCATTTCTAAATCATTTTCCTCATTATCTCAAAAGAAAAACCAAAAGAGAAATCAACAAAAACAATTTCAGTAGATCAAAAAAAAAATTCAGTTTAGAAATTAAAGTTAAAAAAAAAACTGGGAGCAGTTCTAAAATCAAACAAGAAGCATAGTGGAGAAATTCAAATGCATTTCGAACATTAGTAAGAAACGATTCAGAGATCATCTTTGATCTTAATCAAGCAGCAGTTCATAAATCAAGCCATTGTCAGGTTTTAGAAAGAAAATTTCCTCTATTCAAAACAGTTTCCAGCCTTTTTAATTTTCAAAAGACTGCTTCTCTATCCTTCATCAAGCAGGTGAGTATTCAAATTGTTTTGCAAAGTTTAAATCTGGTATTGGTTTTGACATGCAGGATGAAATTTTGCAGTAAGATAGTATAGTTGTTGCATGAATGATAGCTGTGACTTGTAAATAGAATATACCTGTGAATATTGTTCTGAGGTAAGTATATCATGTGTTTAGAAATAGGAACTTAATCCATTTACAAATTTATATCTTCTAAATTAAAAAATTTCAGAACTTGATCTTTAAAGTGGAGATGATTATAGCTATGCAAACAATTTTTTTTAAAATAGTTTCTGATGAAATTATGGAGTGAATAGTTTGAAAATGTTTTTTTTTAGTCGAGATTAAGTTGATCAGTGTAAATCAAATGTCTAAAAATTATGAATCGAATCCATAATTGGATTTGTGATAGTAAATGTTGAATTTAGGGATTTAAAACAGAATTTTTAGGGAAGTATTTGGTGAGTGGTCTCGAGATGAACGATCGAGACATTTTGGGAAAGTGCCGATGATAGGCGGTGTCTGGAGGGTGGTCGTTCAGGCCGAAGCTGGACTGGGGAGTGATGATTGCAAGAAAAATACTCTGGTAATTTATTAGTGGCCACGGTGGCCAGGAAGGGGCATAGTAGGGTTTACTTTGGGTTTTGATTGGTCGTTGTTGAGGAGACGATTATGCAATTGGTGGTGCGTCAAGGATGATCGCGACATGGGGAAAGGTGGCTGGAGTTTGAGGAGATGCTGGAGCGAGTTTGTCGAGGTGCATCGCTGATAGGTTCGTCAGCGGCGAGGGAATTATGTTGATCTGAAGGGGATCCTGTTTCGATTGAGATGCATTGTTTTTGTGTCAAGGGTTTTTGGTGAAATCTGGGTGATCGTTGGTGGTCATGTGGGTCCGTAGGATTGTCGAAGGTGGTCGCGGTGACCTCCGGTGGTCAGCATTGTTGGTGCATGTGCACGAGCACGTTCTGGTGTCAGGTAGAGTTTGGAGTTGGGGAATGAGGGACGAGCTCGGGTTTACTCTGTTTTTTTACGCGATGGTCTCGAAGCTTTGTGTGGGGGAAATTTGTATCGGGAAATACTTGTGTTTGTTGAAGGTTAGCTCGGGTATGATGTTTTGTACATCTGAGCTGACTAGTGCAAGTTTTTTTTTTAAAAAAGATAATCAAGCTTACAGATTTTTAAATCAAGGCCTGTAAGAAGGAGATTAAGGGTTAAGTTGTAAACAAGTTTTTCAAACAAGTGGAAAACAAATTCTTAGAGTACTTAATTTAATATAATTTCAAATTCAAATGTATAGGCTGTTGATTTTAAAGTAGTTAGCTAAATAGATTTTGACTTTTAAATTCAATATATTTTCATTCAAAATATTGATCAAGATTTAAGAAACCCAAATGAGATTGAGACTTGAATGTAACTTTAACTAGTAACATTTTTTTAATATATGAATAAGTTTAAAGAATATGACATTTGGATTTTAAGGTTAAATGTTGTTTTAATCAAATATGTTTGGAAGGATAATCTAAGACTTTAAGTATACATAAAAAAAATGAAAAAATGAGTCTTAATGAAAATATTTAAAATAAATGCAAGTTATTCTTAAAAATTGGTAAGTTGAGAAAAATTAAGGGTAATTATATTAATCGAATAAATTAAAGGTTAATTACTTATTTGTAATTAAGAATAATTACCTAATGAAGGAATTAGTAATGGTAATAACAGAGTGTAATGAATTGAAGATTGATAGTAGTTTTAGGGTTCAATACCTGGTGTGATTAATATGAAGAATAATTGCTTAGCTGAAGTAATTAATAATTAATTACTTAGTATAATTAATTTAAGAATTAACTGATAAAAGTCATGGGAAGTTAATTAATAGATGTAATTAATTAATTAAAGATTAAGTATAAATACTTAAGGTAATTAATGAGGTGTAATTACTTAGTGAAGCAATGAGAGGATAATTACTGGATGTAGTTAAATTAAAAGAAATTACTTGATGGGAAGTAAATTTAGGATAATTACTTGGTAGAAGGAATTGAGTGATAAATTGCTCAGAGTAATTAAAGATTTATTAATATAATTATATAGGAGTAGGCTAAATCGATGGAGTAATTTAAGAAAGTAATTTCTGATTTTGATTAATCAAGGGTGATTAATGATTTAATTAAGTCAAAGGTTAACTATTAAATGAAATTAATGGAACAAATTAGAGGAATATTAAATAATGTAATTAATGAAGCAATAAATCTTGCTTATGAATAAGGGGATGATGGTATTAGTAGATATTCCTGATATGAATTGCTTTGTGAAATGATATGTTGGGTGGTCAATGATAATGTGATTTTCTATCAATTTAGAATTTCTATATTCAGTAATTAAAGTTGAGTTGTATCTGAATTGAATAAACTGTGTTTGATGACTTTGGATTCGAAGAGACCGGAGTCGGGTATTATTTAATATCCGAAACCACTTCTATTCATTATAGATTAATAGGTGTAATCAATAAGCTGAAGTGGAATGATTTAAGTGAATTGGACTATTCAATATAAGTTTTGGTACTCAGAGATATGTGTGAGAAATAAGTAATGTTTATAATAACGTGTGAACCTGTACTTGATACAAGTTACCCGGGTTATATTTATTTAAGTTGTATGCTTTTGTATTCCATGTTAGATGGGTTTACTCACGCTAGTTTCCAGCCTGACCCGGGTGTTACTTTGATGTAATGCTCGGGTCAGACCGAGTATTACAGATTTTCAGGTAAGGACGTTCTGGAGCTCAGGAGGCGAGCTGGATGGCAGGAACGTATAGAGAGTTTCCACTGTGATATTGTATATATCTGAGACATGTTAAATTGTATCTGTCCAATGTTGTATAAATTGTTGTAACTCTGATATAACGATGTAAATTGATAGATATAGTATTCTTCGGAATAATTATTATTATTGATATTATATTTTATCCGCTGCGAATGAGAGATTGTATGTTTCTTTCCTGATCTTTTTCTATCTCTTTCTTCTTCTTTTTTTTATAACTATCTGGAATTTTCGGGATCGAAAATTTCGGGTTGTTACATGAAGACTCCTCCAAAACTCGCTGGTGAAAAGCGGATGTCAGTCGCTAACGATGTTAGAAGAAATTCCATATAACTTATCACCCTCACGTATAGTGTTGCTAGTCCTCATGCTCCTAAACGGTATAATTTTTTTTGCATTTGGTCAGTCGATCGACAATGACCCATTCCTCATCGTGCTCTAAGGTAGTCCATTGATGAAATCTATAAAAACACTCCCACACTTCCACTATGGAATATCTAATTGCTGCAACAACCCTCCCAGCTTCTTTTACCCCACGTTACCCTTTGGCAAGTTGTATATCGAGCCACATACTCTACCACATGCCTCTTCATACCAGACCAGTAAAAGAATTTTTCGTATCGCGGTACATTTTGTCTCCATCGGGATAAATGGTCATCCTAGAACTGAGACTCAGCTAGTACCATGTCAATCAAATCCATAGTAAGATTAACACATAATCTACCATATCTCGGTAATCAGCCCTTCGAGTCAATGGTATAATGCCTCAAATGATTAAATTGCTCTCCTCAACTAAGATTCTCAAAGATATCCACTAATTTTTTATTGTGCTTCTAACTTGACCCAATGCAATCCATAAGGGTAGGCTTGACATCTAATGCTGCTAACAGTTCCAGAGTGATATCTTACAATGGTTGGAAATATAACGTAGAAATGCACTCTAAGTGCTTCCACTCTAAGAACATAGGAATCAAATCACATGCTTCCTATCAAGGCATCGGCTACAATATTGCCCTTACCCGATGTTCAGATGATACTGAAATCATACGATGCCAAATACTCCATCATCCTTTACTGCCTTATTAAATCTTTCCAGAAGAATAAATACTTCAGAAGACTTATAATCTGTATACAGCTTAAACCACTCTCCCAGTAGATAGCGTCTTCCTGACTGGGATGGAAAGATAATGGCTTCCAACTCAAGATCATGAGTAGGATACTTTCTCTTGTGGATTTATAATTTTCGACTAGCATATCTCACCACTCTCCTTTCCTGCATCTAGACCGCATCCAACCCGTAACACAAGCGTCGGCATGGACTATGAATACCTTCATACCATCAAGTAATACTAGAACATGTGGACTAGTCAACGCCTCCTTCAGCTTGATAAAAACATCTTTACACTTCGAGTCCTATGAGAAAACCAAATTCTCCGTGAGGTAGGTCAAAGGGGGGTAGATTTTAGTGAAGTCATTAATGAAATTCCTATAATAGTCTCCCAAACCGAGGAAACTTCTTACTTCTATGGCATTCTTCGGCATAAGCCAGTCTTATACCATAATAAATTTACTAAGATCCACCGCCAGCATACTCTCAGAGATATCGCGTCCCAAAAAGCTTACCTCCTTGTGCTAAAAGTGACATTTAGATAACTATGCCTTCAACTTATGCCTACAGAGTGTATTGAGCACTTCTTCTAGATGCAAACTATGGTCTACCTTGCTTTCGAATAGATTAATATGTCATCAACAAATACAACCATGAACTTATTAATAACCCTCTAAATAGTTGGCTTATTGGATCAACAAAGTAGGCAGGTGATTAGTCAGTCTAAAAGGCATGAATGACCACTCATAAAGTCCATTAGATGTACGAATAGTCTTCTAATAATATCCTTGGCCATACATAGGTGATGGAATCTGGTAGTTAAGTCAAGCTGAGAGAATACCTATGCTTAAACCAACTAATCGAAAAGATCGTCTATGCAAGGTAACGGGTAACGATTCTTCTTTATCATCTTATTCAGCTCACAATAATCGATGCGAAGCCTCAGAGAACCATCCATCTTAGTGGAAAATACAAATAGTGCTCCCTACTCATAAATACTCCTCCTAATAAAGCTTTTCTCCAATAGATCATTTATTTGCTTATTCAACTTGCGTCTTTCTTTAGGAGCCATCTGCCTCAAGGGTAAGGCAACAGGTCTGGCGTTCTCCACAAGATAAATCCAAAACTCAATCTCTCTATGAGGTAGAAGACTGCTAACCTCAGAAAAGAAATCTTCATTGTCTCAAAAAACTGGCACTAAAGCTAATTAATCATGTGATAGGTCTAAAGAATATAAGTAATTCAATACAGCTGAACCATTGACATCGCAATAAACCTCCATACTGCATTCGCTACAAGTACCCAAATGAACAACCTGCCTATTGCAATCTAAGATTGCCCTATATATGGTAATCCAGTCCATAGCTAATATTAACCAGAACCCAAAAAATCCTAAGATAAAAGCATCACAATCGAACTCGACCCCAAAAATAGCCAATTTCTAATCTTTACATATATAGGCAAATAAATTGATCCCCCACATGGATTGATACAACTATTAGATCTGCAACTATGCTAGCGTATAAATGTAGCTCATCTACAAGTCTTCTCGAGATAAAAGAGTGTGATGTCGCCATGTCAAATAATATGAATAGGTAAATCATATAAAGTAAACACACCTTCAATTATGACCTTCTTTCCTATATCCTCTATTAGAGGCACACTCGATCTGGGAATAACATCTAGCATGTAAGCTAAAACCACTTGGGTAGAGGTCTTCAACAGTTTTGAATACTTCCTTCTCATGTGCTCGAATTGGTTGCAATTAAAACGTTTGATATTTGATATGTCGGTCTTGCACTCCTTCGCAAAATGCCCCTTCTTACCACATCTCACGCACTGGAGCTATAACAACACCATATTTAGGAATAATTAATAAAATAAATAATAATATTTTAATTGGTTAAAATGGATTTTATTAATTTAAATAACAAAAAATTTGGATCTAATAAAGAATATCTGAAATTTTTATTGAAGTAATTAGTGATGAAATTAAAGGGTTTTGAGAATAATTATTTGTTTAAAAGATTGTGAAATAAATTAACTAGAAAATTAATTGATGAATGGATTAAAAATATGAATTTTTGGTAATTGAATTTAAATTAATATTAAAACTAAATCCTATAAAATTTTCATAATGCTAAGTAAATAATTAAGCATTGTAGATATAAATTTTATTTGCGATTTTATAGTAATTTGTTTTGAATGAAAAATAAAATAAAAATAGTTTTCAAAAAAAAGAAAAGGAAGAAGAAAATGAATATTTAGTAATTTCCAAGCCTAAGCCCAAGTCTCAAGCACAAAATTTCTCCATCCTTATATCTAGATGTTTCTATTTTCAAACTATTCATCTTCGCTTATAAATATAACTTAAATGTTATAATATATGTAAATCATGAAGTGAATACGCTTGTATATTGTTTTGCTTAGTCCCACATCGTGGGATAAGTTCAATCCTTAGCTCTGAAGCCTTTATATAAAGTAGGCTATGTAATGTAAATAGATTACAAATCTCTGAAGAATGAACAATATTTCTTCTGCCTCATTCTGTAATTGCTTCTGTTCTTATTTCTTTATAACTATTCTTAGCTAATCATAACACGATATCAGCTTGATTGCTTTAAAATATATGGAACTCTTCGTTGCTCCTCATCATATTGATATCGAACCCTAGTTCGAACAATTTGGCAGATAATCTCCCTTTTCAGTAATCTTTGAATGGTGTACCGCTTGCATCCTCTTCCTCTCAAAGATCCTCACGTTGCGCTCAACCCATATATGATAGATAATCATTACAAGAGCAGTATAAGCAAATTTTCGTTGTAGATTCTTTCGACGGAAGATGGATCTGAAGTTTCGAATCTTCCTCCTCTTCTAATCAGTCTAGCATCTCCGCCTTCTGCTCTGCTGCACTTCGTCGGAAATACCTTAATGTGGGTCCTATTGACAGCCGTATTGTCAACGACGAAGAGGGGCTGGTTCATGGACTCAGTCTGACGGATCTGATTCTTATCGAAATTGGAGCTTCAATCGGCGCAGGTTTGTGGTTACTGGCACCGCCATCCGTGACGCCGGACCTGGTAACTTCTCCTTTTAATTTTCATTATTATTATACAGCTTCTATTGAGAATTCTAATTATGGTTTAGCCACCTAGCGTTTTTTCTTTCACTGACCGAAATTCAAGCATCAGTTCTGTTAGGAACGTTAATTGGTAGTATTAGCTTACTGCACAAATATGGAAGAACCAGGGTTGACCCGAGACAATTTGTTGCCTCGGCTGATTTCAAACAAAATTGCCTTGCAAAAATTAGTTTATGTGATGGGAACTGCATTCAGACCACTTGTTTCTTTAAGTGATGAACATCCCGACCCTATGCCAACCTAACAAATCCACCCAAGTACTTTATAGGAAACTGCGCCTCCACCATGCCAAATTTCAGTAAAATATTATCTTTATCTAGTACAGTAGAGCTAAAATAGACTTTAGACTTGTACTCATTAACCTGCAAGCCAATAGTAAGCTTTAAATCTTTAACTATTAGGCCTAACTCAATGGCATTGTGAGCATTAGCTTCTAGAAAGAACATTACATCATCTGCAGTTGATGGGACACAATAGGTTAAAGTTTAGATATGGGTTTAAATCTCTTATTATGTATTATCGGCATATATAAAAGAAATGGTGCACTGAAATCCTCCTGCATTAGTCATAACAGCGGCTCTATGAATTTAAATTAATCAAACTATAAAAATTTAGCTTGGTGGCACCTCATTTGTAATTTATGGTCCACATACACCACTGAATAATAGTGTTCCTCCCGTCTAAATATAGTATCAGATACACTGTGTTTTTGGTGCATTATTTTCAACCTTTTAAGTAGATATATATTTTGAATTCATGATCCTTTACGAGTACAGTCCGATACTTGGAACCAATATTTATAAAGACAAGTAAAGGTGAATTTTTGTATTTTGGTTAAAACTCAATGGGAATATTTAATTTCAAAATTGGAATACGGTTATCTTGTACAAAATAGTAAAATTGATAGTTAGCGCAAGTATACTTATAAGCATTAATAATCAATATAATTAAACTGATACACATTTGCAAATGATAAAAATGCATTGAATGATTTGTTTTAATTTCTACTTCTCTCTTAAAATTAATGTGTTACAGTGTGTTGAATTAAAAACTTAATGATACCAAGGCTTTGTTTTTTAACTTTATGTTCTTCATTCACATTCCTGAAACAGTTCTAGAAAAAGGAAAATTAATAATGCATTTAATGCTTTGTTTCCTTATGGACATTATATTCCATTTGTAGCATTTGATTTAAATTGTACAGTTAATGGTAATAATCAACATACCCAGCTAATCTTGTTTTATTTGGTACGGTAATAATCCTCATGCCCATGTGATACTGTTAATACTATATAATGCATGCCATAATATAATTTTATATTGCAATTAACATTATGTCTGAACTAGGATTCATGCCACATGTGGATTGTGTGTTATACTATTTCAAAAAGTGTCCAATGCTTTATTATTTTAATTACATGTGGACCTACAATTTAGGGTCAAGTTTAGATCTAATATGAAGTACGGCTTACCTAGCCTTTCCAAAAGTGATATTATATAGTAATACTACACTCCAGAAGTAGTGGTTTTACCTATCGCATCTTTTATTTATTTAGTGCATATTATTTTCTTACTATATTTAAAATTTATTATGACATATTAGAAGTAGTTACAACAAAAATCTCCAGCAGAGATATTTTATGCTACTTTGAAAGTAGTAATTATGTCATTTATGTAGAAAAATGTATTGAATATCGGTGACATTCCAAAAATAGTGTATATAAAATATCTTTAAAAGAGACATGTAATACTCCAAAAGTGGTGTTTATAAAATATCAACAAAAGAGATATAATATCCTTGTATATCACTACAAAAGCATTGTTTTGAGACATTTTCAAGTATGATATAGCACTTTAAAAAGTGATGTGGCAATAAATAACCTAAATAATTTCTAAATCAAAATAGAACTACTAACAATGGTATAAAATACATTTGCAAATTTCAGTTGCCCATTGTCATGGACATTCAACTCCATTAGATAAATTTAAAAATTAAAAAGTGATCCATGATCTATTACTTTTCAAAACTTACTATGAATTAAATATTATATGCATAACCTTGAAGAAATATATTTAAATATTCTCCTGAAGAGGTAGTTTATATGTCATATCATACGTCATGAAAGATATAAATATGTCTTGAAGAGATCTGTAGTGTAACTAATAAAACTTAACAACTTGAAGTTGTATATATAATTTATTTGAACCAGAAGTTCAGTATGGTTCCAAACCAGATGTTTTGAACATTATCATGCAGTCTTGAAGGATTGATATTGACATTGATCTATAAACAAAAAATTAATTATTTGGATCCTTGTAATAGTTTGTTCTAAAAATCACTAACTCAAATGAAAAGTATATGCAAATTTATAACATATATGTAACACGTGGACGTAAGTGTGTGTGTGTATGTATGTGTCTGTATGTATATATATATATATATATATATATATATATATATATATATATTCAAGTAACAACCAGAAGTTTGTTATGAGCTCATCTTATAAATTATGCATAGATATAATTCAGTGATTTAAAATTCACCCGAAGTCATGTCTGTATTCAAATGATCTACACAATAAGTAAATTTCTCCAATTGGTTAGTTCAATGAATGAGAACAAACTCTAATAAATAATATCAACTGAATGCATCTTATGAACTAATAAAAGAATTATCCTCCTATAATTAATTTGTATGATATATTTGCTAGTAGCAATATCATAATGGATCAAAATGAGAATCCAAATAAGATTAATATTAAATGCGACAATGTTTGTCAACGTTGAGGGAGAGGATAAAGGGATACAAGTTTATTTTGATCATCAGTGTTAAATGTTTGTTAAAATATACAATGATGCAAAATATTGAGTAACTTGAATAAATTATCAATAATATCTATAGTAGACTTTCTCCAATATAGCTTTGAATCCCCGAAGGATCAAAAGGTGTAAACCACTTTTGAAATGTGGTACCGAAGTCAGTTTGAATATTTTTGGAGTAAGTAATAAAGATGCCTGTAATATCCCGGAATTTTTAACAATATCAATTTAATAATTTGTAGTTAAAATTAAATTGATATTGATATTCTGTTAATAATTATTCAGATAAATTTGATAATCTTCTTCAATAAATATTTAAATTGGTCATTTTATCTTTTAAATAATAAATGGGTTTCTATTTTCAATATAAATATTTGGTTTATATTTTAAATAGATTGGTTTTGTTTTAATTTTATAAGTAAAGCATATTTTCTAGTTTTATTATTTATAGTAATTTGGAAATTTTGTTTTAATAAATATTTAAACTTTTCAAAGTTAAATAAATGATTTTGGTTTAAATTTAATATTGAATCATGTTTTAAATTTCTAATATTTACATTATAAATTGGAAATTTTGTTTTAATTAGTATTGAGTTTTAAAATATATTCATAAATAAACATATGATTTCAAAATTGAATAGAAAAATATTAAATGTTTTAAATCAAATTTAATTGATTTTTAAATTTGGAATAAATCAAACAAAATGGTTTTATGGTTTAATAAAATGGATATTTTATTTTATAAAAATATAATTTCTTTTAAAAATGATTTTTATTAAACAATATTGATATTGTATTGTCTTTCTAAATAAGTTTTGAATAAGAATTTGTAATTTTTATTTCAAATTAAATTTACATTTATAACTTGATTTGAAAATAATTGATTCTTGAATTTAGTTTGAATCTAAGTTCAAAAGCATAAATTTTAAATTGTTTAATTGTTTTAATTTTTATTTGTGTAGTTTTGTAAAACATTGTTTGTTCTTATTTCTTTATAAATTCATGCATATATCTAATATAAACTAACAAGTTATATTAAACTAAAACACATGCATTACTTTGAAAATTTAAAAAAAAAACAACAAAAAATTACTTTTAAAAGAGAAAACAAGTGTTAAATTCATATGCATTCAAATTGACAAGTGTTGTAAAATAGACAAGTGTTAAAATTTTAGTTTTTAATTTTCTTTTCTTTTCTTAAAATCTGAAATACATTTAGTTGAACTTGCATCTTCATTTCATATTACTTTGTCATTCTTCCTTAATCAAAAGAAAATCTTCAACTTTTAAAATCTGATTCATTTTCATATTAACAATCCACAATCAAAAATCTACATATACAAATCTGCAAAATTAAAACTTGTTCAAATGCAAATCCCTGAAACTCCTCATCAAAACTAAATCTCTCAAATTTGCATTCCCTCAAATCCAACATCTGCATATCCAAAACCATATTTAACCTGCATTGCCTAAAAAAAAATCAAAATGAAGAGCCTGCATTGTTCTTTCTGCACTCTGTTTCAAACCTGGGGGTAATGAAAGCATCTGCATGTATTTGGGAGAAATTAGCTATAGCATCTTTCACATCTGCATGTATTTGAGGAGTTAGCAAACTGCATATCAAACTCAACTTGAAATATAACAGAGTCAAGCCTGCATTTTTGTGTTTTCTGCAAAATTCAACAGAAAATCTGCATTCAATAGAAGGTGAGTAACATTTATATCTTAAAATATAAATAGGTTGCTTGTTAAATGTTGAGATAATTTATATTGTGTGCTTATTAAATGTCTGTCGAAATTATGATTGTTTATGCATGTTGATAGTGCTGTAGATTCACACCCTATTTAAAAGAATCTTTTACAGATTGATTTAATATGAGATTTATATCTGTGTTTTAGAATAATAAAGGAGTTTGTTTATCAGAGATTAGAATTCAACTTATAATGTGTTTATTTCCTTAAGATAAGGTTTAAAAAAATACATTAGAAGAAGTTAAGTTACAGAGTAATATCTCTGTAAAAATAAGTAATACCACTATAAGTTGATCTTGATTAAATCCAGTCATATTAACATTGAAATCCAGTTTTGTAAACTAAAAGCATTTACTGGAACTTGATTTTTAAATCAAGTAATAGGAATTTTAGAGTATTGGTTCCTTTACTGTTTGTTCTTGAACAAATATATGATTTTGAGCAAATACTTGCAATCTGTAGTTTAAGAAAACTCAAAACTCTTCTGAGTTATAGAGTAAGGATCTTTGATCCTCAGAAAAATCAGAGATGAATTTATAACTGATTAGAGTAAGTGCAGTTTTGAATTTCTTTAGCTAACCCTAGTTTTGAAGTGGGTTTGGGCATTTAGTCAGTGAGAGGTGTAGGCTTGATCGAGTATTCTGGGACTTGGGGAATGTGAAGTAGGTGTTTGAAGGAGTTCGAGGTTGGAATGGGTGAACCTCTGGTGGTCGGAGCAATTTGGAATGGATGTTGACAGGTTTTGAATAGAAACCTGTAAAAAAAATTTCCAGGTTTGAAATTTTGGGGTGAGGTTAGATTCTAAAATTTTTGATCGACCTTGTGATGGTGTTGGGGTATCGTTGGGTTTCTGGAGTTGATTGGATCATCTGAGATGATTGGCAGAGGCGGTGGTCGCACGGCGACGAGATTTTCCGATGAACTGTATTTTGATTGGGATGTCTCAGGGGAAGTTTAGGGTTGTCTCGAAGCAAGTATGGTAGAAACTCGAAGTAGGCATGCATAAGACTCGAAGTAGAAACTGATTTAGCTCGGGTTGAACTGTAATTGACAGGCTTCAGGAAAACTGTTTTAAAATCTGTTTTTTTTAGTTTTAAAATCTGAAGTTTAAGTTTAAGGTGAGGTTTTAGTTTAAATTCAAATGCAAGTTTAAATTTCTGATTAAATTCAACTTCCAGTTTTTAAAATATAAAATAAAGTTTTTTCAAAAATTTGTCTTAATTAACTATTTGTGTTGATATAATAGTTTAAACTTTTTAAATCTGTAGTTTTAGGGTTTAAAGCAATGTTTAGGTTTAAATTCAATTCGAGTTTGAATTTCTGATTTGAAATTCAAATTCCAGTTTTTAAACAGAAATTTAAGTTTAGAATTTATCTTAATTAACTATATCATGATGATAAATAGTTTAAACTTTTAAATAATGGGGTTTTAAAATATATGAATAGATTTAAGGTTAATTTAAATATGGAAATTCTATGTTTAAAAATGAAGTTCAGTTTAAATTTAAAAGAAGGTTTAAATTTGAAAGTTGAAACTAAGAATGAATTGAATTTCTAAGATTTTAAAATGAATTTAACTTCAAGTTCTTATGATTTCATTTTTAAGTCAAACTTTTGTTTTGACTTGTAATTTTAAATAAGTTTTCAATTATTTAAACTTTGATAAGTTTTAAAATTATTCTATTTAAACTTGAATTTAAATTGAAATTTAAAGGTAATTTCATAAGTACTTTGTTTTGAATTAAATTGTTTTAACATAATTAAGTTATGTTTATCTTGAAATTTAAATTTAGATTAGTATTTCAAGATTTATTTAATTAATAAGGTAATTAAGATTAGTTAATTAATTTAATTAATTAATTGAATTTGGAATTAATAATTGATTAATGGTTAATCAATTTATGATTAAGGTCATTGATTAAATTATTAATTAATGATGAATGAATATTAATTATGTAATTAAGTTAATAATTAACTTTAATTAATGAATGACTAATGATAATTTAAATTGTAATTAATTTAAGTTAATTACTTAATAAAAATAATTAAAGGATGGTTAATGAAGGTCATTAACCATGATTATTTAACAATTAATTAATGTGGTTAATTTTTAATAATTAACTAGATTAATTAATTTAATAATAATCAATTGTAAATGGTTTGAGTATAATTACTTAATAAAGTAATTAAAAAATTAATTACTAAATGTAATTAATTTAGTTTAATGGGATTGTTTAATTTAATTAATTAAGTTTAATTAATTTTAAACATTTGGATTTTATAAATAATTACTTTATGTAATTAATGATTGGGGTATTTACTTAGTTAAGTAATTAATTAATAATTACAGATTGTAATTAAGTGGAGATGTTTAATAATGAGTAATTTGGATTAATTATTTAGTAATTAATCAAATAATTAATTAAGAAATTAATTAAAGGATAATTAATTTGTTTAATATAGTAATTAAGTTAGTTAATTACTAAATGTAATTAAGCTGGGATGATTAATAATTATGAATTAATTACTTAAGGTAATTAATTTAAGAAATAATTAAAGATCATTAATTATTTTAAATTAATGATGTAATTAAAGTTGATTAATTAAGATTAATTAATCAATAATAAGTAATTAAAGGAAATTAATTAATGTAATTAATTAAGGATAAATGTAATTAATTATGATTAATTAATTAATTGAAGTAATTAAGGGTTAATTACTGTTTGTTTGAGAATAATTAATTTGTGAAATTAATTAAGGATAATTACATGAATGTAATTAAGGATAATTAATAAAAAGTGATTAATCAAGGTAATTAATAATGAATCATTAACTGATTGTAATCAATTAAATGATTGATAAGCAAGATTTATATTGGTGAAGTATTTAATTTAATTTAATTTAAATTAAATTAATTAAAGATGAAGGAATTAATTTAATTCATTTTAAATTAATTAGAAATAGAGATAGTTAATTTAATTCATTTTAAATTAATTATATTGAGATAAGTAAATCTTTGCTTATGTATGAATGAGTGACATTGATTGTCTTGGATGCTTGTTGATCTCAATAATGAGATAAATGATATTGTGTGGTATGAATGGCTTGATTGTATTGTGATGATAACATAGGTTATCTATTGTGATGGTAGTATATGGATTATCTATTTTGATATTGATAATGTGGATTACCTGTTATGTGATAATGTTGATTATCAATTATTGATTTGTGAGTTATCTATCTGTGTGTATATAGATACTATAATTGAATCGTTTTAAACCATTAAAACAACTTGGACCCTAAAAGACACGCTTTGGTTTTCAATGAGAACGGAATCGGGTTTCCATATTTGGATATCCGAAAACCACATCGATTCCAAATAACGTTAGGTCGTGAATCCAAGTGGAGCGAGTGAAGACTCGAGGTGTAAGGGCTATACGTCGGTATAACTCTATGGGTGATTCCGTAATGAGTTTGACGGAATAGTACTTATAGATTCGAGATGGTGGTTTAGAGTGCAAGGGTTATTGTCGTTAACTCTGAGGGTGATTCCAAAATGAGTGTAACGAGATAATGCCTTCGGTTTCGTTCGAACCCGGAACGAACTTGTATGGATTGAATGCTTTTAGAACATCGTCAGGCGGACAATGAGCATTCTAAGACGATATGTCCTATAAAGGTAATCGTAGCCTCAAGCCTCATCAACCGGGAATGGCTAAAACAGGGGAGGTGCAGCAAGGCTTCGTGGGTCGCACCCACTGGAGAGCAAGATTTACCCCTGTCTAGAGGTCCCTTTTATTTCGGCTGTGTGGACGGTTGAGAGCTCCAACCGTCGGGGTTGTCTTGTTCGGAACTATTCAGTAAGGAATGGGTCCGGCCTTGTGTTGCAGGGGAGTTAGGGTGGCTCCTCGGTACGGTGATCTAGGCCACGTACTGTGACAGGCGGTACCCCAGTAGCCCTGCCATTGTATGAAATCCAAAATCCAATAAGTGCCAACGGTTTTGATTGTATTACCCACTTTTGTGGCTAGTAGCTAGAATTTAATGAATGTAACAATTTCGGCTATTTCTTATTTATTTGAAAACCCTACACCCTATTATAATATCACTGAATTTCCTATCAAATGTTTTGGTTAGCGTAAGGTAAAAACTTTTCCATGTTTATGTGTGGGAAGTCTTACGTGATACCTTTCTTTTTAAAAGGTTTTGAAAATTAAGCAACTTTAACCTGTTACTCACACCAGACCCATGTCTGACCCGAAGTTTATTTTTGTTTTCCATAAACTCTTGGGTACTCAAATTTTTACGAGTAGCCAAGGGATTCAGGTTAGGATTTTAGATTGGCTTGACGAATTCTGGAGGAGCAATGGAGCAGGAGGCTTCTGCGTATAGCTATAAAGTATTCCGCTGTGTAGTTTTCGCTGAGTCGTTTCTTGAGCTGTATTGAGTTGTAATAACTAGACAGGTGTTTATAACTGTCTAGTATGTGTTGTATGTCTGTTTAACCCTGATATGGTTGTAAACTATGTAATATTTATGTTATTAATATAGTTTATTCGTTCCGCTGTTAGATTCTAATGTTGTTTCTTTCTTCTCTTCTTTCTATTCTCTTTTCTATCCCTTTCTTTCTTAAAAATGATGCGATTTTCTGTGGTAAGAAAGTCGGGTCGTCATACTTGGTATTAGAGCATTGGGTTGAGTGAATACCTAGGCTCTGTAGTGGTGTCTATCTTGAGAGAGCGTATTTGTAATTTTTATATATAACTATATATATATATATATATTTTTCTACCTATCTGTTGGGTTACCTGTTCAGGTTTTCCAAAATAAGTTATAAAGGTAGATGAGGTAGTAGTGTGTGTAACACGACTACCATTTGTTGGAGTTTGAATGTTTGAGGTTGGAGGTTTTCTGTCGAGACTGTAGACCTAATACCGTCTCGAGTGAGTTCTGTAGTAATGAAGAACTTCATTGATCTCTGAAGGAAACCTGTAAAGGGTCGGAGTTTATTCTTGGAGTTGGATGAGTAGAATTTGGATCTGTTGATTAAGCAGAAGCAAGTGATGGTATTTTGGATACATCAGGAAGTAGTAGCTGCGTGATGAGATGCAATGATTATGGATGTTCCCAAAGATGTTTTCTTTGGAACAAGTTAAGGAGGTGAGTCTGCTTCAGTGTTGTGGCTGTGTTCAGCCGGAGTTTCTGTTTGCTTTGAGGTTTGAGTTTCTCAAAGAGCTTTGTTTTGAAATTCTTTGGCATCTGTGGCAGCAGTGCATCTTGGAGTATTCACGGTGTTGGGAAGAGATCTTCTGGCTTAGCAGTTTTTCTGGAGTGGAGTTCAGAAGCAATTTAGTGGACCCGTTTCTTTGATGGGTTGGCTAGTTAAGTTTAAGCTGTTCCGTTTGATTAAGGAAGAACAGTTTTCCTTGGATTTGGTTTGGGTGGTTCGCAAAAGTGACATGCGATTGTTTGAGTGTTCTCTTAGGTTATCTGAATTTTTCTGGATGTCTTCAGGAAGCCAGAGTTTTGTTCGCATCTGGAGTTTGAGTTTTCTTATCGACTGGAATTCCAGGAATGGTACCGGTGGTTTAGCATATAGAAGAATGGTTTCTAGGAGATTGAGTTGGTGTAGCAGCTTGGAGTTTTGGAGGAACTTCTGAATGATTCTTATGGATTTGTTGAACCATATCTCTGGGGTGTGTTGTCTAGTTGTGCTCGTGTTCTTCTTTAGCATTCTCTTTTACTTCGGATCGGAGTTGAGCAGCGGAAGCAGTTTGGAAGTGCAACTGCTTTTCTTTTCGGACAGAACAAGTTGTTGTCTTCTGATGTTGAGAAGTTGAGTTTGAGTTGTTGGTTTTGGTTGATCTTGAGGAGATCATTTTGTTGAGTTGATTGATTTAGCTGTTTCTAGAAGCATCAGCGAAGGTTGAGCTGATCAGATAGGCTGTAGACAGCCCAGGATCGTCTGAAGAGTTTTGTGGATAAGAGTCGGAGGGATTTAGACTCTGAAGTCGGAGATTTAATTTTGGATAAGTTTTCTCCGATCAAAAGTGAGCTATAAGTTTGGGTAGGTCTGAGAAGTTTGCTCTGAAGTGTTTTGGATCTTTTCTGTAATCTTTGAGGTTAAGTGATTGATCTACATGATTTTATTGCCAGTTTGGATAATTGGAATTCGATGAGTCTCACGTATCTCTGAAGGAGTACCTGTATGATTTATCTCTGGTGGTGGAGCCAGCAGTTCTGGAGTTTTGATTGTTGAGTCGGACTCGTTTGTAGTCTGATATCTTGTCTAGTGTTATAGATATAGTTGTATAGGAGCTTTATAGCTATATAGTATTGATTGTTTGGATTCTCTAGAGCGAGTATCCCGGTATACATATATATGTACACCTGGGGAAACTCGAAGGAATTATCCAGAATTTGTCTGGATAATTAGATTTGTTTGATTGATTGTTTTGGTTGTTAGCATATGTTTGATATATGCTTGTGTTTTTAAATTTAAAATTTAATGAGATTATTAAATTACCTTTGTTTTAAATTTCGAGGACGAAATTCTTTTAAGGGGGAAGGATTGTAATATCCCGGAATTTTTAACAATATCAATTTAATAATCTGTAGTTAAAATTAAATTGATATTGATATTCTGTTAATAATTATTCAGATAAATTTGATAATCTTCTTCAATAAATATTTAAATTGGTCATTTTATCTTTTAAATAATAAATGGGTTTCTATTTTCAATATAAATATTTGGTTTATATTTTAAATAGATTGGTTTTGTTTTAATTTTTATAAGTAAAGCATATTTTCTAGTTTTATTATTTATAGTAATTTGAAAATTTTGTTTTAATAAATATTTAAACTTTTCAAAGTTAAATAAATGATTTTGGTTTAAATTTAATATTGAATCATGTTTTAAATTTCTAATATTTACATTATAAATTGGAAATTTTGTTTTAATTAGTATTGAGTTTTAAAATATATTCATAAATAAATATATGATTTTAAAATTGAATAGAAAAATATTAAATGTTTTAAATCAAATTTAATTGAGTTTTAAATTTGGAATAAATCAAACAAAATGGTTTTATGGTTTAATAAAATGGATATTTTATTTTATAAAAATATAACTTCTTTTAAAAATGATTTTTATTAAACAATATTGATATTGTATTGTCTTTCTAAATAAGTTTTGAATAAGAATTTGTAATTTTTATTTCAAATTAAATTTATATTTATAACTTGATTTGAAAATAATTGATTCTTGAATTTATTTTGAATCTAAGTTCAAAAGCATAAATTTTAAATTGTTTAATTGTTTTAATTTTTATTTGTGTAGTTTTGTAAAACATTGTTTGTTCTTATTTCTTTATAAATTCATGCATATATCTAATATAAACTAACAAGTTATATTAAACTAAAACACATGCATTACTTTGAAAATTTTAAAAAAAACAACAATAAATTACTTTTAAAAGAGAAAACAAGTGTTAAATTCATATGCATTCAAATTGACAAGTGTTGTAAAATAGACAAGTGTTAAAATTTTAGTTTTTAATTTTCTTTTCTTTTCTTAAAATCTGAAATACATTTAGTTGAACTTGCATCTTCATTTCATATTACATTGTCATTCTTCCTTAATCAAAAGAAAATCTTCAACTTTTAAAATCTGATTCATTTTCATATTAACAATCCACAACCATAAATCTGCATATACAAATCTGCAAAATCTAAAACTTGTTCAAATGCAAATCCCTGAAACTCCTCATCAAAACTAAATCTCTCAAATTTGCATTCCCTCAAATCCAACATCTGCATATCCAAAACCATATTTAACCTGCATTGCCTAAAAAAAAATCAAAATGAAGAGCCTGCATTGTTCTTTCTGCACTCTGTTTCAAACCTGGGGGTAATGAAAGCATCTGAATGTATTTGGGGGAAATTAGCTACAGCATCTTTCACATCTGCATGTATTTGAGGAGTTAGCAAACTGCATATCAAACTCAACTTGAAATATAACAGAGTCAAGCCTGCATTTTTGTGTTTTCTGCAAAATTCAACAGAAAATCTGCATTCAATAGAAGGTGAGTAACATTTATATCTTAAACTATAAATAGGTTGCTTGTTAAATGTTGAGATAATTATGATTGTGTGCTTATTAAATGTCTGTCGAAATTATGATTGTTTATGCATGTTGATAGTGCTGTAGATTCACACCCTATTTAAAAGAATCTTTTACAAATTGATTTAATATGAGATTTATATCTGTGTTTTAGAATAATAAAGGAGTTTGTTTATCAGAGATTAGAATTCAACTTATAATGTGTTTATTTCCTTAAGATAAGGTTTAAAAATATATATTAGAAGAAGTTAAGTTACAGAGTGATATCTCTGTAAAAATAAGTAATACCACTTTAAGTTGATCTTGATTAAATCCAGTCATATTAACATTGAAATCCAGTTTTGTAAACTAAAAGCATTTACTGGAACTTGATTTTTAAATCAAGTAATAGGAATTTTAGAGTATTGGTTCCTTTACTGTTTGTTCTTGAACAAATATATGATTTTGAGCAAATACTTGCAATCTGTAGTTTAAGAAAACTCAAAACTCTTCTGAGTTATAGAGTAAGGATCTTTGATCCTCAGAAAAATCAGAGATGAATTTATAACTGATTAGAGTAAGTGCAGTTTTGAATTTCTTTAGCTAACCCTAGTTTTGAAGTGGGTTTGGGCGTTTAGTCAGTGAGAGGTGTAGGGTTGATCGAGTATTCTGGGACTTGGGGAATGTGAAGTAGGTGTTTGAAGGAGTTCGAGGTTGGAATGGGTGAACCTCTGGTGGTCGGAGCAATTTGGAATGGATGTTGACAGGTTTTGAATAGAAACCTGTAAAAAAAAATTCCAGGTTTGAAATTTTGGGGTGAGGTTAGATTCTAAATTTTTTGATCGACCTTGTGATGGTGTTGGGGTATTGTTGGGTTTCTGGAGTTGATTGGATCATTTGAGATGATTGGCAGAGGTGGTGGTCGCACGGCGATGAGATTTTCTGATGAACTGTATTTTGGTTGGGATGTCTCAAGGGAATTTTAGGGTTGTCTCGAAGCAAGTATGGTAGAAACTCGAAGTAGGCATGCATAAGACTCGAAGTAGAAGCTGATTTATCTCGGGTTGAACTGTAATTGACAGGCTTCAGGAAAACTGTTTTAAAATCTGTTTTTTTTTTGTTTTAAAATCTGAAGATTAAGTTTAAGGTGAGGTTTAAGTTTAGATTCAAATGCAAGTTTAAATTTCTGATTAAATTCAACTTCCAGTTTTTAAAGTATAAAATAAAGTTTTTTCAGAAATTTGTCTTAATTAACTATTTGTGTTGATATAATAGTTTAAACTTTTTAAATCTGTAGTTTAAGGGTTTAAAGCAAAGTTTAGGTTTAAATTCAATTCGAGTTTGAATTTCTGATTTGAAATTCAAATTCCTGTTTTTAAACAGAAATTTAAGTTTAAAATTTATCTTAATTAACTATATCATGATGATAAATAGTTTAAACTTTTAAATAATGGGGTTTTAAAATATATGAATAGATTTAAGGTTAATTTAAATATGGAAATTCTATGTTTAAAAATGAAGTTCAGTTTAAATTTAAAAGAAGATTTAAATTTGAAAGTTGAAACTAAGGATGAATTGAATTTCTAAGATTTTAAAATGAATTTAACTTCAAATTCTTATGATTTCATTTCTAAGTCAAACTTTTGTTTTGACTTGTAATTTTAAATAAGTTTTCAATTATTTAAACTTTGATAAGTTTTAAAATTATTCTATTTAAACTTGAATTTAAATTGAAATTTAAAGGTAATTTCATAAGTACTTTGTTTTGAATTAAATTGTTTTAACATAATTAAGTTATGTTTATCTTGAAATTTAAATTTAGATTAGTATTTCAAGATTTATTTAATTAATAAGGTAATTAAGATTAATTAATTAATTTAATTAATTAATTGAATTTGGAATTAATAATTGATTAATGGTTAATCAATTTATGATTAAGGTCATTGATTAAATTATTAATTAATGATGAATGAATATTAATTATGTAATTAAGTTTTAAATTAAGGTTAATTAAGTTAATAATTAACTTTAATTAATGAATAACTAAAGATAATTTAAATTGTAATTAATTTAAGTTAATTACTTAATAAAAAGAATTAAAGGATGGTTAATGAAGGTCATTAACCATGATTATTTAACAATTAATTAATATGGTTAATTTTTAATAATTAATTAGATTAATTAATTTAATAATAATCAATTGTAAATGGTTTGAGTATAATTACTTAATAAAGTAATTAAGAAATTAATTACTAAATGTAATTAATTTAGTTTAATTGGATTGTTTAATTTAATTAATTAAGTTTAATTAATTTTAAACATTTGGATTTTATAAATAATTACTTTATGTAATTAATGATTTGGGTATTTACTTAGTTAAGTAATTAATTAATAATTACAGATTGTAATTAAGTGGAGATGTTTAATAATGAGTAATTTGGATTAATTATTTAGTAATTAATCAAATAATTAATTAAGAAATTAATTAAAGGATAATTAATTTGTTTAATATAGTAATTAAGTTAGTTAATTACTAAATGTAATTAAGCTGGGATGATTAATAATTATGAATTAATTACTTAAGGTAATTAATTTAAGAAATAATTAAAGATTATTAATTATTTTAAATTAATGATGTAATTAAAGTTGATTAATTAAGATTAATTAATCAATAATAAGTAATTAAAGGAAATTAATTAATGTAATTAATTAAGGATAAATGTAATTAATTATGATTAATTAATTAATTGAAGTAATTAAAGGTTAATTACTGTTTGTTTGAGAATAATTAATTTGTGAAATTAATTAAGGATAATTACATGAATGTAATTGAGGATAATTAATAAAAAGTGATTAATCAAGGTAATTAATAATGAATCATTAACTGATTGTAATCAATTAAATGATTGATAAGCAAGATTTATATTGGTGAAGTATTTAATTTAATTTAATTTAATTTAAATTAATTAAAGATGAAGGAATTAATTTAATTCATTTTAAATTAATTAGAAATAGAGATAGTTAATTTAATTCATTTTAAATTAATTATATTGAGATAAGTAAATCTTTGCTTATGTATGAATGAGTGACATTGATTGTCTTGGATGCTTGTTGATCTCAGTAATGAGATAAATGATATTGTGTGGTATGAATGGCTTGATTGTATTGTGATGATAACATAGGTTATCTATTGTGATGGTAGTATATGGATTATCTATTTTGATATTGATAATGTGGATTACCTGTTATGTGATAATGTTGATTATCAATTATTGATTTGTGAGTTATCTATCTGTGTGTACATAGATACTATAATTGAATCATTTTAAACCTTTAAAACAACTTGGACCCTAAAAGACACGATTTGGTTTTCGATGATACGGGGATCGGGTTTCCATATTTGAATATCCGAAAACCACATCGATTCCAAATAACGTTAGGTCGTGAATCCAAGTGGAGCGAGTGAAGACTCGAGGTGTAAGGGCTATATGTCAGTATAACTCTGTGGGTGATTCCGTAATGAGTTTGACGGAATAGTATTTATAGATTCGAGATGGTGGTTTATAGTGCAAGGGTTATTGTCGTTAACTCTGAGGGTGATTCCAAAATGAGTGTAACGAGATAATGCCTTCGGTTTCGTTCGAACCCGGAACGAACTTGTATGGATTGAATGCTTTCAGAACATCGTCAGACGGACAATGAGCATTCTAAGACGATATGTCCTATAAAGGTAATCGTAGCCTCAAGCCTCATCAACCGCAAATGGCTAAAACAGGGGAGGTGCAGCAAGGCTTCGTGGGTCGCACCCACTGGAGAGCGAGATTTACCCCTGTCTAGAGGTCCATTTTATTTCGGCTGTGTGGACGGTTGAGAGCTCCAACCATCGGGGTTGTCTTGTTCGGAACTATTCAGTAAGGAATGGGTCCGGCCTTGTGTTGCAGGGGAGTTAGGGTGGCTCCTCGGTACGGTGATCTAGGCCACGTACTGTGACAGGCGGTATCCCAGTAGCCCTGCCATGGTATGGAATCCAAAATCCAATAAGTGGCAACGGTTTTGATTGTATTACCCACTTTTGTGGCTAGTAGCTGGAATTTAATGAATGTAACAATTTCGGCTATTTCTTATTTATTTGAAAACCCTAGACCCTATTATAATATCACTGAATTTCCTATCAAATGTTTTGGTTAGCGTAAGTTAATTTTTTTTCCATGTTTATGTGTGGGAAGTCTTACGTGATACCTTTCTTTTCAAAAGGTTTTGAAAATTAAGCAACTTTAACCTGTTACTCACACCAGACCCATGTCTGACCCGGAGTTTATTTTTGTTTTCCATAAACTCTTGGGTACTCAAATTTTTACGAGTAGCCAAGGGATTTAGGTTAGGATTTTAGATTGGCTTGACGAATTCAGGAGGAGCAATGGAGCAGGAGGCTTCTGCGTATAGCTATAAAGTTTCCGCTGCGTAGTTTTCTCTGAGTCGTTTCTTGAGCTGTATTGAGTTGTAATAACTAGACAGGTGTTTATAACTGTCTAGTATGTGTTGTATGTCTGTGTAACCCTGATATGGTTGTAAACTATGTAATATTTATGTTATTAATATAGTTTATTCGTTCCGCTGTTAGATTCTGATGTTGTTTCTTTCTTCTCTTCTTTCTATTCTCTCCTTTTCTTTCTTAAAAATGATGCGATTTTCTGTGGTAAGAAAGTCGGGTCGTCACACTGCCAAATATAGAAGGTGAATGTTCTTGAAGAAACACTTAAGGATGCTCTGAAAGAGATCCATGACATGATTGTCAAATAATCCTAGAAGTGGTTTAGGTACCTAAAACATGATAAATAAAGAGATCTCAATAAATCATATGCATAGGTCACATAAATAATCATCGATGATAAATTTGTAAACAGCGCTTATGTCTATAAATGGATTAAAGATCTTGGAATAGAGAAAAACATGATTGGCCATCATGAAATTTTCCTTAATGAGAAATGTGGACATATAGTCCATAAATTATAATAAGAAACATGTATATAAAGTACACTAAAATTACTAAAGCACATATAGTGTCAACGACATGTTGAGTGCCATGTGCATGATATTTTTAGAGATAATTGAATTAACTGAAGTAGTGAAAGTGTTTGAAACACTTAAATACCCCGAAGGTATAAACATTATTTAAAACATACAAAACGATGAAAGTATAAAAATTTCTAAAGAATATAAATAACCTTGGTAGTTATAAAGAAGGTGAAGAACAAGGAGCATAGATTACAACTTCTTTTGAGTGTTGTTGTAATGAAAATCTTGATATACTTCAAGATAAGTAGATTACTTCTTGCTTTTTAGTATTGTTGTATTGATTTTTTTAATATTCATCAAAGATTATAGTTGCAATACGCAAAACTGATTCGAAGTACAAAAATGAAAGCACATGAATTGTTTTTCATAAAAGTAGCATACAAAATGCATAAAAAGCAAATTATATTTGGAAGAAACAATCTTGAAAATTTTGATTGTATTATTAATGAGAATCATATTTATAGATCAAAAAGTATCTATAATCAATTTAAGTTATCAAAAGACGAATGCAAATTCAGAGGAAACTTCTAAGTCAGGGGGAGCATCCATAAGTATTTATAATGCATTCTTTTCCTTAACTAAGTTTTTCCCACCGGTTTTTATTAGTAAGGTTTTAATGAGGCATTATCTTGATTCAGGAGTATCTACTCTCCAGCAACATTTAAAATAAATAATGTACTCTTTTTTCTTATTTAAGATTTTTTCCACCGGGTTTTTCTTACCAAGCTTTTAACGAGCCATTAGTTTGATCTAAAAGTATCAAACATCATTTGCAGAAATGGAAAAATAAAATATGTCACTGTACTCTTTTTCCTTTACTAAGATTTTTCCCATTGGGTTTTTTTTCTTAGTAAGGTTTTAATAAGGCATTGTTTTGATCCCGAAGTATCAAACCCTTTAGAAAGAATATCATTCTTAATATGATTTTAAAAGTTGCACTCTTTACCTCGTTCAAGGTTTTTTCTTACTGGGTTTTCCTAACAGAGGTTTTTAATGAGGCAGTCAACAATATCTATATCGACTGAATGGATAAGTGCAAGCAAGATAATAATGAGGGAGACCAATCACATACAAGTTTCAAAAGGGGACAATTTCAAGTTATCGGAGCATTCAAGATTTTGAAGATGCATATTCAAGGGGGAGTGTGATACGCACACCAGTAATGGACCAGTGGAAGATAATGCAAATACTAGCACAAGACCCAAAAGAACAATACAATTGCCAAAGAGATTCCTGGAGTAAAAGAAGGTGGTTATCACATGCTGCAATTCGGTTACAGGAAACAGACGTGCAGCCTTTATTTTCATATTTTCTTTATTGTTATTTTTTCTTTTGCATTATTAAAAAAGTGATTACCTACGGTGGTATAGAATAGACCACGTTGGCAAAAGTTGTTGAGAATACTGCTATATATGTACAAAGAATGGGAAAAAGAATACAGAAAGTAATTTGCAATTTTCTTACTCTGTTTCATCCTTCCATTCCCCATTATTTCTTCTTCTCAATCCTTCTTTTTTCCTCTGTCATTTTGTGCTGCCGAGTTCACTATCATTTGGTGCTTTCACCGATCTCCTCTCCTCCCTCTCTCCTAAAACTTCACCTTTGTTCTCCCCTCCTCTCCTTCCTAAATATCCAACAAAACTCCATCACCATGACCAAACTCGATGATGCGCTGCAGCAACTCAACCAACACAAAGAAGCCATCACCACAATACAAGAAAACCAGACCAACCATAGCTCCATGCTCGAAACTCTAATAGCCGACAACATTGACATCAAAACTGCTCTTCAAGATCTCTCCACACAAATAACCAACATCAACCGCAAGCTAGACAACTAACAAACTTTGTCACCAACTCACCACACATCAACCACATATCAGCCATCACCTCCAAACCGACAACCGCCGTTATTAGCAACACCAACACTCACCCGAACTCCTAAATGTTCTCTAACTACATTCGATGGATCCAACCCACATGATTGGATATTTCAAGCGGATCGATTCTTCGCCTATTATTCAACACCGGAGGACCAACGAGTTGATCTAGCAAGCTTCCACATGCACGGCCAAGCTCTCGCGTGGTTTCAATGGATGCATCGGAACAATCAAATCTCTACTTGGATGGCATTGACAAAAGCGATCGAGAAGCGCTTCAGACCACCTACATTTCTTAACCCACAAGCCACCTTGTTCAAACTGTAGCAACTTACCACTGTCGACAATTACCAAGCAACCTTTGAAAACCTTTGCAACCGTATTACTACACTTTCCAATGACTCTATACTCCAATGCTTCATTTCCGGCCTCAAAACACATATACAAAACGAACTCCACATCTTCAAACCCACCACCATCTCCGATGCGATAGAAGGAGCTAAACTCATCGAACGTAAGTACACTGACCCTCCCAAACCAATATCCACTGAATATACCAATTCTCACTTCTAAAAACCAACAGATAACCAGCATACCTCTCAGACAATTCCACAAACACCTCCCATGCAACCCTCCAAACCCATTATTCCTATCAAACAACTCTCCCTGTCAGAGATGCATGCACGTAAAGAACAAGGTTTATGTTTCAATTGCGATGAGAAATACTACGTCGGCCATCATTGTAAACCCACTCACCTCTTGATGATCCTCCCCGAATTCAACTCGGACAATGACATTCCAGAACACGACCCAGAACCACCATCAGTCACCACTTCCACCAGCTCCTTATTGCCATGACCTTGAGGACAAGGTCGATCTTGAAGGGGTAGGTGTTGATACGCACGCCAATAATGGACCAGTGGAAGATAATGCAAATACTAGCACAAGACCTAAAAGAACAATACAATTGTCAAAGAGATTCTTGGAGTAAAAGAAGGTGGCTATCACATGCTGCAATTCGGTTACAGGAAACAGACGTGCAGCCTTTATTTTCATATTTTATTTATTGTTATTTTTGCTTTTGCATTATTAAAAAAGTGGTTACCTATGGTGGTATAGAATAGGCCACGTTGGCAAAAGTTGTTGAGAATACTACTATATATGTACAAAGAATGGGAAAAAGAATACAGAAAGTAATTTGCAATTTTCTTACTCTGTTTCATCCTTCCATTCTCCATTATTTCTTCTTCTCAATCCTTCTTTTTTCCTCTGTCATTTTGTGCTGCCGAGTTCACTATCAGAGTGTTATAATATATGTAAATCATGAAGTGAATATGTTTGTATATTGTTTTGTTTAGTCCCACATCGTGGGATAAGTTCAATCCTTAACTCTGAAGTCTTTATATAAAGTATGCTATGTAATGTAAATAGATTACAAATCTCTGAAGAATGAATATTATTTCTTCTGCCTCTTTCTCTAATTGCTTTGGTTCTTATTTCTTTATAACTGTTCTTAATTAATTATAACATTAAACGCTTACTTTTTTCATTTTAGAAAATCAAACAGCCGACCGAGACTCCATCACATTTAAAATCAAAATAAAAATCTACTAAATTCTATAAATTCCCCAGTTTTGCTATGTGCATCTCAACATCAATATATATGTATGCAAGGAGGAAAGTTTGATTTCATTGGTGTATTTGTGTTTTTGAAGCATCTGAACAAGGAGGAAGAGGAAGTGGAAAACGAGCAATAGGTGAGTATATAAACTCACGAATCTATATCTTTAATTACATAATCCTTATCATAGATGTATAATAAGACTATTATTTAGGTATATTGGTTGTAAGCATCGAGCTGGAGGAGATAATAGCGAGAATAAGGAGGAGATTGCTTGACTCTGCGAGTTATAGCATAGAAATGCAAGCAACCAGTCGTGCAGTTTCTTATGACTGTAAGTTATATTTTTATTTATTTATTTAATATATATATATATATATTAATAATATGTATACATAATTATGGTAGGAAAGAAAATGTGCGTTATATATTTGACTGGAGAAAAGTTTTATTGTAAAATTTAATAATTTGATATTATTTATTTATTAAGAGAAAAATTAATTTTGGGTTCAAAATAATTGTTTAAATATTAGAAAAGGAAAACGCCTTAGTGACAAGCTACCAAGGCATTAGGAAAAAATATATTACAACAAGCAGAGAAATAAAACACCGCCTAGCCGAAAACCAAAGCAAGGCCGCATGCATTGCAAGGAAAAAAGTATGAAACCTTAACACAAAACCAACAGCTTATTTTTAAAAATTTCAAATTATGCAATCGACCGAACAGCTATCCTTCCTGAAGATGTGATCATTTCTTTCCCCCCATATCATGTAAATTATTTTATTGAGATAATGTACGACAGTCACTATTATGGCACTTCCATCTAATGGCTTTAGAAATCTTACCATTCCACCTTGGAATTAGAACTAGGAATATGAAAACCTATATATGTATGTATGTATGTATGTATGTATGTATCCAAACTGAGAAACTGTAACACCACTCGAAAATAAATGTGAATTATTTTATGAATATTTATTGTGTAGAACACAGGAAGAGGTAAGTTTAAGACCTCTAGCAAGCAAATTGTCATGGGTATTATTAGCATTGTTGATTATCTTCCAAAGCATTATGTTTTCGTTCCCGTTAGATTTGAAGGACCAAAACCTAGAATGCCAAGGAAATAAAGATGATTGAGACAGAGAAGCTAAATACTTATAGACCAAATTGATAGAGTGGGTTTTAATATTCCTACTAGAAATAATAATATTAGTAGCAAATGAAGAGTTGTGAATTTTATCCCAAATCTGGCTAGTGATAGAAGAGCTGAAATATGGCAGATTGATGAAACCTTCATTGTTGTAGGTAATGACTTTAGCTTGTTCAGGATTACCAGTCATAGCTCTAAGACAATGGTGTAGATGGTTGGATGGAATGAAACCCTTACCAAGACATGGAGAGCGCTAGAAGGGAGTAGAATCTGTTACACTACTTTGATATATGGGAAGGAGATAACTTCTGGATCTTAATAAAAAAATTCAGAACTAGCTACAATCTATAGGAGGATCCACATACTAGAAGTTATTCTTTTTAACGAGGTTTGAGTGAAGCCATGAGGATAGAAGGTCTTTATTATCTAGTAACTTATCAACATGCTTCGAAACAACTGCCTTGTTTCAAATATTAATGTTCATTACAGCAAGGCCCCCATATCAAAAGGCCGAGTAATCTTATTGAACGAGATAGGAATAAGCTTCTTAAAGTGAGGATTAGCATTCCATATGTAGTGGTTTAATGCTCTATTAATCATAGCTATCAATTTAGCAGGGAGAATGTAGAGGTTAGAATAATATAGGCACATGGAGGTACAACAGATTTAGCAACAACAAGCCTACTGGCAGATGTTAACTTGTTAAAAGGCCGAGAATGCAACTTCTTAATAAAATTATCACACATAGGCATGCATTGCTTAGAAAAAATCTTCCTGGCAGTAATGGGAACTCCATGATAGGAGAGAGGATCAGAAGCAATTTGAAGAGAGGACAGATTTGCTATAGACATGAAATCATCCTTGGAAAGGCCTGCTATCATGATATTAGATTTGCTCAAATTAACCTATAGACCAGAAAATTCGTAGAAAGAGTGCAGAACATTAGAAATGCCATTTATGGACTTAAACATTAGGTTTGGTGAAAATCAATAAGTCATCAGCAAACATGAGGTAGATAATTTCAGAGTTTTGCACATTGGATGTACGTCAACACTTTTCTTTTTAACAATCATATGCAGCAAGCTTGTTACACAATGCATAGGAAAAGGTAAGAAGGGATGACGTTTCCTTATCTTATACCTTGAGTAGCTCCAAAATAACCGAAAGTTTCTCCATTTGAAGATAGACTATAGGAAGGAGTGGAAATGCAAGTGTGGATCCAAGCTATAAATGGAAAAGGGAAATTCATTTTTTGTAAGATGATGAAAATTAAGGACCATCGAACAGTATCAAAAGTTTTCTGTGTGTCCAACTTTACGGTCCATTTAGCATATATAATATTTCTACCATATCCCTTTATTAACTCTTGAGTCAGGATAATATTATCAAAGATGTATCCCTTTGGTAAAAAGGCATTTTGGTTGCTTGAAATAATGGTTTCCAGAGCAGATTTCGTCCTAGTAGCCAATACCTTAGTAATGCATTTGTATACCACATTGCAACAAGTAATGGGTCTACATTGACTAACACTGTTAGGGTTTTCAATTTTGGGAATTAGAGCAAGTTTAGTGGCATTAAAACGTTTAGGCAGCTAACTTTTCAAGAATTTTTTTGATAGTACTTACCAAGTCATGTTGAATGATATCCCATCCATATTTGTAGAAGTGAGAATTGAATGTAGAACTTAAAAACTAAACTGGTAAGTCACAGTATTGATGAACTACTTTCAATTATTAACCTGAAGCAAATGATGGCTTTATATAAGCCTTACAAGATGAAATGAAAACAAACTGTCACGTTCTCAAAACGTGCTGACATGTGCTAAAGAAAAGTTCAAATGAACAGCTAATTCCTATATAATAGGCAGCTAGTTCCTATACAAAAGGAATTATTAACAAAACATTGAAATAGTAAAACTTAACCAAACAGCTCCAACAAATCCTCCCCTAAACTGTATGCAGTCACATTCAGTTTAAACTCGGCACTTCACAAATTCCAAGCAAACTTCGTAGCTTCAGAATGTCTCCAGTTTTAAAGCTTTGGTCATGATATCAGCTATCTGATCATTTGTACCACAGTGAATCAGATTAACAACCTTCTCCTTTGCAAGATCACGCAGAAAATGAAACCTTACATCTATATGTTTGCTGCGACCATGCATGACTGGATTTTTTGATAATTTGATAGTCGAGCTATTATCACACCTTATAGCAGTGCAGCTACTTTGAGACAGTCCAATCTTCTCTAATACCCTTCGAATCCACACACTTTGACAGGCACAGGAAGCTGCTGCTACAAACTCAGCCTCGGTGGTGGATAAAGTCACCACTGGCTGCTTCTTCGAGGCCCAAGACACTGCACCACCGCTTAGCAAGAATACATAACCGGATGTACTTTTTCTATCATCAATATCGCCAGCATAATCACTGTCAGTGTAACACAACAGCTCCCCAACTTCTCCTCTTTTATAGACAATTCCTAAATTCATAGTTCCCTTCAGATACCTCAGCACGCGCTTTGCAGCTTGCATATGTACAGTAGTAGGACAAGACATATACCTTCTCAAAAGACACACCACAAACATTAGATCTGGCCTGGTTACAGTATGTACATTAGGCTCCCAATCAATTGCTTGTACTCTGTAACATCAACTCTTACTCCTTTGTCGTCTTTTGTCAATCGAAAACCAGGAACTATAGGGTTCTTCACTGGATTACAATTCTCCAAGCCAAATTTCTCGAGCAACTCACATGTGTATTTCTTTTGGCTTAGATAAATTCCCTGGAAAGTTTGCAAGACCTCAACACCAAGAAAATATCTCATCTTACCTAAGTCTGTCATGTCAAACTCATGCTTCATGGAGTTCTTAAAACTTTCAAATAAGCTTGAATCATTTCCGGTGAAGATTAAATCATCAACATAAAGGCACACAATTAATAGTTTACCTCCATGCCCTGACTTGACGAAAAAAGTATGTTCGTAACTGCATTTCTCAAATCCCTCCTTGACAAAGTATGCTTCTATTCTGCTGTACCATGCTCGTGGTGCCTGCTTCAAGCCATATAATGCCTTTTTTAGCCTATAAACCTTGTGTTCCTCTCCCTTTCGTTCATATCCTTGTGGTTGTTCAACATAAACGGACTCATTCAATTCACCATGCAAGAAGGCACTTTTGACATCGAGTTGATACACACTCCAGCCTTTCTGAGCTGCTAGAGCTATCACCAATCTAATGGTATCCCACCTTGCCACGGGAGCAAAGACCTTTGTATAATCAATTCCTTGCTGTTGAGCATAGCCCTTTGCAACTAACCGAGCCTTGCATTTGTCAACAGCCCTAGTTTCATTTAGCTTTGTTCTAAACACCCATTTCACTCCAATTTTCTTGGCCCCCGCAGGTAATGTGGTGAGCTCCCAGGTCTTGTTTTTCTCAATTGCTTCTATTTCGGAGTCCATTGCATTTCTCCATTTTGCACTACCAACAGCCTCTTCAAAAGAACTTGGATCTTCATTAGCCGTGAACATGACGAAGTTATGCAACTCTAAACCTTCTCCGCTTTCGTAGTCGCGCATCCATACAGGTGGTCTACGAGTTCTTCTCTCAACTAAATTTGAGGCAGGTTCATTTTGTGACTCATCAGACGAGATGACTGCTTCTTCATTCCTGTTTACACTTTCTTCGTCTTCTGCATCTCCATTGTTTTCAACTTCTGCTTCACTTTCCAAAGACACGGTATCAAGTCTTTCTTCTTTAATGCTCCTCCCCCAGTTCCAACCTTTATCTTCTTCAAACACCACGTCTCTACTAATTACAATCTTTTTGGCAACCGGATCAAATAGTCGATAAGCTTTAGATTCATCGCTCACCCCAAGCAACACACATTTGAAGCTCTTATTATCTAGCTTTACTCTTTTCTGATCCGGTACATGAACATGAGCCAAACAACCAAAAACTCGAAAGTATTCCACATTCGGCTTGATTCCTGTCCACATTTCTTCAGGTGTCTTGTCTTGTACAGCCGAAGTCGGACTTCTATTGAGAACATGAGCTGTCCATTTTGCAGCTTCTGGCCAGAAAGTCTTCGGTACTTGTCTCTCACTAAGCATACTCCGAACCATGTTCATTATAGTTCGGTTCTTACGCTCAGCCACCCCATTCTGTTGGGGACTGTAGGTTGCCGTAAGTTGCCTTCTTATGCCACTTACCCTACAAAAATCATTAAATTCATGAGAGGTGAATTCCCCTCCCCTATCAGTTCTTAAACAACAAATAGATGCACCAACTTCCTTTTCAACTAGGTTCTTGTAGCTCTTAAAAACAGTAAATGCCTGGGATTTCTCAGTAAGAAAGTATAACCAGATTTTTCTACTATAATCATCTATAAAGCTTATAAGATACCTTTTGTGACTATTGGAGATGGGATTGATAGGGCCACAGATATCGGCATGCACAAGCTGCAATCTTGCTGAAGCTCGCCAATGACTTCTTTTTGGAAATACTTCTCTGTGTTGCTTTCCCTCCAGACATATAGTGCAAGCCTTGTTTGAGCTTTTGACTAGAGGTAGTCCTTTCACCATCTTTTTGTATTGTAATGTTCTCAAACTTTTATAGTTCAAGTGCCCAAATCTTTGATGCCACAATTGTGAGTCTTTTTCAGTGATTGTTTGCAGGCACGACGATGTTTCCATCACCACGCTAGCAAGCAGTACGAACATTCTGTTTGTGGTCATTCTTGTCTGCATGATTAACCCAAACTTTGGATGATATAGTTTGCATTCTCCATTATGAATTAATATGGCCAATCCCTTCTCTTGCAATTGTCCAACGCTCAACAAATTATTCTTCAAATTAGGTATGTAGAAAACATTGGTGACAACTAAAGTTGTGCCGTTGATTTGCAACCGAATATCACCTTTGCCCATCACATCCATTCTTGAGTTATCTCCAAGCTTAACTGTATGTCTAAATTCTTCATCAAGATCGGAGAATAGCTGCTTGTTTCCACACATATGATTACTGCATCCTGAATCAAGAAACCAAGCTTCCTCTCCTTTTGAGTTGTTAAATGCCTCACAAGCCATTAAAAGCATCTCCTCATCTTCACTGACCTCAGCATAGTTTGCAGCTTTCTCCCATCGAGGGCATTCATATTGAAAGTGGCCTAGTTGGTGGCAGTTAAAGCACTCAATGATAGCTTTGTTCAAGGGTCTGCCTCTGCCTCGTCCTCGAGCTGCTCCACGACCCCTTCCTCGGTTTCCAAATCTTGCATCATGGCTAACCTTCAACACCTGCTCTTCTTCTCCATGGCATCTCATTCGTTGTTCATGAACGAGAAGACTGCTCTGTAACTCATCGATTGTCATCGTGTCCAAGTTGTTTGATTCCTCAATCGAGCATACTACATAGTCAAATTTGGAAACCATGGACCTTAATATCTTCTCAGTAATGGTGTTTTCACGCATATTCTCACCACAAGCTTTCATATTTTTGGCTATGGCTAAAGTACGAGCAAAAAAGGAATTGACACTCTCGCCTTCCTTCATCTTGAGAACCTCAAAGTCTCTTCGCAACGCCTGCAGTTGTGCTCTCTTAACTCTTGTTGAACCTTGGAATTTCTGCCTCATCGAATCCCAAATCTGTTTGGAGGTGTCGTCATTGAGGATTGTCTCCAAGATGTCACGATCAATATCTTGATAAAGATAATTCTTTATCTTTAAGTCCTTCAACCTCTGCTCCCCGATTAGCTTGAGTTGTGCCTCTGTAGGCACAGCTCCATCTGCTACTGTCAAGATCCCATTCTCTACAAGACTCCAGTATTCTTTGGAACGTAGAAAATTCTCCATTAGCTTCGCCCAATGTTCATAGTGGCCATCAAACTTTGGGATTGCAGGCTGCACATACTTGCCATTACTGCTTTCCGCCATTCTACTTAACACTCTGCTTGAAAGAAATCTGCAGTTTCTTTCCTCACTCACTATTTCTTCTTCTTCAACTCACTCACAATCAGGCCTTATGATAAGGCTCTGATACCAGAATTGTAGAACTTAAAAACTAAACTGGTAAGTCACAGTATTGATGAACTACTTTCAATTATTAACCTGAAGCAAATGATGGCTTTATATAAGCCTTACAAGATGAAATGAAAACAAACTGTCACGTTCTCAAAACGTGCTGACATGTGCTAAAGAAAAGTTCAAATGAACAGCTAATTCCTATATAATAGGCAGCTAGTTCCTATACAAAAGGAATTATTAACAAAACATTGAAATAGTAAAACTTAACCAAACAGCTCCAACATTGAATCCATCAGGTCCAGCTTAACTAGATGAATCCATGTTGAATATAGCTTCTTTAATCTCTTTATAAGTTATTTCCTTAATAAGGAGACAACTCTTGCTATCAGAGATGCAGGCATGGAAGTGTCAAGAATCTGGTCAATATCAGACTGCAATGGGGACTTGTTACCTAATGTGGAGGTGAAGTAGTCCAAAAAAGCCTGTTTCACATCCGAAGGAGAGGAACATAAGTTGTTACCATTTATGTCATGAATAGCATGAATTCTAGAATTTGTTTTTTGATTTCCAAGGAATTGTGGAAAACAGCAATGTTAGAGTCGCCTTGAGCTTCCTAAACATCTTTATGTTTCTACTTGAGCATGTTGAATTATGCAGTCAAACCTTGTTCAAGACTTCTGGATAAGATTCTAATGGCTGAAGAAAGTTGAGCATTGTGAGGGTCACTTAAAAGATCATTTTGAACAGATAATAAATTTGTTCTAATTTGAGAGGACTGTTTAGTCGCATTTCCAAATTAATCATATGCCAAAGCACGCAATTTCTTCTTAAGATCAAGTAATTTGCCCTGCAAAACAAAAAGTGGATTACGTAGATTTTATTAGCCCAACTACTTTTAAATAATGCTGAATTTTTTTAATAAGTGGTCCATGGATTAAAAAATGAAAAGGAGGAACTTTTTTAGTGCAGGCATCTCCTCATTTAACAATTAAGGGAGAGTGGTCAGAAATGGGAGGAGGAGGGATATGAGTGAACATGGAAGGCTAAGAAGAGATAACTACCAAGTTATAAAAGGTTATGTTAAGTTCGCAAAAGGTTATCTTCCCTCATCTTCCACAATTATTCCAAGTGAAGTTTGAACCTATGAAAGGGTGAGAAAAAGGTTTGCATTGCTAATGGAGTTGTTGAGGAAAGAGTTGGAAGATAAAGTTAATGGTGTACCACCCAGTTTATCATCTTGGTGGAGCATACAATTCCAATCTCCAACACAAATCCAAGGCAAAAAGAAGAACTGTAGAGAAGGAATAAGATCTAACATTACTTGTCTTGAACGAGGACTATTGTCTGCATAAATGGAATTGAGCAGAAATTCAGAGGAGGAAGGAATGTGCTTGATTCTAGAGTAGACAGATTGTTTGTGGAGTTTTAGAGGATAAATGGAGAAAATTTCTGGATTGAATAAGACAAGAATCCTTCCATGAGGAGATTGGGCAAGGTTGTGAATGAATTCCCATGTTGGAGCAATGAAATTAGCAGCTTGAATAGATAGAATATGATTTAGCTTTGTTTCACATATGCACATGAGGTGAATTTTATTTGTAGAAATGATATTTTTAACTTCCATTTGCTTTCCAATTTTCTGTACTCCTCTCACATTCCACATACATACGTTGTCTAACATTTGGGAGTTTATTTTTGTTGGCAGATTGCCTAATTACTACTCTAAATGTTTCAGATCCTTGCAAGTTGCCTTGTTTGATACTAATTCGATCAAGATTATATTCAAGACCCTTGTCATTGTCACATCCATTGGCAGAAATGGAAGGATTGGTCACGTGAATGTTTTTCTCTTTAGGATTGATGACCTTCGCATGAGCTTTTGTTGATAAATCAGAAGAGCTGTTCAATTTTGAAGGAGGGACGGTAAGGGAAGGAGGAGGCTTGAGAGACTAAAATGGATTTGAAGAGGATTTAGAAGTGGTATTATTTGGAGGAATGGGACAAGTTTGCATGAGGAGAATTGGGGGAGAGAAAGATGATTGGTTGCATGGGTTATGATATGCACAGAAGTGTCCATGTTTTCATTGATAGGGGTGGGAAGTAAAGGAGGTAATGATTTAGAAGAGGTAGAAGTATTTATTTTTTCATTGGAAAGTAAAACAAACTTCAGCTGCAAAAGAAGAATTGCTTATAACTTTTGCAAAACCAATGTTTTCTTCTGATTTTTACTATATACTTGTATTAATTTTGTCTTGAATCTGATAAGAAATAGTTATGTAAGCTAGGCAACTTAAGTTTATTGAATAACAGATTGGCAATTAAATAGCCAGTACATGACTAAAAAAGGAACAGTTCACACGTACTAAAAACAGGAACGTGTGCTAAAAACAAGCAAAAGATCAGGACAAACAAGAAAAGAACAAGTAAAAGACTACCCCTAACAGCTGAACTTATTAAACATGTCCTAGAAACATGTGTGCCACTTAACATCCTCCCTTAAACTGATTCTTCTTGAAAATCAGTTTACATCAAGTAACGAACACCCCCCCATTTGTTTGCGCAGTTTTACAAATGTATCCAGTTTCAAAGCTTTTGTCATCACATCTGCAACTTGCTCATGACTACTGCAGTGAACTAACTGAACTGTTTCATCTTTTGTCAGCTCACGGAGAAAATGGAAACGAACGTCGATGTGTTTACTGCGTCCATGCATCACTGGATTTCTAGCAAGCTTAATAGTTGAGTTATTGTCACAGTACATGGCTGTAGAATTGCACTGAACATGATCAAGCTTTTCCAAAATTCTTCTTAGCCAAATTATTTGACAAGCACATTCAGCTGCAGCTATGTACTCAGCTTCCGTCGTCGATAAGGATACTACAGGCTGCTTCTTAGATAACCAGGATACTACACCGGAGCTTAAAAGAAATACATATCCAGAAGTGCTTTTCCTATCATCCAGGTCTCCAGCATAGTCACTGTCTGTATATGCAAGCAATTCTTTGTTTCCTCCCTTCTTATAGAACACTCCATAATCAGTTGTTCCTTTCAAATACCTTAAAATTTTCCTTGCTGCTTTCGAGTGCAGCTTTGTAGGATACTCCATGAACCTGCTAATAAGACTAACAGCGAACATAACATCTGGTCGTGTAGCAGTTACGTACATAAGACAGCGTACGATCTGCTTATAATAAGTACCATCAATTTTCTCACCATTTTCATCCTTGCAAAGCTTTTCCCCAGGAATGATTGGATTATGGACCAAATTGCTTGCCTCCATTTGAAACCTTTTTAACACATCTACTACATATCTTCTCTGACAAATAAAGATACCTTCAACTTTCTGCACCACTTCTATTCCAAGAAAATAACTCATTTTCCCAAATCTGTCATATCGAACTCAGCCATCATGGATTTTTTGAATTCAACAAACATAGATTCATCATTGCCAGTGTATATAAGATCATCGACATATAAGCTTACAATCAAAATTTTACCTGCTGCACCTCGTTTGATGAACAATGTGGGTTCATAAGTACACACTTCGAAGCCTCTTTTCAGAAAGTACGACTCAATGCAGCTGTACCAAGCTCGAGGAGCTTGTTTCAGCCCATAAAGAGCTTTTCTTAGTTTGTACACTTTCTGCTCACTTCCTTTGATTTCATATCCACGTGGTTGTTCAACAAACACTTCTTCACCTAACTCGCCATGCAAAAAAGCAGATTTTACATCCAGTTGATAAATGACCCATCCGTTTTGAGCTGCAAGTGCAAGCAAAAGCCGAATTGTATCTAGTCTTGCTACTGGTGCGAAGACTTCATTGTAGTCTACTCCATGTTCTTGAGCATATCCTTTGGCGACAAGTCACGCTTTATGTTTGTCTATCTTTCCATTTTCGTTGAGTTTTGTTTTATACACCCATTTCAAACCGATTTTCTTTGCTCCTGCTGGTAAATCTGTCAACTCCCATGTCATATTCTTTTCAATTGATTTGATCTCTGATTCCATAGCATTTCTCCATTTCTCATACTTTACTGCTTCTTCAAAACATATTGGATCGGCAGCTGCAAACATAACCAAGTTAGCATTATCGTCTTCTTCTTCATCGGAAAGGCCTTCTCCACTCTCATAGTCCCTCATCCAAATAGGTTGACGTCTATTTCTCCTTCTATTCGGTTCTGGTTGGCTACCATCGCTCAGCCCATTTGAGTGCATCACTTCTTCAGTTTCTTTATTGCTCTCACCATTAACAACTTCTGCTTGTTCATCTTCCCACTCTAAATTTTCACCTACTGTTTCTTCGTGCATTTTATCCCAATCCCAGTTTTTATCCTCTTCGAAAACGACATCTCTACTCACAACAATTTTCTGAGTAGCTGGATTATACAACCTGTATGCCTTAAATTCTTCACTAACTCCAAGTAAGACACAACTGATGCTCTTGTTATCCAACTTGGTTCTTTTTTTATCCGGTATATGAACATGAGATACACATCCAAAAACTCTAAAATACTCAACTGATGGCTTTATTCCGCTCCATGCTTCTTCGAGGGTCATATCTTCTACTGCATCAGTTGGACATCGATTTAGCACGTGAACAGCCCAGTTCACTGCTTCAGGCCAGAATGTCTTTGGAATCCTTTTTCCATAAAGCATGCTACGAACCATATTCATGATGGTTCTATTTTTTCTTTCCGCAACGCCATTTTGCTGTGGTGAGTATGCAGTTGCTAGCTGCCTTCTTATGCCATTTTGATTGCAAAATTCATTAAATTCTTTAGATGTGAACTCTCCTCCTCTATCTGTACGCAAAATGCTAATGGACGAGCTTGCTTCTTTTTCCGCATGATACTTAAAGCTTTTGAAGATATCAAAAGCCTGTGACTTTTCCTGTAAAATATAAACCCAAGTCTTGGGGCTAAAATCATCAATAAATGTGATTAAATACCTTTTTTTGCTGTTTGAAGCAGGAGTGATCGGACCACATATATCAGCATGAATCAGTTGCAGAACCTTAACTGCTCTTCTTGTGCATTCTTTTGGAAAAGGATCCCTCTTTTGTTTCCCCACTAGACAATCTTCACAAATTTCAGATTCAGTTTTAAGTTGTGGCAGCCCATTCACCATGTCCTTTTGTTCAAGAGTCTTTAATCCTTTAGCACTCAGATGCCCATATCTACAATGCCATAAGTGGACAAGATCTTTTGATTTGGTATAGAAGCATGTTGGCATACCTGGTTGGGAAATAGGATGCAACATGAACATTCTATTTGATGACATTGACATTTCCATAATTAAGCCTTTCTCTGAGTGAAAGACTTTACATTTTCCATCTTGAAATAAAACTACTAGTCCTTTGTCTTGTAGCTGACCAACGCTCAATAGGTTGTTCTTCAATTCAGGTACATAGAACACACTAGTGATGATATGAGATATTTTATTAGTTTGAAATCTCACATTACCTTTTCCTTCTACCATCATGCTAGAATTATTTCCAAGCTTCACAGTTTCTTTGAAATTTTCATCTAGGTCAGAAAATAATTCCTTCTTACCACACATATGGTTATTGCATCCGGAATCAAGAAACCATACATCTTCCATTTTTTCTTTATCATTCTCCACATATGCCATCAAAAGAATTTCTTCTTGAGCTTCTGCAAAATTGGTTTCCTTTTGCTTGCTTGGACATTCATACTGATAATGTCCAAGTTTATGACAATGATAACATTCCACAATGGACTTATCAAAAACTGGCGAGCGTCTTCCTCGACCACGATATCCTCCACGACCTCGTCCTCTAGTCCTTCCAAACCTATTTTCATAGGTCACTTTCAAGGCATGCTCTTCATTCACAGGAACACTCATGCGCTGTTCATGTACCAGCAGGCTACTTTGCAACTAAACAATAGTTAAAGTATCAATGTCATTTGACTCCTTAATTGAGGAAACAACATAGTTGAATTTCTCAGTCATTGATCGTAAAATCTTCTCAACGACAGTGACATCTTTCATAGCTTCACCATTATTTCTCATCTTGTTAGCAATGGTGAGAGTTCGAGCAAAATATTCATTCACCGATTCTCTTTCTTCATTTGGAGAATTTCAAACTCCCTCCTAAGCGCTTTTAGTTGCGCCCGCCTGACTCTTGCTGATCCTTGATACTTTTGCTTCAAGGAGTCCCATATACCTTTTGCTGAATCTTTGTTCAAGATTGTCTCCAAGACTGATCTGTCAATTGCTTGAAAAAGATAATTTTTTGCCTTCAGATCCTTGAGTTTTTGATCATCAATAGCCTTCTTTTGTGCCTCTGTAAGAGTTTCTCCCTCAACCACTTCAGGTATCCCATGTTCCACCAGGCTCCAATATTCTTTGGACCGCAAAAAATTCTCCATCAACATCGCCCAATGATCATAGTGACCATCAAGCTTTGGAATTGCTAGCTGAGCGAAGTTGCCTTCTGTTGTCATCTTCTTATTGCTCTGATACCAATTGATAAGAAATAGTTATGTAAACTAGGCAACTTAAGTTTATTGAATAACAGATTGGCAATTAAATAGCCAGTACATGACTAAAAAAGGAACAGTTCACACGTACTAAAAACAGGAACGTGTGCTAAAAACAAGCAAAAGATCAGGACAAACAAGAAAAGAACAAGTAAAAGACTACCCCTAACACCTGAACTTATTAAACATGTCCTAGAAACATGCGTGCCACTTAATAGAATCAGGTTATCATCATTATTTGCTTCAATAATCAATTCCCCTTCTTCCAAAGACATGAGAGCATCAAAGTTATTAGATTGACTTACAACATTTGATTTAGCGTTAACCTCTGTATTATTAATAGAGTTGTCTAGGTTGATCATTTGCCCGAGTTAAACTTGTAGGAATACCATGAACAAGGCCATCAGATGGTGCAACCATAGACTTGCCTTTAGAATTTACTTTTTTCCATTCCAGCTTACTATTCTTACCATTCTCATGAGCAACTTTATTATTATAACCCTTTTTAAAAGGACCTCTATCTGGTTTATCATTAGTCTCAGCATTAACATTATCATTTTTCTTATCAGTGGAGGAAAACTTTTCACTAGGACTAGCATTTTCACATTCAATAGTGTAATAACCAAAGCATTTCCATCTCGTACATAATAGTGGTCTCCATGAATACTCTACATTCAAATACTAACATTTATCACCACCAATTGAGATTGAATCTGGGAGCTGCCTGTCGAGAGTAATTTCTATCTAGCATTTGGTGCACTCAAATCTATTCATTTTTTCTGTATTTTCATTGAAGCAAACAAGAGTATCCATATGACAGGCAAGCCAGCTAATTCCTAACAAAGTCCAAGTGATCAGAGGAATGTTGTATAGATGCACCCACACTGGTACACTTTTTATCTGGGATGCAGCAGTATCAAAAATAAGGTTCTAAGATGAGATGATCATCATTTGTCGTTTGATGAAAGTAGAGGCAAAGACTAATATTTTGCTCTATCTTCCTCACATGAGAATTTAAAAAAAAAAAGTTTCCATCAAAGAATATCACATAGTGTGCTTTCAATCTCAATTTCCATGCTTAGGATAAGTGAGTAATTACTGCCATATAACAGAGCCTCCGATGAAGAAACTTACCAAGAATTCAGACCACTGCTTGACACCTTCATCAACTACGGCTTTAGGAGGAGAAAGAGGAAGCCTTATGTATTTTAAGTGAAATTTAATATGCTTGTAGCAACCAGCGTACTTGGGTTTGGCCTTGTAAAGACTGGACCATAGGGTAGAAACGGGATGTTTGTAATTTTATAACAATATTAATTCCTCTCTATTGAATTAGAAGTGTAATATATTTATATATTTTTATAAAAAGAAATATATGTTTATTATTTTAAAGATTAGTTAATTATTTAGATTAAATCTAGAATACATATTATCCATTTCTAAAGTTCTTATTTTTATTATATCAAGATTATATGTTGCGAATAATTCCTTATCAAACATTGATTTGCTTGTTTTATATATATTTTTTATTAATCTATTTTATATCACTTTTCTGATTACTCTTTTCTTTTATATTGAATAGGATTATATGCATGATTCACCAATGATATTGGTTTGATTAGTGTTTTGATATGATACGGTGATGATATCCTGTTGTATAGATCCATAATATTACTATATATATGTACATATGTATATATATATATATATATATGTATATATGATATTTTTATTTATGACGATTTTAATTACATATGATGAGAAATCTAAATAAACAGAATTATAATACCATTTGGGATGAGGTATTTGGTATTATTTTTGCAGTTATTTTTTGGAGTCCTCGTATAAAATATTATAGAGATTGAGTGTAATTTATGAGCAGTGAATAAATGAGTAAGTGTAAAATATGCTAGTATATGATTTTTGTTTGATGATAATAAACATATATATATTCGTTTAAATGTATTTGTTATTGTACTATTATATTTTTCCACATAATTAAATAAATATTTGTTGAATAAAATAAATAACTTAGAATTCATATTTAAACAAATGTTTCATTTGAACAAATATGTTATTACAAATTCAAATAGTACAAATTTGAGCTCTCACAACATATATACATTTTCAATTACGTTACAATTTCGATTACATCACAATATTCAATTTACATATTACATTTTACTACATATTCACTCAACACTCGTACTTTTATCTTCAACTCTGTTTCACTCTGAATCCTCCATCTGAGCTATCTGCAAAATAAACACTGACGTAGTAAAATTAAAGAAGAAATATTTTTGTAGTGTACAATGAAGTGTGTGTTTGAAAATATTGTTTGCCTCGGTTATTTCGGTTGTTCGTCATCATTTATTTTTAATTCGTCATACATGAACAATTTGTGACATGCAGTGTATCACTGTATATGTCACAATGTCGTGCACACCGATATACACCTGCTTGATAAAATTGCAGGGATAGGTGAGCACAAGGTCAAACCCAAACCAAAGGCTGGATTCAACTTAAGTGTATACGAGTCTTGACTAAATCAACTTAACTAAACTCAAGTGAACCAGACTAGAGGCAAACACAAACACTCACAACATCAAAAGCAACCAGGACCATAACAACATAACAAAGTTCTCATGCAACAATGACACAAATAACAAAGTTAGCTGGTCACATATAGAAGAAGACTATAATGAACAAGAACAACAAGACTCGAGAACACATCGGGCTCAACCAAATATAAGCATTAATGACCACATACAAATCTGGCCTTCCAATATTATGAAGTTATGAACACAAGACAAATGCAAGACTTACCAGACAACCAAACTGCATAGTAGAACTCGAACTGATATAGGTCCAACCAAACAGAGTTAACTTCAGACCAGACCATACATAATGCAACACAAACAACACAGCCTCAACACTCAAGTGCACAAGGACAGCAGTAAGCACATGGAACCAAGCGCAGACTTATTTATGAACGACCACACCAGTTCAATACATGCAATGGACACAACAATTCTGCAGTGAAGCAGACAACTAGACTACAATGCAAACATGAAACCAGAACCAATAATGCGACCAGACACATAACAGTTACTAGATGAGCACAAGGAACAAGAACACATGCATACAACATGAAGATCAACTCAGAGCATACACATGAGCTCAACAAAGCTTCTGATTAAACAATCAAAGGAACCAGACTCAATTTCAATAGAGACCAGTGTCATATACACATGTATACATATATGCATATATACGTATACATGTATATAGTTTTAGAAACTCACACATGAAAAGCCTTAACAAACAAACTAGTCATCACCAATATGAAACAAGATTGTACACTGAAGTGCAGACCACAACACACAACACAATGCAAAGATTTCACCAAACCAAAATGTAAGCATTCAGACATGTGTACATGCAACTATAGCAACAACAGTTCAGGTATGGAGTGCAACCAGACCAGGTAAATGTGATGGCTCGAAATAGCAATGAGCACAGTAAAGACAATACAAGGAGAACATCTCAAGTTAAATAAAATGACAAATATACAAAGCTTGAATGGTTCAGTTTACAAAATAGTGAAGCAACGGTGTACACAAAGCAAGGAGCAGGTTTGAAAAGGAAATTATCAAGCCGAAAAAGAATGGAAAAATTCAAATCATTTCAAATTCGTATGTATACCAAAGCAATTCATGAAATTCGAATTCATGAAGAGTATAATGAATAAGTCATGGTTCAAAAAGAGAATGGAATAGCAGTTCTAATATTGCTAGCAAACAGTGGAACATATGATTAAGTCATATTTTATCTCAAAAATTAAAATACCGAAGTCATAGGAAAAAGATTGAAACCGACTCAAGAATTTCAAATCCACCAATTATTGTACAAGTCAGTGCAATCACCATCTTTCAAGAAATTATCTACTGGCCAAGAAAAATCATAAAATATTCAAACCCAGAAATATAGGAACAAATTATATGGTTTTCATCCCTATATAACTCAATAATCATCATCGGCAGGAAAGATTTGATTTCGACCCAAAAGAAATCAACATTGCAATCAATTCGATCTTAGTTAAAATCAAAACGGGGAAAATAATCACATACCAATTTCTAAACATTCGAGCTTGACAAATAGAGTGACTGAGAGCCAATCACAGCCAGTAATTCGACTGACGAAGCAACCATAACAAAAGAAGATAACAATTGATCAGATTAAAGGCATCATCTTCAATTTACAGCAAAACCCTAGCTTGTGAATAAGGAACGAAGAATAACGGGCAAAGTTTTAGCACGGAAGAAAAAGGGAGATGTTTTTCTCTAATTTAAGTAGGCTGGTCTTAGTTTATTTATATTGAGCTTAGAGTTTAATTAATTAGGGTTTTGTTTAGTTTTTTTGTTTTATTTTGTATTTTTCTTTTAAAATTTGTGAAACTCTAGTTGTGTAAATAGGTTATGAACTGCGGTGGTGTAGTTCGAGAATTCACAACTCAGTGGCTAAGTTGTGGTAGGGTTTTGAGCGTAGAGTTAGCTTAGTCATTAGCGGATGTTGCAAGTTTATGTGTGTAAGCACCTGACTACTTAATTTCTAGCAGAAACCTTAGGGGCAGCACGTAGGTGGGGTTTTGCCGAAGCTGAGTAAATTTGTCTATGATCTCTTCTACATTATTTACTATTATTATTTTTAATTCCGCATTAATTTTCATTATTATTAGTATCATCATATTCACTCTCCCCCCTCATTAGGGTGAAAATGATCCTATAAATGGTATTAGAGTAGGTTAATAGCAAGGATGTCTAACCCTAGTTGCAAATCTAGCGAGACTCGGTCTAGTATCATTCCCTCTATTTTTGATGGAACGGATTTTTTAATTTGAAATTAAAAATGGAATTTTATTTAAAGTCTGTTAATTCTGAATGTTGGGATATTATTAAAAATGGGTATGATATAGTAGAGAAGAAAAATACTTCGATTAATGCTCTTACTATGCATATACTATATTCTCATACTAATAAAATAATTTTACCTATATCTCTCATTGTGAAAGTGCACAGGAAACCTGGAAAACTTTTGACGCAATATATGGTGCAAAAGTCAACAACGGTGAGAAATCCTCCACAATCGACTCACTTGAGTAAACGTGCTTGATAGGATTTGCAAAAGACAACAGTGATGAAGATTCAATAGCCGATGAGATAAGTGATCTTTCATTAAATGATTTAGTTCTCTTGTGTCGAAATTAATTGAAAATTATGAAGCTCTTGAGATGAAAAGTAATAAGTTGAAAAGGAAATAATCTAAACTGTGTCAGAAGAATAATGATTTGGAAAATGAGCTTAAAAATATTAAGAAAAAAAAAATTCTTATTGCAAAAGGTGTTTGGTGTATGAAAAATAATTTGACTGTTTTCGTGAAAACTTTTAAAAGTTAGAAAACGAAATTTTAATTCCGGAGAAAAATCAAACTAAGTTGATTTGTAAAAATAATATTTTGCAAAAATAGTTTGATAGTTTTAAGAGGTCAGAAAGTTCTAAAAGTGCGATTTTTGAAAAGAAATTAAATAAGGTCAATGAAAATTTAAAACCCTTGAAAAAGAAAACGTGATTTTGAGCAAATATGAAATTATTCGATTCAATCATGAGTTTGAAAATGAGATTGAAAAAATCAAGGATTTTGAAAAAGTTGAATATAAAAAATTCCAACTCTTTGAAACCAAGATGCTAGAAATTGAGACTAAAATTAGAGAGCTTCAAAATGAAAATATGGGATTGAAAATGAATACTTTTGAAAAGAGAGATAGTACCATTAGTTGTTGTTCGAAGCTAAGAAACGAAAATAAACTTTTAAAATCCAAAGTTAATAAACTTGAGTTGATTACTCGAAATTTTTTTCCTAGAGAAAAATCATTTAATGTGCTCTTAGAAAATCAACTCTTCGTGAATAAAATGAAAGGAATTGGATTTGTGAAAGTATCAAAATATGAACAAACAACTAATAACACTGTCAAGGGGAAAAGTACGATACCCAAATGCGTAAAATGTGGAAATATTGGTCATGGCAAGAATAATTATCAAAATATATACAAATACAAAACCGTTAAACAAATATGGATTCCAGAAAGTATGAATATAAATGGTTTGAAATTTAAACAAATTTAGATTCCTAAGGATACAATTGTAGATGCTAATGATTTGTTATATGGACAAATTTGGGTACCAAAGCTTTCAATAGATAATAATAGTGGTCCTATATCCTTAGTTAGACCACTTGCCATCACCAAAATTTAGACATATAAGTGGGCTAAGGAACATATTTGATGGAGATAGATTTCGAGTTGTTCTAGGTGATTGATGAACTAAAATTTAAATGTTCCTTAGCCTATAAAGAATAGATGGAGATCATCGCATTTCGGATATCTCGGATCAAAGGAAAGTGAGGTATGATCTATTAACTCATTTTGTTCACATATTGTGAACTATGTTTTGAACGACATTGTTAAAGTATTTCTACCATACCTTGAACATCTCAACTTTGATTTTTAAGTGATGGAAAGCTAACTGATAATGCTACAACTTTTCTGTTGATTCACTTTGAAATGTCATGAAAAACTTCTTTAACGAACTTTTTGAATGTATGTGTAACGTCCTGCCTTTTCGCACACCTTAAATCGACACACATGCCAATTCAATCCATACGGAAGGGCGGATTGTTATGGTGTAAATAAGAAAAAGCAAGGAAAGAAAAAAACAAAATAAAATCTTACAGCGGAACGATAAAATATAATAATCAAGTATACAGTTCATGAAGCTGTTTTATACACATTTGATTATATTTATACAATACGTATCAGAGTTGCACATGCCAACAAATAATAATCGATGCAGCGGAATACAGTGTGAAGTGGACTAATATGTAATATATATAATAGTAATAAAATCTTCGCCTTCGCCCTCCAGAATTAAGGTCTTCAAATCCTGAAATGCTTAGGCTGACCCGAGCGAATTGAAAAGACAAAACACTAGAGTCAAAACTAAAAGATCTTGTGTAAGTTAAATCAACTGAAATGAATATGAGTGTAACGGCGTCGGAGATGTTTACGGGGTTTGACATCTCCTATCCAATGTCTAACGTGAGTGTAGTAACTTAAGAGATGCTCGGGATTCACATCTCCTAAGGATCCGTTAAACTATCTACAATATGGTAATATACGCTATTATAATAGTGTCTAAAGTAAAGTATAATAAACTGAAAATAGCGTTAAGGCTTTACATTTTCCACCTTAACACATTTTTATATTCCTATAGTCTATACAGTACCGTAATCTCCCCCGTACTAGGCGTCGTCAGAGGGCACTCCATAGGTATGGTACAAAAAAACTCGTACAAGGCGCGCTAGGGTAGGTGACACGGCACAACTAGGCAATGCCAGGGTAGATATACCAATTAGGCTTCCGGGTCAGTGGTAACGCATAGCCGCAGCTGCCATCCACCTCTAGCCACACCCCCAAATCAAAGAAATTAAAAGTGGCCACCGAATAAATACAAAGTCAGAGTAGAATATCGAAGAGATGTGTCCGATCAAAGGTGCTACCTCATTAACCCGTCGATCGCTCGTGTTTTAGCCACCTTATGCCAACTCACGGGAGTTGGGTCTACGTATTTACCTCAAAGGAAATGCCGCCACCATCCTACTTCATTCTGGAATCTCCACCGCGTACACGGTTGTTAAAGTGGTTTTTGGAGTTGGCAAAGAGTATGACAACTTCCGATCCCGGTCTCTTTAACAACCAAACGTTATTATAACACCGCGGTCATTTTAAAACAATTATACTTCAAAACCAGAATAAAATATTCATTTCAAAACCATATAAATACGATATCACTTCCTCTTTTAAAAAAACCAAATCAATATGGTATCAATTTCAAACATATCCCTTTCTAAAACCATAACATTTTCAAAGTTATAATATTTCGAAACCAAAACTTGAAATATAGCCTTTCAAAACATAAAACTTTGAATTTCATTACTTTGAAACATACTACACCACTTAAGTGGTTTAAATATTAAATTACTTTATTATATAATAAAATAGCTTCTTCACCTTCACAAATCAATTTCAAATATAGATTTAAATCCTCAAGTAAACCAATATGATTTTCATATATTTCAAAGCTTTAATTATTCCACCATTTCAAAACTTATTCTTTGATAATTTCATACATATCAAATTCAATTGCTATTATTTAGATTTGAAACATTTACTTAATAAATCCAATATAATTTAAGTAAAACTTTTGACTTCAAACGACTGGATATTCTTTCAATTTATTCAACTTGATAAATTCATTTATCCCAACTTTACATTCATTTAAATTACTTTTAACCAAATCAAGTTATAAGAATCATACCCTTTACAATCTTCATTTTTATTTAAACTTCAAATCAAATTTATTCAAGTACAATTCTTAAATAAATCAATTTAAACCAATTCCATATTTATCTTTCAACTTAATTTCATTTAAGTCATTTAAAACTCTATATATACAATATCTTAAATAGGTACTTAACCATATAATATAAACAATCAAACTTCATTATTAAACTCATTTTGATTAATCAATTTTATACATTGCTTAAATTCAAGGATTCAACTATATATATAATAGCATTTATATAACATCAACAATTAATATTTATTAAACCGTATTTTCTTTCCAAAACCATAGAAAATCATTTCAAAATATTTTATATATAGACCGCGGTGTCTGTATAAAATTTTCTACCCTATGGTCAAGTGATACAGATATTTATCATTTCAATCCGTAGTTTAAAATAAAAATTACGGTTATATATCATTTCAAACCGCAATCCCGAATGAAATGAAATGCATAATGACTTGCAGTTTATAACAAATATAAAATACAGCATCCATTCACCCAATATCAATCATCAACCATTTATTACAATCATCATCCAATTTAAACAATAACATCAATATAGAACGGATGATAAACAACAGGTATTAACTAGCAGTTTATATTCAACAATAATTTAATTAACTGATTAACTGGCAATTTATATGCAATAAATAAATAAATAACAATTTAATTAAATTAATTTAATTTAACTGGGATGATGATTGAAAATAAGCCAAAAAGTTATAAATAAATTTCTAAACACATCATAAATCAATTTAACAAACATAAGAAATTTTAGAAGTTGTGAGTGGGTTAAAACACTTACCTTGAATTTAAATTGAATTTAAACCCAGTTTAAACCCAAAAATTTGACCATCTCAGAATTCGCCCAAACCAGCGCTAAAACCTTCGGACTTTCAATACGATCCTAACAAAAAAATCGCGCGTGAATTGGTGTTCGTATGCGAAAGATATAGCGATTAGTGTGATTGAATTTTAATATAAAAAAATTAAAAAAAAAAGAACACTTTCACTCACCTGCCATGTCACTACATCATCTTTCTTCCAGCACGCGCGCACAGTTCAACTACACGGAACCCTAGTGAACGCAAAGAAACAGCAGCAGACCGCCATGAAGATGACCTCCGTTCGAACGCCCAAACTAGCGCCACCGACTCCCTTCCATCCTTGCGACCACGCGAAGGCCACGCTTGCACGAAAAACCGCCCACCTCAGCAGCCCATGATTTCAAACCCTAATCGAATTAATTTGCTCGATCCAGCCGTTGATTCGATGAACAAATTTCACCGATGCACTCCCCATCGTCCACTCTATAATACCCAGAAACGATTCGTCGATCCGTCAATGTTCATCGACGCGCGATGAACGGTCGAAAATTGATTTAGAATTTCTGAACAAACGATGCATCGAATTGGAAAATGAATTTCAGTTTTGAGATGCATGCATCGAAAGCTTCGATATATAATTTTTCTTAATTTTTTGAGGAGTTTGAATTTTTTTTTGCTTTGAATTGAAATTTGATTTGTGTTTGGATCCAGAATTTGTTTGTCTGCCATTGAGGAGGAGAGATAGTTGAAATATACGTACAGACAAATAAGAAATAGGAGTAGGCTAGGGTTTATAACTGGGTATTTTATAGACAACTGAAATAGAATAGATGGACCCAATTTATAAACGTGCTCAACGATATATGGCCCGAAAAGCCCGTTTCGACTCCAGTACGAAATTGGGTCAACCCATATATCAAAATAGATGTTTTAAAATATTTTAAAAGCAAAGGAAAAGATTTCAAGTCCAAATTCCATCGTATGGAGAAGTTATGCAAAAATCAATATTTTCAAATTGATTTCAATTAATCGATTTCTAGGCGTTTCAAGCCCATACGATCAAACGACAAGTCTGATCGATACGAAACTTGAAATCCTACAATAATTCGCCGTTTTGGATCCGATGAAACTGGTTTCGTCGAATTCCAAGTCAGTGTCCAAAGTGGCTATTTTTTCATTAATTAAATAAATTAATAAATAAATTAATTAAATCCAGTTTTTAATTTCAATTCTATAATTGACAATCTTATCACTTTTACACTTCTTAATCATTTACAAAATTTTAAAGAAGTTTAGATGTCAATTTAAAGTTGATTAATCTACTCATCACCGTATTAAATTTCGAATTTAAATAAATTCACAATTTGTCAATTGAAATTCCAATAATTCATTTATTTGATTTTTAAATCTTATTATGAATCAATTGTCAACTTACCATTTCTATCATTTCTGATTACAATTAAACTTCAAATTTATTAACCAAAATTTCCATATCAAATAAGGATTTATTGCAAAATTTATAGTGTTTACCTTCAATTTAAGTAAATTCAATAATTATAAAATTTTATTTCAATAAAATTTATACCATTCGTATTCAATCTCTTCACTAAATTAATCATCATCTTATGTATATATTTAACATTAATATATATCCAATTACCCCAATATCATTACAGTTATCAACAAAATTCATATTAACGTACTTTCAATTACGTTTAATTGCAATAAATCATATTATCATACATTAAATTCCAACATATTGACAAAACTTTATTTTGTATTTCTTTTTCTCAACCAACTGTCATTTTATAATAAGTTAAACTTATTTCCGATTATTGTAATAATAATCACTAAAGTAACATTTATTATCAACCATAAACATTATAATTACTTAACGGACATTGATTGTATAAATTTTCAATTTATTAGGTATTCTTCATCAGTTAACATAACTTTTAATTCATTTCCCAATTTACTCACTTCAATCAATCCTAGCTTTAAAATCTGTTTTAATTAATAGGGTGTGCACTAATTTAGTTATTGCATTAATTCTTATTAATATAATATTAAGATTCCTTTACTATAATTAATTTCCAATTTTATTATTAAACGAAATAAATAGGTAACTTATACAAGTGTTACCATGCCTTTAATTACACTCATAAATTCCCTATTATCAAGCAACCGTTACAGCTCTTAAATACTTATGCTTTTATTTAATTACCATTAACTATATTATTATTATTCCATTAGCTAATCAGGTATTATATTCTTTCTTTCATTTCAATTTATCCATTTTTTAAGTTTTACATTAATAAATCTTTATTTCCAAATATACTCTAATTTAACAACTTCTAAACATTGTATTACCTCCCACACTAATGTAACTTTCGTTTATATTTATTCAAATTTGATTTTCTCATTTCAATTAATAGACTAAATAAACGGGCAACACATAATTATTGCCTTCGTTTACTTTTACTACATTTAAGTTTATTGTTTACAGACCCAATCACCTGTAAGCTACATCCGATCCGGGGGTGGCAACAATTAACACTATTTCTTTATTAGAGTTTCACCTTTATTGTCAAAAATAAATGTAAATTACCAAGGCTACACTTGTTTCCTTATATTCAATCCAAGACTAGTATAACATTTTACACATTTTATATTATTGTAATTTCATTCAGTGTATCAATAATTAGCTTTAATCATTATTGTTATGTTTTATTTTACTTATTATTTCATTAATAAGTCACAAAATTTTATTACTCCAAATATTAAATCACAAATTCTTATTCAATTAACCATTTATATTATCGAAAAATTTCAGATCGTTACACTCTCCTCCACTCAAAACTTTTCGTCCCCGAAAAGGAAAAAGAAGGGAAAAGAAGAATTTAGAAATCAATATATCTTACTTAAAATATTAAATTTATTAAAAAAATAAATTTACAAAATTAATTAATTTAAATAAAATATACCAATTTATAACCATTAAATCTTTTTATACTCAATTTATAAAGTTTGGAAAACATTTTCAAAAAAAAATTTCTAAGGCCAAAAATTTACGGAAAATTTTGGCAGAGTTTCCTTTGTACGGAGAGGCTCGGGAGAAAATATAATATCAAATATAACAATATACACGTATATTTTCCAAAATAATATATATATATATATCCCAACCCGGGAAATCAATATAATAATGCCATCAACCGTAATCCAAAAACGTACCTATTTGTCGGGCAATTAACGCTTAATTATGAAACCAAAAGCAGTAGCAATTGCTTCCATAACCTGCATTTCACTTATATAATCTAAAAGGGTTAACAATTATATTAAATGAAATATTTAAAGTGGTTTCAACCATAAACAAACAAATCAATACAAACAACCATCAATAACAACAATGCATTCAACCATCACATAGAATCAATACAAATAAATCATTCATTTATATTAAACAAACAAATGTTAGTTCAGGCTTAGACACTTTTAAATTGTATGGAACGACAAATAAACTATTAAGTATACCACTTACTCAACGGTCATGGATGAAGCTAAATAGATTATCCATACATCCAAACAATTTTTAAAGTATCCTTACCCAAACAAGCATAAATCAAACAAACAACACTTCCAAACAGTAAATCAAGTTAATTTTCCAATTTCATAGCATTTATTGTTTGATTTCCTTTTTATTCATATAATGATTTATCTTTTAATTCACATTTATTTCTTGCAAATTTTCACTTTTATTTATTCATATCAAATAGTTTTCGCTTTATTGCATTCCATTCATTCATTCACTACTTAATTTTAATTATTTACACTATTCACCTTTCTTCTTATCTTCAAAATAAATAACTTCAATCATTTACTTAAGTCTAAAATTACTTACTTACAATATTTACCCTCTATCATATTTTATTATAGTAAGATTTCCATTATAACTTAAGTTTCTAACAATTACAACATCAATTCTTAAGAATAAAAGCAACTTATTGAACACTTCATTACATACTTTTACTTGTACAATTTCCATTACATTTTCTTATTAAACATTTCAACTTTTAATATTTGGTAAGTTATATATATGCTTTTAAGAATGTAATTAAAATCATACAAGTTTATCCATTTCTTTTAATTATTTCATTGTTCAATAATTTTATCTTTTGTCTTATAAGTTACAATTTCAACTTTCTCTTAATTTCCTTTATAGCTTAGAATTTTATTTAGAGGTTTCAATTATTAGTTAAATTCCATTTCACTACACTAACTAAAACTATTAATTAATTGGAAACTTAAGAACTAAATACCGGGTTAAATTTCAAATCATTTTAAAATAACAGATAAATATATACTTATAATTTATATATCCAATTATAATTAAAACAATTTAAATAATTTATATTTGGGTTATCAAACAAATCTGCAGTAAACTACTACAGTGGCCTTCCCACTTCGGAACTCGAAAATGAATGTTGATGATGCAGCCGCCATCACCGAAATTATTTTCCAGCGATAGAGAGGGAAGTACAGAACTTATTTTTTTTTCAAATTCTTCTCCAAAACAATTCTTCCAAATTATATTGAAATATTTATATCAGAAAATACTTATAAACAATATTATTATATTCCAAAATTATTCGAAAGAAATTTTCAAAAGCCCGAAACTTAAGTTCTAAATTTCCAATTTCATTTATTTTATTTAAAATCTTATTTCAACTATAATCTATATATTTCATTACCTAACAACCAATATATTGCAACCAAATATATATATATATATATATATATCATTTATAAAATTTTATTTTATATATAGGAAATATAATAGGCAAAATTATTTCATTTACCAATATTAAAACAAATATTATGTCGGTATGTCCTATTAAGTGTTTAGAAATCCCTATTGATGTCATAACATCCCATGCACCAACCAGAATTTATAAACACAAAACGGGACAAATTAACATAATATCAAAACCTTTTTATAACACTAACAAATACGCTCTCTCATATATATACACACTTAACGACTCCCATAGGGTATTAGTACCCTATTAATAAAGAGTCAAACCCCACAAAGCTAAGGTTTATCGCTAAACCTCGCTCTGATACCAGATATAACGTCCCGCCTTTTCACACGCCTTAAATCGACACACATGCCGATTCAAACCATACAGAAGGGCGGGTTATTATGGGGTAAATAAGAAAAAGCAGGGAAAGAAAGAAACAAAATAGAATCTTACAGCGGAACGATAAAATATAATAATCAAGTATACAGTTCATGAAGCAGCTTTATAAACATTTGATTATATTTATACAATACATATTAGAGTTGCACATACCAACAAATAATAATCGATGCAACAAAATACAGTGTTAAGTGGACTAATATATAATATATATAATAGTAATAAAATCTTCGCCTTCTCCCTCCAGAAGTAAGATCTTCAAATCCTGAAATTCTCAGGCTGACCCGAGCGAATTGAAAAGACAAAATACTCGAGTCAGAACTAAAAGATCTTATGTAAGTTAAATCAACTGAAATAAATATGAGTGTAACGGCGTCGGAGATGTTTACGGGGTTTGACATCTCCTATCCAATGTCTAACGAGAGTGCAATAACTTAAGAGATGCTTGGGATTCACATCTCCTAAGGATTCGTTAAACTATCTACTATGTAGTAATATACGCTATTATAATAGTGTCTAAAGTAAAGTATAATATACTGAAAATAGCGTTAAGGCTTTTCATTTTCCACCTTAACACATTTTTATATTCCTATAGTCTATACAGTACCGTAATCTCCCCCGTACTGGGCGTCGTCAGAGGGCACTCCATAGGTATGGTACAAAACAAACTCGTACAAGGCGCGCTAGGGTAGGTGATACGGCACAACTAGGCAATGCCAGGGTAGATATACCAATTACGCTTCCGGATCGGTGTTAACGCATAGCCGCAACTACCGCCCATCTAGAGCCACACCCCCAAATCAAAGAAATCAAAAGTGGCCACCGAATAAATCCAAAGTCAGAGTAGAATATCGAAGGGATGTGTCCGATCAAAGGTGCTACCTCATTAACCCGTCGATCGCTCCTGTTTTAGCCACCTTATGCCAACTCAAGAGAGTTGGGTCCATCTATTTACCTCAAAGGAAACGCCACCACCATCCTACTTCATTCTGGAATCTCCACCACGTACACGGTTGTTAAAATGTTTTTCGGAGTTGGCAGAGAGTATGACAACTTCCGATCGCAGTCTCTTTAGCAACCAAACGTTATTATAACACCGTGGTCGTTTTAAAACAATTATACTTCAAAACCAGAATAAAATATTCATTTCAAAACCATATAAATACGATACCACTTCCTCTTTTAAAAAAACCCAAATCAATATGGTATCAATTTCAAACATATCCATTTCAAAAACCATAACATTTTCAAAGTTATAATATTTCGAAACCAAAACTTGAAATATAGCCTTTCAAAACATAAAACTTCGAATTTCATAACTTTGTAACATACTACACCACTTAATTGATTTAAATATTAAATTACTTTATTATATAATAAAATAGCTTCTTCGACTTCACAAATCAATTTCAAATATAGATTTAAATCCTCAAATAAACCAATATGATTTTCATATATTTCAAAGCTTTAATTATTTCACCATTTCAAAACTTATTCTTTGATAATTTCATATATATCAAATTCAATTGCTATTATTTAGATTTGAAATGTTTGCTTAATAAATCCAATATAATTTAAGTAAAACTTTTAACTTCAAACAACTGGATATTCTTTCAATTTATTTAACTTGATAAATTCATTTATCCCAACTTTACATTCATTTAAATTACTTTTAACCAAATCAAGTTATAAGAATCATACCCTTTACAATCTCCCTTTTTATTTAAACTTCAAATCAAATTTATTCAAGTACAATTCTTAAATAGATCAATTTAAACCAATTCCATATTTATCTTTCAAATTAATTTCATTTAAGTCATTTAAAATTCTATATATACAATATCTTAAATAGGTACTTAACCATATAATATAAACAATCAAACTTCATTATTAAACTAATTTTATTATCAATTTTATACATAGCTTAAATTCAAGGATTCAACTATATATATAATAGCATTTATATAACATCAAAATTAATATTTATTAAACCGTATTTTCTTTCCAAAACCATAGAAAATCATTTTAAAATATTTTATTATATAGACCACGGTGTCTATATAAAATTTTCTACTCTGTGGTCAAGTGATATAGATATTTATCATTTCAATTCGTAATTTAAAATAAAAATTACGGTTATATATCATTTCAAACTGCAATCCCGAATGAAACGAAATGCATAATGACTTGCAGTTTATAACAAATATAAAATACAGCATCCATTCACCCAATATCAATCATCAACCATTTATTACAATCATTATCCAATTTAAACAATAACATCAATACAGAACGGATAATAAACAACAGGTATTAACTAGCAATTTATATTCAACAATAATTTAATTAACTGTTTAACTGGCAGTTTATATGCAATAAATAAATAAATAACAATTTAGTTAAATTAATTTAATTTAACTGGGATAATGATTGAAAATAAGCCAAATAGTTATAAATTTCTAAATACATCATAAATCAATTTAACAAACGTAAGAAATTTTAGTAGTTGTGAGTGGGTTAAAACACTCACCTTTTGAATTTAAATTGAATTTAAACCCAATTTAAACCCAAAAATTTGACCGTCTCAGAATTCTTCCAAACCAGCACCAAAATGTTCAGAATTTCAATACGATCCTAATAAAAAAACCTCGCATGAATTCGTGTTCGTATGCGAAAGTTATAGCGATTAGTGTGATTGAATTTTAATATATAAAAAATTAAAAAAAAAGAACACTTTCACTCACCTGCCACGTCACTACATCATCTTTCTTCTAGCACGCGCACACAGTTCAACAACACGAAACCCTAGTGAACACAAAGAAACAACAGCAGGCCGCCACGAAGATGACCTCCGTTCGAATGCCCAAACTAGCGCCACCGACTCCCTTCCATCCTTGCGACCTCGGAAGGCCACGTGTGCACGAAAAACCGCCCACCTCAACAGCCCATGATTTGAAACCCTAATCGAATTAATTTGCTCGATCCAGCCATTGATTCAACGAACGAATTTCACCGATGCACTCCCCATTGCCCAATCTATAACACCCAGAAACGATTCGTCGATCCGTCGATATTCATCGACGCACGATGAAAGGTCGAAAATTGATTTAGAATTTCTGGAAAAATGATGCATCGAATTGGAAAACGAAATTCAATTTTGAGATGCGTACATCGAAAGCTTCGATATATAATTTTTCTAAATTTTTTTGAGGAGTTTGAATTTTTTTTGCTTTGAATTGAAATTTGATTTGTGTTTGGATCTAGAATTTGTTTGTCTGCCTTTGAGCAGGAGAGATAGTTGAAATATACCTATAGACAAATGAGAAATAGGAGTAGGCTAGGGTTTATAATCAGGTATTTATAGACAACTGAAATAGAATAGATGGACCCGATTTACAAACGCGCTGAACGATATATGGCCCGAAAAGCCCATTTCGACTCCGGAACGAAATTGGGCCAACCCATATATCAAAATAGATGTTTTAAAATATTTTATACGCAATGGAAAAGGTTTCGAGTCCAAATTCTATCGTATGGAGAAGTTATGCAAAAATCAATATTTTTAAATTGATTTCAATTGATTTCAATTAATCGATTTCAAGGCGTTTCAAGCCCATACGATCAAACGACAAGTCCGATCGATACAAAACTTGAAATCCTACAATAATTCACCGTTACGGATCCGATGAAACTGGTTTCGTCGAATTCCGAGTCAGTGGCCAAAATGGCTATTTTTTCATTAATTAAATAAATTAATAAATTAATTAATTAAATCCAGTTTTTAATTTCAATTCTATAATTGACAATCTTTTCACTTTTACACTTCTTAATCATTTACAAAATTTTAAACAAGTTTAGATGTCAATTTAAAGTTGATTAATCTACTCATCACCGTACTAAATTTTGAATTTAAATAAATTCACAATTTGTCAATTGAAATTCCAATAATCCATTTATTTGATTTTTAAATCTTATTATGAATCAATTGTCAACTTACGATTTCTATCATTTCTGATTACAATTAAACTTCAAATTTATTAACCAAAATTTCCATATCAAACAAGGATTTATTGCAAAATTTATAGTGTTTACCTTCAATTTAAGTAAATTCAATAATTATAAAATTTTATTTCAATAAAATTTATACCATTCGTATTCAATCTCTTCACTAAATCAATCATCATCTTATGTATATATTTAACATTAGTATATATCCAATTTCCCCAATATCTTTACAGTTATCAACAAAATTCATATTAACGTGGTTTCAATTATGTTTAATTGCAATAAATCCTATTATCATACATTAAATTCCAACATATTGACAAAACTTTATTTTGTATTTCTTTTTCTCAACCAACTATCATTTTATAATAAATTAAACTTATTTCCGATTATTATATTAATAATCACTAAAGTAACGTTTATTATCAATCATAAACATTATAATTACTTAACGGACATTGATTGTATAAATTTTCAATTTATTACGTATTCTTTATCAGTTAAGATAACTTTGAATTCATTTCCCAATTTACTCATTTCAATCAATCCTAGCTTTATAATCTGTTTCAATTAATAGGGTGTGCGCTAATTTAGTTATTGCATTAATTCTTATTAATATAACATTAAGGTTCCTTTACTCTAATTGATTTCCAATTTTATTATTAAACGAAATAAACAGTTAACTTGTACAAGTGTTACCATGCCTTTAATTACACTCATGAATTCCCTATTATCAAGCAACCGTTACAGTTCTTAAATACTTATGTTTTTATTTAATTACCATTAACTATATTATTATTATTCCATTAGCTAATCAGGTATTTACATTCGTTCCTTTCATTTCATTTTATCTATTTTTTAAGTTTTACATCAATAAATCTTTATTTCCAAATATACTCTAATTTACCAACTTCTAAACATTGTATTACCTCCTACACTAATGTAACTTTTGTTTATATTTATTCAAATTTGATTTTTCTCATTTCAATTAATAGACTAAATAAATGGGCAATACATAATTATTGTCTTCGTTTACTTTTACTACATTTAAGTTTATTGTTTACAGACCCAAGGGCAACAATTAACACTATTTCTTTATTGGGGTTTCACCTTTATTGTCAAAAATAAATGTAAATTACCAAGGCTACACTTGTTTCCTTATATTTAATCCAAGACTAGTATAACATTTTACACATTTTATATTATTGTAATTTCATTCAGTTTATCAATAGTAAGCTTTAATCATTATTGTTACGTTTTATTTTACTTATTATTTCATTAATAAGTCACAAAATTTTATACTCCAAATATTAAATCACAAAGTCTTATTCAATTAACCATTTATATTATCGAAAAATTTCAGGTCGTTACAGTATGTTTTTGCTCAATATAGATTACTTTACTTGTGCTTGATGGACATGCTGAAAATTTTAGATAAAACAATTCAAGTGTTGAAGAGTACACGTTTTTTATACCACTATATATAACCCTGAATACCTCAAATACAAGTGGTATCTGAAATCATTTCATGTTGAAATTATTTTTCCAATTATTTGATTATTGCAATAACCAGGATTTTTAGACATCTGATAATTGGATAATTATCTAATTTTAACTATTGAAACACTGATTTATAAGTTGAACAAATAAATCTGATAATAAATATTTATATCTGGATATAAATGTTAATTTGATAATCTCCTGATATAATTATTTAAATTGGCAAAATTTATCTTTTCAAAAACAAATATTAAAAATTGTGTTTGTTTATGTATATAAAACTAAGATTGAAATTATAAATATAAGAATAAATAAAAAGCTTTTGTAACGTTTGGCGATTTTTCGTTGTCGAAAAACCGAAAAGTTATGGTTAAAGAAGAAGAAAACGTAGAAGAAGATAGAAAAAGATAGAACTGAACAGAAAGAAATAACAGAACAACATCAGAATCTCACAATTCGCAACGGAACAACATATAATACATAAATGAATAATCTTTAAACAAAGAACTATATCAGTTATTACATTACATCATCAGAGTGTACAACAACAAACAACATCAACAACGGAAAAGAAATATTATATACTAGTAATACGCCATGCCATCCAGCTTGCCTCCAGCAACTCCTGAATTCCATAATATCCTGATAAACCTTTACTCTTGACAGCCCGTGTGGAAATTGGTGGGCACCCAGAGTTTAGGAAGGAAAACAATAAACTCCGAGTCAGTCATGTGACTGGTGTGAGAACTAAAACAGTTTATTTTTCTTTAAAATCAAAATAGAGGAATATTTTTAAAATCAATTCGCAATGCTTTTAAAAATGAGACTACCATAAGGCCTCCCGTGCGCACACACAATGCAAACGCAGAATCGGAGGAGATTTCTCCTTATGATAGTCAAAGATGCTTGAAACGCATTAAAAAGAAACATTTGATATTATTACTAGTGCATCATGTAGAAAAATTATTTCGAAAGTAAAGATATAAATCTTAGCCAACATACGACCATTATCGTATGCCTACTATAGCTACCTTGTTCAATAGCAGGTTACCGCCACATTCCATGGCAGATTCTACAACTAAAACCGAACAAGTCTCGTATTGTTTCTTTGGATTTCCAAAAAATGGTCAGACCAAGGAACTTTCCATTGCCATATGAAAACGCCTCTGGAAAGACGTCCCGAGAACCAAACCGGATCTCTGCCAACACAAGGCCGGGTTACCCCTAACTGGGTAACTGCTGACATGAATATGTTATCCCCCGATCGTAACCGATCTATCCGAGCATCCTCGATTTCCAACAACCATAAAATTTGCAGCAACAACATAGGTTAAATATCTGGGCTCCATACCATGATACCACCTCTATCCAGAAGGAATGACATACACTAAAGGGGTGCTACCCCCTAATAACCTTGCCGCATCCTTCCTGTTTTGACCATTTCCGGGGTGTGAGGTCCGACGTAGTCTCGTCCACAAAGCCACGATACAAAAGCTGTGCTTTGGGTCTACAAATGATCATAGAAATGATCCCCAAGATAAATGATCAAACAAATGATCATATCACAAATGATCAAATAATGATCATTTCACAGCAACACTCAGCATGCCACACTACCAAATTGGAAGTATATCACTAATAACCTTCAACTATATAACCTCTGAGCTCGTACGTCTCAGAGAAGGGTGTTAAGATAAGAGAATAAATTCTCCGCCACCAACAGAAATATATTTGAAAGAAATCAGCTTTATATCTCAATTTGTAATGTCAGACATACAATCCATACAAGTCTGTTCCGGGCTCGAACAGAACCGAAGGCACTTACAAAGAAGTCCTTGCATTCCGGATATTCAATAATCACGTCCGGACTTCCCGTCACTAAGGGTGATAAAACCTCTATATCGAAGATCAGCTGATGCAGAGTAACTCAACGGTAATCCTTCCGTTTCCAAAAATATCCGGTCTTCAACACTGGTCATCAAATGCAATCCATTACGACGTATCACATATTCGGAATGGGTTATACGACCCCAAGGTCCTTTCTCGGCTAACCCAAATAGTGAGCGCTTATTCAAAAATAAGTGTGGCATTCAAATTCAAGCAATCACAACAAATACCTATTTAAAGGTAAATATTGATAGTCGGATTATTTAACTATCAATAGGCGTGTTCAACATCACCAAATTCCAAATAATTTCCCAAATTATTTACTTTCCAAAATATCTTTACTAGATATAAAATTTCCCACACTTCAACATTTGAAAACTAATTTTCAAATCACTTTTCACCTTCACCACTTTTGAAAACAAATTTCAAACATTTTCCTTACGCGGAATTTCTTTCATTTCAACATGGTTCATTTAAACCAATTAAATAAATCCTTAACGATTTACTTTATATTTACGTTCCAAATCCGTAAATTAATTCCCACACTTCAAAAATAAATCAATGTTTATTTTTAAACCAATTCCCCTTTTCATTAATAAATTCCATAGCGAATTTACAATTCCAAAATATTCATGAATATATGATTCCTAAATCGATTTTTAATATTCATTTTCAATTTGTCTTTAAAAGATAAAGTCTCAAAATATTCAGTTCATATTGGAAAACATTTCCATACTTATTAAATAATAAGTAATTTACAAATCTATTCATTTTCAACACTTGGAAAATATTCAATATACTTAAATCGAAAATTAAGTATATATTTCATTCTTTAAGAAATCATTCTCTTAAACACATTTGTTTGGGCCAAAACGAATGTTGCGTAAAACATCGTTACGACGACCCAAAATCACTAGTATAGGGATTCAAAATTAAAATAGATATATAAATCCCAATACTATACAAAATATTTCCTTTCGGAAACCATTTACTATAACAACAGTGTTATAGTCCACCATTTCCTGCTATTTCTCGAAAACGTCTATTTCAACAATGAATGTTGAAATCTATGTTTTCGATGCTTACACCTTTTAAAACATCGTTAAAACGATTAACTTCAATTTATAATATTCATTTTCCCAAGCATACCCATTTTATTTATAATATATTCACTGTCCAAAATCGTGAATATGCTTCCTTAACCAATTTCAACATTAAATTTATCAAATTCCATTAATTTCGAATTTATAAACAATGTCTATAAAATCCATTTCTATTTATAAACTTCGATTTATAAATCTCCTTTATTAATCCAATTCAATCTATATATCTCAAACATATACCAACAATCCATATTATAAGCTAAATACTTATAATTCATTTATTTACAAAATCGTTCTTTTAAACTTCACAAATTATAAATCTTATAAATTCTCGTTCACTTATGAATCCATTATACTTCATTTTAACACTTATAAAAACTTCGTATTATAATTCCAATATTTTTAATTTATAAATATCCATTTTATAAATATTTTATAAAAATTGTTTGTAATAGTCCAGAAATTCCAATTTAAACCATTTCATAAATTTATTAACTATTTATTTCAAAAATCACTTTTCACTTTCATTTCATAAAAATCATATTTTTATAACATTAAAATTTTAACGTTTATTTATTTTTAACAATTCAAAATTTAATAAAACGAATACTTTCGAAAATCACTTTAAAATTCCTTTTAAAACCAAAATCATTATTTTTAAAACTTCAAAAATGGATCCGATGATGCAGCAGCACCAAATAGTCAATCACGACATCCAAATATCATATATCGATATGATAATCAACAAATATCACAATATCTGTAAATAAATCAATACAGTTGAGGAATCCAGTTGGATCCCTCCAACCTGTTTCCCGGCATCCAAAGATGTTAGCACAATACCAATTCCGCTCCAGTACGGAATTATCGCGGTATATGGGATTTATAAAATATTATCCGCTTAATAAACGGTGTAATAGGGTCTCATCCGCTATATAATGCGGGAAATCAAATCCAAGTACATAAATAATACCAATTTCACTGTACTGTAAAATATTCGCGGTATATGTTTTTAATAAATAACATCCGCTTACTAACGGCGCATAATGTCTATTTCAACGATCAATATATAACAATCATCATTCAATCATGCATTCAAGAATTTTAAATATAACTATTTAAAATTAAAATCGAAACCGATTCGATTGAGTGAGAAGTTCTCACCTTGATTTCAATTTCGTTTTCAGCTTTTATTTCGAATAAAATTAAACGGACGTTTAATTTTATCCGAATTTCTCACTAACTCCAAACGACTCCAATCCAATTCCATAGCGAAGTGCCCGTCCATACGATTCCAACGCAAAAAGTTTCGCGCGTTTTCAACATCGTATGAAAAAGATACGAATTTTTAAAGTTACACGAATTTTTATATAAATAATTATACAATTTTCTTTTATAAATTTTACCCTAGATCTAAATCCAGCCATTGATTTCACATTGGATGATCCAGGTCGCACCTCCCTTTCTTCCCAAACGCGCTCATCATCAGGATATCACGCACGCAACTAACCATCTAGCCGCCTCTAACCCTAATTGCCGTGAAAAATAGAAGCATCTCCAAGTTGATCGAATGCTGCCATATCGAAGCCCATCCCCTCCTCTACACTCGGCTGCAAGGGCTTGGAGCTCGGCCCCCCATGGCTCGAGAAAAACGAGCACGACCTTCGGCCATTCAACCCCAAATCCACGTCGATCCACTCAATGAAAAACAATCATGACCGTTGAACTACTAGATCTCATTGTCCTCTTTACTTTTGCAGCTGAAGATTTTTCGTGAAAGTGAATGGATGAGAAGATAATCGAGGAAGAAAACGATGCGTTTCTAGCCATCGAAATGAATGGTGGCGGCTACTACCAGAAAACCTAGTTTTAGTTTGCAAATGGTGAATATGAGGTCCTTTTGTAGAAAATTGCCCAATTTACTATTCATCCGGATTTTCCGAACTTCGATTTACGCGCGGTGACTGACGTTTCTAGGGTTTACCCCACGTTCCGGACACAATGGAGCAGGTTTCGGGAGCTAATTCGATCATCTGTGCGAGTTATGGCAATAAACGTTCAATTTAAATTAAACCGATTTAAACTATTTTCTATGCGTTTTAGCTTGCACCGGACAAACGATAAATCCGATTGACACGAAATTTGAAACCTTACAATAATATCATATTACGGATCCGATGAAACTAGTTTCGTCGAAATCCGAGACTGTTTGAAAAATGACTATTTTAACTCGCCAAATTAATATTAAAACAATTTCGATGCGTTTCGAGCTGCCACGGTCAAACGAAAACTCCGATTGCTACGAAAATTGAAATCCGATATAACAAACTATTACGGATCCGATGGAACTAGTTTCGTCCAATTCTGAGACTGTTCAAAAAATGGCTAATTTCACTAGTCGATTAAATATTAAAATATTCAATTTTCACAAATTAACTCTTAATTCGATTTTAAAAGTTCTATAACATCATCTAACTTCAATATGATCAAATAAAATTTTACAAATCATTTTCAATCATATTTAACTCAATTTTAATTATTTCTGTATTTTCACATATTAAATTATCGATTTAATTATTCAATCAAATCCAATTATTCGAAATAAAATTTATTCGACTTATAAATTTCATTTATTTATATTTAAAATCAATTAAATATTAAATTTTAATTAATTAAAATTCTGGGTCGTTACGTACTTCCCCCCTTAAAAGAATTTCGTCCTCGAAATTACCAGTAAGAAAAGTTACAAAATCTATTAACTTTCCATAAATCCATAGTTAAACTGCTTACAATAACTTTACTATGTTTTCGAATCATACTTAGTTATCTTTTCAAAAACAACTACTATTGTTTAACTTTCAATTCCAAATCAAAATTATAGTTTTCAAAATTTTCCAATTTTTCTCAAAAATATTCTAACGCCTTAAATTTTCGGAAAAATTCGCCATAGTCTCCTTTGCGCGGCTCGATCCGAAAAAAAAATGACAGTATATATATCACAAATATACATCTCATCAAGTGTTGAGGCATCCCGCAGGGAAAAAAGTGTAAAAGTACGGTATGTAATCCGAGACATGTACCTTATTTATTATTAGCGAGCGTATACGGCTAATATAGCGCAAAAGCGAGCTCCAAATGCGAAGCAAACGCGATCCGCACCTACTAAACACTCAAAAAACCATGAGAAACATGCATATATGAAAATAATATCAATATACATCATATAGCAACATAACAAATACATGTGCCAACATAGCAATGCATTCAATAGCAATAAATGCAACTACCAAATCAATATAAATTTACTTCTCATTAATATTTAATGAATTGGTTTTCCAATTAATTCATTAACATTGGAATTTTATCAACATTTATTCATATTCAATTTCAATTAGTTTGCATTTACTAATTTTCATTCAAGTTGGTTCACTTCCAAATCAAATTCAATTCTATTCAAGTTCATTTTCTTCCAAGTTGGATTCAATTTCTTTAGCTTCCAATTTCACTAACACTTAATGAATTTACATAAAATCAATTGACATCCATATAACAACCAATGTATTTTCAACATAACCAAATTTATTCACTTTACATTTAATTTGGTTCAACACATTTAATTCCAATTGGATCATATTAAATTGACTTCCATTCAATTTATTCAACTTCCAATAACATTAGCTTTTAATGAATTTACACTTACATCCATTATTTCATATCAATTCTTTTACATTCGATTGATTAACATTCAATCCATTTATCAATTCATTTGCTAATTCCTTTAACAATATAATGTTGAATTTCATTTATATAACTCAAGTTCAATTTCTTAATGACTTCACTTCATTAATTCACTTATTAATTTACTTCGATACCCAAAATTAACTTTATTCAACATCACTTAAGTTATATTCCTTTTCAACCATCTTATCAAATCCAAATCAATTTATTTAACTTTCCTTTTGTTAAATTTTAAATCACATGTCTTTGTTGACAACTCAAATTTATTTCAACTTGGATTTTATTGATTTTCTTATACTTCCTTTAATTTAACTCCATCCTTTAAGTTAAATTTATTCTATTAAAACTCAAATTGTGTAAGTTATCAACTCATTTATCATTCCCATAAATATTTTAAATAGGATTCCAGAGTCTTTTCAACCTTTCAAAACCATTTTTGGAATCAATTCAAATTACCTTCTGAATTTCCAAAACCAAATCCAAATTTTCCAATCAACTTTCTTTTAAACAATTTGGCAGCAATCCCTCTTTTGGAAACCCGAAAATGAACACCAATGATGTTGCAATCATCACCGGAATTATTTTCCAGCGACCGAAAAGAGTTTAGAGCTTTCATCTCTTCAAAACAATTTTTCAAAATATCAAGTCATTTCAAAATACTTCTTTGGAATTTCATTTCAGATTATAAATCACATTTATAAATCTTTTACTTATATAATTTCACTTCTTATATATAAGATTATTTCACAAGTGTAAATCATTTTAATTATAATTCCATCTTATAATTCATTTGCTTATACCATTCATTCTTTTACAGCTGTTGTTTTTATTTAACTTATTCAACAACCAAACAATCAATTCATATACACTTTAATAATTCTGAAAAATTATTCCTTTATATAAAAAATATAATCAAGGTAAAATTATATCATTTAGCCAATTTAAAACAATACTGTGTCGAATTGTTCTATTCAAGTGTTTAGAGATCCCTATCAACAACGTTAATTACTCGTGTTGACCAAAATCCATATACCACTCAACAAACCAATCATCACAATATAAAACAATTTATATTCAATAACAAATAAGCGCTCGTATCTATTATTACACTCAAACTCATTCTAGAGTGCTACTGACTCTATCTCTAATGAGTAATATCCAACAGAGCCATGGTTGTCGCTTAACCATAAGCTCTGATACCAAATGTAACGTTTGGCGATTTTTCGTTGACGAAAAACTGAAAAGTTTTGGTTAAAGAAGAAGAAAAAGCAGAAGAAGGTAGAAAAAGATAGAACAGAACAGAAAGAAATAACAGAACAACATCAGAATCTCACAATTCGCAGCGGAACAACATATAATACATAAATGAATAATCTTTAAACAAAGAACTATATCAGTTATTACATTACATTACATTACATTACATCATCGGAGTGTACAACAACAAACAACATCAACAGCGGAAAAGAAATATTATATACTAGTAATACGCCATGCCATCCAGCTTGCCTCCAGCAACTCCTGAATTCCAGAATATCCTGATAAACATTTACTCTTGACTGCCCGTGTGGAAATTGGTGGGCACCCAGAGTTTAGAAAGGAAAATAATAAACTCCGAGTCAGTCATGTGACTGGTGTGAGAACTAAAACAGTTTATTTTTCTTTAAAATCAAAATAGAGGAATATTTTTAAAGTCAATTTGCAATGCTTTTAAAAATGAGACTACCATAAGGCCTCTCGCACACACACACAATGCAAACACAGAATCGGAGGAAATTTCTCCTTATGATAGTCAAAGATGCTTGATACGCATTAAAAAGAAACATTTGATATTATTACTAGTGCATAGTGTAGAAAAATTATTTCGAAAGTAAAGATATAAATCTTAGCCAACATACGACAATTATCGTATGCCTACTATAGCTACCATGTTCAATAGTAGGTTACCGCCACATTCCATGGCAGGTTCTACAACTAAAACCGTACAAGTCTCGTATTGTTTCTTTGGATTTCCAACAAATGGTCAGGCCAAGGAGCTTCCCATTGCGACCTGGAAACGCCTCTGGAAAGACGTCCCGAGAACCAAACCGGATCTCTGCCAACACAAGGCCGTGTTACCCCTAACTGGGTAACTACTGACACGAATATGTCATCCCCCGATCGTAGCCGATCTATCCGAGGATCCTCGATTTCCGACAACCACAAAATTTGCAGCAACAACATAGGTTAAATATCTGGGTTCCATACCATGATACCACCTCTATCCAGAAGGAATGACATACACTAAAGGGGTGCTACCCCCTAATAACCTTGCCGCATTCTTCCTGTTTTGACCATTTCCAGGGTGTGAGGTTCGACGAAGTCTCGTCCACAAAACCACGCTTTATACAAAAGCTGTGCTTTGGGTCTACAAATGATCATAGAAATGATCCCCAAGATAAATGATCAAACAAATGATCATATCACAAATGATCAAACAATGATCATTTCACAGCAACACTCAGCATGCCACACTACCAAATTGGGAGTATATCACTAATAACCTTCAACTATATAACCTCTGAGCTCGTACGTCTCAGAGAAGGGTGTTAAGCTAAGAGAATAAATTCTCCGCCACCAACAGAAATATATTTGAAAGAAATCAGCTTTATATCTCAATTTGTAATGTCAGACATACAATCCATACAAGTCTGTTCCGGGCTCGAACAGAACCGAAGGCACTTACAAAGAAGTCCTTGCATTCCGGATATTCACTAATCACGTCCGGACTTCCCGTCACTAACGGTGATAAAACCTCTATATCGGAGATCAGCCGATGCAGAGTAACTCAACGGTAATCCTTCTGTTTCAAAAATATCCGGTCTTCAACACCGGTCATCAAATGCAATCCATTACGATGTATCACATATTCGGAATGGGTTATACGACCCCAAGGTCCTTTCCCGGCTAACCCGAATAGTGAGCGGTTATTCAAAAATAAGTGTGGCATTCAAATTCAAGCAATCACAACAAATACCTATTTAAAGGTAAATATTGATAGTCGGATTATTTAACTATCAATAGGCGCGTTCAACATCACCAAATTCCAAATAATTTCCCAAATTATTTACTTTCCAAAATATATTTACTAGATATAAAATTTCCCACACTTCAACATTTGAAAACTAATTTTCAAATCACTTTTCACCTTCACCACTTTTGAAAACAAATTTCAAACATTTTCCTTACGCGAAATTTCTTTCATTTCAACATGGTTCATTTAAACCAATTAAATAAATCCTTAACGATTTACTTTATATTTACATTCCAAATCCGTAAATTAATTCCCACACTTCAAAAATAAATCTACGTTTATTTTTAAACCAATCCCCCTTTTCATTTATAAATTCCATAATGAATTTACAATTCCAAAATATTCATGAATATATGATTCCCAAATCGATTTTTAATATTCATTTTCAATTTGCCTTTAAAAGATAAAGTCTCAAAATATTCAGTTCATATTGGAAAACATTTCCATACTTATTAAATAATAAGTAATTTACAAATCCATTCATTTTCAACACTTGGAAAATATTCAATATACTTAAATCGAAAATTAAGTATATATTCCATTCTTTAAGAACTCATTCTCTTAAACACATTTGTTTGGGCCAAAACGAATGTTGCGTAAAACATCGTTACGACGACCCAAAATCATGCGTATAGGGATTCAAAATTAAAATAGACATATAAATCCCAATACTATACAAAATATTTCCTTTCGGAAACCATTTACTATAACAACAGTGTTATAGTCCACCATTTCCTTCTATTTCTCGAAAACGTCTATTTCAACAATGAATGTTGAAATCTATGTTTTCGATGTTTACACCTTTTAAAACATCGTTAAAACGATTAACTTCAATTTATAATATTCATTTTCCCAAGCATACCCATTTTATTTATAATATATTCACTGTCCAAAATCGTGAATATACTTCCTTAACCAATTTCAACATTAAATTTATCAAATTCCATTAATTTCGAATTTATAAACAATGTCTATAAATTACATTTCTATTTATAAACTTCGATTTATAAATCTCCTTTATTAATCCAATTCAATCTATATATCTCAAATATATACCAACAATCCATATTATAAGCTAAATACTTATAATTCATTTATTTACAAAATCGTTCTTTTAAACTTCACAAATTATAAATCTTATAAATTCTCGTTCACTTATGAATCCATAATACTTCATTTTAACACTTATAAAAACTTCGTTTTATAATTCCAATATTTTTAATTTATAAATATCCATTTTATAAATCTTTTATAAAAATTGTTTGTAATATTCCAAAAATTCCAATTTAAACCATTTCATAAATTTATTAACTATTTATTTCAAAAACCACTTTTCACTTTCATTTCATAAAAATCATACTTTTATAACATTAAAATTTTAACGTTTATTTATTTTTAACAATTCAAAATTTAATAAAACGAATACTTTCGAAAATCAGTTTAAAATTCCTTTTAAAACCAAAATCATTATTTTAAAACTTCAGAAATGGATCCGATGATGCAGCAGCACCAAATAGTCAATCATGACATCCAAATATCATATATCGATATGATAATCAACAAATATCACAATATCTGTAAATAACTCAATACAGTTGAGGAATCCAGTTGGATCCCTCCAACCTGTTTCCCTGCATCCAAAGATGTCAGCACAATACCAATTCCGCTCCAGTACGGAATTATGGCGGTATATGGGATTTATAAAATATTATCCGCTTAATAGACAGCGCAATAGGGTCTCATCCGCTATATAATGCGGGAAATCAAATCCAAGTACATAAATAATACCAATTTCACTATACTGTAAAATATTCGCGTTATATGTTTTTAATAAATAACATCCGCTTACTAACGGCGCATAATGTCTATTTCAACAATCAATATATAACAATCATCATTCAATCATGCATTCAAGAATTTTAAATATAACTATTTAAAATTAAAATCGAAACCGATTCGATTGAGTGAGAAGTTCTCACCTTGATTTCAATTTCTTTTTCAGCTTTTATTTCGAATAAAATTAAACGGACGTTTAATTTTATCCAAAATTCTCACTAACTCCAAACGACTCCAATTCAATTCCATAGCGTAGTGCTCGTCCATACGATTCCAACGCAAAAAGTTTCGTGCGTTTTCGACCGCGTATGAAAAAGATACGAATTTTTATATAAATAATTATACAATTTTCTTTTATAAATTTTACCCTAGATCTAAATCCAGCCGTTGATTTCACATTGGATGATCCAGGCCGCACCTCCCTTTCTTCCCAAACGCGCTCATCATCAGGATATCACGCACGCAACTAACCATCTAGCCGCCTCTAACCCTAATTGCCGTGACAAATAGAAGCATCTCCAAGTTGATCGAATGCTGCCATATCGAAGCCCATTCCCTCCTCTACACTCGGCTGCAAGGGCTTGGAGCTCGGCCCCCCATGGCTCGAGAAAAACGAGCACGACCTTCGGCCGTTCAACCCCAAATCCACGTCGATCCACTCAATGAAAAACGATCATGACCGTTGAACTACTAGATCTCATTGTCCTCTTTACTTTTGCAGTTGCAAATTTTTCGTGAAAGTGAATGGATGAGAAGATAATCGAGGAAGAAAATGATGCTTTCTGGCCATCAAAATGAATGGTGGCGGCTACTACCAGAAACCCTAGTTTTAGTTTGCAAATGGTAAATATGAGGTCCTTTTATAGAAAATTGCCCAATTTACTATTCATCCGGATTTTCCGAACTCCGATTTACGCGCGGTGACTGACGTTTCTAGGGTTTACCCCGTGTTCCGGACACATCTGTGCGAGTTATGGCAATAAACGTCCAATTTAAATTAAACCGATTTAAACTATTTTCTATGCGTTTTAGCTTGCACCGGACAAAGGATAAATCCGATTGACACGAAATTTGAAACCTTACAATAATATCATATTACGGATCCGATGAAACTGGTTTCGTCGAAGTCCAAGACTGTTTGAAAAATGACTATTTTAACTCGCCAAATTAATATTAAAACAATTTCGATGCGTTTTGAGCTGCCACGATCAAACGAAAACTTCGATTGCTACGAAAATTGAAATCCGATAATAACAAACTATTACGGATCCAATGGAACTAGTTTCGTCCAATTCTGAGACTGTTCAAAAAATGGCTAATTTCACTAGTCGATTAAATATTAAAATTTTCAATTTTCACAAATTAACTCTTAATTCGATTTTAAAAGTTCTATAACATCATCTAACTTCAATATGATCAAATAAAATTTTACAAATCATTTTCAATCATATTTAACTCAATTTTAATTATTTCTGTATTTTCACATATTAAATTATCGATTTAATTATTCAATTAAATCCAATTATTCGAAATAAAATTTATTCGACTTATAAATTTCACTTATTAATATTTAAAATCAATTAAATATCAAATTTTAATTAATTAAAATTCTGGGTCGTTACATACTTCCCCCCTTAAAAGAATTTCGTCCTCGAAATTACTAGTAAGAAAAGTTACAAAATCTATTAACTTTCCATAAATCCATACTTAAACTGCTTACAATAACTTTACTAAGTTTTCGAATCATACTTAGTTATCTTTTCAAAAACAACTACTATTGTTTAACTTTCAATTCCAAATCAAAATTATAGTTTTCAAAATTTTCCAATTTTTCTCAAAAATATTCTAACGCCTTAAATTTTCGGAAAAATTCGCCATAGTCTCTTTTGCGTGGCTCGATCCGAAAAAAAAAATGACAGTATATATATCACAAATATACATCTCATCAAGTGATGAGGCATCCCGCAGGGAAAAAAGTGTAAAAGTACGGTATGTAATCCAAGACATGTACCTTATTTATTATTAGCGAGCGTATACGGCTAATATAGCGCAAAAGCGAGTTCCAAATGCGAAGCAAACGCGATCCACACCTACTAAACACTCAACAAACCATGAGAAACATGCATATATGAAAATAATATCAATATACATCATATAGCAACATAACAAATACATGTGCCAACATAGCAATGCATTCAATAGCAATAAATGCAACTACCAAATCAATATAAATTTACTTCTCATTAATATTTAATGAATTGGTTTCCAATTAATTCATTAACATTGGAATTTTATCAACATTTATTCATATCCAATTTCAATTAGCTTGCATTTACTAATTTTCATTCAAGTTGGTTCACTTCCAAATCAAATTCAATTCTATTCAAGTTCATTTTCTTCCAAGTTGGATTCAATTTCTTTAGCTTCCAATTTCACTAACACTTAATGAATTTACATACAATCAACTAACATCCATATAACAACCAATGTATTTTCAACATAACCAAATTTATTCACTTTACATTTAATTTGGTTCAACACATTTAATTCCAATTGGATCATATTAAATTGACTTCCATTCAATTTATTCAAAATCCAATAACATTAGCTTTTAATGAATTTACACTTACATCCATTATTTCATATCAATTCTTTTACTTTAGATTGATTAACATTCAATCCATTTATCAATTCAATTGCTAATTCCTTTAACAATATAATGTTGAATTTCATTTATTTAACTCAAGTTCAATTTCTTAATGACTTCACTTCATTAATTCACTTATTAATTTACTTCGATACCCAAAATTAACTTTATTCAACATCACTTAAGTTATATTCCTTTTCAACCATCTTATCAAATCCAAATCAATTTATTTAACTTTCCTTTTGTTAAACGTCAAATCACATGTCTTTGATGACAACTCAAATTTATTTCAACTTGGATTTTATTGATTTTCTTATACTTCCTTTAATTTAACTCCATCCTTTAAGTTCAATTTATTCTATTAAAACTCAAATTGTATAAGTTATCTACTCATTTATCATTCCTATAAATATTTTAAATAGGATTCCAGAGTCTTTTCAACCTTTCAAAACCATTTTTGAAATCAATTCAAATTACCTTCTGAATTTCCAAAACCAAATCCAAATTTTCCAATCAACTTTCTTCTAAACAATTTGGCAACAATCCCTCTTTTGGAAACCCGAAAATGAACACCAATGATGTTGCAATCATCATCGGAATTATTTTCCAGCGACCGAAAAGAGTTTAGAGCTTTCATCTCTTCAAAACAATTTTTCAAAATATCAAGTCATTTCAAAATACTTCTTTGGAATTTCATTTCAGATTATAAATCACATTTATAAATCTTTTACTTATATAATTTCACTTCTTATATATAAGATTATTTCACAAGTGTAAATCATTTTAATTATAATTCCATCTTATAATTCATTTGCTTATACCATTCATTCTTTTACAGCTGTTGTTTTTATTTAACTTATTCAACAACCAAACAATCAATTCATATACACTTTAATAATTCTGAAAAATTATTCCTTTATATACAAAATATAATCAAGGTAAAATTATATCATTTAGCCAATTTAAAACAATACTGTGTCGAATTGTTCTATTCAAGTGTTTAGAGATCCCTATCAACAACGTTAATTACTCGTGTTGACCAGAATCCATATACCACTCAACAAACCAATCATCACAATATAAAACAATTTATATTCACTAACAAATACGCGCTCGTATCAACTATTACAGTAAAACTCATTCTAGAGTGCTACTGACTCTATCTCTAATGAGTAATATCCAACAGAGCCATGGTTGTCGCTTAACCATAAGCTCTGATACCAAATGTAACGTTTGACGATTTTTCGTTGCCGAAAAACCGAAAAGTTATGGTTAAAGAAGAAGAAAAAGTAAAAGAAGATAGAAAAAGATAGAACAGAATAGAAAGAAATAACAGAACAACATCAGAATCTCACAATTCGCAGCGGAACAACATATAATACATAAATGAATAATCTTTAAACAAAGAACTATATCAGTTATTACATTATGTTACATTACATCATCAGAGTGTACAACAACAAACAACATCAACAGCGGAAAAGAAATATTATATACTAGTAATACGCCATGCCATCCAGCTTGCCTCCAGCAACTCCTGAATTCCAGAATATCCTGATAAACCTTTACTCTTGACTGCCCGTGTGGAAATTGGTGGGCACCCATAGTTTAGGAAGGAAAACAATAAACTCCGAGTCAGTCATGTGACTGGTGTGAGAACTAAAACAGTTTATTTTTCTTTAAAATCAAAATAGAGGAATATTTTTAAAGTCAATTCGCAATGCTTTTAAAAATGAGACTACCATAAGGCCTCCCGCACACACACACAATGCAAACGCAGAATCGGAGGAGATTTCTCCTTATGATAGTCAAAGATGCTTGATACACATTAAAAAGAAGCATTTGATATTATTACTAGTGCATCGTGTAGAAAAATTATTTCGAAAGTAAAGATATAAATCTTAGCCAACATACGACCATTATCGTATGCCTACTATAGCTATCATGTTCAATAGCAGGTTACCGCCACATTCCATGGCAGCTTCTACAACTAAAACCGTACAAGTCTCGTATTGTTTCTTTGGATTTCCAACAAATGGTCAGGCCAAGGAACTTCCCATTGCCACATGGAAACGCCTCTGGAAAGACGTCCCGAGAACCAAACTGGATCTCTGCCAACACAAGGTCGGGTTACCCCTAACTGGGTAACTACTGACACGAATATGTCATCCCCCGATCGTAACCGATCTATCCGAGGATCCTCGATTTCCAACAACCACAAAATTTGTAGCAACAACATAGGTTAAATATCGTGGCTCCATACCATGATACCACCTCTATCCAGAAGGAATGACATACACTAAAGGGGTGCTATCCCCTAATAACCTTGCCGCATCCTTCCTGTTTTGACCATTTCCGGGGTGTGAGGTCCGACGAAGTCTCGTCCACAAAGCCACGCTTTATACAAAAGCTGTGCTTTGGGTCTACAAATGATCATAGAAATGATCCCCAAGATAAATGATCAAACAAACGATCATATCACAAATGATCAAACAATGATCATTTCACAGCAACACTCAGCATGCCACACTACCAAATTGGGAGTATATCACTAATAACCTTCAACTATATAACCTCTGAGCTCATACGTCTCAGAGAAGGGTGTTAAGCTAAAAGAATAAATTCTCCGCCACCAGCAGAAATATATTTGAAAGAAATCAGCTTTATATCTCAATTTGTAATGTCAGACATACAATCCATACAAGTCTGTTCCGGGCTCGAACAGAACCGAAGGCACTTACAAAGAAGTCCTTGCATTCCGGATATTCACTAATCACGTCCGAACTTCCTGTCACTAAGGGTGATAAAACCTCTATATCGGAGATCAGCCAATGCAGAGTAACTCAACGGTAATCCTTCCGTTTTCAAAAATATCTGGTCTTCAACACCGGTCATCAAATGCAATCCATTACGACGTATCACATATTCGGAATGGGTTATACGACCCCAAGGTCCTTTCCCGGCTAACCCGAATAGTGAGCGCTTATTCAAAAATAAGTGTGGCATTCAAATTCAAGTAATCACAACAAATACCTATTTAAAGGTAAATATTGATAGTCGGATTATTTAACTATCAATAGGCGTGTTCAACATCACTAAATTCCAATAATTTCCCAAATTATTTACTTTCCAAAATATCTTTACTAGATATAAAATTTCCCATACTTCAACATTTGAAAACTAATTTTCAAATCACTTTTCACCTTCACCACTTTTGAAAACAAATTTCAAACATTTTCCTTACGTGGAATTTCTTTCATTTCAACATGGTTCATTTAAACCAATTAAATAAATCCTTAACGATTTACTTTATATTTACGTTCCAAATCCATAAATTAATTCCCACACTTCAAAAATAAATCAACATTTATTTTTAAACCAATTCCCCTTTTCATTTATAAATTCCATAGTGAATTTACAATTCCAAAATATTCACGAATATATGATTCCCAAATCCATTTTTAATATTCATTTTCAATTTGTCTTTAAAAGATAAAGTCTCAAAATATTCAGTTCATATTGGAAAACATTTCCATACTTATTAAATAATAAGTAATTTACAAATCCATTCATTTTCAACACTTGGAAAATATTTAATATACTTAAATCGAAAATTAAGTATATATTTCATTCTTTAAGAAATCATTCTCTTAAACACATTTGTTTGGGCCAAAACGAATGTTGCGTAAAACATCGTTACGGCGACCCAAAATCACTAGTATAGGGATTCAAAATTAAAATAGATATATAAATCCCAATACTATACAAAATATTTCCTTTCGGAAACAATTTACTATAACAACAGTGTTATAGTCCATCATTTCCTTCTATTTCTCGAAAACGTCTATTTCAACAATGAATGTTGAAATCTATGTTTTCGATGTTTACACCTTTTAAAACATCGTTAAAACGATTAACTTCAATTTATAATTTTCATTTTCCCAAGCATACCCATTTTATTTATAATATATTCACTGTCCAAAATCGTGAATATACTTCCTTAACCAATTTCAACATTAAATTTATCAAATTCCATTGATTTCGAATTTATAAACAATGTCTATAAATTCCATTTCTATTTATAAACTTCGATTTATAAATCTCCTTTATTAATCCAATTCAATCTATATATCTCAAATATATACCAACAATCCATAATATAAGCTAAATACTTATAATTCATTTATTTACAAAATCGTTCTTTTAAACTTCACAAATTATAAATCTTATAAATTCTCATTCACTTATGAATCCATTATACTTCATTTTAACACTTATAAAAACTTCATTTTATAATTCCAATATTTTTAATTTATAAATATCCATTTTTTAAATCTTTTATAAAAATTGTTTGTAATAGTCCAAAAATTCCAATTTAAACCATTTCATAAATTTATTAACTATTTATTTCAAAAATCACTTTTCACTTTCATTTCATAAAAATCATACTTTTATAACATTAAAATTTTAACGTTTATTTATTTTTAACAATTCAAAATTTAATAAAACGAATACTTTCGAAAATCAGTTTAAAATTCCTTTTAAAACCAAAATCATTATTTTTAAAACTTCAGAAATGGATCCGATGATGCAGCAGCACCAAATAGTCAATCACGACATCCAAATATCATATATCGATATGATAATCAACAAATATCACAATATCTGTAAATAAATCAATACAGTTGAGGAATCCAGTTGGATCCCTCCAACCTGTTTCCCTGCATCCATAGATGTTAGCACAATACCAATTCCGCTCCAGTACGGAATTATCGCGGTATATGGGATTTATAAAATATTATCCGCTTAATAGACGGCGCAATGGGGTCTCATCCGCTATATAATGCGGGAAATCAAATCCAAGTACATAAATAATACCAATTTCACTGTACTGTGAAATATTCGCGGTATATGTTTTTAATAAATAACATCCGCTTACTAACGGCGCATAATGTCTATTTCAACAATCAATATATAACAATCATCATTCAAACATGCATTCAAGAATTTTAAATATAACTATTTAAAATTAAAATAAAAACCGATTCGATTGAGTGAGAAGTTCTCACCTTGATTTCAATTTCGTTTTCAGCTTTTATTTTGAATAAAATTAAATGGACGTTTAATTTTATCCAAAATTCTCACTAACTCCAAACGACTCCAATTCAATTCCATAGCGTAGTGCTCGTCCATACGATTCCAACGCAAAAAGTTTCGCGCGTTTTCGACCTCGTATGAAAAAGATACGAATTTTTAAAGTTACACGAATTTTTATATAAATAATTATACAATTTTCTTTTATAAATTTTACCCTAGATCTAAATCCAGTCGTTGATTTCACATTGGATGATCCAGGCTGCACCTCCCTTTCTTCCCAAACGCGCTCATCATCAGGATATCACGCACGCAACTAACCATCTAGCCGCCTCTAACCCTAATTGCCGTGACAAATAGAAGCATCTCCAAGTTGATCGAATGCTGCCATATCGAAGCCCATCCCCTCCTCTACACTCGGCTGCAAGGGCTTGGAGCTCGGCCCCCTATGGCTCGAGAAAAACGAGCACGACCTTCGGCCATTCAACCCCAAATCCACGTCGATCCACTCAATGAAAAAGGATCATGACCGTTGAACTACTAGATCTCATTGTCCTCTTTACTTTTGCAGTTGAATTTTTTTCGTGAAAGTGAATGGATGAGAAGATAATCGAGAAAGAAAACGATGCGTTTCTGGCCATCGAAATGAATAGTGGCGGCTACTACCAGAAACCCTAGTTTTAGTTTGCAAATGGTGAATATGAGGTCCTTTTATAGAAAATTGCCCAATTTACTATTCATCCGGATTTTCCGAACTCCGATTTACGCGCGGTGACTGACGTTTCTAGGGTTTACCCCGCGTTCCAGACACAATGGAACAGGTTTTGGGAGCTAATTCGATCATCTGTGCAAGTTATGGCAATAAACGTTCAATTTAAATTAAACTGATTTAAACTATTTTCTATGCGTTTTAGCTTGCACCGGACAAACGATAAATCCGATTGACATGAAATTTGAAACCTTACAATAATATCATATTACGGATCCGATGAAGCTGGTTTCGTCGAAATCCGAGACTGTTTGAAAAATGACTACTTTAACTCGCCAAATTATGCCACGGTCAAACGAAAACTCCGATTGCTACGAAAATTGAAATTAGATAATAACAAACTATTACGGATCCAATGGAACTAGTTTCGTCCAATTCTGAGACTATTCAAAATATGGCTAATTTCACTAGTCGATTAAATATTAAAATATTCAATTTTCACAAATTAACTCTTAATTTGATTTTAAAAGTTTTATAACATCATTCTAACTTCAATATGATAAAATAAAATTTTACAAATCATTTTCAATCATATTTAACTCAATTTTAATTATTTCTGTATTTTCACATATTAAATTATCGATTTAATTATTCAACTAAATCCAATTATTCGAAATCAAATTTATTCGACTTATAAATTTCACTTATTAATATTTAAAATCAATTAAATATCAAATTTTAATTAATTAAAATTCTGGGTCGTTACAGCTTTAATATGTATCTTTTGAAATTAATGAACATCATAAATAATAAGTATAATTTGTATGTGTGTATATATAAGAATTTAAAAACATTTAAAAACATAATACACATTAATTAGTAAAAACATTAGTAAGGGTTTAAACATAAAAATTATTGTGTTTGACATTTGTAAACTTGAGAAAACATGCACTAAGAATGTGCTAGCTTAGATTAACAAGTGGAAAAATAAATTTTCTTTTGAAATTGAATTATATATAAATAAGAATTAGAGAAAATAGGCTTCATTTTCTTTTTACTTCTCAATCCTCTCTTCATCTTTCTAAAACTAAAAACTAAAATGAAAAAGAAAATCAAATTACAGCAAAACAACTACAACCCTGAAGCTAGCAATTTCAAATCAAGATTCAACTCAAATACATCAAAGTTCAAATCAGTTTTAAATCGAATGCAAGTACAGATCAAATCAAAGAAAAATCATTTCCAGATCAAAATCAAAGACCAGGCTTTTCTGTTCAAAACAGGTGAGTAAACATCATTTTTCAATCTGATTCTCTTTATTCCTGTGTGCATGAAAGATTTAACTTTAGAAATGGCTTGAATCTTATTTGCATATATGAAATAATATGATTATGTTTTTGAATGTACTGTGGATATATATTCATGCCTCTATCTTGTTCAAAAACAGGCTAAAAACATTTCAATTCAAATCCTCTTCATTAAACAACTATAAGTTATGAAATCTATAAGAAATATGTTTGTATTGATAAAATCCTAATTCTAAAAATGGTTTCAAATGAATTTATTTAGTATTTTCTGGCAAAAAAAATTTACAGTGGGAATTGAACAATTCATAAAAATCGACTTACATGAATTCTTGATTAACCAATATAATCTTATTCGACTTTGGAAACTAGTTTTTAATGATAAAATGGGATTTTTGAGTTGGTATTTTGGGAGGAATTGATAGCGGAAATGGAGCTTTTGGAAAATTCTGGCATCCTAGTAAATTTCGAGCGGTGGTGATGGATGAAGAGGAGCATGGGGAAATGGCAGACTCAGGAAAAATGGAAGCTGATTTTTCTATCAAGTGGGTGGTTTGGTCGAGATCGATTTAGGGTTTAAGGTATGGTTCAGGTCGACGATGATTTCAAGAGCCGTGCGACGCTGCGATGGTTTCGAGTGGGCTCGGAGGTAGGGGAAAAGAAAGAGGAAGGTCTGGCGCAGCTATCGGTGCGAGCACGTGGCTTCTGATGACCAGAGCTAGGCGTTGCGAGTGGTATTGGTGACTGGGCTATGTTCCAGGAGGTGCTCGGTGATTTCAATTCAATTTAGGTGTTCGGTTGGGGTTATGGGTAGCTAGAGGGTCAGAGAAATCGACGGCGACTCGGGGATGTCATTGAAGTTGGTCGGCGTTGATCCGGCACCATGTGTACGTTCACGGTGCACTAGAATATCGGTGGGTGTTTGGTTGTTTCTGTAGGAATAGAGAAGAAGGAGAGAGGATCGGGGAATAAGGGTGTGATGCTCGAAGTTGTTTTCGGGTTTTCGTGGGGTTGCAGATGCGAGAGTGGCTCCGATTTGTTGCTCAAGAATTTTTAGTTTAGTCTCAGGATTTTTTTATTTGATTGTCCGGGTTTTAAATTAAAGAAAGCAAGTGAAGTAAGATTTGTAACAAAGTTTTAAAGCTTAACAAAAATATACATGTTTTCAAAACATGATGGTAACGAGTTTTCAAAAAAAACAAAAGTATTTATTAAGTTTTCAAACATTTTCAAATATAAATTTATAAGTCAAATGTTTGAATTTTAAATGTTTGATTTAATATAATTATATAATAGGTTAACCACTTAATTAATTCAAAAGTGATTTCAAAATAAAATGATGAATTTAAGATAAGTGTATTGAATTTTAATTAATCAAAAAGAGGCTAAAGTGATTTTTGTAAATTGATAATTAAGTAATTAATTTAGATAATATAGTAATGAATGGTTTATCTTTAAATTAATTAGGGTCGTAATTAATTAAAGGATAATTAATGTAATTAATTAAAGGTTAATTAATTACTATATGTAATTAAAGGATAATTAATTAATGTGAATAATTAAGGGATGATTAATTAATTTCATTAATTTATTACAATAATAATGATTGGTTTAAAATTAATTAATGTTAGTCAAGCAGGATCTAAAAGTAATTAATTAAATTTATTTAGTGATTAAATTTAATTAATTAGAAATGGTGAGAAATTACTTTTGCTTATGGATGATCGAATTGTATTGAATGATTGGATTAATATCGAGTTTGATAGTTTGTGATGTACAATGATATGATATGTTTGGTATGAACTGTGATAATGTGGGTTATCTATCAATGATAAATTACTATGTAAATGTGATTCCTGTATTGAAAATTGAATTGAATTCATTTAAAACAACTTAGATTTAAGATGGTATTGGATTCGAAGAGACCGGGGTCGGGTATCAGCAAATACCCGAAACCACTTCGATTAGAAATCTACAATAATTCTTTATAAGTATGATTTAGAATCAAATAGGCTGGAATGGAGTAATTTTAGTAACAGGGTCATTTAATCTGAGTAACAATTCTTAGATATAATCTTGTGAAATAAGTATTTGACTATAACAAGATAAGAACTCGTAGTGATGTACGAGTTACCTTGGTTTTCAATGAAGTTTTATGGGTTTACTCCCACTGGTTTCCAGCCTGACTTGAGTGCTACTTGATTGTAATGCTCGGTTCAGACCGAGTATTATAGATTTTCAGGTTCGTACGTGCTGGAACTCTGGTGGCAAGCCGGATGGCAGGAACGTATGGAGTATATTCCGCTGTGTATTGGAGTTGTATTGTTTGTATTCTGGGACAAGTTAATTATAACTATCCAGTTAAATTATGAATGATTGTTCTCTGATGTATTGTATGTAAATTTGAAAGACACAGCTTTCTTTGTATAAATGCTATTAATTGATATTCTATTTTGATCAGCTGTGAATGTGAGATTTCTGTGTTTTTTTCTATTCTTCTTCTACCGTTTTCTTCTTTACCCTAACAATTTGGAATTTTCGACGTTCGATTGATCGGTACTTCTACAGCGAACGTATTAGTATTGAATTTTCGAGGTCGAAAATTTTGGGACGTTACATTTTGGTATCAGAGCTGAAGGTTAAGCAAGAACCTTGGCTCTGGTGGGTTTACTTCTTAAGGATGGAGTCAATAGTACCTTAGAATGAGTTGAGTGTGTGTATATATATAAGAGCATACTTGTTATTTTCTAATGTAATGATTTTAAATATGGTTTTAAAAATGATTTTTATATAGCCTATATTTTTTTTTTTTGGCAAGGCCGACGGGGTTAAATGGACCCCGACCATTTATTACTACACCATAGAAAACTACACACAAACAACAGAATACAGGGAACACTTGGCATAGCAAGCACGGGGGAAAAAACAAAAACAAAAGAAAGAGTGGAAGACAACAACTAAATGTTTAGTAGAAAGGAAGCTCGTATCCCAGGCTCAATTGCGAACGACAGCTGCCCCAAAGAAAGACATATCTCACACATTATCCACCTTTTAAACACCACGTCAGTTTTAGCATTGACAACATCAAAAACCCTGGCATTTCTCTCCCTCCAAACAGCAGAAATAAAGCTTTTAAGAACTACATTGAAGATTCTTCCTCTTTCGTTATTGATTCCAGCATGATAATAAACTCTTTCCCATTCAGTTCGATTGTCGTGGGATACATTCTGCCTATGAAGCCTCGCCATCACGGATATCCAGATTAGTTTAATAAAGGCGCACTCGAAGAACAAATGTTCGACCGATTCAGGCATATAACTGCAGAATTTGCATGAGAGGTTAAAGCCCAAACCCATGCAAGCAAGCTTCGCATTAGTCAGCAATGCGCGATTCAAAACTTTCCAAAGCATGAAGTCATGTCTCATACTGCTATCTCTTCCCCACGTACGTTTCCACCATTTCCATTGCGGTCTAGCTCTGTTCTTCATCATAAATTCGTATATGTCTCCAATTTTGAAGGTAGCTCTCTTGTCCCCCCACAGTATACGCGCAGCTACATCTGAGACAGGCGTAAAGTTGCTAATTCTTCTCCATATATCATGTATCCTCGGGTTTGACCATGAAGTACGTGCATTTTGTATGTTGTGTAGAATGTCCCTAACTTTGGCTGCATGGTGAATACCAGCCTGTTGCGTTTCACAGTGATTAAGTTGTCGCCTTAGGATGAGACCCGCCTCCAACCAAGGGTCATCCCAGAATTTCACACTATACCTTGGGTTCGTGTTCATTTGGATGAGTGGAAGAACCTTATCTTTGAGTTTGAATATGCACTGCCACGTCCAACTCAAATTTTGAGGCTTGGACATGCACCATATACTCCTCCCTTTGATCACATTCTTGTCAGACCATTCAGCCCAAAGACTGTCATTGCTATTATAAAAAGTATCAATATGCTTAGCGAAGGCTGCCATGTTCCATTGTTTTAAGTTGAGAATACCCAACCCCCCCTTATCCATTGGTATTTCAACTAAACTAAATTTGATCGGAGCTATATATCTACCTGAAGTCCTGCCCTTCCAAAGATATCTCATGAAAGCACCTCTGATCATTTTAATCAATTTAAAGGGAAGAATGTAGGTTCTAGCCCAGTACACTTGCATAGAGAAGATCACGGATTTTATGAGAGTTAATCTTCCAGCTTGACTGAGCAACTTGGAAGTCCAACAGCTCAACTTGGCAGTAATTCTATCGAAAAGAGGAAGGCAATGGTTCGAAGTGATTCTAGAGGTTGTAACTGGAAGACCCAAGTAAGAAATTGTATTGTGATTTAGAGATAACCCAGTGATTTGAGAAATAAGAGCACATTGCTCAGAACTAACACCAGCAACGGTGATGTCAGATTTTAGGAGATTCACTTTCAACCCCGTCATTTCATAGAATTTGTCAAGAATGTGCATGATGTTAGTAAGAGTACAGGTGTCAGGAGTACAGAACACAACAAGATCATCAGCAAACAACAGAGCAGAGATCCTTGGTTCAGTGCAGTTAGGATGAAGCTTGAATTTACCTTGATTAATTATCCTGTCAATCATTCTTGTTAAAAGCTCCATGACAAGAATAAAAATATAAGATGATAGGGGGTCTCCCTGTCTAATCCCTTGTTTACTGACGAAAAAACCCTCATTCCTGCCATTCAAACTAACAGAAAAGGCGGGAGTAGAGATGCATTCGTAAATCCAAGCAATGAAATGTGGTGGAAAGTCCATGAACCCCATGACCCTAACAATGCTGTTCCATTGCAGCATATCAAATGCCTTCATTATATCCAATTTCAACATTGCTCTAGGAGTAACATTCCTGCGCTTATATCCCTTAATGAGTTCATGGGATAGGAGAACATGATCCAAGATGCTCCTACCAGGTAAGTAGGCAGCCTGATTCTTAGACACTATGGTTGGAAGCACATTCTTAAGTCTGATAGCTATGACCTTGGCGATACATTTGTATATCGTATTACAACAGGAGATGGGACGGTATTCATTAACATTGTGAGCATTCTTGGTCTTGGGAATCAGTGCTATGTTAGTATAGTTGAATGACCTGTAGAGTTTACCTTTTTTAAAAAAGAGAAGAATTGCATTAGTAACGTCGTCAGAGACAATAGACCAACAGGTTGTATAGAATAAGGCGTTCAGACCATCCGGTCCACCACAAGATTCAGTATTTAAAGAGAACATAGCCTGCTTTATTTCTTCATGAGTTACTTCATTGCACAGACTAGCTTTCTGAGCTATATTGAGTCTTGGAAGTATGTCACTGGGTATTTGGTCAATTAGTGGCATGAAGTCGTTCATATTGCCATATAGGTCGGAGAAATGTTTGACAATAGCATCCTTAACCTTGTCAGGTGTATTATGAAGATTACCATACTTGTCATATATTGTTGTGAAATTTTGGCTTGTTTGCTTATTCTTTAGGCTGGCGTGGAAGTAGGCGCTGTTTCTGTCACCCTTTTCTCGCCATTTGATTCTTGACTTCTGCCTAATCATATCACTCTCTTTACTCAAAGCTTGATGATATTGCGTAGTGAGAATACTCTCCTCTTCGGATAGATTAACATTATTGACTGAGGCCATCATTGCTGACTGTACTACAATAAGCCTTGCCTTGATCATAGTACTCAACTTGTCACCTTGACCATATTTATTGTACGCCCATTGCTTCAATTCTTTCTTCGTCTCCTTGATTTTTTCCTGCAAAACAAACAAATGATTTCCCTTTTTAGGCTTTTTCCATGCATTTGCCACAGTATTTTTAAAATCAGGTTCAGAAACCCAGGTGTTAAAAAATTTAAAATTTGTTTTCCCTCTCAAATTATATTTTGATATATAAAGAAATTATTTTTCTAATTATTATATAGATATGTATATATAAAATTTGTTGTTGGTTATTGAAAATGGAATAGGATCACAAGAATTTTAGAGGTAATATATCCAAATAGGAATTGGATAGCATGAACTATACAAATAAGATAAGCTAGAAATGGATTCAAACCAGATAATAAAGCCCTAAAATTTATAGAAATGTTTTCAGAATGATGAATTAAGTTACCCTGATTTTATTTTTTCAACAAATTATGAGATAATATGTAGTGAATTTGTTTCCAAATATGATAATGTTGGTTATTATCATAAATGGTTATTATGTCTAATAACGAGATGTTTGCTTTCTAATAAACAATGATAAGGCAGTACGAAATGTTTTAAGGAAGTAAACATTTAGATAGTATGACTTGTAAATTGGAATGGATTTAAATTGTGTAGTTTTAAAAATCTAAGTCCAGAAAATTTGAAATCGTTTCAAGATGTTAAAAGAAATAATAAATACTATTATTCACAATGTATTGAATAAAGAAGTCTTGTTTTAAACAGAAGTTGTTTAAAATTTTAAAGAAATTTGTTTTAAAATTAAAAACCAAGAATGGTTTAAAATTTAAAATAACTTGGTGTGCAAACGAAATAAATGTGTATATATGTGGGATATGCTAATATAGATGATTAGAAATAAACCCTAAGTGTTGAGTTTTGAATTTTCCCTGAAATGCGATAAATTATTGAGCTTAGAAGTGAGAAGGGATATTGATGAGAAGTTTAAATTTTGAAACGGAGAATTCAAACAGAGTAAGGTTGACTGGATTAAGTAAATTGAATTTAAATTAGGGGAAGTTAAATAAGTTTAGAACAAAGCACCTGAATTGGGAATTTCAAGGTAAAATTGAGATTTAACTTAGGAAGTTATATGGGTTGATTTGAAATGGGAGTTATATGTGATCTCAAAACGAGTTTGAGATCTGGAAATAGGTAATGGATGCTATGGATGGGTGTTTTAAATAATTTGGATGTTTACTTATTTTGACTTATCCTGATATCATCCTGTTGTTATTAGTAATGTATGAAACCGAGAATCGGATTATTTTAATTGAATTAAGAAGTGGATCGAGATTTTATATATATATATATATATATATATATATATATATATATATATATATGTATCCATTACTGAAATTAAATGGAAATAAAAACATTAATTTGAAACTATTTTAATAATTTTGATTTTAGGAAATAAAGGTTGAGTATATGGTGATGGAATCACTTTGAACTTAAGATTTAAATGTTAAAAATGAACTTGCAAACTTAAAATTTGTTAAAAATTAGTTTTGAAGTTAAAATTGGATAATAAGTTGGAATTCAAAGATTAAATTGTTTAAAAAGTTTTGAACTCTTATTTGAACTTTGAAATAAGTTAAGGTAATTTAAAATAGAATTTTGAAATTGTTTAAAGATTTAGATTGTTAAACTAAAAATTTAACTCGAATTTATATAATTCGAGATGATTTAAAAATTGAGATTGGAATTGAGATAAATTCAAATTAATTGGAAGTGATAATGAAGTTGAGTAAGTTTAAAATCAAATGGGAATTGATTTGAATTCGGAAAAGGAATTGAAAATTATTTAATTCGAATTGAAATTGAATCAATTTAAATAAAAGTGGAAATTTGAATTGAAGTGATGGGGAAATTGAACCAGTTTGATTCTGAAACTATTTTTGAATAAATTGTTTTAATATAAACTGTTTTAAATATATTTTCCTAGCTATTTACTATACGACCTTTCTTTAAAACCCCAAACTATCAACTATTTTGAATACTAATTACTATTTTACATCTGTTTTACAAACTAATTGCTATTTTACAACTATTTAACTATTTTACAACTATTTTATAATTACTTAACTATTTTACTGTTATTTACAACTAATAACTATTTTCCAACTACTTATCTATTTTAAACCTTTCAAACTATTTTCTAAATTCAAGTTGGTCAGAGTACAAACTGCTTATAATTGAAGTAATAATTCAAATGGAAATTTGAGGCAATTGTGAATAAGTGGGTAGAAATCAAAGTGAAGGTGAATAAAAAAGAGAATTGATTTAGCTAATAATCAATGATGATAAATACGTAGGATGTACGTATATTATTCTATTCGCATAATGATTTGATCCAGATTCGAGCACAGAATTTCAAGATAGTTTATCGATCCGAGTTGGGATGTTTGACTCGATTTTCGACCACGAACCCTGGATATGAATTTTTCTTTGATTCTAGAAATTATCTATCATAGTTATGGCTATGTAAGGAGAATGACGACTTCTGATCAAGAAATTAGATCTGAGTCCGCACTAGGAAATCGGGTGGAAGATACTAGTTCAGAAGTGAAATTGTGTGATCGAGTGAGCGATCAGATTTGATACTGCATGGGATAGTATATGTACATCATACGTGCTTAAAAGTAATATATATTGAAAGAAACGAAAAATGATTTTATAAAAGAAAAGTATATTTTGAGAAATGTATATGAATAAAAGTGGAAGTTGGATATCTTTATAATTAAAATTCACTTTATGAAAAATAAGTGATATGGTAAATAATTTTATAAAAGAAATCAAACTTGAATATTTGCTTTGGCACAAGTTGAGTTATATATATATTTGTTACACATGATAAACTCCCCTTTGTTGAATCTAAAACCAAAAAAATGATTTTTGAAAATATTTGAAGTATAAAAATAGAATTTATATAAGTATGAAGTGATCCAAGGATTTTTCAAGATTATATATATATATATATAAATGATTATATGAAAATGATTTTTGGAATTTTTTTTTTTGGAAATTCACTAATTTTGAAAGGCTTTTGATTTTTGGGAAAAATCAATTTTGGGAATTTGGAAAGCTAAGTTTGGAACTATCGATTTGAGATATCGATTTATGTAAAGGAGATTTTTATGTGAATCATAAAGAGTACGATTTGAAAGATAACATATGTGTATAGTATAAAATGTTTTGAGATTGGCTTTGGGGAAAAAGGCGCTCCCATGAAATGAACTTCATAGGAGATCCACGGGGTGGTTCTGCCTTGAGCCCTTAGGGGGATTCTAAGTTAGATCCTGGGAGGAAGTCCGGACTAATTGAAGTTCCTGAGGATTGTGTGTGTGGGTAGCGTAAGTCAAGGGCGCTGATGCCTACAGAGACATTTGGGTAATGCTGTGACGACAGTGTAACTCGATGTCACTACGATCTACTGCGGACCATAGCGGAAGTCGCGTGGCGGTGAGTTCCAACGATCTATGTTTGATTTCGTCGAGAGGGCAATGTAACATTGGTAGACTACAATCTATGAAGACATAGCGAAAGTCGTGTGGCAGTGAGTGCCTACAGGCTACATTGGGACTCAACTGATGTAGTCTGCGATCTATGTAGGAGTGGTGAAGTTTCATTTAGCAGCAAAATTCTAGGGCGCTGATGCCTACAGTTACATGGGGTTTTTCCATGATGGCGACTAAGACTTGGGTGTAGCTGCCATCTATGGCGGGTTCCATGGTGTAATCGGGGGGTGTCGAGTGCCTACAGTTTTCTATGGATTTGACGGGACGACAACGTAACCATCGGGTTAACTGCGACCATGGAGGGGGTAATGATTTCTAGAGCATTCTCACCAAAAATGTTTCCAATATCTTTTTAAAATAAATGTTTTCTATATTTTCACCAAAATATTTTTCGAGTATTTTCACTGGGTGTTGAAAAAGGGTTTTCCAATACTTATAGATTTTCGGTCCTATGTCTGATCAACGTATGACCAAATTTCTGTGAGAACAAGGATAGACATGTTGAGACATCGAGTTATAAAAAGTATTTTTATAAAGCTATTTTGATAATATTATATAGATTTTTAAAAAGTGATTTAAACATTTTAAATAAAAGGAGTTTATAGATAAAAATGTTCAAAGAATAATTTGACTGATAATAAGCATTTTAATTAATTTTGGCTTCATTCCTTTTCAAGTACGAAAAGATTTAAAGGGGGAAGGAATGCGATGACCCGGATATTTGGACATCTGATAATTGGATAATTATCTAATTTTTACTACTGAAACACTGATTTATAAGTTGAACAAATAAATCTAATAATAACTATTTATATATGGATATAAATGTTAATTTGATAATCTCCTGATATAATTATTTAAATTGGCAAAATTTATCTTTTCAAAAATAAATAAAAAAATTGTGTTTGTTTATGTATAAATATATTAAACTAAGGCTGAAAATATAAAGATAAGAATAAATAAAAAGCTTTAACATGTATCTTTTGAAATTAATGAACATCATACATAATAAGTACAATTTATATACAAATATATAAGAATTTGAAAACATTTAAAAACATAATACACATTAATTAATAAAAACATAAGTAAGGGTTTAAACATAAAGTTATTGTGTTTGACATTTGTAAACTTAAGAAAACATGCATTAAACATGTGTTAGCTTAGATTAACAAGTGGAAAAATAATTTTTCTTTTGAAATTGAATTATATATAAATAAGAATTAGAGAAACCAGGCTTCATTTTCTTTTTACTTCACAATCCTCTCTTCATTTTTCTAAAACTAAAAACTGAAATGAAAAAGAAAATCAAACTACAGCAAAACAACTACAACCCAGAAGCTAGCAATTTCAAATCAAGATTCAACTCAATACATCAAAGTTCAGATCAATTTTAAATTGAATGCAAATACAGATAAAATCAAAGCAAAATCATTTCCAGATCAAAATTAAAGACCAGGCTTCTCTGTTCAAAATAGGTGAGTAAACATCATTTTTAAATCAGATTCTCTTTATTCCCGTGTGCATGAAAGATGATTGAAAATGGAGTTTTTGGAAAATTCTGGCATCCCAGTAAATTTCGAGCGGTGGTGTTGGGTGAGGAGGAGCATCGGGAGATGGCACACTTAGGAAAAATGGTCGCTGATTTTTCTATCGAGTGGGTGGTTTGGTCGAGATCTATTTAGGGTTTAAGGTATGGTTCAGGTCGACGATGATTTCGAGAGCCATGCGACACCGCGATGGTTTCGAGTGGGCTCGAAGGTAGGGGAAAAGAAAGAGGAAGGTCTGGCACAGCTCTCGGTGCGAGCACATGGCTTCTGATGACCGTAGAAAGGCATTGCGAGTGGTTTTGGTTACTAAGCTATGGTCCAGGTGGTGCTCAGTGATCTCGATTTGATTTAGGTGTTCAGTTGGGGTTCTGGGTAGCTAGGAGGGTCAGGGAAATCGATGGTGACTCAGGAATGTCGTTGAAGTTGGTCGGCGTTGATCCAACGCCGTGTTCACGTGCACGGTGCACTAGAATATCAGTGGGTGTTTGGTTGTTGCTGTAGGAATAGAGAAGAAGGAGAAGAAGGAGAGAGGATCGGGAAATAAGGGTGTGATGCACGAAGTTGTTCTCAGGTTTTTGTGGGGTAGTAGATGCGAGAGTGGCTCGGATTTATTGTTCAAGAATTTTTAATTTGGTCTCAGGATTGTTTTATTTGGTTGTCCGGGTTTTAAATTAAAGAAAGCAAGTGAAGTAAGATTCGTAACAAAGTTTTAAACCTTAAGAAAAATTTATAGGTTTTCAATACTTGATGGTAACGAGATTTCAAAAAATAAAATAAAAGTATTTATTAAGTTTTCAAACATTTTCAAATATAAATTTATAAGTGAAATGTTTGAATTTTAAATGTTTGATTTTATATAATTATATAATAGGTTAACCGTTTAATTAATTCCTAAGTGATTTCAAAATAAAATGATGAATTTAAGATAAGTATATTGAATTTTAATTAATCAAAAAGAGGCTTAAGTGATTTTGTTTAAATGATAATTAAGTAATTAATTTAGATAATTAAGTAATAAATGGTTATCTTTAGATTAATTAGGGTCGTAATTAATTAAAGGATAATTAATGTAATTAATTAAAGGTTAATTAATTACTTTATGTAATTAAAGGATAATTAATTAATGTGAATAATTAAGGGATGATTAATTAATTTCATTAATTTATTAAAATAATAATGATTGGTTTAAAATTAATTAATGTTAGTCAAGCAAGATCTAAAAGTAATTAATTAAATTTATTTAGTGATTAAATTTAATTAATTAGAAATGGTGAGTAAATGCTTTTTCTTATGGATGGTTGAACTGTATTGAATGATTGGATTAATATCTAGTCTGAAAATTTGTGATGTACTAAGATATGATATGTTTGGAATGAAATGTGATAATGTGGGTTATCTATCAATGATAAATTGCTATGTAAATGTGATATCCTGCATTTCAAATTGAATTGAATTCATTTAAAACAACTTAGATTTAAGATGGTATTGGATTCGAAGAGACCGGGGTCGGGTATCAGCAAATACCCGAAATCACTTCGATTAGAAATCTACAGTAATTCTTTATAAATTTGATTTAGAATCAAATAGATTGGAATGGAGTAATTTTAGCAACATGGCCATTTAAACTGAGTAACAGTTCTTAGATATAATCTTGTGAAATAAATATTTGACTATAACAAGATAATAACTCGTACTGATGTGCGAGTTACCCTAGTTTTCAATGAAGTTTTAAAACTTAGTAATCCAAGTTATATGGTTTTACTCGCACTGGTTTCCAGCGTGGTCCCGGTGTTACTTGATTGTAATGCTCGGGTCAGACCGAGTATTATAGATTTTCAGGTTAGGACATTCTGAAGCTCAAGTGGCGAGCCGAATGGCAGGAACATATGGAGTATATTCCGCTGTGTATTGGAGTTGTGTAGTTTGTATTTTGGGACAAGTTAATTATAACTGTCCCGTTAAATTGTGAATGATTGTTCTATGATGTATTATATGTAAATTTGACAGATACAACTTTCTTTGTATAAATGCTATTAATGGTTATTATACTTTGATCCACTACGATTGTGAGATTTCTGTGTTTTTTTATGTTCTTCTTCTACCTCTTTTCTTCTTTACTCTAATAATCTAGGATTCTGGTGTTCGATTGCTCGGCACTTCTATAGTGAACGTATTAGTGTTGAATTTTCGAGATCCAAAATTTCGGGTCGTTACAATCATTTATATTGATTTTCAACTAGAAGTCAATTTCACAAAAACCCCTTACAGAAAATTAATATTCACTTATTTTAATTTTTGAAACTTCAGTTTTCATCATGTAAAAAATACTCTAGTTTATTTTGGTAAGAGATTTGCTCTTGAAAAGATAATCATTGACTAATTGATTCTTTTGGAACTCATTAAAATTATTATAGTGCTTGAAAAGTGATGGATGGTGATTAAATTATATATCATAAGAAGAGAAAGTATAATTTTATAATTTCATGAAAATTAAACAAATTTTATAATATTTTTAGCTTAGTACTTATTCCATGATCTTTTCTATCACTTTCACCCTTCGGTCATTCCATACATCATAATATAGTGTGTAGAATTTGGTATTTCAAAATAAGGAAAAAGGATTTGTAAAATAATTATATCCTGAAGTATTCACTCTCATTTAAAAGTCCTCATGGTTATGCATGAGTGAATTACTTGAATTTTTTTATATGGGCTTCCATTCTCATTTAAAAGTCTACACGGTTATGAATTGGTGGGACACATATAAGAAAGGGATGAATATCAAGCATATTCTAATTCATTTAAAAGTCCTCACGGTTATGCATGGTTAGAAAATACTTGACATTTTTAAAAAAAAGGGGTAACTACTAACCTCATTTGAAAGTCCTAACGGTTATGCACGGTTAGTAAGTGCTTCACATTTTTTGGTATAATATTTGAAAAGATAAAGTGCACAAATTATTCCTTTATTGAAAATATCAAACTCTCGTCACTATATAAAATTTTCCATAATCCAACCATTTTCTAAAGTGGAGTTTTTTTCTAGTTAATAAAATATTATGATTTTTTTGATTAATTGGAATTTTAAATTTATATTTCCCACTTGATTTGATTTTACATTTATTATCAAAATCATAGCTATTTCAATTACTATTATTATTTTTGATGATAACAAAAGGGAGAGAGGTTAAGATTTTGATTTTTGAGTAATATCCTCACTAATATTCGAGAATTTTTTATTCAAAGTTATTTTTTTATTAATTTTTCAATTTTAACTACAGTCTGTGTAGGGGGAGTTTGTTGTAAGGGGAGTATTCAAATAGGGGGAGCTAATGGAATTCATCAACACCAAATAAATCTAATAGAGTCAAATCTTAATATACGTTTGTTATCATCAAAATGGAAGATTGTAGAATATGCTAGTATATCATTTTTATTCGATGATAATAAACATATATATTCGTTTAAATGTATTTGTTATTTTAATACTTTATTTTTCCACATAATTAAATAAATATTTGTTGAATAAAATAAATAACTCGGAATTTATATTTAACAAATGTTTTATTCAAACAAATATTTTATTACAAATTCAAATAGTGCAAATTTGAGCTCTCACTATATATATATATATATATACATTTTCAATTGCATTACAATCTCAATTACATCACAATTTTAAATTTACATATTACATCTCACTACATATTCATTCAACACTCGTACTTTTGTCTTCAACTCCGTTCCAGCCTGAATCCAGCATCTGAGCTATCCACAAAATAAATACTGAAGCAGTAAAATTGAAAAAGAAATATTTTACAGTGTACAATGAATTGTATGTTTGAAAATATTGTTTGCCTCGGTTATTAGGGTTGTTCGTCATCATTTATTTTTAATTAATCATACACGAATAACTTGTGACATGCATAGTGTATCACTGTACATGCCACAAGGTCGTGCACACGATATACACTTGCTTGATAAAACTGCAAGGACAGGTGAGCACAAGGTCAAACATAAGCCAAAGGCTAGATTCTACTCAAGTGTATATGAGTCTCGACCAAATTAACTTAACCAGACTCGAGTGAACCAGACCAAAGGCAAACACGAACACTCACAACATCGAAAGAAACCAGGACCATAACGGCATAACAAAGTTCTCGTGCAACAATGACTCAAATAACAAAGTCAGTGGGACACATATAGAAGCAGACTATAATGAACAAGAACAACAAGACTCGAGAACACATCAGGCTCAACCAAATATAAGCAGTAATGACCACATACAAATCAGGCCTTCCAATATTATGAAGTCATGAACACAAGACAAATGCAAGACTAACTAGGCAACCAAACTGCACAGTAGAACTTGAACTGATATAGGTCCAACCAAATAGAGTTCACTTTATACCAAACCATACATAATGCAACACAAACAACATAGCCTCAACACTCAAGTGCACAAGGACAGCAATATGCACATAAGACCAAGTGCAGACTTATTTTTGAATGACCACACTAGTTCACAACATGCAATGGACACAAAGTTCTGAAGTGAACCAGACAACTAGACTACAATGCAAACATGAAACCAGAACCAGTGATGCGACCAGACACATAACAATTAAAACATGAACACAAGGAACAATAATACATGCATACAACATGAAGATCAACTCAGAGCATGCACATGAACTCAACAAAGCTTCAAAGTAAACAATCAAAGGAACCAGACTCCATTGCAACAGAGACCTGTGTCATAAAAACATGTATACATATATGCATATATAAGTATACATGTATATAGTTTCAGAAACTCACACACGAAAAGCCTTAACAAAAAAACTAGTCTTCACCAATATGAAACAAGATTGTACACTAAAGTGCATACCATAACATACAACACAATGCAAAGGTTTCACTAAATCAAAATGTTAGCATTCAGACATATGTACATGTAACTACAGCAACATCAGTTCAGGTATGGAGTGCAACCGGACCAGGTAAATAAGATGGCTCGAAATAGCGATGAGCATAGTGAAGACAATACAAGGCGAACAACTCCAGTTAAATAAAATGAAAATATACAAGGCTTGAATGGTTCAGTTTTCAAAACTGTGAATCAGCATTGTACACAAAGAAAGGAGCAAGTTTGATAACGAAATTATCAAGCCGAGAAAGAATGAAAAAATTCAATTCATTTCAAATTCGTATGTCTACCAAAGAAATTCACGAAATTCGAATTCATGAAGAGTACAATGAACAAGTCATGGTTCAAAAAGAGAATGGAATAGAAGTTCTAATATTGCCAGCAAAGAATGGAACATATGAGTAAGTTTGATTTTATCTCAAAAATTAAAATATCGAAGTCATAGGAAAAGAATGAAACTGACTCAAGAATTTCGAATCCAGCAACTATTGAACAAGTTATTCAATCGCCATCTTTCAAGAAATTATCTAATGGCCAAGCAAAATCACGAAATATTCAAACCGAGAAATACACGAACAAATTATTGGATTTTCATCCCTATATTACCCAATAATCATCATTGGCAGGAAAGATTCGAGTTCGACCCAAAACAAATCAACATAGCAATCAAGTCGGTCTTAATTAAATTAAAAAAGGCGCAAATAATCACATACCAATTTCTAAACATTCAAGCTCGACAATTGGAGCGACCAAGAGCCAATCACAGCCAACAATTCGATTGATGAAGCAACCATAGCAAAAGAAGATTACAATCGATCAACTTAAAGGCAGCGTCTTCAATTTATAGCAAAATCCTAGCTTGTGAACGAGGAACAAAGAAGAACGAGAAAAGTTTTAGCACGAAAGAAAAAAGGAGATGTTTTTTCTCTAATTTAAGTGGGCCGGTCTTAGTTCATTTATATTGGGCTTAGAGTTTAATTAAACAGGGTTTTGTTTAGTTGTTTTGTTTTATTTTGTATTTTTCTTTGAAAATTTGAGGAACTCTAGTTGCGTAATTAGGTTACGAACTGCGGTGGTGTAGATCGAGAATTCGCAACTCAATGGCTGAGTTGTGGTAGGGTTTTTGAGCGTAGAGTTAGCTTGGTCATTAGCGGGTGTCGCAAGTTTACGTGTGTAAGTGTCTGACTACTTAATTTCTAATAGATATCTTGGGGGCAGCAAGTTGTCAGGGTTTTGTCGAAGCTAGGTAAATTTGTGTGTGATCTCTTCTGCTTTATTTACTATTATTGTTTTTATTTTTGCATTAATTTTTATTATTATTAGTGTCACCCTATTCATCCCCCCACCCCTCTAGGGTGAAAACAATCCTACGGTAAGGATTATATGGTGGAATGGACGTCGTTGTGTCACTTATTCGGTTATTCCTTGTAAGTTGATGTCAGTTAAGTGATGAGAGTTGGGATTATACTTTCATGAGTTGATGCTTAGGGAAGAACAAGATTATATGCTTGGGGTAGAGCAAGTATATATGCTCTAGGTTGAGCATTTTGGATGATTTAATTATGGGGGTCTACCTATATGTTTGTTTCTGTCATGAAGTGCTACAAGATATGAATAGGAGTTAGTGGAAACCAAAGGGCCAATGCCCATCCTGGCGGCCTGATCATAGCGCGAGCACTAGATTTAAGACACTTTTATAACATTTGATACACAGTATGGAGTTTGAGTAAAGGGTGGTGTAACCCTAGCCCCTTTATCCACAAAGGCCAACAATCTTTTACTACAAGGATAGTGATTCGGGTCATGACTTGGAGTCCTTGAATTGATAAGCACATTAGGTGGGTTTAGTCACAATACCAGGTAGGTAACTAAAGACTGTAGGAGTGAATTCGGGTGGTGTCACCCTAGGCTCCTAAAGCAGGCGCTATAGCTATCAGCCTTCCTTCTAGTTTCACTTAGTTTGGTAGATAAATACATGTTATCTATATACCTCACCTAAGTATTAGAGCTGATCAGGATAAATAACCCAAGGGCTTTTGGAGATAGCAGATAGCCATGTTATGGTTTGGTTGGGTGGCATAACCCAAATATTATGAGATTATTCGGTGGTGTAACCTATACATTATGATTTGATTCCCATCACCATATATTCCTATATGAGGTGATGCGATTATACCTATGATGTGATAGTGTCTAGAGTGTGGTAGATTCTCATATATTGATAGGCAACCTATCCTATATATTGGTAATGATGTTTTTTTTTGATGACTTTTGGACTTTAGCGATGATTTTAGATATGGATGATTCACCTATTTGATATTTTTTTCAATTAGATAATATTTGGCGCGATTTTATATGGATGAGACATTTTATGCTTGGTTTCATGGTTGTTGCTTTTCTATTATTGTAACATTCCTGTTTTTAAAACAAATTTAAACTGGTAGTTAATTCAATTTTTGAAATTAAATAGTAAATTAATTTGGTATTTTCCAAATTAAATAGATATTTGTTTGTTTATTAATATAATTGAATGTAAATATGATTTTAAAATAGAATTTCTATTTGGAAAATTCAGAAATAAATATTTTGAATAATATATTAATTATAAATCTAATTGTGAATTAAATTGAAAATTTCCTAAACAAATAAAAATGTAATTTTCTATATATGAATAGATGTGAACAAATGTGATTTTTCAAAGATAAATAGGATATGTATTTATTATAGATAAGAATTTGATTTAAAATTTAAAATTTAAAATAAATAAATAATGAATGGAATATAAAAATATATTTACAATAAGGTATTTGATTGTTTATATATTTATAAATACAAATTGACTGTATATTAATTTTTGAATTTGAAATATCTTGGGAATAAATTGAATTTGAAGTACATTATATTTAAAATTTATAAAAGTTCATTTTCCAATTATGATATATATATATATATATATATTTGGAAGTTGTAATTTGAGATTGATATAAATTTTTTCTAAAAAAGTTAATTATAGTTAAAGTACTCATTTTAACACTAGTACTTGTTTCTAGTTATCCATTTAAGTATAATAACTTAAGAAGGAAATTGATATAGTTAGCAAATAATATACACCTGAATTTGTAAATCAATTAGAGAAAAGGGTTTGAACAAAAATTTATAAATTAAAATAAGTAGAGGGATTAGAACATAAAAGTGATATTAAGGACATAACTTATAAATAAATTAGAGACAAGGTCTAAACATAATTCTATCACAAAATGACATTTGTAGAATTTTTAATTCTTGCATTAACAAGTGTAAAAAAAATTATACTATGTATTAACAAGTGTAACCTAATAAACAAGTGGCATAGCTTCTTTTAAATTGGAAAAAATATATATCAATAATGTAATATTGGAGAGAAATCAAATTTCATATTTCTTTACTTCTCAATCTTTCATCTTCTCTGCTCTAAACTGAAAGCAAAAAAAAAGAAAAAAAAGAAAACAAAACATGAGAAAGCTTAAGCCAGATCAGAGAAAAAGCAACCAAAAGGAAAATCAAAATCAAAACATAAAAAAAGCTAGATCAAAAACCTAGAAATCTGAAGCAAGCAAACTCGAAAACAGCCTGAGATCGAAATTTAGTCAAATAAACTACAAATGCAACAAGATCAAATCAATTCATCTTCAAATCTACCTGGAAAGATTGGAAACCTCGAAAAGAGAGATCACAACAAAATACAAACCTGAAGCGACTACTCAACTCAACACAATCAAGTTGGAATTCGATTCAGATCAAAAATTTAAGGTCCAGAACAACTACATATCAGTACCTATTTCCAGACTTACAGAATTAAGTTTTTGTTCAAAATCATCAAAACCCATTTCTCGATTTTTCCTCTGTACATCATCTACAGGTGAGAAATCACTTGACCCTGATATATTTTTTGGTATTTGGATTGTATTTGAAATATATGCTTGCTTGATTGTGACTGCATGCCTGCATATGTGAAGATATAGTATGCCTGTCTAGATACAACTATATGTATGTATTAAAAAGGAAAACTAGCAGGCTTTGATAAAAAATTCAATCCCTCTTCCCCTGCTTTCTGTAACCTATAATATTTAAAAGAAATTATTGTGTTGATGAAATAAAAAATTAAAAAAAAAACAAGTTAAATTGTAGAGTAATTTATTTGGAACAAGGACTTACAGTAAATACTCAAGAATTGTTAAGATTTCGATTTCCTTAATTTACTGTTTCATTTACAGAATTTGGTACGTTTTTGTAAACTATGAATTTTGAAAGTAAAACTATGATTTTTATGGTTTCAAATTAAGAGGACTCGTAAGTTGAATGGAAATTGGAAACATGGCAAATTCTGGTGATCTCGAGATCGTATGATCTCGAGCTTGATGTCAGAGGTGGCTTGAGGACTGATGATCATTAGAAAAATGGTAAATAAATTTTCAGATCCTCGGTGAAGTTAGTTGACATGAATTTAGGGTTTTTGTGTGCTTTTTGGTCATCATTGTATCTTGAATTCGTGCTTCGTCCATGGTGGATTGGAATAAATGAGATCGGTGGCGATCGAAGCCTTGAAGATTAGAAGCTCCTGTCGGGAGGGCGTGGTTGATTATGGACGAGATCGTCGGCACGAGGTCGATCTAGGAAACTAGTTTGGGTTCCAGTTCTCATCGAAATACTCGATTTCGATTGCCGACGAAATGATGGGTTCTGGCTGATCGTGGTGGTTGAGGGGGTAGTAGTTGACGTGTGGGAAGTGGCAGCGTCGATCACCGTTGCTCAGATGATCTGTGCACATGCACGAGCATTAATGGTGTCAGTGGTGGCTGTGAGAAAAAGAAAGGAGTGGCCTAGAAGTTGTGCTCGAGAAAATCTGGGTATGTCTCGAGTTGAATTGCGGGTGATTCAAATGTTTTCACAGTTTTTATTTAAGTTTTAACAAAAAAATGAAAAGGAGGAGGAGTAACTTGAAGCAGGTCTTGGGGAAAACATGTATTGACTCGAGTAAAAACCCAAAGTCATCTCTGGTCAGTAAAATGATGTTTTTCAATGTTTTAGAATTTTAACAAATAAAGTTTTCTTAATTTGAATAAATTTTCTTAACCCATTTCTTTTAGATTAATAAATGTTTATTTAAATTGTGGGTTGATTAAAAGATTTAAAATTAAATTATTTACAAAAAATTAACTTAAGCTTAAAATATTTTATCATGTATCCTTTAATTAATTTAAAGATTTATTTAAATAATTTTTGAGAATGTGATTAAGTGATTTATAAAGATAAATGGCTTTTCTTTTAAAAATTAATTAAAAGCCTTAAGTTAATCTATGGGTTAATAAATGAATATATTTCATGAGTTATCTTTAATTAATTAGAGTTTTGATTTAATTAAAAGATTATTTATTAATTTTAAGGTAATTAATTAATTGCAGTTAATTAAAGGATAACTAATTGATTAAGAGCTAATTAATTAATACAATTAATTAGAAGTTAATTAAATGTAAATAATTAAAGGGTAATTAATTACTTAAAGACAATTACTTAATTAAAGTAAATTAATTAATGATTTAAAGTCGATTAATCCAGTGATCAAAGAAAAAATTAATTAATGCGATTAATTAATTAAGGTAATTAATTTGATGATAAATAATTAAAGGTTAATTATTTAATGATTAAAGATTAATTAATTTATTAATTAATAAATGATTAAAGGATAATTAATCAAATGATTTGCAATTAATTAATGTTAATTAACCTAGATTTGTGATTAATCTAGTTTCAATTAATCAAATGATTAATTAACCTTACTCATGTATGTTTGGATTCCATTGGATGTTGAATTGATTGACATCCCTGATGTGTGATGCATTGTGACACAAAGTGTTTTGATTTGAGCCGTGATTTATTTATCTATGATGAATGTAGTTTATTTATTTATCTGTGATAAATTGATATTATCTGTGAATCAGTGAATGATGATAAGCGTTATAGGTTATACCGCTTATCGATATTGATATGATTGAATCTGTGATGATTGATGATGTTGCACTATTGTATAAAACCCCTGTACTAGACCATACACAAAAATATGGATTTCACGAAAAATCGGTTAAGTTACAGATGATTTGAATTTAATATTATTTTATTCAAATGATGTAATGGTTTTAAAAGATGAATTTAGAATCCAAAATGATTTTGGAAATGAAATTGGGTTAAATATGAAAAGCTTTTGAAAGAAGTTTCGAAAATAAAAGTTATTTTGAATAACTTGATAAAGTTTGAAATAATTTGATTTGAATTTGAATTCAAGATTTGAAATTGAATTTTTTATTTGGAAATTATGGTTTAAAAAGGCTATACAAGTTATAATGGTGTTTATATGGGTTTTAAAACCATTTTAAAAGTATTGGTTTGAGAATTTGAATTTAACCCAAGTTTTATGCTTGAAGAACTTGTGTAAATGAAATTAATTTTTCCGAAACGAAAACTATTTGTTTTCAAATAATAATAGCTTTCATATAAAGAAAGGATTTCCAATTTATGTTAAAAAGATTTCAAATTTGAAATAGAATTGTTTGGGAAGCTATGAATAAATCTATTATCCCGCTTTTTGGCAAAGCCGTGATACCAAAAGATCGATCGAAACCAAAGGACAGTTCGTCTCAGAGATTGGTCATACTTCGTTTCACCATGGATGTCGCAGAATTTTGTCCGAGTCCAGATTGAGCTACAATTGATAGAACATGACAAGAAAGATCATAGAAGTCAGCATCTCAAATTTCAAGTCAATCCAAGTTCATACGCTCAAGTTATGATCGATTCAATTTGAAGGGAAAAGCACTGGTTTCATATCCATCGTTGTAGGTGTCTTCGAATCCATCGCCGAACTCTAGTTCGAATCGGTCACCTTCGAATCCATCAAAGTATCCCAGTTCGTATCGATCATAAGCGGCCATGTTCGAATCCATCGAGTTCGTATCAATGGACTTCATACCCATCAGTAGGTGAAGCATTTCGTATCCATCAGCCAGTGCCTGCTTCGCATCCATCAGATCGTCATCTGTCGTATCCATCGAAGGGTTCAAGTTCGCATCAATTGAATTCGTATCCATGGAGAAGTTACAAAGCTCGTATCCATCAGAGAAAGGCTAGTTCGTATCTATCAAGCATTGGTTGTTCGACTCCATCAGTGAAGCTTCGTTCGAATCCACCAAGTCAACTAGCCATGGTAACGTGTCATTCATCGATGCGAACGCGCCGTGATGTATGGAGTCGAAGCGGTCAACTCGGAGCGAAATCCGGATCGAGGCGAAGTGTGCGCTCCACGTCAACACGAAGGTGCATGCCACCATCGGTTCGAAGCGATCGATGTGAATGCATTGATTCGAACCAAACAGCTGCACGAAGAACATCATCTCGAATCCACGATAACTCGAGATCTACTGATCCAAATGCCATGAAATTTTCACAGAGGCTTGCATAGATGTTGAAGAATGTCCACACCAAATTTCACCTCGATTGGATGATTTTTTGATCGATTCGAATGGACTTCGAATCGATGCCAAAGTGGGCCCAAATTTCCTGAGGCCGGACGCGTGGGTCCCCTCACGTGCCAGAAGTGGTCTCTCGAATTTTCAGCGAGATATCAGCATCCTACGCCTATAAATAGAGCCCCAGAGCCAACAGAAAAGGGATCTTTTTGGATTCTCAAGCGCCTAGACTCTGCCGGATCGAGATCTCCATCATCCTACACCATAATTTTGCTGTTGATTTCGAATTTCCAGTTGTAACTCGCTGTTGATCGCTGTAACAACTTGTAATCATTGAAAGAGAATCAATAAAACTGCAAAAAACTTCACAGTGGACGTAGGCAACACACCGAACCACTATAAATCGCTTGTCTACGCATTTACTTTACTGTTGATTGGAGTTTTTGTTAAATAATATTCGTTTTGAATTTACATTCTTCATTATTATCTCTTCAACGACTCCCGAAGAGTGTTGTGACCAATTTTGGTGCAAACACTTTGGTGCTTTCACTGAGAAAACCCATATTTTCTCCTGCTCTTTGGATCTTTCATCGATACCGGATTGAATAAATCTAAGAGAGAGATCCAGATCATCGAGTCCAACTTCCTTCCCCTCTATTTAGATTTGTACAAAGTCTAGGAAAGGAATTCAACTCTCAAGATGGTTAGCACAAGAACCACCTCAAACGCTGTCAATCAAGAAGAACGGGATAGACAGAATCCTGCTCCACTACCTCCATCTAATCAAGATGCTACTGGACACTCGGAACCGTCGGGTCCGGTTACCCGACAAGAGTTACAGTTGCTACTCCAAAAGCTGCCCCAGAGTCGGCAAAAACTAGCAGAACAACTACGTGCTAACGCTGAGCTGATCAACAAGCTGGATCGCCAGAAGCGAAAGAGATCCAAGAGAGACCATGCTTCTCGCTCCTCCAGCAAAAGTTCTTCATCTTTTGATTATCATAATTAATCTCCACGACCCCGGCTAGATGGGAGTCACATGCCAGCCATTGGAGATCAACCAACACTGACCGTCGGACAACTGAGAGTTGGTCCATCAGCCAGTTTTCAAACCAGACCCTCCTCCCGAGGAGGTGCCGTTCCTCACCACACCACAGAATACCGCACCGCTAACGTTGTGGCGGAACCAGGGGTCGATGCCCAAGTTCAGTCGAACCTGGACCGTTATCATAACGAACGTACTCCTGAACCATACGTCCCAGAAGACTATGAGACAAGAAGGAAAGACTTGGACCGTCGACAACATCCGGTCCAACCCCAAAGAATGGAACGTAATCATACTCCGACGTAAGCCGCACAAAACGCGCAAATACCGGATCTTTCAACTATGATACGTCAGATGATCCGTGGGAGCCAGGGATTCACGAATGACGATTGGGGAAGTTCCCGAAGTCACACCCCTTTTACGGACAATATTCTTACTGCTGAGCCCCAACGACGATTCAGGATGCCAACTCTACCCATGTACGAGGCAAACTCCGACCCCAACCAACATATTCTGAAATACGAATGATCGATGACCGCTGCCAGAGCCGACGATGCAGTGAAGTGTCGTAGTTTCCCCATATCCTTAGGGGGCATCGCTGCCATATGGTTCACTCGACTGCCACCTCGATCCATCTCTTCATTCGACCAGTTGGCCATAAAATTTGTTGAACAATTCTGCATGCACGTCGCAAGGCCAAAGGATGTCAACACTCTGTCTAGTGTCACTCAAGCTCCTGGAGAGACGCTCAGACACTATTTAGAGAGATTCCATACTGCATGTGTGGAGATCAGCAATCTAAACGATAACTCCATCCTTATGGCATTAACTAAGGGGATCGACCACGATTCCGAGTTCGGCAACTGGTTAGCTGGAAAACCACCTGCATCATTGGACCGTTTCCACGCCAAGGCGACTCAATTCCTAAGAAGAGAAGACACGAAACAGTCTAGGAAGCAAACTGATGCAGGACAAAGCACGGAAGGATCCAAAGCGATGTCACTATCAAACAGTCCGGTGAGAGCTCCGGAAAAGTTTAGTTGAACGTTAAAAACAAACAAGCTCGGCGAAGAGAGAGCGTGAATCAAACTAGAAAACAAGATCAAAATCGTGGCCCATAGCGCAAGAATCCAATGTTTGACAGTTACACTCCTCTGAATACATCACTAGAGGACTTGTACTTACAAACTTGTAATACAATTCAGTACCAAAAACCTATGCCAAAACCATCGTTAGAAAGGCAAATCCAGACGGGAAAATTTTGCACGTTTCATGAAAGCTACGGGCACAATACGAACGAGTGTCGTCACTTACAAGATCTCGTTGAAAAACTGATCAGAGAAAGGAAGCTGGAACAGTTTGTGCGGGCGCCGTAGCCTAGAGAAGAGGGCACATCAAATCAAAACAATGGCCCCGATCGACCGAGACAGGAGGACTCCACTTGTCCCCGTGGAAGATTGGTGATAAACGCCATCAGTGGTGGACCAGTTTTCTCAGAAGCCTGGAACGACGAAGATCTTCGTCACTGTCACCCATGACAGGCTCATTCAATCTGTGAATACTTTGCAATTTCCTTTACATTCTGTAATTTGAACTTGTAATAAGACACTGACTTTTCCATATTTTCTTATTTCAGCAATAAATTACTATCTCTTCAAGCTAGAGCTGTGATTCACCGAATGCAACGTTCAACAATCACGACATACAAAGAGCTAAGTTCCATCAAACAATGGAATTTATTCAAATAGTGAGTGACTATGATTCGACCGGCCACTCACTAAGTGAAACACTTGCTCGGGGGCAAGCCATCACATCAAAGGCTGAACTGGACCAACACACGACAGTCCTACAACTAACTCCAACTTCACAGAGTGCGAATTGGAGTATAAACATCAAATAACTCGTTCCCAGAGTGCAAACGGACTCCAACTTCCCGGAGTGCGAATTGGAGTATAAACATCCAACAACTCGTTCTCAAAGTGCGAACGGACTCCAACTTCCCAGAGTGTGAATTGGAGTATAAACATCCAATAACTCATTCCCAGAGCGCGAACGGACTCCAACTTCCCAGAGTGCGAATTGGAGTATAAACATCCAACAACTTGTTCCCAGAGTGCGAACGGACTCCAACTTCCCAGAGCGCGAATTGGAGTATAAACATCCAACAAATCGTTCCCAGAGCTTGAACGGACTCCAAATTCCCAGAGTGCGAATTGGAGTATAAACATCCAACAAATCGTTCCCAGAGTGCGAACGGACTCCAACTTCCCAGAGTGTGAATTGGAGCATAAACATCCAACAACTCGTTCGCAGAGCGCGAACGGACTCCAAATTCCCAAAGTGCAAATTGGAGTATAAACATCAAATAACTCGTTCCCAGAGCGCGAACGGACTCCAACTTCCCAGAGTGCGAGTTGGAGTATAAACATCAAATAATTCGTCCCAGAGTGCGAACCGATTCCAACTTCCCAGAGTGTGAATTGGAGTATAAACATCCAATAAATCGTTCTCAGAGTGTGAACGGACTCCAAATTCCCAGAGTGCAAATTGGAGTATAAAAATCAAATCCATCGTTCCCGGAGTGTGAACGAATTCCTAAAAAGCCCAAACAGGTGTGACTAACCATCTATCGGCCAACTCCAACTTCTTAGAGCATGAATTGGGGTATAAACATAAATTACAGGTTCCCGGAGTGCAAACTCAAACATACATGCTATCTCCAAGTTCCCAAAGTATGGATTGGAGCACAAATACTAAGTCAAAGTTCCCGGATTGCGAACTGAAATATCAATACTAACTCCAAGTTCCCAGTGCGTGAAGTGGAGTATAAACATCAATTCCAGGTTCCCGGAGCGCGAACCGTGTTACAGACATCGATAACTCTCAAATTCCCATAGCGCGAACCGGATTATCGATCGCAAATTATCCTAAGTCCCCAGAGTGTGGACGTGTGCTTAAGATTGCAATAAATGCGATCAATCACCGAAATACAAATGTTGTTCCCCAAGACTGGGGGAAAAAAAAAGCTAAGTGTTAGTCACTAACTAAAGTGATACAATGTCCGAAGTTCAACTTATTCATCGATCACAACATGTGACCAAGATTTTCAGACTTGGCAAATAAAATGAACTCTACTTGACGGTAAAAACACCACAAGTACACCGGACTAAAAGCCAAACACTGCAAATACTTAAGCACAAAAGAAATGAGAATGGAAACAAAGAAATTGAATTTTATTTCAACTAACTGTATGTGAAGATTCATGTACAAGTTCTTCCAAAAAATTCCTACTAGCAGGGGGCCAAGCCTACATCTATACATAGCCTACGAAAGGAAAACAAAAAATGGCTTCCTAGCTACCAAAAATGCACTAGAGAGAATCATCTACTTCTTCTTCTTCGGTCTCCTCTTCAATGCGGAACCACTCGAACCACTAGCAGTCTTCCGCTTCGGCCCCGTACCTTTTGACGGATCTTCCTCTGACGAGGGCATGATATCAATATACTCCTCCGAACTTGAACTTAAAGGAATATTCTCTTCTCGAGAAGTCGGAGGAGTCGGGTCTACCACTGGGGAAGGAACGGGTGCGTTGGTTTCGACTAGCGTGTCCTCAGAAGATGTCACCGCAAGAGGAGTGAGATCAACCGCCGTCGTAGCACACTTAGAATTGCCGCCATGTGCTGCAGCTTCCATCTCTGCTTCGATTTGAGCAAGTATCTCAGTCTCACGAGTAGCACGAGACTCACGATAGGTAGCGGTGGACTGCGACGATGCAACAGAAGCAAGTGGGAACGTGCCGAGAACAAATGACATGTCAGCAAAGGGGTCACTGTGTTGGCTCAAGAGCTCATTCATCATTTGTTCGTCAAAAGTAATTGAACCCCCTTGTGTCACCTCAGTCGGTGCGGCTGTCGTCGTGGCGATCGCTTCAGTAATAATGGCCTCCTGTTCTTGACGTGGGTCTTGGACTGCAGGAGGCGCTGTCGATGTTACTTTACTCACTGGACAAGAAAGAAAAGAAGTTGTCAGAACACGCTTCAATACAAGTACTTCAGTTCAAACACATAGTGGATTTGTGCGGAGTACCTTCCTCAACTTGACTCGTATTTAACTGAGCAGCTCCAGAAGAGTTTTCCCTTATGGGAGATAAGCGTGGCTGCTCCGGGTCGTAGCCTGGGACCAATTGTGGCTCAGTCGCTGGCGTCGGCTCCAATCCAGATGAAGTGATCATCTCTGAACTTGTGGAAGGATGCGCAACGCCAGATCCCTCACCAACTTCCAAGTGATGGGTGCCCAGTCTCTCTTTTGCGTGAGAGATCATGAAATCGTGGAGAACCTTCTTCTCTTCATCAGTCAATATGCGCTTCTCCTACTCAAATTCATCAAAAACTTCGCCTGGATGTGATGCTTTCTCTTCTTCAACTAGTAAATTCCAGGCGTTGAACAAATGAGTCGGATAGTCATCAAGCCATGTCATATTTCTGTGCCTCAGCACATTAGCATTATAAGTGATGAGAAGTTCTTCTATCTCTGTCTCCAGCTTAGTCTCTGCTTTACGAACTCTCTCATCAACTTCGGCTTCTATCTCGCGGATCTTCTCCAAGGCCGCGTCCCTCTCTTTCCGAAATTCCACCGCCTGGTCACACGCTTCCTGTGCGGAAACGTTAGCGGTGTCTCTTTCCTTCACAATCTCTGCAACTTTGGCCTTGAGCTCGTTTAGCTCTTTCAAGGCCGCATCCCGCTCGGCAGTCACGATGGTATTTCGGTGGCCCATGTCCTCCACCGTAGCGTAATGTTCACGCTTCATCCTATCCATCGCTGCCTGAGCTTCATCCGCTCTTCTGAGGGCTTCAATCTCCGACTTTCGAGAAGACTCGGCCTCACTGCCGAGCGCCTGAATGATGCAGTCCTTTTGACCAATTTCTTTCTCCAACTTCTCGATTGTAGCCGCTCGATCAAAGGCCACTTTTGATGCTTTCTTAGCGGTCTTCGACCACTCTTGATACTGGAAGAATACGTCCGAGAGATAATCGTGCATCATCGGAGAAACTGTCGATGGTATCCTCTTCAGATGCGGGGGAAAAACAAACCCGTCAAAGCAAATTTCAGGAAACTCCTTCCTCAGTTGAGCAAGCCTAACCACTCCTTCCCCCGAAGGCTCCGTCAATATCTTCTCTGTTGACGGGGAGGCCGCAATTTCCATTCGGTGGTGAGTATCAGACCTCGGTGGTTGGGAAGACGACTTGGGCCATGAAGTTTCTGGAGGCCTCGAGACATGAACTGGAGGTGGTGCGTGAGTTCTAGGAGGTGGCGTGCGAGATCGAGACCGCCGCCTATAATCTTTTTTTCTATCAGAGCGCTCATGACTCGAGCGCCCATAGTCATAATCTCTGTCTCCTTCCCTCCTATAGGGATCATAATATGAAGAAGACTGACGTTTCTTACAGAGACTACCGAGCATTGAACCTCTGCCAGACATAGTACCTGCAAAAACATAAGGCAAAATTAATAATCTCTCATAGTGAATGTATTACACTTAGAAATCGTGTAGTGCCGTGAAGTGTGAATGTGGGTACAACCCCCCGACCAACCAGATGTTTCAACCGCACTAGTAGGCAGAGACTCGCTCATAACTAAGGCTTCAGAAAATTCCTCCAATCAGGCACGTGCTGCAAGGACACATCATCCGGAATTGGAATGTCGGCTAGCCCCTCATAAAGGTTATCCGTTCTCGGAGGAGACATCTCCGAAATTCTAACTCCGGGAGCGGATCAAGTCGTAACAACTGATTTCCATCTTCTCTTTTTAGATGACTCAACAACGGCTGCCTTGCCTTTTCCTTGTTCTTCGGTACCTTGGGCTACATCCGCAGATTCGCCTAATGGCTCATCATCAGTATGAGTTCTCTCCGAGTCAGCCTCCTCAATCACAATAACTTTAGGCTTTCTCCATTTGACTCGTTCTTTTGAGGCAGTCTTTAAGACACCATCGAGCATTATGCTTTGTCTTCTTTCAATCAGTCCAAGAATCCTAAGATTCCTATCTGTCAATAGCAGCTCGATATTCCTCTCTTCACTCGGGATTTCTTGAAATACCCGAACTATCTCTTTGAAACGTTCGCCTTCAGGTCGCTGAATTATTGCTGAAAAATAAAATAGATGTGAGTGCGACTTCAAATACATCAGTTCTATCAACTACCCGAAAAGATAGCAATACTTACGTCTAAATAGCCATCGTCGAGCGAATCCTGGGGGGCATCTGACATAAAACCATTCCGTCCTGAAGTAGCTCAATCTAGTCCAAGCTCCCGTGATCACTTGGCAATTTCTTACCGCCTCCAAGAATGTGAAGGATGGACTATCGGCCCAACTCTTGAAGTTAAACAAGTATCTGATCTCGATCGGAAGTGGCGGACGATGGAGATGTTCCATAAATGCAATGAACAAGCTATTGAGCGACGCGTATCCGTTCGGGTGCAGTTGAGAGGGGGCGATCCTCAGAAACGACAATACTTCTCTTATATACTGGTTAAACGGAGGGAGTGTCCCAGTTGCGCATGCGTGGCGATTGAATGCGGTATATCCCTCCGGTGGATGGTGCGGTCTATCATTCGGCCCCGGCAGTAGCACGTCATCCATCGACAAACCATGCCTCAGGCATATTCTTCCTAGCATGTCTTCCGAAATATTGGACGGAACAGAATATGATGGGTTATTAATGAATGATGCGTCAGGTAACTCGTCCGGAGCTGGACCGATAACTTCAATCTCAATCTCCGGTACTTCAAGCACGGGAGGGACTAAACTCTGAGTTTCTTACGGCTGTGAACTTGAAGTTTCCATAACTAGCTAACTCACGAGAAGTCATCATTAGATGCAAAAAAAGCCCGTGCATTCCCCGGTGTAAAGTGCATGTGTCGTGCAGTGCATTACTTGAGCAAATTCTATGGAATAAACTGTAATGTATGAACGACAAAACTCTGAAAATCAAACCGGAAATTACCGTCATCGCTGACCGTTACAACCGTGCCATCCACTTGCAAACGATCGACCCAAGTTGAAGTTCGTTACATTTTAGTTAAGTTACAGTTCCATCGACGAGCTTTGAAAAGTGGTTCAGTATGCAGTTCTACGGTCAAGTTCAGTCATGCAAAACAGAAGCTCGTCGGAGTCAAGTATTTCTATGTGCAAAAATTCTCTAAGTTCATTTAGTTTCAACTTGGAATCGGTTGCTGCAGTTCAAATTCGTATCGAATCGAAGAAATATCATTAATCATGTTCGAATCGATACGCTTCATATCGACCATTTTCAAATCGATATGTTTCATATCGATCGCGTTCGATTCGATACGTTTCGTATCGATCAGTTCGAAACGATGAGTTTCGTATCGATCCAGTTCGAAACGGTGAGTTTCGTATCGATCAAAGGCACACCATTTCGCATCGATCCGTGAACACCGGCTTCGCATCGATTGCCGTACTCACATTCGTATCGATACGAAATCGCACGCTTCCCTTCGATTCGAAAGCGCCACAACTCTTTCTTCTCCAAAGCAAGACTCGACTCCATGGCCGTCCCCAAACTTGCTCTCGTTTGCCCAGATCTTAAAGTTACCAATACCGATCGTGAAAGCAAGAAGGATGGGTTAAGATCTTCGAGTTTCATTGTTCTAAACACGATACTACCCATTAGATTACCTAATTTTAATGTTTAACTTCGAAGGATTAAAGAATTGGATCGACTTGAAGACGTGACAAACTGCTCTCGGAAGCTTCGAGTCGATGCGAGGACACAGAGGGTACAAGGTAACAATAAAAGTAAAAAAGTGAAAAAATGGCCAAGTGAGAAGTATTTATATGAGGCCATAGAAGAACCGAGATGATTCTCCTCCCAGTAAACTTGACCGGTCGCAACCAGTCAAAACATGGATCGGTTCGAAAGCTCCGTTCGAATCCATTTGCCTGAGGCCCCATCAATACGAAGTATACAACCAAGGCTGTGCAGAAGACATTGAGCTCCATCGATGCGAAACGAACAATGAGAACATCGACTCGAAGCCTTCGTTCGCATCAACAATTTCACAACTCCATTCACTGCATATCGATACGAACGACAATTTCGTATCCATCAGAACCTACCGATACGAGCAGAAACTTCGTATCCATTAAACCTGTCGGTACAAACAGCAATTTCGCATCCATCCTTTCTCATCGGAGCGAATGAACGTTTCGTACCCATCCAAGCTCATCGATACGAACTGTCATTTCGTATCCATCATTTCGACTCGAATCGGTGTGAGAAACTACTTTGCAACCTTTTACATCGATTCAGGAGAGGATCTATACAAAAGGATAATCAAAAACAACCATCAAGCGTTGTTTCAACTCAAATTTCCAAATCGGTTCAGGAGAGAATCGATATGAAATTCAACAACAAACAAAACTGACAACGGCTCGTGGACGCACGACGTTAACAAAGGTCAAACTAACATATGTGCATATATGTCGGACTAACATTCGATTTTAAACATTTACAGGGATCGAATGCTCATCTTGTTACGATTACAACAACCAACAGCCAAGCGCTATTCTACAGCAATCAATCATATCAAAGCAAGATTACAACCTTCGACAAAAGAGCAATGATTGTTCAGAGAGAAATTGCAGCTATTCAAAGTACGTCATGTTTCCAGAAGACATACATTGGGGGCAAATGTTATCCCGCTTTTTGGTAAAGCCGTGATACCAAAAGATCGATCGAAACCAAAGGACAGTTCGTCTCAGAGATTGGTCATACTTCGTTTCACCATGGATGTCACAGAATTTTGTCCGAGTCCAGATTGAGCTACAATTGATAGGACATGACAAGAATGATTATAGAAGTCAGCATCTCAAATTTCAAGTCAATCCGAGTTCATACGCTTAAGTTATGATCGGTTCAATTTGAAGGGAAAAGCACTGGTTTCGTATCCATCGTTGTAGATGTCTTCGAATCCATCGCCGAACTATAGTTCGAATCGGTCACCTTCGAATCCATCAAAGTATCCCAGTTCGTATCGATCATAAGTGGCCATGTTCGAATCCATCGAGTTCGTATCGATGGACTTCGTACCCATCAGTAGGTGAAGTATTTCGTATCCATCAGCCAGTGCCTGCTTCGCATCCATCAGATCGTCATCCTTCGTATCCATCGAAGGGTTCAAGTTCGCATCAATTGACTTCGTATCCATGGAGAAGTTACAAAGCTCATATCCATTAGAGAAAGGCTGTTTCGTATCCATCAAACATTGGTTGTTCGACTCCATCAGTGAAGCTTCGTTCGAATCCACCAAGTCAACTAGCCATGGTGACGTGTCATTCATCGATGCGAACGCGCCGAGATGTATGGAGTCGAGGCGATCAACTCGGAGCAAAATTCGGATCGAGGCGAAGTGTGCGCTCCACGTCAACACGAAGGTGCGTGCCACCATCGGTTCGAAGCGATCGATGTGAGCGCGTCGATTCGAACCAAACAGTTGCACGAAGAACATCATCTCGAATCCACGATAACTCGAGATCTACTGATCCAAATGCCATGAAATTTTCATAGAGGGTTGCATACATGTTGAAGAATGTCCACACAAAATTTCACCTCGATTGAATGATTTTCTGATCGATTCGAATGGACTTCGAATCGATGCCAAAGTGGGCCTAAATTTCCTAACGCCGGGCGCGTGGGTCCCCTCACGTGCCAGAAGTGGTCATCCGAATTTTCAGCGAGATATCTGCATCCTACGCCTATAAATAGAGCCCCAGAGCCAACAGAAAAGGGATCTTTATGGATTCTCAAGTGCCTAGACTCTGCTGGATCGAGATCTCCATCATCCTACACCATAATTTTGCTGTTGATTTCGAATTTCCAGTTGTAACTCGCTGTTGATCGCTGTAACAACTTGTAATCATTGAAAGAGAATCAATAAAACTGCAAAAAACTTCACAGTGAACGTAGGCAACACGCCGAACCAATATAAATTGCTTGTCTACGCATTTACTTTACTGTTTATTGGAGTTTTTGTTAGATAATATTCGTTTTGAATTTACATTCTTCATTATTATCTCTTCAACGACTCCCGAAGAGTGTTGTGACCATTTTGGTGCAAACAAAATCTTTGTGAAAGATTGTTGAACTTTGTTTTGAAATTGGAAAGGCGTATCTTTTGTATAAAAGATTTGAAATGGAAATGGTTTTGAAAGCTATAAATTGAATCTTTGATTTAAAGATTGGACGAGTTAATCCAATTTGAAATGGAAATGGTTTTGAAAGCTATAAATTAAATCTTTGATTTAAAGATTGGATGAGTTAATCCAATTTGAAATGGAAATGGTTTTCAGTATGAATTAATCTTTGTGAAAGATTAGTGAACTTTGTGAAGTGAATCTTTTTGGTTTAAAGATTTGAAAATGGTAATTGATTTAAACCATTTGAAGAAAGGGTTTGGGGATTTAAAAGTGTAACTTAACTAAGATCCAAATATCCATATGTTTTAAAATATTGTGCTCATTATTCGGTTTAGCCGGGAGAGGATCTTGTGTCATATAACCCATTCCAATAATGATACGACGATATGGATAGCATTTGAAGACCGGTGGTTAAGACCGAATATTTTTGAGAATGAAAGGATAACCCGTCGATTGTCTCTGCATTGAGTCGCGTCGGTATAGAGATCTCCATATGTGATGGGGAGTCCAACCGGGATTAGGAATTCCAGAAGTGCAAGGGTGTAACATTCCTGAAAATTAACCAAGTTTAATTTGACAATTAATTTAATTTTGGAATTTAATTGTGAAATTTTTTGTGGATTAATTAGAAAATTTCCATGAAAAAATAAAAAATTTAGATTATAAATAGACTTCTGGTTTGAAATTTAAGATAAGTATTTTATAAATAAAATTGGATTTAAAAATAAATATATTAGAAATAAATTAGATTTGAAACTTTATAAGAATTTGTTTCTAATTATTTAAATATGTATTATAATTTGAAAATGATGTTTGAATTTGACAATAAATTTTTCCAAGGCTAATTGAAAACAAATGAAACTCTAAAATATTTATTTATATGTAGTTAAATTTTAAAACTATTTATCTTTAAAAGGTTTTATAAATGATTAATAAAGAAATGTATTTATTTAAATAGGAAATATGATAAAGATTTAGAATGCACATATCTTTTGTAAATAAAAATAAGATAAAATGGTTTTGACATAAAACACATATGAGTTAAATGTTTATAATATCATGATTCATAAGTATAATTAAAATTGTATATGTAAATGCATAAAAACTAAATCTATAAATTTATTAAAGTAAAGGGTTAAACATTAATTTATAGCTTTATTAAAGGAAAGGGTTTAAACATAAAAAGTTATTTTCTAAACAACTGTAAGCATGATTATAAAGAAATTAACAAGTGTTAAGTAAGAATTCTCATGTGATAACAAGTGGCAGAAACTTAACTTTCCTTTTAATTTGAATACTAGAAAAATATGCATGAGAAAAAAATTTGGAAACCAGGCTGTTTTTCATTCTTTTCAAAACTTCTCAAGCCTAAGAAATAAGTAACTAAAACCTGAGACAAAAGAAAATTCTCAAACTCAAGCATAAATTCCATTTTTTGATCAAACAATCAAGCCTGAAACAATAATTTAAGCAATGGATCAAAAGGCGAATCAAAACAAAAACATGCGGTAAAGTTTAGCAGCAAAAAAAAAATTCAAGTTCAAAGCCTAGAAAAGATCAAAGCAAAGTTCAAAAACAATTTTCAATCTGGAAGTCAAAAACCAGATCCAAGTTGAATCAAAACCAAAAACAAAAATCATCTTAGCAATTTAAAACTTCAACCTAGAAAATGCAATGCAAGGATCAAGAACAAGGTTTCATTTATCAAGTATAGAATCAAGATCAGATTATCTCATCAACATCTGTTTCAAAACAACAGATCAATAGAATGCAAAAGTTTTCAAATTCAAAATATTCCAGTTTTAAGCCTTCAGTCCTTTGTTCTTCCAAAATTTCAGGCGAGCAAACACACTCATCTTTAACAGTTGTGTTGAATACTTGATGTATGTTATGAGGAGTGCTTGATTTGTTGCCTGCATGCTGACATTTAGATGTAAATTTGTGTGTGCACACAGGCAAACATGCCTCTATTTTATATGACGGTTTGATTAACCTATTCAAAAATTTACACCACCCAAAGGAATCAATATTAAGTTTTGATTCCTAAATAAAAATTGCTTGCACTTGTCAAATTAAAATTTTAAAAATAGTTTCAAGAAATTTTATTAAGAAATTAACTGAAAACTTAAAAATATACAGTAAAGCTTCAGATAAAAATCAACCATTTTAATTTTGAATTTGGATTTCATAAACTAAATTGTATGAAAAATTGATGAATCTAGGTAGTGGTTTCAAGGTTTTTAAATTCGTATATAATGGGAATTGTCGAATTTGTTAAAATTGGTATGTTTATCAATATCTGATGAACGAAGAGATGTTAAGCTTCGAAATTTACGTTGAAGGTAGCTTAGGTATTGGGGATTGTTGGAAAAATATTCAGATTTTTTTTAGTTGATTGAAGCGATGGATCGAGAATGACTTAGGGTTTAAATGTTTGTTTTGATTGATGACAATGGCAAGATCGTTGTGTCATCGCCAATGTGGATCGATCGGACCCAGGGATAGTGATACATTGGATCGTAACGAGGCTCTGGTCAAAAGGGCATGGTCGATGGTGGTTTGAATAGTCGGCGAGGGGATGGTTTGTTGATTGGATTTGGTTTCAGGAAGAAGCAGTGGGTTCGATAATGTTCAATTTTGAATTCGATGCTGTTAAGGAAACTTGGGTGGTCGGAACATATTAATGGACCATCGACAACTAATGGATGGTGGAGGCAAGGGATGGAGCGGCGGCGGTGACTTGTGCACGTGCACAAGTATCTTCATTTATCTGAGTAGTTTTGGGATCGAAGAAGAAGATGAAGTCACTCGGGTTCCATGCGAGGTTGTTACGTTATTTTCTCGAAGTAAAGGGGTTCGTAATTTTCTCAGGTTTGTACTTGAGGATCCTAAACATCGGCTCGGGTTATCTGAAATGCAGCAAGGTTTTAAAATTTAAAAATAAATATTTAACAGTTTTTGAACGATGCAGATTTTAGAACAAGTTTTGAGGATGAACAAAGTTTAAATGAAATGGTAAATTTAATCAAGTTTCAAGGCATATTAACTATGATTTTGAAAGCCAAATTGGATTTTAAAAAAGTTGCAACAAAGCTTCAAAACTTGAATTTTTAAGTTTAAAATTGATTTGTTTTTTTAAAAGTAACATATGATAGGTTAATTATATAATTGATTTCTAAATGCTTTTTGAATGGAATTGATTAAGGTAAGTGATAAATAAATGGAAAATTTATCAAGGTAATTAATTTATCTATGTGATAAATTAAGGCAATTAATTGAGAGTTAATTAATTTATGTGACTAATTAAGATTAATGATTGATGGAAGATAAATTAAAGGTTGATTAATGATAAATTAATGGTTGATTAAAGGTTAATTAAAGATTAATAAAGGATAATTTAATCAAGGTGATTAAATTAATTATATGATTAAATAAAATGATAATTGTTTATTGAAGTAATTAAATGATAATTATTTAGTGTAATTAAGGGATGATTATTTTGTGTTACATTAAAGGATAATTAATTGATTAAGATTAATTAATTTATTATTAAAGGATAATTCTTGATTGAGGATAATTAATTAATTAATGTGATTAATTAATTAAATTAATTAATTTGAGGATAATTAATTAATTAATTAATTAATTAAGGATAATATATTTGTAATTAATTAAGGATAACTAATTAAATGGTAATTAATTAAGGGATAATTAATTTATTAATTAATTAATTAAGGGTAATTAATCAAAGGATAATTAAATAATTAAAGGTTAATTATTTAATGATTAAAGGTTAATTAATTTATTAATTAATAAATGATTAAAGGATAATTAATCAAATAATTTGTAATTAATTAATGTTAATTAACCAGGATTAGTGATCAGTCTGATTTAAATTAATCAGATAATTAATCGATTCTTACCTATGAATGTTTGGATTCAATTGAATGTTGAATTGTTTGATATCTCTGCTGTGTGATGCTTTGTGATAAAAATTATATTGATCCAAGCTATGATGAATGTAATTTATTTATCTGTAATGAATGTATATTTATCTATGGATCTGTGAATGGAAGATAAGCGTTATAGATATACCGCTTATCTATAATTACTGTGCTTGAATCTGTAATGATTAATGATGTTGCACTATTGGATGAAACCCCTGGACTACATCATACACACACAAATATGGATTGCACGAGGAAATCAGTTAAGTCACAGATTTTTAATGATTTTAAAGATTGAATTTTTGAATCCAAAATAGTTTTGGAAATGGAATTGAAAGCTTTTGAAAATGAGTTTCAAAAATAAAAGTTATTTTGGATAACTTGGTTAAGTTTGAAACTTAAATAATTTGATTTAAATTTGAATTCAAAATTTGAAATTGAATTCTATGTTTGGAAACTATGGTTTAAAGATGTTATACAAGTTATATATGGGTAAACCATTTTAAAAGTATTGATCTAGGAATTTGAAATTAACTCAAAGGTTTAACTCATGCAAATATAATTGGATTTTTCCAAAACGAAAACTATTTTTTTTCAAATAATAATAGCTTTCATATAAAGAAAGGATTTCAAATTTGTATCGAAAGATTTCAAGTTTGAAATGAAATTGTGAATTATTTTTGAAAGCCATGAATGAATGAACCTTTGTGAAAGATTGTTAAACTTTGTTTTGAAATCAAAGGGGATTTTAAATGGTGTGTCTTTTATATATAAAAGATTTGTAAATGGGAATTGTTTTGAATGTTTTAAATGGATCTTTGGAAATAGTTTTGAATGTTATAAATTGAATCTTTGGGTTAACAATTAGATGAGATAATCTAATTAAAAAAAGTGAAGTAGTTTTGAAAAGCTGTGAATGAATTTTTATGAAATATTGGTAAACTTTATGGATTAAATCTTTTTGTTTAAAAGATTTGTAAATGGGAATTTGTTTAAATCATTTGAAGAAAAGTTTTTGGGTAATAAGTTATGACTTAACTGAAATCCCAATATCCATAGGTTTTTAAATATTGGGCTTATTATTCGATTTAGCCGGGAAAGGACCTTGTGTCATATAACCCATTCCGAATAATGATACGACGTTATGGATAGCATTTGAAGACCGGTGGTGAAGACCGGGTGTTTTCAAGAACGAAAGGATAACCCGTCGAATGACTCTACATCGATTAGCGCCCGATATAGAGATCTCTATATGTGATGGGGAGTCCGATCGGGATTGGGAATTCTTGGAGTGCAAGGGCTTCTTTGGAAGTGCCTTCGGTTCCGTTCGAACCCGGAATAGACTTCTCTTAGCTTAATACCCTTCTCTAAGACGTACGACCTCAAAGGTTATGTAGTTGATGGTTACTAGTGACACATTCCCAATTTGGTAATGCGGCATACGAAGTGCTGCTGATCATTTGTTGATCAAAGCATGTCTTTGTGAAAAAGCATAGCTTTGTGGACGAGACTGCATTAGGACTTCACACCCCGAAAATGGTTGAAACAGGAAAGATGTGGCAAGGTTGCAGGGGCGTGCCCCTAGGGTATGTCCATTCCTTCTGGAAAAGGGTGGTATCATGGTATAAACCCCAGATACTTAACTCACGTGGACACTGTATATTTATTACTGTGTGATGTTGCTTTGTGGTTGAGGATCCTCTGATAAAGGTCGCAAATGACCGGGGGGGGGGCATATCTTAGGTTTTACTACTGGGAAAGGAATAAACCGGCCTTGTGTTGGCAGGGAGCTGGGTAAGTTTTCGGGGCGTCTTTCCAGAGGCGTACCCATGTGGCAATGGGAAGTTCTTTGGCATGGCCATTTGTTGGAAAATCCAATCTCCAATACGCATCTTGTACGGTTTTAGTTGTATAACCTGCCATCTACTTATGGTGGCGCCCCACTGTTTGGATAATACCTATTGTAGGCATAGTTCAAAATGTCTATACTGGCTAAGATTAGCATTATACTTTCGAAATGTTATCCACTATGCACTAATGATAATATCAAAATAATTTTGTATAGTAAGCATTTTTGACTATCATAAGGAGAAATATCGTCCAATTCTACATTTGCATGGTGTGTGTGGTGGGAGGCCTTATGGTAGTTTCATTTTCTAAAAAGCATTGCGGATTTCAATGTTTTCAAAATCCTTTTGTTGTTTGTTTTAAAGATAAACTGTTTTTGTTTGCTTATACCAGTCCCATGACTGACCCGGAGTTTATTTTTCCCTTTCTAAACTCTGGGTGCCCATAATTTTCCATACGGGCATTCTAGAGTTTGGTTTTTCAGATAATCCAATAAATAGGTGTAGATTCTATAGCTTTCGAAGTCTTTAGTTTGGTAGCATTTGGAGATCTTCTTCAGCTTTTGGATCTTTGAAGTTTTAGTTTGGCAATCGTGTTAGGGATGAAGTTTGTTTCACTTCAGCTTGATGATGATGGTTCAAGCTTTTGATTTGGAGCCTGGAGTTTTTAGGAATTTGGTTTGGAGTTGCAGTATTGGATTCTTTTGAAGACTTTGCTCATGTTGAGATATATTTGCTCATCTTGACATATATATTTCCGCTTTGGTGTTGTGTTGTATGATTCTCTGAAGGTGTTGGGTTGTTGGGTTATGATGTATATTTTATTTGAACCTATATTGTATATCAATGTATCATCTTTTGTTTCAACCGTGTTGTTTATCATCTAATGTTGTTGCAAGCTCCGGCGATACGGATTCGATGTCGTTTATCGGACATCATGTTCGGGTCGTCACAAAGGGCATCTTTAGAACTGCCTTCAGTTCTGTTCGAACCCAGAACAGACTTGTATGGATGTGTGTCTAACATTACACTTTGAGATGTAAAGCTGGTTTCTATCAAATACATTTCTATTTGGTGGCGCAGAATTTATTCTCTTAGCTTAACACCCTTCTATGAGACGTACGAGCTCAGAGGTTATGTAGTTGATGGTTCCTAGTAATACATTCCCCATTTGGTAATGTGGCATACGAAGTGCTGCTGACCATATGTTGATCAGAGCATGGCTTTGTGGAAAAATGTAGCTTTGTCAACGAGACTTCGTCGAGCCTCACAACCTGGTAATGGTCGAAACAGGAATCGTTGCAGCAAGGTTATTTTGGGGTAGCGCCCCCTGTGGGTATGTCCACTTCCTTCTGAATTATAAGTGGTAGCATCGTATGGAGCCCAGATACTTAACTTTGTGGTTGCTGCAAACTTATCGCCTTGTGGTTGTTGGTTGAGAGGTGCCTCGGATAAAGGTTGGTACGACCGGAGGATGGCATGCTCGTGTCAGTAGTTACCTAGTTACAGAGGTACCCCGGCCTTGTGTTGGTAGAGACCCGGTTAGGTTTTCAGGGACGTCCCTCCAGAGGCGCTCCATTTTGTATGGGAAGTTCCTTTGCCTGACCATTTGTTGGAAATCCAATCACCCAACACGAGCGTTGTACGGTTTTAGTTGTAGAACCTGCCATCTTATATGGTAGCTATAGTAAGCATACTATAATGGTACGTATGCTGGCTAAGATTAATATAATACTTGCAAATGTTTTCCACCATGCACTAATAATAATATCAAATGGTTTTTCGTGTATCAAGCATTTTTGACTGTCATAAGGAGAAATCTCCTCCAAGTTTACGTTTGCATAGTGTGTGGCGGGAGGCCTTATGGCAGTTTCATTTTTCAAAAGCATAGCGAATTTCTTCTAATTCTTCTGTTGTTTGTTTTAAAAGATAAAACTGTTTTTTTTTGCTCATACCAGTCCCATGACTGATCCGGAGTTTATTGTTCCCTTTCTAAACTCTAGGTGCACACAATTTTCCACAAGGGTAGTCTAGAGTTGGATTTTTCAGATAATCATAGTAGGTGTAGATTCGATAACATTCATTCTCTGGATATTGGCAATCGCATTTGGATTGAGTTGCGTCACTTCAGTATCGATGATGGTGGTTTGAGTTTTAAGTTCAAGCTATCTTTGGTGTTGGATTCTTTTAGAGATGCATTCTATTGGAGTTATCTTTTCGCTATCGATGGTTGCAAAGTCTAGACCATCTAGTTGTGTTATTTTCCGCGGTTATTTTTGTGTCTCTGATGTTGATATGAATTGTATCAAAGTGTTGTATCATTGTAATCAAATGTTATATATCAATTATATTATCTCTTTCTTCCGCTGTGTTGTTATACTTAATGTGTTATAAGATTCGGCAAACCAGAGCCGACGTTTGAATTTGCGGCATTGGAATACGAGTGATGTATTTGGTGCCGATTTTCGAAGGTTGAGTCAGGGTCGTTATAATTATACTATTGTTTGTTTGTCCTTACTATTATATTATGAATATTATACATAAATATAGCTATGTTTTTATGTGTGTGTGCGCATAACCTCTTGATTTAGATATAGTCCAAACCGTGTGTTATTTACGTAATACTTAGGTTAATCTGAGACATCTCAGGTATAGGAATGATGAGACCAGCTTATATTATATGGGCTTAGAGAGGCTAGTATATAATATTGTTGTATATCATTTTGGTTATAATTATCTCATGTTTGTTGCATATTGGAAATGTATTATTTATACATATTTGGCATAATGTATTATAGTTGTGATTCTGACTATATGGTCTCTGTAATTTACCATATATTGTAGATTGTTCTTTCCTTGAAGCACACATGTTTATTTCTTTGTGTCGATACTGTGTAAATATAGGTGAATTATTTATTTGATATTTAAACACGTACCAGTGTTAGCCTATGGGGAAATTCTCATGTGTACCCCATATTGCTACTATTTGAGAGTATTCCATAGTAATACTCTTAGATAGTATGGGTATAGAGGTGGAGGTGTTACAATGGTATATGAGCTTGCTCTAAACAATACATCATATATAAAAGGTACGAGTCAATACCTAGGTGAGACTTCAAGTCCTTGTCTTTTTGGGTATGTTGGGTAGTTACCCTATAATAAAGGAATAATAGGAATATATATAGAATGATTACTAAGATAATCACTTCGGGATGTATTTTCTTATTTTCTATAAGCATAAGATATATTGAATTTTTGATATTATGTGTATGAAATATAAAATAATTGACCTTGGGTGGCTTAATATTGAATTGTTGTGTTTTGATTTGATTTTAATCAAAGTGCGCATCGAGAAATTTATTTATCAGTTTTCCTCTGAGTGCATTAGTTGTTGTTTCTTATATTTGTTTGTTTATTGATAATTTTTTGTATTGGATTTAAGTTTGATTCTTGTTTGGTTGGATATTTGTATGTATTTATCGATGTTATGAAATGATTCAAATTTTGATATTTACTTGTTACTAATAAATATGTATGGTGATTGTTTGATATTATACAATGTTTATTGAAATGATTTATGGTTTTAATATATATATATATATATAATTGGTGTTTGAAAATGTTGTGATGTTACTAAGTATTCGTTTGTGTGTGTGTGTGTGTGTGTGTATAGTTTACTATTTAATGATTTTGGAAATTATAACGTTCTTCCTTTCTTACACCTAGAGACGACACTTAATACAGACATGGATTTTGTGTGCCTATCATCTTGGTGTCTGAAGGAAAGGTCGTTAGTGTAAAAGGAAAGAAAAGACTAGAAGAAAGAAACATAGAATCTCACAATGCAAGGGAATCACATGTAATAGAGCATAAGATAGTACGGACGGTAACTTCCGAAATAAAACGTTAAATTACAACATGTACTAACTTCAGCCAAGGACAGTTATACCTGCCTACCCCCACAATTGTTGACACATGCTACACACACAATGAAAATAAAATAGAGATAGTGGATGAAATATCCTGCCATATACTCTTCCAAAATGCATCTAAAGAACCGGACTACTTGGCTACTTAAAAAATTAGAGTACTCAAGAGTTTAAGGGAAAGAAAGAAAATCTCCAGGTCAGACATGAGTCTGGTGTGAGTAAACTCAAAACATTGTTATACATATAAAACCCTTCAAAAATAAAGGTATCTTGTAAGACCATGCCATACATAAACACAGATAGATATTTTACTTTACGATAACCAAACCAATTCAAATAGAAAATCCAGTGATATTATACTAATGTATAGGTTTAAAATAAATATATAACATGGCTGGAATGCTTGCATCTCACGTTCCAACATATTTGGGCACAACTAAGTTCGTATAGCACTTATTGGAAAATGGATTTTATACAATAACAACTTTATTGGGGCATTGGGTATCACAATACACCTCTAGATAAATATACCGAGGGCCACACATGGACCCTCTGCGAGTGAAGATCAGCCTGCCTGTTATTGGATAGTACCGAATATGTCATCACCCTAGTTGTGATCAATAACAATACCGTCGCCTTTAGCATACATAATCTGAAAAAATCGATCTAGATCGGGTGATGAACATACTTTAATGGGTGTGACCCACATAGCCCTAAAGCATATACCTTATGTTTGTCATTACTAGGTATGAGGCTATGTTTAACTGTTTAGAAAATTCCAATTGGAATGCTAACAATGCCCTCCAGGTAACAATGCAATGCCAGCATTCATTCATACAAGTTGTTTAGCATATGAACAAACTGAAGGCACTACTACTACATCCTTTTTAAAATAATCCTCAGGATTAGTAGCAAGCAGCCCTTGCATTTCAAAGAACCATATCTTCTATTCCATCATCTTCAAGATGTCTTCAATTCCATCATCTTCAAGATGTCTCCGATTCGAACAATTGTGTCAATCCGAAGTGATTTTTGAATAATTTATGCTTATCCGATCCTTGTCTCCCCAAACCAACAATCGATAGATCTCGGTTGACTCAATTCTGGTTCTTTTAGAAGTAATTGGACTATATAAGATTCCCAAGAGGATCTATAATATACCCCTTAAAGCGTGAGGCATTTCACTGGAATGAGTTCTCCCAAAGGAATCTCAAACCATATGAAATGGTGATGCTTTCGTATACTTCCCAAGTCAAAATAGGTCAAGTTATCGATAGTGGAAAAACTACTATCTGGGTGGCATATAGAAAATAGTACAACCTATACTTATTACCACTTTCCGATTTCAAACAGTACTATATGTCGATTAACAATGAAGTCGGACAAGTTAGAAAACTATTCTTGCCTCGACATACATTTTTACTTCTCAAGATATAGACGATTTTTCATACCTTGGAATTTAGTGTCAAATATACAATGAAGTACCTTTTATACACTTAATTAATCTTGACCCATTTGTTGATATTAACCTTATTATACTTATCTGACTTCTCTATCCCTCGCCTAGAAACATTGATTTTAGATCATATAGATATGGGAAAGTCTACACATCGGCTTTTAGTGTAAAATACAATATGACTTACTTTCCACAAACATTTCAACATTTTAGCACAACTTATCACATTTGTTTGACGTTACTTAATGGCGCAGACAAAGAAATCCCTTGTATTTAAACCAACCTTTTAAAAAATGATTACTTTTAAGTAAAACTCAACCTTTGAAAAATGCAGTTAAATTTATACCTACTATTTTAAATAATTAAATAAATACTTAAACATATATTTAAAATTTCAAACTTCCTTCAAATACATATAAACACGTTGAGAAGTCTTTTCAAAATGTCTAAAACAGATAACTCTTTCATTTTACAAAAGTCATCGATTTACAAACTGCAACCACAGCGACTATCGCTATATGGACCTTAATTTCTAAAACATATTTTGTAAATAAAATTGCTTCTAAACCCTTTCTTTCTATGTTTAAACCACTATAATAACTTTGCAAAAAGGTTTGAAAACAAAAGCTAAGTTTGGAAAATCGTTTTAAAAACATTCCTAGAAAATAAGGTAGTAAAGCTAGTTTAAAGAAAACAAAGGATCTCGATGTCGAATAAAAACCAACACAATACATAAACATATACAAAAACCAACTCTTTTGAGTCCTTCACAAAGTCCCTTGTAAAACCTTTCATATCCACTTCGAAGTGCATCGTAGCGACCTATACACTTTGAACACTTCAACTTCATTTTAGGTACCATGCAAATATCTTATGTGCCATTCGCTTTCAAGCATGAACCAAACCAAATAATAGCACTTTCATAAACTTATAAATAAAAGAAACCAACAAAAATTATTATAAAAAATAATAAATTTCTAAAATTGCTTTTAAAGTGAGCTTTGCTTACCTAAACAAATACGATCTTTCACAAAAAATACCACAACTTGAAAAATGACACACAGATCTAACTTCTTTCTAAAACACTTGATTTTTAAGACCTATGAGAGGTTAATAGGGCTTGACCTAGGGCTAGGAGGGCTTGACCATAGTGCTATGAGGTACAACCTTGGTGAAAAAAGAGATATTAGGTTTGATTTTAGTAAATGAGCGATGTCGAGAGGAGTAGAGATGGTTTTAGCAACTTGTTTAAGTGTATAAGTAGAAAAATGTAACTACCTGCCTTTTTGATCCCCAAAAGTAGACATTAGTACATCCAAGTATTCACGTGTCGAAAATCTAAGTGCTAGAATGATAGATTATTAGGGTGAAAGAAAGAAAAGATGGAACATAATCTCGCAAATGTGCTAAGTAACATATAATATACCAACTGACGATCCACATTTTGGAAGGTTTACATCGACAATAATCCACACATGTCCGACTTAAACAATCTAGAACATATATTATCAATGGGCTTAATTAAGAAAAATAAGAAAAGAAGAAGAAAATAAACATAGAATCTCGCAGCGGAACTATAAAATATAATAATCATATAAACTGTTCATGAAGCTGTTTACTATACATTTGATTACAATTTATACAACATTTATCATAGTTATACATATGCAACAAAACGCACTATAATGCAGCAGATAACATGATGCAGGAATAATAGTAGTAATAATAGTGTACCAAATCTTCGTCTTCATCCTCCATAGAATAATTTTCAATAAGCTAAAAACTCAGGGCTGACCCGAGCATAATGAACAGACAAAACACTCAAGTTAGGACTAAAATATTCGTATGTTAGTCAAATCGATATCGTGTATAACATGAGTGTTATGGCTTCAGAGATGCTTACGGTGTTTCACATCTCCTATCCAGTGTATAACATGCATGCAATAACTCAAGAGATGTTCAGGATTTTCCATCTCTTAAGGATCTGTCAAAATATTTATATGTAGTAGAATATGCTATATATATATAATGTTGAATCAGTAAAATAAATATTAAAATAGCATTAAGGCTTTACATTGATCCCCCTTAATGCATTTTTAAGCATTTTCATACAGTTTTCATATAAAACACCAGTAAATCATTGGTGGATAGGGATGCCCCATGATACAACAACACTAAACCTAAATCGTAGGGGTCTCGTATAAGGATAAAAGTATGACAAGGCATGTGAGGCAATGCCCAATATAGGACACTACCAGTTTACCCTTCCCGGCTGGTGGTAACGCATTATAGACATGATCATGCACCGCTTCCAACACTCCCATAATCTTAGGGTGTGCACCAATCATTCACAATGTAAATAATTATAGTACGAAGGACCGTGTCCGCTCGGGGTAACTAGCCTGCTTGGCCGGTACGACTCCTATTTTAGTCATTTCAATTTGGCACGAGTGCCAGGCTAATCCAACATCGTTCTCTTTCTTCAAATCCAGTAGGCAACGGTAAATCCAACCACTTCGTGCTGGACCATCACTCCACGTATATAGTTGTTAAAGTGGTTCCAATATTGATAGAAAGTACGCCAATAAGAGGCACCGGTCTCTTTAATAACCAAATGTCATTTTACACACCAGTTGGCACTTTTACATTTCGAAAACAATCCATATTTGATGTCAAAATATCATGTTCACTTCGAAATCAAATTCATTTCGGAATCATCATAGTAACTCAAAATATACCATTTCATTTCAAAATCATTTTTGCCTTAATATCTCGATTTCAGTTCAAATATCAACTTTGCTTTAAATTTCCATTTGGGTTATAACTTCAGTTTTACCTAGTTTTTATTTAAATCCATGATTCAAATATAAATATTCCAACCTTAACCAGTTTGAATTTTTAGAAAATAGTTTGAATAGTTTAAATAATTAAAATAGTAACAATAGTTTAAATGGTTAAAATGGTTTAATATGATATAGTTTAAGTATTAAAATAATTTATATAATAAAATAGTATGGAAAATCAAAATAATTTGAATGTTCAAAAGATAGGTTTTAGATAGTTTATATTAAATAATTTTACTGAAAATAGTTTCAAAGTCAAACTGATTCAATTCCAAATTTCCCAATCCAAATCACTTTAAATTCCATTTCGGTTTAATCGATTCAGTTCCAATTTCAAGTCAAATTTTACTTCGATTCCAAACTAATTTTGATGTGAATTCCAAACTAATTTCAATTCCAATTTCAAATTAATTACAATTACAATTCCAAATCATTTCAATTTCGAATTTGAACCATTTTGATTTATATCAATTTTGAGTTTGATTTTCAAAACATCAATTCAAAAAACTTAAATCAAATTTACCTTCGATACCCAATGTGAAATCAGAATCCTCAGATATAATTCAATTCCAAGCTCAATTTCGAAATAGTTCGATTTCCATAAATTTGATTTTCATTTCCTTAAAATCAAATCATTTAAATAAATTTCAAATCAAAATTTTTAAAATCATTTAATTTAACCAATCCGGTGATCGTATATAATTTTCTATCCTATGACCAAGTGATCAGTAATTTCAATTTAATTTTAGGGATGGATATATATATCATTTCAATCCAAATCACAGTGTCATAGGTATATATCATTTCAACCTATATCTTAATCCAATCATCCAATACCAATCAATTGGCATCCATCATAATCAACCATCCAAACAGTCGAAATAATTCACAACAATTTCATAGTTATTAATACTAGGTACTTTGCTGGCAATTAAATTCCAATTTCAAATTTAACTGTCAAATTTAATTTTTAATAGTTAATTCGAGTGCAATTAAATTTACCAGACAATAATCAATAAATTTATATTACTTCATAATTTCAAATTTAGCTAGCATAAAAAATTTCCAGTACTTCGTAAGCATTATAAAACACTCATCTTTATTTTCTGTTGTCGCTAAGACGTTCCATTTTGAAACTAAAACCAAACAACGTCCGATTTTAGCCCAAATTTCCACAGTCTCCAAATCCTTCCAAACGAGTTTCATTGCGAAGCTCTCGCCATCACAATCATGTCGCAAAAGTTTTGTCTCAATTGAACCTCGTATGAGAGAGTTATGCATTTTAGAAGTTATCGAACATTTAAATTAAATAAATTACATAAGTTTGCAAATATTACAAGATTACCCCCGTTCCTTTCTTCCCCAAATTGAGTTTTCCCACCTAAATACGCACAAGGCCATCAAGCCATGCATAAAAATGATGATACCAAGCTTTGCTCCATGAAATCACGATTCGACTATGCCAACGGCTTTCTCGCATCAATCTCTACCTGCCTATGCCTGAAAATCCAAACTCGAACGCCTCTGGGAAGTCACGACATGCTCCTTCCCTATCCATGGCTGCTAAAGGTCACGATCCCCAATGATGGATCACACCTCACTAAGACGCTTCCATGCATGCGCCTATCCATCATGAAGCCAACCATCCATCTCTCAGCTTCCAACTCTTCGCCTAGCCAACAAAATGGCTAACCCTAGATCTCGACCTATGCTCGATAAACTAGTCGAGTATCCAAGATGACAGTCGTACCTCTTGAGAAGACCATCAATGTGAAGATTACATCGAAACATGATTTACAAATTGGTTTGGGAATTTTTCATGGAGTATATTTTTCGATTTTGATTTTCAAATTTTAATTCTTCCTTTACTTTTTGTTCTGAGTATTTTTTTGGAACAAAGAGAGGGAACGTAGACGTTTAATCAGGTACGAGGTAGGTACTATAATAGGGTGGTTGATAAGAAGGTTAAGGTTAGGCAAAGGTCAAATCAACCATATATATATATATAATTTAAATTCCAAACATCCCACCTTAACTTAAAATCTCAAACCCCTATCGAGGCGGTCGCCATGCGTTCATAACGTTATACCCCTATTCCGAATGAAATGAAAACAAGTTTCGAGGCTTCATTCGATCGTATGTGGAAGATAGCTTTTTGAACTTAATTATTATATTGAATTTTTGATATTCAAATCAACGCGTTTCTATCCCGCACGATCAAACGGTAACTCTAAACGTTATGAAATTTTAAATCTGATAATAAACACTATTACGAATCCAATGGAACTGGTTTCGTCGAAATCCAAGACTGTTGCCAAAATGCTATTTTTACTCGTTAATTATAATGTGAAATTTCCAATTTTTAATTATTCACTTTTAAATCCAATTTTAAATGTTAACAATCTTCATGGTTGTCAAATTAAATATAAATCAACTTCCAAAATCATTTTCAATCATATTAAATTCAAAATTCAATTATTTAAGTAATTTCCAATATTAAATTTGAACAATTTAATTATCCTATAAATCAATATAAATAAATCGTTAAGTTGCAAATAAATTTTAGTTGTCAACATCATATTTATTTAAATAATTCAAAATTATTATTCAACTTCAGTTATTGATTATAACCCCAGTTAATATATAGAATTTCATTTCAATACTCGTTATCGCCAAATCTTCGAAATTAGTTTATTTTAAAATTTTATTCAAGTTCATATCCAATAACTTACATTCAAAATCATAAGATTTTTATTTCTAGCCATTTTTATTCAATAATTATATCAAATTCCATAACTTTAAATAGTTAAAAATATGGGTCGTTGCATTCTTCCCCATTCAAAACTTTTCGTCCTCGAGGGCTAAGTACAGAATTTAACTCTTGATATATTTTGAAACAATCAACTTATAAAACCTCAAAAACTTGTTTAGGAAACATTTACTACATTTCTACTATGCTACTCTAATCGGCTTACGGAATTTAAAAATTAGTTATTAAAACAAGTTATAAAATTTTTAAAACTTCAAAATTTTCTAACACCCGTGTTTGCACAAAAAAGGGGCAAACAACTCCAAGTCGTATGAACTAGTTTATTTTATGTTGTTTCTAGTGATTTGGGTGATTTATGCAAATATATAAATAAGCAGGGGCTAAACTGTAAAAGACACACAGATTTATAGTGGTTCGGCCAGAACGTGCCTACGTCCACTTTATATGTTATTCTCCTTTTCCCTTCAGATTACAAGTACAAAGCTTTGATTACAAGTAATTGAAAGTTGTTTGAAAGTTCTATCCGTGCTTGAGCTCTCAAACTTGTCTGCCATTGTTGTACCCCTGCCCCTCTATTTATAGAGTGAGGCTGGGGGCAGGAGTCCTGGATGTATATAGCAGCTGGTGGGCCTGGACTGAAGCAATCTGGCCTGGCAACGTTGGTTCGGCAACGCCTTGGTCCGGTAGCACTTCGGTCCGGTGGTAGATGAATGTAGCTTGGTCCGGTGGAGGCTGGGCAAATTGGTTGGTTCGGTGGCGCATGGTCCGGTGGTGGATTGGTTCGGTCATGTTTGGGAGAGGGTTGGTTCGGTGGGACGCGGTCCGGTGACTCTATGATTCGGTGATAGGTGGAGAGGTTGGTCCGGTGAAGAGTTGGGTTTGGACCGGTGGTAGGTGGATTAGGTTGGTGATGAGGTGGTTCGACAGGCATGAGAGAGGGGGTTGGCTCGGTAGTGGAAATGCACCTAACACTTGCCCCCCAAAGTAGGGCATGTGCATGTACATGGCGTGCTTTGCTTTGAACTTGGGTGCTTCCATCCGGTTTCTATCGCCGAACCACCTGGTCCGGTCATTAACATTTGGCTATAAATAGTGGCTCAACGCTTTCGTTTTCCCCATTAGCCGAACCAACTCCCTGTTTTGCCGAATCAAACCATCGTCGCTGCCAAATCGAACATGTTAGCCGAATAAATTCTTACTTTTGCCGAACCAGGTGAGGGTCTACTATGCCGAATGACCTTTTGTCTTTGAATTGCCGAATGAGGTTTTACTCCGTACCACCGAATGAACTCCTTGGAGCTCAAATGCCGAATGAGTCTCGTGCTTTGCTTTACCGAATGAGCTCCGTGGTGTGAGTGCCGAATGGCCTTTCGGTCTTGTGCTACCGAATGAACCTGAAAACCTTCATCCCTTGAGTTTTGAATTCGAGCGAAATTCCAGACCACATGCCTTTGTTTACTTATATCTTTATACTCCTCATTTTAACAGTGCGTTTGTTTTTTGGTGTTGCAGATAATGTCTCACAAAGCAAAAACTCAATCAGATAAAAGGAAGTCTAAGGACAGAGAAGAGTCCTCCACAGTGCCCCCAGTTTGGGCCGAACTTCATGGGCCTGCTCCGAGATCGCTAGTAGATGGGTATGGCCCCCAGGAGCTCTTGAATTCCCCGCCCGACTGTTTTCCTAGCTCCCTCAAAGAGGAGCAGCTGGATGTTATATCCCGTTCCTTTGGGATCGATAGAGCGCGCATGCTATTGTCGGGGGAAGGAGTGATGCTGTATGACCCCCCTGAAGGCTACTTTGCTTACAGCAGATATCATTGCATGTTTGGTGCTATCCCGCCTCTCAACGCCTGGATAGTTAGCTTCATCACATATCTGAAGGTGGCTCTATTCCAGCTTCAGCCTAACTCCTACGCCATTTTGGTGAGTCTTTTCATCATCTTTCAGAGGAGATTCGGGCGTCCTCCTTCCAACTGGGAGATCCGGTATCTGTATAATCTGAGGGGCTACAAGAAGGGGTCTCCATATATCAGCTTGGAATCGGCCGTATCCTTCAAGCCCGTCCTGGACTTGTATTCGAAGTACAACATGTTTAAGAAGGAATGGTTTTTCGTCAGGGATGACTCCATTTCTATCCGCCGCTTCACCTCCGGATGTAAGTCAAGGCTTTATTTATAATTTCCATTCTGGTTGCAATGCTTCTACTTATGTGTTTTTATTTCTTGCTAGCGACAGGTGGTTTTGCGGTCGTGGAGAATGATTGCCTGGTTCAGACGGCAGGGGAAATAGAAGCTATTTCGGGAAGAGATAGGTCGGCTGCTTACTTGATCAGGAACGCTACACTTTTGGGGCTCAACCCGATCCTGCCACATCAGTCTGTGGTCAAGCAGAGGGATACGGCGGAAGAGAGGGCTGCTCAAGCTAAAGGAGGGGCCACGACGAAGAGTGGCAAGAGGAAGCCTTTCACAAAACGTCCAGTTGTCGGAGGCAAGAAGCTCAAGAAGTCCGACGGCCCTTCCCCTAGCACGTGCCCTATTACTCCAGGGGAGGAAGACGTGGAGGAGGATAGAGGTGAGGGCGAAGGAGGCGATGTAGGAGGAGAGGCAGAGAGTGGAGACGACAGAGAAGGGGAACGTGGTGGTGATGGCGCCAGGGCTTTGCCTCCTAGGAAAGCAGGCGAGATTCAGGAGTGGACGGATGATACATTCCGCCAAGCTTTCGAGGGGTTGGGGGAAGAGCCGGCCTCGGCGGAGAAATCGAAGAAGTATGATAAGGCCGGGACGGGTGCCAGTCTATCTTCTAAGGGTATTTCAGCCAAGGCAACTCCGACGGTTCAAGGTGAACTCTTAACTTCTGTAGACTCCCTTTATGATAAGGACTTAGTAATATTTTATGGCCGGCTCCCGTCCTGGAATGAGATTCAGGACTTATTGCAATATCCCACTCCCCCTCAGGGTTTGTAAAATAAGTGTAACAACCCAAGATTTTTATGTATATTTTAATTTTGACTTTATTTCAATTTTAAATTTATTTTAAACTTGTTTCATTTCAAACATTTCATTTTAAATATAAACTTTGATTATTATGTGAATTATAATTCCAACTGGTATAAATTGGATATTTTACTCAAAGATGAATTTCTGTTCAAACTGGTCAAAATTTGACTTTTAAATTTCAAATTTCAATATTTAAACTCCTAAATCTTATCTTTTATTATGGAAATAGATTTAACAACTTGAATACTACTTTTTGTTTCGTTGAAAACGGACTTAAACTGTGAAAGTTATGCACATTTCAATTTTGAGTATAATTTGTTTTATTTTGCAATTTTGTCTATTTTAGATTATATAAATCATATTTTCTTTGTTATATTTTATTTTAATATGTGTTAATATGTTATTTTATGTATATTATTGTCTTTTAATATTTTTAAAGTGATAAAATAATTTTTCCAAAATTTATTGCATTTATTTCATATTTTTAAAGGCTGTTTTCTATTTTTCTGCTATTTTCTTCATTTAAATTATATTTAATTAAAAATTTTATCTATTTTTGTCAATTCATTTTTATTTTATGTTATTATCTTTGTTATAAATATTTTTACAAGTTCATATAAAGTTTTCAAAGTTCATTCTGTTTATTTTTCATTTTTCTAGACTAGTTTGTATTTTTTTGAGCTATTTTCTTATTTTACCTTATATAATTATTATTATTTATTTATACTTTTATATTTTGTTGCATTTTCTAAATTTTTACTGAAATTATTATTATTCTCAGAAATTTAAACTTATATAAATAAATAAAAGGAAATTTGAAAAGTTTATGTCTCTTTAGTTGCTTAAGACCTTTTGTTTTCCCGTCTCTTCATTTTTCCTAACCTTATTGCATTCAATTCTTTTTGGCCGTCCCCTATCATTCTTCAGCTGCATCCAACTTCATTTTCACGAAAAGTTAAGTTAAGTAAATAAAAATGAAATTAGGTTATATTTGAAAATTTTAAACTTAAATGTTAAGTTAAATTTAATATAATGAATTTAAAATTTAATGTTGGAATTTAATAAGTGAATTATTATTAAATTTTGATTTTTGAATGGAGATTTAACTTTATAACATCATGAATATAAGGGTATTTGAATGATTGTTTTAAAAGTGAAATTATATGATTTTATAAGTTAAAAATGATTTAAATAAAAATATAATTTTTTTTGTGAAATTATACTGAATATTTGAAGTTAATTAACTGTATTTCTGAAGTGCTATTAATTCTAATGTAAATGATAATACAGCATTTGTAAATGCTGTAGTTGATAATAATGAACCAAATGGCTAAGTTTAATTAAAGGCTATTATAGCATTTTTATAAATGTTATAATTGTTGAATTTAACTAAGATTTATTTGAAACTAATGTAACCCTATTACATCATTTTTAAATGCTATCTTTTGTTAAATTGAACTGTTTTGAATGTAACTTTCCATAGCAATTTCTGAATGCTGCGAAAGTTGAATTTTCATCTGTTTTAATAAATTAAGTGAATAAATGAATTTTGAAAGACTAAAATTTTTGTAAATTTAATAATTTAATTATTAAATATAATAACTTCATTTTATGATTTAAAATGAAGTAATTTGTTTTGAAATATAAACTATTTTGAAATGTGTTTTGTAATGGTATTTAAATTAAATAAAAATGAACGTGGTTTGGAAGATATTATATTTTTGATATTTTGAAATGGATTTTGAATGATATTAAATTTTGAAATGATATTTGATTTTGAAGTATAAAATACCGTTTTGAAATTTTAACCACGGGACGTAATTAATTTATAGTTTAACTGATTCTTAAAGGATGGGCGATCCCAAGCATCTTTTAAGTTATTGTGCATTTCTACTACAGTTCACTTGAGTTGGTTTACATTATATAAGTATATATTGTCCTGACTCGAGTGTTTTGTGTTTTACTTTACGCTCGGGTCAGCCTGAGTATTCACAGCTTTGGATTCTCTTTCTGGAGCTGGTCTTTGCTGGAGTTTCTGCTTAACTACATTTATATCTACTCTCTGTTTCAGCTGTTCTAGTTTATCTCATGTATTAGTGAACTTCTATGTATTTGGGATTTCTATTATGTTGTTTTCAGACTGTATTATGTATTTGGTTTGAGACTCTGTCGTAGTAGCTTCATGAACTACTATGTATTTTACATTCCGCTGCGAGGTATTCTGTTTATTCTGTGTCTATGATTCTGTGATTGTATTTCATTTGCTCTTAATTTATTTACAACGCGGTATTTTGAGCAATTCAAGCCCGACATGTGTGGATGCGAATGGCTAAAAATATCGGGTTGTTACAGTTGGTATCAGAGCTTTGGTTTTTAGGCAAACCTTAGCCTGTGGAGCAAAAACTCATTAGAGATAGGGTAGAAATATCCTAGAATGGGTGAAATCAATCTCAGAATCATTTCCTTGTGAGAGAACGTATTTTCGAAGTATAAAATGATTTCTAAATGATTTTTTAAAGTAGTTTCAAAGATTATTTTGGTATAATTTTTTTTTATTTTGAAACCAAGATTTTCTAAACTTCATTCCTTCTGTATCAACCTTGTTAGAAAGCTCTTCGTTAGAATTCTTATCGATTAGGGTTCCCTGAACTTTGGAACACTCCCTCTTGTTCCGAAGTCCAGTCTTGGCTTCCCTATTTTACCTTTTTGATTTTAAAGCATTCCATAACTTCACTTTGGAATGACCTTTCTAAAGATCGACGATTCCGCCAATCTTTGAATGATCTGTAAAGAGGTGAAACTCCTTTACAAATTACAATTGATTCACCAAAGATTTCTGTATCCACGGTTTACGATGCTATCTATCTCCTGCTCTACTGGGATTCTATCTTCGGCGATCGAATGTCGATTTGCCTTAGATTTCTGCATCGATCATATTCCTGAAGTCACGGTTGACCGGTTAAGGTCGCCCGCGATTTATATAGGCTTATCCATCTTCTATTTGGTAATAAATTATCTCATCTTCATTTGAGTTTATCTTCGAACTAGAATTCTATTTGATTAGAGTTCCTCTAATTTTGAATCTTTGTTTGTTTGAAATCCTTCCTTGAATCATCCTTTGAAAATTTGTGTTTGGTTGTATTTTGAAATTGTGCGTACATCAAAATTATTAAGGATGACCATATTTTGTATATAAAAAGTGAAATGTTTTCGATAAGGATTATATACCTTTTAAAATGAAAATTTGAAATTTCGAAAGAATTTGAAATTTTGAAAATTTTATAAGAACTTGATTTATACAAAAATGATTTATAACTGAAGGGTTCTGAATTTGAATTTCGAGCAATCGAATTCCGGTGTTTTGAAATCGGTTTTAAGATTTTGGAAAATATATAATAATAATATGATTTAAAGATATTTTTTTTCAAATAAAAAATGTTTCAAATGTATTCGAATGAATTTCAATGATTTCTAAGGAATTTCAAAGAAGTTTTTCAAAGTTAATTGAAGTCCAGAACTCACTTATGTCGTTGGAAAATAATTTCGATGATGAATGCATGCATCATCGACATTGATTTTCGAGTTTCTGAGTGGGGGAGAGGCCACTCTAGTAGCTTTGCTATGCGAGTGATTTTGTGAAACCAATTTTGATTTCAGATTTTGAAATATGGTTTGATATTCGAAAGATATATGTATATGTATATATATATTTGAAATGATTTAAAGTAAGTCGGTGTTCAGTCCTCGAGATTCAGATTTGTTTTGATATAACCTTATCTATTGGAATTGATTTACTGATTTGTTAGTGATTTCCCACTCTTGGATTTGAAATTATGGTTTCTTCGACTATATTGAAGGTTCGAGCACTTCCAAATCAACTTTAACTTTTCAAAGCTAAGAAATTTTGAAAGGATATTTGGTTTACCTGTAATTTGAGTTTATTTAAAAATAATGGATTTATGAAATAAATATTTCAACACTAAGTAATAATGAAGTAAAATTTGAGATATATGAAATTATGAAATTTAGTTTTGAAATATGGTATATTTAAGCCTTGAAACATATTTAAGATTTAATAGTTTATTTTGTAAATCAAATCTATATTTGAAATTTGATCATATGTGAAATGGTTTTGTTGGAAAACTAAATTGAATTGAAACTGATGGTTTGAATTGAATTAAAATTGGAAATTTTAGATTTGGGTTTAATTGAATAAATTTGTGAAATGTAAAGAATTAAAGGAATGTTTTATGATTTCAAATGTATGATTTCAAAGGGTTATGATTTTCAAAGTGTAAAGATTTCAAGTATTTTGGTTTCGAAAGATTTACAACTTTGAAAGTATTATGATTTTTTGATAATGAATATATGTTTCAAATAGAAATGAATTTATTTGGCATAAATGTTGTTGATTCGGAACTTTGGATTATCTTCTAAATCTTTGGCTTTAAGAAAATTTAAAACTGAATATATGTAATTTGGAAGAAAGGATTTGGTGAAATCATATATGATTTTTGAAACTGAATTGATATTGAACAAATTAAAATTGAGAACCTTGATTTACTAAATACTTGATTTGGGAGTTATCGAACTTATATAAAAATTGATTTGTGTAAGTATGCAGTTGATTTGAAAACTATTGATTTGGAAATTATTGAATTTGAAAAGGTACTCAATTTTGAAAAAATGAAATCTTATATAATCGAAATTTATATAAGTGTGATTTGATATACTATTATTTTGAAAGGTATTTGATTTGAAATGAAATCTTATATAAAATTGACTTTATATAAGTATGATATTTGAAAGTGATTTTGAAAGGTACTATATGATACATATTTTCGAAGTAAAGATATGGAAAGTGCCTTCTGCTTGATATCCGCTTTGTGGCCACACTGTGGATTCATTCTATCGATATTATTCTCTCTCTTTGATTTGGGTTTTCCGGATATGATACTCGAGTGTCCATCGAATTCCACGGCGATCCCCGTGGTCTTATGATCGCGACTACATAGCGCAACTGCCTGGCTGAGTCTTGCCTAGGGGTACGGATTGTTTCCTGGGGGATCCAGGCGTAACCATTGTGTATCCTGCAATCTGTGTAGGTCGCGAAGAGTAGCGCAAGTGCCTGGCTGAGTCTTGCCTAGGGGTACGGATTGTTTCCTGGGGGATCCAGGCGTAACCATTGTGTATCCTGCATTCTACTCGTCATCATGGCGTAACTCGCAGGGCTGAGAAAGCTTACGGATACAGATTGTTTCCTGGGGGATCCAGGCGTAACCATTGTGTATCTGCGATCCATGGTTAGACAACTGTTTCGATTTGGTTGATTTGTTTGGATTGTACTTTCCATATCTGTTTTAAGAAAAAAGAGTTTTCTAGTATTTTCATTGGGTGTTGAAACAAGTCTACTAAGTACCTGGAGAAGTCTAGCTTTGCGCCTGATCAACGCACTGCCAGAATCTCTAGGAACGAGGATAAACATGTTAAGACATCGAGTTATAAAAGTATTTTGATAAAGTACTATATAAAGAATATGTTGATCAGTTATTTTCCCTTCTAAAAATTTAAAATGTTTTAAAAATTGTTTACTTTGAACCATCAGATTTGAATCAAATGACTATTCATCATATTATAAAATGTTTAAAATATTATGAAATTTTAATTGAAATGAATAATGGTTTAAATAATGGTTCATCCTTCTCTTTCAACCTGCTTTCCCTCCTAGCTACTTTCTCCCTACCTTCTTTCGAATGTCTTCCAACCTATTTCTCTTTCTAGTTGTCTCTCCACTTCCTTCCTTTTCGAGGACGAAAAGATTTGAGTGGGGGAGAGTGTAACAACTATGTATATTTTAATTTTGACTTTATTTCAATTTTAAATTTATTTTAAACTTGTTTCATTTCAAACATTTCATTTTAAATATAAACTTTGATTATTATGTGAATTATAATTTCAACTGGTATAAATTGGATATTTTACTCAAAGATGAATTTCTGTTCAAACTGGTCAAACTTTGACTTTTAAATTTCAAATTTAAATATTTAAACTCCTAAATCTTATCTTTTATTATGGAAATAGATTTAACAACTTGAATACTGCTTTTTGTTTCGTTGAAAACGGACTTAAACTGTGAAAGTTATGCACATTTCAATTTTGAGTATAATTTGTTTTATTTTGCAATTTTGTCTATTTTAGATTATATAAATCATATTTTCTTTGTTATATTTTATTTTAATATGTGTTAATATGTTATTTTATGTATATTATTGTCTTTTAATATTTTTAAAGTGATAAAATAATTTTTCCAAAATTTATTGCATTTATTTCCTATTTTTAAAGGCTGTTTTCTATTTTTCTGCTATTTTCTTCATTTAAATTATATTTAATTAAAAATTTTATATATTTTTGGCAATGCATTTTTATTTTATGTTATTATATTTGTTATAAATATTTTTACAAGTTCATATAAATTTTTCAAAGTTCATTCTGTTTATTTTTCATTTTTCTGGACTAGTTTGTATTTTTTTGAGCTATTTTCTTATTTTACCTTATATAATTATTATTATTTATTTATATTTTTATATTTTTTTGCATTTTCGAAATTTTTACTGAAATTATTATTATTCTCAGAAATTTAAACTTATATAAATAAATAAAAGGAAATTTGAAAAGTTTATGTCTCTTTAGTTGCTTAAGACCTTTTGTTTTCCCGTCTCTTCATTTTTCCTAACCTTATTGCATTCAATTCTTTTTGGCCGTCCCCTATCATTCTTCAGATGCATCCAACTTCATTTTCATGAAAATAAAAGTTTCTCATCCAAAATTTTCGGCCATGAACTCCTGAAGCAAAAGTTTGGTAAAGTTCTTCTTCTTTTTCGCTTATTCTTCTTGTTTTCCTTATCTCTTTGCACTTGTCTTCACCTTTGTAGCTTAGCCCTTGCTCCTCCACCACCATAGCCACCTCCACCACCACCACAACCAACTTCCATCCCCTCCAGCCTACTGTCCATCTATATCTGTGGCCATCCATGATGTAGATCCACCAAATATTTGAGCAAACTCCACCTAAACATGCATTGCCAAGCTCCTTTACCTTCACCACTCCACCACATCACCTTGGCCGACCTTTGCATCATCACCACCAGCCACTTGCTGACCTGAGACCCCTGCCACATCAGTACATGACCCTACCAGGCCTGGCCGTGCCTATGTATGCTTAGGGCCGAACCATTTATGCACAGAAATTCTACTTTGGTTACCTTGATTTGAGTTATACATGCCTATACACTTCATCTCCTTCATATCCATGTTATGGCCGACCCTATTGAACCCAAACCTGATCCAAACCTGATTCAAAACCATCCCATAATAGTGCCTTTTCAGTCCATAGCTGAAGCATAAAAGGTTGAATGCAAGTGCAAAAGTTCTAGCTTTGAATTGTGTAGTTATTCCTAGCATTGTTTTGTAATATCTTGGTTTGTAATTCATGTTTGTATTTGTTTTGTTTGATATATTTAAGGAAATTAATCTTGGCTCTCGCGATCTCAAATCTTATTCATGTTGTCGTGCCTTCGAAGATTCCTTGTCGTGTGTTTTGGTTGTCATCTCCAGCTTAAACAGGTGAGTAAATCTCACCAGACTAATATGTACTTATATAGTGATAAACTGACATCACCTGAATCTGTAAATGCATATCATCCTGTTATAATTGCTATATTATATTCATATGAAGTTCACACCTATATTTAAACTTGTTATACCATATGTTACTGTTATTTCATGCTATTCTATTATTTTCATCAGTTTATCACACTGCAAGTTCCCTATAGACTAGAATCACTATGGGTTGAAATGATACATACCCGAACGGACTTTAGAATAGGAGAAAATCGTTATGGGCTGAAATGATAGGCCTGAATGATTTTCAATTATTTTCATTTACTTGGGATTGCAGATTTGAAATGATCAAACCCCGGTTTTCTTTGTAAGTTACGGGTTGAAATGATATATTACCCGTATCACTTCATCTAGGCTAGAAAATGAAATACAGACCCGTTGTTAAATTATGTTTTTCTAAAAAATTTAAATTATTTTAGAAATGTAAATATTATAATATTTTGATTTAATTTTGATTAAAAATGATTTTTTGTAAAGCATTATTGATTTTCTGAAAATTTATAAGTGAAATAAATAAATGGTAAAGTTAGAAAATCTGAAATGTAAGTTATTTTGGAAACTAGAATTTGGTGACAAATGGAATTTAAATTAAATATGAAAATATGATAAATTTATGATATTTTGAATTAAATGAATTTAAAATGATTTTATAATATATCAATGATTTTTGAATAAAGTTAAAAATGTGAAATGAATGAATATTTAGGTTGAAATTTGGAAATATAACTAAAATTGAAAATTTGTGAGTTTGGCTTAAAAGTGAACGTTAAGTTAAGTAAATAAAAATGAAATTAGGTTATATTTGAAAATTTTAAACTTAAATGTTAAGTTAAAGTTAATGTAATGAATTTAAAATTTAATGTTGGAATTTAATAAGTGAATTATTATTAAATTTTGATTTTTGAATGGAGATTTAACTTTATAACATCATGAATATAAGGGTATTTGAATGATTGTTTTAAAAGTGAAATTATATGATTTTATAAGTTAAAAATGATTTAAATAAAAATATAATTTTTTTGTGAAATTATACTGAATATTTGAAGTTAATTAACTGTATTTCTGAAGTGCTATTAATTCTAATGTAAATGATAATACAGCATTTGTAAATGCTGTAGTTGATAATAATGAACCAAATGGCTAAGTTTAATTAAAGGCTATTATAGCATTTTTATAAATGTTATAATTGTTGAATTTAACTAAGTTTTATTTGAAACTAATGTAACCCTATTACAGCATTTTTAAATGCTATCTTTTGTTAAATTGAACTGTTTTGAATGTAGCTTTTCGTAGCAATTTCTAAATGCTGCGAAAGTTGAATTTTCATCTGTTTTAATAAATTAAGCGAATAAATGAATTTTGAAAGACTAAAATTTTTGTAAATTTAATAATTTAATTATTAAATATAATAACTTCATTTTATGATTTAAAATGAAGTAATTTGTTTTGAAATATAAACTATTTTGAAATGTGTTTTGTAATGGAATTTAAATTAAATAAAAATGAATGTGGTTTGGAAGATATTATATTTTTGATATTTTGAAATGGATTTTGAATGATATTAATTTTTGAAATGATATTTGATTTTGAAGTATAAAATACCATTTTGAAATTTTAACCACGGGATGTAATTAATTTATAGTTTAACTGATTCTTAAAGGATGGGCGATCCCAAGCATCCTTTAAGTTATTGTGCATTTCTACTACAGTTCACTTGAGTTGGTTTACATTATATAAGTATATATTGTCCTGACTCGAGTATTTTGTGTTTTACTTTACGCTCGGGTCAGCCTGAGTATTCACAGCTTTGGATTCTCTTTCTGGAGCTGGTCTTTGCTGGAGTTTCTGCTTAACTACATTTATATCTACTCTCTGTTTCAGCTGTTCTAGTTTATCTCATGTATTAGTGAACTTCTATGTATTTGGGATTTCTATTATGTTGTTTTCAGACTTTATTATGTATTTGGTTTGAGACTCTGCCGTAGTAGCTTCATGAACTACTATGTATTTTATATTCCGCTGCGAGGTATTCTGTTTATTCTGTGTCTGTGATTCTGTGATTGTATTTCATTTGCTCCAAATTTATTTACAACGCGGTATTTTGAGCAATTCAAGCCCGACATGTGCGGATGCGAATGGCTAAAAATATCAGGTTGTTACAATAAGCGCGTTTTCCTATTCCTTTTAACTTAACATATTTCTCAGATCATAGTTTCATGCATGCTTGTAACACTTGGTTTTTATTCCAGGAACGGGTATGGTGACCAAGACATCAGATATTCGGCACCGCCTTGAACAGTATAAGTTACTCAAAGCTTCCGCCAAACCAAAGCCGTCAACTAGCCGTCCTGGAGATGTGGTTGGTTATCGCCCTCTTCTCGGAGTTATTGAAGAAGGTATGCAAAAGTGGAAGAGGGGCCGATCCTTGTTTGAACCTTTACCTGGCCCTCAGGCTCCAGTCCAGCCTATCCATGATATTACTGAGGAAGATTTTATACCTTCCCCACATCCGTCCGAAAATTCGACCGTCACCCCGATAGACCATCCTGGTTTGGTTCGCAACCCATTTGTCGGCCACCCGGATCTGGACCCGAGTTTTCAGGACATCTCTTTTGATGAGGCCACGGGTGAACATCTTCTTCCCCACAATCCCATGGTATGGGTGCTTGATGAGGCTATGTCCTTAGACCTCGATTTGCTTACTACTCGGATTGTGACCATGGGGAATGAGGCCAAGGCAAACATTGATCGGGTGGCTGAAGAGACCAAGAGGCTAATGGAGCATCACGCTCGACTGGCCAAGGCCGGGGAGGAAATCGAAAGTGCTAACATTCGGTTGCGGCTAAAGGTTTCTGATCAGGCCAAACAGCTTGCCGATCATGCTATCCGGATATCCCAGCATGAGGCGGCCTCCAGACGACTAAAGAAAACCATGGAAGAGGCTAGCAAGGTTGAGTTGCGAAAAATGGAGGCTGCTTGCAAAGAACGAATTGATATGGCCATCGCAACAGTGGATGAGGTTCGGAGCGCGGATCTTGAGCAGGTAGAGGAGTTATCTGGGAGGCTTGAGGCTGCAGAGCTTGCTCAGGTCAAGCTGAAGGAGGAGATGGAAGTGATGCGGAAATCCCTTCGGGTTGACTGCTCGAGATACCGATCGGAGAGAGATGCTGCCGTCGCGCGGCTGTCGGCTTCTGAGGCCCGGATGAAAGAGTTTGAGGAGAACGAGGGGATGATGGATGAGACGCTCCAGGACATGTATTTCCGAACTTGAAGGCAGGGCAACCTGTCCTGGATGGACGACTATCCCCGGGTCATGGCTAGAATATATCTTCGGGCTTTGGAGGAGGCTAAGGCCGATGAGGATAAGAAAGATGGTGCGGCTTTCAGGATGGATGTGGTTACGGCCCAATTCACTAAGGAAGAGAAGGTGGCGGTTAAGGAGGGCATGCGGCTGCTTGCTGAGGATGAGGTAGGCATGCAGCTAGATGATGATGATCAGGGAGCAGACGCTGGTAAGTCTTCCTTTTTAGTCTTTTCATGATTTGATTGCTTATCTTTCGTGACTATTGATGGATTCTCTTCTGAATTGGGCAGCCGGGACCTCTGGAGTACATGCGGCGAGTTCTGACCCTGCAGTTAAGTAGATCCGGATGGCGGGCAGGATAGAGGCGGAGCCCCGATGTAGTTGACTTTTTATTTGGCTTGTTTGACGTTCCTGTATATACAAGTCCAAAACATCATTGTATTTCCAGGCTGTAATTATGTCATTGCAACGAACGTCTTTATGTAACTTTATAACATAAGCAGATTCTGTCATTTCGAATGTGGTTGTTATTTTGATGTGTTGCATAAGAAATACAGCTGCATGTTTATGCATGTGATTTAATAGTATTTTATGCTAAGTTTCTGCTCAAAATATTATTTCATATCTTGCAATGCCAATATGATGTGTGAACAAATTAAAGCTACATATTTGTACATAAGAGAAGATAGTACCGCCCTTCGTGTTTTAGTTGTAGAGGGTTGCTTTGAATGTCTTACGTGACTGAGTATGGAATGTAGCCGAGTGTTCCGTCATCCGGATGTGATTTCATATTTCCTCAAGCAAGAGTTCCCCTATTTTGTGACCTGTACTTTAGGGATTGTTATACAGGATAGGAGAAAAGTTTTTGAATGAAATGGAAATATGAGAAACAGTAAAACTTACAATCACGGAAGGCCGTCGATATGCTTAAGTTCGTGGCAACCGGGTTTTGTAGTCACTTTCCCTAGCTGTGGGTCTTGGAGACATTTGTCACCCATCTTACGCCTCCGCGGGGAGTTTATCTTTTTTACCACAGCCGTACTTAAGACATATCGGAGCCGAGATCGCGCACAGTAACTACCCGAGCCATTATGGCCCGTAATCGTGGGTATTATTCGATTTACTGTGGCCGGCTAGCGTCGGTGCCGATCGTCGACCGTGAACTACCCCTTGCTGGCCACACCTTATGTTGGGGCTTAAAGTAGGTTCACAGTTGCCGACGAGCTGAACGCCGTAATGAGCTGCCATCGGCTATAGTCGGCCTTCTTGATGGCTTATAATCGGCTCATTACAGTTGGCTGTGAGGGCAGTCGCGAGCAATGAGTTAACCCGCAGCAGAGGGATGCTGGAGCAAAAGTGTCTCATTGGCGAGTGCATAGAATCGTATAGTACCTGTTAGGTCCTGTCCAGGTGAGGTTGTGCCGCAAAGTGTCCAGAATGGAAATGTCGCTATACATGATTTTGTTCAACAGAAAAGGATAAAGCTTATCAAGCAGCCAAGATATAAATGAACAAGTTAAAAAGAGACAAAATTTTTAAAGTGGTTCGGCACGAAAATGCCTACGTCCACTGATTCTCTTTGTTTATTCACTTCATATGGGCAGTACAAGTTAAGAAAAGTATCGACGGAGGTGTTGGATGTTCCATGCCCTCTGGAACACCTCTCCGTCCACTGTTGACAAAATATAAGCTCCATTGTGGAGATCTTTATGAATTACATAGGTCCGTCCCAGATTGGGTCTAGCGCTCCGGGGCGCGGGAAGATCCGCTTGAGGACAAGATCTCCTTCTTGTAAGCTGCGGTGCTTGACTTTGGAGTTGTATTGTGCTGCTACTTTTTGCTTGTGAGCTGCCGCTTTGAGTGCTGCATCATTTCTTCTTTCTTCAATTAGATCCAAAGATATGTGGAGGAGTTCTTCATTCTCTTCTGAGTTGTAGTGGATCCTACGGTGGGAAGACACTACAGTTTCAACTGGGAGCATGGCCTCCGATCCGTATGCCAAAGAGAAAGGAGTATGCCCTGTTGATGTTCTGTAAGATGTGCGGTAGGCCCAAAGTGCCGTAGGAAGTTCATCCACCCAAGCACCCGTTGACTTTTCAAGTTTCTTCTTGACTAGTGTTTTGAGGATTTTGTTGACAGCTTCGACTTGTCCGTTTGCCTGGGGGTAAGCCACAGATGAGAAACTTTTGCGAATTCCGTGCTCTTGGCACCAGTCGGTGAATTCCTCGCTGTCAAATTGAAGTCCATTGTCCGATATGATTTTGAGTGGAACCCCGTACCTGCATAACATATTTTTGATCAAGAAGTTAATAACTTTTGCCGAAGGTATTTTATTTAGAGGTTCCGCTTCCACCCATTTGGTGAAATAGTCGACTGCCACTATGGCATATTTGGCTCCGCCTCAGCCCATTGGCAGTCCGCCAATCAAGTCAATTTCCCATATTGCAAAGGGCCAAGGGCTGGTCATTTGAATAATTTCATTTGTTGGTAGTCGAGGAATCTTAGCAAATTTCTGACATCTGTCACATCTTTTGACGAAGTCTAAGGCGTCTTTGTTTAAAGTGGGCCAGTAATACCCGTATCGGAGTATTTTCTTTGCTAGGGTCTGTTCTCCGGTGTGATCTCCGCAACTTCCTTGATGGATGTTGGAGAAGACCTCCATGGCTTCCCTTCCAGCGATACACCTTAATAAGGGATTAGAGAAGCCGCGCCGATAGAGGATGCCTTCTTGCAACGTGTAGCGGGAATCTTTCCTTAAGATTTTCATAGCTTCGTTACGTCCGTCGGGAAGTGTGCCACTTTGTAAGTACTTCCGGATGGGGGTCATCCAAGTTTCTTCTTCGATTGCAGCTATCATATTCTTTGTCTCGTAACCCGGGGCTAGTTGCTGTGAGATGGTTATTGTTCGGGAAGCGGTGTCGTCCTTCATGCTAGCTTGCTTTGCCAGTTCGTCGACCTCTTGATTCTTTTCTCGAGGAATGTGTTTGATTAAATAGTGATCCAATTGATTAAGCAGCAACTTGTTCTTCTATAGATATGCTGTGAGTCGTTCTCCTCGAGTCTGGAATTCTCCCAGTAACTGATTTACAATGAGTTGAGAATCACTATGGAGACATAAAGAACCGACCCCAATCTCTAAGGCAAGTTCTAATCCGGCTATCACTGCTTCGTATTCTGTGTCGTTGTTGGTGGCAGCGAATTCCAATCTTAGGGCATAGTGCAGCTTCCTTCCCCTGGGGGTGATTATTACAATACCTACCCCCGAGCCTTGTTCGTTTGATGCTCCATCTACAAAGAGATTCCACTTGATGTCTTCCGCTATTCTAGATGGCTCCTTACCTTCGTTAGTGGTGAATTCGGCAATAAAATCAACTATGGCCTGCCCCTTGATAGCGGTGCAAGGATGGTAGGTGATATCATATTGACTCAGTTCAATGCACCATTTAAGTAGTCCCCTAGAAGTGTCGGGGCGATGGAGTACTTGTCTTAGCGGTTGATCGGTTAAAACTCTGATGGAATGAGATTGGAAGTAGTGTCGCAGTTTCCGTGACGTGATTAGCAAACAGTATAGCTTTTCAAGTTTAGGGTATCTGGCTTCTGTCCCTGTAAATCTTTTGCTTACAAAGTATACGGGTCGCTGTGCGTGGTTGTCTTCCCTCACCAAAGCGGCGCTTAAAGCATGGGACGATACAGCAAGGTATAGGTATAGTTCCTCACCTTCATTTGGAGTTGAGAGTACTGGTGGTCTCTGGAGGTGTTTGATTAAGTTAAGGAAGGTTGTCGAGCATTCGTCAGTCCATTCGAACTTTCCTTTGTCTTTCTTAAGAGCTTCGAAGAAAGGGATGAATTTGTCGGTTGCTTTAGAGATGAACCTGCTTAGGGAAGCCACCTTCCCGTTTAGGCTTTGCATCTCTCTTCGAGTGGATGGTATCTTGATATCTTGCAAAGCCCGGACTTGTTCGGGGTTCGCTTCAATCCCCCTGGCATGGACGATGAATCCCAAGAACTTTCCCGACGATACTCCGAAGGAGCAGTTTAGAGGATTCAGTTTCATTCCATATTGGCGAAGTATTTGAAACATCTCATTCATGTGGTTTACATGATCGTCGGCTTTCCTTGATTTTACCAGCATGTCATTCACATAAACTTCCATAGTTCGCCCTATTAATTCCGCAAACATCTTGTTGACGAGGCGCCGATAAGTAGCTCCAACGTTTTTAAGTCCAAATGGCATTACTTTGTAGTAGTACAATCCTCGGTCAGTGATGAAACTAGTGTGGTCTTGATCGGGGGCGTGCATAGGGATCTGGTTATATCCTGAGTATGCGTCCATAAAGGATAAGAGTTCGTGTCCGGCTATGCTGCCCACGAGTTGGTCGATTCGGGGGAGTGGGAAGCAGTCCTTGGGGCAAGCGTCATTTAAGTTGGAGAAATCGATGCATGTTCGCCACTTCCCATTAGCTTTCTTTACCAGTACCGGGTTGGCGATCCATTCTGGGTAGATGGCTTCTCGTATGAAGCCATTGGCAAGTAAGTTCTTTACTTCTTCTTCGAGGGCTGCTGATCGTTCTGCCCCCATGCTCCTCTTTTTCTGCTTCACTGGCACCTTGGTAGGATCGATGTTTAGTATGTGGCATGCTACGTCTGGAGATGTTCCTATCATGTCGGCGTGCGTCCATGCAAATACATCCATGTAGTAGCGAGGAAAATCGACGAGTTGATCTTTCAACTCCGCTCTTAACTGAGACCCAACTCTCAGTAGTCTATTTGGGTCGTGTTTGTCTACAAATACAAATTCCGTAGCCTCTGCAGGCTCGGTGGTGGCCTCCTCCTCTTTGTCCCTGGGGCCTAGTTCATTGAAAGGATCGCTGGTATATCGAAGAGGAGGGGCTTTCTTTAATTGCTATGCTTTCAAGTTCTTCTTGTAGAGAGAAGTCTCTGCATCCTTCCCTTTATCCTTCATGCGATTATTGCGAAGCTCAGTTACATAGCAATTTCGGGCTGCGTCTTGATCTCCCTCTATTTCTCCTACTCCGTTATCTGTTGGGAACTTCATTTTCAGGCACCATGGGGCTAGGACAATTTGGAAGTCAGACAAGGCCGGTCTTCCCAAAAAGGCATTGTAGGCCGAGTGGCTTTCTATTAGCACAAATGTTTGTTTTCGTACAACGGAGCGGGGATGACTTCCTATCTCGACAAAGAGGTCCAGTTGCCCGAGGGGCATCTTCGCATCTCCAGTGAAACCATGTAGTGGTTTGTTGCAGGGAGACACATCCTTCATTGACAGCTTCATTTTGTCGAAAGCATGCTTGAATATGATATTTACTGAGCTTCCAGTGTCTATTAAAATTCAAAAAACTTTAGCTGGACCGAACCAGGCAGAGATGACCATAGGATCCATGTGTGGGTACTGTCTTCCCTCTAGGTCACGCCTACTGAATGTGATGTCGTCATTCTCTTTCCGTTTCGGATGGCGTTCTTCCATGACAGAATTAACGTAGCCTTCATCGTTCCTAAGTGACTTACCGTATCTTTCCATCCCTGCCCAGCTTCTGTCGGCGATGTGCGGTCCTCCTGATATGGTATGGACCATTATCTTCTCTTGACTAGAGCCGCTGGTGTTGCGATTTCCTCCGCCCACTTCTGGGAGGGGTAGCCCTGGGTTTTCATTGGCGGGAGCTGGAGTCTTGTTATAGCTTTTTACATAGCGTTCCAGTCTCTTCCTTCTGATGTGTTCTTCAATTAAGTCCCGGAGATGGTGGCACTCATTGGTGTCATGTCCATGGGATTCGTGGAAGCGGCAGAACTTTCCAGACTTGAGTGCGTTATCTGACTCCTTCTTGTGCGGGGGCCGCTTGTATCTAACTTCGTCTTGAGTGGCTAGGAAGGTGTTTTCGATTGTTTCATTCAAAGTAGTGTAGGAGTCAAATCTCGGTCCTGGTCGATATAAGCGCTTTTCTCCCTTCTTGCCCCCAGCACTGTCTCTAGAGTCACTTTCCGAACATCCTTTGCTGCGGCGGGAACCTTGTCTGGAGCTGTCTTAGTCTGTTGCCCTGATTGCCTCTCAATGGCAGCGTCTTCCAGTCTCATATACTTTCCAGCTTCATGGAAGAAATCAGGTAAAGTAGCTGGTTTTTCCTTGGTTTGTCTTTTAGCAAATTTAGTATCCGGATGTACACCACTGCGGAGGGCCATTAGGATAAGTTTCTCGTCTGCATCTTGGACTGCGGCCGCTGCGGCATTGAATCGGGTTAAATATTGTTGCACTGTTTCTCCGGGCTTCTGTTTGATATTAGATAAGGAATAAGCGTCCTTGGGTTGTTCCACATGAATGCGGAACTGGCTGATGAACTTTTCTTTCAACATTTCCCATGAGCTGATGGACCCTTGGGGTAGGTGGCAGAATCAGGAGGTAGCCAGATCTGCCAAGAAAAGTGGGAAGAATTTACACAATACTCCCTCCGTTGCTCCGCTCATGAGCATATGCTGGGTGTATCTCTGTAAGTGTATTATGGGGTCAAAGGTTCCCTTGTAAGGTTCCATTGTTGGCATTTTCCATTCCCGTAGGGTGATGGCGGTTTCGATATTGCGGGTGAAGGGGCTGGTTACCCTAGCACCTATCCCCCGATCCCTTTGCTCCCGTTGGAAGCACTCTCTAAACAATCGCGCCATCCTTTCATTAGAACTTGGAGCGGATAGAAATGAATTTGGTTCTTCCCTGCGGGACTGATTCCGTCCAGACGACTTGTGGGGGTTGTATCGTCTGTCACTCCTAACATTCTCCAATGGCTGCCTCTGGTCTTCTGGGGGCATGCTGGGGTCAGCCACAGTTGGCCCTTGCCTTGATCTTTCCCTACTGGGTTCTGTTCTCAGCACTTCCTCGGGTCCAACTTCGGGCCGGACTCCATCTCGGCCCCGTCTACTGGTGTTTCATGGTTAGGTAGCATGACAGGCTCAGCTACATCCGGCCCCTTCCTGGTACCTCCCCCGTTGGGTTCGGTTCCAAGTGTTCCCTCGGGTCGGAATTCGGGCTGAGTCCGGGCTCGGCTCCTACCATGGCTGTTTTTGTTGTTAGCCTCTTCGAAGAAGAAAGACCTTTGTCACCTCCAAGATCCTCCAGACCGGGACTCACCCCAGGATTCAGTGCTGTGGTTGGATTCTTCAGCATCCCTTAAGCGTGACATGAGCTGGTCCACCAAGGCTTCTTGTTGAGATGCGAAGCGGTTAGTCACTTCAGCCACAACCCTGTCCAGATCCGCCCTTGTAATTGGTTGTTCCGTAGCAAGGGCTATCGGATTTGCCTGATTTAAATTTGCTGTTGGAATTGGACGATTGTCTTGGTCTCCGATCACTGGATCTGGGATACTGCCAGTTGCGACGTTCTTTCCTTTGTTAGCATCTTTCTTCTGTCCGGGAGGCATGTTTTCCAAGTAATGAACGATGTTGATAGAAAAAGGGTGGAGTGGGAGAAGCTGAAGCTTCGAGCTCCTATTCTCAGTGAAAGCACCAAAAATGTTTGCACAAAAAATGGGCAAACAACTCCAAGTCGTATGAACTAGTTGATTTTATGTTGTTTCTAGTGATTTGGGTGATTTACGCAAATATATAAAAAAGCAGGGGCTAAACTGTAAAAGACACACAGATTTATAGTGGTTCGGCCAGAACATGCCTATGTCCACTTTATATGTCATTCTCCTTTTCCCTTCAGATTACAAGTACAAAGCTTTGATTACAAGTAATTGAAAGTTGTTTGAAAGTTCTATCCGTGCTTGAGCTCTCAAACTTGTCTGCCATTGTTGTACCCCTGCCCCTCTATTTATAGAGTGAGGCTGGGGGCAGGGGTCCTAGATGTATATAGCAGCTGGTGGGCCTGGGCTGAAGCAATCTGGCCTGGCAACGTTGGTTCGGCAACGCCTTGGTCCGGTAGCACTTCGGTCCGGTGGTAGATGAATGTAGCTTGGTCCGGTGGAGACTGGGCATATGGGTTGGTTTAGTGGCGCATGGTCCGGTGGTGGATTGGTTCGGTAAAGCTTGGGAGAGGGTTGGATCGGTGGGACGCGGTCCGGTGACTCTATGATTCGGTGATAGGTGGAGTAGGTTGGTCCGGTGAAGAGTTGGGTTTAGACCGGTGGTAGGTGGATTAGGTTGGTGATGAGGTGGTTCGGCAGGCATGAGAGAGGGGGTTGGCTCGATAGTGGAAATGCACCTAACAACCCGGATTTACGGAAAATTTCGGTAGAGTCGTCTTTGCGTGGCTCGATTGGAAATTTTTTATAATCCAATATATAACCCAAATATACCAAAAAGATATCAAATGTAACAACCCGGGGGTTTCGCTGTTAATTTATAATCATCATTAAACGATTAATGTTGATAGCTAATTTCTGTTTGGAATTTTTATCGGTTGGTATTCTTTTCATAAATTTGTTTAAGAATTTTAACGAGCTTTAAAATTTGTTTTGGCCCATTTATTTTGTTGTCGTGATGGGTATTGTTGTCATTCTTTAACCCGTGCCCTATTTTATTTCTCATTCAAAAACCTAAAACGAAACGAAGCAAAGGAAAAAAAAATGGTGGCGGCCTCGTTCGTCCCCCTTTCAATTAGGGTTTTCAAGAAAATCGAAGATGCCGACTTTAAGATGATTGTCGCCGCTTGATTTGAAGATCGACGTCTCCTTGCTTGGCTCTCGGCAGCTTCGATTGTGGCAAGGTGAGTGAATTTCGATTTCACTCACATCTACTTCAAATACTGGTTATATGTGTTTCGAGATCTTGATTTTGTTTATATTCGTTTGTTCTCCTGTATTTGAGTTTGAATTTGTCAACTGATTGCTCGCTTTTTTTGAAGTTGTTGGATATTGGTGATTTCTTTGATTTTATGAATTTCGTATAATCTGATACTTGAATACACGGACTTGATTTTATCTTGGTTCGGTTTTCAAATTGGTTTTCGACCGAGAGTTGTTTGGCTTCGTCTCGGCATTCGAGTATACTTTGTAGTTGATGATTTTTATTAGCCATCTGATTTGTTCTAACGCTTTGACGATGATGTTTTTGTTTGACTTTGGCTATATTGTTTACTGCCTTTGGTAGTACTTTCGACCCTGTTCGATTTTACTGGTTGTTTCATATCTTCGGCCATTAGGTTTCCGACATGTTCACTGTCACTTGACCTCGAGTTGGGTAGCTCTGTTGCTTCTTGCTTCAGTGAACCCTTACTGACTTGTATTATGAACACTTTGAGTTGTTGATACATCACATGTTGTCTTTCATCTTGTTTGGCCTCGTTCCACCTGTTGTCATGTTGAACTGTACTGTGTTTTGGACTTTGACGCATATCATATTTTCATATGTGACTTCATATTTTTTGTCACACGTGACTGCATCCAAAAATTAATGCTTGACTTGTTCATTTAAACTTGACCGTATGCTTGAATTTAGCCCCAGTGGCATGCACGTAATTTGTATGCATATGTCTATAGGATGCCAGGTAGTTTTAGTTATGTTTTATTTACTTCTTGCATGCATATGGAAATGTAGGGTTTTTTCTTTCATGCATCTTATTATGATGTTGCATATTCATACCCATGAAAACAAAACCTAGACTATGAAAAGTGAATATTATTTTCGACCTTGACATGTAAACTTTGCAAAAATTAGTGTCCAGGGGTTTTCTTATCCATGCGCGAAATATGAACAGGTATCATACCATGTGTAGCTTGACCTTTAATGCAGTTTGTTTTGCATCTCCTTTTACACTCGAGTTAGCCTATAGTTTGCATTTGCCTCCTGACTTTTTGGGCACACAGATTTCATTCCATGTTGTACCATTACCTTGTGGGCACATGCTCTTAGCTTCCATCTCTGATCAGTTGCATCATAAGTTTCATATGTAGCTTCATGTAGAATGCATTGTTCATACAAGTTGACTTCTTTCATGTGAGACTGCACTTGAGTATGCAGACATGTATGTCTGTGCTATAGTTTTTGGGTATTAGACTTGAATTTCATTTTGTCTTCAATTTGAATCTCATGTGTAGTTGCAGTAACCTGTTACTAGGCTTGAGTTATTTTCCTGCAGTCTTTATTTCACTGTCCATACTGCCATGTTAGGTTTGCATTGCCTCTGGACATCAAACCATTGATATACTTGTGCTGTTCAGTTGAGTTCGGCACCTGCGTTGTCGTTGCTTGACTGTTTAGTCTTTTGTGGTTATTTGCTAATTTCAACAGCAGTTTCATTATGCAATTGTTTCTTGGTTACTACTTATATGTATACAGATGTATATACATATGTATACATCGATGCAGTTGCATTTGTTTGCAGCTCACCCCTGTTGGATTGTGTTTGAAAGGCAGTACATTCATATGTGTTGAGTCTCTGACTTGACCTTTTCATTTTGCTTGTTTTTCGAATTACACTTGAGTTGAATCCAGCTTAAACGCTCGGGTTTGACCTTGTGTTCGTTCGTGAATTTTCATTGTGTACATTATCACTGTAGTGGCAAGGCAGTGCACGCAAGCGTGAACTGCAGCCACACGGTATTGAGCTTTTGGGTACATCATCACCGTAGTGGCAAGGCAGTGCACGCAAGCGTGAACTGCAGCCACACGGTATGGCTTTTATGGATATTCTATTTTGTTTGGATTTATTGATCTTTTGCGTATTTCCATATGTTGTAGTGGCGAGGCAGTGCACGCGTGCGTGTACTGCAGTCCTACCCGTGTTGACCTTTTAATTGTTGTTTCAATTGTTTGAATTGATTCGTGTTTCCAATTCAATAATTTGTATTTGTTGATTTGTTGTTTAACACCGTTACGTGTTATATTTACCGTTATCCGATTTTCTTAATTAAGAATCGGATAGGTAAATTTATTGTGACTGTCCTCTAATTTTTATTTAATTATTATTGCTTCTGTGCACTAATAACTGAGTTTGAATTAGACTGACCCATATATTATTTTCTTTTGAATTTAATACTCGGGTCAGACCGAGTATTTACAGGTTGTTGATATCTTACTTTGGGTTGCTGCTAGAGCTATGAAGTCTTTTCTTACTTTTTGGAGTAGTCGTTGTCTTAGTATAGGATGTTGTATATTCATGTATATTATTTACGATAATGTATTTGTATATGTAACTTCCAGAGTCGAAAGTTGTAGTTGTATCATATGTATTGTATCACATGTATTGTAACTGATATCAGTTATTATATATATGAGACTTTCTGTTTTATCTGTGTTCCGCAATTATATTATCTGTGTTATTATTATATTTATTGTCCTAAACTATTATGAACCATCGTAGTTCATTTTATATTGGAATTGGGTATGTCGATGGGAGTAAATAAATAAGAGATGAAAAAATAAAAATATATACACTCCTATCGCAATAACCAATACTAATGTAAGGCCTGACTACGGATGGCCGCTCCTATCCAGCCTTATTCTTCGTAATAACAGACAGTATTTCTTTTAATACCCTTTGTTATTGCGAGCATAGAGGTGGAGCGTTACAGTTGGTATCAGAGCGAGGGGTTTATGGACATAATATAAAACATAACTTAGATGGATCATATGTTACAACTATCAGTCGATGTTTTATTGTGCTTTGAGTCAAAACTAAAGTTTTGAAATTTTGATGAAATTTTTAAATATCTGTATTTAAAAATAAAAGTGAATTGTGTTTTGTTTATCAGAGTGCGCAGCGAAAACAGTGAGACTGCTTTGCTGAGTATAGCTGATAATTATTTTGATTTAAAAATCGAAATATGAAAATGAATTTAATTTCATTATGTTGTTTAACCAGTGGGTTGATTTGTTGAAATTCTTGCTAGTTTTCTGTGGTGCAAATCATATCTGAATAGATTTTAGCTGTTTTAAAATATCTTAATTGAAGACATAATAGAATGCTTTCTTTGTTTATTTTGTAGTATACGTTCAAATTTGAGGTGCACGATACTGCATTAATTATACGTAAAACCGATGTTTGGTTTTAAACGTAATTTGTTGCCATTATTTTTATAACGGGATTTTTACGCCGTTGCTAAATTTTGAAGCACTGTGTTTTGGTGACATTTTTAATGAATGAAAATTCACTGGTATTATATTTTGATGCAAATTATTTTGATGAGACTTTGACGTATGAATATTACTGTCGCTTTGACTTCAGTATCCGTCATATTTTAAAGTGGATTTTCAAGCGGTTATCCCGCAATGCTGATTTTGAGATCCATTTCTACGGTGTTTTGAGAAGTGCAATTTCCTTGTTGAAATTATCACTAATGTTGCTGTTTTTATCACGGATTTACAAATCGTTTTAAAAATAAAATTGTTTTCCAAAATTTTTATAGTTTACGCTTTCAAAAGAATGTGGAAGCGATTTAAACGTTTCAGCAAAATCGAGGACTACGACCCCTTTCTTTTACTGATTCGCTTAATTCCGGACTTGTTCGTTTGAGAATGTAAGTTATTGCTTTTATAAAATAAATGAAATTGTTTTCAGAAGTTTTGCAGTTTGCGTTTTCAAAGGAATGAGAAAGTGATTTAAACGTTTTAGCAAAATCGAGGACCATGACCCCTTTCTTTTACTGATTCGCTTAATTCCGGACTTGTCCATTTGAGAATGTGAAATGTTATTTTTTGAATACACAATTTTGCACTTTCAAGGAAACGATGAAGAGAATTAAACGCTTTAGTAAAACTCGTGGTTATGGGACATGTGCGTTTGCTATTTTGGTTAATTCCGGACTCGTTAATTGAAATATCTGCTGTTTTGATGATTCTGATGATTTTATTTGGCTTCCGAGCCACTCTGATGGACCTTCGGGTCATATGTTGGACCTTTGGGTCATTTGTTGGGCTTTCGGGCCACTCTGCGGACCTTCGGGTCAAATACCAGTACTAGACCTTCGGGTCACTCTGCGGACCTTCGGGTCAATCTGATGGGCGCCAAAATTTATAGTACTTGGTAGGCTTCGGCCACTCTGAGATGCACGTGCGGCGTAGCTAAAACTCGCCATCTGATGGGATCGATCCAACCTTTTATTTTGATTTTCTAGAGTATCTTAATTGATTTCTAGATATTTGTATTTTCAATTATCTACAGGTATTTGGATATGGATAATCGGATATTTGTTGATTTGATTATCGTTTTTGATAATCGAATATTTGAGATTTGATTATCGTTTTTGATAATCGAATATTTGTTGATTTGATTATCGTTTTTGATAATCGAATATTTGTTGATTTGAGATTTGATTATCGTTTTTGATAATCGAATATTTGTTGATTTGATTATCGTTTTGATAATCGAATATTTGTTGATTTGATTATCGTTTTTGATAATCGAATATTTGTTAATTTGAGATTTGATTATCATTTTTGATAATCGAATATTTCTTGATTTGATTATCGTTTTTGATAATCGAATATTTGTTGATTTGATTATCGTTTTTGATAATCGAATATTTGTTGATTTGAGATTTGATTATCATTTTTGATTATCGAATATTTGTTGATTTGATTATCGTTTTTGATAATCGAATAATTGTTGATTTGATTATCGTTTTTGATAATCGAATAATTGTTGATTTGAGAATTCTGATTATCGTTTGGTGATGAGATAAGAATTGTTTTTAAATTTTCTGGTTGATAACTAGATAACTACAGATTTGCAAATTGTGATTTGTGTTTTCTAATTATCTTTGTTGATAATTGGATTTTGCTGTTTTCTAATTATCGTATCGATAATTAGATATTGCTATTTTGTGATTTCTATATTCTAATTATCTAATTGATAATTGAATATTGCTGATAATTGCATTTATTCAGCTTTGTTGTTTTCTGATTATCTACTTGATAGTTAGATTTTGTTGAGAATTTGTGAATTTCTTTTATGAAATTAAAAGATTTCTTTGGCGTTTGTTTCCTGACCTTTATTTTTCTAGCTTAATCGGTTTATGTTAGAAAAATAATTGTTATGGACGACTTTAATTATGAAAATTGCAGGGACGCAATTTTTATAAGGAGGGGAGTCTGTAACAACCTGGGGGTTTCGCTGTTAATTTATAATCATCATTAAACGATTAATGTTGATAGCTAATTTATGTTTGGAATTTTTATCGGTTGGTATTCTTTTCATAAATTTGTTTAAGAATTTAACGGGCTTTAAAATTTGTTTTGGCCCATTTCTTTTGTTGCCGTGATGGGTATTGTTGTCATTCTTTAACCCGTGCCCCATTTTATTTCTCATTTAAAAACCTAAAACGAAACAAAGCAAAGAAAAAAAAAATGGTGGCGGCCTCGTTCGTCCCCCTTTCAATTAGGGTTTTCAAGAAAATCGAAGATGCCGACTTTAAGATGATTGTCGCCGCTTGCTTTGACGATCGACGTCTCCTTGCTTGGCTCTCGGCTGCTTCGATTGTGGCAAGGTGAGTGAATTTCGATTTCACTCACATCTACTTCAAATACTGGTTATATGTGTTTCGAGACCTTGATTTTGTTTATATCCGTTCGTTCTCCTGTATTTGAGTTTGAATTTGTCAACTGATTGCTCGCTTTTTTTTGAAGTTGTTGGATATTGGTGATTTCTTTGACTTTATGAATTTCGTATAATCTGATACTTGAATACACGGACTTGATTTTATCTTGGTTCAATTTTCAAATTGGTTTTCGACCGAGAGTTGCTTGGCTTCGTCTCGGCATTCGAGTATATTTTGTAGTTGATGATTTTTATTAGCCATCTGATTTGTTCTAACGCTTTGACGATGATGTTTTTGTTTGACTTTGGCTATATTGTTTACTGCCTTTGGTAGTACTTTCGACCCTGTTCGATTTTACTTGTTGTTTCATATCTTCGGCCATTAGGATTCTGACATATTCACTGTCACTTGACTTCGAGTTGGGTAGCACTGTTGCTTCTTGCTTCAGTGAACCCTTACTGACTTGTATTATGAACACTTTGAGTTGTTGATACATCACATGTTGTCTTTCATCTTGTTTGGCCTCGTTCCACCAGCTGTCATGTTGAACTGTACTGTGTTTTGGACTTTGAGGCATATCATATTTTCATACGTGACTTCATTTTTTCGTCACACGTGACTGCATCCAAAAATTAATGCTTGACTTGTTCATTTAAACTTGACCGTATGCTTGAATTTTAGCCCCAGTAGCATGCATGTAATTTGTATGCATATGTCTATAGGATGCCAGGTAGTTTTAGTTATGTTTTATTTACTTCTTGCATGCATATGGAAATGTAGGGTTTTTTCTTTCATGCATCTTATTATGATGTTGCATATTCATACCCATGAAAACAAAACCTGGACCATGAAAAGTGAATATTATTTTCGACCTTGACATGTAAACTTTGCAAAAATTAGTGTCCAGGAGTTTTCTTATCCATGCGCGAAATATGAACAGGTATCATACCATGTGTAGCTTGACCTTTGATGCAGTCTGTTTTGCACACAGATTTCATTCCATGTTGTACCATTACCTTTGGGGCACATGCGCTTAGCTTCCGTCTCTGATCAGTTGCATTATAAGTTTCATGTGTAGCTTCATGTAGCATGCATTGTTCATATAAGCTGACTTCTTTCATGTGAGACTACACTTGAGTATGCTGACATGTATGTCTGTGTTATAGTTTTTGGGTATTAGACTTGAATTTCATTTTGTCTTCAATTTGAATCTCATGTGTAGTTGCAGTAACCTGTTGCTAGGCTTGAGTTATTTTCCTGTAGTCTTTATTTCACTGTCCATACTGCCATGTTAGGTTTGCATTGCCTCTGGACATCAAACCATTGATATACTTGTGCTGTTCAGTTGAGTTCGGCACCTGCGTTGTCGTTGCTTGACTGTTTAGTCTTTTGTGGTTATTTGCTAATTTCAACAACAGTTTCATTATGCAATTGTTTCTTGGTTACTACTTATATGTATACAGATGTATATACATATGTATACATCGATGCAGTTGCATTTGTTTGCAGCTCACCCCTATTGGATTGTGTTTGAAAGGCAGTACATTCATATGTGTTGAGTCTCTGACTTGATCTTTGCATTTTGCTTGTTTTTCGAATTACACCTGAGTTGAATCCAGCTTAAACGCTCGGGTTTGACCCTGTGTTCGTTCGTGAATTTTCATTGTGTACATCATCACTGTAGTGGCAAGGCAGTGCACGCAAGCGTGAACTGCAGCCACACGGTATTGAGCTTTTGGGTTCATCATCACCGTAGTGGCAAGGCAGTGCACGCAAGCGTGAACTGCAGCCACACGGTATGGCTTTTATGGATATTCTATTTTTTTGATTTATTGATCTTTTGCGTATTTCCATATGCTGTAGTGGCGAGGCAGTGCACGCGTGCGTGTACTGCAGTCCTACCCGTGTTGACTTTTTAATTGTTGTTTCAATTGTTTGAATTGATTCGTGTTTCCAATTCAATAATTTGTATTTGTTGATTTGTTGTTTAACACCGTTACATGTTATGTTTACCGTTATCCGATTTTCTTAATTAAGAATCGGATAGGTAAATTTATTGTGACCTTCGTCTAATTTTTATTTAATTATTATTTCTTCTGTGCACTAATAACTGAGTTTGAATTAGACTGACCCGTGTATTATTTTCTTTTGAATTTAATACTCGGGTCAGACCGAGTATTTACAGGTTGTTGATATCTTACTTTGGGTTGCTGCTAGAGCTATGAAGTCTTTTCTTACTTTTTGGAGTAGTCGTTGTCTTAGTATAGGATGTTGTATATTCATGTATATTATTTACGATAATGTATTTGTATATGTAACTTCCAGTGTCGACAGTTGTAGTTGTATCATATGTATTGTATCACATGTATTGTAACTGATATCAGTTATTATATATATGAGACTTTCTCATTCCTTTGAAAACGCAAACTGCAAAACTTCTGAAAACAAATTTGATTGATTTACTAATGTTGCAGTTATTTCTTATTAAAATCCAAAGTTCATCAACATTTGATTGATTTACTTCCAATTTATTCAAATCTATTTCATTTGCATTCAATTTATTCAATTCAATTCGTTAAATTTCAATTGTTTCATTTTACGTTTAGAAACATCTCATATCAATTCATTTATTCACATTCATTTTACACTTAAGTTCATTTTCATTTTAAATTAATGTTTTTTTAATTTACCCATTTTATTAATACAATTTACTAACTTCTTCCATTTATTCGTTTCGGTTAGCTTTTCATAAGTTAAAGTTTATCTCATAATTCACTATTAGCTTCCTTCCTTTAACATTCATATTCAATTAACTTAATATCTTCTTCAACTAACATTTATCAAAGTTAAAAATTATGAACTTTACACTTTTGCGAAACATTCGAATTATAATGTTCATATCTCCATTTTTAGCATCAACATCATTAATGAATTATTTCTTATATCGTTACTTGATTTTCTTTTCAACTTAATTCACATTTATTTTCACAATAACAAATTTATTTGTGAAACATTTTATTAATCATCGCTTCAATTTATAATCATTCTATAAAAGTCTAACTTCTTATATATGACTTTATCTAAGTTTATAATTACCTTAAAAGTTACAAATTCAAATTCAGAGTTTTTTTGCAAATTTATATTTAATTCTATAACCAATTTACAAAGATATCATTTAATTCATTTGTCTACTTTCTTAAGTTCCACTTACTTATTCCATTTTGTCATTAATCTTTTCATAATATACTAATTAAGTATATAACATTTATTATTACAACTAAATTTCCATTTATATACATTTTAATTACTTTTAAGTTTTTTCTACTTGTATAATATCCCATTACATATCCAAATCATCGTTTTAACTTTTAACATTTGGTGAGTCTTATTATGTGTTATTAGAATGCAATTTGGTATTATACAAATTAATCTGATTTATTTTACCTAATTTGAATGTTAATTATTGTAACTGTTTAAATTTTCTTTAGTTTCCATTTAAGAATTGTAAACTTCAACTCCAAAGTTTCTCAAAACATTTAACTTAGATATCATAATTCTCTTATTTAATAAGTTCTGGATATTCCAATATTTCGTTTCATTCAAATAATTTGAAGATTATCAATTAACATAACTTAAAAAATTTAAATACCAGGTTCATTTCAAATCATTTGAAATAAGTATGTATAATTATATCTTTTATATATATCAAATCATACTTTTGGTGTTTAAGCCAAAATCCATTTATCAAAACAATTTCGTAGCAAAGCTTCTTAGAAGTCTTCCCCACTTTGAGACTCGAAAATGAATGTCAATGATGCTGTGGATTCATCACCGAAATTATTTTCCATCGACAGATGAGGGGAGTACTAAATTCATTCCTTTTAAAATTTATTTGAAAATAATTTTCTTTTGTATATACCCTTAAACAATACTGATATTATTTTCCAAACCTTGAAAATCTTTTTCAAAAACACCGAAATTTGAATTTCTCAAATTCTCAATTTTATATTCATTTTACTTGCAAATTATATTTTATAAATCATATTTATACAGTTTTATTTTCTTATAATCATATAATAGCTAAAAGTTTATGAATATTGACTAATCAAACTATAAACGATAATGATCAATATTATCATTTCTAACATCCAATTCATTTAACTATCTTAATTTCAAAAAATCATTCTTTTATTATATTAAATATAACCCTAGGTAAAATTATTTCATTTACCAAATTACAAAAACAATATTTTATTGATTTTCTTTGTTCAAGTGTTTTGGAATCCCTATCGATATAGTGACATCCCACGTACCGATCAGAAACCAAAATTCAAACGAAAAATTCAAATACACTCTCTCGTATATACACTAGGACTCATTCTAGGGTATCACTAACCCTATCTCTAATGAGTTAATACCCCGCAAAGCTAAGGTTATCGCTAAACCAAAGCTCTAATACCAGCTGCGACGACCCACATTTCGGAAGGTTTAAATCGACAATAACCCACACATGTCGGACTTAAACAGTCCGGAACATAGATAACCAACGGGGTTATTTAAGAAAAATAAGCAAAGAAGAAGAAAACAAACACTGAATCTCGTAGCAGAATTATAAAATATAATAATCAAATAAACAGTTCATGAAGCTGTTTACTATACATTTGATTATAATTTATACAGCATTTATCAGAGTTATACATATACAACAGAACACACTATAATGCAGCCGACAACAAGATGCAGGAATAATATTATACCAAATCTTCGTCTAAGTCCTCTAGAGAATAATCTTCAAGAAGGTAAAAACTCAGGTTGACCCGAGCGTAATGGAAAGAATAAACACTCGAGTCATGACCAAAATTTTCTTATCTAAGTCAAATCGATATCACATTTAACATAAGTGACGTGGCATCAGAGATGTTTGCGGGGTTTCACATCTTCTATCCAGTGTATAACGTGCGTGCAATAACTCAAGAGAAGTTACGAGATTTTCCATCTCTTAAGGATCCGTCAAAATATTTATATGTAGTAGAATACACTATATATATATAATGCCTAATCAGTAAAATAAATATTAAAATAGCATTAAGGCTTTACATTGATCATCCTTAACACATTTTGAAGCATTGCCGTACAGTTTGCATATAAAACACCAGCAAATCGTCAGTGGATAGGGATGCGTTGTGATACAACAACACTAAAACATAATCGTAGGGGTCTCTTATAAGGATAAAAGTATGACAAGGCATGTGAGGCAATGGCCAAGGTAGGATACTACCAGTTTACCCTCCCTAGTTGGTGGTAAGCATCACAGCCATGATCGCCCACTACGTCCAACACTCCGATAATCCGAGGGTGTACACCAATCAATCATAATGTAAATGATGGTAATACGAAGAAGTGTGTCCGCTCAGGGTAGCTAGCCCGATTGACCGGTACGGTTTCTGTTTTAGTCAATTAAATTTCGCACAAGTGTTAGGCTAATCCAACATCGTTCTCTTCTTCAATCCAGCAAGCGATGCCAAATCCAACCACTTCATTCTGGACCATCACTCCACATACACAGTGTTAAAGTGGTTCCAATATTGATAGAGAGCTTGCCAATAAGAGGCTCCGGCCTCTTTAATAGCCAAACGTCGTTTTACACACTGGTCGGTACTTTTAGATTTCAAAAATAATTCGTATTTGATATCAAAATATCATATTCACTTCAAAACCAAATTCATTTCGAAATCATCATATTTACTCAAAATATAACATTTCATTTCAAAATCATTTTCGCCTTAATATCTTGATTTCGGTTCCAATTTCAACATTGCTTCGAATTTCATTATGGGTTATAACTTCAGTTTAACCTAATTCATATTTAAATCCATGATTTAAATATAAATATTCCAACCTTAACCAATTTGAATTTTTAGGAAATAGTTTGAATAGTTTAAAATAGTTTAAATCATTAAAATAGTCAAAATGGTTAAAATGGTTTAATATGATATAGTTTATGTATTAAAATGATTTATATAGTAAAATAGTTTGAAAAATCAAAATAACATGAATGTTTAAAAGATAGGTTATAGATAGTTTATATTAAATAATTTTATTGAAAATAGTTTCAAAGTGAAACTGATTCAATTTCAAATTTCCCAGTTCAAATCACTTTAAATTTCATTTTAATTTAATCGATTCATTTTCGATTTCAAGTCAAATTTTACTTCGATTCCAAACTAATTTCGATGTCAATTCCAAGTTAATTTCAATTCCAATTTCAAATTAATTTCAATACCATTCCAAAATAATTTCAATTTCAAATTTGAACCATTTCAATTTATATCAATTTTGAGTTTGATTTTCAAAACATCGATTCAAAACATTTAAATCAAATTTACCTTTAATACTTAATTTGAAATCTAAATCCTCAAATATAATTCAATTCCACGCTCAATTTCGAAATAGTTCGATTTCCATAAATTCGATTTTCATTTTCTTAAAATCAAATTATTAAATAAATTTCAAATCGAAATTTTTAAATCATTTAATTTAACCAATTAGGTGTTCGTGTATAATTTTCTATCATATGGCCATGTGGTCAACTTTTTCAATTTAGTTTCAAGGATGGATATATGTCATTCAATCCAAATCACAATGTCATAGGTATATATCATTTCAACCTATTTCTTAATTTGTTCAGAATAAGTCAATATGCAGTTTTATATATTATAAATAATTTACCAGGTGGTAACAGGATATCTATAAAAATAAATAAACATCCAATCATCCAAATATCAATCAATTGAGATCCATCACAATAAATCATCCAAACAGTCAAAATAATTCACAACGATTTCATAGTTATTAATATCAGGTATTTTACTGGCAATTAAATTCCAGTTTCATATTTAACTGTTAATTTTAATTTTGAACATTTAGTTCGAATGGCAATTCAATTTATCAAACAACGATCAATAAATTTATATCACTTCATAATTTTAAATTTAACTAGCATTAGAATATTCTATTACTTCACGAGCATTATAAAATACTCACCTTTATTTTTTTTGTTGCCGAGACGTTCCGTTTTTGAACTAAAACCAAACAATGTCTGATTGTAGCTCAAATTTCCATAGTCTCTAAATCCATCCAAACTAGTTTCATTGCAAAGCTCTTGTCATCATGATCACAACAGAAAAAGTTTCGTTCCAATCAGACCTCGTACGGGAGAGTTATGCATTTTAGAAGTTATCAAACATTTAAGTTAAACAAATTATAAATGAATTACATAAGTTTGCAAATATTACAAGATTACCACCATACCTTTCTTCCGTAAATCAATTTTTCCAACCCTGTACATGCACAAGACCATTAAGCCATGCATGTAAACGATGATACCAAGTTTCGCTCCATAAAATCATGTTTCGACTTCGCCAATGGATTTCTCACATCGATCTCTACCTGCCTATGCCTGAAAATCCAAACTCGAACGCCTCTGGGAAGTCATGACCTGCTTCTCCTCTGTCCACGATTGCTATAGATCTTCATCCCCAATGATGGATTGCACCTCACCAAGATGTTGCCATGCGTGCGCCTAGCCAACAATCATATGTGGAACATAACTTTTTGAACCCAGTTATTATATTAAAATTTTAATATTCAAATCAACGCGTTTCTATCCCACATGATCAAATGGTAATTCCAAATGTTACGAAGTTTGAAATTCAATAATAATACAATATTACGGATCCTATTGAACTAGTTTTGTCGAAATCCGAGATTGTAGCCAAAATGGCTATTTTTACTCGTTAATTATAATATGAAATTTCCAATTTCTAATTATTCACCTTTAAATCGAATTTTAAATGTTAACAATCTTCATTGTTGTGTAAATAAAATTTAAATCAACTTTTGATATCATTTTCTATCAAATTAAATCCATAATTCAATTATGCAAATAATTTCCAATATTAAATTTAAACAATTTAATTATCCTATAAATCAATATAAGTAAATCATTAAGTTCCAAAAAATTTTAGTTGTCAATATCATTTTATTTCTATCTAAATAATTCACAATCATTATTCAACTTCAGTTATTGATTATAAACCCAGTTAATATATAGAATTTCATTTCAATGCTCGTTATCGCCAAATCTTCAAAATTAGTTTATTTTAAAATTTTATTCAAGTTCATATCCAATAACTTTCATTCAAAATCATTAGATTTTTGTTTTTAACCATCTTCATTCAATAATTATATCAAAATCCATAATTTAAAATAGTTAAAAACATGGGTCATTACAGCAACGATCTTTACAAAAAGGAATCTTTTATATACATATACTAATTAGAGTACTATCCTGTCATCAGCCTGGATAGTTGTAACAACCTGTCCTTAAAATCGTTGATAAATATAACATTAATAAATAGCGGAAGATAAAATACGTGAATATGCCTTGGATGATCCAACTCGCCTCTTGAGGTTGCAAAACGTCACGCTAAATCTAGAAAATGTACTCGGGCTAACCCGAGCATTTGGTAAAACCGGCGTGAGAAACACAATAAAATGGATTAATTAATCTTATAAAACCTTTCAAAAATAAAGGTATCTTGCAAGGCAAGACCCATAAACATGGGAGGGTTTTTACCTTACGAGAACCAAATCATTTTTATTAAAAATTCAGTGATATTATGATAATTCTTGGGTGAAGTAAATATTAATCATAGTCGAAACTGTGACATTAATTAAATTCCAGCATAATAGGTGTAAAACTAAATCCATAGGGGCACGTATTGGAAAATGATTTTCCATCAACTATAAAGCAACTTGGGTACCACCTGTCATAGTATACTTCTAGAAAAATGTACCGAGGGCCTCACATGGACCCCCTGCAAATCGGAGTCGGCTGCCCTTTTAATATAGCAACCAGATTACATCATTCTTTGAGCACCAACGGCTCAAAAAGCCTTACCTGGGCCCACTCTTCCAAAGCATGTGCATAAAAAATCCCTAAACATTGATTTTAGATTGAGGAATGACTGCTTCTAATGGTAGCAAACTACATAGCTCTTAAGCGTATCCCATGTTTTAGTCATTACCGGGTGTGAGCTTCTGAGTTCACGATTACTTTTTTCCTCTCTTAGCAAATCCCACTTGGAATGCTAACGTTGCATTCAAGGTAACAATGCAATACCGGCATTCATCCATAGAAGTTGTTCATGATATGAAAAACCCGAATGCCCCACTTCTACTACATCTATTTTGGAATCACCCTTAGGATTATTGGCAAGTAGCCCTTGAACTACAAAGGACTCCGTCTTCTATTATCTCTAACCAGTCTTGAACCTCTTCCAAAGCGTTGAAAAGCATATGGTTTTTAGAGTGATTACGTATCGACTCGTCTCATATAAGTACACTCCCTCGCTTACCGATTGCTCCAAAACCATATTGATAGTTCCAGTAAACTCAACTTCATTTCTTTTAGAAATAATCAAAATATAAAAAAGAGAAAATATCGCCTCCTAACCGTTTAAGCGGGCGAATTTCCTTATCATTTGTCCTAAAAGAACAAAACGGGTTTATACACATAGTACAACATCATCGAGGATTACTGTGCCATATAACTATCGTGTTTCTCTTAGATATTACCAAAGTTATATTTTAGCCAAGAGTAGATAGTTAGTTATTTAATTATCAAATAACAAGAAATCATTTATAGATTTATTTCCATATGGGATCCACTATGCCTCTATAAATAAATCTTTCAATTATTAAGATCCCCTTAAATTATTTGATTTAAAATACCTTCACAAAAGATATATTCACAAACCCCTTGTACTCTTTTTAATACTTGGGAAAACATTCATATACTTATCTCATTGGTTCAAATATATCCACAACCCATTGTACTTTTAATACTTAGGAATATCCATATACTTATCTTAGTGATATAAGTATATTAATAGAACTTAAGGAAGAGTTCCTCTTTTCCAAATTCATATTTGAATGGGCCAAAATAAATATCGTTTAAACGTTTCTTATATATTTCCATACCGCTATAATTAAGAAGGATTAATTATGAAATTAAAACTCGTTGCAATTTATAAAATTATTTTTTATAAGCTCATTTCATATTTTCAAATCCTTTATATAAATCTCTAAATAAATTTACAAAACTTATAAAACTCTAAAATGATTTACAAAATTCCTTCTATTTATAAAACTCTTTTCTATTAATAAAACACTTTTTTCAATTTCTACCTTTAAAAGCTACTTTATAGAAATCTTTTAAAAAATCCATAAATAAAAATTCATTTATAAATCCAAACCCATTATTATAAATCTTATATATTTATTATAAAACCTTTTTATCTTTAATATATAACTTATAAATCATTTCTTTATTTATAAGTTACCATTTATAAGCCTCTTTTACAAATATCACTTATAAAATTTCTTTTCAAAATACCGTTTACAAGTCTCTTTTACCAAAATATCATCTGTAAAGTACAATTCCTCATATAAACCTTTTTTATTTAGAAACACCTTGATTAAATCATTTTAATCACCTTTAACATCATAAATAAATAATCTATTAATTTCAAACAACGGTAATAAAATAAATTAATCAACTTAAAATGCCCTCAATAAAGTAGTTTATTTACTTAACCCATCATTCATTAAATCAATTATTTAGCTTAACCCGTAATTAAATCAATCAATTAACTTACAAAAACTATTTAAATAATGCATGATTGAAATAATGCCATAAAGAGATTAATGTGTGCCAAAGCCCTGATTGAAATAACGCATGCCAAACCATTGCCTTCTGTTTTGAAAGTCAAGCTTGCTAAGGGCCATTTTGCTGATGTCAGAGTTCACTATAGTTGGCAGCCAAAGATTTGTATGTCATGTCAATCTTTCAGGCGTTTCTCTGGTGATTGTCCTAAGTCTGCCATTGTTGTCATTGTTCGACTATCCTCTTGGGTTCCTCTCCCTCGACCTCCTACCCGAAAGTGGGTTCCAAAGGTCGCTCCTCCCTCCACTTTTCCATCTACGGTTGTTACTCCGGCTGACGTCGCTCCGTTCTTTTGCCTCTAATGGGTGGCTCTGGTTGACCCAGAATCTTCTTTGGTGATTGACGGTGTACCTTGTTCTGATGTTGCACCAGATGCTCCTTCTAGTCTGACTTGTGCTGAGCCCATTCGTGTCTCTATTGATCTTGTGGCACTTGATGGTGTTGCCTTGGCGGTGCCTGGTTCTTTTTTGTTGTCTGATTCCATCTCTTGGAAATCTGAGGAGCGGGCTTGAATACATGTTCCTTCTAAAATGAGGTACTCACCTAAGTATGATACTTATTATGCTTTTATCAATGAAGTAGGGGGAGAAAACCATTGTCTTATATGTCACATTGAGGGTAAGGGTCTGGCCCTTACTAGGGTTGGTGAGATAGGTGAGGAGAACAAAAGTAAATTTTATGACGTCACTTGGGATAGGAAATTTATGTATTATCCTCGTCCGAAGGCTATGATCCGAAGCTGGCTACTCTTTTCTCTGGTTATGCTTATGTTATTAGCTCGTCATCTGATGTTGGCGGTGGCAGTCCTCTTTGGAGGGCGCGTAGTCCTATTTGTTTGTAGTCTAGGCACTTTTGCCAGCTCCCGTGCTTTATTTTTCTTTTGTTTTTGGGATACTTTTTTTCCTATTTAGTTGTTCTGTGGATGTGCAATTCACCTGTTCTCTTTTTATATATATTGTGGCAAGACCCACTATAAAGCAGGCTAGGTTGCTTAAAAACATTATTAATATAATTAAATTTCTTCAAACAACATAGTTAATAGAATTACATATTTTAAGCGATATTAGCACCAGAATTGGTCACTAACACCCTTAGAAAGGATTGTGTAGAGAGATTAATGAAGAAAATAAATTAAAACAGAAAACTGTATACTAAATTAGATGCAAAAACAAGAACACCGGATTTATAGTGGTTCGGCGTAATTGCCTACGTCCACTTTGGTCTTGATCTTTATTGCTTTCACAAGTGATTGGATACAGATACAATCCATACTATAAAGACTTGCATACAAATGCTAAGTAAAATAGAGTGAGTCTTGAAAGCGGCAGAGTCTCCCCAGTGTTCTTGGAAAAAAGGTCCCTTGCACTGTGCCCCTGCCCTTCTATTTACAGACGAAGATGGGTTAGACTTCCCTAATGGGCCTAGGAGCAAGATACCTTGGCTCGTGGTGAGTGACTTCTGTATGCTGAGCCGCAAATACCGTACGACAGCCGAACGAGGCCGGAATGCCTAATGAGGCTAGAATGCCGAATGAGGCTAGAATGCCGAACGAGGCTTGAATTCCAAAGAAAGCTGAAATGCCGAATGAGCCTGGAATGCCGAACGAGGCTGGAATGCCGAACGAAGCATGAATGCCGAACGAGGCTTGAATGCCGAACGAGGCTCATGCCGAACGAGGCTCATGTCGAACGACTTTGCTAAGCCGAACGAAGCATGAATGCCGCACGAGGCTTGAATGCCGAACGAGGCTTATGCCGAATGACCTTGTTATGACGAACTAGGCCGGAATGCCAAACGAGGCTAGAATGCCAAATGAGGCTTGAATGCCAAACGTAGCATGAACGCCGAGCAAGGCTTGAATGTTGAACGTGGCTCATGTCGAACAATCTTGCTATGCCGAACGACCCTTCCATGCCGATCGAGGCTCTACGCCGAGCGAGGGGAGGTGTGCTGAACGAGGCCTGTGCCGAGCCTCATGTTATATGGTCAAACAACCGGGTAACACTTCCCCCCCAAAGTGTATCATGTGGATGAACATGATGCGCTTTGAACCATGAGCACTCCATGTTTCTCTTAGAGCCTTTTTTGTCCTCTCTATAGTGATCCCCTGAATGCCAAGCGAGGTATTGAATGCCGTGCGACATAATGATGCTGAACAAGATTGATGCTGAACGAGGCATTGAATGCTGAGCGACATACCGATGCTGAACGAGGGAGGTCTCTTGACCAGTTCTACCGGTTGCTGACTAATAGCCTTCCTTCTTTCGTTCCTATAAAGGTCGACACTTCATTCCTTTTTCCCTTTTACTTTTACCTCCACACTATAGAACATATGAACTCACCTTCCACCAGACTTCTGCGAACTATTTACCCTTCCCTTCTCTTTTCGAAACCAATAAGTTTCCTTACCTCCTTCCCCAATTATTGAATCCAATCAGAATCGTGTATACTACTCTAGAATCTCCCCAAGCTTCGAGTCATTTCTTTGGTAATGACCTCTCCGTCAAACACTTCATCTCGACTAGGAAATTTAGCACGAGATTTGAATTCGTGAATCTTCGTAAAACTGAGGACAGTAGGAACCGCGTGGATGAGGACAACAAATTCGAGGTTAGAATTTTTTTAGGGCTAGGCGGAGTGGTGGAAAGAAGGAGGTGTCAAAGGTGTTTAGGACATGAGGGAGTAAGAGGTAATGAAGTTAGGGGGTGCAAGTTAAGCATGGTGTGTGAGTTGGAAGAGAAAAGGCTGTGGCCCGACATTACTCTCGCATGACGAACGACTAATAGAGATCAAAGGAGAGCAATGAGTCATGCCGAACGACAATGAAAGAATACAGGAGAGAAATGAGCGTTGTCATGCCGAACTGCGAAATGAGGACGATGGAGAGGAATGAGTATTAGGCTTACATGGCTGAGCGGTGCGGCTCGGTACCATCGCGGTTCAGCATGACTCCTGAATGCCGAACAAGGAAAGAGGGGAAAGAAGAGAAATGAGGTTTGCACCTAGAGTGCCGAGCGGCACGGCTCGGTATGATCATGGCTTGACATGACTTCATCATGCCGAACGATGGAGGGCGAGTAAGGGGAGTTTAAGTGATTACATAGCTGAGTTTCTCGAGTATCGTTCAGCATTAAGTCTTGAAATAGACCGCAATAGTCATAACTATTTCAACTCAAATGTAACCCATGTTGACTTGACTAATTTACCATGCCTAAAGATGTGGCAAAGACAAGGACAACGTCCTAAGCATATAAACATATTGAGCACTCCGGACCGACAACTCTCCTTTTCAAGAATTATAAATCTGAATTTAACTCGATAAAAACAAGCTACGACCTCGATATATATTATGAACTTCCAAGTTCAAAGTTAAAATCCACCACTGGACACCTGCACTTTACTTTATCTCACTTGTTTCGCGGTTATAAATCCTTTGACACTTACACTCGAATGATTGCACTAGTTCACACACCACACGGGGGGAGTATTTTTGTTGTTAAGTCTAATGTCGATTGTTTTTCAAGTATAGTTCAAACAAGTGTTTCGTTAGATTCAACACTCACTAGAGATGTCTAGGAAATAGTTCTGCCGCGATCTCAGATAGATCCAGGCCATCTTCTCAACAAGAAGTAGTTGGAACTTCAAATCGGTTGACTACTCCTATACAAAACATGTCGAGCCCCGCGGTCACATCAGTCGACATGGCCCCCGATGCCTTGGATGCAGCGATGTTTTTAGATAATCCGATCGATTCCCAAGCTTCAAAAATGAATGAAAGCACGCTTCGTCGTATATGCTCAACACACGAGATTCCTTTCCACGATATATTGGTTCCATAAGGACAGGATCGCTCTCACTTGCACCCAGTCGGATATATAGCCTGCGATAGATTCATGTGTTGGGTTGGTAGCGTGCCGCCATTCAACTCCTTTCTTTGCGACTTGTTACAGTATATCGAGATGGCCCCATCGCAATTACATCCAAATAGCCACACGTTCATATACGACACTTGCATTCTTTTCATGAGTGTTCTTTTTAGGCCCCGACTCCTGACGATATTCGCTACATCTATCGCTTCAAGAGACGGTCAGATAGCCCATCTTTTGTATTCCTTGAGCCGCATAGCAAGTGTCAAATTCTAACTGGGGCATGGAGCAAGTTTGCCCAGTATAAGCAAGAGTGGTTCTACGTACGCTGTCCTCCCGGCTTTGCAAGGAGATGGGTTAAATGGAGTAGGTCTTTTTTTGTGGATCAATACTTGTATTTGATGGAAACTACATCTTTTCTAACTCTTTTTCTACTTTTACAGGTATCAACCCGCGTCCCGAAGGTTTCGGGTATTCTGAAGCTGTCCAAGCTATCAGAGCTATCCCCGTAAAAGATCGTGACATCAGATCTCTCATTTCAAATGAATCGCTCTCAAAGTTTGGGTTGTTGGTGGAAGGTCGCTGAATATGCCTCACTCAAGGCATCACTACAACCAGGTCTGCTTCGGGTAAAGGAAAAAAGCAGGCTGGGTCTTCAGCACGCAATGCCCCTGACACACAGGAGGAGGGGGAGATTAAAGAAGCTGAGACGCCCGAAGTACTGGGTGAAAATGTTAGTCCCGCTCGGGACCCGATAGTCTTGGTTCATGATATCGAAACGACACCTTCCCCTTCGAAAGGAAAGAAGAAATTGACCTACAAGCTGAGGAAGAAAATAGTGGGTGGAACTTCTAAGGTTACCCTTATTCCAGTGGAGAGAGAGACTTCCTCACAATACTTAGAGAGTTCTTTAAAAGGCCCGTCGAACCTCACTATACGTGATGATTTGCTTAACTATGGTTTCGACGATCTAGAGGCCCTTAAGCTTCATTCGCCCGTGAGAGGCGATACAACCGCTCAAGCCCAAAACAAGGAGAAAAAACTCCTATTAGTAAGGATAAAGAAACTGGTCCGTCGGGGTGAACACTAGGACACACACAAACATGTGCACTTCACCTTGCACTTAAATTTCTGCCATCACTCTACTCTTTGCTGACTTGTCGTTATTTAAATTTTATGCAGGTGACATGGGGCGTACACATGGACTTGACCATCTTCAAGGTTCATCTATTTTTCACCACTCCGGCTGGGATTCGGGTTCCAGCAAACGTCGAGACAGAGATGTCACCGGCGATCGAGACTACCACCACCGAGAATGATCCTACCAAAGGAAAACCTATAGCCAGTCCTCCTACCCTCGCGATCCTCCTCCTCAATCGGAGCAAAGAAAAGAGAAGTCCGCACATAAGGGGTCCTAGCCTAAGGCCCATTGGGATCAGCACTCCGGTTCATCCAGTACCAAGCAATCCTGGGATCCCCACAAAACACCTATTGTCTTCAGAAAGACTCCTTCCACTCCTGTATCCGATCCATCGGTAGCAGAATGACTTGTTGAGCTTAAAGCCACGTTCCAAAAGATATGCTTTGACGGCTTGAAATTTCTCTCGGTGATTCATCAGATTTCGTGACATGTCAAACAAAGCGCTATTGCTTGTACTAAAGATGTCTTTGTCCTGCATGATGCATTCGTTCACTTTGCCGAAAAAGTCTCAAAAATCTCTGTTGAACATCAACACGAAATTGATTACCTGAAGATTGAGGCTATTCATGATAAAGATATTATCAAAGTTCAAGATGATGAGCTCTCTTCGTACAAATCTCAGCTCGAAGTCGCCCAACAAAGTGCTACAGATACCGCGGAGGCCGTTATTCGTCCGGAGACAACTCATAAGAAAGAACTTAACGCAGCGGTCCAACGCTGTGGGGCCTTGGCTTTAGAGAAGGATTTAGCTCAGAAGGAAAAGGATGCATTTGCCCTCCGAGTCAAAGAGCTGGAAGATCAACTCCGCAAAGAAAGAGAGGAGAAAAATGCTGCCCAGGAAGGGACGCAACGATATTGCGATGAGATCGTTGCTATGCGACTTCGAAAGGCAAAGCTCGACGATGAGATTTCTATGGTCGGGATGCTGAAGGAAGAAGCCCGTGAAGAGTGCAAGAGAATAGCATCCGTGGAGATTGATTCTCGGCTTGAGGCGGCTACAGAGGCTGGAAGGAAGGAGATTAAGTGAATGTTTGACCCACTGATAGCAGAATTCAATGCCTGTGTCCTCATGCATCGAGACTTAACATTTCTTGGCGAGGGCTACGTTGAATCTCTAGCCGAGGCATGGGAGACTTTAATAAAGATCAGAAAGGTTGAGCTGGGTACCGAAGAGGTTGACGAGGAGGCTTTGGTGAAAGAATTTCTCAGGGGGAACGAGCCTTCAGACTTGTCTGCAGCGAAGGCTCTCTACTGCAAAGGTTTCTCCTCATCCAAAGGAAAAGATTTCATTGTCGGTCCGTTTGGAATCGAGTCTCTAATCCTTCCTCCTACTCAATCGGCTGATCGACCAGTACTTGATCCATTTGAGCAACACACTGGTTATGACCCGGAAGACCCTGGCCTCGGCATTCACATTCTATCTCCCGTTCTAGAGGGTGAAACCCCACCGACAGTTGAGAGCCAGCAAGAAACCAGTAAATAACTTTGTTGTTAAAGTTCAAAGAGCGCTTTTGGCATAAGTTCATTATATTCTAACTTCTGTCTCTTGTGATCATGTGTAGGTCGCTCTGACCTCGATCCCACTTCGAGGAGCGGTGACACCAAGGAGAAGAAGGAGAAAACAAGTGAGGCTACTCATGCAGGAGAGACGCCCAGTCCAGATGCTCAAGTGATTGAGGCACTCGATGAGGATAAGTCTACGACTTTGTCTCATGTCGAAGGTAGTTATGAAATTGAGATCACAATCGCCTTTGAGCACACTTCTAAAATAAGCATGAAGGAGCAGCTCACGGAGGAAAAGGAAAAGACAACTGAAATCAAAGTCGAGCCTCGAGTCGTGGACCTAGATGATCCTTTGAACAAGCCTTTGAAGGTCATCCTCCCTGGTGGGTCTAGGTGACTAGAGGTCCCTCCTACTTCCTCGGTTATTACCTCTCCATCAAGGAAAACTTCCAAGGGAAAATGCATGGGGAGGAGTCGTCAGAGAAGACAAAGGAGGGAAAGAAATCGAAGAAATCAAAAAAGTAGCTGTTACACTCGTTCAATGAGAGTCAGCTTAGATTATGTAATTATTTTTATTTATTTTCAAAGTCAATGTAGATAGACTTTTGACCTAAAGATTTGGAGGAGTTGTATTTGGACCCCATTTTGGATTAATAAATAAAGTTTAGTTTCTTTGTCTTTCAACTGACTTTTGTCTTTCAGCTTTCTGTATTATTGCGGTCGAAATCCGAGCTGTCAGGAGTTACATAAACCCCCATTTCATCTTCATATAACTCGGGAATTCTTTGAAATTTTACATCCTTTATTCCATGCTTTGGGTACTTAGAATATCTTTCAGTCCATATGCTGGGGACTTGATGACTCTCAGTCAGTTGTACTCTAGTCTGTACTTCGGTAACCTAGAGATTTTTAAGCCGTTCATATCTGGTCCACACTCAGGGGACTTAGAGTACTCCAGTCCGCACTCAGGGGACTTAGAGATTTTGAGTCGTTTATACTTTGATCCGCACTCAAGGTACTCAGAGTGCTGCGGTCCACACTCAGGGGACTTGGATATTTTGGGTCGTTTATACTATTGGTCCGCCTCAGGGAACTCAGAGCACTCCAGTCCGCACTCAGGGGACTTGGAGATTTCGAGTCATTTATACTCTGGTCCGCACTCAGGGGACTCAGAGCAATCCAGTCTGCACACAGGGAACTTGGAGATTTTGAGTCATTTATACTCTGGTCCACACTCAGGGGACTCAAAGTACTCCAGTCCGCACTCAGGGGACTTGGAGATTTTGAGTCATTTATACTATGGTTTGTATGGGACTTGGAGATTCTGAGTCGTTTATACTCTGGTCTGCACTCAAGGGACTTAGAGTACTCCAATCCGCACTCAGGGGACTTGGAGATTTTGAGTCATTTATACTCTGGTCCGCACACAGGGGACTCGGAGTACTCCAGTCCGCACTCAGGGGACCTATAGATTTTGAGTCGTTTATACTATGGTCCGCACTCAGGGGACTCAGAGTACTCCAGTCCGCACTCAGGGAACTCGGAGATTTTTGGGTGTTCGTGCGCATTCGTACGTCAGACGGAATAATGTAACTCTGATGGTTTTCCATAGAATTATCATACACAGAGATATCAATAATCATGGAAAAGATAGCCTCAAGTCTTTATTAATGAAAATAAGCTAAATTGACTTATTATATACCAAAACTAATAATAAAAATATGTTGGAAATAATTGCAACTAAAATATGAAAGAAATAGACTAAGTATGATAATGTTGCAAATGCTCGCTATTCCATGCTCGCGGGAGTGTCGCACCATCGATGGTCGCTAGCTTGATAGTTCCCTCTCCAAGCTTCCGTTCAATGACGTATGGACCTTTCCATGCAGGAATATATGCAATGGGACCGGGAAAACTCGTTTCAAAATGAGGTCACCCACATCAAAGATTCTCGGCCGGACCTTTTCATTATAATATCGAGTGACTCGGTTTCTGTATGCAGCCGCTCTTAAATCAACTTCTTCATGCTTTTCATCAATGAAGTCCAATGATTCCAGTAAAAGATCCTGATTCGATCGGGGTCGTAATAAGTTACTCGATGTGATGAAACTTCAAGTTCTACGGGTATAACAGCTTCCATGCCATATGCCAATGCGAAGGGAGTGAGGCCGGTCGTGGACTTGTGGGTGGTTCTATAGGCCCAAAGCGCTGTTGGAAGTTCATCCACCCACTTGTCTCTTGCCATTTCCAAACGCTTTTTCAATATGGACTTGATTATTTTGTTCACGGCTTCCACTTGTCCATTGGCTTTTGGATGAACAACTTCTGCAAACCATTTTTCAATGCCACACTTTTGACGAAATTCTTTGAACTCTTTGCTTTCGAATTGAGTTCCGTTGTCTGTAGTGACAGTCCGTGGAAGGCCAAAACGACATATAATGTTTAGTACAACAAAATTAATGACCTTTTTAGTGGTGATCGTGGCCAAAGGCTCTACATCTTCCCACTTAGTAAAGTAATCGACCACAATAATTGCATATTTCGCACCACCTTTGGATATGGGTAAAGAACCGATTATGTCGATTCCCCACATTGCAAACGACCAGGGACTAACCATTTGCGTAAGTTCCGTTGGCGGAGCTCTCGGGATTTTTGCATACTTTTGGCATTTGTCGCATCTCCTTACATAGTCTGCAGCGTCCCGATTTACAGTTGGCCAATAGTATCCATAGCGGAGGATTTTCTTTGCTTATGTCTGTCCCCCTGTTTGGTCACCGCATTCTCCTTCATGGACTTCCTTCAGGACTCGTTTTATCTCATCATGGGCGATGCACTGGAGTAAGGGGGTCGAGAATCCCCTTCGATGCATTATTCCGTCCTACATCACATATCACGAAGCCTTACGAATGACTTGTCGTCTTTCGCTCCTTCTTTCGGGCAAGACCTCGTGTAGCAAGTATTGCTTGAATGGGGTCATCCATGATTACTTCTCAATTTCTATTTCTAACACGAAATCTTCCTCCATCATATCTATACTCGGATCATGTAGAGGTTCAACGGGAACCAATCCCATTTGTTGTGCATCGCCAGTGCTCGCAAATTTTGCTAATGAATCGGCTTCTCTGTTTTTTTCACGCGGGACATGCGAAATATCATAATATTGTAGATTTGCTAGCAGCTCTTGAACCCGTGCAACATATGGGGCAAGCCTCTATCCCTTAGCTTGATAGTCCCCCCGCACCTGGTACACCACCAGATGTGAGTCATAAAAATTTCAACCAATTTTACCCCTAGATCTCTGATAAGTCTCAAGCCAGCAATCTTTGCTTCATACTCGGCTTCGTTATTTGTCGCTGGGAATTCGAGCTTCAAAGCATAACAAACAGATCGGTTTTAAGAAGTCACAAGAACTATGCCAGCCTCCGAGCAACTGTCGTTAGATACCCCATCGGTGTACATCTTCCATTGAACGGGTGGTATGACATTATGACCATTTGATTCGTTTGACACGGTGAATTCAGCGATGAAGTCTGCTAGTGCTTGCCCTTGTATGGCCCTTCATGGCAGGAAGGTAATATCGAACTGACTCAACTCGATATTCCATTTTAACATCCTTCCAGAGGTCTCTAGTCGTTGGAGTACATGCCGCAAGGGTTGATCGATATAAACACTGATTTAATGTGCCTGAAAGTATGGCCGGAGCTTGCGTGATGCAATCACCAAGCAATAGGCTAGTTTATCAATCTTAGGATAATTTCTTTTTGCCTCCGTTAAACGTTTACTGACATGGTACACCAGCTTCTGAACTCGGTCCTCCTGCGAACCAGAGCCATACTGATAGCATGCTGGGACATAGCCAAGTACACATACAACATCTCATGTCTACCGGTTTCAAGAGTATCGGGGTACTTTCCAAATGGCTTATTAGAGCTCGAAATGCTTCCTCACAGTCGGATGTCCACTCGAAATTTCTCTTTCCTTTCTTTATTACATCAAAGAAAGGAATACACTTATCTATGGCTCTCGATATGAATCGACTCAGCGCGGCCACCTTCCCATTCAAACTTTGCGCTTGTTTTATAGTTTTAGGCACTTGCACGTCTCAAATAGCTTAAATCTTCTTCGGGTTAGTTTCGATTCCCCGCGCATTCATAATAAAACACAAAAACTTCCCTAACGCAATGCCAAAGGAACATTTCAAAGGATTGATCTTCATCCCATATGTCTGAGTATATCAAACATCTCTCCTAAGTCTCGAATGTTGTCGTTTGACTGTCGTGACTTCACGAGCATGTGATCCACATAGAATTCCATTGTTCTGCCAATCTGGTCTTTAAACATTCGATTCACCAGACGCTGATAAGTTGATCCAACATTTTTCAACCCGAAAGGCGTTGCTACATAGCAATATAGCCCCATATCTGTGACAAAACTGGTGTGTTCTTGGTCTGGAATGTGCATCGGGATCTGATTGTATGCCGAGTTTGGATCCATAAATGACAATAACTCTTTTCCAACCATTGAGTCGACGAGCTGGTCGATTCTGAGTAAAGGAAAACTATCCCTCGGGCATGCTTTGTTCAAATCAGAGTAATCAACGCAAGTTCTCCACTTCCCATTCGCTTTCCTTACTAGCATAGGGTTGGACACCCATTCAGGGTAAAGGATATCATGGACGAACCCATTGGGTTTGAGTTTGTCCACCTCCTCTCTGAGAGTAGCATACCTCTTCGGGTCCATGCCTCTCCATTTCTGTTTTACAGAAACATACTTCAGGTCTATGTTCAACATATGACTCGCAATAGCGGAAGAAATTTCGCACATATCAGAATATGTCCAAGTAAAAACATCCAGGTCCGCGCGGAGGAAATCAATGAGGTCCTCGGCCATTAACGGATCGAGTTGTGATCCAATCTTAAGAACTCGTGGCAAGTCATCCTGGCTGACTGGAATGTCAATCGTCAGTTCAACCGGTGCTGCTTTTTCTTCCCTGGGTTCCCCATCATCATCTCTTGGATCTATGTCTCGATAGATCCGAGAGTATAGCCCGAGCAAGGGCTCGGGCACTACTTGTCAATCGCTAGTATTCCAGATGCGGACGGAGCTGTCCGTAACCTTTCCTTTTTCTCGCCGCTGGGCCTCTCAACTCAGCCACATATAATGCGTGACCGGTCACCTGATTGCCATGCACCACACCGACTCCTTTGTCTGTTGTAAATTTTAACGTCAAACACCACGGGGCCAAAGCTGCCCTAAACTCCACCAGGGTCGGCCGACCCAGAAACACGTTATATGGAGAATCAACATCCAACACTATAAACGGTAGGATTCGCACCCTCCTACGCTCACCTTCTTCCAGTTCAACTGGCAACTCAACATACCCCACTGCATCGGTCGATGCACCATTAAAGCCATAGATACGGGCATTAGATGGCTTTAAATCTTTTGCCTCCATCTTTATTTGGTCGTATGCCTTTTTTAAGATGATGTTAACGGAACTTCCATAATCAATTAAAATTCTTTTGACATATGTTGGCTCGATCGTTGCAGATATGACCATCGGGTCGATGGTAGGAGCCTCCACCTTGTCCGCATCTTAGATCCTAAACAATATATCGTCTGTCATCATACGTTGCTGCTTTGCGGGGGTCCCATCCTCCACATTCGAACAACACTCATAATCCGTATGCCTTAAGGGGTTAGCATATTGCTTCATCTCCTGCCAATTCTTGTCTGTAGGGTGAGCTCCACCGACTATCATGTTTATGAATAATCTACCCACGGTTCAGGCAGGTTCCTCTAGTTGGCGTGGAGCCGGCCCACGTCCGGGGTCTGATGTTCCTTGCCTACCCTGTTGTGGGTTCTTAACAAATTCCTGCATCTTTTCTGTCTGATCAACTTTACTATGGCGTCATGGAGGTGTCTACACTCCTCTGTATTGTGCCCGTAAGTCTGATGGAAGCGACAGTACTTCCCCGTTTGCTTCTGTTCCTCTGTGGACTCCTTTAGGCGTGGCTTTTGTATTGAAAAGGGTTACAAGTTCACAGGTAAATATTCTCAAGAGATGCATTCAGTGGGGTGTATTCGTTGTAGGTTGGAATCCTTGGCTTCCATTTCCCTGCTTCTCTTTTCTTTTCGGGATTTCCTCCTCCGAACCCTTTAGATTGCCTAGGCTTCTTCTGGAGTTGACTTGAACCTTTCCAGAGTTATCGCCGGATTGTTTTACGGCGATGTTGCTTTTCACTATCTCCTGAATAGGCCCTGGTGCCTTATCTCGCCTCGTCCATCTGGCTTCTTCTCTTCTTATGAATTAATGAGCCTTTGAATAGAAACGCTCCAGCATTGTTGGAGGCTTTCCTGCCAACCAATCTCAAAATTCTAAATCTGGATCTACTCCTCGCATTACCGCCATTAGAATTGCATGGTCATTAGGGTTGCTAACATCAGTAGCCGCAACATGAAATCTCTGTAAGTACTCTTTCAACGACTCCCCCGGAGCCAGGATTACAATAGATAGGGACATCACATCCTTGGGACGAGTGGCGTGTCTCCTGAACTGTTCTACAAATTTCGTCGCCAATTCGTCAAAGCTAGATATGGACCGTAGGTGAAGTCGGGTGAACCACCTAGTCGCAATTTCGGATAAAGTAATTAGAAAGCATCTACACTTGGTCGCTTCATTTGCTCTAACCGAATCCATCATCCATTCGTACCTCATCACACGCTGCTTGGGATCGATCTTTCCTTCGTAGGCTGGGATAGTTGGCATGCTAAACTTCCTGGGATACTCGTCCTGTAGAATGGTATCGGTGAATGGAGTATGACTCCTAGATATCCCCCAATCTTCGTTGGTTAAGCCTTGATTTTCTTTCATTAACTGCCTGACCATAGCTGATAAGTCCGGAGTTTGTATGAAGGATGGAAGGTTGGGCTCTGTTCTATAGGACTGCTCGGGTTAATGGCCCCTCTGTTGGTGATCTGCCAAACGTGTATCTTGAAGACCAGCTTTATTGGGGTCCTGGTGAACCGGGCGTCCGGTCTCCACACGCGCTCCAGCTCCTAAGTTTTCTGTTCTGGCTTGGGTGTGGTCTTCAAGATGTGAGTGATTCTTAATTGATCGATCAGTAGCACCTGCTTGTGCATTTTCAGTTTTACGGCGTCTACGTCTGGGAGGTTCATTGGATGAAGTCGAGCTATCAGATGAAGAATAAGGATCAAGGCTACCTCCAGCATTTTGATGCGGTTGTTGAGTAAGCAGAGTCATGAGGTTAGCGTTAGCTTGAATCTGCTTAGCGAGTTGTCTTTTACTTTCCATGAATTCTCTCATCAAGTCGTTGAACTCTGTCCTAGTAACAACTTCCGTTTGGTTATGAGCTTCGGTAGTCCCTGCACCTAGATTTGATTGCTAATTGCTATGACCTATCTGTTGTACGCAAGCAGTCTCGTTGACGTCTACATTATGAGAGGCTGATCGGGTACGTGGTCTTCCCATAGTAGAGTTATTGATAGGAATTCTAATTAGAATCAACGGACGTCCTGTGAACGACTTGGATCTCCTTCGGGGATTTATTCAATCCAGTAGCTACAAAGCTGATCCTAGCGGCCTGAGAATTCATTTTCAGTGGAAGCACCAAAATGTTAGCACCAAAATTGGTCACTAACACCCTTAGGAAAGATTGTGTAGAGAGATTAATGAAGAAAGTAAATTAAAACAGAGAAATGTATGCTAAATTAGATGCAAAAACACGAACACTGGATTTATAGTAGTTTAGCGTGATTGCCTACGTCCACTTTAAGTCTTGATCCTTATTGCTTTCACAAGTGATTGAACACAGATACAATCTGTACTATAAAGACCTGAATACAAATGCTAAGTAAAATAGAGTGAGTCTTGAAAGCGATAGAGTCTCCCCAATGTTCTCGAAAAAAGGTCCCTTTCACTGTGCCCCTGCCCTTCTATTTATAGACGAAGATGGATTGGACTTTCCTAATGGGCCTAGGAGCAAGATACCTCGGTCCATGGTGAGGGACTTCTTTGTGCCGAGTGGCAAATGCCGAACGACAAATGCCGAACGAGGCTGGAATGCCAAACGAGGCAGGAATGCCGAACGAGGCTGGAATGCCGAACGAGGCAGGAATGCCGAACGAGGCTGGAATGCCGAACGAGGCTTGAATGACGAACGAAGCATGAATGCTGAACGAGGGTGTAATGCTGAACGAGGCTCATGCCGAAGGACCTTGCTATGCCGAATGAAGCATGAATGTCAAACGAGGCTCGAATGCCTAGCGAGGCTCACGCCGAACGACCTTGCTATGCCGAATGAGGCTGGAATGCCTAACGAGGCTGGAATGCCGAACGAGGCTTGAATGCCAAATGAAGCATGAATGCCGAACGAGGTTTGAATGCTGAACGAGGCTCATGCCGAATGACCTTGCTATGCCGAACGGCACTTCCATGCCGATCAAGGCTCTATGCCGAGCGAGGGAAGGTGTGCCGAACGAGGCCTATGCCGAGCCTCTTGTTACATGGTCAAACAACCAGGTAACAATAATTATATAATTTTAAATAACTTTAATAAAATAATTAAATAACTTTAAACATCTTCAATAAAATTATTAATTAACTTAAACCCAATTAATTAACTTTAAACATATTAATTACATTGATTTTTTAACTTGAAATAACATTGATCAAATAATTAATTTACTTAAAATATCATTAGTAAATAAAGCATTACTTAAACACCGTTAATTAAAATACTTAATTAGCTTAAACCTCATTAAAAATAAAATTATATATCTTTGAACAACATTAGTAATATAATTAAATATCTCTAAACATTTTTATAATAAAATAAACATTTAACCTCAAACTGTTATAAAATTGAAGTTAATTTAAGTCTACAACCTTTCCAATTCGGAAAGAGGTATAGAAAGCACAATGGTGCTAAATCAATTTACCATTTAATTCAATTTGGCTTTCAGGTCACATAAAAAGTATTTACGTAAGCAACATATATGTATATTAATTCCATAGTTAACCATCAATAGTTAACACATCACTTTTTCCAACATTAATTAATCCACATATTAATTAACTGGCAAATGAATAAATGTTCAGCTTTATGTAATAACAGAACAGGATTTTATTTTACCAAACTGATGTCATCAATAATCTATTCCATTTGTTTATAACAGAAAGGGTTTTAATCTACTATATAGATGTCCTAAAATAATCTTTTTCACTTTAATTTCACAGTTCGGTATTTTAATTGGCAAAACAATTATCACCAATAAGGTATAGTTTTATTTCATAATGTTATTATTTAAAATAATGTAATTATTCTTAGCCCTATTATTTCACCAATATCTAAACATCACCAAATCTATCAACAAGTTGTGCCATAATGTTATACTCGTCAATACGAGTCCAATGCAAAAGTTTGCGAGTAAATCAAATACCATATGGAAGAATTATGGTATTTTATAACTTCAACGAACTTAATATATATATATATATATATATATATATATATATATATATTTCATAAATCCCTCACCCCAAATGGTTCGGCCCACTACCCTCTCACACCTGACCCATTCCTAGCAGTATCATCTTTTTTCCTCCCTGTTCAAATCACCTGCACACAAAATAATGCACGACCGTGCACCCTAGCTCCTTCAATCCTCGAAGAAAACAAAAATTGATTTCTACGACAAACTCATCATCAAAATCTCCACCTCCCGAACATCCTAAGTCAAAGCTCGACCACCTTTAGTTGATCGCAGCCTGAGCCTCACTTAACGACATGCAAATGTCGCACCCACCTATGAGCAGCCGCACCATCCCAGATGACCACCCCATCTTCGTCTAAACGTGAGAAACATGAATATATAAACATCATGGGCTAACTCCTTACCAATTATCGACGGTCTCAAACCCTAGCTAAACTCTATTCACTATAAAACCCGAATACCCCAAACCAAATTAGAACATAACCAAACATACATGATTGGTAGATGTTGCCATAACAAACTCAAAGGAACTTCGTTCGCAATTTTAGGTGGAGTATAAAGTCTAATTCTGGATTTTTGAGGGATCAACCATTGTTTGCTTTTGTTAACTGGGAATAAGAAAAAAGGGAAGGGCGGAAATGGAAGGTTAAAAAAAGCAAGCTTTTTTCTCTCAAGTATCGAACTTGCTAATTTTATAAAATCAATTCCTTTACTTTCAAGTTAGCCAAACATTTCAAGCCAACCTCCTATAAAATCAATTCATAATAAATGTAAGTTGAAAATTTGGAATATTGATTTTATTCGAAAAAGATTAGAAAAGAGATAGAGCTAACGGCGTCCCATTACACACTATCCCGTTCGCGTACGGACAACGAATGGTAAAAATAAAAATATGACCATGCACGTTAATGCGATACAATCCCAAAATAACAATAAAATAAACTGGTTATTTTATTCTATTAAATTTTGAAATTACCATTATTTGCCAAAAAATCATCCAATGATAATGCAAAAAATTTCAAATTAAAAATTGTGGAAAAACCCTATAAATTCATTTGAAACTAAATTATTAAAAATCAAGTTGTTTTTATTAAAAATTGAATTTCTTATTAATTATCAAATTTGAATCAAATTCTGAATATTTAAATAAATTAAATATTCTCATTAGAAATGTTAAAAAATTTGGGTTGTTACATTCTCCTCTGCTTAAAAGAATTTCGCCTCTGAAATTTCATTATTATCAAACCCAAAAAGACATAAGTCCATATAAAATTCTTAACATTTTACACAAATCCATACGATGTACATAGATTATCCGTATGCAATATCTAATTCAATCACTTGCTCTAATAGATAACTTCTCTTTTGAACTAGTATCATTCATCCGATTTCCTTAGTGCGGACTACGATCAGGCTCTTGATTAGGAACCTCTGTTCTTCTTGCATTGGCATATACTATGATAAAAAATATTGGTTCCATACCAAAAACCATCACTTAGTGTTCGCCATCAAGAATCAAGTGATAAATCCTTATTTAGCTCGGTGTAAGTCACCTAAAAGCTATGTACTTGAACTTTGGATCGAGAATGGTTATGGAACAAAATGATCTACGTAAAACTTATGTATTTATTCATATTGGTTCTTACCTTTAACATTTTCTTTTTGCTTCTAAAATTATTTATGAAGATCAATTTCTTTTTGCTGCTAAAATTATTTATGAAGAAATTTTATAAAATCTTAACTTGAGTTATTAACATATTCTAACTCGAGTACATATTCATAGAATACTCTTTTAAATCCTAGTAGTATATATACAAAATCAGCTTTTTTTTCCTTAATCAAGATGTTAAGCAAATGTAAACTGGTTTTAACTAATTAGATCCTCAAATACATAAGTTACAAAAAATTATTTTCTTATATTTTCAAAAACACTTTGTTATCCGTCCTTTTGGCTCGGCTGTATTCTGATCGACTAGACAAGTTAGACTAGACGGTCATCGAGGAAGACATCCTGGAAAGATCATTACTAGGCTCAAAGATCACGTGCAGGCAATGATATGAAGGATGATCAACCGAGTCCAAGAGATAGACTTTCCACTAAGTATGGAATAATGCCTCACCTAGGTGGGGGATCAGTGCATATCCATTTCCCTAGAGAATCGGCACATATCCTCAATTTTTGTCCCAAACTTGATCAGATCATTGTTGAGTGACAAGGAAGGCCCCACGAGGTTGCACTTAAAGTTTCAAGTAATTAAGAGTTCATATGCTCAAGTTATAGGAAAATTACTTCACCTATTAAAAGGGATCGGTATAACAGGGAACGTTCATATTCAGCTTTCACTACATATAGCAACAATGATCGGTCAGTAACCCAAAATCTATAGCTATCAACATGAAACATGGAGAATAAGCTAATCAGGACATGTGGAACATGCCATAGGGATCGCATGTCATTTGGAGCAGGTTGGAAGGATCGGTACCTATCCCTCTAGAGCGATCAGCAAAAATCAGACTTCAAGAACCACTACTTCACAGAAAAAATGATATCTTACAAATAGTACATCAAAATTGCACAAAACTTTAGGAGCAATTATCTAACATCGTGAGGCATTCCTCATAGGAATCAAAATTTATTTGGGTACATTAATGGGGTTGGTGCCGATCCATATTGTGGGCCTCGAGGGGCATGCAAATTTTTGGGTAGCCTCGTCTTGGTCTCCTAAAAATTTTGCCAGAATTTCTGTCCGATCTGTGCATGTCTTCCCCTATAAATACAGCAGGCATGTGTTAAAAAAAGGATCCTGCTTTCTTTGAAGAGGCTCTACCATTTTTATTCTTCAATTTTTTACTAATGAATCCTAGCTGATCAAAACATTCTTGTAAAATTAATCAAGTGAAAGATCGATAAAAATATGAAGTGAATGTACGCCAAAGTTCCCGAACCACTATGCAAATCTATGTGTTCATTTATGGTTTATGTACTGTTTAATTTCATTCTTCATTTACTCTCTACTAGATTCTATTAGGTGTTGATGCCCACTTTTGGCGTCAACATTCTTTTGCTTTCACTGAGAAACGAATTCTTAGCTTAATTGGATCTCATCATCTACTTCTGGATTCCCATATTTACGAGATAGGTCCAGCTTTTAACTGAAAAATTTCCTATTCTACTTAGATTTGAATGAAATCTAAAGGAATCTGATAGCCAAGGTTAGAAGAATTGAATCAACTTCATGCGGTGCTGATGGGAATGTTGATGCAAGTGTTCTTGTTTGGAGTGTTGATCTATTCATGCCCATTTGGAAGAGACCAGATTCACTCATATATGCAAGCTCTTAGAATTAGATGTTGAAGTTTTCATTCAAGTTAAGGGACGCCCGATCCTTCTCTCAAGGCCAAAATGGTTGACCCTCTCTCAAAGCCTAGATGGCTGAACCCTCCAATCTCAATTGTAGTTGACCCCTTAGCCTAAATTACCAAACCCTCACAAAGGCAAAAGCATATATACCAATCGCTCCAAAAAGCATGTATACCGATCGCTCCTAATAGCATATATATCGATCGCTCCAAAAAGAATGTATAACAATCACTCCAAAAAGTATATATATACTGATCCCTCTATAAGGTATATATATTGATCCCTTAAACATATATGTATATCGATCTCTTCAGTATATATACTGACCCCTATACAAGGTATATATACAAATCCCTCTCTAAGGTGTATATAAGTTATGTATATACCAATCCCTCAAGCTATATCGATCCCTCAGCTGACAGCCATGCTCAATGCTGATTCCTTAGCTGATAGCCATGCTAAATAACGATCCCTCTTTCATGTCCCCATAGCCGATCGCTCTCACATGGCAAACTACCGATCCCAAACTAAGGCAATTCAGCTGATCCCTATGTCACATTCGTCCAGAATCGAACCCATGTTTAACCGATCCCTTTCGCATTCAAAAATGGAATATAACCGAACCCTCCTTCCTGGAGGCAAAAAAGGATCTGGACTGATCCCTCCTTCTTCCCGAACCAATGCCAAAACGCTATGCCCCCTCATTCTAGATTCAGAACTCAACTTAAACACTGCATGTTATCCACTTTCCTTTCGTTCTGCGACTGACTGAGGCATAGAGGATCAAGCTGCAGCTTTTGAATTGCAACCAAAGAACGGACAAGCAACCGCTACTCAAACGATACTCTTAAAGGGGGAAAAACACAGGTGATGTTACTCTAAGCAAACACCAAGATGACTCCAAGCACCATTCTTCACTGACCCAGCATTTCGAATTCAGTTTCTCTAAACAAATCAATTGCTGACTCCAAGAAAATAGCAAATTTTCTTGGATCCGACTCCAAGTAACTTACCACTGATCCGTTAATACCAGTCCATCTTGCTTTGCTCATATCTTGGGCATGCATATATCATTCATAAGTATAAAAATAGCTATAACTTAACAACGTACTGGATTGAAAACTACTAAATCATCTCCCCAGTCGAAGCGAATTCATTGAAGCCGTTCAGTGTGCAGAATATCTAAGGAGATTCAATGTACCATCCATATCGGTTTACTAAAGGTAAACTGACCGAGTGGCATATGAATTCCGCTAGAGCAATATGTGTCATCGAATTAATATACTTTCCTATATTCCTCGAAGCTGTATCAATCATGCAGTTTATGCGATTACGGACCAAATTCATCTCCTTATTCAATCAACTAGATCAAAAGTTTGTTGAGTAGTTCAGAAAGTATGTGACTCACACCAAGGATGTGATGTCATTATCCAATTTATTCCAGATGCTAGGTGAGCCACTCAAAGACTTCCTATAGAGATTTCAATGTCGTCGTCCTCGTCACTAAAGCGAGCAATCCCAGCAAGGATATCATGCTGATGGTGTTGATGAGGGGAATCGACCCCAGACAGATTTTGGCAGATAGTTAGTTGGAGAGCCTGCTACGACCATGGATCGTTTCTGTTACAAAACAAATCAAAATCTAAGTAAGGAGGAGGCAGAGCAGACTAAGAGAACGAATAACATAGATACGTAGGATAAGGACTCAGGTTCCAGGAGACGACTCATTATCTGAAAATTCAAATCACATACTCCTTTGAATGATTCACTCGATAACATCTACTTAGAGACTCATGACTCAAAGCAGTACCGAAAACCAGCCTCGAGAGAGTCTACCGAAGCCTAAAGAAAGCCCGGGGAATGTTGTATATTCCAAGATGCATGTGGTCCCAACATTGGCAATTAGAAACACCTCCAAGATGTGATCTGAAAGATTATTCGAAAAGGAAAGCTTCAACGGTATGTGCAAGCCCTACAGATTGGCAGGTAAGGAACATACGACGCCTATTAATAAAGAACTCTGATTATCAATTAGACCACTAATGATCAACATACCGTTGAAAAAAACTAGAGGCAAAGTGGAATAGCAAGCACATGATGTTGATTAAGGCCAAGGATTCGAAATGCAAAAGCCCAAGAAGGTCAGGATCCAGCAAAAAGTGAACATGACCAATCGTCTACTCATCAACTTCCACGCCTGACTTGGAGACCAAAAAAAAGAGTTAGAGTGGATGCATCTCAACCTTGAAGTTCGTACTTGAAGTTCAAATCGTCTACTCATCAACTCCCTAGCTCATACTTGAAGTTCGTCAAAATACTTATGCCTCTCCCGAAGCTCAGCATGGTCGAGGTCCAACTAAAGTGGACGCGATTCGACCATCCACACATTAATTCATTTCCCGAATACTGGAGGTAGCTCAAAAACTTGACTTAAAGTAGGCATGACTGATTTCCTACTCATCAACCACCACCGTGAACAAATGGACACGACTGTAGCTTGAGGTGGATGTGACTTGATCGACCACCCAACAACTCTCTCCATCGACATTCTAGGAGGAGTACTAAGCAAATTGGACGAGACCTGACTGCCGAATACAGGCGTGTATGTGATCTAGCCATCCATCACTTACTCCCTTCCTCAACTTGATTGGAGGAGCTATAATCACTAAGTGGACATGAATCTAGCATCCATTTGTCAAGTTTTTTCCATGATGCTGGGGGCAAAATTCCATTCTATGGATGAACGTGGTTCGACTGTTCATTCGACAACTCTTACCTTGACCTGACAATAAGAGTATAAATCAAAAATAGGTATGACTGACCACCCATTGACTAACTCTAATCCCCAGAGTGCGGACCGGAGTATAAATGCCAAAAATATGGATGTGATACAACAGCCATCGACAAATTCTGGTCCCCAGAGCATGGACTGGACTATAAACATCAAATGGGTGTGACTGACCACTCATCATAGCCCATGGAGTGTTGACTGGAGTGTAAACATCAAACAGATGTGATTGACCACGCATCAACCAACTCTGGTCCATAGAGCATGGACTGGAGTATAAACATCAAACGGGTTTAACTGACCACCCATCGACCAACTCTGGTCTTTAGAGTGTGGAATGGAGTATAAAAATCAAATGGGTGTTACTGACCACCCATTGACTAACCTTAGTCCCCAGAGCGCGGACTAGAGTATAAACATCAAACTGACCACCCTCCTTTGATCCGTTAAGAAAAGTATGAAACTAGATGAGTATGACCCGATTGCACCTGAGCCAACTCTACCCCTAGATCTAACTAGAGAATATGAATCAAAGTGGACATAGTTGACCGTCCAGTAACCAACCCATGCTCGAAATTCAACGAAGCATCGAAGTATTCCCTTTGGAAGGAAAAACCAAAATAAAATCCAAGATCGACGAGACTCAGCCATCCATGAACTAACCTAATCTCATGATTCGATGGGAAAGAGTGTAAAGCTAAAGTAGACATGGCTTGCCTTCTTCCTTATTGATGTATGCTCCAGACTTGGGAGCACGAGCGAGACATAAGATGAATGTGAAACGACCATTCATCGATCAACTCTATGTCTTTGGAGCTTAGTTAGGAGTGTAAACATATATAAACAAGACTCGACCGTCCATGCAGTATATTTATCAACCCAAGACTAGGAGTAGAAGTGTGATCATCCAAAGACTGGCTGCGATAGCTCAATATTGTAAACTATATATAGTGTTTACAATGACTAGAAGCTACGATCGAAAGGATGCCTAGAGATAGAATCATCGAATCAATGCCCTAGCTCATGGGCACCTAATCATCATTCCAACCTGAATGACGAGCAACAGTTCGCCATCACAGTGAATGGAAAACATGTTACTAAAATACACAAGCAGATTCAAACTCATAAGAGCCAGCTATGTAGCTGCATGCAACTTGAGGATGACCCTTACTTGACATTTTCTTTAACGTGCTTCTAAGCCTGATCATTGGCCATTTGGATATAATCGCTCAAAGCATTTAGAACGCTTCACTATTAGACTTAATAACTAATGACAAGACTCTGGATTCGACCGGCGTAACCATAATTATTGGCCATCCCAACCAGATTTGACTTCGATCGTTATATGAAATAGTTACATATCAACTTAAAGAATCTAAGACTGCACCCGCTGAGTTGACAATCGACATTACAGTCAGCCATGGCGACCCATCACGGGTACCAAAGATTAGTTCACAGCTCGATGCAATGATAAGAAGGAATTAGCTAGCTTTCTCTGAATGAATCTTGATGTATTCGCTTGGATCCATTCTGACACGCATGTGATATCACATACTATGGCAAGCATGCATTGAATATTGACCCGAGGCATGTCCCAGTGAGACAAAAGCAACACGACATGGATCCGGAGAGGTCTGGTAGACTTTAAGTGGAGGTGTATAAACTCCAAAACAACAGGTTTACCCATGCACCTGTAACGACCTAGAATTTTCGATCCCGAAAATTCCAGATAGTTATGAAAAGAAGAAAAGAGATAGAAGAAGAAACAGAAATGAAACACAAAATCTCACATTCGCAACGGATCAAAATATAATATCAAATAAAATAACAGTTATACAAGGAAAAACTCTATCAGTTATATTACATTAATACAACAGAGTTACAACATTTCACAATCACCGGACGGTTAAAATAACTTGTCCCAGATAAGTGACAATATATCACAACGGATTACTCCATACGTCCTGCTATCCAGCTCGCCTCCAGAGCTCCAAAACGTCCTAACCTGAAAACCTATAATACTCAGTCTGACCCGAGCGTTACATCAAAGTAACATGCAGGTCAGGCTGGAAACCAGCGTGAGTAAACCCATCTAACATGAAATATTAATTTATAAAACTTATTTATAACCCGGGTAACTCGTAACTTATTACGAGTTCTTTTCTTATTAAAACCCATCATTTATTCCACAAACAGATTAGTAAGTACCCTTAATTAGTTTCAAGGGTCAAGTCCACTTAAATTATTTCATCCCAGCCTATAGGTTACATATATCAAATCTATAAAGAATTACAGAAGATTTCAAATCGAAGTGGTTTTGGGTATTTACTGATACCCAACCCCGGTCTCTTCAGTTCAATGTCATTCTTAGCCCAAGTATTCAAGTGAATACAATACAAATTTTAAATACAGGATGCCACTTACACTGCAATTCATGATAGATAACCACATTATCACTGTTCAATCCAAACATATCATCTCACAAACATTTCATATCAGGGACATCAACCAATTCAAGGCATTCAATATAACCCAATCATCCATAAGCAAGGTTTCACACAATTAATTTAAACTAAATAAATTAATTACCTAACCTTGCTTAATTAATATTAATTACACCACTCTTTAATTATCAATCTAAATTAATTATCCATAATTAATTCATCAAGTAATTTACCCATTGGTTAATTATTTTTGATTAGTTAACCTCAATTATTAATTAGTTATTCACTAATTACTAATTAAACAAATTAATCTTTTAACTACTTAAAATTAAGTAATTATTATTTAAATAATTAATCTTTAATTACTAACATTAATTAATCTCAAATTACCATTTAATTAATCTCTAATTACAAATTAATTAATCTCTAATTAATAAATTTGTTACCCTTAATTATAAATTAATTAATCCTTGATTAATTAATATTTAATTAATTTCCTTAATTAATTAACCTTCATTTAAATAATTAATCTTTTTAATTACTTCTATTAAGAAATTATCCTATAATTGCTAATTAATTAATCATAATTACAATAAATTATAAATTTAACTAATCCTTATTTACTCAAGACCTTAATTATATTTAAGATAAACCATTTATCATCATAAATCCCTTAATCACTTCATTTAATTTTAATTTAATGAAAATCGTTTAAACCAACTTGTTTACCTACACTTTTTCCTATTCCCGAACACATACATTAGCCAAAACCATTCCGCCCCAAACTCTTATTCGGCCCAAACCCCTTACCATGATCTTCTCTTCTTACTTGCCCAGTTCCTTTCTTCTACCATTTCCCTCAGTTTTCACCTGTGCACACACCCTTTGCGTGTGCATGCATATTCCGTCAGATCATCGCCGACCGCCACTGGCCACCTCCCCACATTATCCACGCCCTTGAAGACCCACCAACCATCCCTTCCTCCAAGCAAACATCAAACTCACAGAAACAAGCACGAATCCATCCCCAAAATCGAACCTATCCACCCTTCTTCTCCTCGTATGGCCTCCTCCGACTACCGGAATCTCCTAAAATTCGCCAATAGCTTCGCCCCTCACCTCTTTGCCTTTCCCACCAACACCGCACTCTCCAAACTCGCCCACTACGCCGTAGATCAACACCAAACGAGACCCACCTCAAACCCTACTTCGGCCTCTACCCGTTGCTATACCCTACAGAAAAATATCGAGACAATTTTCCCCACCGCGACCTCCCCTATTCCTTCTCAGTACCAAAGGCCTACCCATGAAATTTCCTCAGTTGCCCCAATTCCAAAAATGACCCAAATCTGTTCATCTACTCGTAACTCCTTCTACTCCTGATAAAAAAATAACCACACTACCACTAAAATTCATGAATTACAGCAATGATTAAGATCATATACCCCAAATACTTAACTTCGATGCTCGAATTCTTTCTCATTTTAACTTATTATGGAGAAACACGTTTCCTTTACCTATGCTACAAATTAATAGATGAACAGAGTTTTAGAAAAGTCTTTAATTGAAAACAACCAACTTCTTAATTTGAAACATAACCTAAAAATAACCATATTATGAGGTAGTGATCTTCAAAGATTGGTAGGCTGTCATGTTTTGCAAGGGACAGTGTATTTTGCTTGTTACCGGGTCTTCTTTTCTCCCTTAGGGTATCGTTTAATTTAACACCAGTTTGTGGATCATCACACTTATTTAGCACATACATGTTTGACCCAGATATGATAAATCCTAATTTACGATCATATATATATATATATATATATATATATAAAGATAAAAAAATTTCTCAGCAAGTAAAAGTTTTGTTTTTTTCTTTTTCTTTCTGTTTGAGTTCGGACTACTAAAAAACAGCAATAAAAAAGCTTATACTCACTGTCCATGATTTTCATCATACAATATTGTTTTCTTTTGAATTTATGACAAGGTAAAAACTTTTTCCAAGATCAATAATATATAGATATATGAATTTATATATTAGAGCCAACATGAGGATTAAGTTCTTTACTCACTAGCTACATATAGTATGTTGAACCCCTACTTTCAGGCATTTCCCTCTTCTTTGAAATGCCTCTTGCTTGATCTTGCTTCGTACTTGAATTTGAACTGAATTTGTTTTAAAAACCGAGTTGAAACTTGCCTTAGTTTGCTTAGGTTGGATTTGAAAGAGGATGTTAGTTGTTTTCCTTAGATTTTGCATTCTGGTTTTAGTTTGCAGGCTCTGATTTTTTTAAGGTTCTTCTTAAGATGAGTAAAAGTTTTAACTTTGAACTGAAAATAAAAATAACCAGGTTTCTCTTTCTTTTATTTATAATTAAATTTTAAAAGAAAATTTAAGTTTGCCACTTGTATTCATTATGCTAACAGTAAGCTAACAAATGTCAATGTATATTATCCCTAGCTTCCGCTGGTATTTTACATACTTTATATATTTACAAATATTAAAACTTATTTTAAATATCTCTTATGTTTTATGTGTAAACTTCTTTTTTTATATATAACTTAAAAGAAAATGATATTGTTTTCCAATTGTACAGCTATAAATAATTTATATAAATATACTAATTTTAACAAAAAAATCAAATGTATTATGTATTTGGACATTTGTTTTTATTTATTTATGTATTATGTTCATAAGTGTAAATAAACTATGCTTTATTCCAAGTATTAAATGGAAAGTGTTTTAAACTTTTTTTATTTTTTATTTTTATATTAATCTTAAGAAAATTTACAATTATAAAGTTTTGCATATATCTATTAAATTTATTATAAGATTTGTTACGGTTTTTAAATTCATCTATATATATATATATATATATCCAGATATTTCTAAATTATCAAAATTCCATTTATTTATCCAAATAAAATCAGATAAGTATTCAATTATCAGATGACCAGAAACTAGGTTATCACATTCCTCCCTCCTTAGAATCTTTTCTTCTTCGAAAAGGTACGAAGCCAGAATTTATTCAATACTTAAAATCGGATAAATCACTTTTTTTTATCATTTTTTTAAAACACTTTAAAAATCTATATAATATTACAAAAATAGTTTCTATAAAAATACTTTTATAACTTGATATATCAACATGTCCATCCTCGTTTTCACATAAATTTGGTCATACGTTGATCAGGTGTAGGACTGAAGATCCATTTCAACATCCAGTGAAAATACTTGGAAAATAATTTTATTGAAAATATAGAAAACATTTGTGAAATCAAGGAAACATCTTTGGTGAGAATACTCTGGAAATCATCAGCCCTATCCATGGTCGCAGTTAACCAGATGGTTATGTTGCCATCCCGGAAAAATCCATAGATAACTATAGGCACTCTGCGCCCCCTCGATTATGCCATGGAACCCGATACAGATCGCAGCTATAATCGGGGTTATGTTGCTATTACAGCAAAATCCCATATAAATGTAGGCATCAGCACCCTCGAATTTCGCTGCCAAATAAATGAAACTTCTCCACTCCACTCGACCATAGATCACAGTCTACCAATGTTACGTTGCCTTTCCAGCAAAATCAAGCGTAGACCGTTGACACTCACCTCTACACGATTTCTTCTATGGTCCACAGTAGATCGCAGCGACATCGAGTTACACTGTCGTCACAGCATAACCCAAATGCCTCTGTAGGCATCCGCGCTCTCGGCTTTTGCTACCAAATAATCCTCAGGAACTTCAGTTTGTCCGGACTTCCTCACCGTATTAACTTTAGAGCCTCCCCCTTTAAGGCTCAAGGCAGTACCAACCTACGGTACTCTTGAGAAATTCATTTAAGGGAGCGCCATTTTCTCCAGAGCCATTTTCAAAACACTTTATACTATACACATGTAGTATCTTCCAAATCATACACCTAGTATGAATCCCATATAAATCTCCTTCTCTCAAAATCGATTGTCCCAAAAATCGATAATTCTCAACTAGGCTTTCCAAATTTCCAAAATTGATTTTTCTTTAAAAATCGAAAGCCTTTCCAAAGCCCATAGTTTCCAAAAACCTCCAAAATCATTATCATAAGATCCTTTATATATATAGATAGATATATATAACCTTGAAAAATCTTTGGATCATTTCATACTTGTATAAAGTCCCTTTTTATACTTCAAATATTTTCAAAAACCCTTTTCTTTTGGCAAAAGATTCAACAAGGGGAGTTTTACCATATATATAACAAAGATATATTACTTTATTTATTTCAAATTTGATTACTTTTTTATAAAGTTATTAACCATATTACTTTTCTTCAAAAAGTGAATCTTTAAATACAGAAATATCCAATTTCCCTTTCATTTCATCATTTATTTTTCAAAATATATCCTTCCATTTCAAAATCATTTGACAGTTTTATCCACAATTTTCCAATATTACTTTCATTCAATCTCGTACAATGTACTCATATCATCCGTACGCAATATCAATCTGATCGCTCGCTTGATCACACAATTTCTCTTTCGAACTAGTATCGTCCACCCGAGTTCCTAATGCGAACTCAGAACTAGTTTCTTGATCAGAAACGTCATTCTCCTTGCATAGTCATAAATATGATAGAGAATATCCAGAATCAAACAAAAATCCATATCCAGGTTCGCCGTCGAAAATCGAGTGAAAAATCCCAACTCGGATCGACATACTATCTCGAAATTCTATGCTCGAATCAGGATCAAATCACTGTACGAATAGAATAATATACATACATCCTACGTATTTGTCCCCATTGATTATTAGCCAAATCAATCTTCTTTCTATTCACCTTTGCTTTGATTTTATTACTTAATTCACAATTGTTTCAATCCCATTTGGATTATCACCTCAATTCTTATCTCAAATGGATATTTAATCATAAACAGTTTAAACTCTGTCTGGCTTAAATTTAGAAAATAGCTTGAAAAGTTCAAAATAGATAAGTAGTTGAAAAATAATTATCAGTTGTAAAATAGATGTAAAATAGTTATGTAGTTATAAAATAGTTAGATAATTGCAAAATAGTTATAAAATAGTAATTAGTTATAAAGTAGTTAAAAAAATATTAATTAGTTTATAAAACAGTTGAAAATTTGTTAAATAGTTCCAAAAATAATTGTAAGATAAGTATAAAATAATTTGGCTTTAAAAAGAAAGATTGCATACAGTAAATAGCTTGGAATAATAGATTTAAAACAGTTTTTATTAAAATAATTTATTTGAAAATAGTCCATAGCCAAATTGTTCAATTTCTAATCTCCATTCCCATCAATTCAATTTAAATTTCCATTTCTACTCGAATTGATTCAATTCCAATTCAATTAGAATTAACTTCAATTTCTATCCCAAATTCAAATCAATTCCCATTTGAATTTTGAACCTATTCAAATTTAATCACAATTCCAAATTATTCAAACCAAATTTCAATTTGAACTAATTTCAAATTCAATTTCACTTTAAATCATCTCAAATTAAATAAATTCGAATTAAATTTTCAAATGTTGGCTTAACCCCTTAAACCAAATTAACCTTTATTTAAAGTCTTTAAACAATTTAATTCTGAGTCCAAATTTCAAAATTCTATTTTAAATTTCCTTTACTTCTCCATAAACCTATTTCTAGGTTCAAATAATAATTTAAATTCTTTTTAAACAATTTAATCCTTGAAATTCTATTTATTACCCAATTTTAATTTTTGAAACCAAACCTTAACAATTTAAATTTACAAATTTAATTCTTAACATTCAAATCTTAAGTTCAAAGTAATTCTGTATCCTTAATTTCAAATCAAAGTTTAATTTTCCTTTTATCTCAATAATGGGTATATTACCACACTTCATTTCTTCATTCATTTAAACAAATCCAATTCACAGTTTAAAGATTATCGTTAACAATAGGATAATATTATCCAAAATATTTTAAAACATCCATCCGTTTCCAATTTCCAGATCTTAAACCCATTTTGAGATCACATAAACTCCCAATTCAAATTAACCATTTAACTTCCCAAGTTAAATCTCAATTTCATCTTGAAATTTCCAAATCAGGTTCTTAAACTCATTTAATTTCCTCCAAGTCAAATTCAATTTAATCCGTTAACCTTACTCAACTTAAATTCTCCATTTCAAATTTCAAAATTCTTTCCCACTTATAAGTTCAAAACTTATATCACTTTGGGTTTTACATCGCACTTCAGGGAAAATTAAAACTCAATACCTTAGAGTTTATTTCAAATCATTTTTTATATTATGTATATCCCTTATTCATACAAATTTATTTCCTTTACACACCAAGTCATCCTTAAATTTTAAACCACCTTTGGTTTTTAACTCAAAACAAATTCCTTTAAATTTTCAAACAACTCTAATTTGAAATAGGACCCTTTCATTCAAATATATTTAAATGATATTATTTATTATTTCTTTATCGCTTTTGAAACAATTTTCAAATTTCAGGACCTAGATTTAAAACTTCACAATTTAGATCATCTTCAGTTCCAATTTATACGTCATACTTACCTAAATGTTTTACTTCCCTAAAACATTTCATTTTACTTACTCATTAACACGCATATCATTATTAAATACAACAATCATTTATGATAATAACCAAAATTATCATATCTGGTTACCCATTTCACTATTATCTTATACTGAAATCACTTCTACAAATTCAGGATTATAGTTTCAGTTTGGATTCATTTCAAACTTATATTTATTCTGTTTTTAATTAAGTTGTATTATTACCATCTAATTATTTTATTTAATTCCAATTTTGATCTATATATTTATCACTTAATTCTTTATTCAATCTCAATATCCAATAACCAACTATTGCTTCATGTATAAAATATAAGCTTTTATAAAAATCATTCATTAAAACCATTTTTAAAACCTTTATATAAGAAATTAACAAGTACGCCCTCCTATACACACACACACACACACACACACACACACACTCAACTCATTCAGGGGTACCATTGACCCTATCTTTAATGAGTATTCCCACCAGAGCTAAGGTTCTCGCTTAACCTTCTACTCTGATACCAAATGTAATGACCCGGAATTTTCGATCCCGAAAATTCCAGATAGTTAGGAAAAGAAGAAAAGAGATAGAAGAAGAAACAGAAATGAAACATAGAATCTCACATTTGCAACGGATCAAAATATAATATCAAATAAAATACCAGTTATACGAGGAAAAACTGTATCGGTTAATTTACATTAATACATCATGGTTACAACATTTCACAATCACTGGACAGTTAAAATAACTTGTCCCGGATAAATGACAATATATCACAATGGAATACTCCATATGTCCTGCCATCCAGCTCGCCTCCAGAGCTTCAAAACGTCCTAACCTGAAAATCTGTAATACTCGGTCTGACCCGAGCATTACAAAGTAAAACCCAGTCAGGCTGGAAACCAGCGTGAGTAAACCCATCTAACATGAAATGCTAATGTACAAAACTTATTTATAACTCGGGTAACTCATAACTTATTACGAGTTCTTTTCTGTTATAACCCATCACTTATTCCACAAACAGATTACCAAGTACCCTCACTTAGTTTCAAGGGTCCAGTTCACTTAAATTATTTCATCCCAGCCTATAGATTACACATATCAAATCTATAAAGAATTATAGAAGATTTCAAATCGAAGTGGTTTCGGGTATTTACAGATACCCGGCCCTGGTCTCTTCGAGTCCAATGTCATTCTTAACCCAAGTATTCAAGTGAATACAATACAAATTTTAAATACAGGATGCCACTTACACAGCAATTCATGATAGATTACTACATTGTCACTGTTCAATCCAAACGTATCATCTCACAAACATTTCATATAAGGATATCAACCAATTCAAGGCATTCAATAAAACCCAATCAAACATAAGCAAGGTTAATTAATCACACAATTAATTTAAACTAAATTAATTAATTGCTTAATCTTCCTTAATTAGTATTAATTACACCATTCTTTAATTATCAATCTAAATTAATTATCCACAATTAGTTCATAAAGTAATTTACCTTTTGGTTAATTATTCTTGATTAGTTACCCTTAATTATTAATTAGTTATCCACTAATTACTAATTAAACAAATTAATCCTTAAATTACTTAAAATGAAGTAATTATTATTTAAATAATTAATCTTTAATTACTAACATTAATTAATCTCAAATTACCATTTAATTAATCTCTAAGTACAAATTAATTAATCTCTAATTAATTAATTTCTTGCCCTTAATTATAAATTAATTAATCTTAATCCTTGATTAATTAATCTTTAATTAATTTCCTTAATTAATTAACCTTTATTTAAATAATTAATCTTTTTAATTACTTTTATTAAGAAATTATCCTATAATTACCAATTAATTAATTCTAATTACAATAAATTAATCAAAAAATTATTAATTTAACTAATCCTTAATTACTCAAGACCTTAATTATATTTAAAATAAACCATTTATCTTAATAAATCCCTTAATTACTTCATTTAATTTTAATTTAATGAACTTAAGAATTTATTTAAATAATAGGCTTATAAATAATATTTCAAACTTAATTAGTTAAGCTAAAAGATATTATTTTATTACCCTAAACTACCTTAACATTCAAAAATGAGACATTTATCATTAAGAAAATCGCTTAAACCAACTTTTTACCTACACTTCTTCCTATTCCCGAGCACATACTTTAGCCAAAACCATTCTGGCCCAAACTCTTATTTGGCCCAAACCCCTTACCCTGATCTTCTCTTCTTACTTACCCAATTACTTTCTTCCACCATTTCCTTCAGTTTTCACCTGTGCACTCACTCTTGCCGTGCACATGCACATTCCGGCAGATCATCGCCGACTGCCACTGGCCACCTCACCATATTATCCATGCCCTCGAAGACCCACCGACCGTCCCTTCCTCCAGGCAAACATCAAACTCACAGAAACAAGCACGAATCCATCCCCAAAATCAAACCTGCCCACCCTTCTTCTCCTCGTATGGCCTCCTCTGACTACCGGAATCTCTTAAAATTCGCCAACAGCTTCGCCCCTCACCTCTCCGCCTTTCCCACCTACACCGCACTCTCCAAACTAGCCCATGACGCCCCAGATCAATGCCAAACAAGACCTACCACAAGCCCTACTTCGGCCTCTACCCGTTGCTATACCTTACAGAATAATATCGGGATAATTTTCCCCGCCGCGACCTCCTCTATTCCTCCTCCATACCAAACTCCTACCCGTCGAATTTCCTAAGTCATCCCAGTTCAAAAAATGACCCAAGTCTGTTCATCTACTCGTAACTCCTTCTAATCCTGATTAAAAAATAACCACACTACCACTAAAATTTATGAATTACAACAACGATTAAGATCATATACCCCAAACACTTAACTTCGATGCTTGAATTCTTTGTCATTTTAACTTACTACAGAGAAACACGTTTCCTTTACCTATGCTACAAATTAATAGATGAACCGAGTTTTAGAAAAGTCTTTAATTGAAAACAACCAACTTCTTAATTTGAAACATAACCTAAACTAACCAAATTATGAGATAGTGATCTTCAAAGATTGGTAGGCTGTCAAGTTTTGCAAGGGACAGTGTATTTTGCTTGTTACTGGGTCTTCTTTTCTCCCTTAGGGTATGATTTAATTTAACACCAGTATGTGGATAATCACACTTATTTAGCACATACATGTTTGACCCAAATATGATAAATCCTAATTTACAAATATATATATATATAAAGATAAATTTTTTCTCAGTATGTTAAAGTTTTTTTTTACTTTTTCTTTCTGTTTGAGTTCGAACTACTAAAAAAACAGCAACAAAAAAGCTTATAATCACTGTCTATGATTTTCATCATACAAACATTGTTTGCTTTTGAATTTATGACAAGGTAAAAACTTTTTCCAAGATCGACAATATATAAATATATGAATTTATATATCAGAGCCAATATGAGGATTAAGTTCTTTACTCACCAACTGCATATAGTCTGTTGAACCCCTACTTCCAGGCATATCACTCTTCTTTGAAATGCCTCTTGGTTGATCTTGCTTTGTACTTGAATTCGAACTGAATTTATTTAAAAACTGAGTTGAAACTTGCCTTAGTTTGCTTAGGTTGGATTTGAAAGAGGATGTTAGTTGTTTTCCTTAGATTTTGCATTTTGGTTTTAGTTTACAGGCTCTGATTTTTTTTTCGGTTCTTCTTTTCATATTTTAGTTTGAAGATGAGTAAAAGGTTTAACTTTGAAATGAAAAATAAAATAACCAGGTTTCTCTTTCTTTTATTTATAATTAAATTCTGAAATAAAATTTAAGTTTGCCACTTGTATTCATTACGCTAACACTAAGCTAACAAATGTCAATATATGTTATTCCTAGCTTCCACTTGTATTTTACATGCTTTATATATTTACAAATATTAAAACTTATTTTAAATATCTCTTATGTTTTATGTGTTTAAACTTCTTCTTTTTTATATATATAACTTAAAAGAAAAAGATATTGTTTTCCAACTGTACACTTATAAATAATTTATATAAATATACTAATAATTTTTTTAAATATATTTTCGAATGTATTATGTATTTGGACATTTGTTTTTATTTATTTATGTATTATGTTCACAAATGTATATAAACTATGTTTTATTCCAAGTATTTAAAGGAAAGTGTTTTAAACCTTTTTTATTTTTTTATTTTTATATTAATCTTAGGAAAGTTTACTATTATAAAGTTTTGCATATATCTATTAAATTCATTATAAGATTTGTTAAAGTTTTTACATTCATTTATAAAATATATATATATATATATCCAGATATTTCTAAATTATCATAATTCCATTTATTTATCCAAATAAAATCAGATAAGTATTCAATTATCAGATGACCCGAATCCGGGTTATCACAACACATGTGCCCGAAATGGGTATCCAATCCAGTTCCTGTGGGAAAAGCTAATGGAAAGTGGTAGACATACATCGACTACTCTTAACTAAACAAGGCATACCCGAATGGCAGCTTTCCACTTTCAAGGATCGACCGGCTGGTTGACTCAACCATTGGATATGAACTACTTTCATTTATGGATGTGTACTCCAAATAAAACAAGTTCATGATGCATTTGCTCGACTAGAAGCACACCAGCTTCATTAGCGATCTAGGGCTGTATTGTTATGTCATGATGCCATTTGAACTAAATAATGTTGAAGCTACTTACCGGAGACTAGTCTACCAGATATTCAAAGATCATATTGGGCGATCGATGGAAGTATTTGTGGACGATACACTTGTAAAGTCACAACGATCAAACGACCACATCGACGACTTAGTGATGATGTTCAGTTTTATCCAAAAATATGGAATGAAACTCAGTCCCTTGAAATGCTCTTTCGACGTTGTGTCAGAAATTTCTTGGGTTTAATGTTCAACTCTTGCAGAATTAAAGCCGGTCCCGAGAAGATTCAAGCAATTCGAAACATCTAGGTACCGAAGGCGATTAAACATGTACAGAGCGTAAATGAGATGGTTGCCACCCTAAGGCCCTTTATCTCCAGGGTCGTCGGTAAGTGTACTCTTTTTTTTGACCTTATCAGGATGGAAAAGAAACTTTGAATGGATGCAAGGCTGCACTGACGCATTTCAAGCTCTTGCAGATCACTTAGAGAGACCTCTCATGCTATCCAAGTCGTCGGATCACAAAGATTTATACATCAAATTAGCTATGTCGGTACATGCCATAAGCACCACAATGCTATGCGAAAAGAAATGGATCCAAAGACCGGTATATTATGTAAGAAAGCGATTAACAGGCTCACTCTAATAACATCTATACCGACTAGCCATTATGACTACAACAACCTTAGATGTTTGGAAGTTTTCTTAAATGGAATATCGAGCTAAGCCAATTCAATATTACTTATCTCCCTCGAAGAGCTATCTCAGTTTAAACATTAACAGACTTCATAACCAAATGCACTACGCCAAACAACTCTCTAAAGAGCAGTGCGGAACCAACCAACCGGTAGAAAATGTACTGGATGAAGCATCTAATAACAATATTCTGGTGCCAGAGTCATGTTAGTGATTCCTAAGGAATGATCGACCTACTATGCCTTGAAACTCGACTTCCCTGCAACAAATAACGAAGCAGGATATAAATCTCTGATTGTTGGGTTTAAGCTTTCGAGAGAACTAGGAGAGAAAACTTTAGAATCCTTCCTGAAAAAAGGAATAAAAAATGATAGATCCTCCGCAAAGCTTCACGCTGCATTACCCAAAATGGAACCATGTACAGGAAGGGTTTAACCATTCCCCTGCTTTGGTGAATTGTCCATAACAAAATCAAATAAATATTAAGAGAAGTCCTATACTCAAAATCATTTTTGAAGAAACACCATTCCTCTTGCCATCAGTACCCAAGCCTGACCATGCCTGCGATTTATCAAAATCACCCTTCATTTTATCTCCTAGGTGATCAACTACAGCAACCCATATTCAACCTTATGGCCGACCTATATCTTAAAACCCATAATCGATCATCATCAGAAATTTCTTTAAAATGAACCTTTCTAATTACTTCAACCTCTATCGATAAAGATTTGGAGCGAGAAGAATTGATGGACAAAAAAATTTGCGAATTATTGAATTGCATTCCACCAAATTGGCTACGACCCTTGAGCTTATGAACTATCTGGGAGCCAACAACAAAAACCTATAATTGAACATGCACATGTATATCCTGAAAATTTGATTTCTTCAAATCAATAGAAGTTGAATTTTCACCTGGAGTTATTAATGAAAATACTGGATCAAATAGCCAAAGCTTACTTTCCCTTTAAAAGGGGACATAGATAGCGACTAATGGAATACAATCCTGAGTTTATACCATTAGAAATCGAGTAAGCATCATGACGATCAAAGCAAGATACAATACTTTGGGAAGAATTTAATGGAAGGATGGCGACTATTCAGGAAATGGATGGATTTCTTATCAGCGGCTCAAACTTGCTTCGATTCAAAGCACGTCATGTACGCAATAAGACGTAATTTAGGAGGCAAGTGTTATCCGACCATTTGGTTTGGCCATATTCAGATTTACTAGACAAGTTAGTCTAGACGATCATCAAGGAAGACTGCCTAGAGAGATTATTATTAGGCTCAGAGATCAAGAACAGATAATGATATGAAGCGACGATCAATCGAGGCCAAGAGATAGACTCTCCAGAATATTCTGTGTATAGAATAATGTCTCCGCTGGGCGAGGGATTAATGCCTATCTCTTTCCCTCTGGGTTCGGTACATATCTTCAATTTTTGTCCCAAACTTGGTAAGATCGTTATTGAGTGATAATGAGAGATCCATGAGGCAACATTTCAAGTTTTATATCATTCGGAATTCAAGTTGTGGGAAAATTACTTTACCTATCAAAATGGATCGGTATAAAAGGGACCGTCCATATTCAGCTTTCACTATATATCGCAACAATGGTCGGTAAATAACTCAAAATCTACAAATTCTATAAACATGAAACTTAGAGAAATAGCTAACTAGGACATGTGGAACACCCATAGGAATCACATGGCATTTGGAGCAAGTTGGAGGGGTCGGTACCTTTCCCTCTAGTGGGATTGGCAAAAACCAGAATTTAAGCAACACTACTTCACGGAAAATGTGATATCTCACAAACCATATGTCGGATTTGCACGAAATTTAGGGAGCAAGTAGCTAACATCACATGGAATTCCTCATAGGGATCACAGCCCATTTGGGTCCATTAATAAAGATCGGTACCGATCCCTATTGTGGGCTCCAGTAGGCTTGCAAAAATTTTCGTCTTAGTCTCCTGAACCTTCTGCCAGAGTTTCAGTCTGATCCGTGCACTTCTTCCCTTTTAAATATAGTATGCATGGTGTTAGGAAAGGGATCCTACTTTCTTGGCGGATGCTCTACCATTTTTATTCTTCACTTTTGTACTAATGGATCATAGTTGATCCAAACACTCTTGTAATGATAATCAAGTGGAAGATCAATAAAAATATGAAGTGGACGTAGACCAAGGTTGACGAACCACTATAAAAATATATGTGTTCATTTTTGACTTTTGTTATATTTTAATTTCATTCTTTATTTAATCTCTATTAGATTATATTGGGTGTTGACGCCCATTTCGGTGTTAACACACTTATTTTTCAATTTCTGTATCAGTTTGAAAGTTCCGACTGTCCAAAATTGTTTAAAATTCCATTTCATTTATCAAATGAAAACTGCCAAACCATTTATTATAACTAGATGCATAACCAACCTACCCTAATGCATAGGATACATGAGTCTATATATTAACTTAACATAAAACTTAAGAACTAAACATCGGGATTTGTTCCAAATCACCTTGAAATAATAATATTTAAATTTATAACTTTATATATCAAATAATATCTCGTATTTAACTTAAATTTTTTTTTACCAAAAATCATGAAACAAAACTACTATGGTAGCATTCTCCACTTAGAAACTCGAAAATAAATGTCGATGATGCATAGTCATCACTAGAATTATTTTCCAACGACAGAAGTGAGTTCGGTGCTTTCTATTCCTTTAAAATCTTTTTAAAATATTTATATTCATACATACTGTCAAATAAAATTTTATTATCTTCTCAAAACTTTGAAAAACAATTTTTCAAAAGCACCGGGATTTAAGTTCTCAAATTTTCAGTTTAAATCCCTTTTTTATAACCATACTTATATAATTTCACCTTTTTATGTAAAATCATTTCACAACATTATATCCTCGTTTATTGTAATAAATATTTCTTATTAAAATTAAATTTTAACCCAATATTAACACCAAACACTTTCTAGTCCAATTATGAAACTGAATTCATAAGGTGTTCATTTCATATTCCCTAAAGTTACTATTTACCTAACCAATGCAGTTAAAAAAAACTGCTCGTAAACTGGTCATGCAAACATAAATAATAAATAGATGATAATAATTGAATATTATCATTTCTTAACACTTCACCAATCTATATATAATTTTTTAGAAATTATTCTTTTATATAAAATTATAATTCCTAGTAAATTATTTCATTTACCAATTTTAAAAACAATATTGTGTTGATTTTCCTTGTTCAAGTGTTTAGAAACACCTATCAATACAATTGTACCTTCTGTATCGATGAGAATTCATTAACCACTTTATAGATAAATCAACATAATATAAAACATATTTATAGCACTATGAAATATGCTCTCTCATGTGTAATACACTCAAGCTCATCCTTGGGTCTCACTTACCCTATCTCAAATGAGTCTTAACCCACCAAAGTCTATATGTTCTCTCAACCAAAGCTTTGATACCACATGTAATGAACCGCCTTTTTGATCCCCATAAGTCGAGACTAACACATCTGCAACATTCACGTACTGAATAATATTAGGGTGAAAGAAAGAAAAGAAAGAACATAATCTCACAAATGTGATAAGTATCATATAATTTACCAATGATTTTTACCAAAAGAAACCTTTTTATATAAATACACAAATCAAAGTACTAACCTATCATCAACCTACATAGTTATAACAACATATATTTACAAATGCTGATAAATACAACATGAACAAACAATAGAAGATAAAATATGTGAATACGCCTTGGAGGAACTAGCTCGCCTCTTGAATCTCCAAAGTGTCAAGCTAAATTTGATAAATATGCTCGGGCTGACCCGAGCATTATAAAAATAACGCCTGGTTCAATCTGGTAAAACCAGCAAGAGAAACACAAACAAATGGATCACTTTATGTTATAAAACCTTCCACAAATAAAGGTATCTCATAAGACCACACCACACATAAACACAAACGGATTTTTAATTTATAATAACAAAATCATTTTTATTATAAAATCTAGTGATATTATGATAATGTTTAGGGCAAAATAATGTTTAATCATGGCTAAAATTGTTACATTATTGTAACTATTCCGGTTTAAAAACGAATTTAAATTTGTAATTAAATTAAATTTTTGGGTTAAATTGTAGATTTATTTGATTTTTTTCAAATTTAATAAGATGTATATACTTATTTATTTTAAAATTTTGGATTGAAACTTAAAATAAATATTTTCAATTGAATTGGATTCTGCGAAGACTTATCTCTTATTGTATCGTGTTCCGCTGTATTCTGTGTTGTATATTCTCTGATGTTGATAATTATCATTGTATCAAATTGATGTATTGGATATTGTATTCATGTTGTATCAGTGATATCATTTTTTATTTCCGCTGTGATATTTGTCATCTAATGGGTGTTGCAAGCTCCGACGATATGAATTTGATGTTGTTTGTCGGACATCAAGTTCGGGTCGTTACAATTATTTTGAATTTAGCATAATAGGTTTACAACTAAATCCATAGGGGCACGTATTGGAGATTGGATTTCCGTCAATGACAAGGCTATTGCGGTATCGCTTGTCATAGTACACCTCTAGAAAAATGTACCTAGGGCCTCACATGAACACCCTGCGAATCAAAGCCTACTGCCCCTTTAACATGGCATACTAGATTAAATCACTCCCCGAGCAACATGGTACAAAACAATGTGCAGCGGCTCTGGACCCACTTCTCCCATGCGCGTGCGTAACAAATCCATAAATATCGATTCTATATCAAAGAATGACTGCTTCTAATTGTAGTGAAATACATAGCTTTGAAGCATATCCCTTGTTCTTGTCATTATAGGATTGTTAGGCTTATGAGGTCAAAATTATTTTTTCTTCTCTTAGCAAATCCTACTTGGAATGCTAACAATACCCTCTAGGTAATAATGCAATGCCAGCATTCATCCATACAAGTTGTTCAGGATACGAAAAAACGGAAGGCACTACTTCAACTATATTCATTTAGAATCACCCTTAGCATTAGTAGAAAATAGCCCTTGCACTAGAAAGGACTCCATCTTCGATTATATCAAACCAGTCTTTAACCTCATTCAAAGCGTCGAACGTGAATATGGATTTTGGAGTAGTTACGGTTTTGAGTCACGTCATATGAGTAGGTCTTTCCAAAACAAAATCAATAGTTCTCGAAAACTCAACTCCATATCTTTTGGAAATAATTAGTACTACATAAGAGTGGAGATCACCTGCTAACCGTTTAATTGGATGGATTTCTTTATCATTTGTCTTGGGAAAACAAAACGATTTTTATACACATAGTACAACATCATCGAAGATGACTGAGCCATATAACTCTCTTGTTTCTCTTAGATATTTCCAAAGTTATATTTTGGCGGAGATTTGATAGTCAATTATTTAACTATCAGTAACAAGCAGTCAATCATTGATTTAATTCAATTTTGGATCTACTAAGCCTCTATAAATAAATCTTTCAATTTTTCAGATCCCCTTTAGTTATTTGATTCAAAATACCTTCGTAAAGATATATTCCAAACCCCTTATACTCTTTTCAATAATTGGGAAAACATTCATATACTTATCTCACCTGTAGTATATTCACTCCACTGTACTTTCAATACTTAGGAAATATATCCATATACTTATCTCAATGGTATAAGTATATTAACAAAGTTTAAGGAATATTTCCTCTTTTCCCAATTTATATTTAAATGGGCCAAAATAAATATCATTTAAATGTTTCTTACTCTAAACCAAACCACCCATCCTTCGATGTTAAGTATGAAAAGAATGTTTCCATACCACCATAATTAAGAATGATTAATTAAGAAAATCAAAACTCATTCCTTTATAAAAAATTCCTTTTGCAAGCCCGTTCCATATTTACAAATCTTTTTTATAAACCTCCAAACAAATTTATAAAAAATGGTATATAAAATACTTTCTATTTACAAAACTCTTTTCTATTAATAAAATTCTTTTCTATTGCTACCTTTATAAACTCCTTTATAGAAATCTTTTACCAAATCCTTTTACAAATTTTTTTTAAATCCAAACCCATTTTTATCAATCTTATATAATTATGACAAACCTTTGTTATCTTTAAAATATCACTTATAAATCCTTTCTTTTGTAACATTCCAGTTTTTAAATCAAATTTAAATTGTTAAATTAATTTAATTTTTGAAACTAAATTGTGAATTAATTTGGTATTTTCCAAATTTAATAGATATTTGTTTGTTTATTAACATAAATGAATATAAATATGATTTTAAAATAGAATTTCTAATTTGAAATATAGAAATAAGTATTTTGAATAATATATTAATTATAAATATTATGGGTTAATTTGAAATTTTTTGAATAAATATGTTTACGCATATATATAGATTGAAAGTGAAACTGTAAATAAAATTTGATTTTGGAAAATTAAAAGTGTAAATATTTATAAATAAATTGGATTTATCATAGAAATAAAGTTTTAAAACATTTTCTTTAAAAAGCTATATTTTGAAATTAATATAATAATTTTCTAAAAGATTTAATTTGAACATTTTCAGCACTAGTATTATTTATATAAATTTGGGCATAATAACTTAAGTATAATTTTAAATTTATACATAACTAAATATAATTTGTATGTATATATATATATGTATACATTTAAAAGTATAATAAACTAAGTTTAAAAATAGTATTGGTTATGAAGATTAGAATATTTTCTTTTAAAAAAAATATAATTTGTAAATATATAAAACATAAATACTTAATTAAAACAAAGGTTAAAATATAATTTGTAAATTAAATTAAGTAAGGAGTCAAACACAAATTATTTACATTTTGACATTTGTAAATTTTATAGTATGCATTCATACAAGTGTAAGAAAATGGTGTCATGCAAATTACAAATGGCATTAGGATTTTCTTTTTAATTCATTTTAAAAACAAATAACAAAACAAAGTTCAGATCAGTTTTAAACTTCTCAGATTAAAATCAAAACCAGAAAATAAAATTCAAAGCCAAATCAAAATCTGGGAAAACAACAAACTAGAAAAGAATTAAAGGCAAATTTCAAATGCATCTCAAACTAAATCAAAACTTGGGAACAATGATTCAAATGTAGCAAGTCTAGATCATTTCAGAGCTGAATCAAAACTAACTCAAACCTGATCAAAGAAGAAAATAAAAAACCAGAGGAAATGGGAATCTGGAAACAAAGATTAAATCAAAACAGTGCAAAAGAAGATAAAACCTGGAAATGAATTCAACCTGGAAAGAAAAGCTTCAATATGGAATCAAAGTTCAAACAAAAACATGTATCAAAATCAACGGTTAATTCAAACCAATATCAAACAGGCAAGACCGTATCAAAGTTCCAAATATCATTTCAGGCAAAAAATTGTCTCTGTTTTCATATCTTCAAGTGAGCAAACCTCTATTTTAAACCTGAGTTTGTTTATTAACTTTAGATATGTGAAGTCAAATAATGAAAATATATTGCTTATCTATTTGAATATGGGAATATGTCTGTGCATGATTTGTGTGTATATGCATGTCGATGTTCTGCATAGGTTAAAGGTTTTAAACCCTGATGAAAATTCAAAATCCAAGCCTCTAATCTCTTAGGCTTTGATATTCGAATAGAATGTGTTTAAATTAACACAACCTTAAATTCAAAAATATTTCTAGGTAAAATTGATGAAAGCATTTTCCTCGAAACTGAAAATACAGTGAAAAAACTCAAAACATTCCAAAATTCAATTTTTAGATTTCTCGATTTGATTATATAACTCTAATTGTCTTCAAAAATGAGGATTTTTAAGACAAAAATCATGATTTTTAGAGCTACATTGAATGGGAATTTTAGGGTTGAATGAAAAACATGTTTTGGGTAAATTCCATTGATCGACGATGATAGGGGAGTCGTGGTCAGTCCTGGAGGGGTTAGGCGGAAGATAGATCATCGAAAAAATAGCAGTGCTATTTATTTTTCGCGGTGGAGGTGGTGAGTTGTCGATTTAGGGTTAAGCAGCAGTTTTTGTCGATGTTGAAAACGTGGGTTGTTCGTCGGCGTGAATGAATCGAGTTGAGCCGGACTTAGGGGAATTGGAAGAGAAGTGTCTGGTGTAACTGTGGACGAGGCTTCATTGTCTCAAGTGGTAGGATCGTCATTGGCAAGGCGTTTCTGTCAGGGGTTGTGTTCCAGTTTTTGGATCAGGTTGTTAAATTTTGATCGACGGCGAATGGGAAGATTCTGGAGGTTTGGGCAAGTCGTGGTGGTTCGCGGCGACATATCAGAGGTATCATCGACGATCAGATCGTCGTAGATGGCTCGTACACGTGCACACTTGTTTTTAGCATGTCTGGAAATCATGAGGTTGGGGAAGAAGACACATTCTCGAGTTTGTGCTCGATTTGTTTGTGTGGGTGACTCGAAGAAAAAAATGAAAAGCGCGAAACTCGAAGATAGGCTCGGGTTTAACTAGGGGTTGTCTCGGGTCTAAAGCTTTTAACAAATAAGTTTTGAATCTTGAATAAAATAAGTTTTAAAATTTTATTATTAAACAAATTTCTTTTATAATAAAAGTTGAATTAAATTTTGATCAATAAAAGTTATATAGTTATTTAACTTAAAATTAATTAAGTTTGGTTTTCTAAAATTTATTTTGAAAATAAAATTTAATAGTTTAAATTAAGAATCTGATTTAAGAGATAATGATTTATCCCAAACAATGTTGTTGATTGTAATTAACTTGAAGATATTAAATTAACTTGTATGTTGATGATAATCCATTTTTAAGATTATTTAAAATAAGATTTTAAAGATAAAATGGTTTATCTTGAGATTATGATTTTGATTATCCATTAAATTAAAAAGGTTTAAGTTAAATTTTATGAAATTAATTCAGATAAATGTGTTATCTTAAAGGATTATTAATTTTGATATTTAATGATAATTACTTAATCAAAGTTAAATTAAGTATTAATTAAAGATTGATTAATTTGTTGAAAGCTAATTAATTAATGATTAATAATTAATTAATCAGGTGATAATTAATTTGTGATTCATTAATATAAGTGATTAGGATAACCACTTATTGTAATTAATTAAGAATAATTAATTAAAGGTTAATTTATTTAATGAAGAATGATAATTAATTAAGGAGTAATTAATTAATATAATTAATTAAAGAATAATTAAATAATTAAAGATTAAGTTTTTTAATGATTAAGGGTTAATTGATTTATTAATTAAGGTTGATTAATCAATAGTTAAGGGTTAATTAATTTGTTATTAAAGGTTAATTAATTTGTTATTAAATGTTAATTAATAAATGAATAAAGATTAATTAATTAAAATTATTTGCAATTAATTAATGTCAATTTACCAGGATTAGTAATTTATTAATCTGGCTTCAGTTAAGTTATAATCAGGATTGAGTAATTAATTCGTAAGTGGTTAATTTAATTGCAGATTTAATTGAATTAACTAAGGATTAAATAATTAAATAAATCCTGCCTATAAATGATTATTGAATGCTTGGATTGCTTATGAATGTGTGTATGGTATGAGATGCCTTGAATTGGTTGTCCTGGTTGATCTGTGATATTTTGTCTTTGAATTGAGCTGTGTATAATTTATTTATTTATCTGTGATAAATTTATATTATTTATCTGTGAATATGTGGATGGAGGTAGGCGTTATAGGAATATACCGCTTATCGATATTGATGTGCTTAAATATGTGATGATTAATGATATTGCACTATTGTGTAAAACTCTTGGACTACACCATACACACATACATATGGATTGCATGAGGAAATTAGTTAAGTCATAGATTTTTGAAATGGTTTTAAACTTGAATTTTGAATCCAAATGGTTTTGGAAATGGAATTGGGTTAAATGTGAAAAGCTTTTGAAAAGGAGTTTTTAAGATAAAAGTTATTTGAATAACTTGATAAAGTTTTGAAATTTAAATGGTTTGATTTGAATTAGAATTCAATGTTTGAAATTGAATTCTATGTTTGGAAATTATGGTTTAACAAGATTATACAAGCTATAAATACGTTTATATGGGTTTTAAACCATTTAAAAAATATTATTTTGGAAGTTTGAATTTAACCTAAGTTTTATACTTGAAGGGCTTTAGCTCATGCAAATGCAATCGGATTTTTCCGAAAAGAAAACTATTTGTTTTCAAATAATAATAGCTTTCATATAAAGAAAGGATTTCCAATTTATGTTGAAAAGATTTCAAATTTGAAATAGAATTGTTTTGGAAGCTATGAATAAATCTTTGTGAAAGATCGTTGAACTTTGTTTTGAAATTGGAAAGGTGTATCTTTGTATAATAGATTTGAAATGGAAATTGTTTTGAAAGCTATGAATTGAATCTTTGATTTAAAGATTGGATGAGTAAATCCAATTTGAAATAGAATTGTTTTGAAAGCTATGAATTAATCTTTGTGAAAGACTGGTGAACTTTGTGAAGTGAATCTTTTTGGTTAAAGATTTGAAAATGGTTTATTGTTTAAACCATTTGAAGAAAAGGTTTGGGAATATAAAAGTGTGACTTAACGTAGGATCCCAAAATCCATAAATTTTTAAATACTGTGCTATTTTTCGTTTTAGCCGAGAGAGGATCTTGTGTCATATAACCCATTTCGGATAATGATACGACGATATGGATAGCATTTGAAGATCGGTGGTGTAGACCGGATGTTCTTGAAAGCGAAAGGATAACTCGTCGAATGTCTCTGCACCGGCTGATCTCGGGTATAGAGATTTATATTACTCTTTGTGATGGAGAGTCTAGATGTAATTAGTGAATATTCGAATTTGTAAGGGCTTCTTTGGAAGTTCCGTCGGTTTTGTTCGAACTGGAACAGACTTGTATGGATGTATATCTGACATTACACTTTGGGACGTAAAGCTAGTTTCTATCAAATACATTTCTGTTTGGTGGCGGAGATTCTCTTAGCTTAACACCCTTCTCTGAGACGTACGAGCTCGGCGGTTATGTAGTTGATGGTTACTAGTGATGCATTCCCAATTTGGTAATGTGGCATACGAAGTGATGTTAATCATTTGTTGATCAAAGCATGGCTTTGTGAAAAAGTGTAGCTTTGTGGACGAGACTTCGTCGAGCCTCACAACCCGGAAATGGTCGAAACAGGAATGTTGTGGCAAGGTTTTAGGGGTCACGCCCCTAGGGCATGTCCATTTCCTTCTAGATAAAAGTGATATCATGGTATGGAACCCAGATATTTAACTGTGTGGTTGTTGCTATTTGTTGGTGAATCCCGAGATAAAGGCCGTTAACAATCGGGGATGGCTTACTTGAGGTGTTACTTCCAGGCAGGGGTAACCCAACCTTATGTTGGTAGGGAACCGTTTGGTTCTTGGGGGCGTCCCTCCAAAGGACTTCCATTTAACGAGGAAGTTCCTTAGCCCGACCATTTGTTGGAAATCCAATCTTCAATACGCGTCTTGTATGGTTTTAGTTGTATAACCTACCATTTACTTACGGTGGTCACCACTATTTAGATGGTAGCTATACTAGGCACACAATAATGGTTGTATGCTGGCTAAGACTAATATTATACTTTTGAAATGTTTTCTGCACTATGCACTAATAATAATATCAAATGGTTTTCGTGTATCAAGCATGTTTGACTATCATAAGGAGAAATCTTCTCCAATTGTGTGCTTGCATTGTGTGTGTGGCGGGAGGCCTTATGGTAGTTTCATTTTCCAAAAAGCACTGTGGATTTCTTTTAAAAATATCTTTTGTTGTTTGTTTTAAAGATAAACGTTTTTGTTTGCTCATACCAGTCTCATAACTGACGCGGAGTTTATTGTTCCCTTCCTAAACTCTGGGTGGCCACAATTTTTCACACGAACAATCTAGAGTTGGATTTTTTAGATAATCAAATAATAGGTGTAGAATTTGATAGCATCCTACCTTTGGATTTTAGTGATAGCATTTAGGATTGCATTTGCTACAAATTCAACTTTATGGTGGTTCGAGCCTCATGGCTTGGAGACTTTGGAGTTTTGGCTATGGTGTTGCAATTTTGGATTATATCTTTCTTTCTATTCTTTGAAAGATCATACTTGAGATTCATCTTTCCATTGTTGTATATCTCTGATAGATATTGATATCATTTGTATCATTTCTGTAATCAACTGTTGTATCTGTTGTATATCAATGATATTATTCATTTTTCTTCCGCTGTATTGTTATACTTAATGTGTTATAAGCTCCGGCAAGAGTCAGATTTCAATGGTTGAATCTGCGGCATTCGAGTTCAAGTGAAGTACGGGTGTCGATTTTCGAACGTTGAAATTAGGGTCGTGAAAAGTGGCATCAGAGCTGAAGGTTGAACTTTAGCTTTTGGAGTATAATACATTAAGTGACTCATTAGAGATAGGGTGAAGTATACCCTAGAATGAGTATATCTTGAAGATATCCATTCGTATGCCTTAGTAAATTCTCTTACTATCCCTGATAGTAAGTATGAGTGCAAGAAAAGGAGGAGATAGGGCACAGGGGAGTACCACTACAATTGGTCAATCCCTGCAGCAACGGAAATAACTTTTCTTTATCAATCTCCTTTGATCCAGTTTCAATTCTTCGATGGCTTTGTGGCAGGTCAAGGGAGAAGCTTTGGTGTGGTGATGGCCCCGTGAATCATTGTAGATAAGTTCCTATTTCATATTCTTTTCATCAGTTCTATCAGCTTTTCGTTTTTAACTCTAATGAATTTGAAAATTTTGTTTGAAATAAATTAGTTAATAAAATATGGAGATAGATTAAATTGTATCAATAAAACGATTCCGATTAAAACAAAATTTGAAATTCTATTGTAATTTCTTATGAATCAAAGTCCGAAGAGGGACAAGTTAATATATATTTTGGGATATTCCGACCTGAGTTTGGAATCCATACCTGGTGTTTGAGAATTGTGGAAGATTGTATCCATTATTTGTTATGTTGGGTCCAGATATATTCTACGAGTGGTTAGTTATCCTTCGAACTAACCGATGCCCCTATTTATTTCGTAGATCTGGTAACCCAAGTATCTTGTGAGATATTGAATGAGTTCGTTCTCATAATTATTGATGATATTCTGATTTGGTAAGCCAAATACAGAATAGATATTCAGTTTGATCTGGAAAACAGTTTCTCTATCTTTGTGTATCCTTCCTTTGTTGTCTCCCTAGCAAATTTCGAGGTTGAAATTTTCTTTAGAGGAATCTGTAACATTCCTGTTTTTAAATTAATTTAAATTGGTAATGAATTTGATTTTTGAAATTAAATTGTGAATTAATTTGGTGTTTTTCAAATTTAAATAGATATTTGTTTGTTTAGTAATGAAAATGGATATAAATATGATTTTAAAATAGAATTTCTAATTTGAAATACAGAAATAAGTATTTTGAATAATATATTAATTATAAATATTACGGATTAATTTGAATTTTTTTTAATAAATATAGTTATGAATATATATAGACTGAAAGTTAAATTGTAAATAAAATTTTATTTTGGAAAATTCAAAGTGTAAATATTTATAAATAAATTGGATTTATTATAGAAATAAAGTTTTAAAACATTTTCTTCAAAAAGTTATATTTTGAAATTAATATAATAATTTATTAAAGATTAAATTTGAACATTTTCAACACTAGTATTATTTATATAAATTTGAGTATAATAACTTAAGTTTAATTTTAAAATTATACATAACTAAATGTAATTTGTTTGTATATATATACACACAGATTTAAAAGTATAATAAATTAAGTTTAAAAATAGTATTGGTTATGAAGATTAGAATATTTTCTTTTAAAAAAATATATAATTTGTAAATATACAAAACATAAATACTTAATTAAAACAAAGGTTAAAATATAATTTGTAAATTAAATTAAGTAAGGAGTCAAACACAAATTATTTACATTTTGACATTTGTGATTTTATAGTATGCATTCATACAAGTGTAAGAAAATGGTGCCATGCAAATTACAAATGGAATTAGGATTTTCTTTTTGATTCATTTTCAAAATAAATAAAAAAACAAAGTTCAGATCAGTTTTAAACTTCTCAGATTAAAATAAAAACCAGAAAATGAAATTCAAAGCCAAATGAAAATATGGGAAAACAACAAATGAGAAAAGAATTGAAGGCAAATTTCAAATGCATCTCAAACAAAATCAAAACCTGGGAACAATGATTCAAATGTAGCAAGTCCAGATCATTTCTGTAACGACCCGTATTTTACGTGTCGATAAATCGTAGAATAATTATCACTAGGTCGTTAGTATTGTTCAGAGTTTAAGTCATTTAGAGTATGAGTCGACCAATGCTTAAGTCATTCGGAGTTGAGTCATGGGTAGCTTAGGTCGCATGGATGTTGGCTTAAGTCGTGTGGCCGAGTTAAGATAGTAACCAACCTATAGGATGACCGACCTATAGTGCTTGACCGACTTAAGGAAGTTGCCGAGTTATAGAAGTTTCGACCTATAGAAGTTAACGAGTTAAGGTATTGAACCGAGTTAACGACTTATAGGAACTGGCCGACTTAAGGTGGTTAGCGGGTCAAGGAGATAGCAACCTTAGGAGATAAGTCGGTTGACCGACTTAAGGAAGATGGCGACTTTAGAGGTAGACGACCTAAGACAGTGAGGGGTTTAAGGGTTGTGAGAGTTAGGTCGTAAGTCCACCTAAAGTTGCAGGCGACTTAGTGATAGGTCATGGCCATGTTAATTATTAAGTCGGCTGAGTAAGCTGGGTCGTATAAGTCCTAAGTCTTTAGGTCGGCAGGGCTTTAGGTCGTAGGTCGTTGATGTTATAGGTCGTGAGTTGTTAGGTCGGCTTGAAGTGGATGCGCGTGTGTTTTAGGTGCGTGTGGAAGATGAGTCGGTAGGTCGTGAGTCGGCTAAGGTTAGGTCGGCAACGACTCAAGGGTGGCAGACTCATGAATCTGCCTATAAATAGAGGGGCTTGGCTCACTTTTTGGCACCGGATTTTAAAGCGACGAAGTGCTGCCATTTTGAGAGCTCGACTACAAAACTTCTTCACTTTTTTTCTCCACTCTAATCTAGTGCTTACATCCATCCAAGATTGAAGATCAAGGTTGAAAATCCAAGATCCAAAGTTGAAGATCTTCATCTAACAAAAAGAGATTTCATCGATTGAAGCGAGATTTTGCCGGATCAAGCTTAGTTCTTTGCTGTCCAGATCTGGAGTTGGTTGTTTTTGAGGTGTTTAGGTGATTCGGTGAGTGGTGGTTATCTCTCACACGGACCCAAAGGAGTATATTGGATCGGTGGCTTGTTTATGTGTTAAAAAGAGTGATTTCGTGCATTTTTCTTAAGTCTGCATGTAGATCTATGGTTAATGATGATTCAACACCTATTTTACTATATTTTCACTTATGCAAGTTTATCCATCAAGTTGTAGAGATATTGTTCATGATTCATGCTTGTTAGATTGCATGTTAGATTTGGGCTCTTTATTTACGAAATTGCCATTATTGTTATAACTGCTTATTTAGATCTTGTTTGAATGATTGATTACTTGGGTTAATGTTTGATTTGATTGATTAGTTGATTGATAACTTGATTTGGACAAGTTGGTCAAAGATGATTCAAAAGCTAAGTGGAAAGGCTCTTGAATAAGGAAAGCTGCTTGTGGCATATGAAGCGGGTGTTGAAGCTCATATGGATAGATTTGATGATGATGTTGAGATGGGACTTTGCCATGATGCGATGAGGCAAACCATGATGTTGAGATGGGACTTTGCTATGATGCGATGAAGCAAAGCATGATGTGTGAAAGCCTTGGTTTAATCCAGACGGGATCATCCCAAGCATGTTGATAACTCGGTGATGCGGTCCGAGTTTGTGGATAATGGTTAGCTTGAGAGGCGCTTGAGCTAGTATGGAAATAGTCGTCGAGGAGGATGACTAGAAGGCTGAGATTTCATCGTTGTTGAAGGTTCTAGCATGCTCAAAGCAAGAGTACGTTGGGACGGGTCACGATGACGTTCCAAGCACGGGCTGCGACGACGTGCTAGTACTCTGGGTAATTGCGAAAATTCCTAGGCACGGGCTGCGACGACGTGCGGAGTTTTGTCTAGAACCGGGGTTACCATTAGCCCTTGACAGGCGGTCATTCAACTAACGGTGAATTCAAGGCAATGTTAACAGTGATAGCCAGAGTCATGGATGTTTGGATGTTTGGTTGTATCGTCATTTGGGTCAAGAGCGATGTTTTCAGGGTGCTTATCTGATCTTGGTTTAGGCCTTGGGGGTTTGTACTCGGAAAACTCCGACCTTGACTCGAGTGATAATTACTTTGCTTTGAATGTCTGAATTGCTATGTTTACTTCTGCTTAGTGTGTCTGGGGGCTATCACTGTAGAAAGAGGTGGAGTGGGATGGTTGGATTCCTATTCCTTTTACCCTTTATGCTCTTTTGGTATGTTTGATAGTTGATTTACTACTCACTAAGACTTTTGTCTGACTCAAGGTTTTATGTTCAACTCTTATTACCTTGGGCTGTTCATCCATGTTGGGATGGGCAGACTAGGTAGCAGGTGATAGGTGTTGTTCTTAGTGGTCAATGCTGTTGATGACGAAGACGAGCTGGAGGCTTTTGCATATTGTTTTCTTACTATATGTACTGGATATTCCGTTGTTTGTATATTCTCCGAGTGATATGTAGTGAGGCTTGATGTATTGACTTTGCTGATTGCTGTATCAAACTATTATGAGTTTATATGATGAAATTATGTTCTATGGAGCTTCACTATGTATATTTTCTATTGTATTTTGTCCATGCGCTGTGAGTAATATGATAGAGTTTATTGTTTTACCTTACCCTGATAATCGTCCATGACGGCCTGGCACACTTTCAGCGCACTATTTCCTTGTTTTGGTGCGGGAGTCATGGGCGGTCGTCACATTTGGTATCAAAGCTTTGGTTAATCGATTTTAGCCAACGCTCGCTGACGTAACTACGTATGAGAGACGTAATTGTATTTTGATGGATGATTACTATATATAATATAGTAGCTCAGAAGGATTTGAACTCCTTCTGTAGTTGTTTCTCAAGGTGTTCTAATCATTCTTTTTATAGATATTAAGAATGAGTCGAAGAGAGAGACAAGCTGCTAGGGAAGGCTGTGCTTCTGAGGAAGTTGCTGATTATGCTGCTATGTTTGAGGCCATGATGACTTCGATCATGAGAAGGATGCCAGTTCCGGGGTCATCAGTAGATGTTGGAGTTCAAGTTCAAGCCCCAAAACCAGTGGATTTTGCTAAGTTGTGCAAAGACTATACTTCTCTTGGAGGAAAGGTTTTCTTGGGAACAGAATCAACCATTGAAGTGCAGAGATGGATTGATGCTTGTAGAAGGATCTTTGGTGATTTGGGAATTAAGGATGCAACTAAGAGGAAGCTTGCATCAAGACAGCTTCAAGGGAGAGCTTCGGATTGGTGGAATTCTATCACCATTGATACTCCAGAGGAAGAGATTACTTGGGAGCAATTCCAAGTTAGATTTGAGGCTAAGTTCATTTCTACAGCTCAGAAATCTGTTCTGTTTAAGAAGTTTGTGGAGCTCAAGCAAGGTGGAAGACCAGTTCTTGAGTATGTTTATGAGTTTGAAGCTTTGTCCAAGTATGCTCGGTCGTATATTGAATCTCCCTATCAGAAGAATGAGAAGTTTGTGACAGGCTTGGACACTTATCTTGGGAGGCAGTTGGTGGATCATTTGGACGATCCATTTGAGAAGCTTGTGGAGAAAGCTCTCAGGCATGAGAATCTGTTTCCTAAGGAAGGATCTGTTGTTGCTGTGACCAAGGAGCAAAATGGAAACAAGAAGAGGAAGCAGCAGCAGCAGAAGGGTAAGGATGGCCAGAAGAAGCCGAAGGGCGAAGTGATCTGCTACAACTGTCGGCAGAAGGGTCATCTCTCCAGAGATTGCAAGAATCAGAGAGTGCCGGTGAAGTGTCACAACTATGACAAACCTGGGCATATCAAGAGGAATTGTCCGGAACCGAGGAAGGACAAGCAGATTGTGCAAGCTTATGCTTTAGAGGCTGTGCCATCGTCTTTGAAAGCTCCTACTGCTGAAGAGAAAGGAAAGAGTGTGGTGGTTCAAGGTACTCTTTCCATTTGTGGTGTTCCAGTTAGAGTGTTGTTTGATACTGGAGGTCGCATTCCTTTGTTTGTAGTGAACTTGTAGGCCGGTTGGATTTGGAACCGGATATTGTTGATAGGCCATTGGTTGTGACTAATCCAGTTGGGGGTTCGTCTTGTTTGTGTATGTTATGCCGTGGTCTAGTTGTGTCGAGTCATGATTGCTCTTTTGTTTGTGATTGTTTGTTCTGAACTTTACGGGGTTCGGAATTATTTTGGGTATGGACTGGCTTAGGAAGTATGCGGCAAGGATTGATTGTGAGAGGCTGGAGGTGACAGTCGTGAATGTGGAGAGGCGAAAGGTTGTGATACGATGTAAGCATGAGGAAGGCGTCTTCATGAGCTTCATGTATTCGCTGGTTGTTCCACGGGATGGACTGTCATCGGTGCCTATTGTGAATGGATTTGAGGATGTCTTTGACGAAGTCAAAGGATTACCGCCGCATAGGGAGATCGAGTTTCGTATCGATCTAGTTGAGGGAGCCAGACCTGTTGTGATGCCTCTTAGGCGAATGGCGCCTAGGGAACAGCAAGAGCTGAAGGTGCAAGTTGATGACCTTTTACAGAAAGGATTCATTCGGCGTAGCGTGTCCGAATGGGGTGCACCAGTTGTGTTCGCAACCAAAGCGGATGGATCGTTGAGGTTGTGTGTGGATTATCGTGAGCTGAATAAAGTGATAAGAAGAACAAGTATCCATTGCCGAGAGTAGATGACTTGTTTGATCAGCTTCACGAAGCTAAGGTGTTTTCTCAGATGGATTTGGCAATGGGATTTCACCAGTTGAGAGTGGCAAAGGATAGTGTTCCGAAGACTGGTTTTAGGACACCATCCGGTTTTTATGAGTGGCTGGTAATGCCATTTGGGTTGACCAATGCACCAGCATATTTTGTGGATCTTATGAATAGAGTGTTCAGAGATCAGTTGAACAAGTTCGTACTTGTGTTCGTGGATGACATTCTGATTTATTCCAGGACTGAAAAAGAGCACAAGACGCACTTGTGTATTGTTTTGGAAATCTTGCGGAAACATCATCTGAGGGCTAAGTTTTCGAAGTGTCACTTCTGGAAGAGTGAAGTGAGATTCTTAGGTCATGTTATCTCTGGAAATGGAATAGCGGTTGATCCCGCTAAGGTGGCAGCAATCCAGGATTGTGTTAGACCTAAGAATGCATCTGATGTGAGAAGTTTTCTTGGATTAGCAGGATATTATCGTCGGTTTATCAAAGACTTTTCCAAGATATCTGCACCGTTAACAGGATTGACGAAAAAGAACCAAGTGTTCAAATGGGATGATAAGTGTGAGCAAGATTTTGGAATCCTGAAAGAGCAACTGACAAGTGCTCCTGTTTTGACTATTCCAAGTGGGAATGATGAGATAGTGGTTTATACCAATGCATGTGGTACTGGACTTGGAGCAGTGCTAATGCAGAAGGATAAAGTTGTTGCGTATGCGAGTCGACAATTGAAGCCGCATGAAAGGAATTATCCTACTCATGATTTGGAGTTAGCGGCAATTGTATTTGCTTTAAAGATGTGGAGACATTACCTATTGGGAGTTCGATTTGAGTTGTTTACGGATCACAAGTCGTTGAAGTATCTGTTCTCCCAAAAGGACTTGAATCTTCGACAGCAACGGTGGCTAGAGTTCTTAGCATCATATGATTTTGGTATAGCCTATACTCCGGGAAATGGTAACACGGTGGCAGATGCGTTAAGTCGAAGACATGCAGGATTGGGAGCCATGTTTTCGGAATGGAAGATTCTTGAGTATTTGGCTGGATTTGACTTCAGGCCTAGATGTGAATTGGAACCTGAGATGTTGGCAAACTTATCAATAAGACCTACTCTTGTGGAAAGAATTGGCGAGAGCCAAAAGCGAGACGATAAGCTTGTCAAGATTATCCGTGATTTGGAATCTGGATTGGATCCAGAAAAGGATAAAGGATTCGAGGTCGATCGAGAGGGTTGGCTTCGGAAACAAGGACGACTGGTTGTCCCCGATATAGATGAATTGAGGGATGAAGTTCTGAAGGAAAGTCATCAATCGAAGTTGACAATTCATCCAGGTGGAAATAAGATGTATCGGGATATGAAGAGAACCTATTACTGGGAAGGCATGAAGAAAGATGTTGGAAATTTTATTTCCAAATGTATGAACTGCCAGTTGGTAAAAGCCAAACAGAAGAAGCCAAGTGGATTGCTTCAGACATTAGAAGTTCCTACATGGAAGTGGGAGCAAATATCGATGGATTTTATCGATGGGTTACCTAGAACCAGAGCACGAAATGAAGGGATTTGGGTCATCGTAGATCGTTTGACTAAGAGTGCAAGATTTATTCCTGTTTGATCAACTAGGACTGCATCGAAATTGGCTGAGTTGTATGTTAAGTGGATAGTTCGATTCCATGGTATTCCGAAGAGTATAGTGAGCGATCGAGACCCATTGTTCACTAGTGGATTTTGGAAGAGCTTCCAGGAAGTTTTAGGAACTGAGTTGTGTTTGAGTACAGCTTATCACCCCCAAACAGATGGTCAGACAGAGAGAGTCAACCGAGTTTTGGAAGATCTCCTGAGAGCATGTGTTTTGGATTTCGGAGGATCATGGGAAGACCATCTTCATTTGGTGGAATTTGCGTATAATAACAGTTATCAGTCTAGTATTGGTATGGCACCATATGAGGCATTGTATGGAAGACCGTGTAACTCTCCGACATGTTGGTTGGAAACAGGAGAAAAGTTGATACTTGGGCCAGAAATGATTCAACAGACTTCGGATTGTATAGAGATCATTCGGCAACGAATGAAGGCAGCCCAAGACCGTCAGAAAAGTTATGCCGATAAGCGTCGTAAGGATTTGGAATTCGACGTGGGAGATATGGTTTTTGTGAGGATTTCTCCATTGAAGAATGTTATTCGATTCGGGAAGAAAGGAAAATTGACTCCGAGATTTGTTGGACCATTCCCGATCATCGAGCGAATTGGAAAGCTCGCATATAAATTGGAGTTACTAGAAAAGATGTCGGGTGTGCACAATGTTTTTCACTTATCGTATCTACGGAAGTATGTGCACGACCCAAATGCAGTGGTTTCTGCTGATAGTTGTGAAGATTTATAGGTTGATCCAGTTGTTACGAGACCTCGTAAGCCGCTTCGTGTTGTCGAAACCGACATGAAACAGCTTAGGAGGAAGATGATTACATTGCTCAAGGTACAATGGAGTGATGATGTTAACGACTGTACATGGGAGGAGGAAGAGAGGATGAAGGCAGCTCATCCTGAACTCTTCGAAGTATGGCCCTAAGGTGTCGTGACATCTCATGAATTTGTAACTTGTTCTAATCCTAGAATTCTGCATGCTAGGCTAGTAATTGGATGCATGGTTTGTTGATTGCTATGGATGGTAGGCATGCAGAATAGTTTTTATTTCTCTTGTTTGTTTGGAATTTCGGGGGCGAAATTCCTAAGGGAGAGAGAATGTAACGACCCGTATTTTACGTGTCGATAAATCGTAGAATAATTATCACTAGGTCGTTAGTATTGTTCAGAGTTTAAGTCGTTTAGAGTATGAGTCGACCAAAGCTTAAGTCGTTCGGAGTTAAGTCATGGGTAGCTTAGGTCGCATGGATGTTGGCTTAAGTCGTGTGGCCGAGTTAAGATAGTAACCAACTTATAGGATGACCGACCTATAGTGCTTGACCGACTTAAGGAAGTTGCCGAGTTATAGAAGTTTCGACCTATAGAAGTTAATGAGTTAAGGTATTGAATCGAATTAACGACTTATAGGAACTGGCCGACTTAAGGTGGTTAGCGGGTCAAGGAGATAGCAACCTTAGGAGATAAGTCGGTTGACCAACTTAAGGGAGATGGCGACTTTAGAGGTAGACGACCTAAGACAGTGAGGGGTTTAAGGGTTGTGAGAGTTAGGTCGTAAGTCGACCTAAAGTTGCAGGCGACTTAGTGATAGGTCGCGGCTATGTTAAGTATTAAGTCGGCTGAGTAAGCTGGGTCTATAAGTCCTAAGTCTTTAGGTCGGCAGGGCTTTAGGTCGTAGGTCGTTGATGTTATAGGTCGTGAGTCATTAGGTCGGCTTGAAGTGGATGCGCGTGTGTTTTAGGTGTGTGTGGAAGATGAGTCGGTAGGTCGTGAGTCGGCTAAGGTTAGGTCGGCAACGACTTAAGGGTGGCCGACTCATGGATCTGCCTATAAATAGAGGGGCTTGGCTCACTTTTTGGCACCGGATTTTGAAGCGACGAAGTGCTGCCATTTTGAGAGCTCAACTACAGCACTTCTTCACTTCTTTTCTCCACTCTAATCTAGTGCTTACATCCATCCAAGATTGAAGATCAAGGTTGAATATCCAAGATCCAAAGTTGAAGATCTTCATCCAACAAAGAGAGATTTCATCGATTGAAGCGAGATTTTGCCGGATCAAGCTTAGTTCTTTGCTGTCCAGATCTGGAGTTGGTTGTTTTTGAGGTGTTTAGGTGATTCGGTGAGTGGTGGTTATCTCTCACACGGACCCAAAGGAGTATATTGGATCAGTGGCTTGTTTATGTGTTAAAGAGAGTGATTTCGCGCATTTTTCTTAAGTCTGCATGTAGATCTATGGTTAATGATGATTCAACACTTATTTTACTATATGTTCACTTATGCAAGTTTATCCATCAAGTTGTAGAGATATTGTTCATGATTCATGCTTGTTAGATTGCATGTTAGATTTGGGCTCTTTATTTATGAAATTGCCATTATTGTTATAACTGCTTATTTAGATCTTGTTTGAATGATTGATTACTTGGGTTAATGTTTGATTTGATTGATTAGTTGATTGATAACTTGATTTGGACAAGTTGGTCGAAGATGATTCAAAAGCTAAGTGGAAAGGCTCTTGAGTAAGGAAAGTTGCTTGTGGCATATGAAGCGGGTGTTGAAGCTCATATGGATAGATTTGATGATGATGTTGAGATGGGACTTTGCCATGATGCGATGAGGCAAACCATGATGTTGAGATGGGACTTTGCTATGATGCGATGAAGCAAAGCATGATGTGTGAAAGCCTTGGTTTAATCCAGACGGGATCATCCCAAGCATGTTGATAACTCGGTGATGCGGTCCGAGTTTGTGGATAATGGTTAGCTTGAGAGGCGCTTGAGCTAGTATGGAAATAGTCGTCGAGGAGGATGACTAGAAGGCTGAGATTTCATCGTTGTTGAAGGTTCTAGCATGCTCAAAGCAAGAGTACGTTGGGACGGGTCATGATGACGTTCCAAGCACGGGCTGCGACGACGTGCTAGTACTCTGGATAGTTGCGAAAATTCCTAGGCACGGGCTGCGACGACGTGTGGAGTTATGTCTAGAACCGGGGTTACCATTAGCCCTTGACAGGCGGTCATTCAACTAACGGTGAATTCAAGGCAATGTTAACAGTGATAGCCAGATTCATGGATGTTTGGATGTTTGGTTGTATCGTCATTTGGGTCAAGAGCGATGTTTTCAGGGTGCTTATCTGATCTTGGTTTAGGCCTTGGGGGTTTGTACTCGGAAAACGCCGACCTTGACTCGAGTGATAATTACTTTGCTTTGAATGTCTGAATTGCTATGTTTACTTCTGCTTAGTTTGTCTGGGGGCTATCACTGTCGAAAGAGGTGGAGTGGGATGGTTGGATTCCTATTCCTTTTACCTTTATGCTCTTTTGGTATGTTTGATAGTTGATTTACTGCTCACTAAGACTTTTGTCTGACTCGAGGTTTTATGTTCAACTCTTATTACCTTGGGTTGTTCATCCATGTTGGGATGGGCAGACTAGGTAGCAGGTGACAGGTGCTGTTCTTAGTGGTCAATGCTGTTGATGACGAAGACGAGCTGGAGGCTTTTGCATATTGTTTTCTTACTATATGTACTGGATATTCCGCTGTTTGTATATTCTCTGAGTGATATGTAGTGAGGCTTAATGTATTGACTTTGCTGATTGCTGTATCAAACTATTATGAGTTTATATGATGAAATTCTGTTCTATGGAGCTTCACTATGTATATTTTCTATTGTATTTTGTCCATGCGCTGCGAGTAATACGATAGAGTTTATTGTTTTACCTTACCCTGATAATCGTCCATGACGGCCTGGCACACTTTCAGCACACTATTTCCTTGTTTTGGTGCGGGAGTCATGGGCGGTCATCACAATTTCAAAGTTGAATCAAAACTAACTCTAACCTGATCAAAGTAGAAAATCAAAAACCAGAGGAAATGGGAATCTGGAAAACAAAGATTAAATCAAACTAGTGTAAAAGAAGATAAAACCTGGAAATGAATTTAACCTGGAAAGTAAAGCATCAATATGGAATCAAACTTCAAATAAAAACAAGTACTAGAATCAAAGGTTAATTCAAACCTATATCAACAGGCAAGACCAGATCAAAGTTCCAAATATCATTCCAAGCAAAACATTGTCTCTGTTTTCATATCTTCAGGTGAGAAACCTCTATTTTAAACCTGAATTTGTTTATTAACTTTAGATATGTGAAGTGAAATAATGAAAATATATTGCATATATATATGAATATGGGAATATGACTATGCATGCTTGTGTGTATATGCATGTTGATGTTTTGTATAGGTTATAGGTTTTAAACCCTGGTGAAAATTCAAAATCCAAGCCTCTAATCTCTTAGGCTTTGATATTCGAATAGAATTGTTTGAATTAACACAACCTTAAATTTAAAAATATTCCTAGGTAAAATTGATGAAAACATTTTTCGGGAAATTGAAAATATAGTGAAAAAACTCAAAGCATTCCAAAATTCAATTTTTAAGATTTTTCGATTTGATTATATAAGCCTAATCGTCTTCAAAAATGAGGATTTTTAGGACAAAAATCAAGATTTTTAGAGCTATATTGAATGGGAATTTCGGGGTTGAACAAAAAACATGTTTTGGGTAAATTCCGTTGATCGACGATGATGGGGGAGTCATGGTCGGTCCTGGAAGAGGTTAGGCGGAAGATAGATCATCAGAAAAATAGCAGTGCTATTTATTTTTCATTGTGGAGGTGGTGAGTTGTCGATTTAGGGTTAAGCAGTAGTTTTTTTCGATGTTGAAAATGTGGGTTGTTCTTCGGCGTGAATGAATCGAGTTGAACCGGACTTAGCGGAATTGGAAGAGAAGTGTCTGGTGTGACGATGGACGAGGTTTCGTTGTATTAGGTGGTAGGATCGTCGTTGGGGAGGCATTTCAATCAGGGGTTGGGTTCCAGTTTTTGGGTCAGGTTGTTAAATTTTGATCGTCGGCGAATGGGAAGATTCGAGAGGTTTGGGCTAGTCGTGGTGGTTCGCGGCGACATGTCAGAGGTATCATCGACGATCAGATCGTCGTAGATGGCTCGTGCACGTTCACACTTTTTTTAGCATGTTTGGAAATCATGAGGTTGGGGAAGAAGATACATTCTCGAGTTCGTGCTCGAGTTGTTTGTGTGGGTGACTCGAAGAAAAAAATGAAAAGGTTGAAAATCGAAGATGGGCTCGGGTTTAACTAGGGGTTGTCTCGGGTCTAAAGCTTTTAACAAATAAGTTTTGAAATTTGAATAAAATAAGTTTTAAAATGTTATTCTTAAACAAATTACTTTTATAATAAAAGTTTAATTAAATTTTGATCAATAAAAGTTATATAGTTATTTAACTAAAAATTAATTAAGTTTGGTTTCCTAAAATTTATTTGGAAAATAAAATTTAATAGTTTAAATTAAGAATCTTATTTAAGAGATAATGGTTTATCCTAAACAATGTTGTTGATTGTAATTAACTTAAAGATATTAAGTTAATTCGTATGTTGATGATAATCCATTTTTAAGTTTATTTAAAGTAAGATTTTAAAGATAATATGGTTTATCTTGAGATTATATTTTGATTTTCAATTAACTTAAAAAGGTTTAAGTTAAATTTTATGAAATTAATTAAGATAAATGTGTTATCTTAAAGGATTATTAATTTTGATATTTAATGATAATTACTTAATCAAAGTTAAATTGAGTATTAATTAAAGATTGATTAATTTGTTGAGAGCTAATTAATTAATGATTAATGATTAATTAATCGAGTGATAATTAATTTGTGATTCATTAATATAAGTGATTAGGATAACCACTAATTGTAATTAATTAAGAATAATTAATTAAAGGTTAATTTATTTAATGAAGAATGATAATTAATTAAGGAGTAATTAATTAGTATAATTTATTAAAGAATAATTAAATTATTAAAGATTAAGTTTTTTAATGATTAAGGGTTAATTGATTTATTAATTAAGGTTGATTAATTAATAGTTAAGGGTTAATTAATTTATTATTAAAGGTTAATTAATAAATGAATAAAGATTAATTAATTAAAATTATTTGTAATTAATTAATGTCCATTTACCAGGATTAGTAATTTATTAATCTGGGTTCAGTTAAGTTATAATCGAGATTGAGTAATTAATTCATAAGTAGTTATTTAATTGCAGATTTAATCAAATTAACTAAGGATTAAACAATTAAATAAATCCTGCCTATAAATGATTATTGAATGCCTGGATTGCTTATGAATGTTTGTATGGTATGAGATACCTTGAATTGGTTGTCCTGGTTGATCTGTGATATTTTGTCTATGAACCGAGCTGTGTATAATTTATTTATTTATCTGCGATAAATTTATATTATTTATCTGTGAATATGTGGATGGAGGTAAGCATTATAGGAATATACCGCTTATCGATATTGATGTGCTTGAATCTGTGATGATTAATGATATTGCACTATTGTGTAAAACCCTTGGACTACACCATACACAGACAAATATGGATTGCACGAGGAAATTAGTTAAGTCATAGATTTTTGAAATGGTTTTAACGTTGAACTTTGAATCCAAATGGTTTTGGAAATGGAATTGGGTTAAATGTGAAAAGCTATTGAAAAGGAGTTTTTAAGACAAAAGTTATTTTGAATAACTTGATAAAGTTTTGAAACTTAAATGGCTTGATTTGAATTGGAATTCAATGTTTGAAATTGAATTCTATGTTTGGCAATTATGGTTTAAAAAGGTTATACAAGCTATATATGCGTTTATATGGATATTAAACCATTTTAAAATATTATTTTGGAAATTTGAATTTAACCCAAGTTTTATACTTGAAGGGGTTTAGCTTGTGCAAATGCAATCGGATTTTTCCAAATCGAAAACTATTTGTTTTCTAATAATAATAGCTTTCATATAAAGAAAGGATTTCCAATTTATGTTGAAAAGATTTCAAATTTGAAATAGAATTGTTTTGGAAGCTATGAATAAATCTTTGTGAAAGATTGTTGAACTTTGTTTTGAAATTGGAAAGGTGTATCTTTTGTATAAAAGATTTGAAATGGAAATGGTTTTGAAAGCTATGAATTGAATCTTTGATCTAAAGATTGGATGAGTTAATCCAATTTCAAATAGAATTGTTTTGAAAGATATGAATTAATCTTTGTGAAAGATTGGTGAACTTTGTGAAGTGATTCCTTTTGGTATAATGATTTGAAAATGGTAATTTGTTTAAACCATTTGAAGAAAAGGTTTGGGAATTTAAAAGTGTGACTTAACTAAGATCCTAATATCCATATATTTTCAAATACTACGCTCATTATTTGGTTTAGCCGGGAGAGGACCTTGTGTCATATAACCCATTCCGAATAATGATACGACGATATGGATAGCATTTTGAAGATCGGTGGTGAAGACCGGATGTTCTCAAAAGCGAAAGATAATTCGTCGAATGTCTCTGCACCGGCTGATCCCTCGTATAGAGATTTATATTACTCTTTATGATGGGGTGTCTAGACGTAATTAGTGAATATCCGAATTTGCAAGGGCTTCTTTGGAAGTGCCTTTGGTTCTGTTCGAACCGGAACAGACTTGTATGGATGTATATCTGACATTACACTTTGAGATGTAAAGCTAGTTTCTATCAAATACATTTCTTTTTGGTGGCGGAGATTTATTCTCTTGGCTTATCACCCTTCTCTGAGATGTACGAGCTCAGAGGTTATGTAGTTGATGGTTACTAGTGATGCATTCCCAATTTGGTAATGTGGCATACGAAGTGTTGTTGATCATTTGTTGACCAAAGCATGACTTTGTGAAAAAGTGTAGCTTTGTGGACGAGACTTCGTCGAGCCTGGCAACCCGGAAATGGTTGAAACAGGAATGTTGCGACAAGGTTTTAAGGGTCGCGCCCCTAGGGCATGTCCATTTCCTTATGGATAAAAGTGATATCATGGTATGGAGCCCAGATATTTAACTGTGTGTTGTTGCTATTTGTTGGTGAATCCCGGGATAAAGGCCGGTAACGAGCGAGGATGACTTACTTGAGGTGTTACTTCCGTGGGTAACCCAACCTTATGTTGGTAGGGTATCATTTTGGTTCCTGGGGGCGTCCCTCCATAGGCGTTCCATTTAATGAAGAAGTTCCTTAGCCTGACCATTTGTTGAAAGTCCAATCTTCAATACGCGCCTTGTATGGTTTTAGTTGTATAACCTACCATTTACTTATGGTGGTCACCACTATTTAGATGGTTGCTATAGTAGGCATACAATAACGGTTGTATGATGGCTAAGATTAATATTATACTTTCGAAATGTTTTTTGTACTATACACTAATAATAATATCAAATAGTTTTCTCGTATCAAGCATGTTTGACAATCAAAAGGAGAAATCTCCTCCAATTGTGCGCTTGCATTGTGTGTGTGGTGGCAGGCCTTATGGTAGTTTCATTTTCCAATAAGCATTTTAGATTTCTTTTAAAAAAAAATTTTGTTGTTTGTTTTAAAGATAAACTATTTTTGTTTGCTCATACCAGTCCCATGACTGACCCGGAGTTTATTGTTCCCTTCCTAAACTCTGGGTGCCCACAATTTTTTACACGGACAGTCTAGAGTTGGGTTTTTCAGATAATCAAATGATAGGTGTAGAATTCGATAGCATCCTGCCTTTGGATTTTGGTGATGGAATTCGGGATCGCATTTACTACAAATTCAACTTGATGGTGGTTCGAGCCTCTTGGCTTGGAGACTTTGGAGTTTTGGCTGTGGTGTTGCAGTTTTGGATTCTATCTTTCTTTCTATTCTTTGGAACATCATACTTGAGATTCATCTTTCCACTGTTGTATATCTCTGATAGATATTGATATCATTTGTATCATTTATGTAATCAACTATTGTATCTGTTGTATATCAATGACGTTATTCATTTTTCTTCCGCTGTATTGTTATACTTAATGTGTTATAAGCTCCGGCACGAGTCAGATTTCAACAGTTGAATCTGCGGCATTCGAGTTCAAGTGAAGTACGGGTGTCGATTTTCGAACGCTGAAATTAGGGTCGTGACAAGTGGTATTAGAGCTGAAGGTTGAACTTTAGCTTTTGGAGTATAACACATTAAGTGACTCATTAAAGATTGGGTGAAATATACCCTAGAATGAGTATATCCTTAAGATATTCATTCATATGCCTCGATAAATTCTCTTACTATACACTGATAATAAATATGAGTGCAAGAAGAGGACGAGATAGGTGACAGGGGAGTACCACTACAATTGGTCAATCCCTGCAACAACGAAAATAGCTTTTCTTTACCAATCTCCTTTGATCCAGTTTCAATTCTTCGATGGCCTTGTAGCAGCTCAAGGGTGAAGCTTTGGTGTGGTGATGGCCCTGTGAATCGTTGTAGATAATATCCTATTTCGTATTCTTTTCATCAGTTCTATCAGCTTTTCGTTTTTAACTCTAACGAATTTGAAAATTTTATGTGAAATAAATTGGTTAATAAAATATGGAGATAGATTAAATTGTATCAATAAAACAATTTTGATTAAAACCAAATTTGAAATTCTATTGTAATTTCTTGTGAATCAAAGTCTGAAGAGGGACAAGTTAATATATATTTCTGGAAATTCCAACCTGAGTTTGGATTCCATATCTGGTGTTTGAGAATTGTGGAAGGTTGTATCCATTATTTGTTATGTTAGGTCCAGATATATATTCTACAAGTGGTTAGTTATCTTTCAAACTAATCGATGCCCCTACTTATTTCGTAGATCTGGTAACCCGAGTATCTTGTGAGATATTGAATGAGATTTTCTCATAATTATTGATAATGTTCTGATTTGGTAAGCCAAATACAGAATAGATATTTTGTTTTATCTGGAAAACTGTTTCTCTATCTTTGTGTATCCATCCTTTGTTGTCTCCCTGGCAAATTTCGAGGACGAAATTTTCTTAAAGGGGGTACTCTGTAACATTCTCGTTACTAAATCAGATTTAAATTGGTAATTAATTTGAATTTTGAAATTAAATTGTGAATTAATTTGGTATTTTCCAAATTTTAATAGATATTTGTTTGTTTATTAATATAAATGAATATAAATATGATTTTAAAATAGAATTTCTAATTTGAAATAAAAAAGTAAGTATTTTGAATAATATATTAATTACAAATATTGTGGATTAATTCGAAAAATTTTGAATAAATATATTTTTGAATATATATAGATTGAAAGTTAAATTGTAAATAAATAATCTCAGGCAGGCAGAACCACCATCATCAAATCAATAATTCAAGCTATGACTATATATTGGTGTAGATGCTTCATTTTACCTTCTGCCCTTCTTACTACCATTAGGGAAGCTATGAATCAATTTTTATGGACTGGGAGTTTGTATTCTAAAAAGCTAATTCCAATTGCCTTTGCTAAATTGGAGAAATCTCAAAAATATGGTGGATTGGGAATAAAATGTGTGAGAACTTGGAATTAAGCTGCCTTTTCTAAGCATTTTGACAATTTGATAAATGAAAAACCAAATTTTGTGGGTTAAGTGGGCAAGGCAACATCATCTTGGCAATAAAAATTTCTGGAAAATGGAACCCTCTCCTCTGTGTGGTTGGATGTGGAGATCAATTCTTAAGCTCAGGGGCATTTTACTCCCTCATGTTCAGCTTGTGCTAGGTCCTGACAGTACTGCTAAATTCTGGTTTGAACCATGGGTGGGAAGAGGAATTATTTTGTATGATCTGCTCTCCTATGATCAGAGGAATCAATCAGGCATCCCCTTGAATGCTAGAGCTATTGATTATTTTTATAATGGTGAAATAACTCTGCCTTACTCCTCTAACCCTATCATCAAGCAGCTGTGGGATGTAGTGCAATGCAAGAAGCTCCCCATTGGTGATGATGGGTATGTCTGGGCAGCTATTCGTGGACAGCATTCCATTGCTAGAGTTTATAAAGCCTTGATAATAAGTAACGGTAGCCATATATTTAGATGGCATGCAAGAGTCTGGAATCCAATAACTTCACAAAAACTGAACTTCCTTCTTTGGAAAATCCTAAGAAATGCACTTATGACCAAGGATAAGTTATGTAGGAGAGGTCATAGTGTTGATTTGATGTGTGCCTTCTGCAATAACTTTATTTAAGATGGATCTCACCTATTCTTTGACTGCTTGGTAACAAAAAGAATCTAGAAAGCTAGTCTATTCAGTGGTGGTTTTTCAGAGCCTATACTATATGGTGATGTAGAATGGAACAGAGCGTTCAGAAAAACTAGATGGAAGAATGCTACTTCATATAGGCTTTTACTGATTCTGAAAGTGTATGTGCATGTGATATGGGCTGAGAGAAATTCACGTGTATTTGACAATAATATGAAGCTTGAAAGTGCCTTGATAAATATTATAATTTCTAGGGTCAAGGAAAAGTGTTCTCATCATACTGTGTATGGCTCTCTAGGTTAGGGTTTTTGTTTTGTTTTACTTGTGTTAGTTTTGTTTTGTTGGTTTTCAGTCCTTCTTTCTCTTCTTTTTAGTCTTCCCTGTGTTCTCTTTTGTGAGCTCTAGATTGTTATTGCTCTCTTTTTGTTTGTATGTTTGTGGTTAATAAAGATGGTAAGGGTCCATTCAATCCTGCTTGCTATTCAAAAAATAAATTGTAAATAAAATTTGATTTTGGAAAATTCAAAGTGTAAATATCTATAAATAAATTCGATTTATTATAGAAATAAAGTTTTAAAACATTTTCTTAAAAAGTTATATTTTGAAATTAAAATAATAATTTTCTAAAAGATTAAATTTGAACATTTTCAACACTAGTATTATTTATATAAATTTGAGTATAGTAACTTAAGTTTAATTTTAAATTTATACATAACTAAATGTAATATGTATGTATGTGTGTATATATATATATATGTATATGTATGCATTTAAAAGTATAATAAACTACGTTTAAAATTAGTATTGGTTATGAAGATTAGAATATTTTCTTGTAAAAAAAATATATAATTTGTAAATATATAAAACATAAATACTTAATTAAAATAAAGGTTAAAATATAATTTGTAAATTAAATTGAGTAAGGAGTCTAACACAAATTATTTACATTTTGACATTTGTAAATTTTATTGTATGCATTCATACAAGTGTAAGAAAATAGTACCATGCAAATTACAAATGGCATTAGGATTTTCTTTTTAATTCATTTTCAAAAACAAATAACAAACCAATGCTCAGATCAGTTTCGAACTTCTCAGATTAAAATCAAAACCAGAAAACGAAATTCAATGCCAAATGAAAATCTGGGAAAACAACAAACCAGAAAAGAATTAAAGGCAAATTTCAAATGCATCTCAAACTAAATCAAAAACTGAGAACAATGATTCAAATGTAGAAAGTCTAGATCATTTCATAGCTGAATCAAAACTAACTCAAACCTGATCAAAGAAGAAAATCAAAATCTATAGGAAATAGGAATCTGGAAAACAAAGATTAAATCAAAACAGTGCAAAAGAAGATAAAACCTGGAAATGAATTCAACCTGGAAAGCAAAGCTTCAATCTGGAATCAAAGTTCAAACAAAAACAAGTATCGGAATCAAAGGTTAATTCTAACCAATATCAAACAGGCAAGACCAGGTCAAAGTTCCAAATATCGTTCCAAGCAAAACATTGTCTTTATTTTCATATTTTCAGGTGAGCAAACCTCTATTTTAGACCTGAATTTTGTTTATTAACTTAAATATGTGAAGTGAAATAGTGAAAATATATTGCATATCTATACGAATATGGGAATATGTCTGTGCAAGCTTGTGTGTATATGCATGTTGATGTTCTGTATAGGTTATAGGTTTTAAACCTTGATGAAAATTCAAAATCCAAGCCTCTAATCTCTTAGGCTTTGATATTCGAATAGAATGTGTTTGAATTAACACAACCTTAAATTTAAAAATATTTCTAGGTAAAATTGATGAAAGAATTTTTCTGGAAATTGAAAATACAGTGAAAAAAACTCAAAACATTCCAAAATTCAATTTTCAAGATTTCTCGATTTGATTATATAACTCTAATGTCTTCAAAAATGAGGATTTTTAAGACAAAAATCAAGATTTTTAGAGCTATATTGAATGGGAATTTTGGGGTTGAACGAAAAACATGTTTTGGGTAAATTCCGTTGATCGACGATGACGGGGGAATCTTGGTCGTTCCTCGAGGGGGTAGGCGGAAGATAGATCATCGGAAAAATAGCAGTGCTGTTTATTTTTTGCCGTGGACGTGGCGAGTTGTCGATTTAGGGTTAAGTAGCAGTTTTTGTCGATGTTGAAAACGTAGGTTGTTCGTCGGCGTGAATGAATCGAGTTGAATCGGACTTAGGGGAATTGGAAGAGAAGTGTTTGGTGTAACTGTGGACGAGCCAGCGTTGTCTCAGGTGGTAGGATCGTCGTTCGCGAGGCGTTTTTTACAAGGGTTGGGTTCCAGTTTTTGGGTCAGGTTGTTGAATTTTGATCGACGGGGAAATGGAATATTATGGAGCTTTGGGCTAGTCATGGTGGTTTGCGGCGACATGTCAGAGGTATCATCGACGATCAGATCGCCGTAGATGGTTGGTCCATGTGCACACTTGTTTTTAGCATGTTTGGAAATCATGAGGTTGGGGAAGAAGATACATTCTCAAGTTCGTGCTCGAGTTGTTTGTGTGGGTGACTCGAAGAAAAAAATGAAAAGGGTGAAAGTCGAAGATGGGCTCGGGTTTAACTAGGGGTTATCTCGGGTCTAAAGCTTTTAACAAATAAGTTTTGAATTTTGAATAAAATAAGTTTTAAAATTTTATTCTTAAACAAATTTCTTTTATAATAAAAGTTTAATTAAATTTTGATCAATAAAGTTATATAGTTATTTAACTTAAAATTAATTAAGTTTGGTTTTCTAAAATTTATTTTGAAAATAAAATTTAATACTTTAAATTAAGAATCTGATTTAAGAGATAATGGTTTATCCTAAACAATGTTGTTGATTGTAATTAACTTGAAGATATTAAGTTAACTCGTATGTTGATGATAATCCATTTTTAAGATTATTTAAAATAAGATTTTAAAGATAAAATGGTTTATCTTGAGATTATGATTTTGATCATCAATTAACTCAAAAAGGGTTGAGTTAAATTTTATGAAAATAATTAAGATAAATGTGTTCTTAAAGGATTATTAATTTAGATATTTAATGATAATTACTTAATCAAAGTTTAATTGAGTATTGATTAAAGATTGATTAATTTGTTGAGAGCTAATTAATTAATGATTAATAATTAATTAATCCAGTGATAATTAATTTGTGATTCATTAATATAAGTGATTAGGATAATCTCTTATTGTAATTAATTAAGAATAATTAATTAAAGGTTAATTTATTTAATGAAGAATGATAATTAATCGAGGAGTGGTAAATTAATGTAATCAATTAATTAAATAATAATTGAATAATTAAAGGTTAATTTTTTTAATGATTAAGGGTAAATTGATTTGTTAATTAAGGTTGATTAATTAATAGTTAAGGGTTAATTAATTTGTTATTAAAGGTTAATTAGTAAATGATTAAATATTAATTAATTAAAATGATTTGTAATTAATTAATGTCAATTCACCAGGATTAGTAGTTTATTAATCTGGTTTAAGTTAAGTTATAATCAGGATCGAGTAATTAATTCATAAGTAGTTAATTTAATTGCAGATTTAATTGAATAAACTGAGGATTAAACAATTAAATACATCCTGCCTATAAATGATTATTGAATGCATGGATTGCTTATGAATGTTTGTATGGTATGAGATGCCTTGAATTGCTTGTCCTAGTTGATCTGTGATCTTTTGTCTATGAATTGAGCTGTGTATAATTTATTTATTTATCTGCAATAAATTTATATTATTTATTTGCGAATCTGTGGATGGAGGTAAGCGTTATAGGAATATACCGCTTATCCATATTGATGTGCTTGAATCTATGGTGATTAATGATATTGCACTATTGTGTAAAACTCTAACGACCCTGACTCGACCTTCGAAAATCGGCACCGAATACGACACTCGTATTCGAATGCCGCAGATCCAAACGTCGAACCTGGTTCACCGGAGCTTATAACACAATAAGTACAACACAGCGGAGGAAATATGCATGATACATTTGATATATATAACATTTGATACAATATCTGATACAACAGAGTACAATAGAATTGTACAATAGAGATCAACACTATCATAGATACAAGAAATAGCAGCGGAAAGATAATGTCTTCAATGCCAAACTCCAAGAACTCCATCTTCAATCCAAAACTAGCTCGAACCCCCTATCACGTTCACTAAGAGAGCAAGACTGGTGTGATGCTGAAGTGTAGCAAATGTGATCCACAAATCCAAAGAGCTTCGAAGGCCAACTAATCTATACATATTACAGTATTATCTGAAAACCCAACTCTAGACTGCCCATGTGGAAAATAGTGGGCACCCAGAGTTTAAGAAAGGAACAATAAACTCCAGGTCAGTCGTGGGACTGGTATGAGCAAACAAAACAATTTTGTCATTTAAAACAAACAACAAAGCTTTTAAAATTTAAATCCGCAATGCTTTTTAGAAAATGAAACTACCATAAGGCCTCCCGCCACACACACAATGCAAATGCAGAATTGGAGGAGATTTCTCCTTATGATAGTCAAACATGCTTAATACGAGAAAAATTCTTTGATATTATTACTATAAGTGCACAGTGTGGAAAAACCATTTCGAAAGTATAATATTAATCCTAGCCAGCATAGACATTCCGAACTATGCCTACTATAGCTACCATCCTAACAGTGGGGCGCCACCACAAGCAGATGGCAGGTAATACAACTAAAACCGTACAAGGCGCGTATTGGATGAATGGATTTCCAACAAATGGTCAGGCTAAGGAACTTCCTATTGCCACATGGGAACGCCTCTGGCGGGACGCCCCGAGAACCTACCCGGCTCTCTGCCAAACAAGGCAAGCTACCCCCTTCCCGGGGAATAAAATCTGAGATATGCCACCCCCGGTCCTTTGGGACCTTTATCCGAGGGCCCTCCAACAACAACATCACACAGTAATAAATATACTAGTGTCCACATGAGTAAGTATCTGGGCTCCATACCATGATGCCACCCTTTTCCAGAAGGAATGGTCATACCCTAGGGGAGCTACCCCTGAAACCTTGCCGCATCTTTCCTGTTTCGACCATTACTGGTTTGTGAGGCTTGATGAGGTCTCGACCACAAAGCTACGCTTTTTCACAAAGCCATGCTTTGATCAACAAATGATCAACAAATGATCATCAACATACAACAGCACTTAGCGTGCCACACTACCTAATTGGGAGTATATCGCTGATAACCTTCAACTACATAACCTCTGAGCTCGTACGTCTCAGAGAAGGGTGTTAAGCTAAGAGAATAAATTCTCCGCCACCAACAGATATGTATTTGAAGGAAATCGGCTTTAGATCTCAAAATATAGTGTCAGACACACAACCATACAAGTTTGTTCCGGGTTCGAACAGAACCGAAGGCACTTCCGAAGTAGCCCTCGCAAATCCGGGTATTCACAATCCCGATCGGACTTCCCATCACTTAGGAAATCTCAATACCGTAGCTACTCAGTGCAGAGACAATCGATAGGTCGTCCTATCATTCTCGCAAATACCCGGTCTTCACCACCGGTCTTCAATGATATCCATAACGACGTATCATTATTCGGAATGGGTTATATGACACAAGGTCCTCTCCCGGCTAAACCGAATAATGAGCGCGATATTTAAAAACATATGGACATGGGATTTTCAGTTAAGTCACAACTTATTATCCAAAACTTCACTTTAAATGATTTAAACTAAATTACCATTTCAAATCTTTAAACAAAAGATTTATTTCACAAAGTTTAACTAGTTTCACAAAGATCCATTTACGGTTTCCAAAAAGTATCCATTTTAATTGGTTTAATTCATTTAATCTTTAAATCCAAGATTTTACTCATAGCTTCCAAACCCGTTTTCAATTATTCATTCTCAACTTGGAAAACCATTTCAATTCAAACTTGAAATTCCTTTAATACAAATTGGAAATTCATTTCTTATACGAAAGCTTTTATCATTTGAAAACAAACAATTTTCATTTTGGATAAATCCGATTTCAATTATACAAGTTAAAATCTTTGGGTTAGATTTAATTCCCAAAAACAACACTTAAAAAAAATGGTTTAAAAACCCATATAACTTGTATGACTTTTACTTTATAAATTATCAAAATAGAATTTAATTTCAAACCTTGAATTCAATTTTAAAATGAATTATTAAGTTTCAAAACTTTATTAAGTTACTCTAAACAACTTTTATTTTAGAAATTCTTTTCCAAAATCTTTTCACTTTAAATCCGATCCATTTCCAAAACCATTTAGATTTAAAAATTAGATCTTAAAAATTATTTCAGAAATCTGTGACTTAACTGATTTCCACGTGCAATCCATATTGGTGTGTGTATAGTGTAGTCCAAGGGGTTTTACACAATAGTGCACACATCTATCATCACAGATATATCGATAAGCGGTATAACCCATAACGCTTATCTTCATTCATAGATCCATAGATAAGTAAATTTATCAATCACAAAGATTTACTAATATGATTCGATGTGGGTTTTGGATAACCAATTGGAATCCGACTCCCTGTCGCATCGAAGTTCAAATGCTGTTTCATGGGCAAAAGGGGTTTCACTCACATATAGGAACAAATCACAAATCACAAATCACAGTCCATCACAAAGCAATCACAACATCACAATAAAAAATATCAATCCATACAGAACAATTGATGATAGTTAACCATCTCTAATTAGGGTAAATATGATTAAGTGTGTTAACCACACAATTTATTTTATAAAATTTAAATCAACGATTAATTATGCTTAACTATGAATTGATTCCATCTTAATTAACTTTATCAACTAACTTTTCTTAATTTAATTATCTTAATTCATAAATCCTTAATTTATAATTAAGTAAATCTTAATTTCTTTTACCCTTTAATTAAACCAACTTTTAATTATAAAGTAATTACAAATTTTAATTGTTCAAAATCTTTACTTAATCATTATAAAGAATTTTGTCTTTAAGTTCAAAATTTAAATATTTGGTTTACTCCTCGAGTATTTTATCAAGTTAAATCTTTTAAACAATTTAATTTTTTTTAAAATCTAAGTTTTAAACTACTGCATTTATCCTGGATAATTATTTTAAAAACAAGTTTAAATCATGTTTCAAATTTTTTTTGCTGTTTTTAAGTATGACCCGAGGCCTTCCCCGAGTTCCCCCCGATGTAAAAGCTTCCCTGCTTCGAGTTTCCACTCAAATCGACCCGTCAGGAAAAAAATTCACAAATTTGATTAAGTTTTAAATATTGACCCGATACACTACAAAACGCACGGCCCTAGCCCCGAGTTTCTTCCCAGTTCTCTCGTGCATTGCTTTGAGTTACTACTCGTCCCCCCCAAACCCATCACACTGACACACACCCCATCCACGTGCACGTGCACGGCAATCTTCGCCGCCGTTAGATGGTGCTGCGGCCACCAACACGTCAACGCTCATCCCCTAACACCCAGACTTCGAATTCACCTCGAAACCCAGAATCGAGCTACCTCGACCCAACAACCCCAGCGAAGCCTCACCAGAAAAACGTCTCGTCTCGCCTCCACCGATCGTCAGAGGCCACGATATTTGGTCCACGTCTTCGTCTACACGTGACGCTTCTGATGGCTCCGGTCGTCTGTGGAAGGCGCAGCAACGTCGTTTCGTATGCGAACCCAAATGGGTTCTTAAACCCTAAATTAAGCTCGAATTCAAAATCTAAACTTTTAAAAATTCAACTTGCATTTTTCTGGTGATCACGAACACCAAATCATGCGGCGACCACGAATTCGAGGCTTATAACTACATAGATCACCAGTATTGCTCAAAAATTCATTTTCCAGTCAACTCCCATTTTCCTGAGCAATATGCAATGAAAAAATTTGATTTTTGTTTCTAAAATCATTGCTTTTAAAGGAGATTAAGATAGTGTTATTGAATTTGAAATTCATAAAGTTCGAATTTCTTGAACATTTGAATTTAGGCTGTGTTTCATTGTTTCCAGGAAGAAGAACTATATGAAACTGTTTTAGTTCATTACTGGAATGTAATATAGGTTTAAAACAATATTTCACTTGTTTAAAAATCTTTGTTAGAATAGAGGAAGAAAGATTAGAGTTTCCTTTTTGATGTGGTTTAACCTGTAACACAGAACTTGTATGAAACTGTGTTTTCATGGTTTTCAGCAAAAAGAAATTTCAAAACTTGTTTTGGTTGTTACTGGAACATAGTGCAAGTTCAAAAACAAGACTTCAACTTGTTTCCATTTATTTACAGAAGAACTGGGGAAGAGAAAGAGATTTGAATTTGATCTTGGTATAGCTTATCCTTGTAAACCTGGTACTTAACTGTAACTATTTTTTCTTCTACAGTTTCTAAAAAAAACAAATTTTTTTTTGATTTAATTACCGTAACACAAAGCATATCCAAAACCAAGGTTCATCATTAAATTTCCATAAGAATAGGGGAAAGGTTTTTTTTTTATTGGTTCACACTGTAAACCAAAGTATCACAGGAAACAGACAACAAAGAAAAGAAGGAAGAAATCTTATTTCCAGGCAAAGAAAAATTCAAGCATAGCACCCATTCACAAGCTAAAACTAACCACATTCATGCAAGCATTTAAACACAAGAGAAAAAAAGAAATGAAGAAGGCATGGGGTTCAGTCACTTTTTTCCCAGAAGATAAGAATGCTTCCTGACAGCTAATTCAAAACAGAGATGAGGCTGGGAAATCCTTTTCTACTTGATTTTGAATTTTAAATCTGCAACTTGAAGTTATAACATTTTGTTTAATAACTGTTGCATGCTCTTGTTTATTCAATTTATTAATATCAAAACAAGGATTTGAATTTACTTACAGCTTAATTTTTTTTTTAAAAAAATGCAACAAAGAACTTGAACTGCTGCCTGGAATTAGCTTTTGATTCTTGACCTTTTGCTGCAAATAAGTGATTGAATATTGTTATTGTACTTAATTCTTTCTTTATTACAGATTGTAACTTCAAATTCAAATTCAAAAAGGTTACTTGCCTTTTAAAAACTCTTTTCCAGAAACCAAAGAAAAACTGCCCTCTGCCTTTACAAGCTAATCTGCAGTTTTAATTTAAATTTGTTGTTAAAATATGACTTCAAAATCATAATTTTATTAACTATAAAATTTAAAAAACTTACCTGAGAGCACACTACAGTTTTGAGGCTTTAGAAATCACTTAAGTTTTTAGTTTGAATTTAAGAAGAGATTGGCAGTTCTCTTTCTTTCTTTTTTCTGAATTTTTTTCTTGCTTGAATGTTGTAGTTTGAAGATTGCAAAATCTTTTGATTACTGAACTTCAGATGTTTAGGAGATTTAAAAATTCGAATTGGAAGGTGAAAAGTTTCTGAAATTTTTTATTTGATTAATTTATTTAGGAAATGATGGTTTGTGCCATTTGTAAAAAATAATCATAAGCTTTAGATCTTGTTGATCATGCTACTCTACCTTCCATGTGCAATATATATTCAGCCTTTGATGTTTACAAAGCAATTGAATTTTATAAATTTTATATTTATAACTTATACACTTTGAAAATAAATGTATATCTTAAACACTTGTAAATCTTATACTTACATATGTATGTTTAAATTTGTTTGTGTGTGTATATATATATATATATATATATAGGTACAATTTGTTTTAAGTCCTTATTTTATCAAATCTAATTATTAAGTATACAAGATGATTTAGCTTTTGTAAACTTTTGTTTATATCAATTTTACAATATCACTTTTTTAAACCAATATATTCAAGCTTAGTTCATTATATATTTTTTTCTTTTGAATTAAGACTATTATATCTTTTAAATAAACAACTTATCTATATATATTATTTTAAACTTTTATTGCTCATTTTATACACATTTTGTTTTATTAATTTTAAAGAAAGAAATGATTTTTAATGCTACTTAATTTTTTTAAAAACATTTATTTCAAATTTAAGTTCAAATTTAAATTTTAAACTTGAAGTTTAAACTTTCATATCCATTTATACATTCACACTTTATCTTGAAAAAAAAAATGTGTATTCAATGTTACTAGTATATGAAATGTACATATGTATAAGATTTTAAATTTAAAATGACATTTTAAAACATTCATTCTTTCAATAATTTCAACTCAAAATCAAAATGGAATTTATTTATATATTAATATCACTTATCTCTAATTTGTTTTAGATTTTTCTTAATTTATTCCCATATTAAATTCCAAAAGTTAAAATATATTGTTAATCTTAATTGATAAAAAATTTCGGGATGTTACTTTTTATCTATAAGATTTTAAATATAGAAATTCAAAATCTCAATTAAATTTTAAAAATCAATACTCAAATAAACAAATATCCCATTTAATTTGAAAGATTCAAATTAATTTACAATTTTATTCCAAAATTTATTTACACTATCAATTTGATTTTAATTAAAAACCAGGATCGTTACAGATTTCCCCCCTTAAAAAAAATTTCGTCCTCGAAATTTGCTAGGAAGACGACAAAGAAAAGATGAAAGATAGAAAAATATCTTTCCAAATTAAACTGGATAACAATTCTGTGTTTGGCTTACCAAATCAGAGTATCTATAATATGAGAACAAACTCATACATTTATTCCACAAGATACTCGGGTTCACCGGTCTACGAATATGCAAAGGCATTGATTAGTTCGAAGGGATAACTAATCGTTCGTAGAATATATCAGATCCCAGAGAATAGATAGATGGATTAAATCTTCTACAATTTCTCAAACACAAGATATGGATTCCAACTTAGGTCGGAATACCCCAAAGTATACATCAACTTGTCCCTCTTCGGACTTCAATCAACATAAGGAATTACAATAGAATTTCAAATTTGGTTTTAATCGAAACCATTTTATCGATACAAATTATTTAACTTTATATTTTAGTTAACCAATTTATCAAATTTAATTTTTGCTAAGGTTAAGAACAAAAAGCTGATGGAAATTTGACCAAGAGAATACGAAATAGAGACTTATCTACGATTCGTAGGGCCACCATCACACCGAAGCTTCTTTCTTGAGCTGCAACAAAGCAATCAAAAGAATTGGAAAGACGAATCAAAGGAGATTGGTAAAGAAAGTTATTTCCGTTGTTGCAGGGCATTGACCACTTGTACTGGTATTTCCCTGTCCCCTATCTCGTTCTCTTCTTGCACTCATACTTACTATCCGTGAATAGTAAGAGAATTTTCTGAGGCATTCGATCGGCTATCTTAGGGATTACTCATTCTAGGGTATACTTCACCCTATCTCTAATGAGCCACTTAATGTGTTAAACTCTAGAGCTAAAGTTTTAACCTTCAGCTCTGATACCAATTCTAACGACCCTGACTCGACCTTCGAAAATCGGCACCGAATACGACACTCGTATTCGAATGCCGCAGATCCAAACGTTGAACCTGGTTCGCCGAAGCTTATAACACAATAAGTACAACACAGCGGAAGAAATATGCATGATACATTTGATATATATAATATTTGGTACAATATCTGATACAACAGAATACAATAGAATGGTACAATAGAGATCAACACTATCATAGATACTAGAAATAGCAGCGGAAAGATAATGTCTTCAATGCCAAACTCCAAGAACTCCATCTTCAATCCAAAACTAGCTTGAACCCCATATCACGTTCACTAAGAGAGCAAGACTGGTGTGATGCTGAAGTGTAGTAAATGCGATCCACAAATCCAAAGAGCTTCGAAGGCCAACTAATCTATACCTATTACAGGATTATCTGAAAACCCAACTCTAGACTGCCCGTGTGGAAAATAGTGGGCACCCAGAGTTTAGGAAAGGAACAATAAACTCCAGGTCAGTCGTGGGACTGGTATGAGCAAACAAAACAATTTTGTCTTTTAAAACAAACAACAAAGCTTTTAAAATTTAAATCCACAATGCTTTTTAGAAAATGAAACTACCATAAGGCCTCCCGCCACACACACAATGCAAACGCAAAATTGGAGGAGATTTCTCCTTATGATAGTCAAACATGCTTAATACGAGAAAAATTCTTTGATATTATTACTATAAGTGCACAGTGTGGAAAAACCATTTCGAAAGTATAATATTAATCCTAGCCAGCATAGACATTCCGAACTATGCCTACTATAGCTACCATCCAAACAGTGGGGCGCCACCATAAGTAGATGGCAGGTAATACAACTAAAACCGTACAAGGCGCATATTGGATGAATGGATTTCCAACAAATGGTCAGGCTAAGGAACTTCCTATTGCCACATGGCAACGCCTCTGGCGGGACGCCCCGAGAACCTACCCAGCTCTCTGCCAAACAAGGCCGGCTACCCCCTTCCCGGGGAATAAAACCTGAGATATGCCACCCCGGGTCCTTTGGAACCTTTATCCGAGGGCCCTCCAACAACAACATCACACAGTAATAAATATACGAGTGTCCACATGAGTAAGTATCTGGGCTCCATACCATGATACCACCCTTTTCCAGAAGGAATGGTCATACCCTAGGGGAGCTACCCCTGAAACCTTGCCGCATCCTTCCTGTTTCGACCATTACCGGTTTGTGAGGCTTGATGAGGTCTCGACCACAAAGCTACGCTTTTTCACAAAACCATGCTTTGATCAACAAATGATCATCAACATACAGCAGCACTTAGCGTGCCACACTACCAAATTAGGAGTATATCGCTGATAACCTTCAACTACATAACCTCTGAGCTCGTACGTCTCAGAGAAGGGTGTTAAGCTAAGAGAATAAATTCTCCGCCACCAATAGATATGTATTTGAAGGAAATCGGCTTTACATCTCAAAATGTAGTGTCAGACACACAACCATACAAGTCTGTTCCGGGTTCGAACAGAACCGAAGGCACTTTCGAAGAAGCCCTTGCAAATCCGGGTATTCACAATCCTGATCGGACTTCCCATCACTTAGGAAATCTCTATACCGTAGCTACTCAGTGCAGAGACAATCGATAGGTCGTCCTATCATTCTCGCAAATACCCGGTCTTCACCACCGGTCTTCAATGCTATCCATAACGACGTATCATTATTCGGAATGGGTTATATGACACAAGGTCCTCTCCCGGCTAAACCGAATAATGAGCGCGATATTTAAAAACATATGGACATGGGATTTTCAGTTAAGTCACAACTTATTATCCAAAACTTCCCTTTAAATGATTTAAACCAAATTACCATTTAAAATCTTTAAACAAAAGATTTATTTCACAAAGTTTAACTAGTTTCACAAAGATCCATTTACGGTTTCCAAAACAATATCCATTTTAATTGGTTTAATTCATTTAATCTTTAAATCCAAGATTTTACTCATAGCTTCCAAACCCGTTTTCAATTATTCATTCTCAACTTGGAAAACCATTTCAATTCAAACTTGAAATTCCTTTAATACAAATTGGAAATTCATTTCTTATACGAAAGCTTTTATCATTTGAAAACAAACAATTTTCATTTTGGATAAATCCGATTTCAATTATACAAGTTAAAATCTTTGGGTTAGATTTAATTCCCGAAAACAACACTTAAAAAAATGGTTTAAAAACCCATATAACTTGTATGACTTTTACTTTATAAATTATCAAAATAGAATTTAATTTCAAACCTTGAATTCAATTTTAAAATGAATTATTAAGTTTCAAAACTTTATTAAGTTATTCAAAACAACTTTTGTTTTAGAAATTCTTTTCCAAAATCTTTTCACTTTAAATCCGATCCATTTCCAAAACCATTTAGATTTAAAAATCAGATCTTAAAAATTATTTCAGAAATCTGTGACTTAACTGATTTCCACGTGCAATCCATATTGGTGTGTGTATAGTGTAGTCCAAGGGGTTTTACACAATAGTGCACACATCTATCATCACAGATATATCGATAAGCGGTATAACCCATAACGCTTATCTTCATTCATAGATCCATAGATAAAGTAAATTTATCAATCACAAAGATTTACTAATATGATTCGATGTGGGTTTCGGATAACCAATTGGAATCCGACTCCCTGTCGCATCGAAGTTCAAATGTCGTTTCATGGGCAAAAGGGGTTTCACACACATATAGGAACAAATCACAAATCACAGTCCATCACAAAGCAATCACAACATCACAACAAAAAATATCAATCCAATACAGAACAATTGATGATAGTTAATCATCTCTAATTAGGGTAAATATGATTAAGTGTGTTAACCACACAATTTATTTTATAAAATTTAAATCAACGATTAATTATTCTTAACTATGAATTGATTCCATCTTAATTAACTTTATCAACTAACTTTTCTTAATTTAATTATCTTAATTCATAAATCCTTAATTTATAATTAAGTAAATCTTAATTTCTTTTACCCTTTAATTAAATCAACTTTTAATTATAAAGTAATTACAAATTTTAATTGTTCAAAATCTTTACTTAATCATTATAAAGAATTTTGTCTTTAAGTTCGAAATTTAAATATTTGGTTTACTCCTCGAGTATTTTATCAAGTTAAATCTTTTAAACAATTTTATTTTTTAAAAAATCTAAGTTTTAAACTACTTCATTTATCCCGGATAATTATTTTAAAAACAAGTTTAAATCATGTTTCAAATTTTTTTTGCTGTTTTTAAGTATGACCCGAGGCCTTCCCCGAGTTCCCCCCGATGTAAAAGCTTCCCTGCTTCGAGTTTCCACTCAAATCGACCCGTGAGGAAAAAATTTCACAAATTTGATTAAGTTTTAAATAATGACCCGATACACTACAAAACGCACGGCCCTAGCCCCGAGTTTCTTCCTAGTTCTCTCGTGCATTGCTTCGAGTTACTACTCGTCCCCCCCAAACCCATCACACTGACACACACCCCATCCACGTGCACGGCAATCTTCGCCGCCGTTAGATGGTGCTGCGGCCACCAACACGTCAACGCTCATCCCCTAACACCCTACAAACACCCAGACTTCGAATTCACCTCGAAACCCAGAATCGAGCTACCTCGACCCAACAACCCCAGCGAAGCCTCACCGGAAAAACGTCTCGTCCCGCCTCCACCGATCGTCAGAGGCCACGATATTTGGTCCACGTCTTCGTCTACACGTGACGCTTCTGATGGCTCCGATGCGATGAAGTCCGGTCGTCTGTGGAAGGCGCAGCAACGTCATTTCGTACGCGGACCTAAATGGGTTCTTAAACCCTAAATTAAGCTCGAATTCAAAATCTAAACTTTTAAAAATTCAAATTGCACTTTTCTGGTGATCATGAACACCAAATCATGTGGCGACCACGAATTCGAGGCTTATAACTACATAGATCACCAGTATTGCTCAAAAATTCATTCTCCAATCAACTCCCATTTTCCTAAGCAATATGCAATGAAAAAATTTGATTTTTGTTTCTAAAAACATTGCTTTTAAAGGAGATTAAGATAGTGTTATTGAATTTGAAATTCATAAAGTTCGAATTTCTTAAACATTTGAATTTTGGCTGTGTTTCATTGTTTCCATGAAGAAGAACTATATGAAACTGTTTTAGTTCATTACTGGAATGTAATATAGGTTTAAAACAATATTTCACTTGTTTAAAAATCTTTGTTAGAATAGAGGAAGAAAGATTAGAGTTTCCTTTTTGATGTGGTTTAACCTGTAACACAGAACTTGTATGAAACTGTGTTTTCATGGTTTTCAGGAAAAAGAAATTTCAAAACTTGTTTTGGTTGTTACTGGAACATAGTGCAAGTTCAAAAACAAGACTTCAACTTGTTTCCATTTATTTACAGAAGAAATGGGGAAGAGAAAGAGATTTGAATTTGATCTTGGTATAGCTTATCCTTGTAAACCTGGTACTTAACTGTAACTTTTTTTTCTTCTACAATTTCTAAAAAAAACAAATTTTTTTTTTGATTTAATTACCGGAACACAAAGCATATCCAAAACCAAGGTTCATCGTTCAATTTCCATAAGAATAGGGGAAAGGTTTTTTTTTTATTGGTTCACACTGTAAACCAAAGTATCACAGGAAACAGACAACAAAGAAAAGAAGGAAGAAATCTTATTTCCAGGCAAAGAAAAATTCAAGCATAGCACCCATTCACAAGCTAAAACTAACCACATTCATGCAAGAATTTAAACATAAGAGAAAAAAAGAAATGAAGAAGGCATGGGGTTCACTCACTTTTTTCCTAGAAGATAAGAATGCTTCCTGACAGCTAATTCAAAACAGAGATGAGGCTGGGAAATCCTTTTCTACTTGATTTTGAATTTTAAATCTGCAACTTGAAGTTATAACATTTTGTTTAATAACTGTTGCATGCTCTTGTTTATTCAATTTATTAATATCAAAACAAGGATTTGAATTTACTTACAGGTTAATTTTTTAAAAAAAAAATGCAACAAAGAACTTGAACTACTGCTTGGAATTAGCTTTTCATTCTTGACCTTTTGATGCAAATAAGTGATTGATTATTGTTATTGTACTTAATTCTTGCTCTATTACAGATTGTAACTTCAAATTCAAATTCAAAAAGGTTACTTGCCTTTTAAAAATTCTTTTCCAGAAACCAAAGAAAAACTGCCCTCTGCCTTTACAAGCTAATCTGCAGTTTTAATTTAAATTTGTTGTTAAAATATGACTTCAAAATCATAATTTTATTAACTATAAAATTTTAAAAACTTACCTGAGAGCACACTACAGTTTTGAGGCTTTAGAAATCACTTCAGTTTTTAGTTTGAATTAAAGAAGAGATTGGCAGTTCTCTTTCTTTTTTTTTCTGAATTTTTTTCTTGCTTGAATGTTGTAGTTTAAAGATTGCAAAATCTTTTGATTACTGAACTTCAGATGTTTAGGAGATTTAAAAATTCGAATTGGAAGGTGAAAAGTTTCTGAAATTTTTTTATTTGATTAATTTATTTAGGAAATGATGGTTTGTGCCATTTGTAAAAAATAATCATAAGCTTTAGATCTTGTTGATCATGCTACTCTACCTTCCATGTGCAAATATATTCAGCCTTTGATGTTTACAAAGCAATTGAATTTTATAAATTTTATATTTATAACTTATACACTTCGAAAATAAACGTATATCTTAAACACTTGTAAATCTTATACTTACATATGTATGTTTAAATTTGTTTGTATATTTATATATAGGTACAATGTGTTTTAAGTCCTTATTTTATCAAATCTAATTATTAAGTATACAAGATGATTTAGCTTTTGTAAACTTTTGTTTATATCAATTTTACAATATCACTTTTTTAAACCAATATATTTAAGCTTAGTTCATTATATATTTTTTTTCTTTTGAATTAAGACTATTATATCTTTTAAATAAACAACTTATCTATATATATTATTTTAAACTTTTATTGCTCATTTTATACACATTTTGTTTTATTAATTTTAAAGAAAGAAATGATTTTTAATGCTTCTTAATTTTTTTTAAAACATTTATTTCAAATTTAAGTTCAAATTTAAATTTAAAACTTGAAATATAAACTTTCATATCCATTTATACATTCACACTTTATCTTGAAAAATATAATTAATGTGTATTCAATGTTACTAGTATATGAAATGTACATATGTATAAGATTTTAAATTTAAAATGACATTTTAAAACATTCATTCTTTCAATAATTTCAACTCAAAATCAAAATGGAATTTATTTATATATTAATATCACTTATCTTCAATTTGTTTTAGATTTTTCTTAATTTATTCCCAAATTAAATTCCAAAAGTTAAAATATATTGTTAATCTTAATTGATAAAATTTTTCGGGATGTTACTTTTTATCTATAAGATTTTAAATATAGAAATTCAAAATCTCAATTAAATTTTAAAAATCAATACTCAAATAAACAAATATCCCATTTAATTTGAAAAATTCAAATTAATTTACAATTTTATTCCAAAATTTATTTACACTATCAATTTGATTTTAATTAAAAATTAGGATCGTTACAAAAAACCCTGGACTACACCATACATGCACAAATATGTATTGCACGTGGAAATAAGTTAAGTCATAGATTTTTGAAATGGTTTTAAAGTTGAACTTTGAATCCAAATGGTTTTGGAAATGGAATTGGGTTAAATGTAAAAAGTTTTTGAAAAGGATTTTTTAAGATAAAAGTTATTTGAATAACTTGATAAAGTTTTGAAATTTAAATGGTTTGATTTGAATTGGAATTCAACGTTTGAAATTGAATTCTATGTTTGGTAATTATGGTTTAAAAAGGTTATACAAGTTATAAATGCGTTTATATGGATTTTAAACCGTTTTAAAAATATTATTTTGGAAATTTGAATTTAACCCAAGTTTTATACTTGAAGGGCTTTAGCTCGTGCAAATGTAATCGAATTTTTCCGAAACGAAAACTATTTGTTTTTAAATAATAATAGCTTTCATATAAAGAAAGTATTTCCAATTTATGTTGAAAAGATTTTAAATTTGAAATATAATTGTTTTGGAAGCTTTGAATAAATCTTTGTGAAAGATTGTTAAACTTTGTTTTGAAATTGGAAAGGTGTATCTTTTGTATAAAAGATTTGAAATGGAAATGGTTTTGAAAGCTATGAATTTAATCTTTGATTTAAAGATTGGATGAGTTGATCCAATTTGAAATAGAATTATTTTGAAAGCTATGAATTAATCTTTGTGAAAGATTGGTGAACTTTGTGAAGTGAATCCTTTTGGTTTAAAGATTTGAAAATGGTATTTTGTTTAAACCATTTGAAGAAAAGGTTTGGGAATTTAAAAGTGTGACTTAACTAAGATCCTAATATCCATATATTTTTAAATACTGCGCTCATTATTCGGTTTAGCCGGGAAAGGACCTTTGTCATATAACCCAATCCGAACAATGACACAACAATATGGATAGCATTTGAAGACCGGTGGTGAAGACCGGATGTTCTCGAAAGTGAAAGGATAATTTGTCGAATGTCCCTGCACCGGCTGATCCCCGGTATAGATATTTATATTACTCTTTGTGATGGGGAGTCCGGACGTAATTAGTGAATATCCAGATTTGCAAGGGCTTCTTTGGAAGTGCCTTCGGGTATGTTCGAACTCAAAACAGACTTGTATGGATGTATGTCTGACATTAGACTTTGAGATGTAAAGTTGGTTTCTGTCAAATACATTTCTGTTTGGTGGCGGAGATTTATTCGCTTAGCTTAACACCCTTTTTTGAGACGTACGATCTCAGAGGTTATGCAGTTGATGGTTACTAGTGATACATTCCCAATTTGGTAATGTGGCATAGAAGTGCTGCTGATCATTTGTTGATCAAGCATGGCTTTGTGAAAAAGTGTAGCTTTGTTGACGAGGCTTCACCGAGCCTCACAACCCAGAAATGGTCAAACAGGAATGTTGCGGCAAGGTTTTGGGGGTTGCGCCCCTAGGGTTTGTCCATTTCCTTCTGGATAAAAGTGATATCATGGTATGGAGCTGTAACGACCCGGAATTTTGGGCAATATCTATTTAATAATCTGCAATAATAATTTAATTGGTTCGATAATTTTTCTTTATAATTTTAATTTAAATTGGTGAAATTAATCTTTTAAAGGAAAACAAATATTTAATCTGGTAAGTGTGATCAATATCTTTTAACAATTTAAATTGATAGGATTTATTTTTCCAAATCTAATGAAATTTTATTTTATTTATAATATATATATTTGATATATATTGTGAATAGAATATCTTTTTTTTGGCAAAGCCAGCGAGGTTGACTGGACCCCTACCAGATTTATTGCAAACTGAAAATAAAGAAAGATACAAGCATAGAACCAAGCTACAAAAAAAGGAAAAAAAAGAAAGAAAACAACAAAATGAGAGATACAACTAGACAGCCCATGCATGGAGAATGCCAATAGGGTACTGCCTATTGCTCCTCTGTAATTGCATGTACACCCTATTCCTCGCTTCAAACCAGAGTATATCATTAGCTTTCGACAAATTCTCAAAAATTCTTGCATTCCTTTCTCTCCATATCACATCAAAGTAGATTTTCAAGCAAACAACCAATGCATGATACTCATCATTCCTTCTGGCTGCACCTGCATGAAATATGTCCCAAGCAGTGACAGAATTGGCAGTATTGAGATCAAACCCAGATATGCTACTAATTATACACATCAAAACAAGAAGGGCAGAGCATTCAAAGAAAAGGTGATCACCTTTTTCATCACACATATCACAGAAAACACAAGTGGTGCACACAGTCATGCCAAACCCGTCCAAAACATCCCTAGTCAACAAAGCATGACTAACAACCTTCCACATCATCAAATTCTCTCTAGGTATAGAATCTTTAGACCATATAACATTGTTCCATCTAGCAGCTGGCAGAGGGGATGATCCAGATATGTACTTATACACAGAGGCAACAGTGTGTAACTTCTTATCCCAAGAAACAGAAAATGAATGGTCAGCACACTTGAATAAATTCATAACTTCCCTCCACAATTGCCTTATCATATGATTGCTATTGTTAGGCAACAGAATATTGCCTTGAAATAAGAAATCAGTAGCCTTTGCATTACAATGAATACCAGTTTCCTGAATTAGGGGAAACTCACAAACTTTAGATAGTATCAATCCCTTCTTAACCCAAGGATCATGCCAAAAACTTACAGTTAAGTTGGGTTGCAAATGATATTGAACCATTGGTAAGTAAACATTCCTTAGCTTTAGCAAATTCTTCCAATTCGAGCTGCAATTTTGAGGAATTTCCATACACCAGAAATGACTTCTCTTAATATTGTACTGCCACATCCACCTGACCCAAATACTGTCTTTCTTAATAATTAGGTCATCGAAATGTTTACTGAAAGTAGCAGTGTTCCACTTCCTAACACTGATAATCCCAAGACCACCAAGCTTCAAAGTGGTCTCAAATAAAGAAAAGGAGCATGGAATTAACTTTTTGTTGTGAACACTCCAAATCCAGAAGAACCTATGCATGGCAGACCTAACCAACAGTAAGAGCTTGGTAGGCAAAATAAAGGAACGTGCCCAATAAACAAGGGATGGAAAAACAACAGCCTTGATAAGCACAAGCCTACCACATTGTGAAATTTGCATGTTGCACCAACTGGACATAACCTTAGTAATTTTATTGTAAAGGATTAAACAATCGGCAAAAGCAATTCTTTTAGTGATTAATGGTAGGCCAAGATAACTCATATCAGTTGCCATATAAGAAAAGCCATAATGCTGATAAAGTGCAGCAGCATGCTCATCAAACACTCCAGCAACAAGCATGGAAGATTTTGATTTGTTAATTGTGAGGCCAGTCATGAGATAGAAAGACTATAATGCCTTCATCAACCCAGTAATAGACGAGTACTCAGGCTTAGTGAACAGCATTACATCATCAGCAAACATAATAGATGTTATTTGGAGATTGGAGCACTTGGGGTGATATTTGATGTTCTTGTGTGAATAACTATATTTGAGAATCACAGTAAGCATTTCCATAACCAGAAGAAAAAGATATGATGAAATAGGATCACCCTGTTGTATTCCTTTCTTACTTCTGAAAAATCCAACAGGCCTACCGTTGATTACAACAGAGAACGCTGGTGTGGATATGCAAACATACACCCAAGACACAAAAATTTTAGGAAAACCCATCCTTGCCATAATTCTAACAATAGAAGCCCAATGAATAGAGTCATAAGCTTTGGATAAATCAATTTTCAATGCAGCAGCAGGAGTAACATTGCTTCTACTGTAACCATTCAATAAATCCTGTGCAAGCATCACATTGCCAAGTATGTTCCTGGATCGAATGAATGCAGCTTGGTTGTTTGAGACAATTGTAGGCAAAACAGCAGCTAGACGAGATGCAAGAATTTTGGAAATACACTTATACACCACATTACAACAGGATATAGGCCTGAATGAGGTAACACAAGATGGAGGAGAGACTTTAGGAATTAAGGCAATATTTGTGCAGTTAATTTCCCTCAGCATTTTTCATTTGTTAAAAAAATTATGTATAGCTTGGCAGAACTCATGACCAAGAACACCCCAAGTTGATTTGAAAAAAGTGACATTTAGTCCATCTGGACCACCAGCAGAGTGCTGGTTCATAGAAAAGAGGGTGGATTTGATTTCTTCATCAGTTACAGGCTTTACAAGAGTAGCATTTTCATACTGGGATATACATGGCAAATCAAGTGAAGAGATAAGGTCTAAGTCAGGACAGAAATCCTCAGCATTGCCAAGTGTTTAGTGAAATAATCAATTATTGCTTTATTAACAGTTTCAGGGGTTGTAAATAAAGTACCTTGCTCATTAGATATATTAGAAATATTCTCATTAGCATGCTTTACCTTTAAAGAGTCATGAAAGAATTTAGAATTCCTGTCACCATCCTCAAGCCATTTGGTTCTCAATTGCTGACATTTCATACTAGCTTCCAGGAGGAGTGCATCATTAACTGCCTTGAAAAGTTTTCCTTCTTCTTCAGCAGCAGTAATATCATCAGGTAGCTCCATCATTTTGTCTTGGCAAAGCTTTAGTTGATCCTTCAATTTGGTAGATAACAAACTTCCAGTTCCAAAGGTAATTGCAGCCCAAGATTTTATCTCATGCTTGATTCTTTTTAACTTCCTATAAAACTTGAACATTGGATTACCAAAACAATTAAAATTAGTATTGACCTGAGACACTATAACATGAAATTGGTCATGCTTAACCCAAGCATTAAAAAATTTAAAACTTCTCTTTTCTCTTCTTAAATGAGAACCAAAAGACAAGATCAAGGGGGAATGGTCAGACATGATTGGTTGAGGAAGAAAAAAAGACAAGGAAGGCCATATATGAAGTGCTTGAATATTACAAAATGCATGATCAATAGTTGTGAACGTTTTCACACCACTGCGGCTATGATTATTCCATGAGTATTTAGCCCACTTTTATTAACCAAAATAAGATCAGAATCATAGATAGCAAGATTTAAAGGAGCAATATGGTCTGGAAGTAAGGGAGAACCACCACATTTGTCCCCCAAATTAAGACAAGAGTTGAAATCCCCCATGACAACCCAAGGATGTGAATTTTGTCTTAGGGGAGGTAAAGATTTATAAAAAAGATTCCTGGATGTTGCAGAATTATCCGCATAAACAAAAGTAATGTAAAAGGATGAAAGTGATTGAAGAGCACAAGCATGAAAATGCATCGATTGGCGAGATTGTAGAACTGGAGAAAGGGTCAAGACAGTGGGATCATAAAGAACAAGAATTCTACCATATGAAGCAGATTCAAGATTATAGTGGAACACCCATTGAGAATTTATGTATCTAGCAGCTTTTGAGGATAAGGTTTGATTAAGCTTAGTTTCAAGAAGTCCAACCATACATAAGTTATGCTTAAGAATGAGACTTTTCACCTGATCTAGTTTCAAATTGTCATGGGCACCTCTGATATTCCATGCTGCTATATTTTTATTCATTGATTGAGTTTGGGAAATTTGATAGATTTCTTCTCTTTGCAGAAAGAGCCCTTGTTTCTATTTGCCTACAAATCATAGTCATTGGTGAGGAATGAACAGAATTGGAAGGATTAATGGATGAAGGAACAGGTGGTGAATCAGAAGTAGGTAAAGGAGTGGGAGAGGTTATTGGCCATCCAGGTAAGTCAATTGAAAAGTTATCTTGTGTTGGTTGAGCAGTTTGTTCATTCACAGCAATGCCATGCATGGATGAAATTAATTCCATGACTTGGGATTCAAAAGTAGAGCACCAATTACTATCAAAGTCTGTATCATGGATATCACCATTTTCATGCACATCAGCAGAAACAGTGGAGTTACCATTATCATACATCACAGCATTCATTTCTCTCTTATCCTTAATACTACAAGGAGTTTTTCCTATCAGATCCAGAGCATGCACCACAACATCTGTTTTTTTTTTAATTCCAGAGACATGGCCATCCATGTTGCAATCCTTGTGTTTGGAAGAGTTCAAAGCATTAGCCTCACAGTCCACATCAGTTTGTATTTCACCTTCTTCCATTTCATCATCTTCTGGTAGGGATTGCTCATCATATTATAGCAAGGAAAACTTATTAGTGGCATCAACACTACATACTTGGTCAGAAAAGTGCATGGGTGTCTCCACATCAATTTTGTTCATATTCCCCTCATTTATATTTAAAGCATTCTTTTCTTTTCCACTTGGCATTTTAACATCAGTAACTTCCACTTCTTCACGCATGTAACCTTTTTTCCCCTATTATTATTAACTTTTTTCCATACTTGTTTTATTGATACCTCCTTTACTACTTTTTTCATTGGTTTGTCTTTGTTCTGTCCCAACTCACTATTGTTAAATTGCATGGTATTTTGACATATATTAGCATTATCTTCACCAGTTACTTTCTTGCATTCAGTCGGCATATGGCCAAATAATTTACATAGGGTACAAATGGCAGGCTTCCACAAATAATCTACTTTAACAATCTGCTCAGATCCATCAATTAATTTGACAGAGAATTTATCAGGAAGTACCCGATATGGAGTTACCTCAACTAAACATTTGGCAAAAGAAAGTCGTTCAAATTTTTCAGTTGATGCATCCATACATAGTAGCTTTCCAACCCTTGAAGCAAGCCAATTAATACCAAGTGGCGACCAGGCATACAAGGGGATATTTGATAATTTGATCCAAACAGGTACTGATTTGATACTACTACAACTGTTACCAATGTTTTCATCCCACGGCTTAACAATAAACAGTTTATCCTTCATCACTACTGGGTCAGATTCAGCAATCTTAATCCTATCTTCATAGTTAGAAAACGTAAATAAGAACAGAAACCCATCAGATTTAACAGTGATCGTTCCTTTCAGTTTCCAAACCTTCTTCAAATAGTTCAAGACAAAGGAGTATGGCAATGGATTATCAAGGAAAAAACCCACTAAGTATTCTTTCTACATAGCACTTCCAGCTTGTATGACTTCATCAGAAGGAACAATAGACTCCTTTGAAAACAAGTTGGATATCACGTGGTACGTATTTACCAGCATTTCTAGGTTTAGCCTTAAACAGGCTGTTCCAAGCAAAGGGAGTGGATGATAGCGAGGGCAGAGATGGGGAAGTGAGGATCGAAGTAGAAGCAATGGGTAGAAGAGATGAAGCAGCAGCAATAGGGGAGAGCAAAGGATTAACGTCAATCAAGGCAGGGCTGGTTGTAACAGAAAGAGGAAAATGGATGGATGAGGAAGGACATGGCTGATGCAGGGAGGAAGGACGAGATGGAGCATCGGGAAGTTGACAAGAAGGTAGACTCTCGTCAGACAGGGAAGGTATGGTTGTGTCAAAAGGAGGGACAAGGATGGGAGAGGATGGACAGGGCTGATGGACAGAAGAAGGACATGAAGGAGCGGCGGGAAAGGGAATTGAATTAGGGGGGGGGGTCCCCATTAAAGAAGAGAACTTAGTTTAATGTGAGAACTTGAATAGAATATCTTTTGTTTTAAATAAAACATTGAATTTCCAAATTGTAATATATATGTATGTATATGTTATAATTTGATGTTGTTTTGAAATTCAACTTAATCTATTAATAATTTATGTATGTTTGATATTATAATTTAAAGCTTTATTTTAATTAATATTTTTCAAAAAAAAATATTTTTCAAAAATAAATACAAGATTTATTCAATTGTTTTCAAAAGTATAAGACAATTGTTTGTTTTTAAAATATGATAGTTAAAAGGAATTTAAACAAGCTTTGTTTTAAAATGTTTAATTTAAAAATGGTTATAAGTGTATAAAAAAATATTTAAAGACATGTTAACATATCTTAATAACAAATTTCAATTTATAATTGAAAATAAATTAGTTGTAGCAAATTTTCTTTTTAAGGCATACATAAGTATTTATTAATTAAGTAGCTTTAATAAGTAAGTTATATTACATTTTAAATTTAATAAAATTTATTTAAATACTTATGTTCATATATAACCATATTATCACGAAATAACACATGTAAAGCTATTAAACTAATTAAAATGACAAGTGTAAGTGTTAGTGACAAGTGTTTAACAAGTGTCTTTATTTTAATTTTATACTTTCTTTGATCTTAATAAACATCACTCTTTTTCCTCTATCTTCTTTTCTAAAGATTCAAAACCAGAAATCTTCTTACAAATCTGAAAATTTAAAACCCAAAAACAAATCAAATTTGAAAAGTAAAAATTTAAAATCTGCAAAAGTAAAATCCTGTGCAAATTCAAATCTGCCATTTTCAAAGCAAAGTAGAATCTGAAGCAATGATCAAATCTGCATTTCTTCAAACTGCATTTCAATGGAAATTCAGATCCATTTCAACATTTAGATCATCAGGTTGAAGCATGCATGCCTTTCATTTCATCAACAAAGATAAGTCAAGCAATTTCCAGACTTCATGTTCAAGAGCCTAGAACTAAATTCTGCTCTGCATATTTTATAAAAGGTGAGTAAATGGAATTTTTTTAAAAAAGATTTGGTTTACTTTTTGGGTTAAATATAATGCATGCAAATAATTCTTGTTTGATAATATTTGATTATGTGAATACATGATTATTTGTGTTTGTAAATTGAATATAAACTCTGTTGTTTAAACAGGATCTTGATTTTCATCTTTAAATCCAACATCCTTCAAAACTATAACTTGTTTGAACTTGTTATATAAATGAAAAATGTATGTTATAGTTTGATAATAATTTTAAAATGTATGAAAATTATGACTTTCTTTATTGTCAATGGGGAACATACGGAATTATGGTTTGATCCTTAGATTAATCATAAATCTTTAGTTTAATTAATTGGTTGGAATAAGGTCTATCTAAGCAACTCAGTTACCAGCAAGGTATGCCAAATAATATGGGAAAGGAAATTAAAGCCATAGGTTCTGTCAAAGATCAGGGAAGTTTCATCACGGATTATGTAGATTAATTATGTTTAGACAGACCTATATATTATTGGACTATTGCTAACCATATTAAATTTATTTTTGCTGCGGTGTGGAACGAAATCCATCAACATGCACAAAGAAATGAAAATTACTTACTAATATGGCATAATATGACTGCAAGAAAGTTCTCATTCACTACGTATTTGGTATGCACACAACATTTGCCTATAGCGGATAGATTGGCAAATTGGGGCATGAGTGTAAAGCTATAGTACATATTTTGCAACAACTACAATGAAACTCATGAACATCTATTCACTGAATGCGATTATAGTATTTATCTGTGGATAATGTTACTCCTTAAATTATCAGCCTGAGACTGCGGCAACATTGTGTCAACGACACTCGAATTTGAAGCAGATCTTTCTGTCCAAATCAGCTGTTCAGCATTAGCATATGTGGTGGCTTCAACGACGATCCACCACATATGGCTAGAGAGAGTTCGTCGCCGATTTGGAAGTAAGGTATTCTTGGCAGAGCAAAGGATGAAGCTAATCGAGATTGATGTTCGGCTGCAGCTAGTACATCGCTTTCAACGGCGAACTTTATCGCTGGTGAAGAGAGAAAAACTATTGAAATGGGGCGTCGATCTACAGGATGCTGGATAGTTGTATTTGCAGATCGAAGACAGCCGTGTGATTTTTATTATTATGGCATGGGCTGGGCTGGTAAGTTTTAAGGCATGCGCAGACATCTCTAATCTTGACCAAGTGGGTCCGATATTTTTAATTATTATGTTTTGTTCCTTTTTATAAAGTAAGTTCAGATCTCAACTATAATAGATTTTTACTTTCAATAGAGGATGTCGTGCTCTTTTTTCTTACCACAATGGTAAAAAAATTTAATAAGGCAAATCCTGCTATTATATGGTTCTCTTTTGTTTATCAATAAAGTACCTTTTCCTTTCATATATATGTGTGTACGTATGTATATATAAACAAATTTCATAAATACCTCAGCCCAAATGGATCGGCCCACTACCCTCTCATACCCAACTCATTCCCAATAGTACCATCATCTTCCTTCCCTATTCAAATCACCTATACATGAAATAGCGCACAATCATGAACCATAGCTTCTTAAATCCTTGACGAAACCAAAAACCAATTGCTCCAATAACCTCAACTTCAATATCTCCACCTCCCAGACACCCTTAGACGAAGCTCAAACTCCCTTAGCTGATCGCGGCCCGAGCTCCACTAAAAGACATGGCAAATGTTGCACCCACCTACGAGTAGCCGCACTATCCCAAATAATCACTCGCCTCTATCTTAGCACGAGAAATAAGAATTTACAAACATAAAGGCCTAAATCCTTACCAATTATTGATGATCTAAGCCCTAGCTAAACTCTATTCATTGTAAAACCCGAACACCCTAAACTAAATTCGAACATAACCAAACATATTTGAATTGGTAGATTTTGCCATAACAAACTTAAAGGAACTTAGTTTGAGGTTTTTGGTATAAAGGAAAAAAATCCGATTTTGCATTTTTGGACGGATCTGCCATTGTTTGCTTTTGTTAACTAGGAATAAGAAGTGAAGGGAAGGAGGGAAATGGAAGGGTAAAATACAAGTAAGTTTTTTTTTCTCTTAAGTGTTGAACTAGCTAATTTTATAAAATCAATTGCTTTACTTTAAAGTTAGCCAAACATTGCAAGCCAACTCTCATATAAAACCAATTCATAATAAATGTAATTTGAAAATTTTGAATATTGATTTGATTTGAAAAGATTAGAAAAAAGAGAGTTTTAAGTATCCAGCACCCAATATCATGTTCGCATAAGAACTATGAACGATTATAATAAAAATACGATCGCATATAATAATATGATATAATCCCAAAATAATAACTGGTTATTTTATTCTGTTAAATTTCAAAAATACAATTATTTGCCAAAAAATCATCAAACTGCAATTTAAATATTTTCCAAACTTAAAATTATGGAAAAAGCCTATAAGTTCATCTAAAAATAAGTTATTAAAAATAAAGTTGTTTTTATTAAAATTTTAATTTCTTATTAACTACTAATTGCGAATCAAATTTTACATATTTAAATAAATTAAATATTCCCATTAAACGTTAAAAATATCGGGTTGTTACAAAAAAACGATAAACTTTTTAAAGCATTTCTTTTAAAAAACCATGAAAGAAGAGAAGAGAGTGGAAAGAAAAGTAAATAAAAATTGAAATGAATTAAGTAAAAGTAAAAGTGAGAAAGTGGAGTTGCTATTATAGAAAATGGTAAATTACTAAAATACTCTTAGCCAATAACCCCCACCACATTGTTGACTACTCACCCTCCTCTTCCCTTAGTACAAACGCAACCCACTATCACTCCACGGCATCACATCTCCTCTTTTCTAATGTACTAATGCCTAAGATTTTGTGATCTTTTCCTTTTTAAATTATAAATGAAAAGTCTACTTTATTTTAATTAACTTAGGTAAACTTTTAAACTTATTTTAATCTAATCACTTCATTAGCCAATAGCGTATATTATTTGAATATATGTGTTCACATATACACTAGTTTGTAAATCATGTTCCGACAACTTTTGAACGATGAAAAGTCAAAAATCCAAAAATTGATCTTCAGTCACATTTTCGATTTTTTCTCCGAGCTAACTATGTTTGTAAAACCAATTTTAAAACAACTTTACCATCATTAGTCATTACTCAAAAGAAGTCTATTTGAATCATAAAATCCATTACTTAATTATTTAATAATATATCAAATATTCATATTTAAAGTGATTAAATTGCAGATAGTTGCAAAAACTAAGCAAATGTTTTGATTAGAAATCTCTTGAGAGTATACATTATAAGTATGATGATTGCTTATTGGAATGTGATTTAACTAAGCAAATATTTTGATTAGCAATGTCTTAAAAGTATACATTATAAGTATGATGATTGCTTATTGAAATGTGATTTTTTTAAAGTATTAAAAAGGGATTTATTATTTGATGTGTATTTAGAACATGCATATAAATGTTTATGGTATATGAGTATTAGTTGTATAAATTTTCAAAATGAATATGTGTTAATTTGTCCACTGACTGCTTTAAGAATTCTGGTTGATGCGGGTGCACATGTATTCGATATCTCACAAACAATACAACGCATACAATACAGATACATACTAAGTGACTACACTCCAAGTGGTGAGTACGCTATTTATACAATATGCATATTATTAATCTTTCATCAACTCGAGATAAGCCTCTCTCATGCTATCATCAGTTTCCTAAGTGCAATCTCCGGAATCTTCGCTCCATTGAAATTTAACCAATCTCATGACCTTATTTCCCAATTATTTCACATCTCGATTAACAATGCAAACCGGATGTCACATTACGCTTAAGTTCGGTTCCATCTCCAAATCTCCTTGAACAGTTGACTCAATAATTAGTGACAGATCGTGCATATATTTCCTTAAATGTGAAACATCAAAAACATTATGTACCCCTAACAATCATTTAGGAAACTCAACTCAATAGACAAGTGGCCCAATTCTCTCAAGAATTTAAAACAGTCCAACGTATCTAGGTACTAACTTTCTTGCTCTCCCTTAGCATAGAAATCTTCACAAAGAAAAAGTCTCCGACCGAGAATTATAAATCCCTATGCCTTCGATCGGCATAGCTTTTCTGTCTATCTTGAGCTTCCTTCATCTTCCTTTTAATTATAGCAATCTTCTCTACGGTCTCCCGAATCATGTCGGATCCAAGCACCGGTCGATCTTTAGTTTCCACCCAACATAATGTTGATTTGCACGGCCATCCATAAAGAGTTTATAGAGTGTCATACCAATGCTTACCTAATAATTGTTATTAAATGAAAATTCCACTAAGTGAAGATGATCTTGCTATGAACATCCAAAATCAAAGATAAAAGCTCTCAAATGATCTTCCAAGTCTCGGTTTACTCTTTCTATTTGCTCATCCATTTAATAGAAGATATGTTATGCTCAAATTTAGCTTTATTCCCAAAGCTACTTGCGATGCTTCCCAAAACTGACTAGTAAAGATTGGATTCAGATCACTTACAATGCTACTTGGAATTCCATGTAATCAAACGATCTCCCTCATAAAAACATCTGCCAAACTTACTACAATCCTAATCTGTTTTACTAGAAAAAAATGTACGGTCTTGGTTAGGTGATGGACAATAACCCAAACACCTTCATAATCCCTTCTTGATCTAGGCAGACCATCTATAAAATCCATTGATACTGGCTTCCATTTCCAACTAGAAATCTCAAGTGGTTGTAGTAAACTAGAAGTCCTTTCATGATCAACTTTGTTTTGCAGGCAATCCACACATCTCCTAACCTAAGCTGGAATATTCCCTTTCATTCCTATTCACCAAAATACTCACTTCATATCCATGTACTTCTTTAACTCCATGGTGGAGACTTGATTTAGATTTATGGCATTCTGCTAAAATTTCTTGCTTAAGAACATCAACGTTGGGGATGGATAACCTACCGTTCATTAGCAATATACCACAACTATCTATCTCAAAACATGAACATCATTCTTCTTCAACTTCTTACATAAACTCTATAAGATGATGTCTTCTCTTTGTTTGCTTACAATCCATTTTAATAGAGTCGGAGGAAATTCCAAAGAGCCAAAACTGCATTTTTACTTAGAGCATCCACTACCATATTGGCTTTTCCTGGCATATATGAAATATCCATGTCATATTCTGCCAGAAATTCCAACCAACATTGCTGCCTAATATTCAAATTCTTTTATGTGAAATGATACTTCAAGGACCTATGTTATGTAAAGAGCTTGAACTTTTCATCTAACATGTAATGCCTCCACATCATTAATTTGTTTGTTGCATAATTCCGCTCATGAGGCTCCAGCTGCCTACTAGCAAAAGCAATGACTCTTTCATGTTGCATCAATGCTGCACCCAAACCTATACTACAATTAATAGCTCTAACACCACATCTAACGATCCACCTTTCTTACTCCTAAAGATGGCACTTAATACATCCATGGTATTTGTGTGCCGATTATCCGGGTGTCCATAAGACAGACCATTGGGGTAAAAGAAAAGAAAAGACAAGAAGAAAGAAATATAATATCTCACTGTGCAAGAGAATCATATATAATAGAACATAAGTTAGCATAGATGGTCACTTCCAAAAACATCAAAGTTAAAAACAAGTACTAACTTCACCTAGAAATAGTTATAACTACCTGACTACACAATTATTGATACATACTATACACACACAACATAAATAGAATTAATAACTAGATAGTAGATGAAGCCACCTTCTCCATACTCATCCAAAATGCATATGTAAGAACCAAAACTACTTGGTTACTCAAAAAATTTAGAGTACCTAAGAGTTGAAGGGAAAGAAGGAAAAATTCTGGGTCAGACATGAGTCTGGTGTGAGTGAACTTATAACACATTAAATGTTATGCTTATAAAACCCATTAAAAATAAAGATGTCTTGCAAGACCACACCGCACATGAACGCGGAGGGGTTTATAAAATAGACTAACCAAACTGTTTCAAATAAAAAATTAATGACATTATAATAATGTCCAGGAGTTAAAATAAATATAAAATATAGCTGAAATGCTTGCATCTCACATTCTAATATATTTGGGCACAACTAATTCCGTAAGGCACTTATTGGAAAATGGATTCCATATAATGACAAGGCAACGTGGGTGTCGCCTGCCACAATACACCTCTAAAAAATGTGTCATGGGCCACACATGGACACTCTATGTGTTAGGACTGTAATACCCCTTATAGATAGTATCGAGTATTTCATCACCCAAGTTGCAATCAACAACCATAATGGGGCCTCTAGCATACAGAATCTGAAAATATCGATCTAGATCGGGTGACGACCATACTCTAATGGGAGAAACTCACGTAGCCCAAAAGCATTTCCTATGTTTTAGTCATTACTAAGTGTGAGGCTTGAAGCTACGTTTTACCCTTTTAGCAAATCCCACTTGGAATGCTTACACTGTCATCCAAGCAATAATGCAATACCAACATTCATCCATACAAGTTGTTCAGGATATGAACAAACCAAAGGCAGTACTTCTACCACATCTTTTTTGGAGTCACTCGCAGGATTAGTAGCAAGTAGCTATGGAATTTCAAAGAGCTCTGTCTTTGATTCAATCATCTTCAATGTGTCTACAGTTCGAATGTTTATGTCAGTTCAAAGTGGTTTTTGGGTAACTCGTGTTTATCTGATCTAGGTCTCTCCGAACCAAGAATCAATAGATCTCGATTAACTCAATTCTGGTTCTTTTAGAAGAAAGCATACAATATAAGAGTCCTAAGGGAATCTCTAATATACCTGTTAAGGCGAGGGACGTTTCACCAGAATGAGTTCTCCTAAGAGAATCTCAAACCGTATGAAATTGCGAAGCTTTCATATACTTCTTAATTCAAAATAGGTCGAGTTGTCGATAGTGGATAACCCACTATCTTGGTGTAAGTATAGTTTACATATGGAAACTAGGATATCTTGTACTTATCACCATTTTCTAATTTCAGCATTGTTCTTCGATAAGCAATGAAGTCGGACAAGTTAGAATACTATTCTTACCTCAACATACATTTTACTTCCTAGGATAGAGACGAATTTCCATACCTTGGAATTTGTTGTCAATTATACAATGAAGTATCTTCTATATGCTTGATTAGTTATGACCCATTTATCAAAATTAACACTCTTATACTTATCACATCTGTAACACTCCGCATTTTCATATAGTTAAATGTAAAGTATAACGACAAGTAATGAAAATAAATAATTTTTTGAATTATTGGAATATGGTTTCGAAACTTATACCATTGCATCCGGTTCGATTTTCTAGTTAGTTTCCATATATAACTTGTCGAAATCTAGACCAATATAAAGAAGTTATGAACGAAAAAAAACGAAAAGCAAAACGAAAAAATAAATAAATATTTGTGTGTGGATCAACGACTAGTCGACCCAACTGGCACATAGGTCGATCATGCGGTCGGCCGGTGCTTAGAGGCCGTCAACCGCCCAGTCGACTCGCATGCGACCTGGACAAAAAATTCACCCAGATATGTACGACGTGTTTTCCACGTTTTATGCCATCTGATCCATACGTTCTTCGATCCTATGGATCTGAATGACCCTGTAACATGGTGGCTCCAAGTTCAATCCTAGAATCCAATAGTTTGAGATCCCCACACTCCAATATAACTAGGAATCTAGGCCTAGCTATCTCCTCACAATTAGATTTTCTCCCATGGGTTCATTTCCTAAGGCTAAACCCTAAATAGAAAACATTTCTTTGGGTTCTTAGCCAAAGGCTGAACCATAAAAAGAAATATTTTCTAAGGAGAAAATCTCCTAAACTAAAATATTATATACCTGAGGGGAAGGGATCCAGAAGGACTATGGAGCCAAGCGGAGCATAAGCAAAGTTAAGGACAACAATTGAGTGGATTCATTTATATATCTTTTAAGTTTAAGATATATTATCGTTAGGTTCACGTTTATTAACTAGGATAAATTAAAAGAAAACTTGCAGTTTATTTAATAATATTAGTTAAATTAGGATAAATTATAAGAAAACTTGCAATTTATTTACAGCATTTAAACACTAATTTCAATGCCTTATTTACATGTTTTATTCTACGTTTTGAATTTTTATGCAAGCGACGGTTTTCTTCCATCCCTTCTTTTCTTTCTTCGCATATGGATTAGAATAGATAAAATGCGAATATGGATTATATAAATAAGAAAACTGAAATGAAAGAAAGTAGATGTAAAATAATAAAAATTGAGAGATAAAGTTACTATAATAAATTGCATTGAAATGGGAAAAGTTAATTTGGGGGTAATTATTAGATTAATTGGTTGGTTAGAAGATGGGATACATTTCCACAATTTAATAGCTAAAAGATAACGATAAACGTAACTGCCAGAATAAAAGAAATAAAAAGGGGAAATTAGTGTAAAATAGAGAAACCATTATATTTTAGACTACTCCAAAATAGTAAAAGGAACACCTTAAAGTTATGGATTATTATTTATGATGTTATTCAACATTAAAGTATGGAAATGGATTATATAATCTTCATAACCAACAGAATAAAATAGAATTACATCCTAAAATATCGGACAATAAAGTAAAGTAGGATTTGAAACAAGAAGATTATTAATTTAAGGATTTGAGGCTATGAAGAAATTTAAGGAACTAGGTAGGCATTTACCGCACAGGCATTTAACTAGGCAATTATTATGATAAGTGAATCAGGTAAATTTAGGGAATTAAAGAAAATTCTATATCGTAATAAAAGAAGACAGACTAGGCAAGAAACACTTGTAATGGTATAACGGACTATAAAAGAAGAAAACGTAACAATTCCAAGTAAAATTGTAACATAGGTTATAATTATGAAATAAGATTGGAAAAGCTTATCGTGAAACTTAAATCAAATTGGTAAGTGATGATAGTAGAGAAAAATGATAGAAGCTTATTTAAACAACTTGTATTAAGTTAATAAGCAAATAAAATTGAAATAATAAAAGAGGCTTATTCTAAGGAACTTAAGAATTTATATATTAAGTTAAATAAGCAAGATAGTAAATGTGGCTCATACTAACAGCATTCCCTATTAGACGGGTGCAAGAATATGCTAAATAAATTAAAATAGGTAGCCAATAGAATAAGAAGCAAACTAAATGCAAATTAAAAGATTAGACTTAGGTTCTGATAAAAGAATCGAAATGCGTTTAGAGCAGCCCAAAGGATGAAGCGCCTACGAAGTAGTTCATCACGGATTTTAGAAATGGAGAAGCACGTCCAGTTCAGTAATTTTGGGCTAGAGGGAAGTACGAGACTTTAACGGGATGTGAGGATACTCTAGGATGGCCCATTGTGTTGGCCTGACGAAGCTGCATCCCCAGAGGCAGGTCTATATGTGTTCCATCAAAAGAGTATACCTTGACTACGTTTGAATTGTAGGCCTAATGAAGCGGATCCTTTATAGGCAGTCAGAAGGGCTTGGTGTTTAGAGCAGGGTATTCGTATGTCTATTACTTGCAAGTAAGGTTAAGGATAGTCGCATGCGGATATCAGCCAACATCAAGACCAGGGAGAGTTTGGGAAAGACTAGAGTTAAACCAACAGTCCAATGATACTTTCACTACCGAGACATTGGATGGAGGGGCACCGCTATTTGGATGTTAGATTATTTGCAGTAGGGCACGACCACTAACTCTTTAGGAGTCTTTCGATTAGTTGAGGGGTGACTACGTGGGGCCATAGCCATGAACAGAAAAGGATAAACCAATAAGAATATTAGTATTATAAGCCTAACGAAGCAATCCTTTACAGATCTAGAAAATCCCTGACCGAGTTTCATACAAGGTAAACCTTGTAGGCGGAACTCAGAAAGTAGACAGAACGATTACGTAGTCCTCAACGTACGCACTGGATGGTACACTATGGATGTCCAAGCACTGGTATAGACCAGTGCAGATGAAATTTACATTTTCATAGTAAGTTGTGGAGCATCTGTAGGTCTTACGAAGCAGCCCTTTACAGATGAAAATTTCAGAACGCTTTCGAAGCCAGACGATGGAGTTCTTTTTGAGGAGGATACGGAAGGTACCATGGATGGTACCTAGGGCCAATATGGTCATTGGGAATATAGCTACACATATGTATATATATTGGTTATTAGGTTTTTATCTACTATGGGGTAGATGGGCATGGTTCACGAGCAGGGGTGAGAGTATTGTAACCTAACGAATCTAATATAAGAATAAATGGAAATAAAACGATATATGTAGAATTAAGCCTAGAAGTATATAATTTTTTCATTTACCAAAACTTTTGTTCTAACTCCCTCCTCATAACATGCTACAGGTCAGGTAGATGACAAAGACTTCTCAGCTTTACGACACTTGCTTAGAAAGTGTTATTATTTGGGTGAGTATTTATACACTATTATATTTTAGTCAAATCCGCCATGTGATAATTAATTGAGATCTGATATATTTATCTTTGTCTATTTGTAGGATACCAGATATCCAACTCAGGCATCGGTGGGCTTGGATTTTTCTAGCATTTTTGTGAAAAATCCGAACCACTGGAATTCGGGTTGTTACAACATTTCTAAAATTTCAAAATTTGGTTCTAGATCTCATAGATAAAGGAAAATCAACTCATTTACTTTTTGTGCTATATACAAGAGATTTACTTTCCACAAATGTGTCAACATTTTAGCACAACTTACCACATTTGTTTGATGTTACTTAATGGTACATAAAAATAAATCCCTTGTATTTAGAGTATCCTTTTAAAAGATAGTTTATTTTAGACAAAACTCGACCTTTGAAATAAAGCGGTTAAATTTAATGCTATTGTTTTAAATAAATAAATAAATACTTGAAAATATATTTAAAATTTTGAACTTCCTGTTACATGCTTATAAACACATTTGAAAAGTCTTTTCAAAACATATAAAATAGATAACTCTTTCATTTACAAAAATCATCGATTTACAAACTGCATCCATAATGACGCTATATGGACTGTAATTTTTAAAACCTGTTTTGAAAAATCAAAACAGCTTCGAGACCCTTTCTTTCCATATTTAAACCACTTTAATATCTTGCAAAATGGTTTGAAAATAAAATTTATGTTCGGAAAATCTTTTTAAAAACATTCTTAGAAAACAAGGTAGTAAACTAGTTAAAAGAAAACAAGGGATCTCGATGTCAAATAAAAACCAACTCAATTATGTTAACTATACCAAGCAACATTTAACATTATATATATATATAAGCACATGTATAAAAACCATAATAACAAGGAATTATTTTGAGTCACTGTTCGAAAAATCCCTTGTAAAACTTTCATATGCACTTCGAAGTGTGTCATAACGACTATTCGCTACGAATACTTCAATTTCATTTCAGGTTCCCTGCAAACATCCTATGTGTCATTCACTTTTAAGTGGGAACCAAACCAAACAATAGCACTTTCACAAACTTATAAATATAAGCAACCAACAAAAATTATTATAAGAAAACAATCAATTTCTAAACTTGCTTTTAAAGTGACTTTACTCACTTAAACAAACATGATCTTTTACCAAAACTAATGCAATTTGGAAAATGACACACGGACCTAGCTTTTTTCTACAAAATTTTATTTTTAAGACCTGGAGTAGGTCAACAGGGCTCGACCTAGGGCTAGGAAGGCTTGACCATCGTGCTAGAACCTTGGTGAAAAATGAGATCTTGGGATTGATTTTGGTAAATGAGTTATGTAGAGAGGAGTAAAGATGGTTTAGCAAATTGTTTAAGTGTTTAAAAAGAAAAATGTGCAACTTTTTAAAACTTTTATTTAAAAAATCCATGAAAGAAGAGAAAAGAGTGGAAAGAAAAATAAATAAGAAGAGGAAAATTAAATGAAACTAAAGGAAAAGTGAAAGTGGACTTGTTTTTATAGAAAATAGAAAATGGTAAATTACCAAAATACCCTTAGATAATACCCTTTACCACATAGTTGACCATTAGCCCTCCACTTCCCTTAGTACACATGTAACCCCCACCCTTATCACTCCGTGGCATCGCATCTTATCTTTTCTATCGTACTAATGCCTTCAATTTTGTGCTCTTCTCCTTTTTAAATTATAAAACAAAAATCCACTTTCTTTTTATTAACTTGAGTATACTTTTAAACTTATTTTAACCTAATCACTTCATTTGCCAAATGCATATGTTATTTGTATATATGAGTTCATATATACTTTAGTGTGTACAATATTTTCCAACAACTTTTGAACGATGAAAAGTTGAAAATTCGAAAAACGATATTCGGTCACATTTTCGATTTTTTCTCCAAATTATCTATTTTTTTAGAGAAATGTATGATCCTAAAAATTAAAGAAGAGAACACATGTGTGTGTGTGTGTGTCACTGAAAATAAAAGTGCTGCCAACATGCCTGATAGGTAATTAATCACAATGCAAAAATAATGAAAAAGGATTCAAGTACATCTAGAATGAGCTCCAGCAAGACCAGCACCCATTACACCTCAATATTGAGCATCGGCAAGGCCACTGCTCCGTAATGAGGTGTTAGAAGTACCCAAAAAATCCGTAATGCAGCCTAGAGCGGATGAGATCGATAAACAGCTCCAGCAGAGAAAGAATGCCTCATTACAAACTTGGTAAATCCAGAATGAATGCCTTACTACAAATATGGATGATCCAAAATGAAGAAAGCCACATTGTGGATGTGGAAGAACTGGAAAGAATGCCTTACTACAAATGCGAATGATCCAAAATGATGAAAGCCATACTGCAGACATGGAAGAACAGGAATGAAAACCTCACTACGAACGCAGAAGGTCTAGAATGAACGTCTCGCTGCGATCCTGTCAATAGCAATCCTAAAAACCTACAAATATAAACCTAGCACCATTTATGGCCTAACTAGTATTTGTAAAAGGAACTAAAGAAAATTAGTATAGAAATGAAGTTTGTATACATATATATGTATTAATGAAGTAAAAGAAATAAAACTACAGCTAAAATTATAAGATGGAAAAGCAACTAAAATAAGAAATAGACTAAAAAAGAATCCAAGCTCATTATGCAACATCTTAACCTACTCTAAAGATGTAAAAAAAACAGATATCAAAATCAAAAAGGTAAAAAATTAACAAAATATGAAGTTAAAAACCTATAAACCAAAACCTCTTAAAAATTATTCTTATGCTCTTTTAATCAAAAGAACAATATGATAATTAGTAAAATCATCATTCAAATTTGAGAAAATGTTAATACTGTATTATTAACGTTGAAAATATTGTTCTTATGCTTAAATAACTAAATGTTATTGCTAACCTTATTAAGTTATTCTTTGAAATGATTGTTTTTAGCTAATCTATATTTAGGATTTGAGATCCAATTAAAACAAAATGATGATATTATAAAAATCAATTTATTAATGTGACTATTATTATTATTAAAAAGTTTCTGGTTTCTCTCAAATCGAATATACCAACAAATTATAATGATTAAAGTATCAAGTAAAAATCAATTTTCTTTTTTAAACTTAAATCTTAAATTATTCCAATAATAATAACAATCAGTAACTTTAGTTGTAAGACTAAATTTAAAGATTTTATGAGAGTATTATTAAGAATGTAGTAAGTATCCATGCAATCATAATACAAATGTTTAATATCTTCAAAATACAAATTACAAAAAGAACATTTATTATCAATTTGCATATTCTTTCTTTTTAAAAATTCAATAGTATTTAATTTTCCATGTATGATTAACCACATATGATCCAAACTAACTATTTTTGTGACTAAAATTTAAAAAACTTTACCATCATTGTTTATTACTTAAAAGATGTCTATTTGACTCATAAAATCCATTATTTAATTATTTAAAAACACATCGAATATTCATATTTAGACTGATTAAATTGTGGGTCATTGTTGAAACTAAGCAAACGTTTTAATTAGGAATCTCTTGAGAGTATACATCATAATATGATGATAGCTTATTGAAATGTGAGTTTTAAAGTACTATAAAGTGATTTATTATTTGACATGTATTTTGAAAACGTATGTAAATGGTTTATGGTAAATGAGTATTAGTTTTTAAATTTTTTGAAATGAATCTATGTTATTTTATCCACTAAATGCTTTAAGAGTACTACTTGATGTGGGTGCACACGTATTTGATAAGAATTCCTAAACATTAGTATGGGACATATGAACATATAGATTTGAAAAGTTTTGAAATGTTTTTTAAAGTTTGAAAAGTGAGATTATATTTTAAAAAACAGTAACAAATTTTGAGCAATATTAAAAATTAATGCTTTGAAATGATATATTTCGAAGATGATTATATTTAGTGTTTCGAAAACAATAAAGTTATATTTTTAGATATTTCTGTATATAAGTATGTATATTTCATATGATGATTACGTCATTCAGCATCAGTGGAATGCTAAAGTCGTGGTGAGGCAATGTTGATCACACTGTCAACACTGCATCTATTGGCGAAGTGAGCCACTACAAATTATGGTGAGGCATCATCGTTATAGTTATTGATATATTATAATTTGAAATTGTTGGCAAGTGATGCTTTAGGTATATGTCTACAATATTGAATAGTTATTTATAATTTGGATGAATTTTGGTGAATATGATGTAATGTGATGTATAAGTTTTTAATTTAAAATGATTTTTGAAACTATATAGTATTAAAAAGCTCAAATGATAGAGTAGATTATTCTAGAAAAAAATTATTTTGTTAATAATCAGTATCTTGAAAAATTCTTTCAAAAGAAAGTGGAATAAATAAATAAAGTAATTTTGAAATTATAATGGTATTTCATGAATATTTTGAATAAAGTTTTGATTTTGTGATTATTATGGTAAAATGCTGTTTTATAATAAGCTAAGAAATGATTGTTTTATAAATTTAAAAATATGAGTTCTTGAGAAATTATATATGAATTAGATTGGTTTTTGTAGATATTGAATTATGGTTGTAATAATGTGAAATAAATTTTGTGTTCAAAATGTTTCAAAAGATTGTGAAGTTTGTATAAAATTAAGGAAAATATTTATCAAAGAATGAGATTTTTGGAACAAAATGAGAGCTTGAATTGTGTGGTCAACATTGAATTTTTATAACTTGATATAATTAATTTTCTATTGTACATGATAATGAGAGTTTTGGAACAAAATGGAACGAGAAAGAATTTTATCTTAAAATATTATAAAATCAAGGAATATATTGAAAAGTATTTACATAAGTTGCAACATGCAATTTTAAAGAAAGTTTGGTTGACAAGGTTTTGGATTATATTAAATATTTCAAAGTTTATTTGATGAAAACTTTGAATTTGAATAGAGTTTGAATTATCTATAACATGAGAATCTTGGAAAAATATAATAATATTTGACAATGAATTTATTAAAATAAAGTATTTTGTAAATATGGAACGTAATTTTCCATTTTAGTGAACATATTTTGAAGAGAAATATAATTTGCAACAACTATATATCATTAATCACTACAGTGTAATTTTTGAGTTAAGAATTTTATAGGTATAATTGATTCTTTTGATATGCCACCGATGAGAGGTCTAATAATTGATTTTTTATTATTCTATTTGTCAGTTAAGGAGTCAATGCAGGCGATTATTAGTGTGACTCAAGGTAGTGAAGATAGTACATTATGGGGTTTGTTTTAACAAGTATTTGATTTGCAATTTTAGTATAAATTTATAATAGAGTTGTTAGCTTTGTTATAGATTCCTCATCAAGAACCGTGATGATACAATTTTATAAAGTGGGGGAGTCTGTAACAACCATATATTTAGGGACAATTAACAAAAGTAAATAAGAACAATTTTGGATTTAATAAAGAACATTGTACAATGAAGTAATTAGTGATAAAATTAAAGGGTTTTGAGAATATTTATTTGTTTAAAAATTGTAAAATAAATTAGTTAGAAGATTAATTGATGAATGGATTAAAAATACGAATTTTTTGTATTTGAAATTAGATTGATTAAATATTAAAAATAAGTTCCAGAAATTTTTTATAACACTAGGTAAATAATTAATATTATAGGTAAAAAATTTATTTAGGATTTATAGCAAATTATTTTAAATGAAAAAATAAATAAAAGTAGTTTGATAAAAGAAAAGAAAATAAAGAAGAAAATGAATATTTAGTTATTTCAAAGCCCTTCCCAAGTCTCAAGCCCAACACGTCTCTATCCTTATATCTGTATGTTTATGTTTCCAGACAATTCATCTTCACTTATAAATATAACTTAAAAACTTATTTCTTCGTTTTTGAAAATCAAACAGCCTACCCATACCCCATCGCTTTAAAAATCAAAATAAAATCATAATAAATTCTATAAATTTCCAAGTTTTGATATGCGCATCTCAACAGCAATATAGATGTACAGAAGGAGGAAATTTGTTTCGCCGATGTATTTGGTTTTCTAGAGCATGTGAATGGAAGGAAGAGGAAGACGGGCATCATGTGAGTATATAAACAATGAATCTATGTCTTTAATCATATAATCCTTGTCACGGATATCATAATTTGATTGTTTTTTGTGTATATTGCCTGTAAGCATTAAGTCGGAAGAGATAATGGTGAGGAAGGAGGAAATCACTTGAATCGATGAGTTACAGCATAAAAATACGACTAACCAGTCGACTGCGTAGGAACCGGTCGACTTCTAGCAATCGACCGGTGGTAGGACCGATCGTGCATTTCTTATGGCTGTGAGTTATATTTTTATTTATTTAATATATATATGTGTATGTATATATATATATTCCTAATATGTATAAATAATAATGATAAGAAAGAAAATGTGTGTTGTATATAATTGGTCGGAGAAAAGTTTGATTTTAAAATATAATATTTCTATATATTTAAAAAAAATTATTGAAATAAAATTTAATTTTGGGTTTAAAATAATTATTTAAACATTAATATAAATTATGAAAAACGAGAAATATTTTCTAAATAATAATTTTAATATTTTAAAGCGAATTTTTTGATTAATAATTTTAATTAGAAGTATATTATATTTGTATTGCATTTTATAAAACGAAAATATGAGTTTATTTTTAGCAAAGCTAACGGGGTTGACTGGTCCCCTACCAGAGTTATTCAAAAAGAAAAAGGAAAGAAAAATGATTATGGACATGCTCATAATCAGAAGAAAATCACAAGGTTCAACAAAGAGACACTAAAGGCCACAAGAGAAGAAGAAAAGATAACAAGACAAACAACACAAATATGGACTACAACCATATTTTCCTTTGATGATTAGAGAAAGCATGTTTACATATCCTCATCCCATGCTCAATTGCATGCTCAAGATATGTCCATAAGACAGAATAACACCTTCTCTTATTATCAAAGTACCGCAAATTCCTTTACTCCCAAACAAGCTTTAAGTATTTTTTGACCATGTGAAAAAAACCGCTCCATCTTCATTTATCCATTTAGTTGCTTTACTTATCATATCCCACTCAATAATTGAAATTCTATACCCATGATTCCTACCTATCTTGCACATAAGTCTTCTCCACAAGATTGAAGGTCACTGCACTCAAAAATATGTGTTTATTAATTTAAAGATTAATTAATTATTTAATTTAATTATAGAATACAAATTTTTCATTTCTAAAGTTCTTATTTTCGTTATATCAAGATTATTATGTTTCTAGTGGTTCCTTATTAAATATTGATTTGTTTGTTCTATATATATATATATATATATATTTGATTAATTTGTTTTATATTACTTTTCTAATTACTCATTTCTTTTATATTAAATAGGATTATATGAATGATTAACTTTGATATTGATTTGATTAGTGTTTTGATACGATACGGTGATGACACCTTTTTGTATAGATCTGTGATATTACTATTTATGTGATACTTTTATTTATCATGATTTTAATTATGTATGGCAAGTAATCTGAATAAATGGAGTTATAATATTGTTTGGGATGGGGCATTAGGTGAATTTTTTTGGTTATTCTTTGAAATCGTTATATAAAATATTATAGAGATTGAGTGTAATTTATGAGCAGTAAATAAACAACTGAGAATCATGTAGTGGTATATGATGATGATGTGATACTTATTTTATTATTCATTGTAACTAGATGTCACTCAAGTGACGGTAGTTGGAATTATACTTACATGAGATGATGCTCAGGGTAGAGTAAGTATATATGCTTAGTGTAGACCATTATGGATGATTTAACTATGGGGTGTACCCATACGTATGTTGTCTATTATGAAGTGCTCCGAGATATTATTAGGAGTTAATGGGAACCATATAGCCAGTGTCCACCTACGTAGGCTGATCGTAGAGTCACGCCTTAGATCGGCGACACTTCTATTACATCAGATGCGCATCATGTGATTTAAGTGAAGGGTGGTGTAACCCTAGCCCCTTTAGTCACGAACTCCACCCGTCTGTCACCATAAGGGCGGTGATTTAGGTCCTAGCTAGGAATCCTCATATTGATGAGCACATTAGTTGGATTTAGTCATGATACCAGGTAGGTAACTAAAGATTATAAGAGCAGATCCGAGTGGTGTAGCCATGGGCTCCTGGAGCCGGAGGTGTAGTTGTTAGACTCTCTTTTGGTTTCATATGGATTTCTAAATAAGTATATTTTATCTATACACCTCACTTAAGTATTAGAGGACATCCGGGTGAATAATCCAGAGGTGCTTGGAGATGGAAGATAGTCATATTATGGTTTGACCGGGTAGCATAACCTAGACATTATAAGATTATTCGGTCCTGTAACCCATACATTAAGATTTGATTCCCGTCACTTTCTATCTAAGGAGATGAGATTATACCCGTGATGTTACAGTTTCCAGAGTATACTGGATCCTCATACTTTTATTACATTGATTGGCAGCCTATCCTGTATATTGGTGATGATTTTTTTATTTGATAATTTCTGGACTTTAACGATGATTCTAGTTATGCATGATTCATCCATTTGATAATGTTTTGAATTAGATAATATCTGATGTGATTTTATATGGGCAGTGACATTTTTATGCTTGGTTTCATGGTTGTTGTAACCCATAATATCTGATGTTTGTTTATCTTCACTATTATGTTATGCATATTCTATATATACGTATATGTGTGTGTGTGTGTGTGTGCGTATAACCCCTAGATTTGCATACAGTCTGATTCGTATGTTATTTACGTAATACTCGGTCCAGTCTAATAGATTTTAGTGCAGGGACGATGAAACCAGCTTATATTATGGGATTTGTAACAACCCTGTATTTTGTGTTTATTTTAATTTTATATTTTAATTATTTTAACTAAAATTCCTGATTTAAAAACTTTATTTTATTTATTAAAATGGATAATTTTTTTTATTCTAACTATAAATTTTGATTTTTGTGTGAATTATAATTCCAAACCTAAATAAATGGAATAATTTCAAAAAAATGGATTTTTGGTCAAATTGGTCAAACTTTGACTTTTAAATTTAAAATTTAAATATTTGAATTTTGGAAATTTTATCTTTTATTATGAAAATAGATTTAATTTCAAGAATACTGCTTTTTGTTTGGTTGAAATCGGATTAATATTGTGAAAGTTATGCTTTTTACAATATTGTGTGTAAATTGTTTTATTTAACAAATTTGTTTATTTTAATTCATATAAATAATAATTTTTGTTTGTAAAATCATGTTTTAATTTGTGTAACATGATATGTTATGCATATATTTTATTTTTTAAACCTTGGTGTTTAATTGTTTACAGGAGTTTGAATTTTTCAAATTTCTTGAATTAATTTGCCCAACTTTAAATAATTATAACAATTTCTATAATGGTAGATTTTGGTTAAATTTTGACACTAATTGAAATTTTAAATTTTAAATTATAGCTTTAAATCTTTTATATAAAATATATATATTTACAACATTTATTTCGCTGTTGTTTTACTTATATTGATTATATACTTTTAAATTAAGTAATAAATAATGCTGTAAAAAGGCAATAAATTATACATTTTAAATTTGTACGTTTATATCCATTTTTTTTTAATTTATTTGGTGCTATAATGGTACGTTATTTCCTGATATATTCTTTATCATATTTACTAAATAAATAAGAAAAGAATAGATTTAAAATTACGTTACTTTGTTAATTATTTTGGGCGTACGTTTCGTTTTAATTATGGCATCTATTATACGCACTCTTTGACTTCATATCTTAGCTGTTAAAAATCAATCAACAGCCGTTCAAATATGATTTCCTGCCTTACAAATCATGTGTAAAACTTTCCACTTTCATTTGCATCTCCGTATTTAATAGGAATATAATCTTTGATTTACACTAGCCGTTTCAAAATCTTTTGTTTCTTTCCATGTGCTTCTGTATATTTAATAGAAATGAATGCCTGAATTTTCTCTTGCCACTTTAAACAAAATTTCTTGCCTTTCTCCCACTTAATCAACGCAAGTTTCCCTGATAAATATTCAAAACCCACATACACAACTACCCACCGCATATTATTTGGTCTTTATCTCTTCTCTTACGTGTGAAGCTTCTCCTGTAGGTAAATGGCTGCACTTATTTTTTTCTTATTTCTTTTCTTTTTCTTCTTCTTGTTTTTCTTTTGTTTCCATTGTTTCACTCCATCAAGTGCTCGGCTCTTCACCACCACGACAGGCCTGCGGCCCTCCATCGCCGCCACTTCCGGCCTTGCTCCTCTCATTTATTTAAAGGTATATATATCCATAAGTGTATATAAATCTGTTATGTGATCTTGCTTAAATAGGTTTGCTGTTTTATATCTATAATTTTTTGTATCTATAATTTAAAGTACGAACGGTATAGTTATATATAAGTTAATTTTTAATGTGTACGTGTGTTTTAAAAATAAAAAATAAAATAAAATAAAATAAAAGTGAAATAAAATATGGGTAGGTATAAGTTTATATCAGCCTGCAAATCTATTAGTTACATTGTTTTTATAAGTTTACTTAAGCTATAAAAATTGTATTAGCAGCATATAGTTATATAGTGCATGCATATATAGGATTACAGCATAATATGAAAAGCTTACAGTATATTTTGATATGCATATAGAATCAAGTATGTAAATCATATAACCTATTATTTGTAAAATAATATAAGTTAAGTGTTTAGTAAAGTTGTTAACATGGGTTCAACCTATTGTGTATATTTTAGCTTATTTGGAAATATATTTGTTTAAAGTATATGTTTGTGTTAGGCAGCATATCTTTAAGTATTATATAAAGTATATTATGTAGATATGTTATTTTTTTCAAAAACGATGATTTTAGATATATATTTAGTTTACTATGTGTTTAAAATTTTGAATTTATATACAAATTATTTTAATATATAAACTATTTAAAGTATTTTAATATATGTACTATTTTCAACGTCTAAACTGTTTAGGCGTTTTAAATGTAAACAATGATTTTTATTTCAACATTCGTCTTAAAATTTTAATATTGATTTCATGGGAAGACAATATATATATCGTTGCATATCGATTTGTATTTGTCTTCATATATGTTGGGTCGGTTTTCAAACTTATATTAGTGTCGGCGTTTAAGATGGATTTAAGGAAATTTTAAGGAAATGTATGAATTGTATAAACACTGTATATTGAGTTTTGTTTAAATTAAAAATCTTGGGACATGATATGGATTTGAAAATATATGTTCGAAATTATTTTAGAAACAAATAATAATATATAAAATGAAATAGTTTCGTTATATCAAAACTAATTCAATCGTCCTCATCGATTTTCCATTATCAGCCTTGTCCGTCATGCCTGTTTTCTACATCAAATCATATCCATCTAGCGTTGCTTTGTATTTAGTAGCTCATTTCTATGTCGAATCTCTCTAGCCTCGAAAGGTGAGCAATCACTCACGACCAACGTTATTTTATTTATTAAATTTGATTTCAATTGGAACGACAATTGAAATATGTTGCTAAAAGTTTAACTGTTAATTGTTTAAATTGTTATATATATGATATGCATTTATATGTAATTGTTCACCTATGGTATATGACACCATATCCTGTTGTTCATATTATATTGTTATTGATGATATATGCCTTTTATTATTATTGTCATATCTGTTATCACTCTGCAAGTTCCCTGTTAGTATATAATCCACTATGGGTTGAAATGATACATACCCGAACGGACTTTAGAATAGGAGAATTTCGTTATGGGTTGAAATGATAAACCCAAGCGATTTTCATTTGAATTGAATTTGTGATTGCCGGTGGAAATGATATCTACCCATATATATTTAAATTACGGATTGAAATGATAAATATCTGTGTCACTTGACCATAGGATAGGAAATTATATACAGACACCGTTGGTCTATATATAAATATTTTAAAAATGATTTCTATGATTTTGAAAGCGAATATATATGGTTTTATTTAATATTGGAAATATCTTTAAGTTTTTATATAAAGTAGATTTAATAATAAACTTTAATCTAATAAAGTTTGATTTAATTAATATAATATGTCTAAATATTATATCTTTGAACAGATTTTCAAGGATTTGTATAAGTTAAGGAAGATAAAGTTAAATTAAGTAAAATTGTATCTAATTAAGAATTCTACTTAATTAAATCGATTTGAACTATTGAATTTGAAGTTTAAGATTTGATTTTATAAGTTTATTTTTTGATTAAAGTGATTAAATGATATTTCAAGTTTAAATAAATCAGAAGGAATATTTAATCTATGGGTAAATTAAGGTTATTTAAAAATACTGAGTTTATTAAGTGAATATTCAAGACTAAAAAAATATGAGGTTAAATCGAGATCTGTAGAAAACTGTTAAATTTAACTTCGAAATGCTGAATATTAAAGCTTTGATATATACTGGAAATTAAATGGTAAAATTGTGATTCAGATCTGTATTCGAAATCAATATAATTTAAATTTGTTATTTAGAAAACTGAATTGAATGGAAATTGATAAATTGAGATTGAATTAATTTGAGTGGGAAAGTCGATTTGATTTTTGAGGAAATTGCAAATACCTTACTTTATGAATTATTTAATATATACATACCATTTTGGGAAATAGATCTATTTGAAATGGAAATGATATTTTTGGTTTTGAAGTATGAATTAATTTGAAATGACCACATTGTTATAGTGTATATTTCTACATTGTAGATAGTGAATACCCGGATTTGCAAAATCTCCAAGTCCCCGGAGTGCGGACTGGAGTACTCCAAGTCCCCAGAGTGTGGACTCGAGTATAAACGACTCAAAACCTCCAAGTCTCCGAAGTGCGGACTGGAGTACTCTAAGTCCCCAGAGTGCGGACTCGAGTATAAACGACTCAAAATCTCCAAGTCCCCGGAGTGCGGACTGGAGTACTCGAAGTCCCCAGAGTGCAGACTCGAGTATAAACGAATCAAAATCTCCAAGTCCCCGGAGTGTGGACTGGAGTACTCCAAGTCCCCAGAGTGCGGACTCGAGTATAAACGATTCAAAACCTCCGAGTCCCCAGAGTGCGGACTGGAGTACTCGAAGTCCGCAGAGCGTGGACTCGAGTATAAACGACTCAAAACCTCCAAGTCCTCAGAGTGTGGACTGGAGTGCTCTAAGTCCCCAGAGTGCAGACTCGAGTATAAACGACTCGAAACCTCCAAGTCCCCGGAGTGCAGACTGGAGTAATCTAAGTCCCCAAAGTGCGGATTCGAGTATAAACGACTCAAAATCTCCAAGTCCCCGGAGTGCGGACTGGAGTACTGTCCCCGGAGTGCGATCTGGAGTACTCGAAGTCCCCAAAGTGCGGACTCGAGTATAAACGACTCAAAACCTTCAAGTCCTCGAAGTGCGGACTGGAGTATCCTAAGTCCCCAGAGTGCGGACTCGAGTATAAACGACTCAAAACCTCCAAGTCCCCGGAGTGCGGACTAGAGTAATCTAAGTCCCTAGAGTGCGGATTCTAGTATAAACGACTCAAAATCTCCAAGTCCCCAGAGTGCGAACTGGAGTACTCTAAGTCTCCTGAACGCAGACTGGATATAAATGACTTGAAGTCATCGAGTCCTTGGCATACGGATTGGAAAATATTCTAAGTCCCCAGAGCACGGGATAAAAGAATGGGCAAATACCAAAGAAGTTGTCAACCTGTTTGAAGGTGAATCGAGAAGTTCACGTAACTCGCAGTAGCTCGGTTTTGACCACGGTTATACCAAAAATCCAAACAACAACAGTCCTCTGAGATGAAAAAGAACTAAGTTTTATTCATCACAAGTAATTTAATTTACATTAACTACGAAAACAAAAATAATTACATAATCTAAACTAGCTCTTGTTGAACGAGAGCGAAGACTACTTCTTTGACTTCTTCGACTTTTTGCCCGATGACTTCTCCTCGGTACGTTTACCCTTGATAGCTTTTTTTGACGGGGAAGTACAGCTGAAGAAGTATGAGGAACATCCATGGGTTTAGACCTGCCTGAGAGAATGACCTACAACGGCTTGTTCAAAGATCATTCGGGTCCATAGCTTGAGGTTAGACCTTGATCTTGATCGTCTTTTCCTTCTCTTTATCAAGCTGCTCCTTCATGCTCAGTTCGGATGTGTTCTCAGAGACGCCTGTAATTTCAACTTCATAACTCCCATCGATGGGAGAAGAAGTCTCATATTTGTCCTCATCAAGCGCTCCGATTACCTGAGCATCGGGACCGGAAGCCTCTTCTGCGTGAGTGGCTTCACTCGTTTTTCCCTCACCTCCTTGGCGACATCGCTCCTCGGAGTAGGCTCAAGTTTAGAACGGCATGCATAAAATCACGAAAACCAAGTATTAGAATGCGATAGCTTCTGATGAAAAGAGAAAACTCTTGGAATGTTAAAGAAAAATAGTTACTTACCAGGTTTCGGCTGGCTCTCAGCCGCCAAGGGGGTCTCACCCTCTGGAATAGGGGACAAAACATGAACACCAAGGCCGGGGTCCTCAGGGTCATAGCCAATGTGCTGTTCAAAAGGATCAAGTATCGACCGCCCGGCCGGCTAGGTAGACACACGAGCTGGAGACTCGATCCCTGATGGATCGGGATAACTTCTTTCCCTTTCGTCGAGGGGGAGCCTTTGTAATAAAGGGCTTTAGCCGCTGACAGGTCCGAAGGCTCGTTTCCCTTAAGGATTTCTTTTATCAGAGCCCCCTCATCAACCCCTTCGATACCGTGTTCGGCCTTCTTGATTTCAATTAAAGTCTCCCATGCCTCGGCCAAAGATTCGAGATAGCCGTCGCCCAAAAAAGTTAAGTCCCGTGCATGAGAACGCGGGAATTGAATTCAGTAATAAGTGGGTCGAACATGGTTTTGACTTCTTCTCTGCCTTTTTCCTTGGCAGCCTCAAGACGGGAGTCAATTTCCGCAGATGCTATCTTTTTGCCCTCTTCGTGGGCTTAGTTCTTCAGCGCTTCAACTTTAGAAAGCTCGCCCTCAAGTTTCCCCTTTAGGAGTCGCGTTGCAACGATCTCGTCGCAATACCGTTGCGACTCTTCTTGGGCAGCAATCTTCTCCTCTTGTTCTTTGCGGAGTCGCTCCTCAAGTTCTTTAACTCGGAGACAGAATGCATCCCTCTATTTTTGCACTGAGTCTTTCTCCAAAGCCAAATCCCCACATTGTTGTACCGCCTTGTCGAGTTCTTTTTTGTGAGTCGATTCCAGACGAGTTACGGCTTCGGCGGTATCCTTGGCGCTCAGCTGGGCGGATCCAAGTTGAGATTTATAAGACGCAATCTCTTCGTCTTGAGCTTTGATAATGTCTTTGTGATGAATAGCCTCAAGCTTCAGGCGATCAATCTAATGATGGCGTTCTATGGAGACTTCAGACACTTTCTCTGCAAGATGAACGCACGCGTCATGCTGAACATAGACGTCGTTGGTGCAGGCAATAGCGCTCTGCTTGACATCTCCAGGAATACGATGGATCAACGGGAGAAACTTCAGACCATCGTAGCAGATTTTTGGAAATTTAACTTTAAGCTCGGCTAGTTTCTCTGATACTGATGGATCTGTTGCAAGAACAGGAGGAGATGGCTTCGAAAGTTCAGCTCTCCTGTGAGGATCCCGGGACTGTCGGGTGGAGGAGGAATCAGAGTGTTGATCACGGAGAACATCAGATTGCGACCCCTTATAGCCGTTCTTATCTTTGCTTTGCCCAAAGTGAGAAGGGGATGTTGGTAGTATTTGTGCTAATAATACGTTTTCTTCTGAGATAATGAGTCCCGGGAATGATAATCCCTATTGCCATCGTCGTCTTTGTCCCGACGTTTTTCGAAACCTGAGTCTCGTCCAGAGTTATGGAAGATAGACGACCCGCGGAGACGATCGATTCCGTGTGTATGCCCCATGTCACCTGCACAGAATTTTAAAAAATTAGCAAAGAGTAGTGTGACGACGGAAATTTAAATGCAAGATGAAGTGCATGTGTTTGTGTGTGTCCTAGTGTTTCCCCCCGACTGACCAGTTTCTTTACTAATGGGAGTTTTTTCTCCCTGAGTTTGGGCTTGAACGTCTGCATCGCCTCTGATGGGCGAGTGAAGTTTAAGTGCCTCCGGATCATCGAAATCATAATTAAGTAAATCGTCAGGTATCGAGAGGTTCGAGAGGCCCTTTAAAGAACTTTCTAAACGTTGTGAGGAAGCCTCTTTCTCTATTGGAATAAGAGTAACTTTAGAGGTTGCACCAACTTTTCCCTCCTTATCTTATGCGTCAGTTTCTTTTTCCTCTTCGAAGGGGAGGATGACGTCTCGATGTCATGAACTTCAACTAATGGGTCCTGAGTAGGACCAATGTTCTCATCTTGTGCTTCGTGTGTTTCATTTTCTTTGATTTCTCCTTATTCTAGTGCGCCAGGAGCGTTGCCTGCTGAAGACTCGGCTTGTTTTTTCCCTTTACCAGAGGCGGGCCTAGGTATGGAAACGCCCTGAGGTAGGCTTATCCGATGGCCTTCTGCCAACAGTCCAAACCTTGAAAGTGACTCATTTGAAATGAAAGTTCGGATGTCCCGTTCGTCGGCAGGAAGGGCTCTAATGGCTTCGACGGCTTCAGAATATCCATGGTCGTCAGGACGTGGATTGATACATGAAAAGATGAAAAAAGAGTTAGAAAAGTCACGGCTTTGACCAAGCATGAATATTGATCCAGAGAAAAGACTTACTTCCTTCCACCCATCTCCTCGTGAAACCAGGAGGGCAACACACATAAAACCATTCCTGCTTGTACAGGACGAACTTGCTGCATGCCTCAGTTAAGATTTGGCATTTGTGACGTGGATCAAGAAACATGAAAGAGGGGCTATCTCTCCGCTTCTTGATCATATGTATATCTGATGTCACCCGAGGTTGGAGCTCTGAGGAGGAAATTCATGAAGAGAATATAGGTATCGTAAATGAAGGCGTGACCATTCAAGTGCAGTTGTGATGGGGCAATGTCAATGTACTACAGCACGTCACGAAGAAATAAGTTGAACGGTGACACACTGCCAACCCAGCACATAAACTTATTACAAGTTGTATATCCAACTGGGGGCAAGTGTGGACGATCGTGCCCCAATGGAACTAATACGTCGTCAAAGGGGATTCCATGGACGGAGCAGATCCGACAGAGTGCACTTTCATTGATCTTCGAAGCCTGTGAATCGACCGGGTTGTCAAAGAAAATTGATGCCTCCAGGGCGTCGGGAGCTAAGTTATGAGCAGGGAAAGTCGACGGGTTTGAAGTACCTGCGACTCCTTGTTTAGAAGATGGCCCGGGTCTATCTGAGATCGTGGCGGAGCTAGATTTCCTAGACATCTTTGAGAGAAATTGAATCTAATAGAGTACCTGTTTGAAGTATACTTGAAAAACAATCGACGTTAGATTTAACAGCGTAAATATTCCCCCCGTGTGGTGTGTGAACTAGTGTGATAATTCAAGTGTAAGTGCTGAGAAATTATAAGTCATGGAGTTGATGGTATAAAGTTGAACTTTGAACTGTCGTCTTCGAAGACCGTCATCCTTGACCGTCTCCGAAGATCAGCCTTGCAATGTTTTCAATTTTGGACTCGGACATTGACACTATATGCCAAAAGCTTTTATCCGTTTTTATCGATTTCAGTTCAGGCTTATGATATTGGAACTAGGAAGTTATCAGTCCATATTAGTTCGATATGCCAGTATGCTTAGGTCCGTGTCTTTGTTTTTGTCTTGTGATTAGGCAAGGTAAAATGTTGTTCGGCCTAAGTAACATTCGGTCAAAATGTTGTTCGGCCTAAGTATTGTTCGGTCAAAATGTTGATCGGCCTAAGTATCGTTCGGCCAAAATGTTGTTCGGCCTAACTATCGTTCGGCATTCATGACTGTTCGACCGAGATACCGTTCGGCATCCTATCTAACTCATACTTCCTCCCTATTTTTGCACTCCACTGCTCGGCATGTGGCGAATCATGCCAAGCGGAGGTTACGCCGAGCCCCAATGCTTGGCACTTCGCCCTTAACAACGGTTTTATCTTTCTCCTCCTTCCATATCGAACGACGTGGTCAAGTCGTTCGGTAAGTCATACCGGACCAAATTGTTCGCATTCTAGCCAATTTCTGTTCCTCCTCTACTCTTCCCTCCAATCTCGTTCGGCATGAGAGAACCATACCGAACCACAGTACATCTTCCATCAACACCCTCATGTGCTTTCCTCTGACCACTTCCCCTTTCCTCTACGTCATCTAGCCCTAGGACATGTCCTAATCGCAGTTCGATCCTTTCATCCACGAAATACCTATTGGCCATGATTCTAAGTTACGAACTTAAGCCTCGTATTAAAAATTTTAGTCAGGGAAAGCAGTTAAATAGAATGGGTCGATACCTAGCAATTAGATTGAAGCTCGAGAGAATTCTGGAATTAAGGGCACGACTTTGATTAATTCCGAATGACTCGGGAAAAGGGTGATGCAGGGTATGAAGTTCGAGGAAGAAAGGGTAGTTAAATTCTTGGAGTTTATTAAAAGGCGAGGTTCGTGAATACAGGATAATGGAGGTGAAAGTAAAGAAGAGAAAAAGAAGAAAAATACCGAACTTTATAGGGGAAGAGAGGAAGTTGAAGAGACAATAACCGGTAGAACCGGTCAAGACGACATCGTTCGGCATCGGCATTCAAGGGCGCTTGGGCTTCGGCTATGCTGCTCGGCATTCACACATTGTTCGGCATCGACATTCAAGGGTGCTCGGCTTCGGCTATGCTGCTTGGCATTCGCACAACGTTTGGCATTCATTGCCTCAACCATTATTCATGAGAAAATGCCACAAGAAGAAGAATAAACCTAAAGCTCGAAGCAAAGCACAGAGGACACGCGATTCAAAGCGCATCACATTCGGTCACGCAATGCACTTTGGAGGGCAAGTATTACCTGGAGGTTTGACCAGGCAACTAAGGACTCAACATTCGTTCGGCACGACCAGGCCGTTTGGCATCTATGGTCGATCGTCATTGAAGGCCGTTCGACACGACAAAGTTGGTCGGCATCAAAACTCGTTCGGTATTCCACACTACTCGGCGTTCAGGAGCGCCCGGCATTAAGGAGCGTTCGGCATTAGAGAACGCTTGGTATTCAGGAATGTTCGGCATTAGAGAGCGCTCGGCAGTCAGGAGCGTTCGGCATTAGAGAACGCTCGGCATTCAGGAACGTTCGACATTAGAGAACACTCGGCATTCAGGAACATTCGGCATTAGAGAACGCTCGGCATTCAGGAACGTTTGGCATTAGAGAGTGTTCAGCATTCTAGGGACGTTTGGTACAACTGGTTCTGTTGGAATTCAAGAGCATTCGGCTTCTAGAGCGCTCGGCATTCATGCCCCACTCATCATTCCTGGACTGTTTGGCATTCCAGCTTCGTTAAGCACCTTCCCCATCCGGCATCGTTTCTCGATCGGCCTGCACCTCTCACGCAATACATCGTTTCGTTCGGCACAGAGATTTCGATCGGCACTCTGCCGTCCGGCATTTTTGGTTCGGCATTTGGAGATTACTTATATTGGGCCGAGATACCAAGCTGCTAGGCCCACCATGGAAGTCCAACCTACCTTCGTCTATAAATAGAGAGGAAGGGGCACAGTGAAAGGGAACTTTTTTTCGAGAACACTGGGGAGACTCTGCCGCATTCAAGACTCATTCAAGACTTTTCTTTTTTGCTTAGCAATTGTATTCAATATAATTGGTATACGGATTGTATCTGTAATCGATTATCGAGAAAAGCAATAAAGATTAACCTCAAAGTGGATGTAGGCAATTACGCTGAACCACTATAAATCTGGTGTTCATATTTTATGCATTTAAATCTATGTACTGTCTTCTATTTAACTTTACTTTCTTCATTAATCTCTCTACACAATCTCTCTTAAGGTTGTTAGTGACCAATTCTGGTGCTAACATCGAGAGAATGGAATGAAAGGAAAACCTTAGGTTTCGAATGCGAATATAAGTGATGCATAGGTGATTGGAAATGATTAATAAGATTTTAGGGCATGCGTCGAGGAAAAAATCGAGGTGAGGGATGTAAGTCATGGGATATTCCTACGTGGGATAGAAAAAGATCGAGATAGTGATGGAGGAATGACCAGATATGAGATCGGTATAGTGATTGGCTGTACGATCATGTGCAATAAGGGTGTATGATTGGAAGGAGCACATAATGACAAGGAATCAATTCTAGATTCAAGCAGATGTGTGAACAAATGATGGCAATGATCGGTACAAGATCGAACAGACATATAGATAGATGATTGGTATAGATTCCGTGGTTTGAAGCGCCATTGTTCTTGAGAGATCCATTAAGGCTTAAGCAAGTGCACGACGAGACGATCATGAAGGTTTTTAGCAGAGCTTAAGGGACACTTTTATCTAGTAGTGGTAGCACAGATATAGATGCTAGAGAGCACTGTATTGATAGGTATTTTCATTTGCACTAGGAAAGCGGTCTAGGTCTTTATAATTGCTCAATTCCTTCGTGAAATCTCAAAGGGTATGAATATATACAAATCTAAAAATCACATAAGGCATAGTAGCTCCATCAATATTTCATTTAGTATGGGATGATGGTAGATATTCTTTGTTTGGCATTTATCATTATGTTTGTGCACCTATTATATTAGATGGTTGAAACTATTTTTGTCTATCAAGGAAAGGGTAATGACCAAAAAATTCGAACACTTCATATTCAAATATCTGAATTATTAAAATAGTTAGATCCTGGATTTAATATGATTAAATGGATTTTTAACCTTGTTAAAAATCTCTTTAATTAATAACTAATTATGGTAAACTTGTTTTTGAAAAATGTTTATAAAAGTAAATACTTCGAAGAACTATAGATAACGTGGCCGGAAATCATTTTACCAGTATACGGCTATTTTCCTGATGAATTTTGCTCAAATTTTTTAGGCTTTTCCAATCTATTAATGTGTAATTAATTAGAAAACCAAAACTATTTTAGTATTTATGGCTAACTAGTAAAAAGATTAGCAAGTGGACTAAGGAGAAGAGATATTTTCCTAAAGGTGCGAGGCGGAAAGTGAGGCACATGAGAGGGAGCATGCATGGTGACCTTCCATTGATAGTAAGAGGTGGGTGGTTTAACGCTTGGCCGTTTCCTCATAAGACTCTTCATGTTATAATATTAAAACATTTGCTAATTTTCAAAGCTGGAAACAACGTAGCCTTAATCCATTTCTATCTTCATTAATCAATCTCTAATCGAACAAATCAACATAACCTTCTCCAGAATTTGTCTAAGGGCCTAAGGCAATATTGATACAAGGGAAAGAAAGTCAAAATTGGAAGAAAAGGAGCATAAATAGGGGAGCATATAGTGGCTGTGAGCATTAACTGAAGGAGGGAGGAGGCCAAGTGCATTTTGAAGGCAAAGGTTGGATCTTTTGGATGTTATGCGATGGTAGAAAGTGTTCATGTGATTATATTAGCTTGTTCTTATGTTAGCTTGGTTTTGATGTGAGTTTACTCCCCATTTGGTAATACATATTGTGTTATATATGTTGTACGCTTGAATATAAAGTTAAAGTAAAGTCAAGAAATTAAAGTTATAACTTTTCGACCATGCTTGCTTTTGCAAAGCAAACGACAACTTTACATTGTATTTTGTCACTTTTTCTACCCTTTATAACATGTAACGTAGCTTTGACTTTGTGTTTACATGTTTTGTTTGGTTATGTGTGGCATTGATGTGTGCTTGAAAGTATTAAAGCAAGAATAGTCGATGTAAGTGCATTTCCAAATCCCTGGTGTTTAAATTGCTTAAAATGGTTATTTTTGAACATATTATGAAAGTACATATTCTAGTTATGCTTTACACTTATAGTAGTGTATGTGACAGTAAGGAACTGGTTTGAAAAAGTTATAGAACTCGTGGAACGAAGTTGTAAATGTTATAGGAAAAAGGTTTCTATGGATGCACTTTGTAAATGTCTTCTGTTCGGCGATTTTTAATGTGGTTTTAAAAGACATCCTTAGCGGTTTCTTTGCTTTTTAATAAGTACGATGTATGTAATCATTATTGTAAAAATGTCAAGGTTTTAAATGAATTTAAAACTGGTTGAATGAAGTTGCAAAAAGGTAGGAGCGAAAAGGTCACTGTATGAGCACTTTGTAAAATGCCTAATTTTTGGTTATTTTTAGTATGATTTTCTAAAGACATCCTTAGGAGTTTCTTGGCATGGATTATTAAGTACAATGAGTAAATTACTTACTGTAAAAAAAATGGACCTTAAATCGCATATTAACCAATTGAAATCTGGTCAAATTTTAAAGGGTTTAAACTGCTTTTTGTGTCATCACAGGAAGCTGCAAACCTTTGTAACTGAAACACTTTCTAGATATTTCAAAAATAGCAGTTCTGTAAATGTTATTATTTTCTATTTGAAACTTTGAATGGTCTCAAATGACATTTAAACAAAGTTTTTTTCTACAATCTTTTTAGGAATCTTTACTAACATTAATTAGAGTATTTTGAACGTTGCATGAAGTTTAAATATATTTTTAATAATTATTTATGAAATTTTAGAATAAAGGATTTTAAAATGTAAAACATTTTTTTATTTTGTTAAATTTTAAATTTTTTTAAGCAATATTTGATATAAATATTTAAAACATGTTTATAAGTATTTTTAAGGTATATATCTATGTTTTGGAAAAGTAAGTAAAGTATTTTATAAAAGGATAAGTGGTTTTGGGTTATAACATTTTAGTTATAATAAATAGTTTTGTGAAGTTGTGTAAAAGTATATCATCTTATTAATAAGTATAATTAGATCTTTAAAATAATTTTTTTAAAGATAATGTTAAATATAAAAAATTTTGGGTTTATAGTGACAATGTGTTAGTAACATTTGTCTTTAACCCCATTCATTATACCTATGAACATAATTAGACCTTTAAAAAGAATGCGTTAAATAATTATAAGTGAAATGATTTTGGGTTTGTAGTGACAATGTTTAATTAAAATTTGTCTTTAACTCTTTGAATAGATTTGTGAATGTACTTAGATCTTTATAAAGGAAATTTTAAAGATAACGTTAACTATGAAAAAGTAAGGATTAACTTACAAAAGAGAAGGGGTTTGTAGTAACATTCGTTTTTAGTTTTTTATATTATATTTTAAAGTAAGAAATATTATTAAAAATATGTGAATATTCTTATGCCATTTGAGATATGTATATGAATACATTTTGAAGTATTGAAAAGAGCACAAATGAATTGCAAAATAGTAGATTACTCGCATATATCTTTTGTAAAGGCATTTTAAATATAAATATGAGTAGGAAGAGGAAGTATGGAGAAGCATTATTTATTCATACAGTTTGAGATCCATCGGGGAGGATTCATTCGTTTGAACCATTTCTTAATTTTAGAATGTATGTATACAAGATCCCCCAAGGAGGACTCCTATAATAGTTCGCTTACTTATGAAGTAATTATTTGATAAAAGAAGTTTTAATTAATAAAAGAATTAGTCAAACAAAAAGGGGAATAGAAGTCGCTAATGTGACATAATCATATTTTGTTTGATTTAATCATGTTTTGTGTGTTTACTTATCTATTGAAAGTATTTAGTCATGTATTTGGCATTAAAAGCCGACAAATTTGGCTTATTCTATATAGAGAGTTAAAAATTATGATTCAAGTGGGGCTTAGAGGCAACCGTGCTCTAACCCACTGGGCTTCACACTTGACCGAAGGATAATGTAAGTCGAGAAGGTCATAAACGTGATAAGTATAGGAGACTTAGTTTCCATATGCGATCGTTCTCATTGTTATTGAATTTGACAAAAATTAACTTAGGAAATATATAGAAGAAACATGAGAATTATACGGTACGGTTATTTTCGGTGATGTTATACCCTACATATAAACTCGTCTTACTCTTCTAGGATAAGATAAGGAAATCCATTTGGATAAAAGATGATCTCCACACTTATGCACTGTTTATTTATTTCTGAAAGAACTAGGGTTAAGTTAACAAGAAATCTATCGATTAGTTTCACATGTCTGGTAAACGGTAAGTGTACTTATATGAGATGACCCGAAACCATAATCGCTTCAAAACTTATTTATGTGTTCTATGTTTTGGAAGCAGTTGTGAAGTGAAATGTTTTAGAGATATACTATCTATCCTAAGGTAAAGTCAAAGGAAGAGGTTAGCATTAACATTTCGAACAATGCTATCATGTGGCGCTGTCTATCTTGAAGGTGATCTCAAGAAAGAGGATGGCATTAACATTCTTTAGAGGACTTATGCTAAAATCCATGGAGAGATTCGTGGACTATTCGAGATGACAGAATCCTTGGGTAGATTCGAGATCTGTTCGAGATGCTAGAATCTAGGGAGAGAATCGAGATTTGTTCAAGTGATGAAGACTCATGTGTTGAGATGCTGAACATGACTTCAACATTGGAAATTACATAAACCATGGCAACATGCACAACCAAAGGTTTAGCTAACCTAAGGTACAAGCTCTATTCTAGAGATGCTCTCAGATTAATAATGGTAGCGATGATACTCGATGCCATGTGTTAGGGCATGGATCAACTATGTTTACCTTTGGTATATTTTATCTAGAGATACGCTGCTCGGAAGGATATTTCTAACCCTTGTTAAGAGATCATTCTCAATATAGTAAGGGCACCTTTAACGAAAATCCATATGCGAACTAACGAAAATCCATATCGTGTACTTAACATTCTTATGGTATACATGCAGCATAGCTATTTGCTGATTTATATTCAACACCCTAGACGTTATCTATTATATTGTCATATATACTTATTGGATGGTTTTTCTCTTTTAGAAGGAAAACCATTTTAGTGACTCGGTTGTTCACAAACGGTGTTGTTTTTTAGGTACATGTTTCTTGAGTTTCTCATACCAGAATTTTGTTTGACTCATGGTTTTATTTTTCCTTTAATTCCTTAAGTGCTCTTTCGAGCAGTTTGAGAAAGACAGGTTTTAGTTGGATATACTTTGAAGCTCATGGAGATGAGTTGGATGTTTTATCTACGGGAGTGATATCATCTTTATTGCACTACTAGTATGCATATATCAGTAATTGTGAGGATAGGCTGTTATAATTGTCTAAGCTGATGATAGTACAAAGGATCATGACTCTGAAATGTTGTGTATCTTAGAGTAACACTTTGTACCGACCTTTTGATATTATATGTTGTCTCTTGTTGTGAGATTCTGATATTATTTTCTTTCTTTATTGTTTGGTTTATTTTTCTTTTTATTTACCCAAGCAATCTGTATTTTTGGCATTTAAGTGCTTGGCATGTGAATGCCGCAGATATATTAATGTCGATATTTAAGGGTCGAAATGGCAAATCATTGTAGCTGGTATCAGTGCTGAATGTCAAGCAAGAACCTGGCTTTGGTTGGGTATATTATTAGAGATAAGGTAAGTGATGCCCTAGTTAGAGTTAAGTGTATTGTATATATGACAGTGTATATGTATTTATTATATATAAGTTATTTATATAAGTATAAAATATAGCCAGTTTATTGTATGGATTAATGATATTCATTTATTATCCCTTATTGGTTAACTTAGTCATGCTAGGCCAGTTTATGAGCATTAATTATTATATGTTGATTGTTGATTTGTGCTCAACCAGTTAATGAGCAATTTATATTTTTACTGCATGAGTTGGGTAGACGGTATTTATAGCTAAATTGAAATGAACACCTTGTAAATTGAGTTTTACATCTCAATTATAAGGCGTTCGGTGATAATGTCGGGTTAGAAGTTATTATAATAAAAGAAGTTTAGCATATAATTTTCTAACTAGTGATTTTATAGAAATATGGTTTATAAATGAAAAGGATATAAAGTGATATTTTGAGAACTTAAATTCTACTGTCACTGAAAATAGTTTTCAAGATTTTAGAAACAAAAATATAAATAGTATTACTTGAAAGTAACTGTGAATGCTATTTTGAAAAGAGTTTAAGATTTGTTCGAGTTTGAGGTTTCTCTTGGAGTTAATGAATCCATTCGCAAAAAAAGTTCTTTTATTTTAGCTAGTTCGAGTGGCTCGAGAGTGAGTAAAAATGGGCAAGAGAGGTGTTCGGTTGGTAAGCACTTCTTTTGAGGTTTACCCTTCACATTAAGGGGATATATTATACTACTTGTATGACCCATTTCCTTGTATCATTTTTGTAACAACCTAAAATTTTAACCCGTAATAATTAATTCGTTAATTAACTAAATAGTAAAAATTACTTCGTGAAATTATTAGAATTGAGCCACGGGAGTTGCACCATTGTGTCCGTGGTAATTTTTTAGTCAATTTCCATATATTGAACATCAGAATCCGAGCAAATATGAACGAAATACAAAATAATCAAGGAAATGGAAAAACAAATAGGCTAGGTCGACCGGTCGGTTGACCTGAGAACAAGGGCGGTAGAACGCCCGGTCGACCCGCCTGCCTATTTTAACGAACGAACGTTCATTTGTTCGAAAGTTAAACTCGTAATTTCCATTATTTGGCATCATCTAATCCTTCTATTCTTGCATCCGATGGTCCCTATTCAGCCTATGACATGGTTGCATCCTATTCAATCCCCAAATCCAACGGTCCGAGAACCACTCCTACCCCTACAAATAGAACCCTAGGCCTAACACTTTTTCTCATTATATGATTTTCTCCAATGGGGTTCACCTATTCAGGAAGGACCCTAAGCGGAATAATTTTTCAAGGAGAAAATCCTTTTAAATAAAAATATTTAACAACCCCAAATGGATCTGTGATAGCTTAAAGGGAAGAGCTAAGGAGTAGAGGTGAGTAATTGTAATTATTTTAAATTTCTTTAAATAATTTAAAATAATAGGATTTCCAATAGTTGTTGTTTTACTAAGATTTTTCGAGCGACCTATTTAGTAATTTATTTACAGTTTTTAGAATTATTTTTACTCTATTTCTTCTAGCAATTCTTTTTAAGTTAATTATAGTTTATTATTGTTTAGTATATATTTTTTATTTATTCACGGTTTATTTACGGTATTTAAGTTTATTTACTGCTATTTATACTTTATTTACATCTTTTTCTACATTTTGGATTTATATGCAAGCGTTAATTTTTTTTTCTTTCTCCAATTTCTTCGCGTATGAGTTAGAATAGATTAAACGTGATTATGAATTGAATAAGCAAGAATATTGAATGAAGAAAATAAGATGTGAATTATAAAGATTGCAATAAATAATGCAATTGGAATGAAATTATGCCTAATTATGATATTAATTGGACTAAATTAAGAAGATTGGATTATTTATAACTTAGAATCATAACTAGAAAGAATAAAGGAAGAAAGTAGCTTATTTTCACACTTAGACCTTCGGTGAAGTAATAGGCATGGTTATAATGTAAGTTATAAAATGGTAAACTAGGGAAACTATGGAGACTATGGCAAACTATGGAAACTATGGCACTTATTTTAAGACTTAGGATAAATTAATAAGCAATTATAGTAATTGATAAAAATAAAGGCTTATTTAAATAATTTGTCTAAGTTAATAAGCAAAGATAAGAATAGGACCTGTACCAAATAACATTCCCCTAATATTTCTATGGTTACGGTGTTTCAAATAATCCTGAAGTGAGACGAGGTGCTTAACATAATCCTGAATTGAGAGGAGAGGTACACTTATAGCGGTACCAAACAGTCAATCTATGCTAGTTCAAATCAAAGGGATTTGAACAAGGGACGCAACTGGATTTTTGTTTGATAGGGACAGATACCAACAGCATTTCCCCTATTTTTCTATGGACACGGTGTTTCAAAAAACCCTGAAGTGAGACAAGGTGCTTCACATAATCCTAAAGTGAGGCGAGGGGCACGCTTATGCTGTCTAGGGTAAATAAAAGGATGTTTATCTCACTGGGATTGGAGGACCATCAGCAGGTGCAGCTAGCCTCTTGGCAGCTGAAAGATAAGGCTTCTTATTGGTGGTAGGTTGATGAGTTGGAAGGAAGAGAAGTCTGTTATAATGGGTTTAGGAAGAGTTTTGAGAGGAAGTTTTTATCTTAAGCGGAAGAGAGTGTTCAGTTAGAGAGATTTATCAATTTAAAGCAAGGGAGTTTGTCTATCAAGGAATATACCAATCAATTCAATGAGTTGTCGTGGTTTGGTATGGAATTGGGGACCACGCCGCAGAAGAAAGCTATGAGGTTTGCAAAGGGATTGATCCAACCTCTTCATGGATTATTGCTGACTCATGTGCCGATGGGTGCTACTTATGAGTCTTTGGTTGAGATGGCACTTATTTCTAATGCAATTAAGGAAGGAGAGTCCAAAGAAGTGGTTAAGCCAGAAATTTTAAAGAAGAAGGGGTGGAAAAACAATAAGGAGAAGAAGAAAGGTGGTGGCCCTCGGAAGTAGATTAAGAAAGGTTTGAAGTGCAGTAACTATGGGATTGTTGGACATGTTGCCAAGGATTGCAGAAGGGATAAGACGAAGGGAAAGTACTTCAATTGCAGACAGTCCGGTCACTTGAGCAGGAGTTGCCCTCGGAGAGCTGGTCAGGGGACTAGTGCACTAGTCGCGTAGATTTAGGAGTTAGGCGCAGCATCTTCCAGTAGCATTCCGGATAGAGGTAGGAAAGTCATAGTTGAAGGTTTGATTTCTATATTTGATTTTCTCATTCGGACTTTATTCAATTCTGGAGCATCACACTCTTTTATCTCTAGTTCTCTTATGGATTATTTATACTTAGATGTTTCTTTAGTAGTGGAACCCAATATTGTTTCGAACCCCATAGGTGCATAGGCACATTTGTCTATTGTTTGTAGGGGTTTGAAAATTAACATCCTAGGCATAGAATTTGACTGCGACACGTATGTTTTGGGATTCTCGAAGTATGGGATGATTTTTGGAATGGATTGGCGATCCATATATAGAGCTATATTAGACTATGAGAGGAGAGTCGTTAGACTAGAGACATGCAGCGGTAGGACTCTCGAGGTTTCTTGCGACCCACAAGGGTCAGTTATGTTGAGCTTCCTTTATTCCCTCTATTCATCGTCATCAGAGTTAGATTCATTTTCTGTCGTTAGAGATTTTCTAGACATCTTTAAGGAGGTTAGGGGACTATCCCTTGGGAGAGAGATTAAATTCAGGATTTATTTGACTGATAATGCTAAGCCAGTTGCATTACCCATGAGGCACATGGAAACTAGGGAGAGGTAGGAATGAGCAAGCAAGTTCGTATGCTTTTGAAGAAAGGTTACGTAAGAAGAAGCATATCGGAGTAAGGAGCGCCAGTCGTCTTTGCTACTAAGGAAAATGGTTCCCTTCGACTTTGCGCAACCTATAGAATATTAAATAAGCTCACGAAGAAGAATTATCCACTTCCTAGGATAGATGATTTTTCAACATGTTAGTTGGCTCTTCAGTATTCTCTCAGCTTGATTTAGCCAATGGATTTTATCAACTTCGGGTAGTTGATGACAACATTGATAAGATCACATTTAGGACACCCGACGGATTCTTTGAGTGGATGGTTATGTCTTTTGGGCTAGCCAAGTCCCAGCCTATTTTGTAGATATGATGAACCATGTTTTAGAGATGTCCTAAATAAAGTTGTGGTGGTATTCATGGATGACATTTTGGTGTTTTCCATGAGCATAGAGGTGGTTCTTCGTACACCTTGCATTCTTCAGTTAAAAGAAAAGTTCTTGAAGTATCACTTTTGGCATAAGGAAGCGCGTTTCTTAAGGCGTAGAGAAGGTTTACACATAGAAAGAGTTTGAGGAACGATTTTGTACATTTAGGTTCGGTTTGTGAAAATCTAAAAAGTCGTAGGCAAAGATTGGAGATGTAACATAGAAAAGAAGAAAACCACGTGTATATAATTGCAGAAATTAAAATTGCCTCAGAAAAGTGGATTTAACGGTAATTTCATAAGATAAATATAGGAATACAAAAGGAACAAGAATATAAGACTTTAAGTAAGGAAATGAGGTTTCCAAGGTTTAGAAAGGATACTCCTAGGATAGTAAGTAGGAAAATTCACTTTATGTATAACCCAATATAATGAAATTATTAGAATTAAAAAGAATAATTATCAATATTTTGTAAAGTAAATATTGGGTTTTTGGAAATATGATAAGAAATTTAAATTGGTTTCTATATGATGTAAATTTTGTTGAAAAGGTGAGATTCATTTTGATGAATTATAGAGCGTATATAGTTCACTAGGTTCTTTGAAAGTAAACGAAGATTTTAAATATAAAAACCTAGAATGTAATAAGTATCGAAAACGTAGATTACAACATTTATTGTTGTAATATATGTTTTCGTGAAAATAAAGGAAGCATAGACTATAACGCTACTGTTATAGTAGGTGACTATCATAGGAAATGTTTTTACATAAAATGTGGGGTTTATTAGTATTTATTTTTAATTGAATTCATACACTAGTACTTTTGGGTTATAGTAACAGTGTTTTACGCAACATCTATTTTAAACCTAAATTAAAGTGTATTTTTAAAAGATAATGTCTAAGAATAGAAATAAAATGATTTGTGAACACACTTCTTATTTAAGTAAGTATAAGAAAATGTTTTCTGGTACAGACGTATTAAAACTGTTTTGAAGATGAGTTTTTCTAAAAAAAGAGTAAGTAAGATATTAGAAAATTTCTATCGTAAGAGAATATAATTTAAACATACTTTAATCTATTGGAAAGAATAATGGTATGATTTTCTATGAAACCAATAAAAAGGTTTTTTGTAAGTTATAAGGAATACATGAAAGTGATGTACAAGGTATGAGAAGCACCATACTTTGTATAACCTGTTTCGAAAAAATATAAAATAAGTTCCTTGTAATTTCACATAAACATGAAATACTCTTTTAAAAGATTCATAGAAGATTTTAGTGTTAATAATTTCTCATAAGAGAAAACAGTTCCAATACATTAAGTATGAGACCGTTAGGTGTAATAAGAAGATCTTTAAAAGGGGGAAAAAGACACATAAAGATATTTTAAAAAGGAAAAGGTTTGGAGAAAAAAGTAAATAATTTTGAAATGAAAACTTAATAAAAGTAGAATTTGAAAACTCAAATTTAATAGAAAATTGAAAAGGTCTTTTAAAGAAAGCGAGGAATAAGTTTTGGACTTAGAATTGGAAAGTTTTTCCCTCTACGTTTGGGAAATAATATAAATTCAAAAGATGTAAGGATTCAAATATAGAAACTTAAAATGTTAAGCAACCAATTTTTTTTAATTTAAGAAGAATTTAAAGATAACACTTTTAAGGACAAAGATTTTGGGAATTGAAAAATTAAAAGACTTATTTTTTGAAATGAGAGGATAAATACTAAACCAAACTCTTAAAAGTGGAATAGATAGGAATCATTCCCTAAAGAATGACGGAAAAGGTGTAAGGCTATAAAGGAGACAGTGGTAGTTACTTTTGGAAGTAATAATAGTGTTTCTCGTAAAGCATATAGGGCACTAGTGAGAACCTAGGAATGCTGATTCATGTGAGCATGCTAAAGAAGAATAGTAAAGTGAAATTAGTAAGATTGTAAGACACACATGGTTGAGGATGTGTATTTTTTATTTTGAAGAAACTTGGGAAAAGCATCTTCCTTTAGTGGAATTCTCACATGACAGTAGATTTCAAGCTAGCATTAGAGTGCCACCTTTCGAAGCTCTTTATGGAAGACCATGCAAGTCGCTTTTGTATTGGATAGAGTCTACAGAGGGATTGCCTTGGTTCCGACACGGTTAAGGAAACTTCCAAGAAGATTAGTTTGATTAGGAGAAAATTTGTTTCTCATAACCACATTTCTTTGATAATAAGTTTTCGAATTTCCTTTTTCCATCTTTAGTTTTGAATATGTTCTTTCCTTTATTATCCTTTGGGAGAGTAGAACTTAGGATTTAACCTATGGATGGTAGGATTTGGTGTAAACATGTTACTAGAATGTGTTACGAATGATGGATTCAAGTGGTTGCAAGTGTTTACTCGTGGATGTTATGGACGCATATACTTACACTAGGCACCATTATCTCTTAGGGATCGGCCTAACTAGGACACTAGAGTATATACATATGGATGTGTGCGCATTTTTATCTTATTTTTCATGATTGCTATATATGGATGATTATCACATGATTGTTGCATTTGGATGATGTTTGTAGCACGCATATAGAATTATCAGTTATCATTAGGAAATTTTCGCATTCGTTTGGATACATGGCATGGACATGATTTCATAAAAGGAGGTCAACCGAATCAATGGACCGCCTAATCTTTTGCATTAGTTAAGGACACTTACATTACACTAGTTGCATAAGTATCATAAATTGCATTAGAAAAACTTAAAGACAATGAATGAATGGTTGACGATTGAGTAGTTGATTGTAGAATTGGATGAAGACATTGAGTACATTCTTTTATCCTTAGAGATTTCGGGGTCGAAATCCTTTAAGGAGGGGAGAATGTAACAACCCAAAATTTTGACCCATAACAATTAATTCGTTAATTAATTAAATAATAAAATAACTTTGTGAAATTATCAGAATTGAGCCACAGGAGTTGCACCATTGTGTCCGTGGTAATTTTCTATTCAATTTCCCAATATGGAAAGTCAGAATCCGAGCTAATATGAAGAAATACAAAATAACCAAGAAAACGAAAATAAATAAATAAATAGGCCAGGTCAACCTGGGCACAAGGGCAGTCAACCGCCCAGTCGACCCGTCTGCCTATTTTAACGAACGAATGTTCGTTCGTTCGATAGTTGAACACGTAACTTGCATTATCTGGCTTCACTGGTCCTTCTATTCTTGCATCCGATGACCCCTATTCAGCCAATGTCGTGGTTGCATCCTATTCAGTCCCTAAATCCACGTCTAAGATCCACTCCTACCCTTATAAATAGAACCCTTGGCCTAACACTTTTCTCATTCTAAGATTTTCTCTGATTGGCTACACCTTTTCAGGAAGGACCCTAAGCGGAATAATTTTTCAAGAAGGAAATCGTTTTAAATAAAAATATTTAACAACCCCAAGTTGATCTGTGAAGGCCTAAAGGGAAGAGCTAAGAACCAGAGGTGAGTGGCTTTAAATTTCTTCAAGTAATTTAAAATAATAGGGTTTCCAATAATTGTAGTTTTACTACGATTTTTGGAGTAACCTTTTTAGTAATTTATTTATAGTTTTTAGAATTATTTTCAGTCTATTTCATCTAGCAATTTTTCAGTAAGTTATAGTATATTACTGTTTAGTATAGCTTTTTTTTTATTTACAGTTTATTTACTGTTATTTATACTTTATTCACATCTTTTTCTACGTTTCGAATTTATATGCAAACGTTAATTTTCTTCTTTCTCCTCTTTCTTCATGTAAGGATTAGAATAGATTAAACGTGATTATGAATTAAATATGTAAGAATATTGCATAAAGAAAATTAGATTTAAATTATAAAGACTGTAATAAATAGTGGAATTGGACTGAAATAATGCCTAATTATTATATTAATTGGACTAAATTAAGAAGATTGGCCTAATTATAACTTAGAATCATAACTAGAAAGAATAAAGGAAGAAAGAAGCTTATTTTCACGCTTAGACCTTGGGTTAAGTAATAAGCATGATTAAGTTATAAATTGGTAAACTTGGGAAACTATAGAGACTATGGCTAACTATGGTGCTTATTTTAAGACGTAGGATAAACTAATAAGCAATGATAGCAATTATTAGCGCCAAAATTAGTCACTAACACTCAGAAGTAGTGAAAGCACCAGTGTATGTACACAGATCCTCAATATCCACACACAGATCTCAGATCTAGATTAAGTAGAGAACAAAAATGAAGAAACTAACAAAATTAAAATGAAAGAGAGCAGAAAAAACACAAGGTTTATAGTGGTTCGTACGTCCACTTTGAATCGATCCTTTTTATTCCTTTATTATTGAGATTATAATTACAAGCCTCTGAAATCAGTAAACAAAATAATAGATTTTCACCTAGGGAAGAAGAAGAAGATCCCCTTTTTATTTGTCATAGGATTCCTATTTATAGGTGTAGATCCAAAAATATCTGCCTCAAAACCTGGAACGCCTCTTCTCTTGCGCAGGTGGACCCGCCATATCAATCCAGAGCAATTTTGGATCGATCCATGTTCACTTCTTATCGATCCAGAAGTGGTCCAATCGAGTTGAGATTGATCATAAAGGTTCTCGAGTGCATCGGGAAGCTTCTCTCAAAATTTCATCGCATTTGGACTTGTAGATGTTGAGTTATGATCGATGCAAGTTGTAGTTTGCGTGAAGGCCGAATGGTTCGCATCGATCAACTCGCCTCAATCCACTTCGTATCTATCCTATTTCGTATCCATCATCCAAGTATCCATCGGTCCCATATCCACAGTCGTAGCCTTATAATCGATTCGAACTTCATGCGCTCTGATCCATATCCTTCGCTCCACCTTGACCGCTTCCTTAGTATCCATCGATATGAAGTATAAAGCCTTCGTAACCATCAATGATTCCTATCCATCGGCATGTGCTTCTTCGTATCCATATTCTATGCCTTTGTTCGTATCCATCGATCCAACTCCATTGTCCTTGCCTGCTTCGTATCGATCCATGTCTGCTGCCTCCTTCGTATCGATCAATAAGTGATCGATACAAAATGTCCATTCGAGTCCTTAAACCGTTGCCCACTCTTCGTATCGATCCCAGCCTTTATCGATGCGAAGTATGTTGCCTTCTGCCACATCCAACTAAACCGATGTGCATTTCATCAATACAAAACATATCGATTCGAAGCATGCTGCCATTTCCATCCTGATCGATGCGAATCATCGATACGAACCTGCTTTCCTTGAATTTGGATCCATCCATATCTCGAGCATGCGAACTCCAATTGACCTGAAATTTGAAACATAGCCTTTCCTAACCTTGTTCAACATTACTAATCGGTCCCGTCTTGATTGGAGCTCAGTCAAGTTTTGGTGGTATCGATCATAGCCTTGTTTCCAATCGATCTCTAATACTAATTTCCATCCTTTTTAGCCTATTTGTTGATATCCCGACTCTAAGAAAAATGTGGGATAACATTTGCCCCCTAAAACATGCCTTATGGTAAGAAGGCGTGTTTTTAATAGCTAGGAATCCAACATCCAAAGTCCATATTCAATCCATAGCCATACCATCCTATCCATAATCCAATCTATTACCAAGCTATCCTATCCAAGTGCTATAGCCATGTCCAAGTCCACGACTGCTCTGAGTTGATGTCCAATTCGAAGTCCAGTAACCAAATCCTTAGCCGATTCCATAGCTATCCGAGCTCATCAATCGAGCTTTAATCTATACATATCCAATAGCCAAATCAATAACCTTTCTAGGTTGATATCCGAATTCAGGACCGCACCGGGGCCTTTGCCAAATTCAGGACCTCTCTGGATCCATTTATCCCAAACCGAAATCCAAACTCATGGCCTCTTCGGATTGCGTTATCTTGTTTCGGCTCCAACTCTTCGGTCAAGGGATTGTATGTTCTCCGGCCTCGGCTCTTTGGCCAAGGACTTTTATATTCTCCGGCTTCGTCTACATCAGCTCTCCGGCCAAGGACTTTTATATTCTCCGGCCTCGGCTGTCCGGCCAAGGACTTTTATATTCTCCAGCCTCGTCTCTCTGGCCAAGCACTTCTGTATTCTCCGGCCTCGTCTCTCCGGCCAAGGACTATTATATTAGGTTTGAGTCCATTCAATCACTCTCTGGCGAAGGGACTCGTAACTTGCGATCACTTCCCCGTCTCTCCGATCGGGACAGTTATCGTGAGACCTGCATTATTTATTACATTAACGCAAATCCAATCATTCAAAATAAATGTTTTTACAACCAGGGAAAACAAAATTAATCTATGTACATCCAAGGGAGAAAAAGAGTTTTCAGGAAAACGAAAAGAAAAACAGGATTTCATAAACTCAAGCAACATAGTTTATCATCGTCTCAGAGCATGCCTAGGGAGCGTCCTCGATCCCATACATGTGTAATTGACTTATTCGTATTACTTTGAGTTCTATTACTTATTTAAAGTCATAAATCCATTTAGTTGATAACAAGATGACGATGCCTAGATCTAGTGCCATCCTCGTTCGTGGTGGGCGGTGGCCGCTCTTTTTCCACAGCCATAGCTCGATTCCTTACATATTGTTGTAGATGACCATTCCTTATATGCTCCTCGACAATGTCCTTCAAATGTCTGCAATCGTCCGTGTTGTGCCCATTCATCTCATGGAATATGCAATGATTTCCCGATGCCCACTCATATTTAGAAGGTTCCCTTCTTGCCGGCCTTCGATACTTGAGGCGCCCTCGAGTATCCAAGTAAATCCTTTCCATAGTCTCAGTCAAATCCATGTAGGAAATAAACTTTAAATTCCTCCATAGCCTTTTTGAAGTGTCACCATTATCGTTCATTTTCCTTTTCCTTTATCATCTTTGTTTGGATCCTCTCTGGGTGGACCTCCACCCCTTACTGCATAAGCTTCAGCCTATCTCCCTTCTCTCTCAGCTTGCACATCTTCCTGCCTTAGAAACCTTTCTGCTTCATGGTAGAACTCCCCGAGATCAATCGGTGGGTCCCATTCCAATGATATGTTGAAATCTGAATTTTCTGCAATTCCTAAAACTGTCGCCATCAAAACTACTGATGGGTCAGGTCGATCCACAAAAGCCACTGCTGCATCGAATCTGCTTAAGAAATCCATCAGCAACACTCCTTTCCATTGTTTCATCAATGTCAAAGTCATCACATTCTTGGGTCGGACTAAATGGACCCGAAACTGCCTCAGAATCCTTTCGATCGGCTCTGTCCATGTGCTACTTGAGCCACTCTCCGGCTGTCTAAACCATAATGCTGCTATATCCATCAAATACAAAGGGAAGCATCGCGACATGACCTCTTCCGATGTCTCCAGCACCTCCATATGCCTCATGTACCTCGTCAAGTTAATAGCGGGATCAGTTCTCTCGTTATACATCTCCGATGTTGGTAGTTTGAAATCCGACGAGTTCCTGGCTTGCCTGACCATTGGAGCAAAGGGACTCCTATTCACATTCTCCAAGTCTCTATTCACCAATCCACCTCACATAGCTTGCCTAACCATCTCTATCAATCTATCGCTATCACCAAGCTGTAGTCCTTGTCTGTTGCCTCCAATCTACCTCCCGAATTCACGAGGGATTCCTGGAATCTGCTCTCCTGGACGAGTATCCATTCCTATATCAATGCCACATTGCACAACTACACCTGGTATTCTGCCGGGGATTGGATCAACATGCTCCGGGTGAGTTCCCCTACTTTTGGTGCTGTTGCTGATGGTCGTGCTCTATTCTGAATTCTGGTTGCTTCGTGCTCCCAACCTCTATCTCTAGCATCTCCTGCAGTTGCGTTTCCTTTATTCTGCATTCCAATTTGTCAAAGTAGATTCTGCATTATCTCTTCTTGTCTCTTTAGCATCGTTTCCGTCTCGTTTTTAGTGACGAAGATCGAGGCTTGATTCGCTTTCGAGGAAGCCTCCTGACTCCCTTCACGCTGACTCCTTTCAGTCCTTTGTCTTTTTTTCGATTTCCTTACCATAGCTTTCCAAATCCAACTTCATAAGCTTTCAAATATGAAATTCAAGCTATAGAATTCCAGAGCGCTAGCGTTTCTCAGTGAAAACACCAAAATGTTAGGGCAAATTGGTTACTAACACCCAGAAGTAGTGAAAGCACCGGTGTATGTAAACAGATCCTCAATACCCATACACGGATCTCAAACCCAGATTAAGTAGAGAACAAAAATAAAGAAACTAACAAAATTAAAATGAAAGAAAGCAGAAAAGAACATAAGGTTTATAGTGATTCGGCAATCCGGCCTACGTCCACTTTGAATTGATCCTTTTTATTCATTTATTATTGAGATTACAATTACAAGCCTCTGAAATCAGTAAACAAAATAGCAGAGTTTCGCCTAGGGAAAAAGAAGATCCCTTTTTTAGTTGCCATAGGTCTCCTATTTATAGGTGTAGATCTGAAAATATCCGCCTCAAAACCTGGAATGCCTCTTCTCTTGCGCAGGTGGACCCGCCATATCGATCCAGAGTGATTTTGGATTGATCCGTGTTTAATTTATACTGATCCAAAAGTGGTTCAATCGATTTGATATCAATCAAGGAGGTTCTCGAGTGCATCAGGAGGGTTCTCTCAAAATTTCATCGCATTTGGACTTGTAGATGTTGAGTTATGATCGATGCAAGTTGTAGTTTGTATGAAGGCTGAATGGTTTGCGTCGATCAGCTCACCTCAATCCACTTCGTATCCATTCTATTTTGTATCCATCATCCAAGTATCCATCGATCCCATATCCATAGCCGTAGCCTTTGCATCGATCCGAACTTCACGCGCTCTGATCCATATCCTTCGCTCCATCTCGATCGCTTCCTTAGTATCCATCGATACGAAGTATAGAGCCTTCGTAACCATCGGCATGTGCTTCTTCGTATCCATATTCTATGCCTTTGTTCGTATCCATCAATCCAAGTCCATGTGTCCTTACCTGCTTCGTATCGATCCATGTCTGTTGCCTCCTTCATATCGATCAATAAGTGATCGGTACGAAATGTCCATTCGAGTCCCAAAAACCGCTGCTCACTCTTCGTATCGATTCCAGCCTTGATCGATGCGAAGTATGTTGCCTTCTGTCATGCAATCCATCGATACAAAACATATCGATTCGAAGCATGGTGCCTTTTCCATCCTGATCAATATGAAACATCGATATGAACATGCTTTCCTTGAATTTTGATCCATCCATATCTCGAGCATACGAACTCTGATTAACCTGAAATTTGAAACATAACCTTTCCTAACCTTGTTCAACATTACAAATCAATCCCTTCTTGACTGGAGCTTGGTCAAGTTTTGATAGTATCAATCATAGCCTTGTTTCCAATCGATCTCTAATACCGATTTCCATCCTTTTTAGCCTATTTGTTGATATCCCGGCTCTGACCAAAATGTGGGATAACAGCAATTAATAAAAATAAAGGCTTATTTAAATAATTTATCTAAGTTAATACGCAAAGATAAGAATAGGACTTGTACCAAATAGCATTCCCCTAATATTTCTATGCTTACGGTGTTTCACATAATCCTAAAGTGAGACGAGGTACTTCACGTAATCTTGAAGTGAGGTGAGGGGTACGCTCATAGTGGTAGTAAATGGTCAATCTATGGTAGTTCAAATCAAGGGGATTTGAACAAGGGGCGAACTAAATTTTTGTTTGATAGGGACCCGTACTAATAGCATTCCTATATTTTTCTAGTGACACGGTGTTTCACATAACCCTGAAGTGAGACGAGGTGCTTCATGTAAAATTGAAGTGACGTGAGGGGCATGCTTATGCTGTATAGGGTAAATAAAAGGTCAAAAGTGGGAGCAGCATGTAGCACAAGCATGGTGGTAGTTACGTATGCGACTTACATTTCAGTGCTCATTAATTGCTATGAGTTCCAAGTGCTTAGTAAGTGTGTCTTTCGTAGACACCAAAGTCTACTGTGTAGGGAAACGTCCCGTTGACAGTAGATTATATGGAGTACCAGGCCGATCAAAGAGTAGAATAAGGATTTTAGCCTAATTATGGGATTAGGAATTTAGCCTAATCAAGCAACTATCAAAGACGAGTGCAAATAATCAAAGTTGACCATCTTATCAATTGTAATAGTTTAATCGTATTTTCCAGTTTATCTCTTTCCTAATTCCTTTGTTTACTTTTGCATATACTAGAACTATTGAAGAGTCTATTACCATTACTTTGCTCAAAGATTCTAGTAGTTACTATCACTCACCAGACTTATAGTCTAACCCACTCCTCTACTTTCCCTTTTTCCCCATAGGCAATCAAGGGAGAGGGTTGTAGATTGCGGTTGCTTGGAGGATTTTGGGAGAAGATCTCTGCCATGTATTTCTTTTATTCTAGCTTTAACTCTTTCTGTGTATTGGCTTATTACAAGGAATATTATGTACTCTGATTTTGAGGAGTTTTTATTTCATGAGACATTTTGGTTTTTGGGATATGTATGTTATATTTAGTATTTGACTTGTGAAATTATGAAGCTTTTGTTTTAAATAAGTATTATTTTAATTTCTACTGTTTTTACCAGTTTTTGTCTTATAAATCTTAGCCTCTGTTAGTTTCAGTTATACCTGCAACACATCACGCCTTTTAATGTGTCCTATTGGGTATAATAAAGGGTGTTGGGTGTTTCAATTTTGGTTTTACTTGATCTATTCATGTTTTATGTGAATTTTAAAGTAAATATTTGGGAAATTTATTTATTAAATTGGGTCATGATATTTATTACTATTATATGAATTATTTGATACCACTTTAACAAATGATTTAAGATTTGAAATTTTTATTATGTACTACCATTAGAGTTCTTAAAAACTATGGAAACAAACCCCTAAGAATATCTTCTCGTTTAATTATAAAATACTCGAAAGTATGTTATATTTACAATGTGTATGTATAACCATCGTTTTGTTCTAACTTTCACAAATTTTGTTCACAATTTCTATAACTTTCCAAACCAACTGCACTACACCAAAATATATATAGAGAATAACCAAATCAAACTGTCCTATGTTAATATCATAAATATCCAATTTAAATAAGTTAAAGTTAAGGGATATCGAAGTGCACTTATAAAGATTGTTCTCGCTTCAAATACTTTCAAGCATACTTTAATTCAACACACAAGTCAAACAACCATTTAAACATCAAATAAAGGCCATGCCACATGTTTTAAGATATAAGTGACATTATACAATATAAAATTGTCATTTTCTTTCAAAAGCAGGAGGGGACTAAAGTTTATAACTTTAATTAGTTAATGTCAATTTAACTTTATAATTCAAACATAACATACACACACACAATATATATATATATATATATATATATATATAAACAAATAGTGAGATAAATCACTTAGATCCAAGCTAAACATACGCTCAAGCATAACCCAACTCTAGAACACTTCCAACCATCAGCAACTCCTAACAATCCAACCTTTAGTACTTCCAAACCAAGACAACACCTCCCCTACTCTTTCGTAGCTCACGGCTCCTCTTCGACCCTCTCTTCCTCTCACCTTTCTTCTACTTTACTTGATATTCATGCTTTCCATGATGTTTTAGGCCTATAGCCAAAGTTTAGAATAGACTGGAGATGATTTGGTTTAGACTTGAAAATGTTAGCGAAGGGTCAGTGGATTAGTGCTTAAGCACTTCCACCATTTTTATTCCCTTACTTCATTCCATGCATTTTGAATTTGTAACTCATTACCAAGGGCATGCCCCCCATTTATAAGCTACAAATGGCATTGCATAAGATTGTTCTTACCCACTCTCATGTCATGTAAGGCTCACCTTCCATCACTTCTCCTTTACATAGCACTTAAAAGTTATGTATTTCCTTAAAAGCTTATTTTCATAATATCTTTCATGACATCACACATGACATCATCCAAAATATTTATTTTCATAAATGATAAAAAGTTTTTATTTCATTTTATTAATTTCCTAAGCAAATAAGAGTACGTAAACTTAAAAACTTTTGACGGTTAAAAAGCTGTTTATCGATAAAACGATTTTCGATCACATTATCGATATTTTTTCAAATGTTTATTTTTACTAAAAAATTTCCAAAACAAGTTTACCATTACTGGTTATGATTTAAAAGGAGGTTAAAAATCTTATTAAATCATTTTAATAAAATTAAATCCAAGGTCCAAATAATTAAATAGTTTAGATATTTAAATATGAAGTATCCAAAGTTTCGGGTCATTACAAGATAAGTATATGAGTATATTTTGAAGCATTGAAAAGAGTACAAATAAATAGCGAAATATTAGAATAGTTGTATACATATATTTTATGACGGTAATTTAATTATATATATGAGTATAAAAGGAAAGCAGAGAGAAGCATCACATATTTATATGGTTCGGGCCTGGAGATGACTTGTTCGTCTGAATCATCTCTTGCTTTTAGAACATATGTATTCAAAATCCCCTTAAGAGGACTCCAATATATAGTTTGCTTACTCATGAAGGTAGTAGTTATTTACAAGAATTTTTAGTTAGTAAATGAATTAGTTAAACAAAAAGGGGATTAGAAATCCTTGTGTGACTTAATTGTGCTTCTGTGATCGCGTCTTGTGTATTTGTTTATCTATGAAAAGTATTTAGTTGTGTACTTAGCACTAAAATCTGATAAAGTTGGCTTATTATGTCTGTGAGAGTTAAGAATGATGATTCAAGTAAGTCATAGAAGCAATGGTGATCTAACCTACTGGACTCCGCCGTTGACCGATGGACAGTGTAAGTTAAGAAGGTTAAAAACATGATAAGTATACGAGACTTGGTTTCCATATACGATCGTTCTTGTTGTTATTGAATTTGATCAAAATTAACTTAGGAAGGTCTAGAAGAACCATAAGAATTATACAGTATGATTATCATCGAGGATGATATACCCTACACATAAAATATCTTGCTCTTATAGGACAAAAGTAAAGAAATCCATCTTGATTGGAGATGATCTCTACCCTCGTGCATACTCTGTTTATTTAGAAAGAACCGAAGTTAAGTTAACCGAAAATCTATCGATTGATTTTGAAGCATCTGGTAAGCAAGTGAGTGTGCTTATATAAGTTGATTCGAAATCTAACCACTTCAAAACCGATATGCGTGTTCTATGTTTTGGAAGTGGTTGTGAAGTGAAATGTTATAAAGTTGTACTACGTATCCTAAGGTTAAGTCCAAGGAAGAGGTTGGCATTAACATTTCGAACGATATTATCATGTGGTACTTTCTATCTTAAGGGTGATCCCAAAAGAGAGAGGACAACGTTAGCATCCGTTGGAGGACTTATGTTAGAATCCATGGAGAGATTAATGAAATGTTTGAGATGCTTGTATCCTTATAGAGATTCAAGATCTGTTCGATACTGTGTAGTTAATGCCCCGCTATTACCCCGCTATATCTCATAACGGGTTTCTACCACTACGATTTTTCCATGTAGCCCCAAAATATAGCCTTTCCGCTTAAAACCCCGCTATATCCCGTTATTCCCTATATTCCGCTATTTCCGCTATATCTTCTTTAATAAAATGAATTGAAAATTTGCATTTATACATTATAAAATTTATGAAACTAATTTACTTGATTTAATTTTTAATATATTTTCAGAAATGAAAATACTCTAATATTCTACTAAATTCAATTATGTTATATATACATTTATTTAAAGTATATTCGCATATGTTTTTATTTAAAACTATTTATGTATTAATTATAATTCAATTGAATGATAATTTTTCATTTAATTACCATTTATATATTTGTAAAAACATTAAGTACATGTTTTATATGCTATTTTAGAGCCATCCGCTGTATCCCCGCTATATCCTCGCTGTATCCCCGCTATGACTTTTCGCACCATCACCTCTATGAATCTGCCGAGCGCATTAACTGCACATGTTCGAGATGTTGGAATCCAGGGAGAGATACGAGATCTGTTTGAGTGACGAAGACTCATTTATTGAGATGAATGTAACCCCATCATCGAAATGATAAAAAGAAAAGTAGGATTAAAAGCTATATGGTTTACCTAACCTAAGGGTATATCAGCTCCACCCTAGAGATACTTTCGGATTGCTAGTGGGAGCAATGATACTCGACGCCATATGTTAGGGTGCTGATCAGTTACATTTACATATTGTATATTTTATATAGAGATATACATTGCTTGGATGGATATTTCTGACCCTTGTTATGAAGCCGTTCTCGATGTACCAAGGGCTCCTCCAACGAAAATCCATATGAAGACGAACCTTAGCGATTTTGATTGTATATTTAATATTCATTTTTTATAGACTATGCACAGCTATTTTCTAATTTGTATTTTACATCGTAAACATTATCTATTATATCGTTGTAAAAGCCTTGCTTTCTACGCCATATAAGTTAAATTTAATTAAAATAAAAAAATTTGAATTTGATTTGTGGTAATTAACATTTTGAAAATTAATTTTTGACAAGCACCATTGTCCCAGTGGTTAAGTGATTTGACTTTGGTGCGAGAGGTCATAAGTTCGAAACTTGCGTAGCGTGATTCGGATGTTTAGTGACATGTGATATGTTGTCCTAGTGACATGTTGTATATAAAGTATCATTTCAAAAAAATAGTTAATTAAATTATATTTCATAAAAGATTTTGATCTAATAAGTTGAATTAAATCAATAAATTCTTTTCAAGATAATTTATTGAAATTAAATAAAATGCTTTACCAATATGAAATATTTTTGGAGTGTAACTAATTGGTATGTGATTAAAATAGTGAAAAATAAATAAGCAAACATCAGATTGAATAAAATTATGTAGCTGTCAGCATAAATATTTTATAGAGTGAAATGAGGATTAAACATATAGGTAACGTAGGAAATTAAAATCTAGTCCAAAATGAATATGGCCCAAGCCCACTTTCATTTTCTCCTTGCTTTTGGAAATCTCTCCTTACTTCAAGTCCTTTAGCCTAAAGCCCGAACCCCTTCGCTAATTTTTCCCTTACCTATATTTGTAAACTAAAAATGCAAATTAAATATAAAAATAAATCGAAGCCACGATGGGGAAGTTGCGACGGCAAACATTGCCAATAGAGGGAGGATGTCGCATGTTATGGCCGATGCTAGTTTCATCACTGGTCGAGCAGCGACCTGGAGGAGAAGCATGCAGATGTTTACTTGCATAGGGCCGATCGATTTTGTGAGCAAGACATCGTGACTTAAAGGACTTGGCAGGGGCGCTAGTTGGCGACGTTGAAGGATAACCGCGACTTGGAGTAGCTAACATCAATTGGTTTTGGTAGGGGTTGGTGGCCCAGTTGAAACTGCGGCTAGGGAAAGTAACGATGTACTTTTAGGTTGCGGAAGGCTGAGCGTGCGAGTTTGATAGCGATGAAGGAGGCGATGATGGTGACCACTATGGCTGGTTATGGCACGGGCTTAACATTGACTAGGGTTTGAAGGCGGTGATTGGAGATTGCACAAACCCGATGTTAGTTGCTGTTGTGGAACTCAAAAGTCGTTTTGGAGAGTTTCTAAATTCATATTAATGTCTATATATTATTATTTAATACGTATTTACCTTATATGTTACTTGATTTGCTTTGTTGGATGGACTGTTGGTATATTGGATGAAATTGATTGTTTGATGATGATTGATATATTTTGAATTGATAGGAATTGTGTTGTGAACAATGATTTACTTATTATGATGACTATTAATTGATTAGCGATTATAAATTTATTGTGTGATATTTAAGTAATAAATCGATATCTGTAAATAGTCGAACTTTATTTGAAATTGATTAGAAGTGGGGTAAATGAATTAAAAGATAAAGATTTTAAACAAATAGATTATTTTGAAACTAAATAGTGAATTTTGGAATGATTTCTTAATTAATAATAAAGATGTTGTTTTTAATGGAAAAACTAGAAAGTGGAATGATTTTTAGAAAGATATAAATGTGGAATAATTTTGAGGGCTGTGTGAATAGAACTTATTCGGTAAATGACGAGTTTTGGGATTTTATTGCATATGTCAATTTTGAAGATTTATAATTTTATTTATTTGTTGTTAATCATAAAAAATTTAGAAGTGTATTTATGAAATTTGAAATCTATATTTTTATAATGATAAGTTAATTCGGATTTAACAGATTGGAAGTTTATAAACGAACATCCTAAAGTAATTGTAAGTGGCATGCAATTTATTTATTGGATGGAAATTTTCGTTTAAGGGATTTGTTATAATCTTGTTAAGTGAATTTTTGGAATTAATATGTATAAATGTTTGATTATCGAATTATTTTCGGAATGTATTATATAAAGTAGAATTTTAGCTTGATGGATTACTTTTCAACAATAGCATCTTTAAAAGGATTTGGAAATAAATGAGTATTTTATTAATTATTTTAAAATTAAATATTTGGGTTTAGAAATATTTTTGGATTGATAATATCCGCCTATTTTAGCATTTTAAAGGTGTTTGGAAAATATAAACTTCTTTATAATATTCTCATATTGTTGAAATGGAAATTAGAAATGAAAAGATTTTCGAGATTTTAAACTTATTAAAGTGATCTCATAAAGGTATCTTTTAAACCAAATAAGTGGTTTTAAAACATTGGTTTTTCGAATTAAATAAGAGAATTAATGTTTATGATTTTAAAAGAGAAGAAAATAAATAAAAGTGGTGTTTTGTTGTCAAATTAAATTGAAGTGTTATTATAACAAGATAAGAAAATAAAAGTGAAATGTATTTAAATAAAATCCTTCATCTTGTTACATACTAATTAAATAATATTTTGATGTATATATGGATTGTTATTTATTGCTACGAACGAGACAAAGTTAAATTATTTGTTGTGTTGAACTATGAAGTAATGAAAATGAAGAATAATGAATTGAAGTAAAACTAAGTGAGAGTGAATTAAAAAGCAAAGTGGAAATTTATTCTACATTGATTAATTATAGTGATATTAGATGATTGTATTTCATTGGATCGTATGCCACTTCCGAGTAAAGATATTTATTTATTCAACACAAGTATGTTGTCGGATAATCCATTGAAAACCAAATATTCAATACTTGGATATCAGTGATTTATTCTATATTATACACGGATACTAACCGATATTACTTAGATTTCTGACTGGACATGTAAGGTGTATTATAATATTATTTATTTTATTTTAAAGTGGGAATATGAATATCTTCGCCTTTGAATGGTTGAGGTGTGTGATGAAAAATTTGTTACATACATGTGATGGCTAGAAGTTTGCTAGCCCCATCCGAGCTTGACCGACTATTGGATCACTCCTCAATGTTGTGACAATTTGGCCCCACCATTACATAGTTTCAGTCTACTGCAAAAGCCAACGGGACGAGGAGTATAGAACAAGACAAGGTTGTTGATGATGGGAAGCGAGTTATGAGGAAGCAATGTGTGTTTATTTTGTAGCTAATACTGGCGAGGACCTCACATAAATTTATGAGTAAGGTCTCCTTTTACATCTGAGAAGTGGTGAGGTTTAGGTAGACTTGGCTTCTGACAAGAACATTAACGGCAGTGATAGCAATAGCAATAGTAGTATTGAAGATGAAACTAAAGAATATAATGAATAAATCAAATGTAACCAAATAAATAGGAATGAATTGATGCCTGTTGCGTTTATTGATGTGCAATGTGTGTTGCGATCTCTGATGTGTGCAATGTGTGTGATGTATGCGGCAATGTGTGATGTGTGTGATATGTGCAATGTATGTGATGTGTGATGTATGCAGTATGTGATGTGTGCAATGGATGTTCGATTTGTGTGATGTGATGTGTGTGATGGATGCTTGATGTACGTCGTGTGATGTTTGTGATAGTGTTCGATGTTATGAATGTTTTGATGTGTGATGTGCGCAATGATGTTTAATATGTTGTGGATGTTTTATTATTCATTTGGTTTGATTTCCTTATTATGTTATGTATATGTTATTCCTTGAGATATTGTTTTTTACTCATCCTTGCATTTAGACATAATCTAGTACGCTTATCATTTATATAATACTCGGGTCAGTTCGAGTCATTTTAGGTTTAGGGACGAAGTGAATGTTTGTGATTGTTGGGCATAGTTGGAGGCTAGATTATTAGCAATATTGTATATCATAATATGGACTCATGTATTATGTTGGTGGATTATATGTATTGGATCTATCTTGTGTGTGTGTATGAGATTTTGTGAGAATTTGACTTATTTGTGCAACCACTCAGATCTATGTGATGTATTAAATTTGTATCGCTGCATTAATGACTCTATGTCCTATATTCCATATATTATGTATCGTTCTGTCCTTGGGAACCACACATGTTTATTACTTTATACCGAGATTGTTTTACGTCGAGGTGAGTTGTTTCTATATCATGAGACGTATTCAGTGTTGTACTAAGAGAATAATCATATGTGTATAGCCCATATCACCTCATTCTCTGTGTTACTCAATAGTATTACTCCGTAATACTCTTGGGTAATTTGGATTAGAGGTGGGGTGTTACATTTTTGGTATCATAGTAGGTTTAGAGCAATAGAGATTGTAAAAGACACGAGTCTTTGCCTTAGATGAGATTTAGAGTCCCTGTCCTTATGGGTGTGTGGTAGATATTGTTTATACTTAAGTAATTGTAGGAATATGCGATTATCATTGAGGTAATTATTTGGGGGACATGTTTATATTTTTCTTATTATATAATACTTTTCTTTTACCTTTTTCTGAATACAAGTTTCTGTATGAGATGCAAAGAAATAGATGGAGGTTGTGAAGGGAGAAGTAGTTAGTCCGGCCAGCAGTGTCAGTATTGATAATGAACGTTCGACCTCTATGTGGCTTTGAAGTAAGAATGAAGTTGTTCGATTTAGAAAGCTACAAAAGATCTTAATTCGAATCTCATAATGAAAACATCACAATCTCAAATTGTGATGAGTAAGAAGATCCAGTAGTGATCAGAGTGTCGCAACAGAGGTATATAGATTGCTTTCCGCTGAGTATCTTAATCTTTTAATTTTTTTTGATTTGGATGATTGATGTTTAGATATCTTTGTGTGATTATATTGATTGATGATGCTTGGTTTGAGGTATCAGCCTTAAATGTGGTATTCAGTACGAACTATCACTCAAGTTTGTATCCTATATAAGATTGGATATTTAAACTTAGCAGTGTCTTCGATCAAAAAGTTGTCGTAAAGGATAATCGAAATTATTTTCACATAAAAAACATTATATTTTTATGTAAAAATTAAAGTAGGATTAAAATAAATATGAAGATGAAAGGTTGCTTTTTTATGTGGATGTTGCTTAATGATAGTTAGAGTTTTGTAAGTCATGTATTTTTTTATGGTACCCTTATAGATTATTTATATATTTTTAATACAAGCAAGCATATGTTTGATTAAAAATCTTTTGATTGTAATATATGTATATCGTTGGGAAATAAGTTGTGATGACCCAGAATTTTGGACATTTGAAATTGAAATATTTAATTGATTTTAAATATTTGAATGATAGTTTAACTTGAATTTCAAATATAACTATAAATTTGGCAATTAAAATTTTGAATTTAGTAATATGAAATAGGGTAAAAATTTGAATCTTCAGTTTTAAGCCGATTAAAATTATTTGAAAGGCTTAGAAAATTTATATTGCTAATAATGAAGATAATGGAAGCTTCAAAATTGAATTTGGAAATGCTTTATTCAGTTTTGAATGTATATTGTTTAAATCGATATTTAAAAATAGCCTTCTGAGGAACAGTCTTGGATTTCGATAAAACTAGTTACATTGGATCTGTAATATTGTATTATTATCGGGTTTCAATTTTCGTAGTGTTCGGAGTGATCATCTGGCCGTACGGATAGCAAACACGCTGAAATTTATATCGAAATTTAATTTAATAGCTGAGTCCAAAAAGTTATCTTCTCCATACGATCGAATTTGGACTCGGAACCTTTTCCATTGCGTTCAGAATAGGGGTATAACCTTACAAACACCTAGCGGCACGCCTCGATTGGAGATCGAGATTCTGGGTTGCGGAATCGAGACAATTTAAATTTGAAATTAAACTTAAAAATATAAAATATATTTTTCCTTTTAATTTACTGTTGACCTCACCCAACACTTGTCAATACCCTATAGACACGTTTCCTACATCCTCTTACACCATCCCCCTTCCTCTTTGAAAAAAAATCGAAATCAGATAAAATAAAACATCCTCATTCAAAACTAAAAATATCACAATTGCCCAGAGAAGAAAAAAATGTTGAGCCCTTCCTTAAATTTAAAAATCGCACTTACATAAATTTAAATGGTGGAACGAGAAGATTCCAAATCAAATTTGAATCTTAATACTTGTTTCATCTCTCATTTCGTGTTGATATTCAAATCAACAATTACCGATGCTTCGAAAAAAGGGGAGGTCGCGATTTTCTTTTCCTTCGCCGGTTCAAAATTAAGATGGGAAAAATGAATTTGATTCGTTCGAAGCGATGGCGGCGAAGATTGGGTTCTGGGCCAAACTTGAGCGCATCGCGCGATTGAGTCGCGATTGGAGCTTAAGGCGTGGGTTTGTGGCTCGTGATAGAAGGGGGATTCGCATCATGAGGTCGGCTGCGACAATTGGTCGAGGTCGCATCTCGATGGCGAAACAGAGCAGATACATGCCTACGCATGGGTTAGAGCAAATGCAAGCAAGGATCGAGATGTTTCCGCGAGGCGTACGATGTCGGTGGTCGCATCGGGCTATGGTAGACGACGAGGTCAGAGTTGGGAGTTGTGTTTCGGGAAGAAGGTAGTGTTGCCTTTGTTAATTAATATTTGTAAGTTAATCATATTATAGATTGTTTGTTTATCGTTCTTAATTAAACCATTTATCATAGTAAATGATAAATCGCTAATCCATGTTAAATTTATTTTAAGACAATGAACTATGGAGACTAGCATGATTAATTTACCAATTTAATTAGGTTACTAAGAATTATTTATCGTAGAGAAATCAGGTTAAACTAAATTTATTAGTTTAAAATAAATCATTGGTTAATCTAAATTATCAAATGGAAATTTAATTTTTCGACTGGTTTAGATATTAATAAACCATATAATTGTTTATACATGGTCAAAAGATGTGAAAACAAACTGGAATGGAAATGGATTACAAAAAACAAAAGCAAAGGTGAGATCTTCTCACTCAAATTAAAATTGAAATTTCAGTTATTGATTGACTGTTGGATTATGATAGTATATATATAGTAGTGTGTATGTATATATATATATATATATATATATATATATATATTTGGAGTGATTGATTTCCCGCATTATATAGCGGATGAGACCCTATGCGCCACATAATAGCGGATGATATTATATAAATCCATATACCGCGATATTCCACCTCGAAGTGGAATTGGTATTTAAATTATTGTGCTAACATCTATGGATTGTAGGGAAACAGGTTGGAGGGATCCAACTGGATTCCGCAAATTGCGTGAATTAGTTTCATATATTATGATGTGATTATTTATAATCTGTGTATGATTATAATTGTGATTAAAATCGTTGAAGGCTATAGTTTAGCCGAGTATATTTTTTTGGTATCGTAGGATACCAGAAATAAATAAAATTAGATTTTTGAAAATTAAAGTAGAATATTTTGAGTAAATTAATTTTAGAAAATTAGATAAATTTAAAGGAAGGAATTTAAAAGTATAAAATTTAATTTTTGTAATCTTATCGAATTAATTCCAAATTATGGGAAAAGATTTTAATAAATGGATTTGAGTAATATTGTTTAAAAGTTGAAGAATTTATTTAAAATTCGGATTTTAGAAAGTTTGGAAGAGAAAAAGGAATTTATTTTAAAAGGAAATAAATTTAGAAATCAATTTGGAAAATTGATTTGGTATTTGAAATAACTTTAGAAATCAATTTGGAAAATTGATTTGGTATTTGAAAATAAATTTAGACATCAATTTGGAAAATGATTTGGTATTTGAAATAAATTTAGAAATCAATTTGGAATTTGATTTGGTGTTTGAAAATAAATCTTTAGGAGATCAATATGAAAATTGATTTGGTGTTTGAATGAAAATTGATTTGGTGTTTAAAAGTGGATATTTGAAAATCAATTTGAAAATTGTATATTAATGGATATTTGGAAATGTAAATTCACAACAAGAATTTATAAAGAAAAGGGAATTTTTTTAAAAAAAATATTGGTTTATTTTTAAAAGTGTGGAAAGAAATTTACCGATTTGGAATGCAAATTGAAATAAATCAAAAAGGGTTTATTAATTGGTTTAAATGGACCATTTTGAAATGGAAAGTGTATTTTCCCTGAAAAGCACAGTATGTTTTCAAAATAGATTTTAAATATTAATTTAAAGTTCTAAAGTGGTTTGCAAAAGAATGTTTGTGAAGAAAGTATTTTCGTAAATTGTTTTTAAAATCTTTAAGGTAAAGGTTTATTTGGTTAATTATAGAAGTGGTTATTTTAAAGATTGAATTAGTATTTGATTTAGAAAATGGTTTTTTAACAATTACACTTTATCTGATACTTTTATTTTTATATGAGATATTGATATTAAAATTCATAACTAATGTTTTAAATAAAGTGTTTAAAAATAGTTTTTATTTAAATATATCCAAGTATATATTTTTGGATAAGTGATTTAAATTATTTTAAAGTACTCAGACTTGGTAGATTTTCAGTGGAAATAAATAATATCGGGAATCTTATTCCGCGAGTGAAAAGTGATTTGAAATTTGTTTTCGAAGGGCTGAAGTGTGAAAATATATCTTGCAAAGATATTTTGAAAATAAATAATTTGGGAAAGATTATTTAAATTTGATGAATATTGTGAATATTGTTCGATAGTCAAATAACCAACTATTAGTATAAAGAATTTAGGGAATTATTGAAGCTTGATGATTTGTTGTTTGATAGTTAAATAACCGAGTATCAATATTGGCCTTTGAAACGGCACTTGATTTTGTTTTCAAAAATAAGCGCTTATTATTCGGTTAAGCCGAAAGAGGACTTTATGTCATAAAACCCATTCTGAATAATGACACGGCGAAATGGGATTGCATTTGAAGATGATGTTGAAGGCCGGGTATTTTCGAGAATGAAAGGATTACCTGTCGAATGACTCTGCACTGAATTGCTTCGGTATAAAGATCTCCATATGTGATGGGGAGTCCGATCGGGATTGTGGATAACCGGATTTGCAAGGTATTCTTTGAAAGTGTCTTCGGCTCCGTTCGAACCTGGAACGGACTTGTATGGTTGTATGTCTGACATTACACTTTGAGATATAAAGCTGATTTCTATCAAATACATTTCTGTTGGTGGCGGAGAATTTATTCTCTTACCCTAACACCCTTCTTTGAGACGTACAAGCTCAGAGGTTATGTAGTAGATGGTTATTAGTGATATACTCCCAATTTGGTAGTGTGGCATGCTAAGTGACGCTGATCATTTGTTGATCGAAACGTGGCTTTTGTGAAAAGTGTAACTTTATGGATGAGACTTTGTCGAACCTCACAACCCGGAAATGGTCGAAACATGAATGTTGCGGCAAGGTTATTAGGGGTCGCGCCCCTAGGGTATGTCTATTTTCTTATGGATAGAAAGTGGTATCATGGTATGGAGCCCAGATATATAACTGTGTGGTTGTTGCTATTTGTTGGTGATTCCTAGGATAAAGGTCGGTAACGACCGGGATGGCATACTTGTGATATCCCGGAAATTTTAGCAATATCAATTTAATAATCTGTATTTAAAATTAAATTGATTTGATAAAATTTTAATAAAAATTTACCTGATTTAATAATCCAATTAAATAGATGTTTAATTGGTAAATCTTATCTTTTAAAAACTAATAAATTCTTTTCCTATTTATAATGTATGTATATATATTTATATATATATATTGTGAATAGATAAGTTTTGAGGTGAAGTTAAATTAACAAATAAAATCTTGTTTTTAAAATTCTAATATTCATTTGATAATTTGAAGATTATATTTTATTTAATAAATAACTAATTGGTTTAAAATACTTAAAGTAATTGTTTTAAATTGTATAATTGTATTTTAAACATAGTTTAAAATTTTAATAAGATAAAACAAAAGTTTATTTTATTTCTTTTTAAATATAGCTTAATAATTATAATTTGAAATTATATGAAAATTTAAGATACTCTTTATATATTAAACATTAATTCTTTTAATTAAGATAAATAAGATATGTAATTTATGATTTCTTTCATAAATGATTTAAAATTAATAAATATGTTATTTTCTAGTAATAATAAATGTATAAATGTAGATATGTTTTAAAAGACAAAATTATTATTGTCAAATTAAATATGTTAATATAAATTAGTTTTAAAATTGGATTTTTAAAATGTATAAATAGAATTTGATTTTGAATTCATTTTGAAATTCAAATGAATAAACATATATGAATAACCATATTTAAATTTTGTAAGTGAGCTTTCATGTTTTATAAATTGTTTTATTTCATTAAAAAGAAATATATATACATTTATTAATGAAACTACTATATATGTATTTAATAAAGAAAAGAGGATTTTTATTTATCTTTAATTTAAAAATAATAAGTAACATAAGTATAAAACAAATGTTAACATTTTAATCAATTAATGAGACAAGTGTAAACAATTAAACTACTTAATTTGACAAGTGTTGAAGATTTTAACAAGTGTCTTTTATTTTTATTTTTCTTTTATATTTTTAAATAAATCATTTATACACTTATATAAAACATGTTTTTCTTCACTCTCATTTTTCTAATGTTCATTTTTTTCTAAGATAAGAAAAATTTTCCAGCTGAAACAAAATTTGCTTTCAAACTCTTAAAAATCAAAATCTAGAAATCAAAGCAAGTAAACTCTGCATGCAAGTTTTAACAGCAACATTCAAATTTCTTTAACCTGCATGCAAGTACAGAGCACAACAAGCAACTCTGGTTTTAAAATCTTAAGCCATTCAGCAAGCTATTCAAGTTTTATCAAAAGCAATGAAGACATGGCATTTCAAATTAAAGATTTCAAGAGCTCTCAAAACAGTTTTCAAAATTTATGCTCTGTCTTTCAAATGACAGGTGAGTAACTTCACTTTTTAAAAACTTAAGGTAAAATTTGTTTGCTTGCTAGTATGTTTAAGTGAATAAGTATTTACAGAGGTATATTTGTGAATATCAGGTGTGAATATTAAATTGTGTGTATGCTGTGTATATGTATTGTGCTCTGTTTGATTTCTGACTAGCATCCTTATCAAAATTCGATTGCTCTTGATCCAAACTTTGTTGAGGCATAAATCTTAAACAAGTATGTTTGTTAGATCATAGATTTTAGTTAAAAACTAGTTTAAGTTAAAATAGCTTTGTATTTGTTTCTGGAGATACTAAACACAGTGTAAACTTAAATTATGTCAAAAATAAATTGTTATGGATTGTAAATTCAGGATTATGAATCAAAAACTAATGCCAAAATTGGATTTTTAAAATTTAAATGGAAGTTTTTAGTAAAGGGGTTGGTGTGTATTTCTGGTTTAACCAGAAATTAGAATTTTTGAGATTCCTAATGATCTCTGGAATTTGGGAGGTCGTGAATCATCCTGGAGGTAGATGAATGATGGGTGAATGGAGGAAAAATAGTGGAGGTGGTGGAAGATCATCAGGGTGACGATGGCTGAGCGTTTTGTTTTGTAAACCTAGTTTTACTGTACTTGATAAAATCGATCACCACGGTTTACTCAATCAATCGAGTGCAGTAAGGATTTGAGGGACGATAGCTTGGTCGTAGGCGAAGTCGATGGCGGAATTGCAGACCTTCAGATGGTCAGAGACGTGGGGACGACACGTTGACAGGTATGGGTATGGCGGTGACTTCAATTTCCAGGTTTGGTTTTAAGTTCTCGAATTTGATTTAGAGGATCGTGGCATGACCTGATGATCGAGGTAGGATGCTTGGATGGTTTCAGATACGCGGAGGTCGGCGTTGATGATCAATGATGAGCGGCGCCTCCGTGCATGTGCACGGTGGACCTCTTTGTGTTCTGCTGAGATGGATTTGAAGGGGAGTAAGTTGCTCGAGCTTTCTCGAGTAAGTAGAGTGTTTTGCTCGAAGTTTTAGTGGGTTCTACTCGAAGAAAATAAAGGGGAAACTCGGGTTTACCTTCTGTAATCTCAGGTTTTTGAAACCTGTAGTTTTAAATTTAAATGTTTGTTTTAAAATCTAAATGCAAGGTTTTAAACAGAATTTAAAACTTAAATTTAAAAGGTATGATTTTTTCCAATCTGAGTTTGAATTCCAGTTTTTAAAAATTTAATTCAAACTTTTAAAATTAAAATGTTTTAACAATTTTGAAGGGGAGTTTAAATAAATCTGAAATTTAAGATAAAGATTTAAATTAAGGTAGAAGATTTAAACACAAGTTGTAAATCTAGAAACAAGAATCAAATTTTGAATCAGGTTTTGAAAAGAAAAGAAGTTTTAAATATTTTAAGTGTTTTAATCAACTTTAAAACATATATATATATATATATATATATATGATTTGTATTCTGAAATGAATTTGGGGTTTAAATTTCTTTTAACTTCTTTTATAAAATAAGAAAATCTTTAGCAAAAGTTTTTAAAAGGGTTTTAAAATGTTTTTAAAACTTTGTTAAAGTTAAGTTTGATTTTCTTTTTAAATTTAAAATTTAAAATGTAATTTGAAAACAATTTTAAGTTAAATTGTTTTAAGTTACTTTATTAATAATTAAGTAACCATGAATAAGAAATGTTTTATTTTTAAAAGTAAATTTAAGATTTAATGATCTTTATTTGATTAAATTAGTAAGGTAATTTAAATAATGTAATTAATTAATTTGTTTAATTAATTAAGGATTTGAAATAAATTAATTAAGGTTAATTAAATTTGTAATTAATATTAATTAATTTAAGATAATTACTTAAGAAAGGTAATTAAGAATTTGTTAATAAGTTAATGAAGGTCATTAACTTATGATTATTTGTTAATTAATTAATGTAATTAATTTTGATAATTAATTGGATTAATTAATTTAAATAATCAATTATAGAACTTAATTAAGTATGATTACTTTATGGAAATAATTAAAGATATTAATTACTCATTGTAATTAATTTATTAATTGGATTAGTTTAAATTAATTAATTAAGTTTAATTAATTTAGGATAATCATTAAATGAGTTGATAAGTAATCAATGAGGAATAATTACTTAGAGAAGTAATTAAGTTAAGTAAATTACCGGAGGTAATTAAATTAAGTATGGTATTTTGGGTTAATTACTTTGTGTAAATAATAATGATGATAATTACTTTGTGAAAGTGATTAAAAATTAAATTACTTAGTGTAATTAATTTAAGCATTGATTGATTAAATCATTTGAAAATGATTAAGTAATGTAATTAATTAAGAGTAATTAATTACTAATAAGATTAATCAAGGATGATTAATAAATATAATTAATTATTGAATGTAATTAATTTAGAAGTAATTAAGGAAGTACTTAAGGGTAGTTAATTACTAAATGTAATTAATCAAGTATGATTAATAATTGAGGTTTAATTAAGGTTAATTACTTAATAAGTAATTAAATTAAATTTAATTAAGGATCATTAATTAATATAATTAATGATGTAATTAAGGATTAATTAATTGGGATTAATTAATCAATCATAAGTGATTAAGGAAGTAATTAATTAATGTAATTAATTAATTAATGAAGTAATTAAAGGTTAATTACTGAACTTGGTTAAGAATAATTAATTTGTAAAATTAATTAAGAATAATTACTTGAATGTAATTAAGGGATAATTAATCAAGAGTGATTAATTAAGGTGATTAATTTGAGGATAATTATTTAATTGATTGGTAATCAATAAATGGTTAAGTAAGCAAGATTTAAAATGAGGAAGTAATTAATTTAATTCATTTTAAATTAATTAAAGATAGGTAATTAATTTAATTCATTTTAAATTAATTAGAGATAGAAGTAATTAATTTAATTCATTTTAAATTAATTATAGATGGTGTGATTATAGATCTTTGCTTATGAATGGATGATATGGTTTACCCTGAGTGGTTTAAATCTCAGACATGAGATAAATAGTGTTGTGTGTTATGGATGCATTGGTTGCATTGTGATGATGATATGAGTTATCTATGGATGATGATAATATAGATTATCAATTTGCGATGATTACCTGTTTATGTTCATATTGATTATCTATTATGATGATATGAATTATCTATCTGTGTGTATATGGATAATTAGATTGAATTGTTTTAAACTTAAAACAACTTGGACCTAAAAGACACTCTTTGGATTTCGATGAGACCGGGATCGGGTTCCATATTTGGATATCCGAAAACCACATCGATTCCAATTAACGTTAGGTCGTGAATCTAAGTGGAGCAAGTGAAGACTCGAGGTGTAAGGGTTATACGTCAGTATAACTCTGTGGGTGATTTCGTAATGAGTTTGACGGAATAGTATTTATAGATTCGAGATGGTGAATCAGAGTGCAAGGATTATGGTCGTTGACTCTGAGGGTGATTCCAATAATGAGTGCAACGAGATAGGGCCTTCGGTTTCGTTCGAACCCGGAACGAACTTGTATGGATTGAATGCTTTCAGAACATCGTCAGATGGACGATTAGCATTCTAAGATTTGATGTCCTATAAAGGTAATCGTAGCCTCAGGCCTCATCAACCGGGAATGGCTAAAACATGGGAGGTGCAGCAAGGCTTCGTGGGTAGCTCCCACTGGAGAGCAAGATTGATCCCTGTCTAGAAGTCCCTTTATATTCGACGGTGTGGGCGGTTGGTTCGCGACAACTGCCGGGGTTGTCTTCTTCGGAACTATTCAGTAAGAAATGGGTCCGGCCTTGTGTTGTAGGGGAGTGGGAGTACTCCTCGGTACGGTGATCTAGGCCACGTACTGTGACGGGCGGTACCCCAGTAGCCCTGCCATTGTATGGAATCCAAAATCCAATAAGTGCCAACGGTTTTGATTGTATTACCCACTTTTGTGGCTAGTACCTGGAATTTAATAATGTAACAATTTCGGCTATTTCATATTTATTTGAAAACCCTAGACACTATTATAATATCATCGGATTTCCTATCAAATGTTTTGGTTAGCGTAAGGTAAAAACTTTTCCATGTTTATGTGTGGGAAGTCTTACGTGATACCTTTTCTTTCCAAAGGTTTTTAAAAGTTAAGCAACTTTAACCTGTTACTCACACCAGACCCATGTCTGACCCGGAGTTTATTTTTGTTTTTCATAAACTCTTGGGTACTCAAATTTTTACGAGTAGCCAAGGGATTCAGGTTAGGATTCAGGTTAGCTTTGACGAATTGTGGAGGAGCAATGGAGCAGGAGGCTTCTGCGTGTAGATATATATAGTTTTCCGCTGTATGTTTTCTCTGAGGTGTTTCTTGTACTGATTTGAGATTGTAATAACTAGACAGGTGTTTATAACTGTCTAGTATATGTTGTATTATCTGTATGACTCTGATAGTTGTTGTATATCTATGTAATACTTTTGATTATTAATATAATTTATTCATTCCGCTGTTTAGATTCTGATGTGTTGTTTTCTTCTTCTTCTCTTTCTTTCTATTCTCTATCCCTTTCTTTCTTATTAGCGATGCGATTTCCTGGAGATAGGATGTTGGGTCGTTACAGTGGTATCAAAGCATTAGGTTGAGAGAATACCTAGGCTCTGGAGTGGTGTCTATCTTGAGAGAGCGTTTTTGTAGTTTTGATATATATCTATATATATTTATTATTTCTACCTATCTGTTGGGTTACCTGTTCAGGTTTTCCAATATAAGTTATAAAGGTAGATAAGGTAGTGGTGTGTGTAGCACGATTACTACCATTGGTTGGAGTTTGAATGTTTGAGGTTGGAAGTGTATGTGTTGAGACTGTAGACCAAATACCGTTTCGAGTGAGTTGTGCAGAGTGTAGAGGTTTCATCGATCTCTGAAGGTAACCTGTTAAGGTTCAGAGTTCATCTTTGAGAATGGATTAGTTGAGTTTGAATCTGTCGGTTTGGCAGAAGTGTAATGTTATTTTGATACCTCAGGTAGTAGTAACTACGTGATGAGATGCAGTGAATATGGATGTCTCCGAAGATGTTTTCGTTGGAACAAGTTTTAGAGAGATATGTCTGCTTCAGTGTTGTGGCTGAGTTCAGCAGGATGTGGTGATTGGCTTTGAGGCCTGAGTTTCTCAAAGAACTTTGGATCAGGAAGTCTTTGGCATTGGTGTCAGCAGTGCAGCTTGGAGTGTCTGTGTTGGCAGAAGTTGGCTGGTTGAGTAGTTTCTGAAGGTGGAGTTCAGAATCAGCAGAGTGGACCCGTTTCTTCGGTGGATTGGCTAATTAAGAGTAAGCTGTTCTGTTTGGTAAAGAGAGAACAGTTTTGTTTGGGAGTTGGTCTCTATTGATCGCAAAAGTGACTTGCGATAGTTTGAATGTTCTTTTGAGGTATTGAAGAATTTTTGGTTGTCTTCTGAGAAGTCAGAGGTTTGTTTGTAACTAGAGATTGAGTTTTCTTATCGACGGGATTTCCAGGAGTGCTACAGGTGGATCAGCTAGTAGAAGGAGGATTTCTCGAGATAGGTTTGGTAAGGCAGCTCAGGATTGGTAGAACTTCTGAGTTTTCTTTGGATATGTTGAGCCATATTTCTGGGAAGTGATGTCCAGTTTGTGCTTATATTCTTCATCAGCAGTGTCTTCTGTGCCAGATCAGAGTTGTGCAGCGGAAGCGGTTTGGGAATGCTTCTGTTTTGTCTTTTCTGAATAGAAGAAGTAAGTTGTTCTTCTAATGTTTGAAGAGTGGAGTTGGTGATCTTAGTCTTGGTTGATCTTGAGGAGATCGTTGTGTTGGATTGTTTTTGGTCTAGATTGTTTTTAGAGGAATCAGCAAGAGTTGAGCTGATCAGTTTGGATGTAGGCAGCCCAGGATCGTCAGAAGATTTTTATGGATAAGAGATGAAGGAATTTGGATTCCGGAGTCGGAGTTTTGTTTGGATCTCTTCTGTGTTTGGTTGGATTGGTGTTTGGTTTTCAAGAATTGAATTGCCAGTTTGGATAATTGGATTTATGAGTTTCACGTATCTTTGAGGGAGTACGTGTATGAGTAATCTCTGGAAATGGAACCAGCTGTTCAAGAAGGTTTAGTGGTTGAGTCAGACTCGTTTGTAGTCTGATATCTTGTCTAGTTCTATAGATGTAAATGAGTAGAAGCTCTGTAGCTTCGTAGTTTAGATTGTTTGTATTCTGTAGGGCGAGTATTCCGGCATATATATATACTTGGGGAAACTCGAGATGATTTTATCCAGAATTTTGTCTGGATAATTAAATTTGTTTGATAAATTGGTTGCTATGGTTGTTAGCATATGATTGATGTATGTTTGTGATTTAAAATTTTAAATTTTAAATGGGTTATTAAATTACCTTTGCTTTTAAATTTCAGGGACGAAATTCTTTTAAGGGGGGAGGAATCCCGGAAATTTTAGCAATATCAATTTAATAATCTGTATTTAAAATTAAATTGATTTGATAAAATTTTAATAAAAATTTACTTGATTTAATAATCCAATTAAATAAATGTTTAATTGGTAAATCTTATCCTTTAAAAACTAATAAATTGTTTTCTTATTTATAATGTATGTATATATATATATATATTGTGAATAGATAAGTTTTGAGGTGAAGTTAAATTAACAAATAAAATCTTGTTTTTAAAATTCTAATATTCATTTGATAATTTGAAGATTACTATTTTATTTAATAAATAACTAATTGGTTTAAAATACTTAAAGTAATTGTTTTAAATTGTATAATTGTATTTTAAACATAGTTTAAATTTTTAATAAGATAAAACAAAAGTTTATTTTATTTCTTTTTAAATATAGCTTAATAATTATAATTTGAAATTATATGAAAATTTAAGATACTCTTTATATATTAAACATTAATTCTTTTAATTAAGATAAATAAGATATGTAATTTATGATTTCTTTTATAAATGATTTAAAATTAATAAATATGTTATTTTCTAGTAATAATAAATGTATAAATGTAGATATGTTTTAAAAGACAAAATTATTATTGTCAAATTAAATATGTTATATAAATTAGTTTTAAAATTGGATTTTTAAAATGTATAAATAGAATTTGATTTTGAATTCATTTTGAAATTCAAATGAATAAACATATATGAATAACCATATTTAAATTTTGTAAGTGGGATTTCATGTTTTATAAATTGTTTTATTTCATTAAAAAGAAATATATATACATTTATTAATGAAACTACTATATATGTATTTAATAAAGAAAAGAGGATTTTTATTTATCTTTAAATTAAAAATAATAAGTAACATAAGTATAAAACAAATGTTAACATTTTAATCAATTAATGAGACAAGTGTAAACAATTAAACTACTTAATTTGACAAGTGTTGAAGATTTTAACAAGTGTCTTTTATTTATATTTTTATTTTATATTTTTAAATAAATCATTTATACACTTATATAAAACATGTTTTTCTTCACTCTCATTTTTCTAATGTTCATTTTTTTCTAAGATAAGAAAAATTTTCCAGCTGAAACAAAATTTGCTTTCAAACTCTTAAAAATCAAAATCTGGAAATCAAAGCAAGTAAACTCTGCATGCAAGTTTTAACAGCAACATTCAAATTTGTTTAACTTGCATGCAAGTATAGAGCACAACAAGCAACTCTGGTTTTAAAATCTTAAGCCATTCAGCAAGCTACTCAAGTTTTATCAAAAGCAATGAAGACATGGCATTTCAAATTAAAGATTTCAAGAGCTCTCAAAACAGTTTTCAAAATTTATGCTTTGTCTTTCAAATGACAGGTGAGTAACTTCACTTTTTAAAAACTTAAGGTAAAATTTGTTTGCTTCCTAGTATGTGTAAGTGAATAAGTATTTACAGAGGTATATTTGTGAATATCAGGTGTGAATATTAAATTGTGTGTATGCTGTGTATATGCGTTGTGCTCTGTTTGATTTCTGACTAGCATCCTTATCAAAATTCGATTGCTCTTGATCCAAACTTTGTTGAGGCATAAATCTTAAACAAGTATGTTTGTTACATCATAGATTTTAGTTAAAAACTAGTTTAAGTTAAAATAGCTTTGTATTTGTTTCTGGAGATATTAAACTCAGTGTAAACTTAAATTATGTCAAAAATAAATTGTTATGGATTGTAAATTTAGGATTATGAATCAAAAACTAATGCCAAAATTGGATTTTTAAAACTTAAATGGAAGTTTTTAGTAAAGGGGTTGGTGTGTTTTTCTGGTTTAACCAGAAATTAGAATTTTTGAGATTCCTAATGATCTCTGGAATTTGGGAGGTCGTGAATCATCCTGGAGGTAGATGAATGATGGGTGAATGGAGGAAAAATAGTGGAGGTGGTGGAAGATCATCAGGGTGACGATGGCTGAGCGTTTTGTTTTGTAAACCTAGTTTTACTGTACTTGATAAAATCGATCACCACGGTTTACTCAATCGATCGAGTGCAGTAAGGATTTGAGGGACGATAGCTTGGTCGTAGGCGAAGTCGATGGCGGAATTGCAGACCTTCAGATGGTCAGAGACGTGGGGACGACACGTTGACAGGTATGGGTATGGCGGTGACTTCAATTTCCAGGTTTGGTTTTAAGTTCTCGAATTTGATTTAGAGGATCGTGGCATGACCTGATGATCGAGGTAGGATGCTTGGATGGTTTCAGATACGCGGAGGTCGGCGTTGATGATCAATGATGAGCGGCGCCTCCGTGCATGTGCACGGTGGACCTCTTTGTGTTCTGCTGAGATGGATTTGAAGGGGAGTAAGTTGCTCGAGCTTTCTCGAGTAAGTAGAGTGTTTTGCTCGAAGTTTTAGTGGGTTCTACTCGAAGAAAATAAAGGGGAAACTCGGGTTTACCTTCTGTAATCTCAGGTTTTTGAAACCTGTAGTTTTAAATTTAAATGTTTGTTTTAAAATCTAAATGCAAGGTTTTAAACAGAATTTAAAACTTAAATTTAAAAGGTATGATTTTTTCCAATCTGAGTTTGAATTCCAGTTTTTAAAAATTTAATTCAAACTTTTAAAATTAAAATGTTTTAACAATTTTGAAGGGGAGTTTAAATAAATCTGAAATTTAAGATAAAGATTTAAATTAAGGTAGAAGATTTAAACACAAGTTGTAAATCTAGAAACAAGAATCAAATTTTGAATCAGGTTTTGAAAAGAAAAGAAGTTATTTTAAATGTTTTAATCAACTTTAAAACATATATATATGATTTGTATTCTGAAATGAATTTGGGGTTTAAATTTCTTTTAACTTCTTTTATAAAATAAGAAAATCTTTAGAAAAAGTTTTTAAAAGGGTTTTAAAATGTTTTTAAAACTTTGTTAAAGTTAAGTTTGATTTTCTTTTTAAATTTAAAATTTAAAATGTAATTTGAAAACAATTTTAAGTTAAATTGTTTTAAGTTACTTTATTAATAATTAAGTAACCATGAATAAGAAATGTTTTAGTTTTAAAAGTAAATTTAAGATTTAATGATCTTTGTTTCATTAAATTAGTATGGTAATTTAAATAATGTAATTAATTAATTTTTTAATTAATTAAGGATTTGAAATAAATTAATTAAGGTTAATTAAATTTGTAATTAATATTAATTAATTTAAGATAATTACTTAAGAAAGGTAATTAAGAATTTGTTAATATTTAATGAAGGTCATTAACTTGTGATTATTTATTAATTAATTAATGTAATTAATTTTGATAATTAATTGGATTAATTAATTTAAATAATCCATTATAAAACTTAATTAAGTATGATTACTTTATGGAAATAATTAAAGATATTAATTACTCATTGTAATTAATTTATTAATTGGATTAGTTTAAATTAATTAATTAAGTTTAATTAATTTAGGATAATCATTAAATGAGTTGATAAGTAAACAATGAGGAATAATTACTTAGAGAAGTAATTAAGTTAAGTAAATTACCGGAGGTAATTAAATTAAGTATGGTATTTTGGGTTAACTACTTTGTGTAAATAATAATGATGATAATTACTTTATGAAAGTGATTAAAAATTAAATTACTTAGTGTAATTAATTTAAGCATTGAAAATCATTTGAAAATGATTAAGTAATGTAATTAATTAAGAGTAATTAATTACTAATGAGATTAATCAAGGATGATTAATAAATGTAATTAATTATTAAATGCAATTAATTTAGAAGTAATTAAGGAAGTACTTAAGGGTAGTTAATTACTAAATGTAATTAATCAAGTATGATTAATAATTGAGGTTTAATTAAGGTTAATTACTTAATAAGTAATTAAATTAAATTTAATTAAGGATCATTAATTAATATAATTAATGATGTAATTAAGGATTAATTAATTGGGATTAATTAATCAATCATAAGTGATTAAGGAAGTAATTAATTAATGTAATTAATTAATTAATGAAGTAATTAAAGGTTAATTACTGAATTTGGTTAAGAATAATTAATTTGTAAAATTAATTAAGAACAATTACTTGAATGTAATTAATGGATAATTAATCAAGAGTGATTAATTAAGGTGATTAATTTGAGGATAATTATTTAATTGATTGGTAATCAATAAATGGTTAAGTAAGCAAGATTTAAAATGAGGAAGTAATTAATTTAATTCATTTTAAATTAATTAAAGATAGGTAATTAATTTAATTCATTTTAAATTAATTAGAGATAGAAGTAAATAATTTAATTCATTTTAAATTAATTATAGATGGTGTGATTATAGATCCTTGCTTATGAATGGATGATATGGTTTACCCTGAGCGGTTTGAATCTCAGACATGAGATAAATAGTGTTGTGTGTTATGGATGCATTGGTTGCATTGTGATGATGATATGAGTTATCTATGGATGATGATAATATAGATTATCAATTTGTGATGATTACCTGTTTATGTTAATATTGATTATCTATTATGATGATATGAATTATCTATCTGTGTGTATATGGATAATTAGATTGAATTGTTTTAAACTTAAAACAACTTGGACCTAAAAGACACGCTTTGGATTTCGATGAGACCGGGATCGGGTTTCCATATTTGGATATCCGAAAACCACATCGATTCCAATTAACGTTAGGTCGTGAATCTAAGTGGAGCAAGTGAAGACTCGAGGTGTAAGGGCTATACGTCAGTTTAACTCTATGGGTGATTCCGTAATGAGTTTGACGGAATAGTATTTATAGATTCGAGATGGTGAATCAGAGTGCAAGGACTATGGTCGTTGACTCTGAGGGTGATTCCAATAATGAGTGCAACGAGATAGTGCCTTTGGTTTCGTTCGAACCCGGAACGAACTTGTATGGATTGAATGCTTTCAGAACATCGTCGGGTGGACGATGAGCATTCTAAGATTTGATGTCCTATAAAGGTAATCGTAACCTCAAGCCTCATCAACCGGGAATGGCTAAAACAGGGGAGGTGCAGCAAGGCTTCGTGGGTAGCTCCCACTGGAGAGCAAGATTGATCCCTGTCTAGAGGTCCCTTTATATTCGGCGGTGTGGGCGGTTGGTTCGCGACAACTGCCGGGGTTGTCTTGTTCGAAACTATTCAGTAAGGAATGGGTCCGGCCTTGTGTTGCAGGGGAGTGGGAGTACTCCTCGGTACGGTGATCTAGGCCACGTACTGTGACGGGCGGTACCCCAGTAGCCCTGCCATTGTATGGAATCCAAAATCTAATAAGTGCCAACGGTTTTGATTGTATTACCCACTTTTGTGGCTAGTAGCTGGAATTTAATAATGTAACAATTTCAGCTATTTTATATTTGTTTGAAAACCCTAGACACTATTATAATATCATCGGATTTCCTATCAAATGTTTTGGTTAGTGTAAGGTAAAAACTTTTCCATGTTTATGTGTGGGAAGTCTTACGTGATACCTTTTCTTTCCAAAGGTTTTTAAAAGTTAAGCAACTTTAAACTGTTACTCACACCAGACCCATGTCTGACCCGGAGTTTATTTGTGTTTTTCATAAACTCTTGGGTACTCAAATTTTTACGAGTAGCCAAGGGATTCAGGTTAGGATTCAGGTTAGCTTTGACGAATTGTGGAGGAGCAATGGAGCATGAGGCTTCTGCGTGTAGGTATATATAGTTTTCCACTGTGTGTTTTCTTTGAGTTGTTTCTTGTACTGATTTGAGATTGTAATAACTAGACAGGTGTTTATAACTGTCTTGTATATGTTGTATTATCTGTATGACTCTGATAGTTGTTGTATATCTATGTAATACTTTTGATTATTAATATAATTTATTCGTTCCGCTGTTTAGATTCCGATGTGTTGTTTTCTTCTTCTCTTTCTTTCTATTCTCTATCCCTTTCTTTCTTATTAGCGATGCGATTTCCTGTAGATAGGAAGTTGGGTCGTTACAATACTTGTAGGTGTTACCTAGTCAAAGAGGTAACCCGGTCTTGTGTTGGTAGAGAGGCGGTTTGGTTCTTGGGGGCGTCCCTCCAGAGGCGTCTCATTTGGTAAGGAAGTTCTTTAGCCTGACCATTGTTGAAAATCCAAACAAAACAATACGAGCCCTTTACGATTGAAATTGTATAACCTACCTCCTTAGGAGGCAGCTGTAGCAGGCATAATATAATGGTACCTATGCTGGATAAGATTTATATTATACTTTCAAAATGTTTTCCACATTATGCACTAATAATAATATCAAAAGGATTTTGCGTATCAAGCATGTTTGATTATCATAAGAAGAAATCTCCTTCAATTGTGTGCTTGCATTGTGTGTGTGAGGGGAGGCCTTATGGTAGTTTCATTTTCCAAAAGAACAGCGGATTTCTTTTCTTCGTGAAAATAACCTTTTTTAAGATCTCACACTAGTCCCATGGCTGACTTGGAGTTTATTGTTCCCTTTCTAAACTCTGGGTGCCCATAATTTTCCACACGGGCAGCCTAGGGTCAGGTTAGCAGTTGTTCTAGAGCGAAGTCGGAAAAGAATGCTTTGGAGATCTGGAGGCAAGCTGGATGGCGAGATGTATCACTTTACTATGTATTATCCGCTGCGCTGGGATTGCTGCAAGTTCAGTTTTAATATGGACTAGTTGTAAATGTCTAGTGCTGTGTTGTATTGTTTTAAACTCTGATGATGTATGTATAAACCGATATAGTGCTTTTTTTAAAGATTATTCATTTATCTATTATATTTGTTCCGCGGCAAAATGTTAGATTATGTTGCTGTTTCTGTTTCTTCTTCTATCTTCTTCTTCTTTGACCCTAACGGTTCGGTTTTTCGACATTCGGTTGTTTGACATTTGATACAGTGGACGTATTAATGTCGACTTTCGAAAGTCGAAAAATTGGGTCTTTACATTTTGGTATCAGAGCATTTGGTTAAGCGACAACCTTGGCTCTGGTGGGGATTACTCATTGGAGATAGAGTCAGTAGTACCGAGTTTGAGTGTAATAATAGATATGAGCGTATATTTGTTAGTGAATATAAAATTATTTTATATTGTGTTGACTTATCGGTTGAGTGTTTATAAATTCTGGTCGGTATAGTCTGTACAACTCAATCGATAGGTATTTCTAAACTCTTGAACTAGGCAAACCGACGCAGTATTGTTTTAAAATAGGGTAAATGAAATAATTTTACCCAAATAATTTTTTTATATGAAAGAAATAATTTTCTATAAATTATTATGGTATATGATTGCTTGGTTGTTAGGAAATGATAATATTAAATTATTATCATTGTTGTATAGAAATTGAAATAAGAAATTGAAACCATAACCAAAAGTTAAGAAATAAAACTATATATAAATGGATTTGTAAATATAAATTGTAAATGTAATTTATAATTTGAAATAGAATTCCAGAGAAATATTTGAAAGAATTCGAAAGGATTTGAAAGAATTTGAAAGGATTTGAAAATTTTGAAATTTGGAAAAGATTAAATTCCCTTGAAGTTTGAAAATGGTTTTCAAAAGTTTGGAAAAAATATGGTGATATTATTTTGAGGAAACTATTTTTTATTGGACTTGAAATTTAGTGGTGTTTGGAATTAAAAATATTTGGAAAATGTTTAAAGGAGTGAAAGCACTAAACTCTTTTCGGTCGTTGGAAAATAACTACGGTGATGACTGCAGCATCATCGATGTTCATTTTCGAGTTTCCAAGAGATGAATTGCCGCCAAATTATTTTAAAAAATGAAGTTGTTTGTAAAACAGGGGTTGGTTTTGGAAATTCAAAAGATAATTTGAATTGATTTCAAAAATGATTTTGAAATGTTGGAAAGACTCTGGAATCCTATTTAAAATATTTGTGGGAATAATAAATGAGTTGATGACTTATACAATTTTAATTTTGATAGAATGAATTTAACTTAAAGGATGGAGTTAAATTAAAGTAAGTATAAGTGATTCAATTAAATGAAGTGAATTTAAAGAAAAGTCTAAGGACGTTAAGTGAAATGATTACTTAAATAAAATTTATTAAGTTGAAAATAAATTTGGGGTTAAGACAAATGAATTAGAATTGAATTTGAATTGAGTTAAATTAAGTGAAATGGAAAATTTGTCAAATTGGACCAAATGAAGCAAAGTATTGAAATAAAATTAGTAGGTGAAACTAATTGAAGGAATGACAAATTAAATTTGGTTTGAAATGAATTGAATTCATGTGGAATCATAAATCCAGTTTAAATAAAGTATAGACAAAACTAAAGTGGTGAATTGAAATTAAATATAAGAAGTATATAAAATACTTATATTTAACTTGTGAAACGGAACATGAAATTTTTAAGTACTTTTTGAGTCGAGAAAATATTCTATATTAATAAGTGAATGAAGATTAAACTGGAAATTGTGAAATGGTAATTGTGAATAAGTGAATGAAAAAGAATCAATGTGGATAAAAGGAAAGAAAATTGTTATAGCTAATAATCAATTGATAAATACGCGGGATGTACGCATATTATTTTAGCGATTTGATCTAGAATTCGAGCACAGAATTTCGAGATAGTTATATCGATCCTAGTTAGGATTTTTCACTCGATTTTTTACGACGAACCTGGATATGGATTTTGGTTGAGGGTCATGTTGATAAGTCGGCAACTAGCTAAGTCGTAGGTCGCGTTGAGGGTCATGTTGATAAGTCGCGCACTGGTGTTAAGGCTTATGCCGCTAGGTCGTATAAGTGTTGAGTCGTTAGGTCGTGGAGAGTGTTAGGTCATTGGGTCGGCTAGGCACGTTAAGTCGTAGGTCGGGATAGTTAGGTCGTGGACGACCTAAGGGGATGGACGACCTAAGGTTTCAGCCTATAAATACACGTCTTTGGTTCACTTTTTGGCACCGGATTTTTGAGGCGATGAAGTGCTTCCATTTTGAGAGCTCGATTACAACACTTTTTCACTTCTTTTCTCCACTCTAATCTAGTGTTTACTTCCATCCAAGATTGAAGATCAATTCGAAGATCCAAGAGCCAAAGTTGAAGATCTCCATCCATTGAAGAGAGATTTCATCGTTTGAAGCGGAATCTTGTCGAATCAAGCTAGATCCTTTGCTGTCCAGATCTGAAGTTAGTTGCTTTTGTGGTGTTTAGGTGATTCGGTGAGTGGTAGTTATCTCTCACACGGACCCAAAGGAGTATATTGGATCGGTGGTTTATTTGTGTGTTAAAGATAGTGATTTCTTGCATATTCCTTAAGTCTGCATGTAGATCCATCGTTTATGAAGTTTTGGTATCCATTCTATCACATGTTACTCTATGCAAGTTTATCCATCAAGTTGTAGAGATATTTCTTATGATTCATACTTGTTAGATTTGGACACTTTATTTACGAAATTACCATTCTAGTTATAAATGCTTTTAGATCTTGTTGAATGCTTGATTTCTTGGATTAATTATTGATTTGATTGATAGATTGTTGCAAATTAGCTAATAGCTGATTTGGACAAGTTGGTCGAAGATGATTCAAAAGCTAAGTGGAAGGGCTCTTGAATAGTGAAAGCTGCTTGTGGCATATGAAGCGGATGGTAAGGCTCATATGGTTAGATTCGATGATGATGGACTTTGCTATGATGCGATGAAGCAAAGCATGATGTGAGATAGCCTTGGTTTAATCCAGACGGGATTATCCCAAGCATGTTGATAACTCGGTGAAAATGGTTCGAGTTCGTTGATAATGGATGGCTCGAGAGGCGCTAGAGCTAGTATGAGAATAGTCGTCGAGGAGGATGACTAGGAGGCTGAGATTTCATCGTTGTTGAAGGTTCTAGCATGCTCAAAGCAAGAGTACGCTGGGCAGATTCGATAGTCCCAAGCACGGGCTGCGACGACGTGCTAAGTACTCTGGGCAGATTCGATAGTCCTAGGCACGGGCTGCGACGACGTGCGGAGTTATGTCTAGAACCGGGGTTACCATTAGCCCTTGACGGATGGCTGAAAGAATGTGCCGGTCATTCAATTAACGGTGGTATCGAGGCAATGATAACAGTGATAGCCAGAGTCATGGATGTTTGGATGTTTTGGTTGTATCGTCGCTTGGGCCAAGAGCGATGTTTTCAGGGTGCTTACCTGATCTTGGTTTAGGCCTTGGGGGTCTGTACTCGAAAATACCAACCTTGACTCGAGTGATAATAGCTTTATTTTAAATGTCTGGTTTATTATGTTTGTTTCTGCTTTGTGAGTCCGGGGCTATCACTGTAGAAAGAGGTGGAGTGGGATGGTTGAGTTCCTATTCCTTTTTTCCCTTTATGCTCTTTTGGTATGTTTGATAGTTGATTTACTGCTCACTAGGACTTTTTTCTGGCTCAAGGTTTTATGTTTAACTCTTATTACCTTGGGCTGTTTATCCATGTTGGGATGGGCAGACTAGGTAGTAGGTGACAGGTGCTGTTCTTAGTGACTAACGTTGTTGATGACGAAGACGAGCTGGAGGCTTTTGCATATTATTTTCTTGCTATATGTACTGGATGTTCCGCTGTTTGTATGATTCTCTGAGTGTTATGTAGTGAGGCTTGATGTATTGACTATTCAGATGTTTGTATCAAATTGTTATGAGCTTATATGATGGGAATTCTGTTCTATAGAGCTTCATTATGTATACTTTTCTATTGTATTTTATCCATGCGCTGTGAGTAATACGATAGACTATTCTGTGTTAACTTTACCCTGATGGTCATCCATGGCGGCCTGGCACACTTTTCAGTGCATTATTTCCTTGTTGGGTGCAGGAGTCATGGGTGGTCGTCACATTTGGTATCAGAGCCTTGGTTAATCGATTTTAGCCAACGCTCGCTGACATAACTACGTATGAGAGACGTAATTGTAATTTTGATGGATGATTATTTTATATAATATAGTAGCTTAGAAGGATTTGAACTTATTATGCAGTTGTTTCCCCAGGGTATATTAATCATTTCTTATAGATATTAGGAATGAGTCGAAGAGGGAGACCAGCTGCTAGAGGAGGCCGTGCTGTTGAGGGGGCTGCTGATTATGCTCCTATGTTCGAGGCTATGATGACTTCGATCATGAGAAGGATGCCAGCTCCGGGGCCATCAGTAGATGTTGGAGTCCAAGTTCAAGCCGCAAGACCAGTGGATTTTGCTAAGTTGTGTAAGGACTATACAGAATCAACCATTGAAGTTCAAAGGTGGATTGATGCTTGTAGAAGGATCTTTGGTGATTTGGGAATTGAGGATGCAACTAAGAGGAAGCTTGCATCAAGACAGCTTCAGGGAAGAGCTTCTGATTGGTGGAATTCCATCACCATTGATACTCCAGAGGAAGAGATTACTTGGGAGCAATTCCAAGTCAGATTTGAAGCTAAGTTCATTTCCACAGCTCAGAAATCTGTTCTGTTTAAGAAGTTTGTGGAACTCAAGCAAGGTGGAAGACCAGTTCTTGAGTATGTTTCAGAGTTTGAAGCCTTGTCCAAGTATGCTCGGTCATATATTGAATCTCCTTATCAGAAGAATGAGAAGTTTGTGACAGGCTTGGACAGTTATCTTGGGAGACAGTTGGTGGATCATTTGGATGATCCGTTTGAGAAGCTTGTGGAGAAAGCTCTCAGGCATGAGAATAATCTGTTTCCTAAGGAAGGATCTGTTGTTGCTATGACCAAGGAGCAAAGTGGAAACAAGAAGAGGAAGCAGCAGCAACAGAAAGGTAAGGATGGCCAAAAGAAGCCGAAGGGCGTAGTGACCTGTTACAACTGTCAGCAAAAGGGTCATCTCTCCAGAGATTGTAACAAATCGAGAGTGCCGGCGAAGTGCCACAACTGTGACAAACCGAGGCATTTCAAGAAGAATTGTCCGGAACCGAGGATGGATAAGTAGATTGTGCAAGCTTATGCTTTGGGGGCTGTGCCATCGTCTTCGAAAACTCCTATGACGGAAGAGAAAGGAAAGAGTGTGGTGGTTCAAGGTACTCTTTCCATTTGTGGTGTTCCGGTTAGAGTGTTGTTTGATACTGGGGTGTCGCATTCCTTTGTTTGTAATGAACTTGTAGGCCGGTTGGGTTTGGAACCGGATATTGTTGATAGACCATTGGTTGTGACTAATCCAGTTGGGGGTTCGTCTTGTTTGTGTATGGTATGCCGTGGTCTAGTTGTATTGAGTCATGATTGCTCTTTTGTTTGTGATTGTTTTGTTCTGAACTTTGCGGGGTTCGGAATTATTTTGGGTATGGACTGGCTTAGGAAGTATGCGGCAAAGGTTGATTGTGAGAGGCTTGAGGTGACAGTCGAGAATGTGGAGAGGCGAAAGGTTGTGATACGATGTAAGCATGAGGAAGGCGTCCTCATGAGCTTCATGTATTCGCTGGTTGTTCCACGGGATGGACTGTCATCGGTGCCTATTGTGAATGGATTTGAGGATATCTTTGACGAGGTCAAAGGGTTACCGCCGCATAGAGAGATCGAGTTTCGTATCGATCTAGTTGAAGGAGCCAGACCTGTTGTGATGCCTCTTAGGCGGATGGCGCCTAGGGAACAGCAAGAGTTGAAGGTGCAAGTTGATGACCTTGTACAGAAAGGATTCATTCGACGTAGCGTGTCCGAATGGGGTGCACCAGTTGTGTTTGCAACCAAAGCGGATGGATCGTTGAGATTGTGTGTGGATTATCGTGAGCTGAATAAAGTGACTAAGAAGAACAAGTATCCATTGCCGAGAATAGATAACTTGTTTGATCAGCTTCACGAAGCTAAGGTGTTTTCTCAAATGGATTTGGCAACGGGATTTCACCAGTTGAGAGTGGCTAAGGATAGTGTGCCGAAGACTGCTTTCAGGACACCATCCGGTTTCTATGAGTGGCTGGTAATGCCGTTTGGATTAACTAATGCACCATCATATTTTGTGGATCTTATGAATAGAGTGTTCAGAGATCGGTTGAACAAGTTCGTACTTGTATTCGTGGATGATATTCTGATTTATTCCAGAACTGAAGAAGAGCACAAGACGCACTTACGTGTTGTTTTGGAAATCTTGCGGAAACATCAGCTGAAGGCTAAGTTTTCAAAGTGTCACTTCTGGAAGAGTGAGGTGAGGTTCTTAGGCCATATTATCTCTGGAAATGGAATAGCGGTTGATCCCGCCAAGGTGGCAGCAATCCAGGATTGGGTTAGACCTAAGAATGCATCTGATGTGAGAAGTTTTCTTGGATTAGCAGGATACTATCGTCGGTTTATCAAAGACTTTTCCAAGATAGCTGCACCGTTGACAGGATTGACGAAAAAGAATCAAGTAGTTAGATGGGAAGCTAAGTGTGAGCAAGCTTTCGAAATCCTGAAAGAGCGACTGACAAGTGCTCCTGTTTTGACTATTCCAAGTGGGAATGATGAGATGGTGGTTTACACCGATGCATGTGGTACTGGATTTGGAGCAGTGCTGATGCAAAAGGATAAAGTTGTTGCATATGCAAGTCGACAACTGAAGCCGCATGAAAGGAATTATCCGACTCATGATTTGGAGTTAGCGGCGATTGTATTTGCTCTGAAGATGTGGAGACATTACCTATTGGGAGTTCGATTCGAGTTGTTTACAGATCATAAGTCGTTGAAGTATCTGTTCTCCCAAAAGGATTTGAATCTTCGACAGCAACGATGGTTAGAGTTTTTAGCATCATATGATTTTGGTATAGCCTATACTCCGGGAAAAGGTAACGCAGTGGCAGATGCGTTAAGTCGAAAACATGCAGGATTGGGAGCCATGTTTTCAGAATGGAAGAGCCTTGAGTATTTGGTTGGATTTGACTTCAGGCCTAGATGTGAATTAGAACCTGAGATGTTGGCAAACTTATCGATAAGACCTACTCTCATGGGAAGAATTGGCGAGAGCCAAAAGCGAGACGATAAGCTTGTCAGGATTATCCGAGATTTGGAATCTGGGTTAGACCCAGAGAAGGATAAAGGATTCGAAGTCGATCGAGAGGGTTGGCTTCGGAAGCAAGGACGACTAGTTGTTCCCGATATAGATGGATTGAGAGATGAAGTTCTTAAGGAAAGTCATCACTCGAAGTTGACAATTCATCCAGGTGGAAATAAGATGTATCGGCATATGAAGAGGACCTATTATTGGGAAGGTATGAAAAAGGATGTTGGAAATTTTATTTCCAAATATATGAACTGCCAGTTGGTAAAAGCCGAACAGAAGAAACCAAGTGGATTGCTTCAGCCATTAGAAGTTCCTACATGGAAGTGGGAGCAAATATCGATGGATTTTATCGATGGGTTACCTAGAACCAGGGCAGGAAATGAAGGGATTTGGGTCATCGTAGATCGTTTGACTAAGAGTGCAAGATTCATTCCTGTTCGATCAACTAGGACTGCATCGAAATTGGCTGAGTTGTATATTAAGTGGATAGTTCGATTCCATGGTATTCCGAAGAGTATAGTGAGCGATCGAGACCCATTGTTCACTAGTGAATTTTGGAAGAGCTTCCAGGGAGTTTTGGGAACCGAGTTGTGTTTGAGTACAGCTTATCACCCCTAAACAGATGGTCAGACCGAGAGAGTCAACCGAGTTTTGGAAGATCTCCTTAGAGCTTGTGTTTTACATTTCGGAGGATCATGGGAAGATTATCTTCATTTGGTGGAATTTGCATATAATAACAGTTACCAGTCAAGTATTGGTATGGCACCGTATGAAGCATTGTATGGAAGACCGTGTAACTCTCCGACATGTTGGTTGGAAACTGGAGAAAAATTGATACTTGGGCCAGAAATGATTCGACAGACTTTAGATTGTATAGAGACCATTTGGCGACGAATGAAGGCAGCCTAAGATCGTCAGAAAAGTTATGCCGATAAGCGTCGTAAGGATTTGGAATTCGACGTAGGCGATATGGTTTTCGTGAAGGTTTCTCCACTGAAGAATGTTATTCGATTCGGGAAGAAAGGAAAATTGGCTCGGAGATTTGTTGGACCATTCCCGATCATCGAGCGAATTGGAAAGCTCGCTTATAAGTTGGAATTACCAGAAAAGATGTCGGGTGTGCACAATGTTTTTCATGTATCGTATCTACGGAGGTATGTGCACGACTCGAATACAGTGGTTTCTGTTGATAGCTGTGAAGGCTTTGAGATTGATCCAGTTTCTAGAAGACCTCGTAAGCCGCTTCGTGTTGTAGAAACCGACACGAAACAGCTTAGGAGGAAGACGATTACGTTGCTCAAGGTACAATGGAGTGATGATGTTAACGACTGTACATGGGAGGAGGAAGAGTGGATGAAAGCAGCTCATCCTGAACTCTTCGAGGTATGGCCCTAAGGTGTCGTGACATCTCATGAATTTGTAACTTGTTCTAGTCTTAGAATTCTGCATGCTAGGCTAGTAATTGGATGCATGGTTTGTTGATTGCTATGGATGGTAGGCATGCAAAATAGTTTTGGTTGCTCTTGTTTGTTTGGAATTTCGGGGGTGAAATTCCTAAGGGGGAGAGAATGTAACGACCCGTATTTTTACGGATCGAAAGATTGTAAAACTGTCGACATTAAGTCATTGATGTTGTTAAGTCGTTTAGAGTTTGAGTCGACCTAATTGTAGGAAGCGACCTAAGAAAGATAGCGGCTTAGGAGTTTGAGTGACCTATAGGTTTGACCGACCTAAGAAGCTAGCGACCTAAGAGAGTGAGCGACCTTGTAGTTGTAGCGACCTAAGAGGGCGAGCGACCTAAGGGGTTTAGCGACCTAATGGTAGGCGACTTAAGGCAGTTAGGTCGTGGAGCGACCTAAGGTAGGTCGCTGTGTTTATTTAGGTCGTATACGACCTAGGTTGAGGCAGGGTGTTTAGTTAGGTCGCGGGCGACTTAGCGTTAGGTTGTTGAGCAGCAAAATAGTTAGGTCGTTAGGTTGTGCGTATGCGTTAGGTCGCATACTCGTTAGGTCATGTGTTTAGTTAGATCGCTATGCCGCGTCCCAGTTAGGTCGTGTAGAGGCTTATGTGTTAGGTCGTAAGCCTTTAGGTCGACAGGGTGTGTTGGGCTGTTAAGTCGGCAACTAGCTAAGTCGTAGGTCGCGTTGAGGGTCATGTTGATAAGTCGCGCATTGGTGTTAAGGCTTATGCCGCTGGGTCGTATAAGTGTTGAGTCGTTAGGTCGCGGAGAGTGTTAGGTCGTTGGGTCGGCTAGGCACATTAAGTCGTAGGTCGGGATAGTTAGGTCGTGGACGACCTAAGGGGACGGACGACCTAAGGTTTCAGCCTATAAATACACGTCTTTGGTTCACTTTTTGGCACCGGATTTTTGAAGCGACGAAGTGCTGCCATTTTGAGAGCTCGATTACAACACTTTTTCACTTCTTTTCTCCACTCTAATCTAGTGCTTACTTCCATCCAAGATTGAAGATCAAATCGAAGATCCAAGAGCCAAAGTTGAAGATCTCCATCCATTGAAGAGAGATTTCAATGTTTGAAGCGGAATGTTGTCGGATCAAGCTAGATCCTTTGCTGTCCAGATCTGAAGTTAGTTGCTTTTGTGGTGTTTAGGTGATTCGGTGAGTGGTAGTTATCTCTCACACGGACCCAAAGGAGTATATTGGATCGGTGGTTTATTTTTGTGTTAAAGATAGTGATTTCTTGCATATTCCTTAAATCTGCATGTAGATCCATCGTTTATGAAGTTTTGGTATCCATTTTATCACATGTTACTCTATGCAAGTTTATCCATCAAGTTGTAGAGATATTTCTTATGATTCATACTTGTTAGATTTGGACACTTTATTTACGAAATTACCATTCTAGTTATAAATGCTTTTAGATCTTGTTGAACGCTTGATTTCTTGGATTAATTATTGATTTGATTGATAGATTGTTGCAAATTAGCTAATAGCTGATTTGGACAAGTTGGTCGAAGATGATTCAAAAGCTAAGTGGAAGGGCTCTTGAATAGTGAAAGCTGCTTGTGGCATATGAAGCGGATGGTAAGGCTCATATGGATAGATTCGATGATGGTGGACTTTGCTATGATGCGATGAAGCAAAGCATGATGTGAGATAGCCTTGGTTTAATCCAGACGGGATTATCCCAAGCATGTTGATAACTCGGTGAAAATGGTTCGAGTTCGTTGATAATGGATGGCTCGAGAGGCGCTAGAGCTAGTATGAGAATAGTCGTCGAGGAGGATGACTAGGAGGCTGAGATTTCATCGGTGTTGAAGGTTCTAGCATGCTCAAAGCAAGATTACGCTGGGCAGATTCGATAGTCCCAAGCACGGGCTGCGACGACGTGCTAAGTACTCTGGGCAGATTCGATAGTCCTAGGCACGGGCTGCGACGACGTGCGGAGTTATGTCTAGAACCGGGGTTACCATTAGCCCTTGACGGATGGCTGAAAGAATGTGCCGGTCATTCAATTAACGGTGGTATCGAGGCAATGATAACAGTGATAGCCAGAGTCATGGATGTTTGGATGTTTTGGTTGTATCGTCGCTTGGGCCAAGAGCGACGTTTTCAGGGTGCTTACCTGATCTTGGTTTAGGCCTTGGGGGTCTGTACTCGAAAACACCGACCTTGACTCGAGTGATAATAGCTTTATTTTAAATGTCTGGTTTATTATGTTTGTTTCTGCTTTGTGAGTCCGGGGCTATCACTGTAGAAAGAGGTGGAGTGGGATGGTTGAGTTCCTATTCCTTTTTTCCCTTTATGCTCTTTTGGTATGTTTGATAGTTGATTTACTGCTCACTAGGACTTTTGTCTGGCTCAAGGTTTTATGTTTAACTCTTATTACCTTGGGCTGTTCATCCATGTTGGGATGGGCAGACTAGGTAGCAGGTGACAGGTGCTGTTCTTAGTGACTAACGTTGTTGATGACGAAGACGAGCTGGAGGCTTTTGCATATTATTTTCTTACTATATGTACTGGATGTTCCGCTGTTTGTATGATTCTCTGACTGTTATGTAGTGAGGCTTGATGTATTGACTATTCAGATGTTTGTATCAAATTGTTATGAGCTTATATGATGGGAATTATGTTCTATAGAGCTTCATTAGGTATACTTTTCTATTGTATTTTATCCATGCGCTGTGAGTAATACGATAGACTATTCTGTGTTAACTTTACCCTGATGATCATCCATGGTGGCCTGGCACACTTTTCAGCGCATTATTTCCTTGTTGGGTGCAGGAGTCATGGGTGGTCGTCACAGTTAATCTAATTTATCAAATGGAAATTTCATTTTTCGATTGGTTTGGATATTAATAAACCATATAATTGTTCATATAAGGTCAAAAGACGAGGAAAAAAAACTAGAATGGAAATGGATTGCAAATACAAAAGCAAAGGTGAGATCTTCTCACTCAAATTAAAATTGGAATTTCAATTATTGATTGACCGTTGGATTGTGATAGTATATATAGTAGTATATATATATATATATTTGGAGTGATTGATTTCCCGCATTATATAGCGGATGAGACCATATGCGCCGCTGTGACGACCGCCCATGACTCCCGCACGAAAACAAGGGAATGGTGCGCTGAAAGGTGTGTCAGGCAGCCATGGACGATAGTCAGGATAAGATAAAGCAGAATAGTCCATCGTATTACTCACAGCGCATGGATAAAATACAATAGAAAGTATACATAGTGAAGCTCTATAGAACAGAAGTCTCATCATATAAACTCATAATAGTTTGATACAGCAATCAGCAAAGTCAATACATCAAGCCTCACTACATATCACTCAGAGAATATACAAACAGCGGAACACCCAGTACATATAGTAAGAAAATAATATGCAAAAGCCTCCAGCTCGTCTTCGTTATCAACAGCGTTGACCACTAAGAACAGCACCTGTCACCTGCTACCTAGTCTGTCCATCCCAACATGGATGAACAGCCTAAGGTAATAAGAGTTAAACATAAAACCTTGAGTCAGACAACAGTCTTAGTGAGCAGTAAATCAACTATCAAACACACCAAAAGAGCATAAAGGGTAAAAGGAATAGGAACTCAACCATCCCACTCCACCTCTTTCTACAGTGATAGCCCCCAGACACACTAAGCAGAAGTAAACATAGCAATTCAGACATTTAAAGCAAAGTAAATATCACTCAAGTCAAGGTCGGTGTTTTCCAAATGCGGACCCCCAAGGCCTAAACCAAGATCAGATAAGCACCCTGAAAACATCGCTCCTGACCCAAATGACAATACAACCAAACATCCAAACATCCATGACTCTGGCTATCACTGTTATCATTGCCTTGAATTCACCGTTAGTTGAATGACCGCCTGTCAAGGGCTAATGGTAACCTCGGTTCTAGACATAACTCCGCACGTCGTCGCAGCCCGTGCCTAGGAATTTTCGCAACTACCCAGAGTACTAGCACGTCGTCGCAGCCCGTGGTTGGAACGTCATCGTGACCCGTCCCAACGTACTCTTGCTTTGAGCATGCTAGAACCTTCAACAACGATGAAATCTCAGCCTCCTAGTCATCTTCCTCAACGACTATTCTCATACTAGCCCAAGCTCCTCTCGAGCCCAACATTATCAACTAACTCGAACCGCATCATCGAGTTATCAACATGATTGGGATGATCCCGTCTGGATTAAATCAAGTCTATCTCACATCATGCTTTGCTTCATCGCATCATAGCAAAGTCCATCATCATCGAATCTATCCATTTGAACTTTAACATCCGCTTCATATGCCACAAGCTACTTTCACCACTCAAGAGCCTCTCCACTTAGCTTTTGAATCATCTTCGACCAACTTGGCCAAATCAACTATTAGCTAATTTGCAACAATCTATCAATCAAATCAATCATTAATCCAAGAAGTCAAACATTCAAACAAGATCTAATAAGCAATTATACAAGAATGGAAATTTCGTAATTAAAATGTCCAAATCTAACAAGTATGAATTATAAGCAAATATCTCTAAAACTTGATGAATAAACTTATATAAGTTAACATGTAGCAAAATGGGTATCCAAAACTTCATAGACAATGGATCTACATGCAGACTTAAGGAAAATGCAAGAAATCTCTATCTTTAACACATAAACAAGCCACCGATCCAATATACTCCTTTGGGTCCGTGTGAGAGATAACTACCACTCACCGAATCACCTAAACACCTCAAAAGATAACAACTTCAGATCTGGACAGCAAAGGATCTAGCTTGATCCGACAAGATTTCCCTTCAAACGATGAAATCTCTTTTCGATGGATGTAGACCTTCAACTTTGACTCTTGGATCTTCGATTTGATCTTCAATCTAGATGAATGGAAGCACAAGATTAAAGTGGAGAAAAGAAGTGAAGAAGTGTTGTAGTCGAGCTCTCAAAATGGCAGCACTTCGTCGCTTCAAAATCCGGATTCCAAAAATGAAGATAGGCACTCCTATTTATAGGCTGAAATCCTTAACTTGTATGCCCCCTTAAGTCGGTCACGACTCATCAAGACCCACGACTTACGACTTAAGACTTACGACTTAAGACTTACGACTTAAGACTTACGACTTAAGACTTTCGACTTAAGACTTACGACTTAAGACTTACGACTTAAGACTTTCGACTTAAGACTTACGACTTAAGACTTACGACTTAAGACTTATGACTTAAGACTTTCGACTTAAGATTTATGACTTAAGACTTACGACTTATGACTTACGACTTAAGACTTACGAACAACAATTCTACGATCCATCGATCCGTAAAAATACGGGTCGTTACAGCCGCATAATAGCGGATGATATCATAGAAATCCCATATACCGCGATATTCCACCTCGAAGTGGAATTGGTATTTAAATTGTTGTGCTAACATCTATGGATGTAGGGAAACAGGTTGGAGGAATCCAACTGGATTCCTCAAACTGCGTGAATTTGATTCATATATTTTGATGTGATTATTTATAATCTGTTATGATTATAATTGTGATTGAAATCGTTGAAGGCCATAGTTTAGCCGAATATATTTTTTTGGTATCGTAGATCACCAGAAATAAATAAAATTGGATTTTGGAAGTTAAAGTAGAAGATTTAAGTAAATTAATTTTAGAAAATTGGATAAATTTAAAGGAAGGAATTTAAAAGTATAAAAGTTGATTTTTGTAATCCTATCGAATTAATTCCAAATTATGGGAAAAGATTTTAATAAATGGATTTGAGTAATATTGTTTAAAAGTTGAAGAATTCATTTAAAATTCGGATTTTAAATAGTTTCGAAGAGATAAAGGAATTTATTTTAAAAGGAAATAAATTAAGAAATCAATTTGGAAAATTGATTTGGTATTTGAAATAAATTTACAAATAAAATTTGAAAATTGATTTGGTATTTGAAATAAATTTAGAAATCAATTTGGAAAATTGATTTGGTATTTGAAAATAAATTTAGAAATTGATTTGGAAAATTGATTTGGTATTTGAAATAAATTTAGAAATCAATTTGGAATTTGATTTGGTGTTTGAAAATAAATCTTGGGGAAATCAATATGAAAATTGATTTGGTGTTTGAATGAAAATTGATTTGTCATTTGAAAGTGAATATTTGGAAATCAAATTGAAAATTGTATATCAATGGATATTTAGAAATGTAAATTCACAATGGGAATTTATAAAGAAAATGGAAATTGTTTTAAAAATAAATATTGGTTTATTTTTAAAAGTGGAAAGAAATTTACGGATTTGGAATGCAAATTGAAATAAATCGAAAAGGGTTTATTAATTGGTTTGAATGGACCATTTTGAAATGGAAAGTGTATTTTCCCTGGAAGGTCGAGTATGTTTTCAAAGTAGATTTTAAATATAAATTTAAAGTTCTAAAGTGGTTTGTAAAAGAATGTTTGTGAAGAAAGTATTTCCGTAAATTGTTTTTAAAATCTTTAAAGTAAAGGTTTATTTGGTTAATTATGGAAGTGGTTATTTTAAAGATTGAATTGGTATTTGATTTAGAAAATGGTTATTTTAATAATTACACTTTATCTGATAATTTTATTTTTAAAATTATTTGGACTTGAGTTTTTGTATGAGATATTGATATTAAAATTCATAACTAATGTTTTAAATGAAGTGTTTAAAAATAGTTTTTATTTAAATATCCAAGTATATATTTTTGGATAAGTGATTTAAATTATTTTGAAGCATGCGGACTTGGCAGATTTTCAGTGGAAATAAATAATATCGAGAATCTTATTCCGGGAGTGAAAAGTGGTTTGAAATTTGTTTTCAAAGGGTTGAAGTGTGAAAATATATCTTGGGAAGATATTTTGAAAATAAATAATCTGGGAAAGGTTATTTAAATTTGATGTATATTGTGAATATTGTTTGATAGTTAAATAACCAACTATCAGTATAAACAATTTGAGGAATTATTGAAGCTTGATGATTTGTTGTGAATGTTGTTTGATAGTTAAATAACTCACTATCAATATTGGCCTTTGAAACGACACTTGATTATTATTTTTCAAAAATAAGCGCTCATTGCTCGGTTAAGCCGGCAGAGGACATTATGTCATAAAACCCATTACGAATAATGATACGATGAAATGGGATTGCATTTGAAGATGGTTTTGAAGACCGGGTATTTTCGAGAATGAAAGGATTACCTGCCGAATGACTATGCACTGAGTTGCTCCAGTATAAAGATCTCCATATGTGATAAGGAGTCCGATCAGGATTGTGAATACCCGGATTTGCAAGGGCTTCTTTGGAAGTGCCTTCGATTCCGTTCGAACTCGGAACGGACTTGTATGGTTGTATGTCTGACAATACACTTTGAGATATAAAGCTGATTTCTATCAAATACATTTCTGTTGTTGGCGGAGAATTTATTCTCTTAGCGTAACACGCTTCTCTGAGACGTACGAGCTCATAGGTTATGTAGTTGATGGCTATTAGTGGTATACTTCCAATTTGGTAGTGTGGCATGCTGAGTGCTGTTGATCATTTGTTGATCGAAGCATGGCTTTTGTGAAAAGCGTAGCTTTGTGGACGAGACTTCGTCGAACCTCACAACCCGGAAATGGTCGAAACAGGAATGTTGCAGCAAGGTTATTAGGGGTCGCGCCCCTAGGGTATGTCCATTTTCTTCTGGACAGAAAGTGATATCATGGTATGGAGCCCAGATATTTAACTGTGTGGTTGTTGCTATTTGTTGGTGAATCCTGGGATAAAGGTCGGTAACGACCGGGGATGGCATACTTGTAGGTGTTACCTAGTCACAGAGGTAACCCGGCCTTGTGTTGGTAGAGATCTGGTTTGGTTCTTATAGGCGTCCCTCCAGAGGCGTCTCATTTGGTAAGGAAGTTCCTTAGCCTGACCATTGTTGAAAATCCAAACAAAACAATACAAGCCCTTTACAATTGAAATTGTATAACCTGCGTCCTCAGGAGGTACCTACGCTGGCTAAGATTTATATTATACTTTCGAAATGTTTTCCACACTATGCACTAATAATATTATCAAAAGGATTTTGCATATCAAGCATGTTTGACTATCATAAGGAGAAATCTCCTCCAATTGAGCGCTTGCATTGTGTGTGTGCGGAGAGGCCTTATGGTAGTTTCATTTTCCAAAAGCATTGCGGATTCCTTTTCTTTATGAAAATAACTCTTTTTAAGATCTCACACTAGTCCCATGACTGACCTGGAGTTTCTTATTCCCTTTCTAAACTCTGGGTGCCCATAATTTTCCACACGGACAGCCTAGGGTCAGGTTAGCAGTTGTTCTGGAGCGAAGTCGGAAAAAGAATGCTGTGGAGATCTGGAAGCAAGCTGGATGACGAGACGTACCACTTTACTATGTATTACTTGCTGCATTGGGATTGATGTAAGTTCAGTTTTAATATGGATTAGTTGTCGTAAATGCCAAGTGTTGTATTCTGTTGTTGTAAACTCCGATGACGTATGTATAAACTGAGAAAGTGATTTTTTTTTTAAGATTATTCATTTATCTATTATATTTGTTCCGCTGTGAAATGCGAGATTGTTAAACATAAAACGAAACAATTGAAATTTAACAAATTGAATTGAATAAATTGGATGTAAATGAAATAAATTTGAATAAATTGGAAGTAAACTAATTAAATGTCAACGATGAATAAATGCTAATAAGAATAATAGCGTATAAATTAAATATTGACATTGGAAATGTAAATTGTGATAGTTATGAATTAACTGGATGAATATTAATTGTTGAATGGTTTCTTTTGTTGTAAATCATTTTTATAACAGTTTTGGTTGCATATGATTGTTATGGTTGTGTATAAGTGCTTGTATTTATGATTTAGATTCAGAATTTATGTTATATAACATATTAAACTCATATATTCTTTCCATATCTTTATATACAACTAATATTCTAATTTTAGTTGAGATGGGTACTTGGACTTATACGCAGATTTGATTTGCTTTTGCTTGCTTAATATGAGCGAACTCGCCCGTATTAATAGTAATAAGGTACATATCTCGAATTACATACCGAACATTTATATTTTTCCCTACGGGATGCCTCGTCATGGTGGTGAGATGTATATTTGGTATATACGGTTCAAAGGAGACGATGTAGAAATTTTCTGTAAATACGGGTGTTAGAAATTTTTTGAGGTTTTAATAATTTTATAAATAAGTTGTAATTTCTGTAAAGTAGGTATCGGAGTGGTGTAGTAGAAGCGTAGTAATAGTTTTGCAAATAAGATTTTAATATTTTATATGTTGATTATTTTGATAAAATATATCATATGTGAAATTACTTACTTAACCTCTTTTCGAGCATGAAAAGTTTTGAGCGGGGGAAAATGTAATGGCCCGTATTTTAAACTAAATTAAATTATTAAATTCAATATGATTATTGAATAAAATGGGATAAAAATTTAATGATTTATTAATGTAATTTATATAATATGAACTTGAGTAAAAAAATTGAAATAACCAATTTCAAAGATTTAGGCAATAACCAGTATTGAAATGAAATTTTATATATTGAATGTTTTAGAATCAATAGTTGGGACTTAATAATAAATGTTTAATTAATTAGATGAAAATAAAGTAATGATTGATAACCAAAATTCATTTGAAATTTAATAATTATTAACGTAATTTATTGGGTAATTAAAATTGTTTAAATCTAATATTGGAAATTATTTAAATAATTGAATCCTGAAGTTAATATGGATGAAAATGATTTCAAAAGTTGATTTAAATTATATTTAAATAAGAATGAATATTTTAAAATTAAATTTTAAAAAGATTAAATTGATTTTGGAAATTTCTCGTTTTAATTAACGTGTAAAAATTTGGGCACTGTCTCGGATATCGACCAAACCAGTTTCGTCGCATCCGTAATAGTGAATTATTATAGGATTTTAAGTTTCGTAGCAATCAGACTTATCGTTTGGCTGTGCGAGCTTAAAACGCGTAGAAATTAATCAAAAGACTTAGTTAAAATAAGTTGATTTTTGAAAAGCTATCTTCTGCATACGATCGAATCAGGCCTCGAAACTAATCCAATTGTGTTCGAAATAGGGTTATAACATGTAGAACGCCAAGCATCACGCTTCTTTTGGAGTTTGGAATTTTCATGGGCTGATACTATCAAATATTTATACGATGGGTCGTGTTATCTTCATTCGTTCACAACCCTAAAGAAAAGGGCAGTTGGTTCTCAAATCGTTAACGGCCGATGTTGCTTCTCTTTCTCTCCTTGTTTCTATAAATCCACGCATCGAAATCAACTAATTCCATAAGGAGAAATGTAGAGCTCAACTGTAATGACCCAGAATTTTAAAATTTTAATTTGAGAATATTTAATTTATTTTAAATATTTGAATGATGGTTTGAATTGAATTTCAAATTATCAGAATGAATTTGACGATTAAGTTATAGAATTTAATCTATTGAAAATTGAATAAAAATTTGAATCTTCAATTTTAAGCCAATTAAAAATATTTCAAAGGCTTGTAAATTTCATATTGATAATACTGAAGATAATAGAAGCTTCAGAATTTAATTTGAAAGTGATTTGTTCAGTTTTGAAATTTAATCGTTTGAATCGATATTTAAAAATAGCCGTCCGAGGCACAGTCTCGGAATTCGACGAAACCAGTTCCATTGGATCCGTAATATTGAATTATTCTCGGGTTTCAAATTTCGTATTTTTCGGAGTTAATATGTGAGCACACGGTGTGTAAACGCGTTGAAAGTTGAATCGAAAACAAATTGAATTTCAATTTAAATTTAACTTTAAAAATAGAGACAACATCCCTAAAGATATGCCTAAAATCGCGAAGGAGATCGTGCAAGCACGTATTCTCTGCAGAATCACGTAACTCTGCCTCTCTCTATTTCTTTTTAAATCATCACTCAAACCATCGTTCAAAACAATTCGAGAAAAAGAAATGGCGACATTTTGATTTCCCTCTCCTCGTTTCGAAATCGAAACCGAGCTTCAGCTCTTACCTTCGAACAAAAATCAAAAAAATCAATGCCGAGCCTCTTTATCAATTCTCGTTCAAATTTTAAATCAATGGCCACAGCCCTCCTTTGTATTAAAAAAAATAGATGAACAAATCAAATCGAATCGAAACCGTTCGATTCGGAGGAAGTTCGCACGAGAGGATAGGGGTCGCGACGATCTGGAAGTGAAGCGGTGATGGTTTCGTGCGTGTTTGGGGGAGCTCAGTTTCGAGCACCTCGAAGTGGAGGAGCAGCGACTCGCGTAGGGGCGCGCGCAGGAGAGGGTGAACGATGATGTCTGAGGAGGCCGTGGTGAACTCGCGATCGAAATCTGGGGGGATTCGCGACTAGGGCAAGTGGCTTCGACGTCGAGTGGCTCGTGTGCACCGGGAGGAAAGCACTGGTGATGGCGATGGAGTTCATGGTCGAGGCTGCGAAGGCGAGCTGTTGAGGGCAGGAGCAGGGATGTTTTCTTGTTCGAATGGGCTGTTGGCAGTGAGGTATATTATTTCAGATACTAACAATAATTTATTAGTGGAAGTATATATGTATGCAGAAAAATAATAATAATAATACATGCAGTTTTTAATTAAGAATAAAAAAAATATGTATGTGATTTCAATTTATAAATCTATAAAAGAAAATGGGTTTAAATTTTAATTATTAGTTTAAATTTAACTTTTGGTTAGTTAAATATAGCGAATGGAAATCAATTATGCGATTTGTCCAAATGTTATATAAAATAAAGATTGGAATCTATAAAGAATAGTTTTGAATTTAATTTTTGTTAAATCAAATTATTAAAAAGAAATTGTTTGAAAGCCAAAAACAATTTATTAAGAAGGGATTTAGTTTTAAAATTGTAACCTTTAGTTAAAAAAATTTAATTAAAGAAAATCAGTTTGAATTTTTTTTAATTTTTAGTTTAAAATAAAAATCATTAACTTGAGATTGAAATAATTAGTTTAAATAAATTTTTAAAGACAAAACTGGTTTAAATAAAACTATCAGTTAATTTAACTATTAAAATGAAATCACCGATGAATCGAAACTATTAAATGAAAATTTATTATTCGATCTGTTCGAAAATTAATAAATTGTGTAAATATTTATATAAGGTATAAATCAAGAAAACCAAGTCAAGATGGAAATGGATTGCAAAATAAAAGCAAAGGTGAGAACTTCTCACTCAAATAAATTTATAAGTTGGATTTGCAGTTGTTTATTGATTGTTGCTTGGTTGTGAAATTAGATATAGTAGGATATATTATATATATAGCAATATATATATTGGCATATGTATATATTGCAGTTGATTGATTTCCCGCCTTGTATAGCGGATGAGACCCTATTGCGCCGTTAGTAAGCGGATAATATTTTTATAAAACCCCATATACCGCGATATTCCGCCTCGAAGTGGAATAGGTATTGTGCTAATGTCTGTGGATGCAGGAAAACATGTTGGAGGGATCCAACTGGATTCCTCACAAATATTTATTTGATTTTAGATATTGTGATATTTGATTGTTTATCATATCGATATATGATATTTGGAAGTCGTGATTGGTTATTTGATGTGTTGCATCATCGGATCCAATTTTTGAAGTTTAAAAATAACGATTTTGATTTTTAAGGGATTTCTAAAGTGATTTTTGAAAGTATACGTTATTAAATATTTTTTGAATGGATTCATCTTAAATAAATAAACGTTATAATTTTAATATTATAAAAATTATGATTTTTTGAGAAATTCAGTTAAAAGTTGATTTTTTGAAAATATGAGATTAATGATTTTATAAAATAGTTTAAACTGGGATTTCTGAATTTATTATAAAAAGTTTAAAAATAAGATTTATAAAATTTGATTATTTTATAAATCAAAATGATGAAATTATAAAGGAGTTGAAAGAAGTTTAAAAAGAATAATATAAATTGATCCATATAAAAGATTTATAGATTGATATTTATAAATTAAAAATATTAGAAGTGTAAAATGAGCTTTTATAAGTGTTAGAATGAATCGTGAATGAATTTCATAAATGAATGAAATTTATAAGATTATAACGGTGAAGTTATAAATAGAATTTTATAAACAGTAGGTTTATAAAATTTATAAAGTTATTTAAAAGAATAGATTTGGATAAATAAATGAATCTTATAAGTTATAAGATTTATAATTATGAAGTTTAAAAGGATGTTTTTGTAAACAAATAAATTATAAGCATTTAACTTATAATATGGACTTTCGGTATATAATTGAATTATAAATCGAATAGGTAAATAAAGGAAATTTATAAAAGGAAGTGTTATAAAATAAATAGAAATGGAATTTATAAACATTGTTTTATAAATCAGCAAACTACTCATTTTGATAAGTAAATTGTTGTAACTTGTTAATGCAGTTATATTCATGTTTTAGGCGGTGGATAATCTTTTAAAATAAAATGAATAGAAATGATGAAATTGTTAACGAAATATATTCACGTTTTTGAATAGTGAATAATATGTTAAAGGAATTATTTTGAATGTGATGTTTTAAATAGAATTAAAACGATCTAAAGATGTTTTAAAATGTATTAACCATCGAAACCATAGATTTCAACATTCATTGTTGAAATAGACGTTTTCGAGAAATAAAAGGAAATGGTAGATTATAACACTGTTGTTATAGTAAATGATTTTCGAAAGGAAATGTTTTGTATAGTATTGGGATTTATATATCTATTTTAATTTCGAATCCCTATACTAGTGATTTTGGGTTGTCGTAACAATGTTTTACGCAACATTCGTTTTGGCCCAAATAAATATGTTTAAGAGAATGATTTCCTTAAAGAATGAAATATATACTTAATTTCGATTAGAGTATATTGAATATTTTCCAAGTGTAGAAAATAAAAGACTTGTGGATTACTTATAAATAAATAAGTATGGAAATGCTTTTCCAATATTAAGTGAATATTTTGAATTTACCTTTTTGAAGATAAATTGAAAATGAATATTTGAAAACGAATGGAAATCGTATATTCATAAATATTTTGGAATGTAAATTCAATATAAAATTTATAAATGAAATTGGAAATTGGGTTTAAAAATAAATATTGATTTATTTTTGAAGAATGGAAAATATATATCTTGTAAAGATATTTTTGAAAATAAATAATTTGGAAAATTATTTGGAATCTGGTGATGTTGGCATATCTATTGATAGTTCAATAACCGACTATCAATATTTACCTTTAAATAGGTATTTGTTGTGATTTGTTTGAAATTGAATGCCACACTTATTTTTTTTAAATAAGCGCTCACTATTCGGGTTAACCGGGAAAGGACCTTGGGGTCGTATAACCCATTCCGAATATGTGATACGTCGTTATAAATTGCATTTGAAGATCGGTGTTGAAGACCGGATATTTTCGAAAACGAAAGGGTTTCTTGTTGATTGTCTCTGCACTGGCTGATCCCCGGTATTGAGATCTCCATATGTGATGGGAAATTCGGACGTGATTAGAAATTATCCGGATTGCAAGGACTTCTTTGTAAGTGCCTTCGGTTCTGTTCGAGCCCGGAACAGACTTGTATGGATTGTATGTCTGACATTACAAATTGAGATATAAAGCCAATTTCTTTCAAATATATTTCTGTTGGTGGCGGAGAATTTATTCTCTTAGCTTAACACCCTTCTATGAGACGTACGAGCTCAGAGGTTATATAGTTGAAGATTATCAGCAATATATTCCCAATTTGGTAATGTGACATGCTGAGTGTTGCTGTGAAATGATCATTGTGTTGATTATTGGTGATAGGATCATTTGTTTGATCGTCTGTCTTGGTGATCATTTCTATGATCATTTGTTGACCCAAAACATGAATTTGTATAAAGCGTGTTTTTGTGGACGAAACTTCGTCGTGCCTCACACCCCGGAATGGTCAAAACAGGAAAGATGCGGCAAGGTTATGAGGGGTAGCTTCCTTTAGGGTATGTGCATTTCCTTCTGGAAAAGGGTGGTATCATGGTATGGAGCCCAGATACTTACTTATGTTGAAAACACTTTGTTATGATTGTGTGATGATGGTGACGAGCGCTCGGTTAAAGGTCCCAAAGGACCGGGGATGGCATACTCGTGTCAGTTGTTACCCAGTTAGGGGTAACCCGGCCTTGTATTGGTAGAGATCCGGTTTGGTTCTCGGGGACGTCCATCCAGAGGCGTTCTCATGTGGCAATGGGAAGTTCCTTGGCCTGATCATTAGTTGGAAATCCAAAGAAACAATACTAGACTTGTACGGTTTTAGTTGTAGAACCTGCCATTTAATATGGTAGCTATAGTAAGCATACTATAATGGTACCTATGCTGGCTAAGATTTATATTCTACTTTCGAAACTGTTTTCTACACTATGCACTAATAATAATATCAAATGTTTCTTTTTAATGCGTATCAAGCATCTTTGACTAACATAAGAAGAAATCTCCTCCAAGTCTGCGTTTGCATTGTGTGTGTGGCAGGAGGTCTTATAGTAGTATCATTTTTAAAAGCATTGCGAATTGATTTTTAAAAATATTCCTCTATTTTGATTTTAAAGAAAAATAAACTATTTTAGTTCTCACACCAGTCACATGACTGACTCGGAGTTTATTGTTTTCCTTCCTAAACTCTGGGTGCCCACCAATTTTCACACGGGCAGTCAAGAGTTAAGGATTATCTGGATATTCTGGAATTCAGGAGTTGCTAGAGGCAAGATGGATGGCATGGCGTAATACTAGTATAGTATTTCTTTTTCCGTTGCATTGTTTGATGTTGTACACTCTGATGATATGATGTAATGAGATGTAATGTAATAACTGATATAGTCCTTTGTTTAAAGATTATTCATTTATCTATTATATGTTGTTCCGCTGCGAATTGTGAGATTCTGATATTGTTCTGTTATTTTCTGTTCTGTTCTGTTTTCTGTTTTCTTTTCTCTCTATTTTCTACTATCTTCTCTCTTCTTCTCTCTTTTTCTTCTTTCTTAAACCCTCAGTGTTCGGTTTTCCGGCATCCGACTGATCGGCATTCGATACAGTGGACGTATTGATGTCGAATTTCGGGAATCGAAGAATCGGGTTCTGACAATGTGGTATCAGAGCATATGGTTAAGCGACAACCATGGTTCTGTTGGGTGTTACTCATTAGAGATAGAGTCAGCAGTACTCTAGAATGAGTTTGAGTGTAATAATAGATATGAGCGCGTATTTGTTAGTGAATATAAAATTGTATTGAATCGGGTAAGTAAGGTAATTTTGCCCAAAACTATTTTTGTATAGAAAGGAAATGATTTTCTATGAATTATTATAGTGTATGGTTGCATGATTGTTAGGAAGTAATAATATTAAATTGTTATCATTATTATATGGAATTAAATAAGAAATAAAATGGATTGAATTCAAGTAAACTAACTTAATAAATTATTAATTTATGGACTAATGAATTGGAATTTGAATTAGTTAAAATTAAAGTTTAGTCGTGAGCTAAATTTGAAGATAAATTTGAATTTGTATATAAATTCAAGTAAGTAAAAGAAATAAATTGAAATTTCCTTTGCTAGTAATTAAGTAAATTCGAGATGAATTGAATATGGAAATTGAAAATTTAAAATGAATAAGTGAATGTACTAATTGTAATGATTTGGCAAAATGGTTTGAATGTTGGAATTGGATATTATGGATAGCAGGATATACAAGTGTATAAAAGAATTGGGATTTTGATTTCAAAGATAAAATTGAATTGCTCGACAAAAAGGTATGTATTTCAATTTCAGTATGAAAGTTGATGATTTTCTTCTCCAGCCACTTGGCTTTCTCTTTTCTTTTTGATTCTGAGGGGCCGTGGTGCCATTTTGTAGTCGTACCGAGCTAGCCGCGCAAAGGAGATGCTGGCGAAATTTTTCGAAAATTTAGGGTATTAGAAAATTTTTGAGAAATTTTGAAAGTTTGAAATTTGAATTTAAATTTAAATTTGAATTGTTAGGAAAACAATGTTGGTTGAAACTTATAATTGAAGTTGGAAAGCTAGTTGAAATGATAGTGAATCTCTAGTAAAAAGATTTAGGTTAGAAAGTTGATAAAACTATTTAGATTGTGAAAAATGATAGACGGGATAAGGGCATTCTTCTTAACTTGTAATTTCGGGACGAAATTCTTTTAAGGAGGGAAGATTGTAACGACCCAGAATTTTAAAATTTTAATTTGAGAATATTTAATTTATTTTAAATATTTGAATGATGGTTTGAATTGAATTTCAAATTATCAGAATAAATTTGACGATTAAGTTATAGAATTTAATCTATTGAAAGTTGAATAAAAATTTGAATCTTCAATTTTAAGCCAATTAAAAATATTTCAAAGGCTTGTAAATTTCATATTGATAAAACTGAAGATAATAGAAGCTTCAGAATTTAATTTGAAAGTGATTTGTTCAGTTTTGAAATTTAATCGTTTGAATCGATATTTAAAAATAGCCGTCCGAGGCACAGTCTCGGAATTCGACGAAACCAGTTCCATTGGATCCGTAATATTGAATTATTCTCGGGTTTCAAATTTCGTATTTTTCGGAGTTAATATGTGAGCACACGGTGTGTAAACGCGTTGAAAGTTGAATCGAAAACAAATTGAATTTCAATTTAAATTTAACTTTAAAAATAGAGACAACAGCCCTGAAGATATGCCTAAAATCGCGAAGGAGATCGTGCAAGCACGTATTCTCTGCAGAATCACGTAACTCTGCCTCTCTCTATTTCTTTTTAAATCATCACGCAAACCATCGTTCAAAACAATTCGAGAAAAAGAAATGGCGACATTTTGATTTCCCTCTCCTAGTTTCGAAATCGAAACCGAGCTTCAGCTCTTACCTTCGAACAAAAATCAAAAAAATCAATGCCGAGCCTCTTTATCAATTCTCGTTCAAATTTTAAATCAATGGCCGCAGGCCTCCTTTGTATTAAAAAAAATAGATGAACAAATCGAATCGAAACCGTTCGATTCGAAGGAAGTTCGCGCGAGAGGATAGGGGTCGCGACGATCTGGAAATGAAGCGGTGATGGGTTTCGTGCGTGTTTGGGGGAGCTCAGTTTCGAGCACCTCGAAGTGGAGGAGCAGCGACTCGCGTAGGGGCGCGCGCAGGAGAGGGTGAACGATGATGTCTGAGGAGGCCGTGGTGAACTCGCGATCGAAATCTGGGGGGATTCGCGACTAGGGCAAGTGGCTTCGACGTCGAGTGGCTCGAGTGCACCGGGAGGAAAGCACTGGTGATGGCGATGGAGTTCATGGTCGAGGCTGCGAAGGCGAGCTGTTGAGGGCAGGAGCAGGGATGTTTTCTTGTTCGAATGGGCTGTTGGCAGTGAGGTATATTATTTCAGATACTAACAATAATTTATTAGTGGAAGTATATATGTATGCAGAAAAATAATAATAATAATAATAATAATACATGCAGTTTTTAATTAAGAATAAAAAAAAATATGTATGTGATTTCAATTTATAAATCTATAAAAGAAAATGGGTTTAAATTTTAATTATTAGTTTAAATTTAACTTTTGGTTAGTTAAATATAGAGAATGGAAATCAATTATGCGATTTGTCCAAATGTTATATAAAATAAAGATTGGAATTTATAAAGAATAGTTTTGAATTTAATTTTTGTTAAATCAAATTATTAAAAAGAAATTGTTTGAAAGCCAAAAACAATTTATTAAGAAGGGATTTAGTTTTAAAATTGTAACCTTTAGTTAAACAAATTTAATTAAAGAAAATCAGTTTGAATTTTTTTAATTTTTAGTTTAAAATAAAAATCATTAACTTGAGATTGAAATAATTAGTTTAAATAAATTTTTAAAGACAAAACTGGTTTAAATAAAACTATCAGTTAATTTAACTATTAAAATGAAATCACCGATGAATCGAAACTATTAAATGAAAATTTATTATTCGATCTGTTCGAATATTAATAAATTGTGTAAATATTTATACAAGGTATAAATCAAGAAAACCAAGTCAAGATGGAAATGGATTGCAAAATAAAAGCAAAGGTGAGAACTTCTCACTCAAATAAATTTATAAGTTGGATTTGCAGTTGTTTATTGATTGTTGCTTGGTTGTGATATTAGATATAGTAGGATATATTATATATATAGCAATATATATATTGGCATATGTATATATTGCAGTTGATTGATTTCCCGCCTTGTATAGCGGATGAGACCCTATTGCGCCGTTAGTAAGCGGATAATATTTTTATAAAACCCCATATACCGCGATATTCCACCTCGAAGTGGAATGGGTATTGTGCTAATGTCTGTGGATGCAGGGAAACAGGTTGGAGGGATCCAACTGGATTCCTCACAAATATTTATTTGATTTTAGATATTGTGATATTTGATTGTTTATCATATCGATAGATGATATTTGAAAGTCGTGATTGATTATTTGATGTGTTGCATCATCGGATCCAATTTTTGAAGTTTAAAAATAACGATTTTGATTTTTAAGGGATTTCTAAAGTGATTTTTGAAAGTATACGTTATTAAATATTTTTTGAATGGATTCATCTTAAATAAATAAACGTTATAATTTTAATATTATAAAAATTATGATTTTTTGAGAAATTCAGTTAAAAGTTGATTTTTTGAAAATATGAGATTAATGATTTTATAAAATAGTTTAAACTGGGATTTCTGAATTTATTATAAAAAGTTTAAAAATAAGATTTATAAAATTTGATTATTTTATAAATCAAAATGATGAAATTATAAAGGAGTTGAAAGAAGTTTAAAAAGAATAATATAAATTGATCCATATAAAAGATTTATAAATTGATATTTATAAATTAAAACTATTATAAGTGTAAAATGAGCTTTTATAAGTGTTAGAATGAATCGTGAATGAATTTCATAAATGAATGAAATTTATAAGATTATAACGGTGAAGTTATAAATAGAATTTTATAAAGAGTACGTTTATAAAATTTATAAAGTTATTTAAAAGAATAGATTTGGATAAATAAATGAATCTTATAAGTTATAAGATTTATAATTACAAAGTTTAAAAGGATGTTTTTGTAAACAAATAAATTATAAGCATTTAACTTACAATATGGACTTTCGGTATATAATTGAATTATAAATCGAATAGGTTAATAAAGAAAATTTATAAAAGGAAGTGTTATAAAATAAATAGAAATGGAATTTATAAACATTGTTTTATAAATCAGCAAACTACTCATTTTGATAAGTAAATTGTTGTAACTTGTTAATGGAGTTATATTCATGTTTTAGGCAGTGGATAATCTTTTAAAATAAAATGAATAGAAATGATGAAATTGTTAACGAAATATATTCACGTTTTTGAATAGTGAATAATATGTTAAAGGAATTATTTTGAATGTGATGTTTTAAATAGAATTAAAACGATCTAAAGATGTTTTAAAATGTATTAACCATCGAAACCATAGATTTCAACATTCATTGTTGAAATAGACGTTTTCGAGAAATAGAAGGAAATGGTAGATTATAACACTGTTGTTATAGTAAATGATTTCCGAAAGGAAATGTTTTGTATAGTATTGGGATTTATATATCTATTTTAATTTCGAATCCCTATACTAGTGATTTTGGGTTGTCGTAACAATGTTTTACGCAACATTCGTTTTGGCCCAAATAAATATGTTTAAGAGAATGATTTCCTTAAAGAATGAAATATATACTTAATTTCGATTAGAGTATATTGAATATTTTCCAAGTGTAGAAAATAAAAGACTTGTGGATTACTTATAAATAAATAAGTATGGAAATGCTTTTCCAATATTAAGTGACTATTTTGAATTTATCTTTTTGAAGATAAATTGAAAATGAATATTTGAAAACGAATGGAAATCGTATATTCATAAATATTTTGGAATGTAAATTCAATATAAAATTTATAAATGAAATTGGAAATTGGGTTTAAAAATAAATATTGATTTATTTTTGAAGAATGGAAAATATATATCTTGTAAAGATATTTTTGAAAATAAATAATTTGGAAAATTATTTGGAATCTGGTGATGTTGGCATATCTATTGATAGTTCAATAACCGACTATCAATATTTACCTTTAAATAGGTATTTGTTGTGATTTGTTTGAAATTGAATGCCACAATTATTTTTTTAAAATAAGCGCTCACTATTCGGGTTAACCGGGAAAGGACCTTGGGGTCGTATAACCCATTCCGAATATGTGATACGTCGTTATAAATTGCATTTGAAGATCGGTGTTGAAGACCGGATATTTTCGAAAACGAAAGGGTTTCTTGTTGATTGTCTCTGCACTGGCTGATCCCCGGTATTGAGATCTCCATATGTGATGGGAAATTCGGACGTGATTAGAAATTATCCGGATTGCAAGGACTTCTTTGTAAGTGCCTTCGGTTCTGTTCGAGCCCGGAACAGACTTGTATGGATTGTATGTCTGACATTACAAATTGAGATATAAAGCCGATTTCTTTCAAATATATTTCTGTTGGTGGCGGAGAATTTATTCTCTTAGCTTAACACCCTTCTCTGAGACGTACGAGCTCAGAGGTTATATAGTTGAAGATTATCAGCAATATATTCCCAATTTGGTAATGTGACATGCTGAGTGTTGCTGTGAAATGATCATTGTGTTGATTATTGGTGATAGGATCATTTGTTTGATCGTCTGTCTTGGTGATCATTTCTATGATCATTTGTTGACCCAAAACATGACTTTGTATAAAGTGTGTTTTTGTGGACGAAACTTCGTCGAGCCTCACACCCCGGAATGGTCAAAACAGGAAAGATGCGGCAAGGTTATGAGGGGTAGCTCCCTTTAGGGTATGTGCATTTCCTTCTGGAAAAGGGTGGTATCATGGTATGGAGCCCAGATACTTACTCATGTTGAAAACACTTTGTTATGATTGTGTGATGATGGTGACGAGCGCTCGGTTAAAGGTCCCAAAGGACCGGGGATGGCATACTCGTGTTAGTTGTTACCCAGTTAGGGGTAACCCGGCCTTGTGTTGGTAGAGATCCGGTTTGGTTCTCGGGGATGTCCATCCAGAGGCGTTCTCATGTGGCAATGGGAAGTTCCTTGGCCTGATCATTCGTTGGAAATCCAAAGAAACAATACGAGACTTGTACGGTTTTAGTTGTAGAACCTGTCATTTAATATGGTAGCTATAGTAAGCATACTATAATGGTACCTATGCTGGCTAAGATTTATATTCTACTTTCGAAACTGTTTTCTACACTATGCACTAATAATAATATCAAATGTTTCTTTTTAATGCGTATCAAGCATCTTTGACTAACATAAGAAGAAATCTCCTCCAAGTCTGCGTTTGCATTGTGTGTGTGGCAGGAGGTCTTATAGTAGTCTCATTTTTAAAAGCATTGCGAATTGATTTTTAAAAATATTCCTCTATTTTGATTTTAAAGAAAAATAAACTGTTTTAGTTCTCACACCAGTCACATGACTGACTCGGAGTTTATTGTTTTCCTTCCTAAACTCTGGGTGCCCACCAATTTTCACACGGGCAGTCAAGAGTTAAGGATTATCAGGATATTCTGGAATTCAGGAGTTGCTGGAGGCAAGATGGATGGCATGGCGTAATACTAGTATAGTATTTCTTTTTCCGTTGCATTGTTTGATGTTGTACACTCTGATGATATGATGTAATGAGATGTAATGTAATAACTGATATAGTCCTTTGTTTAAAGATTATTCATTTATCTATTATATGTTGTTCCGCTGCGAATTGTGAGATTCTGGTATTGTTCTGTTATTTTCTGTTCCGTTCTGTTTTCTTTTCTCTCTATTTTCTACTATCTTCTCTTTTCTTCTCTCTTTTTCTTCTTTCTTAAACCCTCAGTGTTCGTTTTTCCGTCATCCGACTGATCGGCATTCGATACAGTGGATGTATTGATGTCGAATTTCGAGAATCGAAGAATCGGGTTCTGACAATGTGGTATCAGAGCATATGGTTAAGCGACAACCATGGTTCTGTTGGGTGTTACTCATTAGAGATAGAGTCAGCAGTACTCTAGAATGAGTTTGAGTGTAATAATAGATATGAGCGCGTATTTGTTAGTGAATATAAAATTGTTTTGAATCGGGTAAGTAAGATAATTTTGCCCAAAACTATTTTTGTATAGAAAGGAAATGATTTTCTATGAATTATTATAGTGTATGGTTGCATGATTGTTAGGAAGTAATAATATTAAATTGTTATCATTATTATATGGAATTAAATAAGAAATAATATGGATTGAATTCAAGTAAACTAACTTGATAAATTATTAATTTATGGACTAATGAATTGGAATTTGAATTGGTTAAAATTAAAGTTTAGTCGTGAGCTAAATTTGAAGATAAATTTGAATTTGTATATAAATTCAAGTAAGTAAAAGAAATAAATTGAAATTTCCTTTGCTAGTAATTAAGTAAATTTGAGATGAATTGAATATGGAAATTGAAAATTTAAAATGAATAAGTGAATGTACTAATTGTAATGAATTGGCAAAATGGTTTGAATGTTGGAATTGGATATTATGGATAGCAGGATATACAAGTGTATAAAAGAATTGGGATTTTGATTTCAAAGATAAAATTGAATTGCTCGACAAAAAGGTACGTATTTCAATTTCAATATGAAATTTGATGATTTTCTTCTCCAGCCACTTGGCTTTCTCTTTTCTTTTTGATTCTGAGGGGCCGTGGTGCCATTTTGTAGTCGTACCGAGCTAGCCGCGCAAAGGAGACGCTGGCGAAATTTTTCGAAACTTTAGGGTGTTAGAAAATTTTTGAGAAATTTTGAAAGTTTGAAATTTGAATTTAAATTTAAATTTGAATTGTTAGGAAAACAATGTTGGTTGAAACTTATAATTGAAGTTGGAAAGCTAGTTGAAATGATAGTGAATCTCTAGTAAAAAGATTTAGGTTAGAAAGTTGATAAAACTATTTAGATTGTGAAAAATGATAGACGGGATAAGGGCATTCTTCTTAACTTGTAATTTCGGGACGAAATTCTTTTAAGGAGGGAAGATTGTAACGACCTAGAATTTTAAAAATTTAATTTGAGAATATTTAATTTATTTTAAATATTTGAATGATGGTTTGAATTGAATTTCAAATTATCAGAATGAATTTGACGATTAAGTTATAGAATTTAATCTATTGAAAGTTGAATAAAAATTTGAATCTTCAATTTTAAGCCAATTAAAAATATTTCAAAGGCTTGTAAATTTCATATTGATAAAACTGAAGATAATAGAAGCTTCAGAATTTAATTTGAAAGTGATTTGTTCAGTTTTGAAATTTAATCGTTTGAATCGATATTTAAAAATAGCCGTCCGAGACACAGTCTCGGAATTCGACGAAACCAGTTCCATTGGATCCGTAATATTGAATTATTCTCGGGTTTCAAATTTCGTATTTTTCGGAGTTAATATGTGAGCACACGGTGTGTAAACGCGTTGAAAGTTGAATCGAAAACAAATTGAATTTCAATTTAAATTTAACTTTAAAAATAGAGACAACATCCCTGAAGATATGCCTAAAATCGCGAAGGAGATCGTGCAAGCACGTATTCTCTGCAGAATCACGTAACTCTGCCTCTCTCTATTTCTTTTTAAATCATCACGCAAACCATCGTTCAAAACAATTCGAGAAAAAGAAATGGCGACATTTTGATTTCCCTCTCCTCGTTTCGAAATCGAAACCGAGCTTCAGCTCTTACCTTCGAACAAAAATCAAAAAAATCAATGCCGAGCCTCTTTATCAATTCTCGTTCAAATTTTAAATCAATGGCCGCAGGCCTCCTTTGTATTAAAAAAAATAGATGAACAAATCGAATCGAAACCGTTCGATTCGGAGGAAGTTCGCGCGAGAGGATAGGGGTCGCGACGATCTGGAAATGAAGCGGTGATGGGTTTCGTGCGTGTTTGGGGGAGCTCAGTTTCGAGCACCTCGAAGTGGAGGAGCAGCGACTCGCGTAGGGGCGCGCGCAGGAGAGGGTGAACGACGATGTCTGAGGAGGCCGTGGTGAACTAGCGATCGAAATCTGGGGGGATTCGCGACTAGGGCAAGTGGCTTCGACGTCGAGTGGCTCGAGTGCACCGGGAGGAAAGCACTGGTGATGGCGATGGAGTTCATGGTCGAGGCTGCGAAGGCGAGCTGTTGAGGGCAGGAGCACGGATGTTTTTCTTGTTCGAATGGGCTGTTGGCAGTGAGGTATATTATTTCAGATACTAACAATAATTTATTAGTGGAAGTATATATGTATGTAGAATAATAATAATAATAATACATGCAGTTTTTAATTAAGAATAAAAAAAAAATGTATGTGATTTCAATTTATAAATCTATAAAAGAAAATGGTTTTAAATTTTAATTATTAGTTTAAATTTAACTTTTGGTTAGTTAAATATAGCGAATGGAAATCAATTATGCGATTTTTCCAAATGTTATATAAAATAAAGATTGGAATTTATAAAGAATTGTGATGCCCCACCTCTATACCCACGCTAGCCAAGAACACTACGGTGTAGTGCTGTCAACTAGCACGGAGAATAAGGCTGTTGAGGAGCGACCATCAATAGTTGGCCTTACACTAGTATTGGTTATCTCGATGGGAGTGATATGTAAATATATATATTCTTTCATTTTTCATCTCTGATTTATTTTGTAGTCTCTTGTAGGAGATCTCGGTCCTACTATTCCAATTGGTAGGCCTTGAACTTGGTTGTTGGTTTGAGCTGAGTATTTTGATTTATATTCAGTGTCATTTGTATTAATCTGGAGTTGTTGGTTGCATTCAGTCATTTGAGTCTTGTGGTCTTTGTCATCTTCTCTTGCATATTGTTCATTTTTGTAGTTTGGTCCGGCCTTCATGCAGTTGCACTACCTCGGGTTCAAGTGGTTGCCATTCACTTTAACTCAGTTGTATTTGCCTAGTCTCTTACCACCTGTTGTTGTTTTCCCTGATCCTTTGGTGTTGTGGCCATTTCCGCATCAATATAGGATTTGGTTCAATTAAGATGTGTGCATTGATCCCTTGTGTAGTTGGTGTGATATTTATTTATGGTACATATCTGAACCTTCCAGTCAAGCCTGGCTGCTTCATATGCATGCTCTGTCCACCGCCTTTGTTCTTGAATCGGATACATTGCATTGATGCTCTGTGTTTATTTGCATTTGGTCAATTGTATTCGGTGCTGTGGTGCCATACCTCTGGTGCCCTCACCCTCCTCCTATTTTTGTAGTTGTCCCACTGCTTTGTGTTTTGAATGCTACGGTTGAATTGAGTCACTGACTTGACCTTTTGCATTTGATCACTGTATTTCACTTTGACATTATTTTATTGCACTTGAGTTGAATCCGGTAACTCGGGTTTGATCTTGTGTTTGCTTGTGAATATTCATTGGGTACATCATCACTGTAGTGGCAAGGCAGTGCACGCAAGCGTGAACTGCAGCCACACGGTATTCATTGGGTACGTCATCACTGTAGTGGCAAGGCAGTGCACGCAAGCGTGAACTGCAGCCACACGGTATGGCTTTTATGATATTTTATTTTGTTTTGATTGTTTGATCTTTTGCATATTCCTTATGCAGTAGTGGCGAGGCAGTGCACGCGTGCGTGTACTGCAGCCCTACTTGAATTAATATTTTAATTGATATTTCAATGGTTTGAACTGTTTGTTCATTTCAATTCAATATTCTGAATTGCATTCTGATTTGGTTTAATTACTGTCGTCTATTCATTATTTAATTATTATTGCTTCTGTGCACTAATAACTGAGTTTGAATTAGACTGACCCGAGTATTATTTTCTTTTGAATTTAATACTCGGGTCAGACCGAGTATTTCAGGTTGTAGATATTCTGCTTTGGGTTGCTGCTAGAGCTATGAAGTTCTTTCATATCTTTTGGAGTAGTCGTCGTCATTTGTAGTAGTATGTAAAATTGTATAGGAAGATATGTATTCATGTATATTATATACGTTAATGTACTTGTATATGTAACTTCCTTAGTCGACTGTTGTAGTTGTATCATATGTACCGTGTCAAATGTATTGTAACTGACATCAGTTATTATATATATATATGAGACTTTCTGTTTCATCTGTGTTCCGCATTTTTATTCTCTGTGTTGTTATTTTATATTTTTTGTTCTAAACTATTACGAACCATCGTAGTTCGTTTTATACTGGAATTGGGGTATGTCGATGGGAGAAAATAAATCAGAGATGAAAAATGAAAGAATATATATATTTACATATCACTCCCATCGAGATAACCAATACTAGTGTAAGGCCAACTATTGATGGTCGCTCCTCAACAGCCTTATTCTCCGTGCTAGTTGACAGCACTACACCGTAGTGTTCTTGGCTAGCGTGGGTATAGAGGTGGGGCGTCACAGCTTGGTATCAGAGCCTGGGGTTTAGAACAAATATAAAACATAACTTAGATAGTATATTTGTTACAACTATTTGTCGATGTTTTATTTCACATCTTTGTCTTAAGATCATCTTTGATTGTTAGGAATGAATTCCTAACGCTTATTCGTGAGCATTGCTGCTATTCTCTATCGCACTTGCTCACTTGAGTTTACACTTCTAAGTATCAGTGTATATATGCTCTACCAAGTTGCATATTGCTGCAACTAGTACCCACTTCGATTTGAACTCGCATTGTTTATTCGAACTGCTATCTATAGGCATTCTTATCTCTGATTCGTGTACTTAATGCAGTTTCCATACAATTGGGTTTTGGGTATCAATCTTTGAGACAAATTGCATTCCAATTGTCGACTCTGTCTGTTTATCCATGGTTTGTTGGTTTTCATGTGCCTCTCTCTGATAGTTTTAAAATTTCTTTGGTATAAAAGAAATTGTCTTGGTCTTTGCCTTGTCGATATCGACGTTGACTTGACTTTTACTTTTGCTAAAGTCATTCAAGCATTTATACTCGTTCTGCTTTGTTTTTCCAATTGTTGATCGGTTCTTCTTTTCCGGTTAGTTGTTATCACCTTTGTCGACTTTGATAACTTCTATTTCAGGAATTTTGGGTATTCCTACTTTGATGGATTTGGAATCGAATTCTTTGTATTTTATTCACGTCTTCGAATGCGAATCTTAGTGAATTGATTTGGTTTTCGAATTTAATCGATTCTTGATTATTTCCCGATTTGTTGCTATCATTTATTAGCAACTTTGATGACCTTTTCTTCGGGATTTTTGTGAACATACCTTTCGATGAATCCGGTATCGATTTCTTTGGATTCTATTCACGTCTTCGTATGTGAATTCTTGTGATTGATTGTTTCTACAATCATTTTTGTGATTTGTCACTTTAAAAATATAAAGGTTTCAATACTAGTAGTAAATATCAAAAACTCTTTTATCAAAATGTTTTCAACTCTATTTTCAATACCAAACTCGTTTTTGAAACTGTTTTTCAATCTATTAGTATATACAAATCTTTATTTCACTCGTATGAGAAATCTAATTAAACGACTTAGTAAAACGAGTGGTATATAACGCTTGCGTTTACTTCGCCGGTTAATTCTTGGACTTATTCGATTGAATCTCTTGTGACAAATTTTATTAGTGAAGATTTACAGTTTGTTCGTAAATATTTAAGTTAAGCAAGTGGTTATGGGACATGAAGCTAAACTTTTATATTTACTAGCTTAGTGTAATTGACACTTCTCGTTGATCATGACGATCATTTTTACGGTTAGACTAGGCCTCATCGGTGTGATTTCGTCTCACACATATCTCTTGGGCTTTGAGGATTGTCTAGACACCACTTGCATTCACACATACTTTTCTTTTGATTGTGAGGTTAGACTAGACACCACTTGTGTGATTCCACTCACACATACCTCTTTTGATTTTTTGGTTAGTCTGGACCTCAATCTGTGTGGTTTCGACTCACACATGTGGGGTAGCGCCCCACGGTCTTCGGGCCATTCGTGTGTCAAAATTAATGGCTTGCAACCATGAGATAGCGTCTCGCTTTGCGTTGCACGTGTTGATGATTTTTCATGCTCGCGGGTAGGTGAGATTCCGTGCTCCCGTTCTCGCTTTGCGTTGCACGTGTTGATGATTTTTCATGCTCGCGTGTAGGTGAGATTCCGTGCTCCCGTTCTCGCTTTGCGTTGCCCGTGTTGGTGATTTTCATGCTCACGTGTAGGTGAGATTCTGTGCTCCCGTTCTCGCTTTGCATTGCACGTGTTGGTGATTTTCATGCTCATGTGTAGGTGAGATTCCGTGCTCCCGTTCTCGCTTTGCGTTGCACGTGTTGATGATTTTTCATGCTCGCGGGTAGGTGAGATTCCGTGCTCCCGTTCTCGCTTTGCGTTGCACGTGTTGATGATTTTTTCATGCTCGTGTGTAGGTGAGATTCCGTGCTCCCGTTCTCGCTTTGCGTTGCCCGTGTTGGTGATTTTCATGCTCACGTGTAGGTGAGATTCTGTGCTCCCGTTCTCGCTTTGCGTTACATGTGTTGATGAATTTTCATGCTCGCGTGTTGGTGAGTTTCCATACTCTCCTTTGAGTTTTCATACTCCGTTTGAGTTTTCATACTCTGTTCGAGTTTTCATACTCCGTTTGAGTTTTCATACTCTGTTCGAGTTTTCATACTCCGTTCGAGTTTTCATACTCCGTTTGAGTTTTCATACTCTGTTCGAGTTTTCATACTCCGTTTGAGTTTTCATACTCCGTTTGAGTTTCCATACTCTCCTTCGAGTTTTCATACTCCGTTCGAGTTTTCATACTCGCGTTCGAGTTTTCATACTCCGGTTCGAGTTTTCATACTCCGGTTCGAGTTTTCATACTCGCGTTCGAATTCTCATACTCTTAGCTTGTGTTTTCTGGATTTCTTGTGAGGATTTCTAGAATTTGTGCTTCACCAATTTTCGTGATTTCTATTGATAAGTTTTATCAATTCTTGTGCATTGGTGAACTCGTGTGTTATTGACTTGTTATGAATACAAGTTTAGGGTATGATACCCCTTTCTATCTTTGAGAAGATTCTTGTGACCTCTTTGATGAACGAAAATTCATTGGTATTATATTTTGATGCCAATTATTTCGATGAAATTTTGACGTACGTCGAAGTTGCTACTGACATTGCTATTTTAATCACGTGTTTTAAAAATTTGTTATTCTTCAAAATATTTCAAAATATAAATCAAAATTGTTTTCAAAATCTTTACGATTTGCGCTTTCAAAAGAATGAGGAAGCGAATTAAACGTTTCATAAAAATCGAGGACTATGACCCCTTTCTTTTACTGATTCGCTTAATTCCGGACTTGTCCGTTTGAGAACGTAAAATGTTATTTATTTAAAATACACAATTTAACACTTTCAAGGAAACGATGAAGCGAATTAAACGATTTAGTAAAACTCGTGGTTATGAGTCATGTGTGTTTGCTATTTCGGTTAATTTCGGACTCGTTAATTGAAAATTTTGTAATTTGAAATTTGATTACCGTTGTGGTAATTTCTGATTATCGTTTTGATAATTGGATGTTTATGATTTCTGATTTATTGTTTTTGATAATCAGATATTTATTGTTTCTAATTATCTATTGATAATTAGATATTTGAGATTTAATTGTCGTTTGTGATAATTAAATATTTGTGATTTAAGATTGATTTTCGATTTTGATAATCGAATACTTGTTGATTTGATTATCGTTTTTGATAATCGAATATTTGTGATTTGAGATCTCTGAATTATCTATTGATAATTAGATTTTGTTGATAATTTGTGAATTTCCTTTATGAAATTAAAAGATTTCTTTGGCGTTTATATTGTACTACGCCAGTGTACCGGCTCAATTTTCTACTATTCATGACGTTTTCTACGTCTTCCAATTACGGAAATGCCTTAGGAATTTCCGATTTCTATTTTTAAGCCCGGTATTATTGAAGAAATTGAAGTTTCACCAGATTTGACGTTGAGCAACATTCTTTTCACATCAATGTTTCGGGGGTTCGTCACCTTCGAAATAAAGATGTTTTCTCGTGAAAGTTTATTGGTTCTCAAATCCTATGAATTTTACTTTGGAATCCAGAGAATTCATCGAGCAATCACGATCAGGCTTTCTCTATCATGCTCTTTATGGTGAACTTCCTACTTCGAATTTCTTCATCATGTGATGACATGCTTTTATGGTTGTTACCTTTTACCCGTTTGTTCCTTATGATTGCGAGGACGCAATTTCTTTAAGGAGGGGAGTCTGTAACAACCCGGTATTTCGCATCGATTTATAATCGACTTAAATGATTAATATTATTGCAAATTTCCTTTTGAAGTTTTAAATTTTTAAATTTTAAATTGATTTATAAATTGTTAAAAGAAATTCTTAAAAATAAAATAAAATAAAATTTGTTATGTGTTGTGAGCTTTGAAATTTGTGATTACCGGCCATTTATTTTTGAATGTCGTTCGACCCATCCCCCTCTCTTCGTTCTTATAACCGTTCCCCTCTTCATTCCTGTTGGCTAACCCGATCCCTCTCTCTCATTTTCAATTATTCGAAACCCTAAACGAAAAGAAAAATGGCGGCCTCTCTTTGTCGAATTAGGGCTTCGGCTTCTTTCTGGAATTAGGGTTTCGATTCCGATGGTTGCTCGTCTCGCGTGGCTTCTGCGGTGTGCTTGGCTTCAATTCGTCGACTAGGTGAGTTTACTCACATCTAATTCAACTTAGCAATATGTTTTGCGTTTGATTTGGGTTCGTTGTTGATGCTTTCTCTGATTTTACATATTCGTGTATATTTGTGTTACTTGGTTAACTCGGCTTTGAATTTGGACTGTTCAATATCTCGTGACCATCACGATTTCGATTTTTTTTGTGACTTCAGTCACTTGATTTTGGGGACTTTTGTTTGGTGGACCATACTATGCTTCAACTTGATTTTTAAATCAAAATAGATTTGGTTCGATTTTTGGGCACTGACTTCGTTTCTCTGTTGTTCCCTTTTGTTGATGGTGCTTTGAGACTGTTGCATTTGTTTCTTTTTGGTTTGATTCGAGACTGCATCGAATTAATTCTGTGCATCCATTTGTTGTTTGAATGTATCACTTGGCTTCAAGTTGTTGATGCATTTATGTGTGAGTTGCGCATCCTTGTGCTTCTGACCTTAATGTTGTGCATGTTTATTTTGCCCATATGCACACTGTACAGTTGCATGTATGTTGTAATTTTTGTGCACTTGGTTTGTGATTCAAATCCATTGCTTTCACGACCCACTGCTACAATATGCATTTATTACACTTCTTTTTCATGCAACACATTTGTAGTTGAAGTATCCTTCGAGTTTGATCCTCCTGTAGCTTATTTTGATATAACCATTGCATTGAAAATATTTTCTACATAATCATGATGTCTAGTTGACACTTGAGTTTCGTTGATGATTGTGCACTGCTTCAATTTGTATATGCAGTTGTTTACTTGACATTTACTGCATTAGTTTGCAAATTGTGTTGAAGTTACCTGACTTCAACATCTTTGGACATTTGATTTACTAGCTGCCTTGACTGAGTTCACTGTGTTCACAGTGTTGCTCTTTGTACCTTGCTGATCCACTGGTATATGTGTTGGTTCAACATTTTATTGGTTGCTTGGGTATGGAACTGTTTTATCCTGTAGCTTCATACTGCCACCTCTATTTTATTCTGTAGCTCCTTACTGTCATCTCTTCTTTATCTTGTAGTCTCTTGTAGGAGATCTCGGTCCTACTATTCCAATTGGTAGGCCTTGAACTTGGTTGTTGGTTTGAGCTGAGTATTTTGATTTATATTCAGTGTCATTTGTATTAATCTGGAGTTGTTGGTTGCATTCAGTCATTTGAGTCTTGTGGTCTTTGTCATCTTCTCTTGCATATTGTTCATTTTTGTAGTTTGGTCCGGCCTTCATGCAGTTGCACTACCTCGGGTTCAAGTGGTTGCCATTCACTTTAACTCAGTTGTATTTGCCTAGTCTCTTACCACCTGTTGTTGTTTTCCCTGATCCTTTGGTGTTGTGGCCATTTCCGCATCAATATAGGATTTGGTTCAATTAAGATGTGTGCATTGATCCCTTGTGTAGTTGGTGTGATATTTATTTATGGTACATATCTGAACCTTCCAGTCAAGCCTGGCTGCTTCATTTGCATGCTCTGTCCACCGCCTTTGTTCTTGAATCGGATACATTGCATTGATGCTCTGTGTTTATTTGCATTTGGTCAATTGTATTCGGTGCTGTGGTGCCATACCTCTGGTGCCCTCACCCTCCTCCTATTTTTGTAGTTGTCCCACTGCTTTGTGTTTTGAATGCTACGGTTGAATTGAGTCACTGACTTGACCTTTTGCATTTGATCACTGTATTTCACTTTGACATTATTTTATTGCACTTGAGTTGAATCCGGTAACTCGGGTTTGATCTTGTGTTTGCTTGTGAATATTCATTGGGTACATCATCACTGTAGTGGCAAGGCAGTGCACGCAAGCGTGAACTGCAGCCACACGGTATTCATTGGGTACGTCATCACTGTAGTGGCAAGGCAGTGCACGCAAGCGTGAACTGCAGCCACACGGTATGGCTTTTATGATATTTTATTTTGTTTTGATTGTTTGATCTTTTGCATATTCCTTATGCAGTAGTGGCGAGGCAGTGCACGCGTGCGTGTACTGCAGCCCTACTTGAATTAATATTTTAATTGATATTTCAATGGTTTGAACTGTTTGTTCATTTCAATTCAATATTCTGAATTGCATTCTGATTTGGTTTAATTACTGTCGTCTATTCATTATTTAATTATTATTGCTTCTGTGCACTAATAACTGAGTTTGAATTAGACTGACCCGAGTATTATTTTCTTTTGAATTTAATACTCGGGTCAGACCGAGTATTTCAGGTTGTAGATATTCTGCTTTGGGTTGCTGCTAGAGCTATGAAGTTCTTTCATATCTTTTGGAGTAGTCGTCGTCATTTGTAGTAGTATGTAAAATTGTATAGGAAGATATGTATTCATGTATATTATATACGTTAATGTACTTGTATATGTAACTTCCTTAGTCGACTGTTGTAGTTGTATCATATGTACCGTGTCAAATGTATTGTAACTGACATCAGTTATTATATATATATATGAGACTTTCTGTTTCATCTGTGTTCCGCATTTTTATTCTCTGTGTTGTTATTTTATATTTTTTGTTCTAAACTATTACGAACCATCGTAGTTCGTTTTATACTGGAATTGGGGTATGTCGATGGGAGAAAATAAATCAGAGATGAAAAATGAAAGAATATATATATTTACATATCACTCCCATCGAGATAACCAATACTAGTGTAAGGCCAACTATTGATGGTCGCTCCTCAACAGCCTTATTCTCCGTGCTAGTTGACAGCACTACACCGTAGTGTTCTTGGCTAGCGTGGGTATAGAGGTGGGGCGTCACAAGAATAGTTTTGAATTTAATTTTTGTTAAATCAAATTATTAAAAAGAAATTGTTTGAAAGCCAAATACAATTTATTAAGAAGGGATTTAGTTTTAAAATTGTAACCTTTAGTTAAACAAATTTAATTAAAGAAAATCAGTTTGAATTTTTTTTTATTTTTAGTTTAAAATAAAAATCATTAACTTAAGATTGAAATAATTAGTTTAAATAAATTTTTAAAGACAAAACTGGTTTAAATAAAACTATCAGTTAATTTAACTATTAAAATGAAATCACCGATGAATCGAAACTATTAAATGAAAATTTATTATTCGATCTGTTCGAATATTAATAAATTGTGTAAATATTTATACAAGGTATAAATCAAGAAAACCAAGTCAAGATGGAAATGGATTGCAAAATAAAAGCAAAGGTGAGAACTTCTCGCTCAAATAAATTTATAAGTTGGATTTGCAGTTGTTTATTGATTGTTGCTTGGTTGTGATATTAGATATAGTAGGATATATTATTTATATAGCAATATATATATATTGGCATATGTATATATTGCAGTTGATTGATTTCCCGCCTTGTATAGCGGATGAGACCCTATTGCGCCGTTAGTAAGCGGATAATATTTTTATAAAACCCCATATACCGCGATATTCCACCTCGAAGTGGAATGGGTATTGTGCTAATGTCTGTGGATGCCGGGAAACAGGTTGGAGGGATCCAACTGGATTCCTCACAAATATTTATTTGATTTTAGATATTGTGATATTTGATTGTTTATCATATCGATATATGATATTTGAAAGTCGTGATTGATTATTTGATGTGTTGCATCACCGGATCCAATTTTTGAAGTTTAAAAATAACGATTTTGATTTTTAAGGGATTTCTAAAGTGATTTTTGAAAGTATACGTTATTAAATATTTTTTGAATGGATTCATCTTAAATAAATAAACGTTATAATTTTAATATTATAAAAATTATGATTTTTTTGAGAAATACAGTTAAAAGTTGATTTTTTGAAAATATGAGATTAATGATTTTATAAAATAGTTTAAACTGGGATTTCTGAATTTATTATAAAAAGTTTAAAAATGAGATTTATAAAATTTGATTATTTTATAAATCAAAATGATGAAATTATAAAGGAGTTGAAAGAAGTTTTAAAAGAATAATATAAATTGATCCATATAAAAGATTTATAAATTGATATTTATAAATTAAAAATATTAGAAGTGTAAAATGAGCTTTTATAAGTGTTAGAATGAATCGTGAATGAATTTCATAAATGAATGAAATTTATAAGATTATAACGGTGAAGTTATAAATAGAATTTTATAAACAGTAGGTTTATAAAATTTATAAAGTTATTTAAAAGAATAGATTTGGATAAATAAATGAATCTTATAAGTTATAAGATTTATAATTATGAAGTTTAAAAGGATGTTTTTGTAAACAAATAAATTATAAGCATTTAACTTATAATATAGACTTTCGGTATATAATTGAATTATAAATCGAATAGGTTAATAAAGGAAATTTATAAAAGGAAGTGTTATAAAATAAATAGAAATGGAATTTATAAACATTGTTTTATAAATCAGCAAACTACTCATTTTGATAAGTAAATTGTTGTAACTTGTTAATGGAGTTATATTCATGTTTTAGGCAGTGGATAATCTTTTAAAATAAAATGAATAGAAATTATGAAATTGTTAACGAAATATATTCACGTTTTTGAATAGTGAATAATATGTTAAAGGAATTATTCTGAATGTGATGTTTTAAATAGAATTAAAACGATCTAAAGATGTTTTAAAATGTATTAACCATCGAAACCATAGATTTCAACATTCATTGTTGAAATAGACGTTTTCGAGAAATAGAAGGAAATGGTAGATTATAACACTGTTGTTATAGTAAATGATTTCCGAAAGGAAATGTTTTGTATAGTATTGGGATTTATATATCTATTTTAATTTCGAATCCCTATACTAGTGATTTTGGGTTGTCGTAACAATGTTTTACGCAACATTCGTTTTGGCCCAAATAAATATGTTTAAGAGAATGATTTCCTTAAAGAACGAAATATATACTTAATTTCGATTAGAGTATATTGAATATTTTCCAAGTGTAGAAAATAAAAGACTTGTGGATTACTTATAAATAAATAGTATGGAAATGCTTTTCCAATATTAAGTGAATATTTTGAATTTATCTTTTTGAAGATAAATTGAAATGAATATTTGAAAACGAATGGAAATCGTATATTCATAAATATTTTGGAATGTAAATTCAGTATAGAATTTATAAATGAAATTGGAAATTGGGTTTAAAAATAAATATTGATTTATTTTTGAAGAATGGAAAATATATATCTTGTAAAGATATTTTTGAAAATAAATAATTTGGAAAATTATTTGGAATCTGGTGATGTTGGCATATCTATTGATAGTTCAATAACCGACTATCAATATTTACCTTTAAATAGGTATTTGTTATGATTTGTTTGAAATTGAATGCCACACTTATTTTTTTAAAATAAGCGCTCACTATTCGGGTTAACCGGGAAAGGACCTTGGGGTCGTATAACCCATTCCGAATATGTAATACGTCGTTATAAATTGCATTTGAAGTTCGGTGTTGAAGACCGGATATTTTCGAAAACGAAAGGGTTTCTTATTGACTGTCCCTGCACTGGCTGATCCCCGGTATTGAGATCTCCATATGTGATGGGAAATTCGGACGTGATTAGAAATTATCCGGATTGCAAGGACTTCTTTGTAAGTGCCTTCGGTTCTGTTCGAGCCCGGAACAGACTTGTATGGATTGTATGTCTGACATTACAAATTCAGATATAAAGCCGATTTCTTTCAAATATATTTCTTTTGGTGGCGGAGAATTTATTCTCTTAGCTTAATACCCTTCTCTGAGATGTACGAGCTCAGAGGTTATATAGTTGAAGATTATCAGCAATATATTCCCAATTTGGTAATGTGACATGCTGAGTGTTGCTGTGAAATGATCATTGTGTTGATTATTGGTGATAGGATCATTTGTTTGATCGTCTTTCTTGGTGATCATTTCTATGATCATTTGTTGACCCAAAACATGACTTTGTATAAAGCGTGTTTTTGTGGACGAAACTTCGTCGAGCCTCACACCCCGGAATGGTCAAAACAGGAAAGATGCGGCAAGGTTATGAGGGGTAGCTCCCTTTAGGGTATGTGCATTTCCTTCTGGAAAAGGGTGGTATCATGGTATGGAGCCCAGATACTTACTCATGTTGAAAACACTTTGTTATGATTGTGTGATGATGGTGACGAGCGCTCGGTTAAAGGTCCCAAAGGACCGGGGGATGGCATACTCGTGTCAGTTGTTACCCAGTTAGGGGTAACCCGACCTTGTGTTGGTAGAGATCCGGTTTGGTTCTCGGGGACGTCCATCCAGAGGCGATCTCATGTGGCAATGGGAAGTTCCTTGGCTTGATCATTCGTTGGAAATCCAAAGAAACAATACGAGACTTGTACGGTTTTAGTTGTAGAACCTGCCATTTAATATGGTAGCTATAGTAAGCATACTATAATGGTACCTATGCTGGCTAAGATTTATATTCTACTTTCGAAACTGTTTTCTACACTATGCACTAATAATAATATCAAATGTTTCTTTTTAATGCGTATCAAGCATCTTTGACTAACATAAGAAGAAATCTCCTCCAAGTCTGCGTTTGCATTGTGTATGTGGCAGGAGGTCTTATAGTAGTCTCATTTTTAAAAGCATTGCGAATTGATTTTTAAAAATATTCCTCTATTTTGATTTTAAAGAAAAATAAACTGTTTTAGTTCTCACACCAGTCACATGACTGACTCGGAGTTTATTGTTTTCCTTCCTAAACTCTGGGTGCCCACCAATTTTCACACGGGCAGTCAAGAGTTAAGGATTATCAGGATATTCTGGAATTCAGGAGTTGCTGGAGGCAAGATGGATGGCATGGCGTAATACTAGTATAGTATTTCTTTTTCCGTTGCATTGTTTGATGTTGTACACTCTGATGATATGATGTAATGAGATGTAATGTAATAACTGATATAGTCCTTTGTTTAAAGATTATTCATTTATCTATTATATGTTGTTCCGCTGCGAATTGTGAGATTCTGATATTGTTCTGTTATTTTCTGTTCCGTTCTATTTTCTGTTTTCTTTTCTCTCTATTTTCTACTATCTTCTCTCTTCTTCTCTCTTTTTCTTCTTTCTTAAACCCTCAGTGTTCGGTTTTCCGGCATCCGACTGATCGGCATTCGATACAGTGGACGTATTGATGTCGAATTTCGGGAATCGAAGAATCGGGTTCTGACATCAACGAGCTCTACACGTCATACGGTTGGATCGTCGCAAGCATGCACGAAATTGCCAGAATTGAGCTCGAAAGTCGTGCACGTTTTGGGTTTTCTATACGTCGATTGAGCGCGCGTTGATGGTGGCTGGGGCTGCGTGCTATCTGTGGCGGTCGGCGACGATGTGAGGCAGGCGTCGATCGATAAAGAAAAAAAGAAATGAATACGCGATGTCGTGATTGGGAAGAAGCATCGCAGGCGGCCTGTATGCGGTGAAGGAGGAAGGTTAGTTTAGGTTGTTCAATTATCTTAGTTTTGTTAAATATGTTTTAATTTATCGTTACGCTAATAAAATCCGTACATTTTTCATACGAGGTCCGTTTCGAGCAAAATGAGCAGCATTGGATTCGTATCGACGTCGTCTACAACATGGAGTTGAGCGGGAATTTATTTAAAGCTGAAAAAATTTATTTTCAAATAAAGGTGAGTATTTTAAACACTCATGAAGTACTAGAATATTTTATGAGTTAAATTGAAATCCTAAGTAATTTAATTTTATTGATCGTTGTTTGGTAATTTAACTGACATGAAATCGATATGGAAATTTATATGTTAGAAATTTTGAATTAACAGTTAAATTGAAATTGGAATTAAACTACTAATTAAATTCCCGATTATTGATAACTGGTTAATTTTTGTGATTTATTAATTGTTTTATATGTTGATTGTGATGGATGATATTGGTTGATATTTTGAATGATTTGGATGTTTATTTATTTTTATATATTCATGTTATCACGCGTATATTATTGACATCATATAAACTATTAATTGAATTATTTTGAATAAATTAAAAAAAAGGTTGAAATGATATATACCTATGACACCATGATTTGGATTGAAATGATATATATCCATCCCTGAAATTAAATTGAAATAACTGATCACTTGGCCATGGGATAGAAAATCATATACGAACACCGGATTGATTAAATTAAATGGTTTTAAATTATTAGATTTGAATTATTTAAATAATTTCATTTCATAAAAATAAAACTGAAATGAAATATGGAAATTGAATTAATTTCAAATTCGAGTTTTGAAATATTGGAATTAAAATTAGTTAAACGAAATTGTTTAAGGAATGAAATTTGAAATTTAAAGTTATAATTGGAATAAGATTGGAATTATGAAAATTGATTTGTTTTAAAACGACTTGAACCTTAAATTGAATATTGAATTTATTTTGATGTAAGTGATTAAATCGATATTCTGAAATTGTACTCGAAATTTACAGAAACTGAAATGGTTTAAAATTGTGAATTGAATTGAAATTTAAACTGTTTGGATCGAAAAATGAAAATCGAAATTGAGATTGATTTGAAGAGAAATTTAAATCGAAGCTAACTGGAATTGAAATCGAAATCGAATCGATTTGAATTGATTTGAGATTTAAGATAACTTGAATTGGAAGATTTGAAATTGAATCAGTTTGATTTAAATTGGGACCTGAATCCATATTTATTGAAACGGGAAGAAACAGTTTTGAAATTAAAATTATTTTCACTATAAACTACTTTCTTATAAACTGTTTTGAATTTCATCTTTTTAAATTTCTAAATTATCTAAATTTTCAAATCATTTAATGTATAATCTATTTTAATATCTAAAGTATTTAACTATTTTAAACTATTCAAACTAATTTCTAAAAATTCAAAACTGGTTAAAGTGGGAATTGTTTATATTTAAATCATGAATTTAACTGTGAATTAGGTTAAAATGAAGTTATAAGCTAAATTGAAATTGGAAACAATTTTGGAAGTGATATTGAAATATTGAAGTGAAAATGATTTTCAAGTGAAATTGATCGTATTTATGTAAATATGATATTTTGAAGCGAAAAAGATTTTTGAAGCGAATATGATATTTTGATATCAAGTATGAATCAATTTAAAAACGTTAAAGTACCATCAAGTGTGTAAAATGACGTTTGGTTGTTAAATAGACCAGGCCTCTTATTGACATACTCCCTGTCAATATTGAATCCGCTTTAACAACTTTGTACGTGGAGATGACTCCAGAATGAAGTGGTTGGATTTGATGTACGTTTGCTAGATTTGAAGAAAGAAAATGATGATGGATAGACCCCGGCACTTGTGTCAATTTAAAATGACTAAAACAGGATGGCTTGACAGGGCCACGGGCTAGCTACACCTAGCGGATATCCGTTCTTCGATTTTTTTTGGACTTTGTCCATACCATTACTTTTGAAGTTGGTTTCGATTAGTGCACCTTGATATTGGGATAACCTCCCTTTGACTCGATATGAGATCGATGTACGCGGTGGGCATTCGTGGATACAATGCATTACTATCAGCCCCACGACCCAAACTGGTAGTATCCAACATTGGGCATTGCCACACGAACCCGTCATACTCTTATTCTTACATGAGACCACTACGATCTTGGTTTAGTGTTGTCGTATCACAGCTCATCTTTATCTCTGATGTACTACTGGGGCGTGACAATGCTTAAAAACGCGTTAAGGGGGATTAATGTAAAGCCTTAACGCTAAGAAAAATATTTATTTTACTTATTAGACATTATATATATAATGCATTCTACTATATATAAATATTTTAATAGATCCTTAAGAGATGGAAAATATCGTAACATCTTTTGAGTTATTGCATGCACGTTACACATTGGATTGGATATGCGAAACCTCGTAAACATCTAGGACGCCATTATACTTATGTTATATGTGATATTGATTTGACTCACATAAGAATGTTTTAGTTCTGACTCGAGTGTTTTGTCTTTTCATTACGCTCGAGTCAGCCCTGAGTTTTCAACGTATTGAAGATTATTCTCTGGAGGACGAAGACGAAGATTGGCATATTATTATTACTAGTATTACTCCACTTCATTGTTGTTCCGCTGCGTTATTCTATTGTTCTATTGTTTATATAACTCTGATAGATGTTGTAAAATTTTAATCAAATGTATAGTATAAACAGCTTATGAATTGTTTGTTTGATTATTATATTTTGTCATTCCAATGCGAGATTCTGTATTTGTTTTCTTCTTTCTTATTTTTCTCAATTAACCCATTGATTATCTGTGTTCCGGAATGTTTAAGTTGGATATGTGTGGATTATTGTCGATTTAACCTTTCGAAACGTGGATCGTCACAGTGCTCCTCTACCTCGTTGCTTCTGCTCGAAATGAGATAAACTTGTGACTAGCACTGAACAAAACTAAGTTATCAAATGTTCCTATCAATCCATAGGGGAAAATCAATTCCCTCACCAAATTTCTTCAAATTTCTCCTACTCCTCTTCTCAAATCAGACCACCTAAGGCTTCTCACATCAGAAAACCATCAGGGATTATCAACATTGATGAAGATGGTTTTAAATTGGTCCAATCCAAACAGCGAAAGAGGAAAGATGCCAAGAAATCACAAGAGTTGCTATCGGCTTTTAATAGAATATGACCACCAATACTGCAAAGAAAGACCAAGTATTGCTGGCACAGAAAAAACCGATAGCCATCTCACTGAATAGAGAATAGGGACGTAAATCCTGGGCTGATATTGTTGCTGATCAGCCTCATGAACCAATGATGAAAATTGCAATCTAGAGAATATTGCACCAATCAAGATTAACAACAAGAAGTATGGTCTGGTAAAGGAAGAGGTATGTAAAAGAGCAACTGAATCATGGAACAATTTTGTTCTCGTGTATGTAGTGGGTATCAAACCATACCACATGTTTTTAAAATCATATATTCAAAGAGTTTGGAATCTGATTGGTGAATTTGAAATTTTTACTAGAGGGAATGGATTCCTTCTAGTAAAATTCAAAGATTCTCAAGATTGCTCTTCAGTTTTGAAGAATGGACCATATTTTTACAATGGCAAACTCATCATAGTGAGAAAATGGTCCGATTCTTTGAAAATGGACAGAGACTTGTTAACGTCTATGCCGATTTGGGTAAGACTACCCTGTATTAATCTAAAATTATGGGACAGAGAAGCTTTCAGTGTCATGGCCAGTATTATAGGAAAACCCGTCAAAATGGACATAGCTACTACCTTTAAGACGGTATTGAATTACGCTTGCCTTCTTGTGGAAGTTTCTACGACTAATGAACTTCCATAGGAGATCAATATCACTCTCTATAATGGGGAAAACATCACACAAAAAGTGGAATATGAATGGGTTCCACAGAAATTTAATATATGTAAATGTTTCGATCACCCTAGAGAGCAGTGCAACCCAAAGCAGTTGTGATACCCAAAACTAGTAATCAAAAAAGAGATAATCCTCAAGAAGATAGCTCAGGTGAAACTCAAGAGCCAAATCTCAATAAAGAATTAATAAACCAGTCAAGAAGACAGAAAGACAATGATCGAATCAATCAAGAATGTATCATTTCCAATCAAGAAAATAATATTGAGGCGCTCACCGATCAAGAAGATCAGATCATAGCTATGGAAGTTCATCAGTTTAAAGACTCTGACAAAAGTTCAACTGTTCTGAATCAGTACAGTACAGTGGAGGGTAGTATTAATAAAAAGGTCTTTAGCTCCGAAACCCCTCCTATATCAGAGCCATGTTTAATTACAAAGAGTGTTGGTACAAAAATATACAAAATCTTGCATCAAGATAATAGCCAGACTGGGAACAATCGAATTCAAGAGGAGTATCCTTCGAATTTTGCTGCAGAAGTTGAGGACGGGGTAGGCATCAACTCAACATTGCCTCGCAAGAAGGTCTCTCCTCCTAAGCAGGCTGCAATAGCAGAGCCTAATGACTCAGCATTGCCTCGCACAGCTAATTTTGATATTTCTATGATAAGATCCCTAAATCAGAACAAAAGGAAGAAAATGAATTAGCTATGGCTGAAGCTGCTGACCAGTTTGATATATCTAATCTACACATTCCAAAACAAAAGGCTGCTGATAAGTTAAAGGGAAATAAAGAGAAGAAAGCTTTCAAACAAACATACATTTCAATCAATCCAGAATGGGATGAGATGTCTACAAGACTAAAAGCTAAGAGTGTAGATAATAAGAGGAGAGATAAGGATACTACAGTGTCAAGTACCATTTAAATTTCCCTTTTATTTATATATACACACACACACACACACATATATATATATATGTCTATATTTGCTTGGAATGTTAGGGGTATGAATTCCCCTGCTAAACAGTCTGATATTTTCTATATGATAAACACTTATAAACCTACTATAATTGCTCTCTTAGAAAATAAATTGAATGATGAAAATTATAAGAATTTTTTACTTAAGTTGTCTACCAACTGGAAATCTGTAAATAATAATGAGTGTAACTATAAAGGTAGAATTATACTTATAAGGGATTCTAATATTTGGACAAATTTAAAAATTAATAAAGATAAGCAATTTATAGATTGTCAATTTAAAAATACAGGTGGATTTCTTATTCAAATTACAAGTATTTATGGTAGTAACTTGGAAAGTGAAAGAAATGATTTGTGGTGTAAATTAAAAAAATTTAATTTAAAATATAAGTTCCCTTGGATTATTTTGGGTGATTTTAACACTGTTTTTCATGTGTTTGAAAAAATTGGAGGTAATAAAATTCCTCAAAGTAAGATTGAAAGATTAAATAATTTCTTGATGGACACTGGTCTTATAGAACCAATTATAAGTGGAAATAAGTATACATGAAAATCTGGATTAGCTAAGAACATCCATTGTAAGCTGGATAGAATTTTAATTAATAAAGAATTTTCTAACAAATTCCCAAATTTTGTTTCCTCCATATTGGAACAAAATTCAAGTGATCATACACCTCTAATTGTTAAACTTTTTTCCATTAGAATCTCAAACTGGGATAAAAATAATTATTTGAATAGTAATAATCTAACTATTTTAAGAATGGAAGGATGCAAAATCTAGCAGATGAAAATCCAAAAGATATTGATATGGCTAGTAATTTTTTCAAGAATCAGGAAAGGTTATCTACTGAATTATATAAAAATGCAGTTAATGCTAGACAAAAGGCAAAGATAGACTGGTTAACTTTAGGTGATGACTGTACAAAAAAATTTAATGCAAAAATGAGTAACAGAAAGCATATAAATAATATTGGGAACATTATTGATAACAGAGGTGATATTTCCAATGATTATGGAAAAGTTACTAAAGAAGCTATTGAGTACTATGAGAATTTATACTTGTCTGAGAATATGGAAAAAGAATTTCCTCATGTTATATGCAAGAATATTTTGAAAGATAAAGCTGCTGATATTTTACTTGCTCCTGTATCATTAGAGTAAATAAAATATATTATTTTTAATGTCGGTGATAATAAAAGTCCTGGTCCTGATGGGTTTAATGCTAAGTTTTACAAAAATCAATGGGACAATTTAAATAATCAAATTTATGAAGTTGTAAATGAATTTTTGAGTAAAGGTAAAATTCTAAGAAGTATAAATCATACTTTATAACTCTAATACCTAAGAAGAAAAACCCCACTAATATTAGTGATTATAGACCCATATCTTGTTGTAATTTCATTTATAAAATCATATCTACTGTGCTAAGTAATAAAACAAAATTATTTCTGCCTTTTCTAATTTCTGAAAACCAGAGTGCTTTTGTACCTGGTAGATTAATATCTGAAAATTCTATGCTAGCACATGAGATGATGAGAAAATTTAATAACAAGAATGGTGATAATGTGTGCCTCAAAATTGATTTACAGAAAGCTTATGATAAAGTGAATAGACATTTTATTTGTCATATAATGAGATGTATGGGGTTTCCTATTAAATTCTGTGACTTGATTATGGAATGTATTAATACACCTACCTTTTCCATTCTTATTCAAGGTAAACCACAAGGTTTCATAAGCAGTAATAAGGGTATTAGACAAGGTGACCCTCTGTCACCCTATCTTTTCACAATACTTATGGAATATTTTTCTATATTAATGGAAATAGAAACTATTAAGGGGAATATTAATCCTATAAATAGAGTTCAACCTTATATAAGTCATCTCATTTATGCTGATGATCAAATGGTGTTTGTAAAGGCAAATAAAGTAAATGTAGAATCAATTAAAAATGTTTTGTCAGGCTGAACAACAATGCAGGGTTACAACTTAACATAGATAAAAGCAAAGCTTATTTTAGTAAATATAGCAGACACAAAATGACTTTTTAAATGTGTTAAATATTACTAAGGACAATATTCCTGTTAAATATTTAGGGCTTCCTTTGTCTGTAAATCAACTCAAATACTCAGATTGTTCCATTTTATTGGATAAAATAAAATAAAGAATGGAAACTTGGTCTTATAAACTTCTCTCCATTACAGGAAGGTTGGAGTTAATCAAAATAGTGATCTATGCAATTATTCTCTATTGGTTGCAAACTTTTCATATTCCTGCAGCTTCTATTAAAAAAATTGAGAAAAGATGTGTTGATTTTTTATGGAGGGGTAAATATCATAAACTTAATTGGGATAAAGTTTGCAAACCAAAAAATGAAGGAGGGCTGGGTATCAGAAATTTGAATGACCTAAGTTTTACATGTCATTTAAAATTATTTGGGAGATTTTTAAGTGCAGACTTTTTATGGGCTAGATGGATGAAAAATAAGTATTTGAAAAAGGGTAACTTTTGGAACCGAGTTCCAAAAAATAATCAGTCTAACACTTGGAAGCAAATTTTAAATTGTAGAGAAATTGGTAAGTCTCTTTTAGAAAGAAATTTTAAGCTAGGTGAAGAAACAAGCCTATGTTTGACCCCTGGTACAAAAATGACTCCTTTGTTAATAAAATAGGTTGGAGTAATTTATTTATTTTTGGTGACCCTAATGCAAACTGTATCCTCTATAATTAAAAATAACCAATGACAACCTCATCTTCATCCCATTACTAAACCTCATAAAGAGGATATATGTAAAATTCATATTGATTTAAGTGAAGATGGTGATTGCTGGACTTGGAAAGCAAGCAATAAAGGGAAGTTTTCTTTTAAACATACTTGGAATATTATCAGAAGTAAAGAAAACAAGGTTGATTGGTATGATTGCATTTGGAACAAGGTGAACATTCCCAAGATGGAATTCTGCACTTTTTTCGCATTAAATAACAGATTGCCAACTTGGGACAAAATTAACAAATGGTTCGATAACTCTAGTTCACTATGTTCCCTATGCAATCTAGAAAATGAGACTTCTCATCATCTGTTTTTTGAATGTAGTTATTCATATTTCATATAGAAGCATTTACAAGCCAAACTGGGTATTCAAAATAATGGTCAAGTGGATCTCAAGCAAGCCATCCATAATTTAAATCTCAAATTGAAAGCAAAATCTATGGAAAGAGGTTTAGCTCACATACTAATTACTACGGCTGTCTACCATATATGGAGAGAAAGAAATGCACGCTTTCATAATGAAACAACCAATAGTAAAGAGAAGAAATGGCTGATAATTGAAACAGATAGTAATATTCTGCTACAAAAATCTAAGAAAAAAGTGAAAGATCAAATCAAATTTGTAAATTTAGTTGAAGACTGGAATACTGAAGCAGGAAGTAAGCATCTGGAGCTATTCTTAGCCTACCCGAATAACTTACAAACGAGCAATCACCTATCGGAAGTATATACTTCTAGTAGTGTTTCAAAAAGAGCTCACATGGGTCTCCAGAACAGCGACTTAACAGATCGAAGAAGTTCTAACCACAAATCAGTCCATTTTTCCAAATCTGGAGATTATACTGCTGAAAAGACCTCAAATCGGGATCGTGCTACATCTCAAAGGAAGAAATCAACAGATCTGAGTCGTATTAACTACAAATCCGCTGATTTCTCTGGATTTAACTCTTCTCAGAGGAATATCGTTGTCACGAACCGAAATCCAGCGTTCAAAGGTCGACGTCAAATACCTCACTTGTATTCGACTGCCGGAGATTCGAACGTCAAATTTCAGTTCGGATGGAGCTTATAACAACATTAGATGAGTATAAAATAACGGAAACAAATAAATATCATATATCAACACAGATACAACATGATACGATATCCAATATAACATCGATCCCAAATATCAAAGTGATACAAATATGATACAACAATAATACAACAACAGAAACTTCAACAAGTTTCCAACATACTTCAACTTCGACAAGGTCTTCAAATACTCCAACGCTTCAAAAGATTTCCAAATCCAAGCTTCCAGAAGACTTCAAATCCAAGCTAGCTCCAAAACACGGATAACCTGCTTCTAGACCGCCCGTGTGGAAAATTATGGGCACCCAGAGTTTAGAAAGGAAAAATAAACTCCGGATCAGTCATGGGACTGGTATGAGTAAACAAAAACAATTTCTTTTAAAGAAACTAGATTTATAAAAGGATTTCGATATGCTTTTAAAAATGGAACTACCATAAGACCTCCCGCCACACACACAATGCAAACGCAGAATTGGAGAAGATTTCTTCTTACGATAGTCAAATATGCTTGGTACAGGGAAATTTCTTTGATATTATTACTAGTGAATAGTGTAGAAAACATTTCGAAAATAGAATATTAATCTTAGTCAGCATAGACATTTCGAACTATGCCTACTACAGTTACCATCTAAACAGTGGTGACCACCATACGTAAATGGCAGGTTCTACAACTAAAACAGTAAATGGTTCGTATTTGGATGATTGGATTTCCAACAAATGGTCGGGCAAAGGAACTTCCCATATAAAATGGAATGCCTCTGGAAGGACGTCCCCGGATCCTAACTGGATCTCTGCTACACAAGGACGGGTTACCTCTATATCTAGGTAACAACTGACACGAGTATGCCACTTCTCGGTCGTTACCAACCTTTATCCGAAGCGCTTCTCAACCAACAACCACAAAGTAATAAGTTTGCAGCAACCACAAAGTAAGTATCTGGGCTCCATACCATGATACCACTCATAATCCAGAAGAAAATGGACATACCCTCAAGGGAAGCTATCCCCAAATAACCTTGTTGCCACGATTCCTGTTTCGACCATAACCGGGTTGTGAGGTTCGACGAAGTCTCGTCCACAAAGCTACGCTTTCCACAAAGCCATGCTTTGATCAACAATGATCTGGAGCACTCAGCATGCCACACTACCAAATTTGGGAGTATATCACTAATGACCTTCAACTACATAACCTCTGAGCTCGTACGTCTCAGAGAAGGGTGTTAAGCTAAGAGAATAAATTCTCCGTCACCAACAGATATGTATTTGAAAGAAATCAGCTTTATATCTCAATTTGTAATGTCGTACATACAACCATACAAGTCTGTTCTGGGTTCGAACAGAACCGAAGGCACTTCCGAAAAAGTCCTTGCAAATCCGGGTATTCACAATCCCGATCAGACTTCCCGTCACTTAGGGAACCTCTATACCGGAGCAACTCAGTGTAGAGACAATCGATACGTCATCCTATCGTTCTCGCAAATACCCGGTCTTCATCACCGGTCTTCAAATGCTATCCATAACGTCGAATCACATATTTGAAATGGGTTATACGACACAAAGGTCCTCCCCCGGCTAATTCGAATAGAGAGTGACAATTTTAAAACATGTGGATGTCATTCACGAAGATTCACTCATTCGATGTGGGTTTTGGATAACCAACCGTAATCCGACTCCCTATCGCATCGAAATTTAAATGCCGTTTTACGGCCAATGGGTTTTCACAAATCATACATCAGTAATACCAATATCACAGCTCAGCTCAAAGCATTCAATATTTCATAGCATCTCATCACATAATAGGAATATAAATCCAACATATAGAAATCAAGGACAATCAAAGCATCTTAAATTTAGATAAATAAATCACGTAGTTTAAATTTATTTATTGCATAGTTGCTTTCATTGGAAATCTTAAATCAATGATTAATTACAATTAATTACAGTTGATTAGACCTTAATCATTTTCATAAATTAATCACTTCTTAATTAATTATCTAAATCTTAATTATCAATTTATTTAAACTTTAATATTAATTAATTAACTAAGATTATTTCTTAAGAGGTTATATTAACAAATCATTAATCGTTCAAGTGAACCAAAAGAAAATCGAATTGATTTGATTATCTTTTTAAACTGTGTTCAACAAATTTCTTTTATCACATTTTAAAGGTTAAGATTTAGTTTTAAACAACATTTTACTTTAATTTTTCTTTTAAATTACATTATTTATTTAATATAAATAACCTTGTAAAAATGTTATATTAAAACCAAATAAACTAAAATTAATTCCTTCAAACATTTCCTTAAGTCTTACATTAGCTTAGAATTTCAAATCGAATCCTTGTTTGAACTTATTTTAAAAGTGTCCTAAAATTTGAAAAAAAAAATTGAAGTAAAATCTGTTTATAATTTGGTCTCGAGACCTACTTCTAGTCACACACGAGAAAATCTCGTGTTTGCTTCTGGTTTCACAGAAAATCGACCCGATGGCTTCAATCTTTTTCTTTTTTTTAACTAAATCTTAAAAGTGACCCGATATATACTAAAAAATACACGAGTTCGAACACAAGCCATCATCCAAACTTCCCGATGTTTTCTTCGAGTTAAAATCCTTCTCCTCTAAACATAACACTAATACCCAATCATGGGTTCGTGCACGTGCACCGGAGTTCTGGCGAGCTCCGATCAACTTCACTACCTTCTTCACATCAGTGATGAACCACCTAGGGCTCAAAAACACCCAGAATCCCAAATCACTGACAAACTCGAATTTTCACTATTGAACCCAACGTCGAACAGAAGTTCGATCCAATAACCCACCTCGTGTTGGCGACACAGACCACCGGAGTTCACGCGCTTCTGTCACGAGCTTCCCTTGTCGACCACGCACCTCCACCAACCGGTCTCATCTAGTTCGATGCACCCAAGATGACAGATTCGGATAATTTCTGATCAATGCAAAAACATAGGCTAAAACCATAATTTGATCTCGTCTCCAAAATTCTTGCAATAGATAAATTTTTCAACATTTTTCCAAACGTTATTAAGTTCCAAACTAGCTTCAAGCGAAATTACAACATCCAAAATTCATTTGATTACTAGAAATTGATTAAAAAGCCTATCATATTCATTTATGAACTGCTCAAAGCATACATCACTAAAAATTCCCATTCTTGTTTTAAAAATCTTATCTTTCAGTTAGGATTCAAATTATACATTTGAATTAGCATTTTACAGAAATCAAATTTATCAAAAAAAATTCTTGTTTGCCTGTAAAACTTGATCCCAGAGCATAGTTCACTATTTTGTTTTTAAAACAAATTTAAAAGTCCTGATTTTGAGTTTAGACATCTCGTTTTGTTAAAAATTAAAGCTTTATAATGATTCGTTGAAGATAATCTGAAAAAAAATTTGGAAAAATATACAACCTGTAACAAAAACAGAGAAGCATAATGTACAGAGCAACACAAATGATCAACACAAAATTATTTCCAAAACTAAAGCATATACAAAAATCATATTATCAATGAATCATGTATTGTTGTTTTTATTTAAACTTAAAGCTTTTAAAAACTGATGTTTACTCACCTGTATAACTAGCAAGGACAGTTTTCTTGTTTGAAAATCAAAACCTGAAACTGTATTTTCTTTTTCTTCTTTGCTTGACTTTAAATTTGTTAACTGCAACAAATTTGTATGGACTTGTTTAAATATTTGATGTAATTTACTTACTTAATTCTTTAACATAACTAAATTTCAAATTCTAAAGAAGGATTTAACTTACAGTTTTTTCTCTCTTTATATTAACAGAGAATGGAGATGTTGTCTTGCAAACTGGAGTGATTAGCTTATGTCTGTAAAACAAGGTGATGTTTTACTTCTATCCTTTTTTCCTGACTTTATTATATTTTTGCTTTCTTTCTTTGTTAGCACGAACTGGAGGCACATGGGTGTAGATATATATATATGGAGGGGTTTGTGTATAGGAGTGAGGTATATAAAAGAAGACTAGACCATACTTTAACAAATCTGATGTGATCTTGTTTATGGCTGAGTTTGAAAGCATTTAATGCATCATGCTTCCTTGTAACTTGCAATCTTATTTAATTCTTCAAAGTACACTCTTGCTTTACTTATATATATATATATATATATATATATATGCTGTTTGATTTGTATATGTACTATGTGGCTTTATTTTTACAGATTTTTTTTCCAAGATTTCCTGGTTTATATGATTTCCACTTGCAACTTATGTTTTCTTGTTTATAAATTTTCATACAAGTTTATATGTATTTCTAGGTCATTTTTATAACCATATGATTTTTTTGTTACAACTTTATTTTATTGTTTTAAACAAATTTCTTGTTTATAATATGTTTTATTATTATTATTATTAAAAGTTTAAACTATCAATTATTTATTTAATTCCATATATCTCTCTTTTATTTTATATTGATAACATTTTATTTCATTTGAAACTTTCAAATTAAATTCAAAAGTTCAAATAATTTACCGAATTTAGAATTCAAAAGTTTGGGATGTTACAAATATCCCCCCTTAAGAAAATTTCGTCCTCGAAATTTGAAAAAGAGAGAAACACAAACAAAGAATATACGAACTTAGAAGAATATAAGGAAATGGCTTACCAATTTATGCCGAAATATCCACCCTGCAGTTAGGATATGGTTTCTTTGTATTCTCTTCGGTTTCCCAAGTGCAGTCCTTTGAATCGCCACTCCACTGAACTTTAACTAGTTTCACAACTCTGTTTCTCAATCGCTTTTCACCACGATCTATAATCTTTATCGGCTCTCTCTCTACTGCCAAGTTAGGAATGATCTCTAGATCCTGTTGAACTGCCTCCTCAATAATACTATCTGCATCGTGCATAAATTTTTGGAGATTAGAAATATGAAATACATTGTGCACGTCAGATAACCAGCTGGGTAGTTGCACTCGATATGCTAGAGGACCAATCCTTTCCAGAGTAGGAAAAGGACCAATATAGCGCGGTGTTAGCTTTCTAGTTTTCCCAAACCTCAATACTCCCCGCATTGGAGACACTTTCAGAAATACAGAATCTCCAACTTGAAATTCCAAATCTCTTCTTCGGCGGTCATAATAACTCTTCTGACGACTTTGAGCAGTTACTAATTTCTTTCGAATAAAATCTACCTTCTCCGTGGCTTCTTTAATCATGTCTAGTCCAAGGACGAGTCTATCACCTGATTCGATCCAGCATGCAGACGATCGACACGGACGACCATATAAAGCTTCAAAAGGAGCCATTTCAATATTGGCTTGATAACTATTGTTATAAGAAAATTCTACCAGATGCAAATGGTCCTCCCAAGAACCACCAAAATCAAGAATGCAAGCTCGCAATAGGTCTTCTAGAATTCAGTTAACCCTTTCTGTCTGCCCATCAGATTGTGGATGATAAGCAGTACTGAAGTTCAGCTTTGTTCCCAACGCGACTTGGAATGCCTCCCAAAATTCACTAGTGAAGATCGGATCATGATCACTCACTATGCTGCTCGGAATACCGTGGAGACGAACAGTTTCTTTTATATATAGCTCTGCTAAGCTTGCTGCAGTCCGAGTGGATTCAGTGGAATAAAGTGAGCAGTTTTGGTTAGACGGTCCACTATAACCCAAATTGCTTTATTTCCTTTCCTGGTTCGTGGCAATCCGTCGATGAAATCCATCGACACCTGATCCCATTTCCATTTTGGTACTTCCAAAGGCTGAAGTAAACCGGCTACCTTCTTTTGATCGCTTTTAATTTGTTGACAAGTAGCACAGCGACTCACATAAATCGATATGTCCCTTTTCATCGTTTTCCACCAGAAAGTTCTCTTGATATCACGATACATTTTATTAATTCCTGGATGGATCCTGAGTTTTGATTTGTGACATTCATCTAAAACTTCGCGTTTCAGATCAGGGAAGTCTGGAACACAAATCCTGCCTTTTAATCTTATAACTCCTCTATTGTCCGTCCCAAAAATAATGTCTTCTCCTTGGCAAATTCTTTTATAAATTCTCCGAAGAAACTCATCTTCATATTGCTTGCTCGCGATCTTCTTAAGAAGGGTAAGAGTGATAACAAGATGAGCGAAATGGCATGCTTTCTACTCAAAGCATCAACAACTAATTGGCCTTTCCAGGTGTATATAGAATATCTCGGTCATAGGATGCCAGAAATTCCAACCAACGTTGTTGTCGTAGATTCAAATCTTTTTGGGTGAAGAGATACTTCAAGGATTTGTGGTCGGTGAATAATTCAAAATTTTCACCTAATAAGAAAGATTATTTAGTATATATTAAGTTAAGTTGAACTTTAAAGTTTTCTTTTAGAAAAGCTGAAGGAGATTCTTACCCAGAAGATAATGTTGCCATATTTTTAAGGCGAAAACAACAGCCAAAAGTTCCAAATCATGTATTGGGTAGTTTCTCTCGTGCAGACGTAATTGTCTACCCGCGTAGGCAATCACCTTCCCATTCTGCATCAATACTGCACCTACCCCATCACCACTAGCGTCAGTATAGACAGATAAGCCTTGGTTCCCGTTAATGATAGCGAGAACAGGAGCAGTAGTCAATCTCTTTTTCAATTCCTGAAAAGCTTTATCACATCTTGGGGTCCAAATGAATTTAGCATTCTTCATGGTTAGCTTGGTTAATGGGCTAGCAATTTTAGAAAAGTCCTGAACAAACTTCCGGTAATAGCCTGCTAAACCAAGAAAACTTCGAATTTCTTTCGGAGTCGTGGGTTGCTTCCAGTCAAGAATAACGGAAATTTTACTCGGATCAACAGAAATCCCTTCCTTATTAACAACATGGCCAAGAAATCTGACTTCTTTGAACCAAAAGTAACATTTAGAAAATTTAGCGAATAAGATGTTCCTTCTCAAAATTTCCAAAACAATTCTGAGATGTTCAGCATGTTCCTCTTCGGTTTTGGAGTAGATTAAGATATCATCGATAAATGCAAGAACAAATTTTTTCAGCACCTCCCGAAACACACGGGTCATCAAATCTACGAAGTACGCAGGAGCGTTAGTTAGTCCAAAAGGCATGACTAACCACTCGTAGAACACATCCGGACCTCTAAAAGCAGTTAGGTGAACACAATCTTCGGCAATTCGCAACTGATGGAATCCCTGAGCTAGATCCATCTAAGAAAAGAATCGTGCACCATGAAGTTGATCGAATAAATCGTCGATCCTGGGTAAAGGAAACTTATTCTTGAGAGTTTGCTTATTGAGATCGCGATAGTCGACATACAATCTCAAAGACCCATCAGATTTAGCCACAAATACTACCGATGAACCCCATTCAGAGACACTAGGACGAATCAATCCCTTTTTTAACAAATCACCAGTTTGCTCGACTAGTTCATTTTTTTCCCGTGGTGCCATCCTACGAGTAGCATGAACGACTAGACGAGCATTCAGAATTAAGTCAATTCTGAATTCAATTTCTCTATGTGGTGGTAAAGATTCTACTTCTTTGAATACGTCGAGAAAATACTGGACAATAGGAATGGACTCCAGACTAGGTTCTGGATATCCCAAAGTATACATCAGTTTATCTCTTTTCGGACTAGGGTCTTCACAAGTAATTTCAACAGAATCTCCATTTTTAGTTTTGACTAGAATTGTTCAGTTGCTGCAATCTAGTTTGGCTTCGTATTTCGATAACCAATTCATCCCGATTATGATTTCCAATTCATTGAAGTCGAGAACATAAAGATTAATAGGAAATTTATGGCCAGAATAAGAGATAGGCACCCTTCTACAATATAGACAAAGATTTGCAGGACCACCCACTGGATTCTTCACACAAATAGGCTCAAGACAAATTTGAGTTTAAGTTTTAATTCGTCTACGATCTGCTAGGAGATAAAGCTATGTGAAGCTCCAATGTCGAATAAAACTCTAACAATTCTTTCACCGATAATAAGATTACCCTCCAAAACTCCCTTTCCTTCATTCGCCTTAGAAGTTGAGGCGTTATCATTTATTGCGCACACTTTCGCTATTTGTGCTTGTTTCTTTTTCGGGCAATTCTTAACTCCATGACCTGGCTGGTGACAACAATAGCATTCCTTGGACTTCCAACTTGCCTTTACAAGTTGATTCTTCTTAATTTATTGCTTTGGCTTCGCACAATCATTTATTAAATGGCCTTTCTCCTGATAATTAAAACAAACAGCATTTCGGGCTGAATTTTCTTGAGTACTCCTCTTCTTCTTCTTGCCTCGAACCGGTTTTTTTCCTTTGAATTTTCTTTTCTTCCTATTCGAACTACTTGAACTCCCCTTCCCTTTCGGAACTTCCTGCATATCTAGAGTATCATTGTGACGACCCGGAATTTTTAGACATTTGAAATGGGAATATTTAATTAATTTTAAATATTCGAAAGTTAATTATTAACTTTAATTTCAAATATCAATATTTATTGAATAATTAATTATTAAATTTAATTATCGGGATTGGGTAAAAATATTGAATCTTGATTTTAAAGCTGGTTAAAAATAATTAGAAGGCTTATTTAATTTATATTAATAATACCGAAGACGATAGAAGTTGTAAAATTTAAATTAACGATGGTTTGTTCAGTTTTAAAATTTGATTGTTTAAATTGAATTTAAAAATAGCCTTCCGAGGCACGTCTCGGAATTCGACGAAACCAGTCCCATTGGATCCGTAATATTGAATTATTATCGGATTTAATTTTCGTAGTGTTCGGAGTTGTTGTGTGAGCGTATGATAAGTAAATGCGCTGCAAAATTTAAAAAAAATTTGTATATAATAATAATAATAATAAAAGTATGGGTTAAACCAGCAGCCTTCCTTCCTGAGCAAGCCGTATTCATGTTTCTCCTTTTTCAACAGCACGCAGCCTTCCTTCAAATCGTGTTTCCTTCTTTTATTTTAAGAACCGACCCTTCTTTCTAAAGTCTCGTTCAAGAATAAATCAATGGCTGAGTAAATCGACTTTCCCAAATTCTCTTCCTTCATACCTATCCGTTCAAACTAGTAAAAAATAAAATAAAAAAAATAAATCATGGCCGCTTGTTTTTAGTTCGAACCGAGGTCCCCTCTCTTCAATTTGAACCTGTTTCGAAAACATAACCGAGTGTTCCTCTTCAAATTCATGTTCCAGATCCTCAAAACCCCAGACGAAATCAAACTCTCGTTAGAGTTCTTCATCGCGATTTGGAGTGGAGGTCGCTCGTTACGTAGTCGCGACTTCAAGGTGACGTCTGAATCTCGAGTGGCTCTCGTGTACGCGAGGTATAATCGAGGCCGAATTGTGGGTTCGTGATGTCGTGAAGGCCGGGTTCAAGCGCGTTCTGGCGACGCAGAGATGCGACAGCGTGGTGGGAGATAGGCTCGTGAGCTACTCGCGGGAATGAAGGTTGTGGTGAGCTCGCGTGTGTGGAGGCGCAGCGTCGATGAGGGAGGACTCGAGTGGTGCGACGCTCGCAAGTTGAGGCAAGGTCGAGGAGAGGTATTCTCGATACCGTTTTATTTTTAGTAAAGCTTAATTTGACAGTAAGTTACATAAATACATACACACACACACACACACATATATATATATATATGTATGTATGTATGTATGTAGGAGAATTTTTATCTCGGTCTAATTTTAAAACAGAAAATAATTTATAGCACGGTAAAATTAAATTTTTTATTAAGCTAATAGATTTAACTTATAAACTGTATGCCATTTATTCTTCAAATTGATTTATACCCTTACGTATATATAGATTATAAAAGAGAATGGAAATATATATACTCATATTCTAACTTGCTAGTTGAATTCAAAACATGTATTTTGGAATTTAAGAGATATAAATATACATACCATTTTAATTTAAATATTTGTAGATAAAGGAAGGCAGTTTGAAATTTAATTATTTCATTTAATCTAAATCTTTAGTTAAATTAAACTAAATTGTAAAACGGAAATTAAATTATTCGATTTGATTCGAATATTAATAAATTTATCTAATGTTATTCAAGGTCTAAAATGTGAAGAAATCAAGCTGGATTGGAAATAGATTGCATTCAAAGTTAAAGGTGAGTTAATCTCACTCAGTTTAAATTTAAATTTAAATGATTAAATTTAAATAATTGTTTGAATGGTTGAAATTGATTGATTGATGTGCTATAGAATGATATATTCTGAAATTAGTAAATAATATTGTGCTAACATTTGTGGATGCAGGGAAACAGGTTGGAGGGATCCAACTGGATTCCTCAAATTTATTAGATTATTTAATATTCTGTGTAATGAATATTTGATATCCTGTGATTGTTTTATGGATAACTGGAATATTGGATAGTATGGTTGGATGGAATAACTCAGTTTAAGGAGTTACCAAAATCTATGGAATTGGATTTTTGAAAGGTAATAAAAGAGTAAAATTTTAAGTAAATAATTCTAGTAAATTGGAATAAATTGAATAATGAAGTGAAAATAAAATAAAATAGAGTGATTTCTAACAAAACATGGAATATGAGGAAATTGAATTAACAGAGGAATAGTAAATTCTGGAACTTAAGTGAATAAAATTCATTATTTTAAATGTAAGGATTAAATTTAAAGGTAAAGAAAGGAAATTGAGGAATCTGAATTTGGTATTTTTCTGTTTAAAGATTTTAAAACATAAATTGGAAATTAAATCTAAAGTTAATAAATTTTGAAATAAATGAAGTAAGAGAATTTATTTCATGGTAAAGTAAATGGAAATCAATTGTAAAATTGATTTAGGTGTTGAAATTTAAATTTAAAGTGAAGAGAGATTTTGGGACTTTATGACTGGGTTATAAAGTGAAATAAAATGTCGGTGGATATTTTATAAATTCAAGGTAAGAATTTATTAAAGGAATGGGTATTTGTTTAAAAATAAATAGTGATTTATTTTTAAGAAATGGGAAACAGAAGAGGATTTCCCTGGATAGCCAAGTATGGTTTTCAAAAATATTTAAAGTTTTTAAGATCGTTTTAAAAAGCAGGTTTTGGAAAGTTTATTATTTCTAAATCTAAATTTTTAAAGCAAGTATATTTTTCTAAATCTATTATTGAAATAACTATATAAAGTAACTTGGTATTGAGTTTAAAAGAGGAAATTTAGTTTATATTTTATAAATTGTCTTATACAAAATATTTTGTTAGTATATTTATTTTAAATAAAATATTTAAGTTATAATTTTAAAAGTTATAAGTATATTTTATAAAAAAAATGTTTTTAAATTATTTTAAACTTAAGTGTTTGTACTTGGCGTTCCAATGGAAATAATAATTGGGAATGTACCCTGGGAAGGGAAAACGGGTTTTGAAACTGTTTTCAAAAGGGGTTGAAATTTGGAAATATATATCTCGGGAAGATATTTTGGGATTAATAAATAATTTGGGAAATTATTTATTGGTTGATGGATGTTTATGAATATTAATTGATAGTTAAATAACCGACTATCAATATTGGACAAATGCGTTGATCGTTTCGAAGAAACCGGGATCGAGATTTATTTCTCGAAAACCACTTCGATCCGGTTTGTACGTTTTGTGCGAAAAACGTGTTCGGAGTCGAAGATGGAGCAGTGAAGTGCAAGGGCTAGTCGCTACTAATCCTGAGGATATTTCCAAAATGGATGTAGTAGGAATAGTGCCTTCGGTTCCGTTCGAACCCGGGACGGACTTGTATGGACGAATGCTTGCGCAACATCGTCAGGTGGGCGATGGGCATTCTAAGTGAAACGTTCTAAAAGGTAACGCTTAGCCTCAAGCCTCATCAAATGGGAATGACTGAAAATCAAGGGATATGCAGCAAGGTTAGGTGGGTAGCACCCAAGCAGGGTGAGGTCATTCCAGTCTAGATGTCCCTTATTTCTTTTTCGGCTTAGTGGGCGGTTGCTGATCCCAACCGCGGGGTGATCTCACTCGGGACTGTCCAGTAAGGGATGGTTCCGGCCTTGTGTTGCAGGGGATGAAGGGAGTAATCCTCGGTACGGTGATCTAGGCCCCGTACTGTGACAGGTGGTACCCCAGTGCCTAGTCATTGATGGAAATCCATTCTCCCTACGAGCCTTTACGAGTTTTGTTTGTATTACCCACTTTGTGGCTAGTAGCTGGAATTTAATAATGTAACAATTTCGGCTATTTTATAAGTACTTGTATATAGACCTTATTATAATATCAGAGGATTTCTATAAAATTGTTTTAGCTATCGTAAGGTAAAAACCCGACATGTTTATTTGTGGCGTGGTCTTACGAGATGCTTTTGTTTTCAAAGGATTTTGGAAACTTTAATAATCAATTGGGTGTGATTTTCTCACGCTGGTAATCCATACTGACTCGAGTGTTATTTAACTGTAATGCTCGGGTCAGACCGAGTATTATAGGATACAGGATATGATGCTGTGGAGCTCAGGAGATGAGCTGGATGACGAAACGTACTCTCGTACTTGTATATTTATATACGTATTCCGCTGTGTTGAGTTGTTGTGTACCCATTGTATGATATTGATGTTGAGTTGTGACTGATGTATTCTGATGATGTAATGTATGTAAACAGATATATTTGATTTTGAGTAAAGATTATTTACTATCTATTATATTTTATTCCGCTGCGATGGTTAGATTCTGATGTTGATTTTGTTTTCTCTTCTTCTACCTCTTCTTCTTAAACCCAAATGGTTCGTATTTCTGTGCAACTTGAGTTAATTGTTGTAGAATAGTGTTGACTCAAGGGGTACGGATGTGCGGGTCGTTACAGTTGGTATCAGAGCTTAGGTTGGCGACAACCTAGGCTTTGGTGGGAATTACTCAAGTAGAGTCTGTAGTACTCTATAATGAGTTTGAGTGTATTAATAGATATGAGCGCGTATTTGTTAGTGAATATAAAATGACTTTATATTGTGTTGATTGGTTTATTGAGTGGTTTATGGATTCTGGTCAATACGAGTAATTAACGTTATTGATAGGAATCTCTAAACACTTGAGTAGAACAATTCGACACAGTATTGTTTTAATAGGGTAAATGAAATAATTTTATCCAAATTATTTTTGTATATAATGGATATAAATTTTTGTAAATTATTATAGTATTTGGATGCTTGGTTGTTAAGGAGTGATAATATTAGATTATTATCATTTAAGTATAAAAATTGAATAAGAAATTAGAACTTATAACCAAAGTTGAAGAATAAACTTATATAACAAAATGGAACTTGAATTATAGATTATAAGTGTAATTTATAAATTGAAGTAAACTTCATATACAAATGTGATTTATAATTGGGAATAGGATTCCAGAGAAATATTTGAAAATAATTCGGGATGAATTTCAAATTTGGAAATTTGGGAAAAGTTTAAATTCCTTGGATTTGAAAATGGTTTCAAAGTTTTGGAGAAATAATAGTGGTATTATTTCGGGAATATTTTGAATTGGGATTGAATATGAGAGATTTGGAATTTAAAAATATTTGAAAGGGACTTTAAAGAGATAAAAGCATCTAATTCTCTTTCGGTCGCTGGAAAATAACGTCAATGATGACTGCAGCATCATCGATGTTCATTTTCGAGTTTCTAGAAGAGAAATTGCTACCAAATTGTTTTAAATTGGAAGTGGTTTGCGAACTGGGCTGGGTTTTGAAATTCAAAAAGATAATTGAATTTTCCAAAGTATTTTGAGATGTTGTTGATTTCAAAGGGATTTTGAAATTCTGGAAAATTGTTTAAACTCTGGAATCTTGTTTAAAATGGTTATGGGATAATAAAAATATACTTGACTAAATCCAATGTATAATTCCGAAGTAAAGTGTAAAAAGTAAGAATGTGAATGAGATTGATTGTGGATAGATGGAAGTGTGAATATAAATGAAATGTGACCTATAAATTTAGAAATGAGATTAATAAGCCAAAATAAAATAGTTTTGAATTTGGAAAGTGAATGAAAATCCAAAACTTAACTTATAAAATAAATAGGTTGAACTCCAGTAAAATAGATAAAGAAATTTTGAAATAAAAATCAAATATTGATTTAATGTATGTTGAATATCAAATTTTGTGGTGACAAATGTTGAGTTTGTAAATGAATTATGGGATGAATATTCGATGTAAATAATATGGAATGTTCCAAGATTAATTAATGGAATATGGAAATGGAACTCGAATTGGTTAATTAAAAAAAATTGAATTGTGAATAAATAATAGAATTTGAAAGTGAACTTTGAGTTATAAATATACATTCAACATGGAATTGTAAGTAAATTAAATATGAAATAAAGCTGTTTGGAATTGGATTACAATGGAATGATTTGGGTTGCTAATGAAATCCAATAAGAATATAACAAGGTAAATATGTGCATGGATATTATTTTGATAAATTGAGAATGTGAATTAGCAATTTGAATTGGATAGAATTTGATGAGAATCAAATATAACGGAAATGAACTTCCCTTATGCAATTTAAATAAATCGAAGTAAAACCACTTAAGATGGTAGCTAACTGAAGCTTGGCTTCAAAAGCCATTAAATAAAAGTTTGGGTTGAATTAATGGTATATAGGGCATGGAAGATTGTCGAGATTAAATAAAAGGTTTTGGAATGAAAATTTGGCGAATATGAAATAAAATGCAATTGGATGAGGGGTGAATAAATTAAAATGGAATGGAATTAAATGTAAATTGAATTGGAATCGATTTAAATGATTATAAGCTTAGGTGACCATTGAGTGTAAGTCACTTAAATACGATAAAGTGGTTTGAAAATTTGTTGAAAGCAATTGGGTCAGCTTTAAAACCATATAAATTGCTTATGAAAATTGTTTATGTACATTAGTCATGTAATGCATGTGTTTAACTATTGAAAGTAAGTGAAATTATTTATATATAGCACTTACATGTTTGAATTGAGTAAGTGCAGGTTCAGGGAAGCCGTTTGGCTGGATTTGATTGCGCAATTTGCTAAAATAAATTGTCGCTTGCTTAAAAATGCTAAAATAAGGTACGCCTACGCAAAGAAATTCAAAATAGGAAATATGAACTGTTTTTCTATTTTCCGACCGTGTGGGTCGATGTATATTGATTTCCGGCCTGAGGCCGATGTATATATGTTTTTGTGCATCCTGCGATATCCCAGAAGTCCCTCCGTACAAAGGAGACTCTGCCAAAATTTTCCGTAAATTTTGGGAGTTAGAAAATTTTTGAAATTCTCGAAAATTTTCATTAACGACAAATGATCTAAATTTGCTAAACAAATAAAATTGAAATTGGATATTGAAATCTAATTGGAATGTAAATGTAAAGAGAATGAAATTGAAGAAACTAAAGAAGTAAAGTTTGCAGATAAACTTTAATTGAGATTTAAATTAATTAGTAAGTGCAACTAATACAATATTCAAAGTGGAAACCAAAATTTAAACTTAAATGAAATTGTAAAGGCAAAGAGAATGGTAATGGAAATAAACTTCAATAGTAAAATGAAGATTTATATAAGAATTATATACAATATTCAAATTAAACTTAAGGAATGGAAAATGAAATTCTTAAGTAAATTTGGTATTGGGAAAAATTATTCCAAGAGAATAATTGAATGGAAATTAACTGAAGGTTAAAGTGATAGCTGGGAATGTGAATAAAAAGAGAATTGGTGTAGCTAAAAATAAATTGGGCTAATTACGTAAGGTGTACGTATATTATTTATTCACATAGCTATATTGATCCAGAATTCGAGCACAGATTTTCAAGAGCGTTATATCGATCCGAGTTAGGATTTTTCACTCGATTTTCGACGGCGAACCTGGATATGGATTGTTGATTGATTCTGGAAATTCTCTATCATAGTTATGACTATGCAAGGAGAATGACGGTTTCTGATCAAGAGACCAGATCTGAGTCCGCACTAAGAAGTCGGATGGACGATACTAGTTCGGAAATGAAATTATGTGATCGAGTGAGCGATCGAATTTGATATTGCGTACGAATGGTATATGTGCATCGTACGGGCTTGAATAAATAGATATTGAAATTTGTAAATGTTTTTGAATGTTGTGATGGATATTGTTGCTTAGTTGGATATGCAGGTGTATAAAAGCAATGGATAAATAAAGATTTTGGATTTTAGAAGATTAAAATTAATGGCCCGACAAAAAGGTATGTATTTGAATTTCTATATGAAATTTGATTGGGTTTTTGGATTGAGCCACTTGGCTTTTGTTTTCTTTTTGGATTTGGGAGGCCGTAGAGTCATTTTTGTAGTAGTACCGAGCTAGCCGCGCAAAGGAGACGCTGGCGAAATTTTTCGAAAATTTAGAGAGTTAGAAAAATTTTGAGAAAATTTTGATAATTTAAAATTTGAATTCAAATTTAAGATTTGAATTGATAAGTAAGTATGTAATATGGTTTAAGGGTTATGGATAAGTTCAAAGGCTAGGATAGAGTTAGAGTGTCTTCGATAAAAAGATTTGTTTGCTAAGTTGTTAAAAATTGTTTGGTTTGAGGAAATAGTTAATGGGTTATGGATCAGTCTTCCAACTAGTAATTTCGGGGACGAAATTCTTTTAAGGGGGGGAGGAATGTGACGACCCGGAATTTTTAGACATTTGAAATGGGAATATTTAATTAATTTTAAATATTCGAAAGTTAATTATTAACTTTAATTTCAAATATCAATATTTATTGAATAATTAATTATTAAATTTAATTATCGGGATTGGGTAAAAATATTGAATCTTGATTTTAAAGATGGTTAAAAATAATTAGAAGGCTTATTTAATTTATATTAATAATACTGAAGACGATAGAAGTTGTAAAATTTAAATTAACGATGGTTTGTTCAGTTTTAAAATTTGATTGTTTAAATTGAATTTAAAAATAGCCTTCCGAGGCACGGTCTCGGAATTCGACGAAACCAGTCCCATTGGATCCGTAATATTGAATTATTATCGGATTTCAATTTTCGTAGTGTTCGGAGTTGTTGTGTGAGCGTATGATAAGTAAATGCGCTGCAAAATTTAAATTTTTTTTGTATATAATAATAATAATAATAAAAGTATGGGTTAAATCAGCAGCCTTCCTTCCTGAGCAAGCCGTATTCATGTTTCTCCTTTTTCAACAGCACGCAGCCTTCCTTCAAATCGTGTTTCCTTCTTTTATTTTAAGAACCGACCCTTCTTTCTAAAGTCTCGTTCAAGAATAAATCAATGGTTGAGTAAATCGACTTTCCCAAATTCTCTTCCTTCATACCTATCCGTTCAAACTAGTAAAAAAATAAAATAAAAAAAATAAATCATGGACGCTTGTTTTCAGTTCGAACCGAGGTCCCCTCTCTTCAATTTGAACCTGTTTCGAAAACATAGCCGAGTGTTCCTCTTCAAATTCATGTTCCAGATCCTCAAAACCCCAGACGAAATCAAACTCTCGTTAGAGTTCTTCATCGCGATTTGGGGTGGAGGTCGCTCGTTACGTAGTCGCGACTTCAAGGTGACGTCTGAATCTCGAGTGGCTCTCGTGTACGCGAGGTATAATCGAGGCCGAATTGTGGGTTCGTGATGTCGTGAAGGCCGGGTTCAAGCGCGTTCTGGCGACGCAGAGATGCGACAACGTGGTGGGAGATAGGCTCGTGAGCTACTCGCGGGAATGAAGGTTGTGGTGAGCTCGCGTGTGTGGAGGCGCTGCGTCGATGAGGGAGGACTCGAGTGGTGCGACGCTCGCAAGTTGAGGCAAGGTCGAGGAGAGGTATTCTCGATACCGTTTTATTTTTAGTAAAGCTTAATTTGACAGTAAGTTACATAAATACATACACACATATATATATATATGTATGTATGTAGGGGAATTTTTATCTCAGTCTAATTTTAAAACAGAAAATAATTTATAGCACGGTAAAATTAAATTTTTTATTAAGCTAATAGATTTAACTTATAAACTGTATGCCATTTATTCTTCAAATTGATTTATACCCATACGTATATATAGATTATAAAAGAGAATGGAAATATATATACTCATATTCTAACTTGCTAGTTGAATTCAAAACATGTATTTTGGAATTTAAGAGATATAAATATACATACCATTTTAATTTAAATATTTGTAGATAAAGGAAGGCAGTTTGAAATTTAATCATTTCATTTAATCTAAATCTTTAGTTAAATTAAACTAAATTGTAAAACGGAAATTAAATTATTCGATTTGATTCGAATATTAATAAATTTATCTAATGTTATTCAAGGTCTAAAATGTGAAGAAATCAAGCTGGATTGGAAATAGATTGCATTCAAAGTTAAAGGTGAGTTAATCTCACTCAGTTTAAATTTAAATTTAAATGATTAAATTTAAATAATTGTTTGAATGGTTGAAATTGATTGATTGATGTGCTATAGAATGATATATTCTGAAATTAGTAAATAATATTGTGCTAACATTTGTGGATGCAGGGAAACAGGTTGGAGGGATCCAACTGGATTCCTCAAATTTATTAGATTATTTAATATTCTGTGTGATGAATATTTGATATCCTGTGATTGTTTTATGGATAACTGGAATATTGGATAGTATGGTTGGATGGAATAACTCAGTTTAAAGAGTTACCAAAATCTATGGAATTGGATTTTTGAAAGGTAATAAAAGAGTAAAATTTTAAGAAAATAATTCTAGTAAATTGGAATAAATTGAATAATGAAGTGAAAATAAAATAAAATAGAGTGATTTCTAAAATCTAAAAAAACATGGAATATGAGGAAATTGAATTAACAGAGGAATAGTAAATTCTGGAACTTAAGTGAATAAAAGTCATTATTTTAAATGTAAGGATTAAATTTAAAGGTAAAGAAAGGAAATTGAGGAATCTGAATTTGGTATTTTTCAGTTTAAAGATTTTAAAACATAAATTGGAAATTAAATCTAAAGTTAATAAATTTTGAAATAAATGAAGTAAAAGAATTTATTTCATGGTAAAGTAAATGGAAATCAATTGTAAAATTGATTTAGGTGTTGAAATTTAAATTTAAAGTGAAGAGAGATTTTGGGACTTTATGACTGGGTTATAAAGTGAAATAAAATGTCGGTGGATATTTTATAAATTCAAGGTAAGAATTTATTAAAGGAATGGGTATTTGTTTAAAAATAAATAGTGATTTATTTTTAAGAAATGGGAAACAGAAGAGGATTTCCCTGGATAGCCAAGTATGGTTTTCAAAAATATTTAAAGTTTTTAAGATCGTTTTAAAAAGCAGGTTTTGGAAAGTTTATTATTTCTAAATCTAAATTTTTAAAGCAAGTATATTTTTCTAAATCTATTATTGAAATAACTATATAAAGTAACTTGGTATTGAGTTTAAAAGAGGAAATTTAGTTTATATTTTATAAATTGTCTTATACAAAATATTTTGTTAGTATATTTATTTTAAATAAAATATTTAAGTTATAATTTTAAAAGTTATAAGTATATTTTATAAAAAAAATGTTTTTAAATTATTTTAAACTTAAGTGTTTGTACTTGACGTTCCAATGGAAATAATAATTGGGAATGTACCCTGGGAAGGGAAAACGGGTTTTGAAACTGTTTTCAAAAGGGGTTGAAAATTGGAAATATATATCTCGGGAAGATATTTTGGGATTAATAAATAATTTGGGAAATTATTTATTGGTTGATGGATGTTTGTGAATATTAATTGATAGTTAAATAACCGACTATCAATATTGGACAAATGCGTTGATCGTTTCGAAGAAACCGGGATCGAGATTTATTTCTCGAAAACCACTTCGATCCGGTTTGTACGTTTCGTGCGAAAAACATGTTCGGAGTCGAAGATGGAGCAGTGAAGTGCAAGGGCTAGTCGCTACTAATCCTGAGGATATTTCCAAAATGGATGTAGTAGGTATAGTGCCTTCGGTTCCGTTCGAACCCGGGACGGACTTGTATGGACGAATGCTTGCGCAACATCGTCAGGTGGGCGATGGGCATTCTAAGTGAAACGTTCTAAAAGGTAACGCTTAGCCTCAAGCCTCATCAAATGGGAATGACTAAAAATCAGGGGATATGCAGCAAGGTTAGGTGGGTAGCACCCAAGCAGGGTGAGGTCATTCCAGTCTAGATGTCCCTTATTTCTTTTTCGGCTTAGTGGGCGGTTGCTGATCCCAACCGCGGGGTGATCTCACTCGGGACTGTCCAGTAAGGGATGGTTCCGGCCTTGTGTTGCAGGGGATGAAGGGAGTAATCCTCGGTACGGTGATCTAGGCCCCGTACTGTGACAGGTGGTACCCCAGTGCCTAGTCATGGATGGAAATCCATTCTCCCTACGAGCCTTTACGAGTTTTGTTTGTATTACCCACTTTGTGGCTAGTAGCTGGAATTTAATAATGTAACAATTTCGGCTATTTTATAAGTACTTGTATATAGACCTTATTATAATATCAGAGGATTTCTATAAAATTGTTTTAGCTATCGTAAGGTAAAAACCCGACATGTTTATTTGTGGCGTGGTCTTACGAGATGCTTTTGTTTTCAAAGGATTTTGGAACTTTAATAATCAATTGGGTGTGATTTTCTCACGCTGGTAATCCAGACTGACTCGGGTGTTATTTAACTGTAATGCTCGGGTCAGACCGAGTATTATAGGATACAGGATATGATGCTGTGGAGCTCAGGAGACGAGCTGGATGACGAAACGTACTCTCGTACTTGTATATTTATATACGTATTCCGCTGTGTTGAGTTGTTGTGTACCCATTGTATGATATTGATGTTGAGTTGTGACTGATGTATTCTGATGATGTAATGTATGTAAACAGATATATTTGATTTTGAGTAAAGATTATTTACTATCTATTATATTTTATTCCGCTGCGATGGTTAGATTCTGATGTTGATTTTGTTTTCTCTTCTTCTACCTCTTCTTCTTAAACCCAAATGGTTCGTATTTCTGTGCAACTTGAGTTAATTGTTGTAGAATAGTGTTGACTCAAGGGGTACGGATGTGCGGGTCGTTACAATCATATCGATAACCCATATCAATCAAGTCTGAAAAAGATTCTATAATATGGGCTGTCATTCTCTCACGATACTCCATATTCATTCCCCGAATGAATCTTTCATTTTTCTTTAAGGGTGAACTTACTAGTTCCGGACCAAATCGAGACAATTCATTGAATTTATTCAAGTACTCTTAAAATGATAGACTTCCTTGCTTCAAATCTAGGAATTCCTGGTACATTCGAGAGATACCAGCAGATGGAATATATCGCTGCTCAAACACTTCTTTAAATCGTCCCCAAGTAAACTTATCTTCTGACTCATCCACAGTAACTGTCTCCCACCAAACCGATGCTTCCTCTTCGAGTTGCCAAGAAGCTGCTAGTCGCTTTTGATCATCTTCCAACTTCAATCCTTTAAAAATTCTTTCGCAAGATCGGATCCAAGCTTGGGCTTCTACAACAGATTCCTTGCTAGTAAACGGCTGTCCACCAAGTCTCAAAAAACTTTTATATAGATCAGCTAGATTCGGCTGAGATTGAATAGGTACAGTTGCAGTTGCAGGAACTTGACCAGTTGCGGTGGTATTTCCCCGTTCCCTACCTTGTCCTCTTCTTCTGCTCATTCTTACTATCTGTAAATAGCAAGAAAACTTGATTTAGGCATACGGACAAGATATCTTAAGAAACATTAACAGTTTAAAAGGAATAGACCAAAAAAATTTGGGTTTCGGTCTTTTGGTTTATACTCATTCTAGGGCACACTTCACCCTATCTCTAATGAGCCATCTAATGTGTTATACTTCGTACCTAAAGTTCTTACTCAACCTTAAGCTTTGATACCACTTGTCACGATCCGAAATCCAGCGTTCAAAGGTCAACGTCAAATACCTCACTTGTATTCGACGGCTGGAGATTCGAACGTCAAACTTCAGTTCGGATGGAGCTTATAACAACATTAGATGAGTATAAAACATCGAAAACAAATGAGTATCATATATCAACACAGATACAACATGATACAATATCCAATATAACATCGATCCCAAATATCAGAGTGATACAAATATGATATAACAATAATACAACAAAATAAACTTCAACAAGTTTCCAACATACTTCAACTTCGACAAGGTCTTCAAATACTCCAACACTTCAAAAGATTTCCAAATCCAAAGCTTCCAGAAGACTTCAAATCCAAGCTAGCTCCAAAACACAGATAACCTGCTTCTAGACTGCCCGTGTGGAAAATTATGGGCACCCGGAGTTTAGAAAGGAAAAATAAACTCCGGATCAGTCATGGGACTGGTATGAGTAAACAAAAACAATTTCTTTTAAAGAAACTAGATTTATAAAAGGATTTCGGTATGCTTTTAAAGATGGAACTACCATAAGACCTCCCGCCACACACACAATGCAAACGCAGAATTGGAGAAGATTTCTTCTTATGATAGTCAAATATGCTTGGTACGGGGAAATTTCTTTGATATTATTACTAGTGAATAGTGTAGAAAACATTTTGAAAATAGAATATTAATCTTAGCCAGCATAGACATTCCGAACCATGCCTACTATAGCTACCGTCTAAACAGTGGTGACCACCATAAGTAAATGGCAGGTTCTACAACTAAAACCGTAAAGGGTTCGTATTTGGATGATTGGATTTCCAACAAATGGTCGGGCAAAGGAACTTCCCATATAAAATGGAACGCCTCTGGAAGGACGTCCCCGGATCCTAATCGGATCTCTGCTACACAAGGCCGGGTTACCTCTATAACTAGGTAACAACTGACACGAGTATGCCACTTTTCGGTCGTTACCAACCTTTATCCGAAGCGCTTCTCAACCAACAACCATAAAGTAATAAGTTTGTAGCAACCACAAAGTAAGTATCTGGGCTCCATACCGTGATACCACTCATAATCCAGAAGAAATTGGACATACCCTCAGGGGAAGCTATCCCCAAATAACCTTGCTGCCACGATTCCTGTTTCGACCATAATCGGGTTGTGAGGTTCGACGAAGTCTCGTCCACAAAGCTACGCTTTTCACAATGCCATGCTTCGATCAACAATGATCTGGAGCACTCAGCATGCCACACTACCAAATGTGGGAGTATATCACTAATGACCTTCAGCTACATAACCTCTGAGCTGGTACGTCTCAAAAAAGGGTGTTAAGCTAAGAGAATAAATTCTCTACCACCAATAGATATGTATTTGAAAAAAATCAGCTTTATATCTCAATTTGTAATGTCGGATATACAACCATACAAGTCTGTTCTGGGTTCGAACAGAACCGAAGGCACTTCCGAAGAAGTCCTTGCAAATCCGAGTATTCACAATCCCGATCGGACTTCCCGTCACTTAGGGAATCTCTATACCGGAGCAACTCAGTGCAGAGACAATCGATAGGTCATCCTATCGTTCTCGCAAATACCCGGTCTTCATCACCGGTCTTCAAATGCTATCCATAATGTCGAATCACATATTCGAAATGGGTTATACGACACAAAGTCCTCCCCCGGCTAATTCAAATAGTGAGTGTCAATTTTAAAATATGTGGATGTCATTCACGAAGATTTACTCATTCGATGTGGGTTTTGGATAACCAACCAGAATCCGACTCCCTGTCGCATCGAAATTTAAATGTCGTTTTACAGGCCAATGGGTTTTCACAAATCATACAGCAGTAATACCAATATCACAGCTCAGCTCAAAGCATTCAATATTTCATAGCATCTCATCACATAATAGGAGTATAAATCCAACATACAAAAATCAAGGACAATCAAAGCATCTTAAATTTAGATAAATAAATCATGTAGTTTAAATTTATTTATTACATAGTTGCTTTCATTGGAAATCTTAAATCAATGATTAATTACAATTAATTACAGTTGATTAGATCTTAATCATTTTCATAAATTAATCACTTCTTAATTAATTATCTAAATCTTAATTATCAATTTATTTAAACTTTAATATTAATTAATTAACTAAGATTATTTCTTAAGAGGTTATATTAACAAATCATTAATCGTTCAAGTAAACCAAAAGATAATCGAATTGCTTTGATTATCTTTTTATACGTTGTTCAATAAATTTCTTTTATCACATTTTAAAGGTTAAGATTTAGTTTTAAACAACATTTTACTTTAATTTTTCTTTTAAATTACATTATTTATTTACTATAAATAACCTTGTAAAAATGTTATATTAAAACCAAATAAACTAAAATTAATTCCTTCAAACATTTCCTTAAGTCTTACATTAGCTTAGAATTTCAATCGAATCCTTGTTTGAACTTATTTTAAAAGTGTCCTAAAATTTGAAAAAAAAATTGAAGTAAAATCTGTTCATAATTTGGTCTCGAGACCTACTTCTGGTCACACACGAGAAAATCTCGTGTTTGCTTCTGGTTTCACAGAAAATCGACCCGATAGCTTCAATCTTTTTCTTTTTTTTTAACTAAATCTTAAAAGTGACCCGATATATACTAAAAAATACACGAGTTCAAACACGAGCCATCATCCAAACTTCCCGATGTTTTCTTCGAGTTAAAATCCTTCTCCTCCAAACATAACACTGATACCCAATCATGGGTTCGTGTACGTGCACCGGAGTTCTGGCGAGCTCCGATCAACTTCACTACCTTCTTCACATCAGTGATGAACCACCTAGGGCTCACAAACACCCAGAATCCCAAATCACTGACAAACTCGAATTTTCACTATTGAACCCAACTTCGAACAGAAGTTCGATCCAACAACCCACCTCGTGTTGGCGACATAGACCACCGGAGTTCACGCGCTTCTATCACGAGCTTCCCTTGTCGACCGCGCACCTCCACCAACCGGTCTCATCTAGTCTGATGCACCCAAGACGACAGATTCGACCAATTTCTGATCAATGCAAAAACATGGGCTAAAACCCTAATTTGATCTCGTCTCCAAAATTCTTGCAATAGATAAATTTTTCAACATTTTTCCTAACGTCATTAAGTTCCAAACTAGCTTCAAGCGAAATTACAACATCCAAAATTCATTTGATTACTAGAAATTGATCAAAAGCCTATCCTATTCATTTATGAACTGCTCAAAGCATACATCACTAAAAATTCCCATTCTTGTTTTAAAAATCTTATCTTTCAGTTTGGATTCAAGTCATACATTTGAATTAGCATTTTACAGAAATCAAATTTATCAAAAAAAAATTCTTGTTTGCCTGTAAAACTTGATCCCAGAGCATAGTTCACTATTTTGTTTTTAAAACAAATTTAAAAGTCCTGATTTTGAGTTTAGACATCTTGTTTTGTTAAAAATTAAAGATTTATAATGATTCGTTGAAGATAATCTGAATTTTTTTTGGAAAAATATACAACCTGTAACAAACAACAGAGAAGCATAGTATACAGAGCAACCCAAATGATCAACATAAAATTATTTCCAAAACTAAAGCATATACAAAACTCATATTATCAATGAATCCTATACTGTTGTTTTTATTTAAACTTAAAGCTTTTAAAAACTGATGTTTACTCACCTGTATAACTAGCAGAGACAGTTTTCTTGTTTGAAAATCAAAACCTGAAACTATATTTTCTTTTTCTTCTTAGCTTGACTTTAAATTTGTTAACTGCAACAAATTTGTATGAACTTGTTTAAATATTTGATGTAATTTACTTACTTAATTCTTTAACATAACTAAATTTCAAATTCTAAAGAAGGATTTAACTTACAGTTTTTTTTTTCTTTATGATAACAGAGAATGGAGATGTTGTCTTGCAAACTGGAGTGATTAGCTTACGTCTGTAAAACAAGGTGATGTTTTACTTCTATCCTTTTTTCCTGACTTTATTATATTTTTGCTTTCTTTCTTTGTTAGCACGAACTGGAGGCACATGGGTGTAGATATATATATGGAGGGGTTTGTGTACAGGAGTGAGGTATATAAAAGAAGACTAGACCATGCTTTAACAAATCTGTTGTGATCTTGTTTATGGCTGAGTTTGAAAGCATTTAATGCATCATGCTTCCTTGTAACATGCAATCTTATTTAATTCTTGCAAGTACATTCTTGCTTTACTTATATATATATATAAGTATATATATATATATATATAAGTATATATATATATATACATATATGCTGTTTGATTTGTATATGTACTATGTGGTTTTATTTTTACAGATTTTTTTTTCCAAGTTTTCCTGGTTTATATGATTTCCACTTGCAACTTATGTTTTCTTGTTTATAAATTTTCATACAAGTTTATATGTATTTCTAGGTCATTTTTATAACCATATGATTTTTTTATTACAACTTTATTTTATTGTTTTAAACAAATTTCTTGTTTATAATATGTTCTTTTCTTTAATTATTATTATTTAAAGTTTAAACTATCAATTATTTATTTAATTCCATATATCTCTCTTTTATTTAATATTGATAACATTTTATTTCATTTGAAACTTTCAAATTAAATTCAAAAGTACAAATAATTTACCGAATTTAGAATTCAAAAGTTTGGGATGTTACAATCTTCACTGATGAAGGGCTGGATGGTACGAGGGGAAAGTTTAATGAGGGGATGTCGTATTGAGAAAGAGGAGAGGCAAGCGGAGTGAAGAAGGAAGGAGAAGAAGACTGAATTTTAGCGAACCGCCCTTATTTTCTCTGAAAGTAGCAGCGGCGGAAGAATGTGGAAGTGTAGAGAGAATAATGTTTAGGGTTTAAGTGTTGTAGATCTCGGGTTTTTATCCGTTTCATTATGTTATGGGCTGGGTTCTATTTACCTTGTATTAAAAAAAAACACCGAACAAAACTTGTTTATATGCAAAAGTACACATGGGTATTATCGGTATGTATAGTCCGATCGAATCTAGAACTTGAATTAAAAGATATTTTAATGCTGAATAAAATATCACTGAATTGATCAAATGTCAGTGGTTTGATCATGAATCCAAACATCTTTAAAGTTTTTAAATGCTGAATGCATCCGTTTTCACAAGCTTATTCAATGCCACTTAGAGAAAACAAACGGTGCCATGAATGACTTAACCGAAACGTGGATAACTTTACTATTGATAGTGAGAAATTAGGTAAAATTAAGTTTTTGTTATAATATATGTAAATATATAAGTGAATATGCTTTTATGTTGTTTTGTTTAGTCCCATATCGTGGAATTGGTTAAGTCCTTTGCTCTGAAGCCTTTATATAAAAGAGGCTATGTAATGTAAATATACATCAATCTCAGAAGTGAATAATATATCTTTTGTCTCTCTCTCTCTCCTACTCTATTTCTTTTTAATTAAAAATAAGCTGTTCTAATAGAAAGTTTATTCTTAATTTTTTTTCCTTCTTCCACGCATCCAATCGCTCTTCAAAAGGTAAAATATAATAGATCAAATATAATAGATTTGAAATAATCTTAATTTCCTAAATTTCTAAAATAACTTGTGTTGATTTGAAGATTTACATGTTTGTTTTGATATATTTGGTAAAGAATTACGAAGTTAGTTTTCTTATGAAAATAATAATGATTTGGATCTGAGATTTGTAGTTATTTATGATTATGAATGATATGGATAGATCTGAGATAATTTTGTTTATTTAGAAATTCTGATTATTGGAAAATAAAGTTTCGCTTTAAGATATTTATTTTAATTTTATTATTGAGTAATATTGAACCTATATTTGAGATGAAATTGTGTTACTTTGAGTACTGTTTGTTCAATTAGTTCATATATTTATAATGAAATTATTTTGCTATGATAGTAGTTATATCCTAAACCACATAAAGGTTAATTGTAGTTATTTTTATCACAAATGAATTAATTGCAAGTGTTATGGTAATAAATTAAATTATTTATTGTCATAAATGCATTAAATGAATTGATTATTGTAAATTAAATGACGTTGTATGTTTGTGTTTGGAATAAGAATAGACGTATGATTTACTATTTGATGTATTTATTTTGACAAGTAATGTGTGTTGTAACGGAAAAAATAGGTTTAACAACAAATTGAAGTTGTGCAAAGGAATTATTTTAATAGAAGTTGTATAACTCAAAGTCCAAGGCCTGAAGTCTGGAATTACGAAAAGATTTTCAGACAAACTTTACAAGCTCGAATTCTTGTCAGTTTTTTTTTTAATTTGTCAAAATGTACAAGCTTCTAAAAAAAAGGCAGTTTACACAAAATTTAAGAACCCGAAGTTCATAATAAATTAGTGAACTTGAAGTTCATGAATTAGAAGCCCGAAGCTCTATTGAAATTATGTAAAATGATAAGGTTGTACTTCCTGAAGAAGTTAAAGAAAATTAATAAATAATCATATGAGAAAATGATGCTGCATTCAAGAGATTACGAAAATCTCCAAATGAGTTATACCTTACCTTATATCTTAACATTTACACTATATTAACTAAATATCCTGAAGATATTATGTTATATGATATTTCAGACATTATTGGATGTGTATGTGTGCATATTAATCTCTTGAAAAGATGTTTTAGAGATTTATTTATATTTATATTGCAAAATATAATATCCCAGAAGAGATATTATAGAAATGTGCAATTTCTTAAAAGGAAATACTATATTCCCCGAAGGAATAATGGTATAAATTTTTTTGAGTAATAACAATGATTTATCGAGAGGAAAAAAAATGATATTGTATACCAATGTTACACTCCAGAAGTAGTGGTTTTATCTTTCGCAGCTTACTTTCATTTGGTGCATCTAATTTTGTTACTGTATTTAAAGTCTGATATGTCATTTCAAAGATAGTTACAACAAAAAAATTCCAGTAGGGATGTTTTATGTTATTGTAAAGGTAGTAATTATGTAATTTCTACAAATAGAAACATTGTACATTGATATGACATTCCAATAGTACATATATATATATCTCTAGAAGAGATAAATTTACTCCAGAAGTAGTGATAATAAAATATCCCTAAAAGAGACTAATAAATTAGGAAATGATAACATATCTCTAGAAGAGATTTGCTTATATGTTTGGTAATTTTATTAAACCAAATAAATGCATAGAAATTTGATTATAAAGGATCCTAATTTAGTTTAGATTAGATCCTAAAAGTTTGAGAGCTATGCAACATGTATCATATATTTCATTATAATTATATCAAACGTGAGAAATATTACACGTATAATCAATTCTTGAAGATATATCTTTAAATATTCTCCTGAAGAGATAGTCTATATTTCATATCATAATTTTCATGCAAGCTATACATACGGTCCTGAGGAAATCTGTATCTGTAACATTCCAAGTATCCAGAAGGTACTATTATTATTTTTGCTGTAATTTTTTTTGCAGAACTCTCAATAGAGATGTGTAGAAATGTCTATATGCAATTAAAAATTATTCCTTGACAAGTAATCATAATTAGTGTTCAAAACTGATATTTGAGATATAATTGAGGAATAAAACTTAACAACTTGAAGTTGTGTGTATATTTTGTTCGAACCAGAAGTTCGATATGGTTTCAAACCAAATGTTTTGAACATTATCATGCGGTTTTGACAGGTTTGCATTGACATTGATTTATAAATAGAAATTAATAGTTTGGATCCTTGTAATAGTTTGTTCTAAAAATCACTAATTCAAATGAGAAAGAATATGAAATTTTATAATATATATGTGATACGTGGACGCACGTATACATCCATATATGTAAATATTTAGCTAACAACCTGAAGTTTGTTATAAGCCATTATTTAGTGATTATGCATATATATTATTTAGTGATTTAAAATTCAATCAACATAAATGTTGAATGACCTGAAGTCATGTATGTATTCAAATGATCTACACAATAAGTAAATTCCTCCAATTGCTTAGATCAATGAATGAGAACAAACTCTAATAATTAATATCAATTGAATGCATCTTATCAACTAATAAAAGAATTATCCTCCTATTATTAGTATGTATGCTGTATTTTCTAGTAGCAATATCATAATGGATCAAAATGAGAGTCCAAAGATGGTTATTATTTAATGTGACAATGTTTGTCAACATCGAGGGGGAGGATAAAGGGATACAAGTTTATTTTGATCATCAGTGTTAAATATTTATTAAAATATACGATGATGCAAAATATTATCAATATTATCCCTAGTAGACTTTCTCCAATATAGATTTGAATCCCTGAAGGATCAAAATTTGTAAACCACGTCTGAAATATGGTTCAAAAGTCAGTTCAAAATATTTTTGGAGTAAGTAATAAAGATGCCAAATAAAGGAGGTGGGTGCTCTTGAAGAAATACTTAAGGATGCTCTGAAAGAGATCCATGACATGATTCTCAAATAACCCTAGAAGTGGGTTAGGTAGCTAAAACATAATTAAAGAGATCTCAATAAATCATGTCTAGAAATGACAAGAAATAATCATCGATGATAAATTTGCAAATAATAAAGCGCTTATATTTATAAATAGATTAAGAATCTTGAATTAGGGGAAAACATGACTGGCCATCATGAATCCTTTAATAATAGAGAAATATGGACATGTAGTCCGCAAAGTACCGAAATTACTTGAAATGCTTAATATACCTTGAAGGTATAAATGTGATTTAAAATCATATTAAATAATGAAAGTATACAAATTCCTGAAAAATATAAATAACTTTCATTGTTATAAAGAATGCAAAGAACAAGGAGAGTAAATTTCAACATACTTCTAAGTATTGTTGTAATGAAAATCTTGATATAATTCATGATGAGTAGATTACTTTCTATTTTTAAGTATCGTTGTAATGAAACTCTTAATGTCCATTGAAGTGATAGTTGCGATATGCAAATACTTATTAAAGTATACAAATTTCTGAAGAATATATATAACTTTTGTAGTTATAAAGAATGAAAAAGACATGAAGTGTAGATTATAAATTTCTTCTAAGTATTGTTGTAATGAAAATCTTGATAATCAAGATGAGTAGATTACTTTCTGCTTTCTAGTAATGTTGTAATAAAATTTTTAATATTCATGAAAGATGTATAGTTGCAATGCACAAAACTAATTTGAAGCACAAAAATGAAAGCACATGAAGTGTTTTTCATAAAAGTAGCATACAAATGCATAAAATGCAAACCATATTTGAAGAAACAATCTTAGAAAATTTGATTGTATCGAAGGAAACTATTAATAAATTGTATTATTAACGAAATACATATTTATGGATCCAGAAGTATCTATAACCAATTTAAGTTATCGAAAGACGAATACGAATTCAGAGGAAACTTTAAATCAGGGGGAGCAACCATAAGTATTTTATAATGCACTCTTTTTTCTTAACTAAGATTTTTCCCACTAGGTATTTATTAGTAAGGTTTTAATGAGGCATTATCTTGATCCAGAAGTATCAACTCTCTAGTAACATTTGAAATAAGCTATAATGTACTCTTTTTCCTTATTTAAGATTTTTCCCACTGGGTTTTTCTTATTAAGGTTTTAATGAGGCATTATCTTGATCTAGAAGAATCAAACGTCTTTTCAAGAATTAACATCTCAAATATGTTATTTAAGTTAAATTATATTTTTATCCTTGACTAAGGTTTTTCCCATCGGGTTTTCCTTTATAAGGTTTTTACTGACGTATTAAATTGATGCAGAAGTATCAAACTCTATCTGATGTAGTAAATTATTGAAATATGACATACTATACTGTACTTTCTTTCCTTCATTAAGATTTTTTCCCATGGGGTTTTACTTAGTAAGGTTTTAATGAGACATTAGTTAGATCCAGAAGTATCAAGCTTTATTTAAAGAAATAAGAAAATAAAATATATCATTGTATTCTTTTTCCTTCACTAAGATTTTTCCCATTGGATTTTTCTTAGTAAGGTTTTAATGAGGCATTATTTTGATCCTGAAGTATCAAACTCTTATAAGGAATATCATTTTTAATATAATATTTATGATTTCACAAGTTTCACTCTTTTTCTCGTTCAAGGTTTTTTTCCCAGTGGATTTTTCTAATAGAGGTTTTTAATGGAGCAACAGACAATATTTATAACGACTGAATGGATGTATGAAAGCAAGATAATAATGAGGGGGATCAATTGTCATAGACGTTTTAAAAGAAACAATTTCTAGCAACCATATGAGCATCCAAGATTTCGAAAATGCATATTCAAGGGGGAGTGTTATAATATATGTAAATATATAAGTGAATATGCTTTTATGTTGTTTTGTTTAGTCCCATATCGTGGAATTGGTTAAGTTTTTTGCCCTGAAGCCTTTATATAAAAGAGGCTATGTAATGTAAATATACATCAATCTCAGAAGTGAATAATATATCTTTTGTCTCTCTCCGACGGCTTCTATTTTCTTTATTCTATGACAGTTTTGAAATATATAATCACTCTTACGCAAATTGTTGGCCGCCCCTAAACTACGCCGAATTAACCAAATCACCAAATGAAAGTTACTGTGACAACCTGATCGTTAATTATTTTTATTTTTTTTCCCGAAAGCCACTGGTTTCATCTCTGCTAAAGATTTATCTAGGGTTCACCTGTTTTCTTCTTCCCGGTCAAATTCCAAACTTCCTACTCAATATTCATAGTATCAAATCCAGTTTCCTATCCAAATGACTGTAATTACCATTTCTTCATCCTCTCTCGCTCGTAGCAACTCCAGATTTTTTTGCAATTTTTCTTCTCCATCCCCAAACAAACATCGCTTGTCTATTTCAGTTCCATTTTCTAAATTGAAGCCGAGGAGAAGAAAAAACGCTCTTAGAGACAAGCTCAAGCTCATCTCACTCCCCACTCAACATCAGGTAATCAAAAAACTTATCGAATTCGAGGATGATACCGAATTTAAAGTTGAAATCGATAGTGAAAAGGAAAATTTGTCAGAACCGGTTATTGATTATTGCGATTTTGATGGAAAAGCTAATGTCTTTCCCATTTCTGTTAATAATTTACAACAAGCAAAAAATGTACCCTTTATGATAAAAGCTTTGACTGTATCTGGGTTTATAATATGCACGTTTTGGGTTTTTCGTGGAGTGATGAATTTCTTTGTTAAAGACCGGAAGGAAAAAGTGGAGTTGAATAGGGAAGAGGCTGAAATGCTCAGGAGAAAGAAAAAAGCAAGAATGGAAAAGAAAGGGTACCTAGATAAGGGAACTGTGGAATTTATTGAGAATGTGAATGTGGAATTCGGTACCAGGCCTCAGTTGGATAGGAATGAATTATTGAAATGCATTAAGGATGTTGAACAGTCGAAAAATAGTTTAGATGTTTCGAAATCAATAAATAATTTAAAGCTGAATCCTCAATGTGATAAGGAAAGTGATTTTGATAGTAAGGTTAAAGAGATTAGAGAGATGGCAAGAAAGGCTAGAGAATTGGAGCAAAAAGGACATGTGCACAATGATGAAAGCACTGTTAAAAATTCCAAGGATATATTTGGATCAAAAGTAGAACCATCCGCAGCTGAAAGCAGTAATGCTAACGTTACGAAGAATGAAGAAGTCAAATGTATTGAGATTGCAACTGCTGATTTGCCAGATAAAGAAAGGTTAAACAACAATACAAGTGAAATGGCAGGAGAAGTTCAAGAAATGAATCAAAATGAATATATTCAAAACAATGGGAGAGATGTTAGTGATGTAAATGAAATATTTGGATCCTTAAATGAGGTTGGTATCTTAGTCGAAAGTGATGTGTACCCTAAGCATAATGATGAACTCATTAAGACTGCCAGCAACAATTCGATAGAAAATGAATCTTCGAGGAATACAAAAGAATCTGTTAGAAAAACCCCAAAAATTATAAAATCAGTCAAGGAGGCAAAAGAATATCTTTTAGAAAAACATGGAAAGGATACATATAGACAGTCTAAGCAAGTAACTGATGAGAACGAACCACACACAAAAAATTTATCTCTAAAAGCTGAATTTAACGGTGAAAATAACGGTGAATATTCTAGACCTAAGTTATCCACTAGTTTTCCGGTTAATGGGCATTTTGAGAAGACAGAAGACAAGCCATTTTATGGTGGCTTTAACATGGAAGAAAGAGATTTTGAATCTGAAAAAACACCGAATTCCAATTCAGAAGTGCATAACAATGTTTCTAAAATATCGGGTAATATAGATCGTGAGAGTTGGGTTGAAGAAAATTTTGAGAAATTTGATCCGTTAATCAAGACAATAGGTGAAGGGTTCAGAGAGAATTATATGTCGGCACAAGAGAAAGTAAAGGACTCAATGGTAAGTGCTGAAATTAGTGAACTTGGATTAGCAGACAACGATGAGGAACTTGAATGGATGAAAGATGAAAAACTTAGAGAAATAGTGCTCCAAGTGCGAGACAATGAGGTGTCTGGTAGAGACCCTTTTCATTTAATGGACACTGCCGATCAACAGGCTTTTTTCAAGGGTCTTGAGCTCAAAGCTGCAAAAGTGAATGAAAAATTGTCAGGTTTGCATGAGTGGGTCCATTCGAGAATTGAAAACCTGGATTATGGCAGAGGTACATGTTTAGTTGTCGTGTTCCAAATCTAACATATTTATAATTTGACTCTCCTATCACTTTACGTACATCTTATATTGTCTATTGGTACAAGCTCCCTAAACCTCATAATTATTGAAAATAATACTAATATCTCAATCATTTAACACTACAGTTTTTATTATGGTAAGACGATCTAATATGTTCCATTGCAGGTTCTAGTCTTAGACATGATCTCTTGAAATATTTTTTATTTCTTTAAGATTAAGTTAGCTACTAAAGTGACCGCTCCAAGATTGAGACATAACACTGAACGTAAACGGTTTAAAATCCTAGGTAGTGGAGTTTATATGTGTTGATAAATACTGGAGGATCCAACTTGTGATGATTTTGGCAGTAAACCTGTTTCTTACTATTTGTCCTATGGGTTCCAATATAATTTGGTCGTTCTATGCACATTATTTAAGCTTATGCTGAAAAGTTAGCTAGTTCATCATATGAAAACATTGAAATGTGCAACAACTTTACATGTTATCTTATTAAAAATTGTGTTTACTTATAAACAGAGGGAATCAGCTTGGATGATCCACTTGAGAAAATGGTCCCGCGCTGGAAGGGTGCTGCTATTGACCAAGAACTTCAATCCCTCAAGAAAAACACTGAACAAAATCCCTTAACAAAACCATTAAATGTTAGCAATAGATCTCTTAATGGAGCTTCTACAAGCAACAACACATTTATAGAGTGCAGTGATGGTACTAGAAGACCAGGAAAAAAGATGGGAAAAGAGCATTGGGAACACACAAAAAAATGGTCTCAAGGTTTCTTAGAAGTTTATAATTCAGAGACTGACCCCGAGATTAAATCTATCATGAAAGATATGGGCAAAGATTTAGATAAATGGATCACAGAAAAGGAAACGAAGGAGGTGGCTAATTTGATGACTAGAATACCAAAAAGACAGCGAAGATATATACAGAAGAAAATGGATAAATTGAAAAAAGAGTTGGATATGTTTGGTCCACAAGCAGTTGTTAGCAAGTACAAAGAATATTCTGATGAACAAGAAGAAGATTATTTTTGGTGGTTGGATCTTCAGTATGTTCTGGTATGATATAGCAATCCCTATATTTTTCATATTTGTAGTCTTTTAAAATTGTACTAGGTGCTAAAAGATTAAATTCTCATCCTATAGCTGCCATCTTTGGATGAAAATTGGCTATTCGGCCCATACTTAAAGGAGAATCCTTTAGTTAGGCATTTGAATTGAAGGAGCTGTTCTTTTATTTATTTCTCAGCTGACATATATTATGTTAACCTACAGTGCATCGAACTATACACGGTGGAGGACGGTGTACAAAAAATAGGATTTTATTCATTAGAGATGGCTGCAGAGCTTGAACTTGAACCAAAGCAGTATCATGTAATTGCATTTGAAGATCCAGCAGATTCTAAAAATTTCTGTTATATTGTGCAAGCACATATGGAGATGTTAGGAAGTGGATCAGCTTTTGTTGTTGCTCGACCACCAAAGGTAATGCATTCAAATTCTTTTACTAATTAAAATTATGATTTATTACAGGTACCGTTTAGTCTATTGGTTGATGAAAGAAGTAGCTTATAGAACAGTTCAACATATAAGATTTCTGTTGTATTAGATTTTTGTTTTGAATACTTGTGCTATTGGATCAGCTCGATATATTTTAAGTAGGATAGCAAGAAATACTACCGGATCACATGTTTTTGTCCATAGATTCTACAACATATTATAACTCATGTTTTATTACATCAGCTATTAGCTAGGGAAAATTGAAGCACAACACCTCTGCCATCCACTCCTGCTGTGCATAAAGTCCCTTTTTCATTTCTCATTTGCAGTCCACAAAAGCATTTTCTTGCAAAGCAAGCTTTAATGGCGACAGTGAAGCTTGAATTCCCTCATCACATACTATAATCAACTTGAATACACATATACGCTATCAGTCAACATCCATTCAACCTAGATGAAGTTGTAAGAATGAGTGCATGAGCATATTTCTATGTCACTTAGATCTAGTTGAAAGTGAACCAAAAGCTACAAACCGTTAATAATCATCGAGACAATTTGTACAATTGACAACCTTGTATGAGAAGGTTGCATGCTAATTGGCTCAAGATTCTAATATTTGTATTCTAGCATTTCTGATCCTAAATACTCATACAACTGAATGTTATCAAAATGTCCACTTCTCAGTAACAGTTTCCCTTTTCGAATTTTTTTCACATAAGATGGAATTTAATATTCTTTTTAACTGGAATTTATCTATCAGGATGCCTTCCGAGAAGCAAAAGCTAATGGTTTTAACGTGACTGTGATTAAGAAAGGAGAAATGAAGTTAAACATAGATCAAACAGTGGAAGAAGTAGAAGAAAAGATTACAGAAATTGGTAGCAAAATTTACCATGATAAAATCATGTCGGAACGTGGAATTGATATTCGGACCCTAATGAAGGGTTTGATATCAGCTGACAAAGCTAAGAAGTAAATTTTTGCAATTTATTTACTATTTTTAATTTCATTTTTTTTAATATTTAGAGTTAGCTTTATAAAATCCAACTTGTAGCGCATTACCAGTTATAGATAGCAATAAACTGCCATTTTCCCATTCTCAATTTTGTTCCCGTTGCCAGTGCATGCTCCTAAGTGGCTGATGTAAGGGATAACACACTAGGAAAATAATGAAGAATATGAACACGGCAGCTTTAGAGAAATCAGTCAAATTTAGGGTTCATAGGCAGAGCCGGTTCTTGGGCAAGGCCCAATAGCCCACTGAATAGGGCAGCCCCCCTTCATGGGGCAGCATATCAGAGATAAAAAAAACCCCAAATTCCCAAAATCTCAAATCGCATTGCCCCTTCTCCGATTCTCCTCTCCGCGTGCGACACGTTCAGTCTTTCTCCTCTGCGACGACGGCAATCTTCAACATCGCCAACTCACTCTGGTTGCTAACTCTCCTCCGGCAGCACGGCTGCACAGCAGTCTCCACCATCTCCAAGTTCTCTAAATTCAGCAGGCTGCAACTCTCCAAGCCTGCAGGCTGCAACAGGCAACAACGCATGCAAAATTCTCCTCCGGCTTCGACAGTTCGACTTTGGTTGCTAATTTGATTACATTGATAGCTGCCTCCTGCCTGAAACAATTTGATTAGAAGGTAATTACTAATTTAACTGTTAATTTTTGGTAATCAACCCAATCTAGTATTAAATGGGCTGTACAAGCTTGATCGTCTTCGGAGATAATTTTTAATTTGCAGATGGCTTGTGAGTTGTGAGTTGTGAGTTGTGATTCTTGAATTAATTTTCGGTGAAAATATCCTGCCAATCTATCCGTTATCTGGATTTGATATACAATAATTTTGGACCAAATGTGTCACAGATGAATGTGGAAAGACCATTTTTATAAATAAGCATGACAACATATTTCATAAACTTAAAATGTCTTTTCTTTACTAACCTGTGCACTAACTAACATTTGTCTTGGTATAAATAACCGCGTTTATATTTCCGTGACTAAAAATTATCAGGCATTTTCCTAGTTTTACATTAGTAATTAGTAATTACATAAATGTGTTTGCTATTTTATTGTGTTTGCTAGTAAAAGAAACATATATGATATGTGACAGTAATAGAAACATGTATGACAGTAACAGAAATGTGTTTGCTATTTTGAATTTTTGATTAATACTTGTTAGATTTAGGTTGATGATAAATGATAATTGATCAATATCAAAAGCATTGCATTGCTTTGCCTGACTTATCAAATTGCAATGCAATTATACACTGATTTGTTGATTATTTAGATTATTTAGATTAATATTTATTAGATTGATGATGATATTTTATTAGGGAAAAAATATTTGAATTCATTTTTGTTAAATTTAATGGTTGATATTTTTATTATGTATATCAAATGAAATATATTCTTATAAATTATGTACGGTGTTAAAACTTCACTTTTTCCATTGAATTGGAAATCTATAGGGAATATGAGGAAGAATGAAGACGACAAAAATCGAGTTAGATTTCGTAAACAAAACTCCGGATTTCACAATAGAAAAATTAAACAAAAGAAAGTTGAACTTGCAAAATCTTTCGTTGGTTCGATCTCTAATTTATTTCAAGCACAAATTCAAAAATCTCAATCTACAATTTCAAGTAGAATTGAAGAGACGGATGAAAACGATCATATTGAGATTCATGAAATGGATGGAGATGTTGATGTCAATGAAGAGACTATTGAAAATGAAGAAGGAAATGTAATTGAAGAAGACGATTTTATTGTGCTTGATCTTGAAAAGGACGTTGATGTCAATTATGATCCGGGATTATGGGGAAGAATAACCGATAGTAAAAGGATAATGCTAGTTAAACGAGGGCCTACAAAATTGTGATAGAAAATGAAGATTTTCCTAAAGTGAAATTGATCGTAGACATTTTTCTTCTAAACACTATTTTAGTCGTTATCCACAAGGAGAAGAACATGGAAAGAAAATGACTAATTTACTCAAATGAAGTAAATAGAGTCTTTTGTTTTTGTTGCAAGCTATTTAATAACCCACAAAAAAAGTTTAAATTAGGAGAAGAAGGAATGGATGATTGACATAACATTACAACCAAGCTAAGAGAGCATGAAAGTAATACAAAGCACACCGCAAATCTTATAAAGTGGGTTCATTTGTATAAGGGTCTTCAAAAATGGCAACAATTGATTAAAAAATGGAATTTAATCGATCAAGAGAGACAACGTTGGAAAAAGGTATTAGTGCGTATAATTGGCATTGTGAAAACTCTTTCTTGAAATAATTTGTCATTTCGTGGTACTAATGAAAGAATTCATGGAAAGAATAATGGACTTTTTTGCCAACTTGTGGAATTTGTAACCGAATTTGATCCAATCGTGGAGGAGCATCTTAGAAGAGTGGTAAATAATAGAGTAAATAATCATTATCTTAGTCACAACATTCAAATGACAAAAAAGTATTAGTGCTTATAAGTGGCATTGTGAAAACTCTTTCTCGAAATAATTTGTCATTTCGTGGTACTAACGAAAGAATTCATGAAAAGAATAATGGACTTTTTTGCCAACTTGTGGAATTTGTAGCCGAATTTGATCCAATCATGGAGGAGCATCTTAGAAGAGTGGTAAATAATGAAGTAAATAATCATTATCTTAGTCATAGCATTCAAAATGAATTAGTAATTTTGTTGGCAAAAAAGATTAAAGAAACGATGCTTTCAAAAATATCAAAGGCAAAGTATTATTCAATCATTCTTGATTGTACTCCGAATTTGAGCCACAAAGAACAAATGTCAATTATTATAAGATGTGTTGACATTGATGATGCTATCAAGGTGTAGGAATTTTTTCTTGGCTTTATAGAGGTTGATGATACATCAGGACTTGATCTATTTAAAAAGCTTCGAAATATTCTAATTGATCTTAAACTTAACATTGATGATGTGAGTTGCCAAGGTTATGATAACGGATCAAATATGAAGGTATGTTATATTTTATAATAGGAATTTAGTAGTTTAGTATTATTATATTATATCATGTCATAAATAACTTAAATTTGATATTAGGTAAACATCAAGGGGTACAAAAGAGACTTACCGATCAAAATCCAAGAGCATTTTATATTTCGTGTGGGTGTCAGTTTAAATCTTGCTCTATGTGATATGACAAAATCATGCATGAACACGAGAGATTTTTTTGCATGTCCAAAATATCTATATTTTGTTTTCCGGTTCAACTCAACGGTGGAAAATACTTAGACAACATGTAAAAGGTTTAACGCCAAAACCATTATCGGCAACTCGATGAGAAAGTCGTATAGAAAGCGTGAAAGCGATAAGACTTCAACTGGCGGAGTTCAGAGATGCTTTAATTGACATTGCAATTAAGTATAAAGATGATAGTATCATGAGGGTGGAAGCTAAATGTCTATGCCAAAATGCTTTAGAAGATTATGAGTTTTTGATTAGTTTATGTGTTTGGTACACTATATATTAGATAGTATTAATCGAGTTAGCAAAATACTTCAACGTGAAGACATGGATATTGAAGATGCAATTATTAAAATAAAGGAGCTTATTGCATTTTTTAAGAAATTTAGAGAAATGGATTTACAAGCATGATAATTGAAGCTAAAGAACTTGCGGATAAAGTTGGCATTAAACCTAAATTTGCTAAAAAAAAGAATTATTCGTAGAAAGGAACATTTTGATGAGGATATGAATGTTGATGCTCATGAAAGTCAATCTTTGGAAGATAATCTTAGAACCACTTACTTTTTTTCATACACTAGACCAAGCTTTTTTTTAACTTAAGGATTTGTTTGAACAATTTGAGCTTTATGAAAGGATTTTTGGATTTTTGTTTAATGCAAAGTTCAAAACAATTGAAAGAGCAATGCATGAAACTATAAAGTTTTTTGAAAGATAATCAAAAGAGCGATATTTGTGGGAAAAAGATTATTTCTTGAACTTAGACAATTGAAAAGAATATTTGCCATCATAAACAACGAATTTTATTAGTATTCTTGAGTTTTTAAAATCCTATTGTGATGTGAGTGGATTTCTAAATGCATGGGTTGCATATCGAATTTTATTAATATACCTGTTACGGTTGCTTCAGCAGAAAGAAGCTTCTCTAAGTTGAAGTTGATAAAAACTTATCTTCGATCTACTATGATGCAAGAAAGACTAAGTGAATTGGCAATGATTTCAATTGAAAATGGATATTTCGATAGTTTAAAATATGATGATATAATTGAAGAATTTGCTTCCAAAAATTCAAGAAGTTTTCGTTGGATGAGATTGATATGGTAAACATATTAAAGTATATATATGAAGTTAATGAGAAAATATTTTGGAAGAATGGATGAAATATGTATTTTGAATGAACTTTGTTATTATGTGAAATTAATGTAAAATATTTACAATGTTATATGTCATTTTTTATTTTTTTCTTATGTAAAAGATAAAAAAAAAAAAAATGTGCTCGTCTAGGGCAACCCATAGGTTAGAACTGGCCCTGTTCATAGGCTATATGTGCAAATACAATGATTTGTTGCTCAGTGCAGCAAAAATTTAATATGAAATGAAACTCTTCTTATCAATAATTAGTATAAATTAAACAAAAATTAAACGTTGTACATTTTTTTTAAAAAAAAGAAAAAAAATCATTTTATACCAATCCACTAAATATAATCACTTAATACAAAGTATTTTGAATTAATTAATCTACATTCAATTGATATGGGCTCAAAACCTAGAATGGATTTTTGATGGAATTCTAGACCATCAATGTACCAGCTGGACCTGAATGGCTGGAAATCAGGTGTACTGGCCGAAATTTACAACCTTTGATTTGAAATTTAATGTAGAAACAACCTTTGATTTGAAATTTAATGTAGAAACAACCTTTTTGACTTTTTTGATTCTCAAATTTATAAAAATCTAAACATAATTATATTTTGAGTCGACATCTGAATCAAAGCAAAAGGCTAAAAATTTGTCCACAGATAATAATATGATCAACGTAAAATATAAAATATGCAGGAGGAAGGAAACAAAAATTAAGAGGAAAAAACTAAAAGAGAGTGCCTTTTAATTTGGAATGAATAAATTAAATAAAAAGTAGCAGCTGTACTGTACTGAATGGTTTCAGTCTTCTTGAATTAAAATACTGATTCTTTTAGTATTTTGTTGGAAATATCAGCCAGAATTTTATGTGACCGTGTACTAGCAGTCCATTGTAGCTATAAATTTCATGTATAATTTATCAATAAATTTCACTGAATTTCCACTAACAATTTGCTTTATACCAAAAAGGGACAAACGTTGTAAGGCTGCCATTTGACCGATCATGTCTTAAATTGTAACTCTTTTTGGTTAAGTTCAAAGGTGAAATCATGAAGAGCTTCTCCAGGCACTCTATGTCTATTTTGCCGTGGCCATGCACTAATTTGGGGAAAAAGTAATACCAACTTGGTCTCGATAGTGGGATGTGCTAAGTTATGGCTGAACTTGTAACACTAAAAAGGTAAAACCTCCTAAAAGCTCCATAATGATCGTACCTTTAAGAGTAACCTCAAACCGAATGTCTAAAAATATAAATATGATATAACAGGCGTTCCCCAGTCATACAAATTCAATGAAGAAAGAGAGAACCGCAATTGCTGCCAGAAGAATTTGAGAAAATAAGTTCCATCATGTACTGAACAAATAACCTAGCAATCTCTAGGTTAGAATCAATGGTGTACCCTTTAGTTATTTTTTTAATAGTATCCTTAATGCAACTAACTTTTATTAGAGTATCCCGGTAAAAACCCCGTATTTTGATACTAGGCAAAGCATGTCTCAAATTAGCATGTCTTTAGAATTGCTCGTTGTATGACAAAGAAAGATGGAGTTCGATAGTAATATCGTGATATCGATATGAGTCGAAACATGCGTGTCCAAAGCGATGCTTTCTGAAACACACCCATTCACATCTTTCGAACGATAGTGATTCAATTACTCATCCTACGTACTCTAGAAGAGCTAAAAGTCTCCCATGCTGCTATCACCATGTTTGGTGTTACATCCGGTGCCCTCGACTTTTGGATTAGATCTACCGCTACCATTGGCGCGAATCGCATACATAATTCTCCTCATTTTGTTGAAAAATAGTGAAAAAATAGAAAATTTTGGTGAAAATAGGTGAACAAAAACCGTGGAAGATGACGTTGGCTAAAAAAACGTCGCAATGATATATTAGTTTATCCAATATTTTTAATGCTGGAAAAATTTGTGTCATAGTTTTCTCTTTACTTTGCATACAGAGTTCCTTTTCAACAGTCAACATAAAATTTATCTAACATTGTAAATGCTAGATAAACTTTTGTTGGATTGTTTACATTATGGCTTGTTGCCGAATTGTATATTTGCATTCAAAATGATATATAAAAACTCAAGAATTGCATGTGCTTTTTTCTAAGTGCGTACCGCGTCTACAATTTTTGTAATAAGTTTCAACCGAGATACATTCTTAAAATAAGTTGTTTTTCCTTATGAGATCTATTTTTAAATTTTATCCTTTATGAAATTGAATAAAATGATGCTACTGAGAGTGCGTTCGTGGACAAATTGGATTCGATATTAGAGGTTGTGGCATTCGTGCACAAAATTTGATTAAAGGTTGGATAGAAAGTATCACAATGTAAAGTGTTTATTTTTTATTAGCAATAGTTAATAATTAGTAATTAATAATTTTTACTTGTACCATTAATTAATATATATTTCATATTTAATAAGTAACAATAGAAACTAAATTAAAAATAAAAATTCAAACACTTATCACAAATTCAAACACAAGTTCAAAATAACAATACTAAGATAAATAAAAAAATAAAACTAATGATGATAATCCATACTACGGATGAGGACAATCTTAAGAAACATCTCAAGACCATCGAGTTCCAACATTGACGTAGTCAACTCTAGTTTTTCTTGATATGACAACAAAAGACCAGCTGTAACAACCTGCATATTTATCGATTTTATATTTAAATACTTTATTTAAATATTTTATCGTTCGTCGGATTTTAGTCCGAAAACCGACTTTTTGCATACGGTCGAATTAGGACTCGAGACCACCTCCATTGAGTTCAAAATGCCGTTTGCGACCTTTTTGAGTATAAGCTTCGATATGTTTGGAGAAAGTTGATTTTTGCTACTTTTTCCCGCTTAGGGCTTTGGTTGGGCTGAGCCAATTAGTCACTTAACTCAGTTCCAACACTCTCCTCTTCGTTCACTTCTCTTCTATTTTCCTAACACTCAAGCTCAAGCAAAAATGGAGGAAGAGAATGGAAAATAGAAATTCCTAAGTCCTAGCTTGCTTTGCAAATCCATCTCCTTGCTCCAAAGTTCATGAGAACCCATTGGTAAGCTTCCTCTTCTTCTTCTCCAACTCATTCTCTCTTTGAATTTCAGAAATTTCCTAAACCTAATTTAGGGAATGTTTCTCTTTTAAGCTTAGATTCAAGCTTGTTGAGTTGGAATTGAAGAGTGCTTGTTCTTGCCATTGCTTTCAAGCTTCATCTTCATAAATTTAGTTTAAAGGTGAAATTTTTATCTCACATCTATGACTATAACTATCTTTGGTTGTTGGGTATGAATTCCTAACACTTCTTCATGTGCATTTGCTCTTGTTTTGGATTGATTTTGTGAATACTCCAATTTTTGGGTTTTTAAGTCAAATTTGTGTGAAATCCTTTTATGGATGTTTGATCATGTTTTTGGTGATGCACCGAGGAGCATATAGGGCCGGGTTGCCGATTGGCATAAACCCTTAGAGCCAATGTTCGTCCGGTTGCATTTTGGAAGAATTTGCTCTTCGTTTGAATAGGCTGAAAAACAGCCCAAGCATGATTCAGTCGACTGAAAACTCTATTCAGTCGACTGAACCTGAAACCCGAGAGTTTCCATGCATGATTCAGTCGACTGAAAAACTCTGCACAGTCGACTGAAACTGGAAACAGAAAGTTTCCTGAACCTGGAAAATTTCCAGGTACAGGGTCAGTCGACTGAACCTGCTGTTTATGTCCAATTTGCCTTTTTGGATTGAAATTCCAATTTAAATCGATTCGTGATAATCCTATTTGTTGTTATCATCTATTATGACTTTGATGACTCTTTTTAGGGATTTTTGAATATCCATTTCGATGGATCCTTTATCGATTTCATTGGATTTTTATTCACATCTTCGAGTGTGATCTTTGTGATTGATTGTTTCTACAATCCCCCTTGTGCTTTGTCACTTTAAAAATATAAAGGTTTTCTATACTAGTAGTAAATATCAAAACTCTTTCCTCAAACGATTTCAATACTATTTTAATACCAAATTCGTTTATAAAACCGTTTTCTAATCTATTAGTATATACAAACCTTTACCTCACTCGTATGAGAAATCTAATTAAACGACTTAGTAAAACAAGTGGTATGAAACGCTTGCGTTTACTTCGTCGGTTAATTCTTGGACTTGTTCGATTGAACCTCTTGTGACAATTTTCTAGTGGAGATCTACAATTTATTCGTAAATATTTAAGTTAAGCTAGTGGTTATGGGACATGAAGCTAAGCTCATATATTTACTAGCTTATTGTAATTGACACTTCTCTTTGATCATGACGATCATCTTTGCGGTTTAGACTAGCAATGTGCGATGTCTCTTTGTCTATGTGGAGGACTGTTCCTCATTTTATTGAGTTTCGTCTCATTTTATACATGGGTTGTACCTTTCTAGGTGCATCGATGTTTGTTTACTTCGTGGAGCAATCGGCTCAATAAGTCGGGACATGGGGCGTATCTTTTTAGGTGCGTCGATGTTCGTCTATGCATGGGGCGTATCTTTTTAGGTGCGTCGATGTTCGACTTAGCATGGGGTGTATCTTTCTAGATGCATCGATGTTAGACATTACATGGGGTGTATCTTTCTAAGTGCATCGATGTTTATTTATTTGTGCATGGGGCGTATCTTTCTAGGTGCGTCGATGCTAAAGCATGGGGCGTATCTTTCTAGGTGCGTCGATGTTCGACTGTTCATGGGGTATGTCTTTTTAGGTGTGTCGATGTCCAGTTTCTTTTGGGGATTGGCCATCCTTTTTATTTGTGATTTCTGGATTTCTTGTGTAGATTTCTAGAATTTGTGTTTCACCAATTTTTCGTGATTTCCATTGATAAGTCTTATCGATATTTGTGCATTGGTGAATTTGTGCGTCATTGACTTTTGCGATTGACATTGATATTATCGTCAATATTTATGGTATGGTGAATGAAATAAGAAGTATGACGTTTCTTTGATTCTTGTGTAGATTTGGTGACATTGATTAATCTCTTGATGATTATCAACTAAGTATATATATATATATATATCACAGCTTGGCATTGTGATTATTATGTGTTTAGTCATATCCCTTATTCTATATCGTTTCATCTGATATTTATAGTTAGACTGATCCGTTTATTATTTTCTTATTAAATAATACTCGGGTCAGATCGAGATGTTACATGTGCTTCTGCTTGACTTCTCATCCGGGATTAACTCCTTGACTTTTGGGTTAACTACTTAGATTAGTAGTTATTTTGTTGTATACATTTGAGATATAGACTCCTTAATGTATACTTATTCTTTTGTGTAGTTCGTGTAACTATTCTTTTGTGATATTGTGGATCTTTTTAGACCACTACTCTGATGTACACTTTCTAGTGTAATATTCATATCTTATTCCGCCTTTGTGATATGAATTGTCTGTGACTGATTTGTGTTATGCTTATTTCTATATTTGTTTTCCGAAGGATTTATATAGCCACCATGTAGTAGCTTTGAGTTTGTGTCGGTATGTCGGATTTCCTCTTGAAATAGAATGCATGTTATATTATCTGACATATCGGTGCTCGCGCAAAGAAATTACATGGATGGTCGCTCCTCAACAGCCTTATTCTCCGTGCTAGTCGACAGCATTCTCCGTAATGTTCTTGGCTAGCGTGGGTATAGAGGTGGGGCGTCACAGCTTGGTATCAGAGTCAAACTTCGGAACAATGTAGAATAATTTAACAAGGATCATCGTCCTAAGCCCATCTTAGGAGTCGTGCTTTAGGATTTTATTCGGGTCTTCGTACCGTCCTATCCTATTTTCTTTTATGATTCCTTGTTTTATCAATCAAGTTTGATTGAAATTTGTTTTGAGAATAACTTCTTCCTCTTCTTTCTTTCTTTCTTAAAGAAGAGAAATGGTTAGACCAGGCCGTCCCAGCGCCGGTCAATCTAGTGCTACTCCCCTGGATGGAGTATTCATGTCTGCTCAACAACTTTTGGATCTTGTAAAGAATCAAGAGTTTATCTATGCTTTGAGTAAGAACTCTGAAATGGTTCTACCTTTGAAACTTGAAGTTTCTTTCAAACAGCTTGTGGATGTTACTCTTCTTCCTGGAGAGGTTGGTAAAGGAAGTGTTTGTGATATTGGGACTTCTAAGAAGAGGCATATTAAGTTCAAGAGCCTTAATCCCAATAAGAGAGTGAAGCAAACTACTTTTGTAGCAAAGACTCCAATCCCTGATCGTGGAGGATGCTACAATTGTAATTCTAAGTAACACTATGCGAATATGTGTCTAAAACCCCATTCTTGTCGCTATTGCAAGAAACCGGGTCATCTTTTATCTGCATGTCCCAAACTTTTGAATAAGGACATGAGAAAACTAAATATTGTGCAAGCCCCTAGCAACTCTTCTCTTGGTCAAGGTATTTTTCATTCAATCCTTGATGACATTTGCTTTGTGATTATCTTGTTCATGTTCTTTTTGATATAGTTTCCATCTCACTATTTTATATCAAAAGGAATTGTTAATTCTTTTTCTTTGAATATTTTGGGCTTGTTGACTTCATTGAGGATTGCGAATCCGGATGGTAGATCCGCAACACTCAATTTGCTTTTGTTTAGATGTCGAGATTGTTTTATGTGACTTTTCTTTCTGAGCCGATATTTACTTTGGCTTCGGAATTGATTTTTGAAAGGACCGGCTTAATCATTGTGAAGTCCATATCCTATTTTTCGAGTGGACTATTCATCTTCGACATTTTCAATCTGTTAAGCAGATTTCTGTTTTTCCTTTATGATTTTGATTCCAACTTGATGGCATCATTTTATTCCTTAAGCCCACTTATAAGGAAAGTGTTCTCTCATTCTTGTAGTTTGAGAAATTTTCCGGTATTTTTGAGTTTGTCTTAGGATTATCACCTAAGAAATCTTTTGTGAGGTGTTAAGGTCTTTTCAGTTTGACTTTACCACCGGTTTTCGTTTGCTACGAGTTGCGGAAATTAGCATTCCACTTACCGCATTCCGCACTCGTTATGATTCTTTTGAATGACTTATTTTGTCATTCAATTTGTCCAACTTATTTCATCCGTTTTATAAATCGAATATTCTATGAATATTTCGATGAGACCATCTTATTTATGGATTTTGGATGGAAATAGAAATTTAAAATTTTGCAAATCTTTTTCATAAGATTTAATTATAAGTGCAATTTGATTTTTGCTCTTAAAACGAGCAAAGAATATTCTTAAAACTTTTTAAGAGATTTATTTATCCTATAAAAGATGATTTTGTGATTGTATTGCCCGTTGAGTGCTTTAAGAATTTTGGTCGATGCGCTTGATCAACGTTATCGATAGGAATCTCCTAAATGCTTTGATGAGACAGTCAGACACGATATATTGACTTGTAAAAATGAAAATTTTTGTAGAAAGATTATTACATAAAAGTAAAAATGTAATTTTGGAAGTTTTAACTTTTCGGGAAAAGAGAATTATTTAAAAGAAGTTCTTTCTTTTCGATACTCTTATTCTTTCTTGTGATTCCTGAAGGGGAACCAAGACTTTGCTATTTGTACCGATACTAGTCGTATTGGTTTGGAATGCCATTCTCTTGCAAAGGAGAACGTGCTATCACTTGTGCTTCTAAATCTTTATAGCTTATCGAGACTAGATATGCCACTCTTGGTCTAGTGTTCGCGGCTATTGTTTTTACTTTTGGAATTTGGCATCATCATTATTGGATGAGAAATTTGTTCTCTACCTCGATCATAAATCTTTGGAATAATTATTTTCTCATAAGGAACTTCATGTTGACTCGAGTTCCTAGAATCTTATGATCTTGATATTCTTTTATTCCCGAGAAGGGAAATCGTGTTGCCAATGCGCTTTGTCGTAAGCAACAAGTGGTTGATTCTTTGATGTTGTCTGAATGGAATTATTTTTCTATCAAGTTCATCGGACGTTTTGGTATACTTCGTTTTATTGAGTTTCATCTCATTTCTTCGTCCGATGTTCTTTTATTGTGTTCGGTTCATTGGACGTACCGTTTTTGTACTGCGTCAGTGTTCCGAATTATTTGGGATTTGAATTCATCGGATGTACCGTTGTACTACATCGATGTCTTTTCTTTTGATTCATCGGATGTACCGTTGTACTACATCGATGTCTTTGCTCTTTGATTCATCGGATGTACCGTTTGTACTACATCGATGTCTTTGCTTTTTGATTCATCGGATGTACCGTTTGTACTACATCGATGTCTTTGCTTTTTGATTCATCGGATGTACCGTTTGTACTACATCGATGTCTTTGCTATTTGATTCATCGGATGTACCGTTTGTACTACATCGATGTCTTTTCTTTTGATTCATCGGATGTACCGTTGTACTACATCGATGTCTTTGCGTTTGATTCATCGGATGTACCGTTTGTACTACATCGACGTCTTTGCTATTTGATTCATCGGATGTACCGTTTGTACTACATCGATGTCTTTGCTTTTGATTCATCGGATGTACCGTTTGTACTACATCGATGTCTTTGCGTTTGATTCATCGGATGTACCATTTGTACTACATCGATGTCTTTGCTATTTGATTCATCGGATGTACCGTTTGTACTACATCGATGTCTTTGCTATTTGATTCATCGGATGTACCGTTTGTACTACATCGATGTCTTTGCTATTTGATTCATCGGATGTACCGTTTGTACTACATCGATGTCTTTGCTTGGGTTCATTGGGCGTACCGTTTTTGTACTACGCTGATGTCCCAAATTGTTTGAGTTTCTAGTTTTTCGGGCGTACCGTTTTTATACTACGCCGTTGCACCGGCTCAATTTTCTGCTATTCTTGACGTCCCCACGTCTTTTATCTACGAGAATGCCTTAGGGATTCCGGTTTTCATTCTTGAGCCCGGTGTTATTGTGGAAATTGAAGTTTCACCAGATTTCTTGCTAACTCTTTTGTGCACTTTATGGTGAACTTCCTATTTCAAAATTTTCTTTTGTGTTAATATGCTTCTATGGTTGTTACTTCATATATTTCCTTCTTACTTATTGCAAGGACGCAATTTCTTTAAGGAGGGGAGTCTGTAACAACCCGCATATTTATCGATTTTATATTTAAATACTTTATTTAAATATTTTATCGTTCGTCGGATTTTAGTCCGAAAACCTACTTTTTGCATACGGTCGAATTAGGACTCGAGACCACCTCCATTGAGTTCAAAATGCCGTTTGCGACCTTTTTGAGTATAAGCTTCGATATGTTTGGAGAAAGTTGATTTTTGCTACTTTTTCCCGCTTAGGGCTTTGGTTGGGCTGAGCCAATTAGTCACTTAACTCAGTTCCAACACTCTCCTCTTCATTCACTTCTCTTCTATTTTCCTAACACTCAAGCTCAAGCAAAAATGGAGGAAGAGAATGGGAAATAGAAATTCCTAAGTCCTAGCTTGCTTTGCAAATCCATCTCCTTGCTCTAAAGTTCATGAGAACCCATTGGTAAGCTTCCTCTTCTTCTTCTCCAACTCATTCTCTCTTCGAATTTCAGAAATTTTCTAAACCTAATTTAGGGAATGTTTCTCTTTTAAGCTTAGATTCAAGCTTGTTGAGTTGGAATTGAAGAGTGCTTGTTCTTGCCATTGCTTTCAAGCTTCCTCTTCATAAATTTAGTTTAAAGGTGAGATTTTTATCTCACATCTATGACTATAACTATCTTTGGTTGTTGGGTATGAATTCCTAACACTTCTTCATGTGCATTTGCTCTTGTTTTGGATTGATTTTGTGAATACTCCAATTTTTGGGTTTTTAAGTCAAATTTGTGTGAAATCATTTTATGGATGTTTGATCATGTTTTTGGTGATGCACCGAGGAGCATATAGGGCCGGGTTGCCGATTGGCATAAACCCTTAGAGCCAATGTTCGTCCGGTTGCATTTTGGAAGAATTTGCTCTTCGTTTGAATAAGCTGAAAAACAGCCCAGGCATGATTCAGTCGACTGAAAACTCTGTTTAGTCGACTGAACCTGAAACCCGAGAGTTTTCATGCATGATTCAGTCGACTGAAAAACTCTGCACAGTCGATTGAAACTGGAAACAGAAAGTTTCCTGAACCTGAAAAACTTCCAGGTACAGGGTCAGTCGACTGAAAACTCTGTTCAGTCGACTGAACCTGCTGTTTATGTCCAATTTGCCTTTTTGGATTGAAATTCCAATTTAAATCGATTCGTGATAATCCTATTTGTTGTTATCATCTATTATGACTTTGATGACTCTTTTTAGGGATTTTTGAATATCCATTTCGATGGATCCTTTATCGATTTCATTGGATTTTTATTCACATCTTCGAATGTGATCTTTGTGATTGATTGTTTCTACAATCCCCCTTGTGCTTTGTCACTTTAAAAATATAAAGGTTTTCTATACTAGTAGTAAATATCAAAACTCTTTCCTCAAACGATTTCAATACTATTTTAATACCAAATTCATTTATAAAACCGTTTTCCAATCTATTAGTATATACAAACCTTTACCTCACTCGTATGAGAAATCTAATTAAACGACTTAGTAAAACAAGTGGTATGAAACGCTTGCGTTTACTTCGTCGGTTAATTCTTGGACTTGTTCGATTGAACCTCTTGTGACAATTTTCTAGTGGAGATCTACAATTTGTTCGTAAATATTTAAGTTAAGCTAGTGGTTATGGGACATGAAGCTAAGCTCATATATTTACTAGCTTATTGTAATTGACACTTCTCTTTGATCATGACGATCATCTTTGCGGTTTAGACTAGCAATGTGCGATGTCTCTTTGTCTATGTGGAGGACTGTTCCTCATTTTATTGAGTTTCGTCTCATTTTATACATGGGCTGTACCTTTCTAGGTGCATCGATGTTTGTTTACTTCGTGGAGCAATCGGCTCAATAAGTCGGGACATGGGGCGTATCTTTTTAGGTGCGTCGATGTTCGTCTATGCATGGAGCGTATCTTTTTAGGTGCGTCGATGTTCGACTTAGCATGGGGTGTATCTTTCTAGGTGCATCGATGTTAGACATTACATGGGGTGTATCTTTCTAGGTGCATCGATGTTTATTTATTTGTGCATGGGGCGTATCTTTCTAGGTGCGTCGATGCTAGAGCATGGGGCGTATCTTTCTAGGTGCGTCGATGTTCGACTGTTCATGGGGCATGTTTTTTTAGGTGTGTGGATGTCCAGTTTCTTTTGGGGATTGGCCATCCTTTTTATTTGTGATTTCTGGATTTCTTGTGTAGATTTCTAGAATTTGTATTTCACCAATTTTTCGTGATTTCCATTGATAAGTCTTATCGATATTTGTGCATTGGTGAATTTGTGCGTCATTGACTTTTGCGATTGACATTGATATTATCGTCAATATTTATGGTATGGTGAACGAAATAAGGAGTATGACGTTTGTTTGATTCTTGTGTAGATTTGGTGACATTGATTAATCTCTTGATGATTATCAACTAAGTATATATATATATATATATATATATATATATATATCACAGCTTGGCATTGTGATTATTATGTGTTTAGTCATATCCCTTATTCTATATCGTTTCATCTGATATTTATAGTTAGACTGATCCGTTTATTATTTTCTTATTAAATAATACTCGGGTCAGACCGAGATGTTACAGGTGCTTCTGCTTGACTTCTCATCCGGGATTAACTCCTTGACTTTTGGGTTAACTACTAGATTAGTAGTTATTTTGTCGTATACATTTGAGATATAGACTCCTTAATGTATACTTATTCTTTTGTGTAGTTCGTGTAACTATTCTTTTGTGATATTGTGGATCTTTTTAGACCACTACTCTGATGTACACTTTCTAGTGTAATATTCATATCTTATTCCACCTTTGTGATATGAATTGTCTGTGACTGATTTGTGTTATGCTTATTTCTATATTTGTTTTCCGAAGGATTTATATAGCCACCGTGTATTAGCTTTGAGTTTGTGTCGGTATGTCAGATTTCCTCTTGAAATAGAATGCATGTTATATTATCTGACATATCGGTGCTCGCGCAAAGAAATTACATGGATGGTCGCTCCTCAACAGCCTTATTCTCCGTGCTAGTCGACAGCATTCTCCGTAATGTTCTTGGCTAGCGTGGGTATAGAGGTGGGGCGTCACACCAGTGGTAGCATATTTTTTTTTATATGATTGTTCCATATCACACCGCGGTGGCTCTATAAACTTTACCTAAGGCGTTGTTTGACCCATTGATGTTGACATGGGATTTCACTTAAGATTGTTGCTAAGTCCTAGTGTTATTCAGCCAAGGTTGATGGATTGAGGCTCATAAGAACTACAATTTAGCCCTAGAACTTGAGTAGATTCGTTCGAATAATTTAGCCTTGCAAAATCGCTTGATCTGATTTGGACGAGCAAATCTATTTGAATTCGAAGTTCTAGCCACAAGAACAAGGCAAAACACATGTTTCCAACATTTAACATCGTTCGGTGCAGATCGATGCCTTTGATTCTTCATTGCTTCCATCTTCAAAATAGCTCAAGCCTTCGAGCTTAAGTGTGTAAGTTGCATTACCATCGTTTAATACCAATCCATAAGAATCAGTACCAGCTGATGATACATCACAACACTGTCATTTCTCTCCAATCTTGAACTTTAAGGCATGTAAATGTACGTATGTCCCGCTCGGCTGTGAGATCGATCGATGCTGAACCATGGTATCATTTAGTACCGATCAATTTGAATAGCCCTATACTTAGCCAAATTCTTCAATTAGATCCTCTTAATCTTTTCTAGACTTCTTGATCTACTTTTTAATCATTTTGTAGTTTAGATCCACTATGTCGCTTTGGTTCAAAAACTGGATAATACTTGCCCTCCAACATATACTTCTGTAATAATAAAACATGCTTTGGATTGAGACAAGGGACCAAATCCAATTTGCGAAGACGATCTATCAAAACCAATTTTCTTAAAATGTTGCATCTTCTCTAAGAATATCGGTACATCATCTCAAACAGTAGCAAAATCTCATCCCTTCAACAGGTATGAACGTTGAAGTCTCCTATTTGAAATTTTAAATTATTGAAGTCTCCTATTTGAAATTTTAAATTATCTCCTAGTATTTCTGAAAGCCATTTCGTTCTCTAGCTAGGTAGATCTTTGCTTTTTTCTTTTTTCCAATAAAAAATTCATACCGGTCAATGTCGAACGATCTTCATGTGTTCATATAAAATTAACACTTTGAAAATTATCTATCTTCACTTTAATTCCAGCCTTCATTTACCTTAAGCATTTATGACTCTTTTCCCTTCGCGACCCAAGCTCTTTTATCATCGCTTCAAGCTCTGCCGCAACGTCTCTAGGTCTTAAGAAATCTTGACCATCGCTGATCCACAAGAACGAGCTCATCAACTCGCCTGAACACATATCTTCAACTCTAGGCCCCACACTAATCTCAAAGCACCGCCTCCCTTTAAACCTAGACTTTCAATGGTGGGTCATCGCCATTCATGAACCAAAACAGCCTCCTTGGCTTAATCCCAACTTCGAAACATCGAGATGCCATCATCTTGACGCCATAGTCGACTTATCTCCATGTCAAAATTGCCCTCCACTATCGCCACCTTTAGCCTCAATGCCAAGAACACTAAGACATCATGTAGTGGAGATGGAGGAGGGAAGAACAACATTATTTTGGGTTGACTACGGAGATGGGACAGTATCGGGTGTTTGATCGAGTCAATTTGCGAAGTTGTCTCGTCGAATGCACTCTGACATTCATCGAATCTAAATGTCGACACATTCTATGATCTTCATCCTATCAACTCTGAGAATCGAATAGCACATACCTACAGTTCTGCAAAGAAGAGCTCCATACCGCTTTGCAGATCATTCAGTTTCGTTAACATAAATATGACGTTAATGAATAATACCCAACACATTGTTCATTCACATGCTGAAGCTCATTTGCCAGTAGGGGCAGACTATCTACACAGAGTGGTTCCATTCATTGTGTCAATGACACATGACACACACTGCGTAGATTGATACACAACATTGCTCCAATCGGTATATAGAATCAGATTGGTCAACACATGTCGACATCTGTTGGATTCCACACATCGATCATACGGGACTCAGTTAAACTAAACGCTGAATATACATGCTTAACCATGCTTTTATCTCAAGCTTTCGATATAGAATTATGTAGTTAATGCCCCGCTATTAACCCTCTATATCTTATAGTGGATTTCTACTGCTATGATTTTTCCATGTAGCCTCAAAATATAGTCTTTCCGCTTTAAGCCCCGCTATATCCCGTTATTTCCGCTATATTCCGCTATTCCCGCTATATCTTCTTTAATAAAATGAATTGAAAAATTGTATTTATACATTATAAAAATTATGAAACTAATTTGTTTGATTTAATTTTTAATATATTTTCAGAAATGAAAATACTCTAATATTCTACTAAATTCAATTATGTTATATATAACAATTTTACGTTTATTTAAAGTATATTCGCACATGTTTTTATTTAAAACTATTTATGTATTAATTATAATTCAACTGAATGATAATTTTTCATTTAATACCATTTATATATTTGTAAAAACATTAAGTACGGGTTTTACATGTTATTTTAGAGCCATCCGCTATATCCCGCTATATCCTCGCTGTATCCCCGCATTAACTTTTTGCACCTCCACCGCTTTGAATCTAGCGAGCTGTAACATCCAGAAAATTTTCGCGGCAGCGGTCACAACCGGTAGGATTTTCAACCATCCCAGCCCCACCGTGGCTTACACTGATATCCCAAACTTGCTTTTACGGCCACCCTTTCGAATGTCACGGCTTCGCCTAACCAACCCCGTAAAGAGGACGTGTGGGGGCAAGAGTCTCCCGTTCGCCACCAAACCGCGAAGCGAGAACCCCCCATCACATATCACCTAGCATAAGCAATACTGGTGTGAGAACTCAAAACAGTTTATTTATCTTTGAAAACAAATAGAATAATATTTTTAAAGTCAATTCGTAATGCTTTTAAAAATGAGACTACCATAAGACCTCCTGCCACACACACAATGCAACGCAGACTTGGAAGAGATTTCTCCTTATGATAGTCAAAGATGCTTGATACGCATTTAAAAAGATTTTTTTATATTATTATTAGTGCATAGTGTAGGAAACAATTTCGAAAGTAGAGTATAAATCTTAGCCAGCATAGGTACCATTATATTATGCCTACTATAGCTACCTCCTGAGGAAGCAGGTTCTACAACTAAAACCGTACAAGTCTCGTATTGTTTCTTTGGATTTCCAACGAATGATCAGGCCAAGGAACTTCCCATTGCCACATGAGAATGCCTCTGGATGGACATCCCCGAGAACCAAACCGGATCTCTACCAACACAAGGCCGGGTTACCCCTAACTGAGTAACAACTGACCGAATATGCCATCCCCCGGTCCTTTGGGACCTTTCAACCGAGCGATCGTAATCAATTCACACAATCATAAAGTGTTTTCAACATGAGTAAGTATCTGGGCTCCATACCATGATACCACCCTTTTCCAGAAGGAAATGCACATATCCTAAAGGGCGCTACCCCTCATAACCTTGCCGCTTCTTTCCTGTTTTGACCATTCACGGGGTGTGAGGCTCGACGAAGTCACGTCCACAAAAACATACTTTATACAAAAGCCATGCTTTGGGTCAACAAATGATCATAGAAATGATCACCAGGATAGACGATCAAATAAACGATCCTATCACAAATAATCAACACAATGATCATTTACAGCAACACTCAGCATGTCACATTACCAAATTGGGAATATATCGCTGATAACCTTCAACTACATAACCTCTAAGCTCGTACGTCTCAGAGAAGGGTGTTAAGCTAAAAGAATAAATTCTCCCCCACCAACAGAAATATATTTGAATGAAATCGGCTTTATATCTCAATTTGTAATGTCAGACATACAATCCATACAAGTCTGTTCCGGGCTCGAACAAAACCGAAGGCACTTCTCACGAAGCCCTTGCAATCCGGGTATTCACAATCCCGATCGAATTTCCCATCACTTAGGAAATCTCTATACCAGGAGCTACCCAGTGCAGAGACAATCGATAGGTCATCCTATCGCTTTCGCAAATACCCGGTCTTCAACACCGGTCATCAAATGCAATTCATAACGACGTATCACATATTCGGAATGGGTTATACGACCCCATGGTACTTTCCCGGTTAACCCGAATAGTGAGAGCTTATTCAAAAATAAGTGTGGCATTCAAATTCAAACAAATCACATCAAATACCCATTCAAAGGGAAATATTGATAGTCGGTTATTGAACTATCAATTGATATGCACACATCACCAGATTCCAAATAATTTTCCAAATTATTTATTTGCCAAAAATATCTTTACAAGATATATAATTTCACACTTCAAAAATAAATCAATATTTATTTTTAAACAAATTCTCCTTTTTATTCATAAATTCCATAGTGAATTTATATTTCACAATATCCATGCATATACGATTTCAATTATCCATTTTAATTTATCTTCAAAAGGATAAATTCCCAAAATATTCACTTTATATTGGAAAACATTTCCATACGTATTTATTCATAAGTAATTCACAAATCTTATTTATTTTCAATACTTAGAAAATCTTCAATATACTTAAATCGAGATTAAGTATATATTTCATTCTTTAAGGAAATCATTCTCTTAACATATTTATTTGGGCCAAAACGAATGTTACGTAAAACATCGTTACGACAACCCAAAATCACTAGTATAGGGATTCGAAATTAAAATAGATATATAAATCCCAATACTATACAAAACATTTCCTTTCGGAAATCATTTACTATATCAACAGTGTTATAGTCCACCATTTCCTTCTATTTCTCGAAAACGTCTATTTCAACAATCAATGCTGAAATCTATGGTTTCGAATCTCAACACATTTTAAAACATCGTTAGATCGTTTTAATTCTATTTCAAATATCACATTCAAAACAATTTCTTTAACATATTATTCACTATTCAAAAACGTGAATATACTACGTTAATCAATTTCATCCTTTCTATTCATCTCATTTTAAAGGATTATTCACAGTTAAAACGTGAATATAACCCCATTAATAGGTTTCAACAATTTACTTATCAAAATAAGTCGTTTTCGAATTTATAAAACAACGTTTATAAATTCTATTTCTATTTATTTTATAACATCTTTCTTTATAAATTTTCTTTATTAACCTATTCACTTTATATCTCAATTATGAACCAAAAGTCCATATTATAAGTTAAATGCTTATAAAACGATTATTTTACAAAATCGTTCTTTTAAGACTTTCTAAATTATAAATCTTATAACTTATAAGATTCATTTATTTATCCAAAACTTATTCTTCAAATAACTTCACAAAATTTATAAATCTTACTATTTATAAATTTCATTTATAACTTTACCATTTATAATTTTATAAATTCCATTCACTCCTGCAATCCATTTTCACTTCATTCAAACACTTATAAAAACTCGTTTTATAATTCAAATGTTTTAAATTTATAAATATCAATTTATAAATCTCTTATATAAATCCATTCATATTAATATTTTAAAACGTCTTTAAACTCCTTTAAAAACTTCATCATTTTGATTTATAAAATAATCAAATTTTATAAATCCTATTTTTAAACTTTTTTATAATAAATTTAAAAATCCAATTTAAACTATTTTATAAAACTCATTAACCCCATATCTTCATAAATCAGTTTTTTTAACCATATTTCTCAAAAATCATAATTTTTATAACATTAAAATTATAACGTTTATTTATTTAAAATGGATCAATTCCAAAAATATTTTATAAATGTTTTCTTTCAAAAATCACTTTAAAAATCATTTTAAAATCCCAAAATTTGGTTCAATGATGCTACACACCAAATAGTCAATCACGACAACAACGATATCATATATCGATATGAAAATCCATCAAATATCAAAATATCTGAATTCAAATAAATACTGTTGAGGAATCCTGTTGGATCCCTCCAACCTGTTTTCCTGCATCCACAAACATTAGCACAATACTAATTCCGCTCCAGTACGGAATTATCGCGGTATATGAGATTTAAAATATTATCCGCTTAATAGACGGCGCAATAGGGTCTCATCCGCTATACAAATGCGGGAAATCAATAACTCCAATATATACATATGCCAATATATATATATATTGCTATCATATATAATACCAATTTCACTGTTTATGAAATATTCGCGGTATATGTTTTTAATAAATAACATCCGCTTACTAACGGCGTATAATGTCTATTTTAACAATCCATAGATAACAATCATCATTCAAACATGCATTCAAATATTTTAAATCTAACTATTTAAAATAACATCGAAACTGATTCGATTGAGTGAGAAGTTCTCACCTTGATTTCAATTTCGTTTTAGCGATTTATTTCGAATGGACGTTTAATTTTACCCAAAATTCTCACTAACTCCAAACGACTCCAATCCAACTCCATCGCGTAGTGCTCGTCCATACGATTCCAACGCAACTGGTTTCGTGCGTTTTCGACCTCGTATGAAAAAGTTATCACATTTCAAAGTTTTACACGATTTTATATATAATATTTACAACATAAATATTTATATTTTAACCTAAATCAACTACAGCCGTTCGATCTGCATACCCCCCCCATCACAGCCGCATATCCCCTCTCTCTTCTTCATCCTTCCCGTTGCTCTACAGGCCGAACAAAACCCATTAGCATATATTAGGGTTTCAATTTGCTCCGCCCACAAACATTTTCGAATCGATCCACTACCTCCAATAGAACGAGCGTCACGCGAGCCACCACTGCCTGCCACCACTCGAAGCTCGGTCAAGCATGAGCCTCGGAATTCGTGCGCGACTTCATGACAAACGCGGCCGAATATCTCACAATTTACAACTCCATTCGCGATCATACCCGTTGATTTGATAGAACACGATGCCCTCTACATTTTTCATGTTGGAAGATTGTTGAAATAGGGCTTGGATTTGAAGAAAACGAGGGAAGATGATGGACAATTTTCGGCCATCAATAGTTTACTGGCGGCTAGAAGAATTAGGTTTAGGGTTTAATAAATTTCTTATTTTTGTGAAATTATGGGCTATTTATAGAGAATAAATGAACACTATTCATCCGGGAATTCCAAACTCCGATTCACGCGCCGTAACCAGCGTTTCTAGGGTTTACCCCGCGTTCCGTACACAATGGAACAGGTTTCGGAAGCTAATTCTGAAATCTATGCGAGTTATGGCTATAAACGTTCAATTTAAATTAAACTGATTTAAATCGATTTCTAGGCGTTTTAATTTGTACCGGACAAACGGTAAATCCAATTGACACGAAATTTGAAACCTTGCAATAATATCACATTACGGATCCGATGAAACTGGTTTCGTCGAAATCCGAGATTTTTTGAAAAATGGCTATTTTAACTCGCCAAATTAATATTAAAAACAATTCGATGCGTTTCGAGCTGCCACGATCAAACGGTAACTCCGATTGCCACGAAATTTGAAATGCGGTAATAACTAACTATTACGGATCCAATGGAACTGGTCTTGTCCAATTCTGAGACTGTTCAAAAATTGACTATTTTCACTAGTCGATTAAATATTAAAATATTCAATTTTCACAAATTAACTTTTAATTCGATTTTAAAAGTTCTAAAATATCATTCTAACTCCAATATGATAAAATAAAATTTTACAAATCATTTTCAATCATATTTAACCCAATTTTCAATTATTTCCATAATTTAACATTTTAAATTATCGATTTAATTATCCAATTAAATCCAATTATTCAAAATAAAATTTATTCGACTTATAAATTCACTTATTAATATTTAAAATTAATTAAATATTCAAATTTAAATTAATTAAAATCCTGGGTCGTTACAATCTTCCCCCCTTAAAAGAATTTCGTCCTCGAAATTATTAAGTAAGAAAAGTTACAGAATCCATTATCTTTCCCAAAATTCATAGTTAAACTTCTTATAAAAACTTTATTAAGTTTTCCATATCATACTTAGTTATCTTTTAAAAAACAACTACTATTGTTTAACTTTCAATTCCCAAATCAAAGTTAAAGTTTTCAAAATTTTCCAATTTTCTCAAATTTTTTCTAACGCCTTAAATTTCCGGAAAAATTCGCCATAGTCTCCTTTGCGCGGCTCGATCCGAAAAAAAAATGACAGTATATATATCACAAATATACATCTCATCAAGTAATGAGGCATCCCGAAGGGAAAAAGTATAAAAGTACGGTATGTAATCCGAGATATGTATCTTATATTTTATTAGCAAGCATATACGGCTAATATAGCGCGAAAGCGAGCTCCAAATGCGAAGCAAACGCGATCCGCACCTACTAAACACTCAACAAACAACATGAGAACATGCATGTAGACAATAGTATCAATATACAACATATAGCAACATAATAACTATATATGTCAACATAGCAATGCAGTAAAAGCAATTATATTCAACCATCAATCAACTATCATCCATAACCAATATATATTCATTCATATTCTCATTAATATTCAATGAAATGGGTTTTCAATTTAATCATATTTGATTCATAAACAGTGGATGTTTTCACTAACATTCATTTTCAATTAGTTTATATTTACTAATTCATATTCAAGTTGGTTCACTTCCAATCAAATTCAATTCTATTTAAGATTCACTTAACTTCCAATTGAATTTCAATTAATTTAACTTTCAATTTCATTAACACTTAATGAATTATATACAATCAACTAACAACCATATAACAACCAATGTATATCATTACAACCAAATTACTTTGCTTTTCAATTGGTTTAATTAAATTGATTGCCATTCAATTATTCAACTTTCAATAATATTAGATTTTAATGAATTGACACTTATATTCATTATTTCATGTCAACTTAATTTAATTGATTAACATTTAATTCATTCATTCAATTCAATTACAAAAGTTGAATTTCATTTATATAACTCAAGTTCATATTTATTACTTAACTTTATTATTTTACTTTGATACTAATATCAACTTCATTCAACAAATTTTAAGTTATATTCATATAGTTTCACTTCTTATATATATAAGTTTATTTCTCAATTGTAAATCACTTTAATTATAATCCAATTCTTATAATTCTTTTTGCTTATACAATTATTCTTTTACTTTGATTATTCAAACAACTAAACAATCAATTTATATACACTTTAATAATTCTGAAAAATTATTCTTTTATATATAAAAATATAATCAAGGCAAAATTATTTCATTTACCCTATTTAAAACAATACTGTGTCGAATTGTTCTGTACAAGTGTTTAGAGATCCCTATCAACAACGTTAATTACTCGTATTAACCAGAATCCATATACCACTCAACAAACCAATCATCACAATATAAAACAATTTTATATTCACTAACAAATACGCTCTCATAGCTATTATTACACTCAACTCATTCTAGAGTACTACTGACTCTATCTCTAATGAGTAATACCCAACAGAACCATGGTTGTCGCTTAACCATATGCTCTGATACCAACTGTAACATCCAGAAAATTTTCGCGGCAGCGGTCACAACCGGTAGGCTTTTCAACCATCCCAGCCCCACCGTGGCTTACACTGATATCCCAAACTTGCTTTTACGGCCACCCTTTCGAATGTCACGGCTTCGCCTAACCAACCCCGTAAAGAGGACGTGTGGGGGCAAGAGTCTCCCGTTCGCCACCAAACCGCGAAGCGAGAACCCCCCATCACATATCACCTAGCATAAGCAAGACTGGTGTGAGAACTCAAAACAGTTTATTTATCTTTGAAAACAAATAGAAGAATATTTTTAAAGTCAATTCGCAATGCTTTTAAAAATGAGACTACCATAAGACCTCCTGCCACACACACAATGCAATGCAGACTTGGAAGAGATTTCTCCTTATGATAGTCAAAGATGCTTGATACGCATTTAAAAAGAACATTTCATATTATTATTAGTGCATAGTGTAGGAAACAATTTCGAAAGTAGAGTATAAATCTTAGCCAGCATAGGTACCATTATATTATGCCTACTATAGCTACCTCCTGAGGAAGCAGGTTCTACAACTAAAACCGTACAAGTCTCGTATTGTTTCTTTGGATTTCCAACGAATGATCAGGCCAAGGAACTTCCCATTGCCACATGAGAATGCCTCTGGATGGACATCCCCGAGAACCAAACCGGATCTCTACCAACACAAGGCCGGGTTACCCCTAACTGAGTAACAACTGACCGAATATGCCATCCCCCGGTCCTTTGGGACCTTTCAACCGAGCGCTCGTAATCAATTCACACAATCATAAAGTGTTTTCAACATGAGTAAGTATCTGGGCTCCATACCATGATACCACCCTTTTCCAGAAGGAAATGCACATATCCTAAAGGGCGCTACCCCTCATAACCTTGCTGCTTCTTTCCTGTTTTGACCATTCACGGGGTGTGAGGCTCGACGAAGTCACGTCCACAAAAACATACTTTATACAAAAGCCATGCTTTGGGTCAACAAATGATCATAGAAATGATCACCAGGATAGACGATCAAATAAACGATCCTATCACAAATAATCAACACAATGATCATTTACAGCAACACTCAGCATGTCACATTACCAAATTGGGAATATATCGCTGATAACCTTCAACTACATAACCTCTAAGCTCGTACGTCTCAGAGAAGGGTGTTAAGCTAAAAGAATAAATTCTCCGCCACCAACAGAAATATATTTGAATGAAATCGGCTTTATATCTCAATTTGTAATGTCAGACATACAATCCATACAAGTCTGTTCCGGGCTCGAACAAAACCGAAGGCACTTCTCACGAAGCCCTTGCAATCCGGGTATTCACAATCCCGATCGAATTTCCCATCACTTAGGAAATCTCTATACCAGGAGCTAGCCAGTGCAGAGACAATCGATAGGTCATCCAATCGCTTTCGCAAATACCCGGTCTTCAACACCGGTCATCAAATGCAATTCATAACGACGTATCACATATTCGAAATGGGTTATACGACCCCATGGTCCTTTCCCGGTTAACCCGAATAGTGAGCGCTTATTCAAAAATAAGTGTGGCATTCAAATTCAAACAAATCACATCAAATACCCATTCAAAGGGAAATATTGATAGTCGGTTATTGAACTATCAATTGATATGCACACATCACCAGATTCCAAATAATTTTCCAAATTATTTATTTGCCAAAAATATCTTTACAAGATATATAATTTCACACTTCAAAAATAAATCAATATTTATTTTTAAACAAATTCTCCTTTTTATTCATAAATTCCATAGTGAATTTATATTTCACAATATCCATGCATATACGATTTCAATTATCCATTTTAATTTATCTTCAAAAAGATAAATTCCCAAAATATTCACTTTATATTGGAAAACATTTCCATACTTATTTATTCATAAGTAATTCACAAATTTTATTTATTTTCAATACTTAGAAAATCTTCAATATACTTAAATCGAGATTAAGTATATATTTCATTCTTTAAGGAAATCATTCTCTTAACATATTTATTTGGGCCAAAATGAATGTTACGTAAAACATCGTTACGACAACCCAAAATCACTAGTATAGGGATTCGAAATTAAAATAGATATATAAATCCCAATACTATACAAAACATTTCCTTTCGGAAATCATTTACTATATCAACAGTGTTATAGTCCACCATTTCCTTCTATTTCTCGAAAACGTCTATTTCAACAATCAATGCTGAAATCTATGGTTTCGAATCTCAACACATTTTAAAACATCGTTAGATCGTTTTAATGCTATTTCAAATATCACATTCAAAACAATTTCTTTAACATATTATTCACTATTCAAAAACGTGAATATACTACGTTAATCAATTTCATCCTTTCTATTCATCTCATTTTAAAGGATTATTCACAGTTAAAACGTGAATATAACCCCATTAATAGGTTTCAACAATTTACTTATCAAAATAAGTCGTTTGCGAATTTATAAAACAACGTTTATAAATTCTATTTCTATTTATTTTATAACATCTTTCTTTATAAATTTTCTTTATTAAACTATTCACTTTATATCTCAATTATGAACCAAAAGTCCATATTATAAGTTAAATGCTTATAAAACGATTATTTTACAAAATCGTTCTTTTAAGACTTTCTAAATTATAAATCTTATAACTTATAAGATTCATTTATTTATCCAAAACTTATTCTTCAAATAACTTCACAAAATTTATAAATCTTACTATTTATAAATTTCATTTATAACTTTACCATTTATAATTTTATAAATTCCATTCACTCCTGCAATCCATTTTCACTTCATTCAAACACTTATAAAAACTCGCTTTATAATTCAAATGTTTTAAATTTATAAATATCAATTTATAAATCTCTTATATAAATCCATTCATATTAATATTTTAAAACGTCTTTAAACTCCTTTAAAAACTTCATCATTTTGATTTATAAAATAATCATATTTTATAAATCCTATTTTTAAACTTTTTTATAATAAATTTAAAAATCCAATTTAAACTATTTTATAAAACTCATTAACCCCATATCTTCAAAAATCAGTTTTTTAACCATATTTCTCAAAAATCATAATTTTTATAACATTAAAATTATAGCGTTTATTTATTTAAAATGGATCAATTTCAAAAATATTTTATAAACGTTTTCTTTCAAAAATCACTTTAAAAATCATTTTAAAATCCCAAAATTTGGTTCAATGATGCTACACACCAAATAGTCAATCACGACAACAACGATATCATATATCGATATGAAAATCCATCAAATATCAAAATATCTGAATTCAAATAAATACTGTTGAGGAATCCTGTTGGATCCCTCCAACCTGTTTTCCTGCATCCACAAACATTAGCACAATACCAATTCCGCTCCAGTACGGAATTATCGCGGTATATGGGATTTAAAATATTATCCGCTTAATAGACGGCGCAATAGGGTCTCATCCGCTATACAAATGCGGGAAATCAATAACTCCAATATATACATATGCCAATATATATATATTGCTATCATATAATACCAATTTCACTGTTTATGAAATATTCACGGTATATGTTTTTAATAAATAACATCCGCTTACTAACGGCGTATAATGTCTATTTTAACAATCCATAGATAACAATCATCATTCAAACATGCATTCAAATATTTTAAATCTAACTATTTAAAATAAAATCGAAACTGATTCGATTGAGTGAGAAGTTCTCACCTTGATTTCAATTTCGTTTTAGCGATTTATTTCGAACGGACGTTTAATTTTACCCAAAATTCTCACTAACTCCAAACGACTCCAATCCAACTCCATCGCGTAGTGCTCGTCCATACGATTCCAATGCAACCGGTTTCGCGCGTTTTCGACCTCGTATGAAAAAGTTATCACATTTCAAAGTTTTACACGATTTTATATATAATATTTACAACATAAATATTTATATTTTAACCTAAATCAACTACAGCCGTTCGATCTGCATACCCCCCCCCATCACAGCCGCATATACCCTCTCTCTTCTTCTTCATCCTTCCTGTTGCTCTACAGGCCGAACAAAACCCATTAGCATATATTAGGGTTTCAATTTGCTCTGCCCACAAACATTTTCGAATCGATCCACTACCTCCAATAGAACGAGCGTCACACGAGCCACCACTGCCTGCCACCACTCGAAGCTCGGTCAAGCATGAGCCTTGGAATTCGTGCGCGACTTCATGACAAACGCGGCCGAATATCTCACAATTTACAACTCCATGCGCGATCATACCCGTTGATTTGATAGAACTCGATGCCCTCTACATTTTTCATGTTGGAAGATTGTTGAAATAGGGCTTGGATTTGAAGAAAACGAGGGAAGATTATGGACAATTTTCGGCCATCAATAGTTTACTGGCGGCTAGAAGAATTATGTTTAGGGTTTAATAAATTTCTGATTTTTGTGAAATTATGGGCTATTTATAGAGAATAAATGAACACTATTCATCCGGGAATTCCAAACTCCGATTCACGCGCCGTAACCAGCGTTTCTAGGGTTTACCCCGCGTTCCGGACACAATGGAATAGGTTCCAGAAGCTAATTCTGAAATCTGTACGAGTTATGGCTATAAACGTTCAATTTAAATTAAACCGATATAAATCGATTTCTAGGCGTTTTAATTTGTATCGGACAAACGGTAAATCCAATTGACACGAAATTTGAAACCTTGCAATAATATCACATTACGGATCCGATGAAACTGGTTTCGTCGAAATCTGAGACTTTTTGAAAAATGGCTATTTTAACTCGCCAAATTAATATTAAAAACAATTCGATGCGTTTCGAGCTGCCACGATCAAACGGTAACTCCGATTGCCACGAAATTTGAAATCCGGTAATAACTAACTATTATGGATCCATTGGAACTGGTCTCGTCCAATTCTGAGACTGTTTAAAAATTGACTATTTTTTTTTTTTTATTTTTTTTTAGCAAAGCTAGCCGGCTTTAGAGTGGGCCGTGCCACTGTATATAAAAAATGGGAGAACAGGTGCTCTGCACATGCACAGAGCAACTAAGAAGGATAGAAAAGAAAATAAATTAAAGAGCAGGAGTTAGACAAAAAAGCCTAAACTACTAATACAGCATAAACTAGTCTTCCTCGGGAGAGGAAGAATAATGTCGTCCATCAACCGCCGAAGGTCCAATAACATGCGAATACCTAGCGAAAAGAGTTGCCAACAAAGGATCATAACCAACTGAACCAGGCGAGTAAAGAAATTTCCTATCCCAAGTGACATCATAAAACTTACTTTTGTTCTCCTCCCCTAACTCACCATCCGTAATGAGGCACAAACCTTCACCCACAATATGATACAAAAGATATCTACTCTCGTCACCAGAATCACTAATAAAGGCATAGAAAACGTCCCTCTCAGGAGAATATCTCATATCAGAGGGAGAGTGAACCCAAGCACGCTCATCCGAGAACCAGGAAATGATATCAGAAGCGGAAGCAGAAGGATCCACCTCCAGGGAAGAAGGAGGGGAATCAGAGGCTGGAAGTGAAAACGTCACAGACCCGGAAGGAGCAACACAATCCAACAAGGCAGCAGGTGGATCCACAATAGGAGGGACAATATCAGGAGCTAGAGGCGCAACAGATAAATGATCAGGAGAAACAGCAATCTTCCTAACCCACATACGAACAGGAGGACGAGGAAGAGGCGTCCGGCCAGAAAAGGGGACAACAAGACCAGGACAGGATACAGCACAATGACCAAAGGACTGACAAGAATCACAAATCTCAGGTTTCCAACTATAGCGAACTCTGACTTCAGCAACATGGCTCTCATCAAGCTTGACCTTTAATACCATAGGCAAAGGTTTGTCAGGAGTGATCTCAATAAGAGCTTTGGCATAAACAAGCTTCTTTCTAGCCACAGTATTAGTATCATAACATATTACCTTACCAACCAGGCCAGCTAGCCAGTCAATCCCGATAAGAGGCTGGAGAACAGAAGGAATATGAGAAAAATGGGCCCAGACAGGAATAGACAAAACTTGTTCCTTCGCACGATCCACAGAAGGACTCCACGTTGTGATTATGAAAGGTTTACCATCAATAAGTAGAGGATCAGCTTCCAAAATTCGTTGCCTTTCATCACTACGCGCAAATTTAAAAAAGAACATTTCATTATCATAATGGACTGACAAACCACCTCTAGGCTTCCAAACCATATTGCACCTCGACTTGACTACATGATAGGGAGGATTTGAATCAAGAAAGAAACCAACCAAATGGTCTTTCCAAAAAGTCACTCCGGCCTCAATCACTTCCAACGGAGGAACCATCAATCCCTCATTCTCAACTACTTCAAAACGACGTGGTGAGTGAATACCAGCGTTACATGGTAGCTTGGTAAACAAAGAAGACCAACTAGTAGCAGGCCGAGACAGCGGAGGGACATGCAGTTCATGAGAAACCACAGGCTTGGGAACACTGACATTGTCAAAACATCGAACAGTTGATGTGCCACCGAATATAGCCCCAGTATTAGCATTACCTCCCGATCCAGTAACAATACTGTTACCAGCATCAACCACACAAACAGAAGACACCAACGTTTGGCATGATTCATTATCATTTACATCAGCCATTGCCACCACTTTATCCAATTTACAGTCAAGACCAACAGGTGACACAACACTTTCTTCCAACCCAGACAGTTCCGGAAGACGCACCTTCAAAGACGTCCAAGCCGATGAGGGAGAAGCAGCTAAGAACGCTGATAAGGAGGACTTACCCGTATAAGGAATTGGGCCGAGCAATGATGGTGTATTCGAGACCAAAGAAGGGTTGTCGGACAATAATCCAGTCGTTTGCATAGAGGAAACACACTCAGCAAGAGGCAAAGCATCTACGCAATTCGAAGGAGCAGCGCCCACAAACGCACAAGATCCACTAGGCAGATCTGAAGACATAATAGTTGAACGCGATAGCAGGAACAAAAAGCGAGAAAAGAAAGAAGGGCGAAGGGAAAGACAGAGGAGAGAGAAAGGGGAAAGGGGCGGCGAACTGCAAATGAAGGAAGGGGGGTTACGGAGGAGCAAACGCAAATTCCAAATCGCCAGTCGCCATTATCTTAAGCTATGTAAAATTTTCTTTATTGACTATTTTCTCTAGTCGATTAAATATTAAAATATTCAATTTTCACAAATTAACTTTTAATTCGATTTTAAAAGTTCTAAAATATCATTCTAACTCCAATATGATAAAATAAATTTTACAAATCATTTTCAATCATATTTAACCCAATTTTCAATTATTTCCATAATTTAACATTTTAAATTATCGATTTAATTATCCAATTAAATCCAATTATTCAAAATAAAATTTATTCGACTTATAAATTCACTTATTAATATTTAAAATTAATTAAATATTCAAATTTAAATTAATTAAAATCCTGGGTCGTTACACGAGCGCATTAACTACACAGATATAAAATGGAACTTTTAGATGTCCAAGGTGTCTCTTCACCGCTGTTGCAAGTCCTACTCCTTCGACATCAACCTTCATATCAGCTTTGGCCTCCACTTCAACCCTTTCCAAGGTTTGGTAACCTCGACCCCACCTTAACAACCACTACCACTACCTCCTTACATGCCCCTAGGAGACTCCAGACACCAGATTAGTGGGCATTATGATCCTCGCCAGCTCCTTGGATTCCCGACCAATATTAACGGACATGGATGTTAAAAGAATTCGTAAATGCCACTACATCCCTCTCGAGGAAACTCTATCCTACTCTCATATCAAAGAGCACATGATCCCTTGGAAGGATACACAACTTTCAATAGATATATGTGCCTCTTTGGAGCCATCCCTCCATTCAATCACCCTAAAGCTAACTCATCATGAAGCTTGCTCCAACCCAATTACATTCGAGCAAATATGCCACTCAAAATTGCATGTAGCATGATCTTTATCTGACACTTGGGCATGGTGACAAATTTTGAGGAGATTCGATGCCTCTACAACTTCAAGGAGAGGTTCGACAACCTATCTCTTACTTTCTTGCAGTCATACCGTGATTACCAAATAGTCACCGGTCTTCACAACATAATTCGCACTTCAAGGATGAGTACTTCTTCGTAAGATATCCTGTCGACTTTTCTTGGAAGTGATTGTTTGGATGTAAGTTCCACCTTCTTACATTCCATTCCATTAGTTTATTTCACTCAGGTTGCTAGTATTTCTTTTACTCCCTTCATATATACCCCTTGAAGGATCAGAGATGTTACTTTAGCATAACTATTCCAACTACTAAAAGAAATCTCAATATAAGAGATAAAATAATAAATTTCATCACCGACTCCAATTATGCCACCTCTAGCTGCAACACAACGATCGAAGAGTTGGCTATGTGCCTTCTGCACCAAGAGTCACTCAACATGGCCAAGTGGTTGAAATCAATTCTTTTGTTCCTACACGCATCACGAGACTCCATATGTGGCGGAAGACATCTAAGGTGTCGCTGAGGAGGAAGAAGGAAACGAAGAAGGAGAGATGAGACAAAAGGAAGAAGAAGATAATGATGTTGAAGACAATGAAGGAGATTAGGATGAGTCTACTAGGGAGAATCCCTCAGAGAAGAGAGTATGCCACCTGCCCTAAGTCTCTCAATCTTAAGTAAAAACCTCGAGACCATTAATCGAACTCCATCCGAGTCCAGTCAGAATATATCTCCTCTCCTAACCATCAAGGACATCTATGACAACTTGGCCAACTTTGAGAATGTTCCTAACTTCAACAACCAAAATTTGACATCGACAGCTTCCACATTCACGAATTTCCGCTTTTTGCAGATGTGATAACCCGGATTTTTAGACATCTGTTAATTGGTAATTAACTGGATTTAATTTTTAGAAAGTACTGATTTATAAGTTGAGCAAATAAAATTCTGATAAATATCTGGATGTATATATATATATGTATATAGATTTGAAACTATAATAAATGTTGAATTATAAATCTTAGAAGATGATAAATCTTATAGTAAATAAATAAATAATATATTTCACTAATTAATTCAAGATAAAATATCCATATATATATATATATATATATATATATACAAATAGATATATACAAGCTTTATAATGTATGTGTATATATATGCCTATGGAATGAAATGTGGGGAAGTTTGAAATAAAATGGATGTATATAATATCAAATCCATAAGATATTATATTTATTCCAAAGTTATATTTTTATTTTCAAAATCTCAAAAATAAATTAGATTAAAACTCTACCTTTTCAAATACTAAGTATATATATAGTTATTAACCAATGTATAAATAGGTTTTATATTATTTCTTTAAAGTTACATTAATTAATAAAAAGAAAAGTTTAAATATAAAAACATAAAACATATATAAATATTAAATTAAATGGAAAATATAACATAAAAGTATACATGAATAAAATATAGTTTGTAAAACATATGTTAATATAAAAAGAAATGCATTAAAACATTTGTAGCTTAAAGTACATGCATTAAAACAAACGTAACAATTGTGTCATGCAAATTTACAAGTGTAGAAATTATAACATGAAATTAAATAAGTGTCATGTTTAATTTATTTTCTTTTCATTTTTAAAAGTAATCAAACATCCCTATATATACATATCTACTTCTCCTATCTTAAATTTTCAAAAATTTTATCAAACTAAAACCTATGCAAAACCTGAGAAAGAAAAAAACAAAATAAAATTCCAGTTTCAAAAGTTTTTCCAGTTTCAAAGAAACAAAGCAAATCAGAAAGCAAGCTATAGATCAAATTCAAACAAAGATCATCAGATCAAAGTTGCAGATTAACAACCCAGGTTCAATTCATCTCAAACCAAAAACAGATCAAAGTTCAACGTCAAAAGCAACTTCCAGATTTTTCAAATTAAGCCTGCTTCTCTGTTCAAACATTTTAAGGTGAGTAAATCTACCTTCTTAAAAATCTAATTCTACTTTATAACCATGTGCATGTAAGATTTGATAGTCGAAATGTCTTGATTATTGCTTGCATGAATGAAAAAGATGTATTGCCTAGGTATATAAGTTGGAATTGCTATGAGTATACATGTGCATGTCTCTATCTGATTTTAACCGACCCAAATAGCATTTTAATTCAAATTCTCTTCACCTAATCACTTCTGGGTTATGATGTCTAAGGGTAAGTTGTTTGTAATGATGAAATATTTTTTTTAAATGATTTCAAGAGAAGTTAGGAAGTAATTATCTGGAAAAAGGGGATTTACAGAAAGAATTTAATCATATCATAAAAATCAAATATCATAATTTCCTGTTTCTCTTACATAATCAGATTCGTTTTAAAGAATGATGAATTTTGGTGGAATTGTCTCGATTTTTAGTGTGGTGATTGATGAGATATGGGTAGTTGATCAGTTTATGGTCTTTGGGTAAATTTCGGCGATCGCGTGGGTCGGTGGCATCGGGATTTGTAACAACCCAGTATTTCGTGATTATTTTAATTGTTTATTTTAATTATTTAAATTATTTAAATTGAAACTCCTGATTTAAAATTTTTATTTTATTTATTAAAGTGAATAAATTTTGTTATTTTAAAAGTATATTTTGATTTTGTGTGAATTATAATTTCAAACCTGAATAAATAGAATATTTTCGTGAAAAGTGGATTTTTGGTCAATCTGGTCAAACTTTGACTTTTAAATTTAAAATTGAAATATTTAAATTTTTGAATTTTATCCTTTATTATGAAAATATATTAAATTTCAAGAATACTGCTTTTCGTTTCGTTGAAATCCGATTTATATTGTAAAAGTTATGCTTTTTACAATATTGTATGTAATTTGATTAATTTAATAAAAAATTTTTTTTGGCAAAGTCAGCGAGGTTGACTGGACCCTACCATATTTATTGCAAATAGAAAAAAATGATTCAAACAAGCTTTGAATCAAGCTAAAAAAACAAACAAAAAAAAACACAGGAAAGCAAAAGCAAACAACTAGACAGCCCAAGCTTGGATAATGCCAACAGGGTACTGCCTATTGCTCCTCTGCAGTTGCAAGTAGACCCTATTCTTCACTTCAAACCAGAGAGTATCATATGTTTTCGTCAAATTCTCAAAAATTCTAGCATTCCTCTCTGAACATATCACATCATAATAGATTTTCAAACAAACAACCAAAGCACTAACCTCATCATTCTTCATAGCAGCAGCTTTATGTATTATATTCCAAATTGAGGCAGAGTAGACAGTATTGAGATCAAACCCAGTGGTACAACTGATTCTACTCCTCAGATTAAGTGGTGCATAGCAATCAAAGAAAATGTGCTCCATAGTTTCATCACACATATCACAATATACACAACATGTGCACACAGTCAACCCATACCTGTTCAAAACATCCCTAGTCATCAAGGCATGACTAACAACCTTCCACATCATCAAATTCTCCCTAGGCAAAGATTCTTTTGTCCATTAAACATAGTAACACCTAGCAGCTGGAAGAGGATTAGGAGCAGATAAGTTCATGTACACAGAGGCAACAGAGTGCACCTTTTGTCCCCAGGTTACTGAATTGGAATGATCAGCACACTTGTAACAATTCATAATTTCCCTCCACATTTGCCTTATCAATTGATTGCTATTATAAGGCAGCAGAATATTGCCATTAAATAAAAAATCAATAGCTCTTGCATCACTATGAATACCAGTTTGGTGTATCAGGGGATACACACAACCTTTTGATGGAATCAGACCCTTCCTTATCCACGGGTCATGCCAAAAACTAACAGAATGGTTAGATTGAAGATGATATTGAACCATAGGTAAGAAAGCATCCCTAAGTTTCAGCAAATTCCTCTAATTCGAGCTGCAATTCTGTGGAATATCCATACACCAGAAATGCCTTCTCTTAATATTGTACTGCCACATCCACCTGACCCATAAACTGTCTTTCTTAATAATAAGATCATAGAAATGTTTACTAAATGTAGCAGTATTCCACTTCCTAACATTGATGATTCCAAGACCATCAAACTTCATAGTGGTCTCAAATATGGAAAAGGAGCATGGAATTAACCTAGTGTTGTGAACACTTCCAGTCCAGAAGTACCTATTCATGGCTGACCTAACTAACTGTAAAAGCTTAGTAGGTAGGATAAAAGAACGTTCCCAATAGACAATGGAAGGAAAAACAACAGCTTTAATAAGAACAAGCCTACCACATTGAGAAATATGCCTGTTATACCAATTGGACATGACCTTAGTTATTTTATCATAAAGGATTAAACAATCAGCAGTTGCTATTCTTTTAGTTAATAATGGTAGGCCAAGATAACTCATATCAGATGCCATACAAGAAAAGCCAAAAAACTGATAAAGTGCAGCAACATGATCATCAGTCACTCCAGCAACAAGCATGGATGATTTAGTGTAACGACCCGAAATTTTCGAACCCGAAAATTTTGGATGGTTATGGAAAAGAAGAAAGAGATAGAAGAAGAAGAAGAACAGAACACCAAAATCTCACATTCGCAGCGGATAAAATATAATAATAAATAATAACAGTTTACAAAAGAACATTTTATCTATTGATTACACTTTAATACATCAGAGTTTCACATATATACAGTCACTGATCATATACAAATCATGTCTCAGATATATAATAATATACTGCAGCGGAAATACTGTATACGTACTTGCCATCCGGCTCGTCTCCTGAGCTCCAGAACGTCCTAACCTGAAAATCTGTAATACTCGGTCTGACCCGAGCATTACATCAAAGTAACACCCGGGTCAGACAGCGTGAGTAAACCCATACAATTTGAAATACTAAATTTAACCATAAAGATAAAACCCGGGGTAACTCGTTTATTACTACAAGTTCACAACTTGTTATAGTCCACACTTATATTAAATAATTCCTAAATAACTATACCTAGGTTTCATACGGTCCAGGTATTTAAATTATTACATTTCAAACTATTGACTTCCCATATTAATCTGCAAAGAGTCATTGTAGGTTTCAAACCGAAGTGGGTTTGGGTATTTACTGATACCCGACCCCGGTCTCTCGAATCTTACCCCAAGTTATTCAAGTGGATATGATTCAACTTTAATTACCAGATGTCATCTCTTTTTTTTACACAGCAATTTATTATCAATAGATAACTACACTCATTTTGAATTTTGGTAACCGTACTTAAACTCTAAGTTTAGCACATTCATTAATTAATTATTCTTTAATTCATTATCTAAGTAATTAATCCTTAATTACTTTCCATAATTACTTCCATTAAGTAATTACCTCTTTAATTAATTACATTACTTAATTATTCCCAATCACTAGTTAATGATCCCATCATTAACTACCCATTAACTTCCCAATAATTTTCTTACCCTGAGTAATTTACTCATCATTAATTAACTGCACCTATAAATTTTATTAATTGATAAATTTTTTTTATTAATTCATAATTAATTGTACTGAATTAATCACAACCTAAAGTAAGTTTGTATACCAATTTGTATACCTTTTTTATAATTGAAGGATTTGAAAACAAATTTGTATACCAATTTATATTTGAAGATATATAATTTCCTTTAGCAAAACAAATATCAAAATTTTAAGGTCTTTGAAACTCATTCAATTTCTATACAAAATTTCCAATACACACTTAAACTTGTTTAAATGTTTCCCTTTGAAAACAAATTTCTTAAATAACAAACAAAATTTAAGACTTTAAAACATAAAACCTGCTTAATAATTGCTTTGAAAATTGTTCTAATTTTCGTTGGATTAAAAAAAATTAGATTAAAAATCTCTGAAGTCCAAAACCTGGCATCCCATAAAAAAAAACAGACCCGAGCAACTTCTAGGCTTTACCCGAGTAGCCCCTCGAGCACTCACACGCTATTCTCGAGTTCGACACCGAGAACGATTGTCCTTCTCAACTCGAACTCACAGAACCTTCCAAACCAAACCGACGTGCATGTGCACGTGTACGACAACTCCGGCCACCAGCGATCTGCACCTCGACTACCTACAAGTCGGCGTCAACCCCCTTACTCCTTGCGATAACCCAGATTTATAAAATCGACTACAGATCAAAATCGAGTCACTTCGATTGAAACTGGAAACCATCAACATCGGAAAAACCACCAACCCCCAACGTCTCCGACCTCGATGGACCTTGCCGACCTTACCGATACTTCATCCTAAACTCCAGCAACGATTCCCCCCATCTCGAACGATTCTGATGCTCCACCGTTGCCGAAACACCTCGACAACTCTGACTACCCAAAACCCAACACTAAACCCTATATTGACCCTTCCTGGCCACCGCAACCACTAGAAAATCTATAGCCATTTTTCTCATGTCCACCTACCCACCAGCTTCCTTCGACAACCATCTCTACGCTGTCCACCACTCTGATCGCCAGGAATAGGTAAAAAAGCATATCCTGATCATCTACGAATTTCTCAAAAACCATACTTCTAAAATTTACCAAACTTAGCTTAAAAATCATATTTTCGAATGATGGTTCATATGGTATAATTGAATGAGGAATTCATAATGTTCGAATTTATCACATTTTTGATGTTTCACTGTAAAAACCAAATTTTTGAAGGTTGTACAACACTGTTTAGTTCAAAACTATTTTTAAATCTACATATAGGTGGAAACAAACTTTTTTTATGTTAAACTCGAATTCGAAAAAAAAAACATTATATGAGGAGAGATTTAAATTTGTTTGCTAGCTTCAACCCTGTTAAAAAAAACAACAGAGAGGAAGAAGAAGACTTCGTCACAGACATTTAACTCTAGCTAGCTATATATATATATATATATATGTAGAGTTTAGCTGAAGGAAATTTCCAAGCAATACTATAATAAACATGAGATCAACACAGATTTAACCCATCTTCCACCTGATATGATTTATGTTGGGCAAATTCCTACCACCGATCCAAAAGCTTCTCCAATAACCACTGCCGAACCAGGTGACTACCGGCCCACAACCTTCTTCAACGACCACCATGACCGAACCAAACAACTGCCGGTCCAACCCCTCTCCCATGCCTGCCGAACCACTTCACCACCGGACCACCTGCCACCGGTCCAAAGCCTTGCCGAACCAGGATCTCACCGAACCAGAGCCACCCCACACCAATGCCGAACCAACCTACCTCCCAAGCATCACCGGACCAACGTGCCACCAAACCACCGAACCAGATGGAGAAGGACCACTACCGGACCAAGCTACACCCTCGACCGACCAAAAGCCTCTCCAACTCCACACCACCGATCCAAGGCACCACCGGACCACTTATCCAACCTCCGCCGAACCACGTTGCCAGGCCAGATTGCTTCAGCCCAGGCCCACCAGCTGCTATATATATCCAGGACCCCTGCCTCCAGCCTCACTCTATAAATAGAGGGGCAGGGGTACAACAATGGCAGACAAGTTTGAGAGCTCAAGCACGGAAGGAACTTTCAAACAACTTTCATATACTTGTATACAAAGCTTTGTACTTGTAATCTGAAAGAAAAAGGAGAATAACATATAAAGTGGACGTAGGCATGTTCTGGCCGAACCACTATAAATCTGTGTGTCTTTTACAGTTTAGTCCATCTTTTTTTATATTTGCATAAATCCCCCAAATCACTGAAAACAACATAAAATCAAATAAATCATACGACTTGGAGGTGTTTGCCCATTTTTTGTGCAAACATTTTTGGTGCTTTCACTGAGAACAAGGAGCTCGAAGCTTCAGCTTCTCCCACTCAACCCTTTTCCTATCAACACCGTTCATTGCTTGGAAAATATGGCTCCCGGACGGAAGAAAGATGCTAACAAAGGAAAGGACATCGCAACTGGCAGTATCCCAGATCCAGTGATCAGAGACCAAGACAATCGTCCAGTTCCAACAGCAAATTTAAATCAGGCAAATCCGACAGCCCCTACTACGGAACAACCAATTACAAGGGCGGATCTGGACAAGGTTGTGGCTGAAATAACTAACCGCTTCGCATCTCAACAAGAAACCTTGGTGGACCAACTCATGTCATGCTTAAGAAATGCTGAAGAATCCAACCGCAACACTGAATCATGGGGTGAGTCCCGGTCTGGAGGATCTGGGAGGCGACAAAGGTCTTTCTTCTTCGAAGAGGCTAACAACGGAAACAGCCATGGTAGGAGCCGAGCCCGGATTCAGCCCGAATTCCGACCCGAGGAAACACTTGGAACCGAACCCAACGGGGGAGGTACCAGGCAAGGGTCGGATGTAGCTGAGCCCTCCATGCTACCTAACCATGAGAACACCAAGGAACGGGGCCGAGCTGGAGTCCAGCCCGAAGTTGGACCCGAGGAAGTGCTGAGAAGAGAACCCAGCAGGGAAAGATCAAGGCAAGAGCCAACTGTGGCTGACCCCAGCATGCCCCCGGAAGACCAGAGGCAGCCATTGGAGAATGTCAGGAGTGATAAACGATACCATCCTTACAGGTCATCTGGACGGAATCAATCCCGCAGGGAAGAACCAAACTCATTTTTATCCGCTCCAAGTTCTGATGAAAGGATGGCGCGATTGTTCAGAGAGTGCGTCCAACGGGAGCAAAGAGATCGGGGGATAGGTGCTAGGGTAACCAGCCCCTTCACCCGCAATATCGAAACTACCATCACTCCCCGGGAATGGAAAATGCCAACGATGGAATCTTACAAGGGAACCTCTGACCCCATCGTACACTTACAGAGATACACCCAGCATATGCTCATGAGCGGAGCAACGGAGGGAGTATTGTGTAAATGCTTCCCACTTTTCTTGGCAGATCTAGCTACCTCCTGGTTCTGCCACCTACCCCAAGGGTCCATCAGCTCATGGGAAATGTTGAAAGAAAAGTTCATCAGCCAGTTCCGCATTCATGTGGAACAACCCAAGGACGCTTATTCCTTATCTAATATCAAGCAGAAACCCGGAGAGACAGTGCAACAATATCTAACTCGATTCAACGCCGCGGCGGCCGCAGTCCAAGATGCCGATGAGAAACTTATCCTAATGGCTCTCTGTAGTGGTGTACATCCGGATACTAAATTTGCTAGAAGACTAACCAAGGAAAAGCCAGCTACTTTACTTGATTTCTTCCATGAAGCTGGAATGTATATGAGACTTGAAGACGCTGCCACTGAGAGGCAGTCAGGGCAACAGGCTAAAGCAGCTACAGACAGGGTTCCCGCTGTAGCAAAGGATGTTCGGAGAAATGACTCTAGAGACAATGCTGGGGGAAAGAAGGGGGAAAAGCGCTTATATCGACCTGGACCAAGATTTGACTCTTACACTCCTTTGAATGAAACGATCGAAAACATCTTCCTAGCCACTCAAGACGAAGTTAGATACAAGCGTCCCCCGCACAAGAAGGAGTCAGATAACGCACTCAAGTCTGGAAAGTTCTGCCGCTTCCACGAATCCCATGGACATGACACCAATGAATTCCACCATCTCCGGGACTTGATTGAAGAACACATCAGAAGAAAGAGACTAGAACGCTATGTAAAAAGCCAGAACAGGACTTCGACTCCTGCCAATGAGAATCCTGGGCTACCCCTCCCAGAAGCAGGCAGAGGAAATCGCAACACCAGCAGCTCTAGTCAAGAGAAGATAGCGGTCCATACCGTATCAGGAGGACCACACGTCGCCGACAGAAGCTGGGCAGAGATGGAAAGATACAGTAAGTCACTTAGAAACGATGAAGGCTACGTTAACTCTGTTATGGAAGAACGCCACCCGAAACGGAAAGAGAATGACGACATCACGTTCAGTAGGCGTGATCTAGAGGGAAGACAGTACCCACACATGGATCCTATGGTCATCTCTGCCTGGTTCGGTCCAGCCAAAGTTTTTCAAATTTTAATAGACACTGGAAGCTCCGTAAATATTCTATTCAAGTATGCTTTCGCCAAAATGAAGCTGTCAATGAAGGATGTGTCTCCCTGCAACAAACCACTACATGGTTTCACTGGAGATGCGAAGATGCCCCTCGGGCTACTGGACCTTTTTGTTGAGATAGGAAGTCATCCCCGCTCCGTTGTGCGAAAGCAAACATTTGTGCTAATAGAAAGCCACTCGGCCTACAACGCCTTTTTGAGAAGACCAGCCTTGTCTGACTTCCAAATTGTCCTAGACCCATGGTGCCTGAAAATGAAATTCCCAACAGATAACGGAGCAGGAGAAATAGAGGGAGATCAAGACGCCGCTCGAGATTGCTATGTAACTGAGCTTCGCAATAACCGCATGAAGGATAAAGGGAAGGATGCAGAGACTTCTCTCTGCAAGAAAAACCTAGAAGCATAGCAATTAAAGAAATCCCCTCCTCTTCGATATACCAGCGATCCTTTCAATGAATTAGACCCCAGGGACAAAGAGGAGGAGGCCACCACTGAGCCTGCAGAGGCTATGGAATTTGTATCTGTAGACAAACACGACCAAGTAGACTGTAGAGAGTCAGGTCTCAGTTAAGAGCGGAGTTGAAAGATCAACTCGTCGATTTTCTTTGCCATAACATGGATGTATTTGCATGGACGCACGCCGAAATGACAGGAATCTCTCCAGACGTAGCATGCCACATACTGAACATCGATCCCACCAAGGTGCCAGTGAAGCAGAAAAAGAGGAGCATGGGGGCAGAACGATCAGCAGCCCTCGAGGAAGAAGTAAAGAACTTACTTGCCAATGACTTTATACGAGAAGCCATCTACCCAGAATGGATCGCCAACCCGGTACTGGTAAAGAAAGCTAATGGGAAGTGGCGAACATGCATCGATTTCTCCAACTTAAATGACGCTTGCCCGAAAGACTGCTTCCCACTCCCCCGAATCTACCAACTCGTGGACAGCACAGCCGGACACGAACTCTTATCCTTTATGGATGCATACTCAGGATATAACCAGATCCCTATGCACGCCCCCGATCAAGACCACACGAGTTTCATCACTGACCGGGGATTGTACTGCTACAAAGTAATGCCTTTTGGACTTAAAAACGCCGGAGCTACTTATCAGCGTCTTGTCAACAAGATGTTTGCGGAACTAATAGGATGAACTATGGAAGTTTATGTGGATGACATGCTGGTAAAATCGAGGAAAGCCAACGATCATATAAACCACCTGGATGAGATGTTTCAAGTACTTCGCCAATATGGAATGAAGCCGAACCCTCTAAAGTGCTCCTTCGGAGCATCGTCGGGAAAGTTCTTGGGATTCATCGTCCATGCCAGGGGGATTGAAGCAAACCCCGAACAAGTTCGAGCTTTGCAAGATATCAAGATACCATCCACTCGAAGAGAGATGCAAAGCCTAAACGGAAAAGTGGCCGCCCTAAGCAGGCTCATCTCTAAAGCAACCGACAAATGCATCCCTTTCTTTGAAGCTCTAAAGAAAGACAAAGGAAAGTTCAAATGGACTGACGAATGCTCGACAGTCTTCCTTAACTTAATCGAACACCTCCAGAGACCACCAGTACTCTCAACTCCGAATGAAGGCGAAGAATTATACCTATATCTTGCTGTATCGTCCCATGCTTTAAGCGCTGCTTTGGTGAGAGAAGACGACCGCGCGCAGCGGCCCGTATACTTTGTAAGCAAGAGATTTACTGGGGCAGAAGCCAGATACCCTAAACTTGAAAAGCTAGCATACTGTTTGCTAATCACGTCACAGAAATTGCAACACTATTTCCAATCTCATTCCATCAGAGTTTTAACCGATCAACCGCTAAGGCAAGTACTCCATCGCCCCGACACTTCTGGGCGACTACTTAAATGGTGCATTGAACTGAGTCAATATGATATCACCTACCATCCTTGCACCGCTATCAAGGGGCAAGCCATAGCTGATTTCATTGCCGAATTCACCACTAACGAAGGTAAGGAGCCATCTAGAATAGCAGAAGATATCAAGTGGAATCTCTTCGTAGATGGAGCATCAAATGAACAAGGCTCGGGGGCAGGTGTTGTGATAATCGCCCCCAGGGGAAGAAAGATGCACTACGCCTTAAGGCTGGAATTCGCTGCCACCAACAATGACGCAGAATACGAAGCAGTGATAGCCGGATTAGAACTTTCCCTAGAGATTGGAGTCGGTTCTTTATGTCTCCATAGTGATTCTCAACTTATTGTAAATCAAATACTGGGAGAATTCCAAACTCGAGGAGAACGACTCACAGCATATCTAAAGAAGACCAAGCTGCTGCTCAATCAGTTGGATCACTATTTAATCAAACACATTCCTCGAGAAGAGAATCAGGAGGCCGACGAACTGGCAAAGCAAGCTAGCATGAAGGACGGCGCCGCTTCCCGAACAATAACCATCTCACAGCAACTAGCCCCGAGTTGCGAGACAATGAACATGATAGCTGCAATCGAAGAGGAAACTTGGATGACTCCTGTCCGAAAATATTTACAAGATGGCACACTGCCCGACGAGAGTAACGAAGCTAAGAAAATCTTAAGGAAAACTTCCCGCTACACATTACAAGAAGGCATCCTCTATCGGCACGGCTTCTCTAATCCCTTATTAAGGTGTATCGCTGGAAGGGAAGCCAGAGAAGTCTTGTCCAACATCCATCAAGGAAGTTGCGGAGATCACACCGGAGGGCAGACTTTAGCCAAGAAGACACTCCGATACGGGTATTACTAGCCCACCTTACACAAAGACGCCTTGGGCTTCGTCAAAAAATGCGACAGATGTCAGAAATTTGCTAAGATTCCTCGACTACCCACAAATGAGATTACTCAAATGACCAGCCCTTGGCCCTTTGCAATATGGGGAATTGACTTGATTGACGAACTGCCGGTGGGCTGGGGCGGAGCCAAATATGCAATAGTAGCAGTTGACTATTTCACCAAATGGGTGGAAGCGGAGCCTCTAAATAAAATATCTTCGGCAAAAGTTATTAACTTCTTGATCAAAAATGTTTTATGCAGGTACGGGGTTCCACTCAAAATCATATCGGACAATGGACTTCAATTTGACAGCGAGGAATTCGCCGACTGGTGCCAAGAGCACGGAATTCACAAAAGCTTCTCATCTGTGGCTTATCCCCAGGCAAACGGACAAGTCGAAGCTGTCTACAAAATCCTCAAAACCCTAATCAAGAAGAAACTCGAAAAGTCAAAAGGCGCTTGGGTGGATGAACTTCCTACGGCACTTTGGGCCTACCGCACATCTTATAGAACATCAACAGGGCATACTCCTTTCTCTTTGGCATATGGATCGGAGGCCATGCTCCCAGTTGAAACTGTAGTGCCTTCCCACCGCAGGATCCACTACAGCCCAGAAGAGAACGAAGAACTCCTCCACATGTCTTTGGATCTAATTGAGGAGAGAAGAAACGATGCAGCACTCAAAGCAGCAGCTCATAAGCAAAAAGTTGCAGCACAATACAACTCCAAAGTCAAGCACCGCAGCTTACGAGAAGGAGATCTTGTCCTCAAGCGGATCTTCCCGCGCCCCGGAGCGCTAGATCCAATCTGGGACGGACCCTATGTAATTCATAAAGATCTCCGCAACGGAGCCTATATTTTGTCAACAGTGGACGGAGAGGTGTTTCAGAGGGCATGGAACATCCAACACCTCCGTCGATACTTTTCTTAACTTGTACTGCCCATATGAAGTGAATTAACAAAGAGAATCAAATGACGTAGGCATTTTCGTGCCGAACCACTTTAAAAATCTTGTCTCTTTTTAACTTGTTCCTTTATATCTTGGCTGCTTGTTAAGCTTTATCCTTTTCTGTTGAACAAAATCATGTATAACGACATCTCCATTCTGGACACCTCACGGCGCAACCTCACCTGGACAAGACCCAACAGGTACTATGCGAATCTATGCACTCGCCAATGAGACACTTTTGCTCCAGCATCCCTCTGCTGCGGGTTAACTCATTGCTCTCGACTGCCCTCAAAGCCAACTGTAGAGAGCCGATTATAAGCCATCAAGAAGGCCGACTATAGCCGATGGCAGCTCATTACGGCGTTCGGCTCGCCGGCAACTGTGAACCTACTTTAAGCCCCAACATAAGGTGTGGCCAGTCAGAGGTAGTTCACGGTTGATGATCGGCACCCACGCTAGCCGGCCATAGTAAATCGAATAATACCCACGATTACGGGCCATAATGGCTCGGGTAGTTACTGTGCGCGATCTCGGCTCCGATATGTCTTAAGTGCAGCTGTGGTAAAAAAGATAAAACTCCCCGCAGAGGCGTAAGATGGGTGACAAGTGTCTCCAAGACCCACAGCTAGGGAAACTGACTACAATACCCGTTTGCCACGAACTTAAGCATATCGACGGTCTTCCGTGATTGGAAGTTTTACTGTTTCTCATATTTCCATTTCATTCAAAAACTTTTCTCCTATCCTATATAACAATCCCTAAAGTATAGGTCACAAAATAAAGGAACTCTCGCTTGTGGAAATATTAACTCACATCCGGATGACGGAACACTCAACTACATTCCATACTCAGTCACACAAGACATTCAAAGCAGCCTTCTATAACTAAAACACGAAGGGAGGTACTTTCTTCTCTTGTATACAAACATGTAGCTTTTTATTCACACATCATATTGACATTGCAAGACATGAAATAATACTTTGAGCAGAAACTTAGCATCAAATACGATTAAATCACATACATAAACACGCAGCTGTATTTTTTGTGCAACATATCAAAATAACAAACCACATCCAAACATAACAGAATCTGCTTATGTTATAAAGTTATATAAAGACGTTCGTTACAATGATATAATTACATCCTGAAAATACAATAATGTTTTGGACTAGTATATACAGGGATGTCAAACAGACCAAATAAAAGAGTCAACTACATCGGGGCTCCGCCTCCGTCCTGCCCGCCATCCGGATCTACTTAACTGCGGGGTCAGATCTCCCCGCATGTACTCCAGAGGCCCCGCCTGCACAATTCAGAAGAGAATCCATCAATAATCACGAAAGATAAGCAATCAAATCATGAAAAGGTTAAAAGGAAAGACTTACCAGCGTCTGCTCCCTGATCATCATCATCTAGCTGCACGCCTACCTCATCTGCAGCAAGCAGCCGTATGCCCTCCTTAACCGCCACCTTCTCTTCCTTAGTAAATTGGGCCGTAACCACATCCATCCTGAAAGTCGCACCACCTTCCTTATCCGCATCGGCCTTAGCTTCCTCCAAAGCCCGGAGATATATCCAAGCCATAACCCGGGGATAATCGTCCATCCAGGACAGGTTGCCCTGCCTCCAAGTACGGAAATACATGTCCTGAAGCATCTCGTCCATCATCCCCTCGTTCTCCTCAAACTCTTTCATTCGGGCCTCAGAAGCCGACAGCCGTGCGACAGCAGCATCTCACTCCAATCGGTATCTCGAGCAGTCAGCCTGAAGGGACTTCCGCATCACTTCCATCTCCTCCTTCAGCTTGGCCTGAGCAAGCTCTGCGGCCTCAAGCCTCCCAGATAACTCCTCTACCTGCTCAAGATCCGCTCTCCGAACCTCGTCCACTGTTGCGATGGCCATGTCAATTCGCTCTTTGCAAACAACCTCCATTTTTCGCAACTCAGCCTTGCTAGCCTCTTCCATGGTTTTCTTCAGTCGTCTGGAGGCCGCTTCATACTGGGATATCTGGATAGCCTGATCGGCAAGCTGTTTGGCCTGATCAGAAACCTTTAGCCACAACCGAATGTTAGCACTTCCGATTTCCTCCCCAGCCTTGGCCAGTCAAGCGTGATGCTCCATTAGCCTCTTGGTCTCTTCAGCCACCCGATCGATGTTTGCCTTGGCCTCATTCCCCATGGTCACAATCCGAGTAGTAAGCAAATCGAGGTCTAAGGACTTAGCCTCATCAAGCACCCGTACCATGGGATTGCGGGGAAGAAGATGCTCACCCGTGGCCTCGTCAAAAGAGATGTCCTGAAAACTCGGATCTAGATCTGGGTGACTGGCAAATGGGTTGCGAACCAAACCAGGGTGGTCTATCGGGGTGACGGTTGGATTTTCGGACGGATGTGGGGAAGGCATAAACTCAGTATCTTCCTCAGTAATATCGTGGATAGGCTGGACTGGAGGCTGAGGGCCAGGTGAAGGTTCAAACGAAGATCGCCCCCTCTTTCTCTTTTGCATATCTTCCTCAATAACTCCGAGAAGAGGGCGATAGCTAACCACATCTCCGGGACGGCTAGTTGACGGCTTTGGTTTGACAGAAGCTTTGAGTAGCTTGTACTGTTCAAGGCGGTGCCGAATATCTGATGTCTTGGCCACCTTACCTGCTCCTGGAATAAAAACCAGATGTTACTAGCATGCATGAAACTATGGTCCAAGAAATATGTTAAGTAGGAAAACGCGCTTATTTTATAAACCCTGAGGGGGAGTGGGATACTGCAATAAGTCCTGAATCTCATTCCAGGACGGGAGTTGGCCATAAAATATTACTAAGTCCTTATCATAAAGGGAGTCTGCGAAAGTTAAGAATTCACCTTGAACCACCAGAGTTGCCTTAGCTGAAATACCCTTAGAAGATGGATCGGCACCAGTCCCAGCTTGATCAACCTTCTTCGCCTTCTCCACCGAGGTTGATCCTTCCTCCAATCCCTCAAAAGCCTGGCGGAAGGCATCATCCATCCACTCCTGAATCTCCCCTGCCCGCTCGAAAGACAAAGCCCCAGCGCCACTACCGCTCTGCCCGTTACCACCGTCACCTTCTCCATCACCACCGCTCTCCTCCTCGCCTCTCTCTTCCTCTCCACTTTCCTCCTCCGGAACATCTGGGCATGTGCCGGGAGAGGGTCCATCAGATTTCTTAAGCTTCTTCCCCCCGACGACTGAAGGTACCGAGAAAGGTCTCCTCTTGCTACTCTTCGAGGCAGCCACGTCTTTAGCTTTGGCAGCCCTCTCCTCGGCTGTATCTCTCTGCTTGACCACAGATTGACGTGGCAGAATTAAGTTGTACTCCAGGAGAGTGGCATTCCTGATCAGGTAAGAAGCCGACCTATCCCGTCCTGAGATGGCCTTTATTTCCGCAGCCATCCGAACCAAGGAATCGTTCTCCACGACCGCAAAGCCACCTGTCGCTAGCAAGAAATAAAAGCATATAAGAGGAAGCATTGGGTTCGAAACAAGGAAAATATAAATGGAGTTCAACTTACAGCCGAAAGTGAAAAGACGGAAGGAAATAGAGTCATCCTTGATGAAGAACCATTCTTTCTTGAACATACTGAGCTTCGAATAGAAATCCAGAACGGGCTTGAAGGGCACGGCCGCTTCCAAGCTGATATATGGAGACCCCTTCTTATAGCCTCTCAAGTTGTACAAATACTGGATCTCCCGGTTGGAAGGGGGACGCCCATATTTCCTCTGAAAAATGACGAACAAGCACATCAGGATAGCATAGGAATTGGGCTGAAGTTGGAATGGAGGCACCTTTAAATAGGTAAGAAAGCTGACTATCCAGGCATTGATTGGGGGAATGGCCCCGCACATAGAATGGTATCGGCTATAAGCGAAATATCCTTCAGGAGGATCGTACGGCATTACACCATCTCCCGGCAGCCGCATACTTGCCCTGTCAATCCCAAAGAAGCAAGCGATGATATCAAGTTGCCCTTCTTTGAGGGAGCTCGGATAACAATCGGGAGGAGAGTTCAGAAGCTCCTGGGGGCCATATCCGTCCACTAATGACCTCGGGGCAGGTCCCTGCCGCACTAGTCCTAGCTGGGCAGGGGGCACAACGGGAGGCTCACTTCGGTCCGTAGATTTTCTCTTCTCTGATCGAGTTTCAACTTTACGAGACATTTATCTACAACACCAAAAAACAAACGCACTGTTAAAATGAGGAGTATAAAGATATAAGTAAACAAAGGCATGTGGTATGGAATTTCGCTCGAATTCAAAACTCAAGGGATGAAGGTTTTCAGGTTCATTTGGTAACACAAGACTGAAAGGCCATTCGGCACTCAAACCCACAAGGTTCATTCGGTAAATCAAACTACAAGTTCATTCGGTACTTGGGGGCAACGAACACATTCGGTAAATCAAAGCTTTCAGGTTCATTCGGTACACGGAGTCCCCGAGTCCACTCGGTAATTAAAAGCAAAACCTCATTCGGCATTCCAAGCATATAAGGCCCATTCGGCACTCAACGCCCAATCTCATTCGGCGGACAAACTCTTGAAGTCCATCCGGTAATACAAGAACATAAAGTCATTCGGCGGGAAAGAATCTCACCTGGTTCGGCTAGCTTTTTGATTCGGCGAAACTGAGAGTTTGATTCGGCAAAAGGTTTGGCTCGGTTGGTAAGGAATAACGAAGGCACATAACGCCCCTACTTATAGGCAAGCATAGGATAACCGGACCAACCGGTTTGGCACTCTAAACCGAATGAAGCTGTCCCAACTACAAGAAAACAAAGCGCGACACATGCAGGCATGTGCCCTACTTTGGGGGGCAAATGTTGGGCAAATTCTTACCACCGATCCAAAAGCTTCTCCAATAACCACTGCCGAACCAGGTGACTACCGGCCCACAACCTTCTTCAACGACCACCATGACCGAACCAAACAACAGCCGGTCCAACCCCTCTCCCATGCCTGCCGAACCACTTCACCACCGGACCACCTGCCACCGGTCCAAAGCCTCGCCGAACCAGGATCTCACCGAACCAGAGCCTCCCCACACCAATGCCGAACCAACCTACCTCCCAAGCATCACCGGACCAACGTGCCACCAAACCACCGAACCAGATGGAGAAGGACCACTACCGGACCAAGCTACACCCTCGACCGAACCAAAAGCCTCTCCAACTCCACACCACTGATCCAAGGCACCACCGGACCACTTATCCAACCTCCCCCGAACCACGTTGCCAGGTCAGATTGCTTCAGCCCAGGCCCACCAGCTGCTATATACATCTAGGACCCCTGCCTCCAGCCTCACTCTGTAAATAGAGGGGCAGGGGTACAACAATGACAGACAAGTTTGAGAGCTCAAGCACGGAAGGAACTTTCAAACAACTTTCATATACTTCTATACAAAGCTTTGTACTTGTAATCTGAAAGAAAAAGGAGAATAACACATAAAGTGGACGTAGGCATGTTCTGGCCGAACCACTATAAATCTGTGTGTCTTTTACAGTTTAGTCCATCTTTTTATATATTTGCATAAATCCACCAAATCACTGAAAACAACATAAAATCAACTAAATCATACGACTTGGAGGTGTTTGCCCATTTTTTGTGCAAACAATTTATGTTTACTCACCATTTTATAAACTGCCTCCCTGCTTGAATGTTTGGTTTTGATTTCCTGAACTGGAGTTATGTGATTCAAGTGGCAGTTTAATTTTTTTTTCCAGTTCAGTCGAACCAGAGAGTGGAGCAAACAAGGGTTTATAGACATACATATACAGAGAAGGAAGTGTATAGGGTAAGTTCGTTTTTGTTTTCTTTTTATTTTACTGGTATGGCAGCTTTCTTTTTGGGTCAGAGATTTTTTTCAGTTTTGGAGGCTTGAAATGATTTTGTAAGGTTGTGAATTGACTTTATTTGTGCTAGAATTTATAGCATTAATGGTAATTGTCTTGTTTTCATTTTTTTCATATTAATCCATGTTCAGATATAATATGTACAACTTGTATTCATTTTCTTTTCTTTGTCTTATTTCATTTCTTATGGCTTCATGTATCACACTAGTATACATATTAAATTTAAGAATCATTCTAAGTGTTTATTTTATATTTACATAACTATAAAGTTTCAAAATATCTATTTCAACTTTTTAGACTTAACTACAAATTTTAGTTTACTTATCTATTATTGTTTATTTTGATCCTTATGTTAATTACATAGTTTTTATTATGGGTATGTATTTATTTTATTTACTATGTAAGTTCAATTTGTATTTTATTTTTTTATATTATACTTGTTTCCATATCAAAATCTCTTAAATCTATATGTTAATATTCATTTTTAAACAATGTATTTGTTGCATACTTAGATTCAGTATTGATAATTTAAACGGTGGAGTTTATTATTTATTTCTATAAAAGTTTCATGTCCCGGGATTCTATAACTCAATATTTGTTACAGTTGTCAAATCAATTTATATATATATCCTGATATTTGAATTATTAGGATTTTATTCATTTGACTTATCAAAAATTACTATTTAGTCAATAAAATCAGTAAATTTGCCGATCAAAAATCTGGGTCATCACATTCCCCCTCCTTAAAAGAATTTCGTCCCCGAAATTACTAGTTAGGAAGAATGGTACTATACCCGTGCTTACCATTAATGATTTATATGATTCGAAGCCAATCCAATCGTTTTCAATCAAATTTATAAGTCATTTCATTTAATCTCAGCCTTGGATTCATTTAAAACAATTTATTTAACTTGGCACATTCAACACTTATAAATTAATAACCATTTCCAAATTAATTTAATCCAAGCCTTTATTTAATGGCTTCCACTCTTATTCGAAGCCAAGCTTCCATAAATTTTAAACTTAAGTTAATTTACTTTAATTTATCCCAACATCAAACTTAAGTTTACTTCGATTTGATTCTCATTTAATCAAATCCCATTAAATTTAGTTAGCCCATCCACTTTAATTTTTATTTTTATTTTAATTCACCTTCTCAATTTATCAAAATAATAACCAAGCACATACTTAACTCATTTGAACTTCAAATTAATAGGCCACCGAACTTAAGTTCAGTCTGATAATCTCATTCCAATCACATCTTGATTTAGTTTTTTATTCAATCAGACTTCATCCATTTATTTCTTAAATCAATTAACCCATTTATTTACCCATTTTAAAATTTTGAATTCATCTACTTAACTCATTTCTAATTTATTTTATTAATACAGAGTCATTTTCAATTTATTTCCATTCACTTGGGTTTTGTTTTTGCAACTCAAACTATTTCTATTATAATCACTTCTTTTATATCCAATCTACTTGCAAATCTCATTAAATATTATTCAAATCACCCTTGAATTTTATTTATAATTCAAACCATCACATTTTTTTTCAATCCAACCTTATCGTATTTTTACAACATCTCTTCTAATTTATTTCATTATTAAATCCAAGTCGAGTTCTATTTACAATTTGAATTCATTTCCAAACTCCATTATTAATTTACAATCCATTTATTTACCAAAGTTAAATTTTATTAACATATTCAATCAAACAATTATTTAATCAATTAGCTTATTTCCAACTTCTAAATCAATATTCGATTTTAATTACAAAATCACTTCATTAAACTTATAGTTTGGATTTCCTTTTACTTCCCCAAAATTCCAACATCTTTATTTAAAATTTTAGAAATGCTTTTAAAGTCAGATAATACTATTAAAATAACTCTTTATAAAAATACTTTTTATAACTCGATGTCTCAACCAGTCCATCCTTGTTCTCACAGAAATTCAGTCATATGTTGATCAAGCGTAGGACTGAAAATCTATAAGTACTTGGTAAACCCGTTTTCAACACCCAGTGAAAATACTTAGAAAATAATTTTATTGAAAATATATAAAACAGTTTTTGAAAATAGAGGAAATATCTTGGGTGAGAATGCTCTGGAAATCATCACCCTCATCTATGGTCACAGTTACATTCCAGGGTTACATTGCCATCACAGCAAAAGTCCATGTAACTGCAGGCTCTCTACGGCCTCTCGATTACGCCATGGAACCCACACAACAGATCACAGTTACATCCAGGGTTACGTTGCCATCACAGCAAAAGTCCATGTAACTGCAAGCTCTCTGCGGCCTCTGATTTTCACTGACGAAATGAAACTTCTCCACTCCTACATAGGTCGCAGCCTGACGATGTAAAATCAAACGCAGACTGTTGGCTCTCAGCGGCACACACGACTTTCGCTATGTTATACCATAGGTCGCAGTTACATCCTGGGTTACGTTGCCATCGCAGCAAAATTCCATGTAACTGTTGGCTCTCAGCGGCACACACGACTTACGCTATGGTATACTCAACTCATAATCCTCAGGAACTAGTTTTGTCCGGACTCCTCACAGGATCAACTTTAGAACCCCCCCTTGGGGCTCAAGGCAGCACCATCCAGTGGCACTCCTGAGAAGTTCATTTCAAGGGAGCGCCTTTTTCCCCAGAGCCGTCATCAAAACATTTTATACTATACATGTAGTATCTTTCAAACCATAGCCTAGTATGATATCATACAAATCTCCTTTACACAAAATCGATTGTCCCAAAATCGATAAATTCTCAAACTAGGCTTTCCAAATTCCAATATTGATTTTACCCAAAAATCAAAAGCCTTTCCAAATCCAAAGGTTCCCAAAACCTTTTCCAAAATCCTCATAAGATCCTTATATATATTCAGATATATATAATTTTCCAAACTTTGGATCGTTCAAACTTATATAAAATTCCTTTATACTTCAAACACTTTCAAAAATCCTTTTCTGCTGGCAATAGATTTAACAAGGAAAGATGTATCTTATATAACAAAGATATATAACTTTATTTATTCAAAATCAAATATTCAAATTTGATTACTCTTTCCAATATCAATTCCATTCAAATCCGTACGATGTACACATAACATCCATACGCTATACCAATCTGATCGCTCACTCGATCACACAATTTCACTTCCGAACTAGTATCGTCCACCCGACTTCCTAGTGCGGACTCAGATCTGGTTTCTTGATTAGAAACCTTCATTCTCCTTGCATAGCCATAACTATGATAGAGAATATCCAGAACCAATCAATAATCTATATCCAGGTTCGCCGTCGAAAATCGAGTGAAAAATCCCAACTCGGATCGATAAACTATATCGAAATTCTGTGCTCGAATCTGGATCAAATCACTATGCGAATAGAATAATATACGTATATCCTACATATTTATTTCCATTGATTATCAACCAAATCAATTTCCCTTCTATTCACATTTCCTTAAATTCCCCTTCACTTATTTACAATTTCCTTAATCCACATTTGGATTACCACTTCAATTCTTATCTCAGTTGGGTATTTAAATCAATAACAGTTTGAACTCCGACCAGTTTATCTTTAGAAAATAGCTTGAAAATTTCAAAAATAGATAAGTAGTTGAAAAATAATTATTAGTTTGCAAAATAGCTGTAAAATAGTTAAATAGTTTCAAAATTTTTAGATAATTGCAAAATAGTTGTAAATTAGTAATTAATTTGTAACATAGTTAAAATATAGTAATGAGTTTAGAAAACAGCTGAAAAATGGTTAAGTAGCTCCAAAATAATTATAAAACAAGTATAAATAATTTGGCTTTAAGAAAGAAAAGTTGTATATATTTAATAGCTTAGAAAAATAAGTTTATACTAAGACAATTTATATTGAAAATAGTCTAGAGTCAAAACTGCTCACTTCCCCAACATTTCAATTTAATTTTCCACTCCCATTTAAATTGACCCAATTCCAAATTGAATAATCTTCAATTTTCATTGAAATTGATTTAACCCCAATTCAAGTTGAATTGATTCTCAATTTCCTTCCAACTTCAGATCAAATTCCGTTCGATCTTTAAACTTGTACAACTTTGATTACAATTTCAATTTTACAATTTCAATTTATAATCAATTACATTCACATTTTGCTTTTAACTCGAAATTATACATTTCATTTAGCCAATATTTTTTATTATTATTCCATAAACATTTTAATCAAGATTCCAGAGTTTAAACAAATTTCCAAATTTCAATATCACCTTAGAATTCAACTATATCCAAAATTCTTTGGCAAATTCAATTACCCCTTTTGAATTTCAAAACCAAACCCAGTTCACAAACAATTCCAATGTAAAATAATTTGGTAGCAATTACTCTTCTAGAAACTCGAAAATAAACATCGATGATGTTGCAGTCATCACCGACGTTATTTTCTAGTGACCAAAAGAGTTCAATGCTTTTATCTCTCTAAAAACATTTCCAAATATTTTTGATTTCAAATCTCCCAGATTACAAATTCAACACAAAAATATTTTTGAAATAATGCTATTATTCCTCCAAAACCTCTGGAAACCACTTTCAAATCCAAAGGAAGTTTAAATTTCCAATCCATCCAATTCATATTAAACATTACCCTGAAATTTTCATCTTACTTTATTTTCAAATATTCTCTGGAAGTCTATTTCAAATTATAATCTTATTTATTTATGAAGTTTATTTCAATTTATAAATTACATTTACAATTTTATTTTTTTTTTATTTTTTTTTCGAATTCAATTTTGTTATATAAGTTTATCCTTCAACTTTGGTTATAAGTTTCAATTTGGCAGTATTTTATATTACTTCTTACCTTAATTTCAATAATTTAACAACCAATCACCTAAATATTCATTAGAAGGAAATGTTACTATATATATCAAAATATATTTTTATATAAAATCATTAAAAATCTTTATAAGCAAATAACAAGTACGCTCTCATATATATATACTCAACTCATTCTAGAGTACTATGGACTCTATTCAATGAGTAATCCCCACCAGAGCCAAGGTTCTCGCTTAACTTTCGGCTCTGATACCAACTGTAACGACCCGAAATTTTCGAACCCGAAAATTTCAGATGGTTATGGAAAAGAAGAAAGAGATAGAAGAAGAAGAAGAACAGAACACCAAAATCTCACATTCGCAGCGGATAAAATATAATAATAAATAATAACAGTTTACAGAAGGACATTTTATCTGTTGATTACACTTTAATACATCAGAGTTTCACATATATACAGTCACTGATCATATACAAATCATGTCTCGGATATATAATAATATACTGCAGCGGAAATACTCTATACGTACTTGCCATCCGGCTCGTCTCCTGAGCTCCAGAACGTCCTAACCTGAAAATCTGTAATACTCGGTCTGACCCGAGCATTACATCAAAGTAACACCTGGGTCAGGCTGGAAAACCAACGTGAGTAAACCCATACAATTTGAAATACTAAATTTAACCATAAAGATAAAACCGGGGTAACTCGTTTATTACTACAAGTTCACAACTTGTTATAGTCCACACTTATTCACAAATAATTCCTAAATAACTATACCTAGGTTTCATACGGTCCAGGTATTTAAATTATTACATTTCAAACTATTGACTTACAATATCAATCTGCAAAGAGTCATTGTAGGTTTCAAACCGAAGTGGGTTTGGGTATTTACTAATACCCGACCCCGGTCTCTTGAACCTTACCCCAAGTTATTCAAGTGGATATGATTCAACTTTAATTACCAGATGTCATCTTTTTTTTTTACACAGCAATTTATTATCAATAGATAACTACACTCATTTTGAATTTTGGTAACCGTACTTAAATTCTAAGTTTAGCACATTCATTAATTAATTATTCTTTAATTCATTATCTAAGTAATTAATCCTTAATTACTTTCCATAATTACTTCCATTGAGTAATTACCTCTTTAATTAATTACATTACTTAATTATTCCTAATCACTAGTTAATGATCCCATCATTAACTACCCATTAACTTCCCAATAATTTACTTACCCTGAGTAATTTACTCATCATTAATTAACTGCACCTATAAATTTTATTAATTGATAATTTTTTTTATTAATTCATAATTAATTATACTGAATTAATCACAACCTAAAGTAAGTTAAAGATAAATTCTTTATCTTTATAATATACTTAATCATATTATTAAATTTTCCATTTAAAAAAAACATTTTGCACATCAACCTTTTTTATAATTGAAGGATTTGAAAACAAATTTGTATACCAATTTATATTTGAAGATATATAATTTCCTTTAGCAAAACAAATATCAAAATTTTAAGGTCTTTGAAACTCATTCAATTTCTATACAAAATTTCCAATACACACTTAAACTTGTTTAAATGTTTCCCTTTGAAAACAAATTTCTTAAATAACAAACAAAATTTAAGACTTTAAAACATAAAACCTGCTTAATAATTGCTCTGAAAATTGTTCTGATTTTCGTTGGATTAAACAAATTAGATTAAAAATCTCTGAAGTCCAAAACCTGGCATCCCATAAAAAAAAACAGACCCGAGCAACTTCTAGGCTTTACTCGAGTAGCCCCTCGAGCACTCACACGCTATTCTCGAGTTCGACACCGAAAACGATTGTCCTTCTCAACTCAAACACACAGAACCTTCCAAACCAAACCGACGTGCATGTGCACGTGTACGGCAACTCCGGCCACCAGCGATCTGCACCTCGACCACCTACAAGTCGGCGTCAACCCCCTACTCCTTGCGATAACCCAGATTTATAAAATCGACTACAGATCAAAATTGAGTCACTTCGATTGAAACTGGAAACCATCAACATCGGAAAAACCACCAACCCCCAATGTCTCCGACCTCGATGGACCTTGCCGACCTCACCGATACTTCATCCCAAACTCCAGCAACGATTCCCCCCATCTCGAACGATTCCGATGCTCCACCGTTGCCGAAACACCTCGACAACTCTGACTACCCAAAACCCAACACTAAACCCTATATTGACCCTTCCTGGCCACCGCAACCACTAGAAAAATCTATAGCCATTTTTCTCGTGTCCACCTACGCACCAGCTTCCTTCGACAACCATCTCTACGCTATCCACCACTCTGATCGCCAGGAATAGGTAAAAAAGCATATCCTGATCATCTACGAATTTCTCAAAAACCATACTTCTAAAATTTACCAAACTTAGCTTAAAAATCATATTTTCGAATGATGGTTCATTTTGTATAATTGAATCAGGAATTCATGATGTTCGAATTTATCACATTTTTGTTGTTTCACTGTAAAAACCAAAATTTTGAAGGTTGTACAACACTGTTTAGTTCAAAACTATTTTTAAATCTACATATAGGTGGAAACAAACTTTTTTTTTGTAAACTCGAATTCGAAAAAAAAAAAACATTATATGAGGAGAGATTTAAATTTGTTTGCTAGCTTCAACCCTGTTAAAAAAAAACAACAGAGAGGAAGAAGAAGACTTCATCACAGACATTTAACTCTAGCTATATATATATAGAGTTTAGCTGAAGGAAATTTCCAAGCAATACTATAATAAACATGAGATCAACACAGATTTAACCCATCTTTCACCTGATATGATTTATGTTTACTCACCATTTTATAATCTGCCTCCCTGCTTGAATGTTTGGTTTTGATTTCCTGAACTGGAGTTATGTGATTCAAGTGGCAGTTTAATTTTTTTTTTCCAGTTCAGTCGAACCAGAGAGTGGAGCAAACAAGGGTTTATAGATATACATATACAGAGAAGGAAGTGTACGGGGTAAGTTTGTTTTTGTTTTCTTTTTATTTTACTGGTACGACAGCTTTCTTTTTGGGTCAGAGATTTTTTCAGTTTTGGAGGCTTGAAACGATTTTGTAAGGTTGTGAATTGACTTTATTTGTGCTAGAATTTATAGCATTATTGGTAATTGTCTTTTTTTCATTTTTTTCATATTAATCCATGTTCAGATATAATATGTACAACTTGTATTCATTTTCTTTTCTTTGTCTTATTTCATTTCTTATGGCTTCATGTATCACACTAGTATACATATTAAATTTCAGAATTATTCTAAGTGTTTATTTTATATTTACATAACTATAAATTTTCAAAATATCTATTTCAAATTTTTAGACTTAACTATAAATCTTAGTTTACTTATCTATTATTGTTTATTTTGATCCTTATGTTAATTACATACTTTTTCTTATGGGTATGTATTTATTTTATTTACTATGTAAGTTCAATTTGTATTTTATTTTTTTATACTTGTGTCCATATCAAAATCTCTCAAATCTATATGTTAATATTCATTTTTAAACAATGTATTTGTTGCATACTTAGATTCAATATTGATAATTTAAACGATGGAGTTTATTATTTATTTCTATAAAAGTTTCATGTCCCGGGATTCTATAACTCAATATTTGTTATAGTTGTCAAATCAATTTATATATATATCCTGATATTTGAATTATTAGGATTTTATTCATTTGACTTATCAAAAGTTACTATTTAGTCAATAAAATCAGTAAATTTCCCGATCAAAAATCCGGGTCATCACATTTAGATTGGTTAATTGAGAGGCCTGTCATGAGATAGAAAGACTGTAATGCCTTCATCAACCCAGAAATTGATGTAAACTCAGGTTTAGTTAACAACATGACATCATCAGCAAACATGATGGAAGTTATTTGTAGGTTGGAGCATTTTGGGTGATACTTGCTAAACTTGTGTGTATAATTATATTTAAGTATCACAGTTAATACTTCCATGACCAGGAGAAATAGGTATGAAGAAATAGGGTCACCCTCACATATACCTTTCTTAATACTGAAAAAACCAAGAGGCCTTCCATTAATTACAACAGAGAAGGCTGGAGTGGAAATGCAAACGTACACCCAAGACACAAATATTTTTGGAAAACCCATGTTTGCCATTATTCTAACAATAGAAGCCCAGTGTATTGAGTCATAAGCTTTGGAAATATCAATTTTCAGAGCAGCAGCATGTGACACATTGCTTCTACAATAACCATTTAATAGCTCCTGGGGAAGCATCACATTGTCAAGAATATTCGTGGATTGAATGAAAGCAGCTTGGTTGATAGAAACAATAGAAGGCAAGACAGATGCAAGCCGATTTGCTAGAATTTTGGAAATACACTTGTACACCACATTACAACAAGATATAGGCCTGAATGAGGAGACACTAGATGGTGGAGTGACTTTAGGAATTAAGACAATATTAGTGCAATTGACTTCCCTCAGTAATATGCATTTGTTAAAAAAGTTATGAACAGCTTGGCAAAACTCATGACCAAGCACACCCCAAGTGGATTTGAAAAGGTAACATTTAGGCCATCTGGTCCACCGGCCGACTGCTGGTTCATTGAAAATAGGGTAGATTTAATTTCTTCATCAGAAACAGGCTTAATAAGAGAAGTAACTTGAAATTGGGATATGCTTGGCAAGTCAAGTGTTGAAATAAGGTCTAAGTCAGGACAGAACTCCTCAGAATTGCCAAGAAGATTAGAAAAATAATCAATAATTGCTTTGTAACAGTTTCTGGGGTTGAACATAAGGTGCCATGCTCATCAGAAATACAGAAAATATTCTCATTGGCATGCTTAACTTTTAAAGAGTCATGGAAGAATTTGGTATTCCTGTCACCATCCTCAAACCATTTGGTTCTCAATTGCTGCCATTTCATACTAGCTTCCAGGAGAAGAGCATCATTAACATCCTTGAATAATCTACCTTCCTCTTCAGCAGCACAAATATCATCAAGATGCTCCATCGTTTTAGCTTGGCAAATCTTCAGTTGTTCCTTCAAGGTGTTAGATAATAAGCTTCCAGTACCAAAGGTGGTGGCAGCCCAAACTTTAATTTCTTGCTTTATTCTTTTTAACTTCCTATAAAACTTGAACATAGCATTACTAAAACAATTAAAATTAGTATTTACCTGTGTTGCTATAACATGAAAATGGTCGTGCTTAACCCAAGCATTAAAAAATTTAAAACTTCTCTTTTCTCTTCTTAAATGTGAACCAAATGACAATATCAAGGGGGAATGGTCGGACATGATTGGTTGAGGAAGATGGACAGACAAAGAAGGCCAGAAATGGAGATCTTGAATATTACAAAAAGCATGATCAATTGTAATGAATGTTCTGACACCACTACGACTACGATTATTCCAAGAGTATTTTGCCCCATTCTTATTAACCAAAATAAGATCAGATTCAATGATAGCAAGATTCAAGGGAGCAATGTGAACAGGAAGAAGAGAAGAACCACCACATTTGTCCCCAAGATTTATACAAGAGTTGAAATCCCCCAAAACAACCCAGGGATGAGAATTTTGTCTTAAAGGAGGTAATGATTTGAAAAAAAGATTCCTGGAAGTTGCAGAATTATCAGCATAGGCAAATGTTATGTAAAAGGAAGATAGGGATTGAAGAGCAGAGGCATGAAAATGAATGGATTGACTTGTTTGCAGAATTGGAGATAGAGTCATGACAGTGGGATCATATAGGACAAGAATTCGACCATAAGAAGCAGAATCAAGATTATGGTGGAATACCCACTGAGAATTGATATATCTAGCTACTTTAGAGGTTAAAGTTTGATTTAGCTTAGTTTCAAGAAGTCCAACCACACATAAATTATTCTTAAGTATGAGACTTTTTACCTGATCAAGTTTCAATTTGCCATGGGCACCTCTGATATTCCATGCTGCAATATTTTTATTCATTGATAAGATTCGGGAATAAATTTGATAGATTTCTTCTCTTTGCAGAAAGAGCCCTTGTTTCAATTTGCCTGCATACCAGAGTTCTAGGAGAAGGATGCTCAAAGATGGAAGGTTTAGGGGAGGAAAGATCAAGAGGTGGATCTGAAGAAGGAACGGGAGAGGGAGAGGTAATTGGCCAACCAGGTAAGTCAATTGAAAAGTTATAATGTGTAGTTTGAGCAGAATGATTAAATATAGTATTATTATGCATGGAAGTAATTAACTCCAAGACTTGAGATTCAAAAGAAGTGCACCATTTACTGTCAAAGTTTGAGACAAGGTTATCATCATTTTCATGCACAACGGCAGTATTATTGGTATCACCAATTTCATGCACATCAACTGTTACATTGTTTACACCAATATCATGCACTACTGCAGTCATTTCTCTCTCATCCTTATTATTGCATGCATATATATTAGTATTTTGGTTTTTTCCTTTACTTTAAGAGACATTCCCAACCACACTGCTATCTTTGTAAGGGGAAGAGGTCAATTCATTATCCTTACATAACACTTCAGTTGGTATTTCACCTTCTTCGATTTCAACATCCTCTGATAGGGTATGTTCATCTACTTGAAGCAAGTTATACTTGTTAGTGGTGTCAACACTACAAGCATGGCCAGTACAGTTCATGGAATTCACAATATCAAGTTTAGTCATATTTTCCTCATTTCCATTTAAAGCATTATTTTCTTTCCCACTTGGCATTTTTAAAATTGTAACTTCCACTTCTTCACACATATACCCTTTTTTCCTTTATTATTATTAACTTTTTGCCACACTTGTTTCACTGATACCTCTTTAGCAACTTTTTTCATTGGCTTCTCTCTGTTCTGTGCTTCCTCACTATTATTTAGTTGCAGTGTTTTATGACATATATTAGCATTTACCTCACTTGATGCTTTCTTTCATTTATCCAAAAAATGTCCAAATTCCTTGCATACAGTACAAATAGCTGGCTTCCACAAATAATCAACCTTAACAATCTGCTCAGATCCATCAAGTAATATGATAGAGAAATTATCAGGAAGTTCCTGATTAGGGCTTACCTCCACTAAACATTTAGCATAAGATATACGCTCAAAATTTTCAGTTGATGCATCCATACAGTGAAGCTTTCCAACCCTTGAAGCAAGCCAATTTATACCAAGTGGCGACCAGGCATATAATGGAATATTAGATAATTTGATCCAAACAGGAATTGATTTGATGCTGCTACAACTGTTACCTATATTTTCATCCCATGGCTTAACAATAAACAGTTTATTCTTCATCACAACTGGGTCAGATTCAACAATCTTGATCCTATCTTCATCATTAGAAAACTTAAATAAAAACAGAAAACCATCAGATTTAACAAAGATCAATCCTTTCAGTTTCCATGCCTTTTTCAAAAAGTACAAGACAAAGGTGTATGGCAATGGATTATCCAGGAAAAAACCGACTAAGTGGTCTTTCCACATACTACTACCAGCTTGAACTACTTCATCAGAAGGAACAACGGACTCACCATTGAAAACAAGATGGAAATCCCGTGGAACATATTTACCTGCATTACTAGGTTTAGCCTTGAAAAGGGAATTCCAAACACGGGGTGAAGACGAAAGCGAGGTCAGAGAAGGGGAAATGAGGATCGGAGCAGTAACATTGGGAAGAACAGATGAAGTTGCAGCATTGTCAGACATGGAAAAGGAGTGTCAGAAGGAGGAACAAGATTGGAAGAGGAAGGACAAGTCTGGAGCAAGGAGGAAGGACGGGATGGAGCCGACATGGGAGGTATGGAGGAGTCAGAAGGTGGGACAAGGATGGGAGAAGACGGACAAGGTTGGTGGATGGAAGAAGGACAAGATGGAGCAACGGGAAAAAGAATTGAACGAGGGGGGGGGGTCCCCATTAAAGAAGAAAAAAGCTTTTTTTCAGTGAAAAAGAATGATTCATTTAATAAAATTGTCTATTTTAATTTATACAAATAATATTTTTATTTGTCATATCATGTTCTAATATGTGTAATATGACATGTTAGGTATATATTTTATTTTTAAAACATTTTAAAGTGATGTTATAATTTTCCAAAGCTTACTGTATTTCATTTTCAATTTTTAAAACTAGTTTCTATTTTAAATCTATTTTCTTGATTAATTTATATTTATCTAAAATTTATTTATTTATTTATATTCATACATTTTTTTATTTACTTACATTTTTCATGTGTTTAAAAATGAATAAAAAAAATAGAAATATGAAGAGTTTTATAACCTTTCACATGCCTTTGACTTTTTACCTTCTTTTTACCTTTTCAATTGCAAATCAACACTTGCATTCAATTTGGTTGACCATATCCTTTCTTCAGCCCATCACCTTCATTTTTCACGAAAAAATAAGTCTCTCAAACCCTAAAAACATTCGGCTATCAACTGAAGTAAAATTTTGGTAAAATCTCATTCTTTTTCTACATTTTTCTACTTGTTTTGTATTGATTTTGCACTTGCATCAACTCTATGTGTTCGTCCCTCCCTACTCCAGCACCATGGCCGCCTCCACCACCACCACAACCAGCCACCATCTCCTCCTTCCCACTGACCTTCCATAACCATGGCCTATTAGTTGATGATTCACCAAAGAAAATGAAGAAAACTCCTTGAAATCATCATAGCGAACTCCACTTTGTTCCACCACTCCAACCACCACCTTAGCCGACTTGTGCACCACCACCACCAGCCAAAAATGAGCCTAAGACCTCTGCCACACCTATACATGAACTCTCCAGATCAGGACTTTCTCATCCATGCTTGGCCGAGACCATTCATGGCCTTGAATTCCACTTTTGTGCCTTGAATTTGTGTGTACATGCACATATATCTCTCTACTCCTTCATATATTGTTATGGCCGACCTTTCTACCCTTAACCTAATCCAAATCCATCCCATAACAGTGCTTTTCCAACCTATGGCTAAAGCATAAGTTGTTGAATGCAAGTGCAAAAGCTTTAGCTTTGAGTTGTGCATTTATTCCTAGCATTGTTTATAAATATTTTGGTTTGAAATTCATATTGTGCATTGTTTTGTTTGCTATGTGACAAGGAAATTATCTTTGGCTCTTCCACTCTCAAATCGTCGTGGTGTTATCGTGCCTTTGAAGATCTTTTTTTGTGTATTTGGTTGCCATCTCCAGCTTATACAAGTGAGTAATTCTCACCAGACAAATTTATACTTATATGACTAGTAAACTGATCACAATTGAATCTGTAAAACATATCACCATGCTATATTTGTTATGTTATGATCATATGATGTTCACCCATGCTTTTTTACTATTATACCATCTGTTACCGTTATATAATGTTATTCTATTTATTTATATCAATTTATCACACTGCAAGTTCCCTTTAGATTAGAATCACTATGGGTTTAAATGATACATACCCGAACGGACTTTAGAATAAGGAAAAATCGTTATGGGCTGAAATGATAGGCCTGGATGATTTTTATTTATTTCATTTTTACTTGGGATTGCGAGTTTGAAATGATCAAACCCAGGTTTTCTTTGTAAATTATGGATTGAAATGATATAAGATCTTTATCACTTTACCTAGGCTAGAAAATGATATACAGACCCGTGGTTAAAATATTTTTTTTAAAATTTTTAAAATATCTTAGAAATGTAAATATTTTAATATTTTGATTTAAACTTAATTAAAAATGATTTTTGTAATGTATTATTGATTTTCTAAAAATTTATAAGTGAAATCAATTAATGGTAAGGTTAGAAATTTAAAATATAAGTTATTTTGGAAATTATGATTTGGCTATAAATGGAATTTAAATTAAGTAGAAAAATATGATAAATAGATTTAAATTTTGAATTAAATGAATTTAAAATGATTTCATAAAGTGTTAATAATTTTTGAATAAGTTAAAAGGTTAAATAAATGAATATTTAAGTTGAATTTTGAAATACAACTTAGGTTGGAAATTTGTGAATTTTGTTTAAAAAATGAATTTTAAGTTAAGTAAATAAAATGAAAAATAAGTTATATTTGGAAATTTAGACTTAAGTGTTAAGCTAAAAATTTAATTATAAAGAATTGAAATTGAATGTTGAGTTATATAGGTATATTATTATTAAATTGATTTTTGAATGGAAATTTAACTTTATAAAATCATGAATATAATGGTATTTTAAATGATTGTTCTAAAAGTGAAAATAAATGATTTTATAAGTTTAAAATGATTTAAATTAAATTTAATTGTTTGTGAAATTATATTGAATATATGGAATTTAATTAACAGCATTTTGAAATATTATTATTTCTAATGTAAAAGATATTACAACATTTGTAAATGCTGTAGTTGATAGAAAAGAACTAAATGGCTAGATTGAATTAAGAGCTATTATAGCACTTTGCAAGTGTTGTAGTTGCTGAAATTAACTAAGGTTTTATTTGAACTAAAGTTACCCTATTACAACATTTTTTTAATGCTGTCTTTTGTTAAATTGAATTGTTTTAAAAATAACTTTCCGTAGCATTTTCTAAATGCTGCGAAAATTGAATATTCATTGTTTTAATAAATTTAAGTGAATAAATGAACTTTGAAAGATTTAAATTTTGGAAATTTAATAGTTTAATTATTAAATATAATACTTCATTTTAATGATTTAAAATGAAGTAATTTGTTTTAAAATATAAACTATTTTGAAATGTGTGTTGAAATGGTATTTTAAATGAAAATGAATGTGGTTTTGAAAAGATATGATATTTTGATATTTTGAAATGGATTTTTGAATGATACTGGATTTTGAAATGATATTTATTTCAAAATATAAATTACTATTTTGAAATTTTAACCACGGAATATATTTAAATTTATGGTTTAACTGATCCTTAGAGGATGGGCGATCCCAAGCATCCTTTAAGTTATAGTGCATTAATACTACAGTTCACTTGAGTTGGTTTACATTATATAAGTATATATGTCCTGACTCGAGTGTTTTGTGTTTTACTTTACGCTCGGGTCAGCCTAAGTATTTACAGCTTAGCGTTGGATTTCTTTTCTTTAGCTAGGAATCGCTGGAGATCTGCTTGTCTAGTTATCCATTCCCTTTCAGTTTCAGTTGTTCTATTTCAGCTCTGGTATTTATAAACTTCTATGTATTTGAGATTTCTATTGTATATGGTTTTTTCAGACTGATATTATGTATTATGTTTGAGAGTTTGATATAGTAGCTTCATGAACTACTATGGTATTTTAATTTCCTCTGCGAGTTATTATGATATTTCTGTGTTTGTGGTTCTATAATTGTATTTCATTTGCTCCAAATTTATTTACAATGCGATATTTTGAGCAATTCAATTCCGGCATGTGTGGATTATTGTCGATTTGAATGCTATGAAATGACGGGTCGTCACAGTTGGTATCAGAGCTTTGTTTTAGGCAAACCTTATCCCGTGGAGGAAAAACTCATTAGAGATAGGGTAGAAATATCCTAGAATGAGTGAAATCAATCTTAGAATCATTTCCTTATAAGAGCGTATTTTCGAAGTATAAAATAATTTCCAAATGATTTTCGAAGATTATTTTGGTACAAAAATTTTCTTATTTTGAAACCAAGATCTTCTAAACTTCATTCCTTTTGTACCCACCTTGTTAGAAATCTCTTGGTTAGGATTCTTATCGATTTGGATTCCTTGAACTTTGGAACGCTCCTACTTGTTCTGAAATCCAGTCTTGTCTTCCCTATTTTACCCTTTTGATTTTGAGGCATTCCATAACTCCACTTTGGAATGACCTCTATAAAGATCGGTGATTCCGCCAATCTTTGAATGATTTGTAAAAGGGTGAAACTCCTTTACAATTGGCATTGATTAACGGGAGATTTCTATATCCTTGGTTTACGATGCTATCTATCTCCTGCTCTATCTGGATTCTATCTCTGGTGATCGAATGTCGATTTGCCTTAAAAAAAAATTCGCATTAATTATATTCCTGAAGTAACGGTTGACCAATTAAGGTCACCGGCGATTTATATGGGCTTATCCATCTTCTATTTGGTAATAAAATTTAATTATCTTTGTTCGAGCTTATCTTCGAACCAGAATTCTATTTGATTAGAGTTCCTCTAAATTCGAATCTCCGTATTGTTTGAAATCTAACCTTGAATCATTCTTTGGAAATTTTTGTTTGATTCTATTTTGAATTTGTGCATACATCGAAATTATTATTTTGATAAGGATGACCCTATTTCTTATATAAAAGTGAAATATTTTCAATAATAATTTTATGTCTTTTGAAAATGAGAATTTGAAGCTTTGAAAGGATTTGAAAATTTAAAATTTATAAGAATTTGATTTATATAAAAATGATTTATAACTGAAAGGTTTTTGAATTTCAATTTCAAGGAATCGAACTCCGGTGTTTTGAAATCGGCTTTAAGATTTTGAAAAATATACAATATTAATATGATTTAAAGATATTTTTTCGAATAAGAAATGTTTCAAATGTATTCGAATGAATTCCAATGATTGCAAAGAGATTTCAAAGAAGTTTCAAGGAAATAAAAGTCCAGAACCCACTTATGTCGCTGGAAAATAATTTCGGTAATGAATGCATGCATCATCGACATCGATTTTCGAGTTTCTGAGTGGGGTTGAGGCCACTCTAGTAGCTTTGCTATGCGAGTGATTTTGTGAAACCAAATTTTGGTTTCAGGTTTTGAAGTATGGTTTGATATTTGAAAGATATATGTATATGTATATATATATTTGAAAGAATTTAAAGTAAGCTGGTGTCCAGTCCTCGAGGCTCAGATCTATTTTGGTATAACCTTACCTTTTGGAATTGGTTTACTGATTTGTTGGTGATTTCCAACTCTTGGATTGAAAATATGATTTCTTCGACTATTTTGAAGATTCGAGCACTTCCAGATCAAGGTTAACTTTTCAAAGCTAAGAAATGTTGAAAGGTATAAGGTATTTGATAAAGAATATAAGTTTCGTTTTGTATGATTAATGTATAAAGTAATATGATTTATATAAGTTTGAAACTGTTTGTTGAGTGAAATAAATAAGACTATTTTGAATTATTCTGGTATGAAATATGGATTTGAAATGTTTTGAATAAAGTATACATATAGAATAATAATCTTTCCAATGGTAAATTGGATTTTTCATATAGAAATAAATAGTTTGAAGGTTTTAAAAAGAGATGGTTTTAAACTTTGTAACCTTTTTAGATATTTTAATGATTGTGAAATGGTTTTGAATGATATAATCTTTATTTGATAAAGAATGTGAATTTGGAATGATAATTGATTTTGATAAATGAATATTTGAAGTTTATATTTGTATGAAAGGATATTTGGTTTACTTGTAATTTGAGTTTATATAAAAATGATGGATTTATGAAATGAATATTTCAACACGAAGTAATAATGAAGTAAAATTTGAGATATATGAAATTATAAAATGTAGTTTTGGAATATGGTATATTTAAGCTCTGAAATATACTAAAGATTTAATAGTTTATTTTATGGATCAAATCTTTATTTGAAATTTGATAATATTTGAAATGGTTTTGTTGAAAACCTAAATTGAATTGAAATTGATGATTTGAATTGAATTAAAATTGGAAATTTTAGGTTTGGGTTTAATTGAATAAATTTGTGAAATGTAAAGAATTAAAGGAATGTTTTATGATTTCAAATGTATGATTTCGAAATGCTATGATTTTCAAAGTGTAATGATTTCAAGTATTTTGGTTTCGAAAGATTTATAACTTTGGAAGTATTATGTTTTTTTTTTTAAAGTGAATTTTTTTGACATAAATTTTGTTGATTTGGAAATTTGGATTATTTTCTAAATCTATTGTTTTAAGAAACTTTGATACTGAACATATGTTATTAGGAAGAAATGATATGGCGAAATCATATATGATTTTGAAACTGAATTGATATTGAAATGATTTGAAATTGAGAACCTTGTTATTTAAATACTTTGATTTGGGAGTTATCGAACTTATATGAAATTGATTTGTATGAGTATGAAGTGATTTGAAAACATTGATTTGTAATGGTACTCAACTTGTAAATTGAAATCTTATATAATCGAAGTCTATATAAGTATGATTTGATATACTATTGATTTGGAAAGTATTCGATTTGAAATGAAATCTTATACATAATGGACTTTATATAAATATGATATTTGGAAGTGATTTTGAAAGGTACTATATGATATATATTTTCGAAGAAAAGATATGGAAAGTGCCTTCTGCTTGATATCCGCTTTGTGGCCACACTGCGGATTCATTCTATCGATATTATTCTCTCTGATTTGGATTTTTCGGATATGATACTCGAGTGTCCATCGAATTCCATGGCGATCTCCATGGTCTTATGATTGCGAATGCATAGCGTAATTCACAGAGGCTGCGAAAGCCTAAAGGTACGGATGTTTCCTGGGGGATGCAGGCGTAACCATCATGTATCTGTGATCTATTGGATCGTTTGGTTGCATAATCTGCAGGGGCTACGAGAGGCTAAGGGCACGGATGTTTCCTGGGGGATCCATGCGTAACCATTGTGTATTTGTGGTACTACCAGTCTTTATGGCATAATCGCAAGGCTGCGGTAGTCAGCCTACGGGTACGGATATTTCCTGGGGGATTCAGGTGTAACCATTGTGTATCCGCGATCCATGATCGACATGTTTGGTTTAGTTGATTTGTTTGGATTGTACTTTCCATATCTGTTGTTTTTAAAAGGTTTTCCAATATTTTCACTGGATGTTGAAACAAGTCTATTAAGTACCTGAAGAATTTTAGCTTTGCGCCTGATCAACGCATGGCCAGAGTCTATAGGAACGAAAGTAAACTTGTTAAGACATCGAGTTATAAAAGTATTTTGATAGAGTATATCATATAAAGGATATTTTGATCATTTATTTTACTTTTCTAAATAATTTAAAAATGTTTTAAATATTGTTTACTTTGAACTAACAAATTTGAATCAAATGACTATTTATCATATTATAAAATGTTTAAAATGTTGTAAATATAAAAATTATAAATTGAAATGTATATGGTTTTAAAATAATGGCACATCCTTGTCTTTCAACCTATTTTTTTCTTCTAGCTATTCCTACCTTTTTCCTCTTTGAGGGTTCTTTCTGCATTATGGGAAGAGTTGGTTCTTTGGCTTATCGTTTGGATTTGCCCAAGAAGCATTCTGGAGTGCATGATGTATTCCATGTCTCACATATTCTCTGGTACCTTCTTGGCCTATCTCTTTTGTTCAGCCTTTTGCTCTTGATGGTTGAGATATTGAGCCTAATCTAACCGTCGAGAGTAAGCCACTTCGTATTGTCGACAGAGGTACGAAGCAGCTAAGAAGAAATCTGTTAGTTTGATCGAAGTACGATGGGGTACTGATGATCGAGATTGTACCCGAGAAATGGAGGAGAGCATTTGTGCTTCGAATATGAAATTGTTTTTCCAGGTACTATTTGTTGTCTATAGTGCTTTTCCTTATTTTCCTTGTTCGTTCTTTTCGAGGATGAAAAGATTTGAGTGGGGGAGAGTGTAACAACCCAGTATTTTGTGATTATTTTAGTTATTTATTTTAATTATTTAAATTGAAACTCCTGATTTAAAAACTTTATTTTATTTATTAAAATGAATAAATTTTGTTATATATTTTGATTTTATGTGAATTATAATTTCAAACCTAAATAAATAGAATATTTTCTAGAAAAGTGGATTTTTGGTCAATCTGGTCAAACTTTGACTTTCAAATTTAAATACTTGAATTTTTTAATTTTATCCTTTATTATGAAAATATATTAAATTTAAAAAATAATGCTTTTCGTTTCGGTGAATTCCGATTTATATTGTGAAAGTTATGCTTTTTACAATATTGTATGTAAATTGATTTATTTAACAAAATTGTCTATTTTAATTTATACAGATAATATTTTTATTTGTCATATCATGTTCTAATATGCATAATATGACATATTAGGTATATATTTTATTTTTAAAACATTTTAAAGAGATGTTATAATTTTCCAAAGCTTACTGTATTTTATTTTCAATTTTTGAAACCTAGTTTCTATTTTAAAGCTATTTTCTTAATTAATTTATATTTATCCAAAATTTATTTATTTATTTTTATTCATACGTTATTTTGTTTCGTTTTTATTTTATTTACTTACATTTTTCATGTGTTTAAAAATGAATAAAGAAAATTAGAAATATGAAGATTTTTATAACCTTTCACATGCCTTTGACTTTTCACCTTCTTTTTACCTTTTCATTTGCAAATCAACACTTGCATTCAATTTGGCTGACCATATCCATTCTTCATCCCATCATCTTTATTTTTTACGAAAATATAAGTCTCTCAAACCCTAAAAACATTCGGCTATCAACTGAAGTAAAATTTTGGTAAAATCTCATTCTTTCTCTACACTTTTCTACTTGTTTTGTATTGATTTTGCACTTGCATCAACTCTATGTGTTTGGTCCTCCCTACTCCAGCACCATGGCCGCCTCCACCACCACCACAACCAGCCACCATCTCCTCCTTTCCACTGACCTTCCATAGCCGTGGCCTATTAGTTGATGATTCACCATAGAAAATGAAGAAAACTCCTTGAAATCATCATAACCGAACTCCACTTTGTTCCACCACTGCAACCACCACCTTGGCCGACTTCTGCACCACCACCACCAGCCAAACCTGAGCCTAAGACCTCTACCACACCTGTACATGAACTCTCCAGATCAGGCCTTTCTCATCCATGCTTGGCCGAGACCATTCATGGCCTTGAATTTCACTTTTGTGCCTTGAATTTGTGTGTACATGCACATATATCTCTCTACTCCTTCATATATTGTTATGGTGACCTTTGTACCCTTAACTTGATCCAAATCCATCCCATAATAGTGCTTTTCCAACCTATGGCTGAAGCATAAGTTGTTGAATGCAAGTGCAAAAGCTTTAGCTTTGAGTTGTGCATTTATTCCTAGAATTGTTTATAAATATTTTGGTTTGAAATTCATATTGTGCATTGTTTTATTTGCTATGTGACAAGGCAATTAGCTTTGGATCTCCCACTCTCAAATCGTTATCGTGTTATCGTTCATTTGAAGATCTTTGTTTGTGTATTTGGTTGTCATCTACAGCTTATACAAGTGAGTAATTCTCACCAGACAAATTTATACTTATATGACTAGTAAACCGATCACAATTGAATCTGTAAAACATATCACCATGCTATATTTGTTATGTTATGATCATATGATGTTCACCCATGCTTATTTACCTATTATACCATCTATTACCGTTATATATTGTTATTCTGTTTACTTATATCAGTTTATCACACCGCAAGTTCTCTTTAGATTAGAATCACTATGGGTAGAAATGATACATACCCGAACAGACTTTAGAATAAGGAAAAATCGTTATGGACTGAAATAATAGGCTTGAACGATTTTTATTTATTTCATTTTTACTTGGGATTGTGGGTTTGAAATGATCAAAACCGGGTTTTCTTTGTAAATTACGGATTGAAATGATATAAGATCCGTATCACTTTACCTTGGCTAGAAAATGGTATACAGACCAGTGGTTAAAATATATTTTTCTAAATTTTTTAAAATATCTTAGATATGTAAATATTTTAATATCTTGATTTAAACTTAATTAAAAATGATTTTTGTAATGTATTATTGATTTTCTAAAAATTTATAAGTGAAATAAATTAATGGTAAGGTTAGAAATTTGAAATATAAGTTATTTTGGAAATTATGATTTGGTTATAAATGGAATTTAAATTTTGAATTAAATGAATTTAAATGATTTCATAAAGTGTTAATAATTTTTGAATAAGTGGTTAAATAAATGAATATTTAAGTTGAATTTCGAAATATAACTTAGATTGGAAATTTGTGGATTTTGTTTAAAAATTGAATTTTAAGTTAAGTAAATAAAATGAAAAATAAGTTATATTTGTAAATTTAAACTTAAGTGTTAAGATAAAAATTTAATTATAAAGAATGGAAATTGAATGTTGAGTTATATAAGTATATTATTATTAAATTAATTTTTGAATGGAAATTTAACTTTATAAAATCATGAATATAAGGGTATTTTAAATGATTGTTTTAAAAGTGAAAATATATGATTTTATAAGTTTAAAATGATTTAAATAAAATTTAATTGTTTGTGAAATTATATTGAATATTTGGAATTTAATTAACAGCATTTTGAAATGTTATTATTTCTAATGTAAAGGATATTACAGTATTTGTAAATGTTGTAGTTGATAGAAAAGAACTAAATGGCTAGATTGAATTAAGGGCTATTATAGCACTTTGTAAGTGCTGTAGTTGCTGAAATTAACTAAGGTTTTATTTGAACTAAAGTAACCCTATTACAACATTTTTTTAATGCCGTCTTTTGTTAAATTGAATTGTTTTAAAAATAACTTTCCGTAACATTTTCTAAATGCTGCGAAAGTTGAATTTTCATTGTTTTAATAAATTTAAGTGAATAAATGAACTTTGAAAGATTTAAATTTGGGAAATTTAATAGTTTAATTATTAAATATAATACCTTCATTTTAATGATTTAAAATGAAGTAATTTGTTTTAAAATATAAACTATTTTGAAATGTGTGTTGAAATGGTATTTTAAATAAAAATGAATGTGGTTTTGGAAAGATATGATATTTTGATATTTTGATATTTTGAAAGGGATTTTTGAATGATATTGAATTTTGAAATGACATTTGATTTCAAAGTATAAATTACTATTTTGAAATTTTAACCCTGTAACGACCCTAGATTTTGGCCCCTATTATTTTAATAAATATTTAATCTGATTAAATGAAATCTGAACTGATCATTTTAAAATAAATATGATTTTGGAATATTGCCATTCATCTATATAAATTGTATTTTGAACAGGAGATTGATTAGGAAATTTAAAATAAAATCTCCTAAGAATATTTAAAGTAAAATTTATCTTGTGTATTTAAGGAAAATACTTTTCTTGTTACAAATGTATAAATGCAATATATAGAAAATAATGTTCAAAATAAAATCAAAGCTGGTAAATGTAAAATATGAGTCAAATTTATGTGTATGATTTAAATAGAATACAAATGAATTATAAAAATGAGAATAAATGTAAATATAACTTATGAATCTAATCCAAATATTCATGGCTAAAATAGAAAATAGAAAAATAGAAAATATAAAACATAAATAGATGATAATGTTCAATATCAAATATTAATATTAATTTAAGTAAAAAATATAAATACAAATTAATAAGTGAACTCATGAATCTAATTTTAATATTTATAGTTAAAATACAATTGGAAATAAATATAAATATAAATGTGAATAAATTATACGAACCCAATTTAAATATTTATAGCTAACGTACAAATACAAATGTAACTACACACATTTAATACACATAATATCTTCACTCATAAAGCCCAAATGTTTGCCCGCAGATTCAAACTAAAAATAACTATACACAGTAACATTTTTATAAGTATACAACTACTTAAGATACAAGACAAGATTTTTAATAACAAAACATATGTGTATAGAGTTCAAACTAAAATAACAAGACGAAATAAGGCTTCATTTGTAAGTCAAGTAATTGCCTGCAAATATGTATATTATAGTTCAAACTTGAAGTTAATAAAAACAAGTAACATAATAACAAAACAAAGATCTTTATACAAAGCTTCTCACTCAAGCCATTGACCTGCAATGTATATGTCTACAAATAAATATCTTTATACATAGTACACTATAATTATGATTGTGTAAACATAATTAGAAACATAAGCATTTAATTTTCGTCATCTCAACACATTATTTTGTCAGATCCTAATAATTGTAAAATCTGTCATGTCAAAGCCAAGTAGAAAACAACTGCACTAGTTATCACCTTTCCTTGTTCAACTGTTCCTTTATTTTATATATGAATACATCTGGCCATTCTAGTTTGTTCAACTACCATAAGTAAACCTGAGAAAACTAAAAAGAAGAAAAAGAAGTAACTCGATTTATTTCAAACTAGAAACTGTCAAGAATTCAAATAGGGATTTAAGAGCAGATTCAAGATAGTTCAAGCTTCGGATTTTCAAGAACATCTAGTATTCTCTGTTTATAAAATCTTTCAGGTGAGTAAACTTAATTCATAAAGCTTTAAGTTGAATTAATCAATAAGGAGATTCTGTGATCTGTTTGTATTAAATATGTTTTAATCTTGTGAGCATAATCCTGTATTGCCTATGCTCCTCTGTTTAATTGATACAGGGAAATATTTTGTTCAAAACTCAAAGATATTTACTGCAAATACATGTTAAGTTTTAACTTTTTAAATCAAACAAGGTAGTTAAACTAAAACTAAGAATTTGCAAACTGTTTAAAACATCTGTGAAAAAGTATGCTACTGTAATACGATTTTACAGGCAACAAGAATTAAGATGATAAAATCTATTTTTATAAAATATTGATTCAAGTTAATAACTTGAATCTTCAATACAAAATAGGATTTTTAAAGCAGAAATGGAAATTTTCAATGTAGAATTGAATAAGCAGTTCATGGTTGATCAAAAGGTGCATTTTTACCAATTACAGATCATTGATTCAACAATAAATGTTCAAAATTTTGTTGCAGCAAGTATAAACATTGGTGATTTCGTAAAAATTATTAAATAATTTTTCTATTGCATGAGGTTAGAGTACGAGATCATTTTAGGGTTTTAGATGGAGTTTTTATTCACCTCTGTAACGAGACGCGTTCATCAACAATGGGTGATCGAGTGTCACGAGCGATTGGGAAATGGAGCGTTGGCGTGTTGTCGAGGTATGGCCAAAGGTTGGGGGTCTCAGGTGGTCTCGGCGGCGGTGGCGAACTCGTTTTGTCGACCGTGTGAGCTTCAGGTTTTCGACCCAAACGACCAAATTTCAATTTGTAAACTTTGAAGTTGATGCGAGGTTGGTTTTCGTGTTTTCATGGAATTTGCGACATGTAGATGATCTTGGAAGATCATCAAAGCCTCGTGCGCCGCCGTGCATGTGCACGGCAGCGGCGTATTGGTGTCAGTGTCGTGAGAGGAGGTTTGACCCGAGTTAAGCACGAGTAAAAGTGAGGGGAGCTTCGGGTCGTATGTTGAGTTCGAACGCAATATTCTGATGTTTGATTTTTAAAACGTAAAATAAAAATTTAACTACTGTAAACAAGAAAAGAAAAAAAAGAGGGGGAAGAAGAAGGCGTACAGGAGGGCTCGGGGATTTTGGTGGGTTACTCGAAGTAACACCCGAGTAAGAACAGGGTAGTTCTCGGGTTTTAGTGGGAAGGTCTCGGGTCTGTTGATTTTGGATCTGCTGTTTTCCAGTGGAAATGTTTAACAAAATTAAGATAAAAATTTAATACTATTTTAATTATGAAATTAATGTTTTACAATGTTTCAAATTCTTAGCTACTATTTTAATTATGGAATTAATTTAAATTAAGTAGTAGATTAACTAATAATTAAAGTTGTAGTTAATACTATAATTGATTATCAAAATTTAAAAGAAGACGTTTACATGTTTAATTAAGTTGAACATATAATACAAATAAATTATTTTAGAAAGAAATTAAGAACAATTACTTTTAAATTGTAATTAGCGATAGATTAATTATTTTTGGAAAGTGATTGAGAGTAATCACTTTATAATCAGAGTTCGAGTAATAATTAAGAAAAGGGGTAAATTTGAAATTAATTACTTAAGGTCAATTTATGAAAAATTAATAGCTAATTAATCGAGTAAAGTAATTAAGAATAAATAAATGGTTAGGTAAGTAATTAGTAGTAATTAAATAGGTAATTAAGTTTGATTAATAATTAAGACTATTAATTTAATGATTAATTAAAGTAAATAACTGGGTTAAGAAGTAATTAAGTAATTGATAGTGTGAAATAAAATAATTATGTAATTAAGACTTAATGATTAATTAAGAAATCATTAATTAAATAATTTGAAATGAAAAAGGTAATTAATTGTTAATTAATGATTAATTAAATAGAGTTAAGTGATTAACTCTCAGGTAATTAATTCTAAATTGAATTAGTTACAAATAAGACTTAAAGGTGACTGCTTATGGACTATTGTGATTGAATATCTGATTTGTGATATCTAATTGATGATATTCCATGTTACTCTGTGATATGCTATGTTATATCTATGATGCTTGTATAAGTTTATCTAGGATATATGCTATGATAATTCAATTGTTGAATTTAAATTATTTAAACTGTTTAAGTTAATTAGACAACTTGGCCCTTAAAATGGCGTTTGGATTTCGATGAGACCGGGATCAGGTATCCAATTGATATTCCGAAAACCACATCAATCCAAATAAAACGTTAGGTCGTGAATTCTGAAATGAAGATCGAGATGGTGTTTTCAGAATGCAAGGGTTATCGTCGTTGACTCTGAGGGTGATTCCAAAATGAGTGTGATGAGATAATGCCTTCGGTTTCGTTCGAACTCGGAACGAACTTGTATGGATTGAATGCTTTCAGCACATCGTCAGGCGGACAGTGAGCATTCTAAGTGATATGTTCAATAAAGGTAATCGCAACCTCAAGCCTCATCAACCGGGAATGGCTAAAACAGGGGGGATGCAGCAAGGTTAGGTGGGTCATGCCAAAGCAGGACAAGATATTTCCCCTGTCTAGATGTCCCTTTTTATTTCGGCTGTGTGGACGGTTGCTAGCTACAACCGTGGGGTTTATCTTGTTCGGCGCTGTTCAGTAAGGAATGGTTCCGGTCTTGTGTTGTAGGGGGTCGGGAATGATCATCGGTACGGTGATCTAGGCCCCGTACTGTGACGGGCGGTACCCCAGTAGCCCTGCCATTGTTGGAGATCCATTTTCCCTACGAGACCCTACGGTTTTGATTTGTATTACCCACTTTTGTGGCTAGTAGCTGGAATTTAATCATGTAACAATTTCGGCTATTTTCTATTTACTTGAAAACCCTAGACACTATTATAATATCATTGGATTTCCTATGAAATGTTTTGGTTTGCATAAGGTAAAAACTTACCCGTATTTATTTGTGGGGAGTCTTACATGATACCTTTATTTTCAAATGTTTTTCAAAGTTAAACAATTTAAACCGTTTACTCATACCAGACCCATGTCTGACCCGGAGTTTATATTTTGTTTTTCATAAACTCTTAGGTACTCAAATTTTTATGAGTAGCCAAGTGATAGGTTTTGGACTTTGATTTCTGGAGGAGCTTGGAGCAGGAGTTTCCAAACGTATGTAGATATCTACCTAGTTCCGCTGTATTAGATGATGTGTACTGTATCTTTGATGTATGTAGTGATAGATGTATGTATATCACTATCATATGTATTGATATTGAATAACTCTAATATATGTAAAACTATGTAATATTTATGTGATATATTATATTTTATTCCGTTCCGCTGTGAGATTCTGATGTTGTTGTTCTATCTTTCTCTTTCTTTTCTATTTCTATCCCTTTCTTTCTTAATGATGATATGTCTTTCTGGTAGTAGAAGGGCGGGTCGTCACAAACCACGGAATGTATTTAAATTTATGGTTTAACTGATCCTTAGAGGATGGGCGATCCCAAGTATCCTTTAAGTTATAGTGCATTAATACTGCAGTTCACTTGAGTTGGTTTACATTATATAAGTATATATGTCCTGACTCGAGTGTTTTGTGTTTTACTCTACGCTCGGGTCAGCCTAAGTATTTACAGCTTAGCTTTGGATTTCTTTTCTGGATCTAGGAATCGCTGGAGATTCTGCTTGTCTTGTTATCCATTCCCTTTCAGTTTCAGTTGTTCTATTAATTTCCTTTACGAGTTATTCTGATAATTCTGTGTCTGTGATTCTGTGATTGTATTTTATTTGCTCCAAATTTATTTACAATGTGGTATTTTGAGCAATTCAAGTCCGGCATGTGTGGATGCGAATGGCTGAAAATATCGGGTTGTTACAGGATTGTGGCCAAAGGATGGTTGAAGGCCGAGGATTGCGTGAAAAATGGAATTACATTTTTCTGGGCGTCATTGATAGCGATGCGATAGGATTTAGGGTTATAAGGCAGTGTTTTGGTCGGGGTTGTTTTCTGGGTGTTCGCTTCGTCGTGATAACATCGAGGTGGACTAGAGGTGGGGGAAAAGAAAGAGGGGGGTGAGGCGAAGGTCTAGGCGAAGCTACGTGTTCTTCGATGATCGGGGGTGGCAGTGCAAAGGGTTTTGGCGACTGGGTTTTTGTTTCAGTGGTGATCAGCATGCTCGATTTTGATTGTGAGGTGGTTCGTGGGTTCTGGGTGGTCGTAGGGTTTGAGATGGTCGTTGGGGATTTACGGGTGATCACGGCGAAGGTCGGAGATGAACAGAACGGCGGTGCATGTGCGCGGTGTGCAAGGTTGGTATGTTTGGGTAGTTGTTCATGGTAGAAGAAGAAGAGAGGGGATGCTTTGGGAAAAGGGAGGCTTTGATCCGGTTTTGCTCGAGATCGATCGCAAGTTTCTTCGAGAAAGGAAGGGACGGGAATTTGATCAGGTTTTGCTCGAGAGTTTCTTTGGTTATCCAGGTTTTTAAAATTGTAGAAAATGATTCAACAAGTGTTAAAGCATAAGAATACATACAAGCTTCAAGCAAATTAGTAACAACTTTTCAAGGTATTATTCAAGTTTTCAATATAAATTACAAATACAAATGATTTTGAAATTTAAATTGTTTTGTTTTAATATAATTTTATAAAAGGTTAATTATCTAATTATATTCTTAAGTGTTTTCAAATAAAATTTAATAATGATAATTAAGTAGTTAATCAATATAATGGTTTATCTTAAATAAATTAAGGCCTTGATTAATTAATGGATAATTAATCAATGTGATTAATTAAAAGTTATTAATTAATATAAGTAATTAAGGGCTTATTAATTAACTTAAGTAATTATAGGATAATTAATTAATGTAATAAAAGAGTAATTACTTAATGAAATTAATTAAAGGATAATCCCTTAATTAATGTAATTAAAGGAGCATTAATTTGTGTGATTAATTAACGGATCACTAATTAACGTAAGTAATTAAAGGTTAATCAATGTGAATGATTGAATGATTAAAGAGTAATTAATTAATTTCAATAATTAATTAAATGGTTTACTTAATGTTAATTAAGCAATATTTAAAGCTACTTAATTTATTTTGTGTTAATTAAATTAATTAGATGGGGTGACAAAATTAATCTTGCTTATTGATGATTAAATTGTATTGAATGTTTAGATTAATGTCTCTAGTCTGATAATTTGTGTCGTTCTGTTATATGATATGATTGGGTTGAACTATGATAATGAGGGTTATCTATCTATGATGAATTGCTGTGTAAATATGACATCTTGTATTTAAAATTGAATTGTGATCATCTAAACAAATTGGATTAAAAATGGTATTGGATTCGAAGAGATCGAGGTTGGGTATCAGCAAATACCCGAAACCACTTCGATTTGTAATCTACAATAATTCTTTATAGAATTGATTTTAGAATCAAATAGGCTGGAATGGAATAAATTAAGTAAATGGACCATTTAAACTAAGTTACGATACTTAGATATTGATTTGTGAAATAAGTGTTGGCTCAACAAGCTAAGAACTCTTATTGAGGTACGAGTTTCCCAGGTTTTCAAAGAAGTTTTATAACTTAAGTGTTTCAAGTTATATGGGTTTACTCACGCTGGTTTCCAGCCTGACACGGGTATTACTTCAATATAATGCTTAGGTCAGACTGAGTATTACAGATATTTAGGTTAGGACGTTCTGGATGGCAGGAGCATATGGAGTATATTCCGCTGTGTAATAGAGTTTGTATTGATAGTAGTCTGAGACAAGTTGTTACAACTGTCCAGTTTATTTGTGAATGATTGTATTCTGATGTATTGTATATAAATTGACAAATACAACTTTTCTTTGTGTAAGTGCTATCATTTGATATTATATTTTGAACCACTGCGAATGTGAGATTCCTTTTTTTATTTTTTGTTTCATCTTCTACCTCTTTTCTTCTTTACCCTAACAATCTGGGATTTCCGACGTTCGATTGCTCGGCACTTCTACAGTGAACGTATTAGTGTCGAATTTCGAGGTCGAAAATTTCGAGTCGTTACATTTTGGTATCAGTGCAGAAGGTTAAGCGAGAACCTTGGCTCCGGGATTACTCATTTGAATAAGGGTCAATAGTACCCTAGAATGAGTTGAGTATAATATATATGAGAGCGTACTTGTTATTTTCTTATATAATGATTTTAAAAATGGTTTTAAAATGATTTTTTATAAGACTTATATTTTGATATATTAAGTTATAATTTTTCAAATATTATATATATTAAAGTTATTGATTGTTGATTATTGGAATTAAATGTAATAATAAGAATTAAGTGGTAATAGAAATAAAGCCAAATAAGAATTTGATAATATAAACTGTAAAATAGGCTAAGCCAAAATGGATTCAAACCAGAAATTAAAATCCTGAATTTGTGGAAATGTTTTCAGAATGTTGATTTTACTTTCTAATAAATTATGAGATGATATATGATGAATTGGTTTCCAGTTATGATAACCTCGGTTATTATCATAAAATGTTTGTTGTATCTTTATAATGGAATGTTTATTTTTAGAATAAACAATGATAAAGCAAAATGGAATGTTTTAAGGAAGTAACAATTTAGATAAGTATGACTTATAAATTGGAAAGGATTTAAATTGTGAAGTTTAAAAATCTAAGTCCAGAAAATTTAAATTGTTTTAAAGTGTTAAAAGATATAATAAATAATATTTTTAAATGTAGGAATCTTATCTTAAAACAAGAATTGTTTTAAATTTTAAAGAAATATGTTTTGAACTAAAAACCAAGAATCATTTAAAATTTAAGGTATGACTTGGTGTGCAAATGAAATAAATATGTATATATAAGTAGATATACATAATATCAAGATGATTTCAAATAAACTCTAAGTGTTGAGTTTTGAATTTTTCCTAAAATGTGATGTGAACCCAAAGTAAAATAAGTTTTTGAACTTATAAGTGGGAAAGGATATTGATAAGAAGTTTAAAAATTTGAAATGGAGAAATTCAAATTGAGTAAGGTTCGCTGGATTAAATAAATTGAATTTAACTTAGGGCAAGTTAAATAAGTTGAACAACAATCTGAACTGGAAATTTCAACATGAAATTGAGATTTAACTTGAGGAAGTTAAATGGTTGATTTGAAAAGGGAGTTAGGTGTGATCTCAAAACAGTTTGTGTTCTGAAAATTAGAAATGGATACTATTGATGGTTGTTTTAGATAATTTGGATATTTATTTACTTTGACTTAACCTGATATCATCCTGCTGTTATTAATATTCTATGAAACTGAGAATTGGATTATTTTAATTAAATTAAGAAGTAGATTTAGATAATATATATCCATTACTAAAAAAATGGAAATAAAAATTTAATTTGGAACTATTTAATAATTTTGGATTTTAAGAAATAAAGATTGAACATATGGTTATGGAATCACTTTGAACTTAAGATTTAAATGTTAAAAATGAACTTGCAAACTAAAATTGTTAAGAATTGATTTCATAGTTGAAGTTAAAATTAGGTAATAAATGGGATTTTGAAAATTGAATTGTTTAAAAAGCTTTGAACACCTACTTGAACCTTGAAATAAGTTACTTGAAGGTAATTTAAAATGAATATTTGAAATTTGGACTCAAAATTTATTTGTTTAAAAACTTAGGTTGTTAAATTAAAAGTAAAGATCGAATTGATTTAAAGGATTAAATCAACATTTAAAAATTTAACTAGAATTTATATAATTTGAGATGGTTTAAAGTTGAGATTGAAATTGAAATTAGTTCAAATTGAATTTGATTTGAACTAAATGGGAACTGTGATTGAAGTTGAGCAAGTTTAATTCAAATGGCAATTGATTTGAATTTGGGTTAGGAATTGAAGTAATTCGAATTGAATTGGAATTGAATCAATTTAATGGAAGTGGAAATTGGAAAATTGATTGGAATGAGAAATTGGGACACCGAACCAGTTTGACTCTGAAACTATTTTCAAATAAATTGTTTAATATAAACTGTTTTAAATCTATTTTCCTAGCTATTTACCATACAACCTTTCTTTTTAAAAACCCAAACTATCTTATACTTATTTTACAACTATTTTGAAACAAATTACTATTTTAGATCTGTTTTACAATCTAATTACTGTTTTACAACTATTTTTGCAACTATCTAACTATTCTACAACTATTTGACTATTTTATATTTATTTTATAATTACTTAACTATTTATAGCTATTTTACAACTAATAACTTTTTTGCAATTACTTAACTATTTTAAAACTCTACAAGCTATTTTCTAAATTCAAGTTGGTCAAAGTGCAAACTGTTTATGATTAACTACCAATGGAAATAAGAATTGAAGTGATAATCTAGATGGAAATTTAAGAAATTGTGAATAAGTGAACAGAATTCAAAATGAATTTGTAGTAAAAGGAAAATTGATTTAGAAATAATCAATGAAGATAAATATGTAGGATGTACATATATTATTCTATTCGCATAATGAGTTGATCCAGATTCGAGCACAGAATTTCAAGATGGTATATCGATCCGAGTTGGGATTTTTCACCCGATTTTCGACGACGAACCCTAGATATGGATTTTTGATTGATTCTGGAAATTCTCTATCATAGCTATGGCTATGCAAGGAGAATGACGGTTTTTGATCAAGAAACCAAATCTGAGTCCGCACTAGGAAGTTGGGTGGACGATACTTGTTCGGAAGTGAAATTGTGTTATCGAGTGAGCGATCAGATTTGATATTGCGTACGGATGGCATATGTACATCGTACATGCTTGAATGAAATAGATATTTTGAAAAAAATGTAAAATGATTTTTGAAATGAAAAGGTATATTTTGAGAATTATATGTGTAACAACCTTGTATTTTGTGATTATTTTTAATTGTATACTTTAATTATTTTAATAGAATTCCTGATTTAAAATTTTTTATTTTATTTATTAAAATGGATAAATTTTGTTATTGTAAATATAAATTTTGATTTTGGTGTGAATTAGAATTTCAAACATGAATAAATAGAATGTTTTCCAAAAATGTGAATTTTGGTCAATATGGTCAAACTTTGACTTTTTAATTTAAAATCAAAATTTTTGAATTTTATCTTTTATTATTAAAATAAATATAATTACAAGAATACTTCTTTTCATTTCGTTGAAATCCGATTTATATTGTGAAAGTTATGCTTTTTACAATATTGTGTGTAAATTGTTTTATTTAACAAAATTGTTTATTTTAAATTATATAAATAATATTTTATTTGTTCTAATTTTGTGAATATATGTATGTATGACATGTTATTTATTTATTTATTTATTTTTATTTTTAAAACATTTTAATTGTGTAGTTATAATTTTTTGATGTTCATTGTATTTTGTTTACAATTTTTAAATTCTAGTTTCAATTATTAAGCAATTTTCTTATTTATTTTATATTTTTCCTTAAATTATTTATTTATTTTGTTTTTTCACTTTATTTTTTTCGATTTTTATATTTTATTTACTGAAATATATATGGTTTATTTTAATTTAAAAGAAATAAGAAAACAAAGAGTCAAAAGCCCTTTTATATTCTATGTCTTTTCATTATTTTGTCCATTCATTTTTCAATTGCCTTTTCATGCTTTGACCATCCACTTCCTTATACTTTGCAGTGTTTACTCAATTGCAATTCACATGAGAAATATTTCTCATCTTCTCCAAAAACTCACGGCTTCAAGAAAAAAGAAAAAAAAAGAAAAGAAAAATGCTAATGGCTTCATCCTTTTCTCCTCTTTTCATTGTATTTTCACCTTTCTCTTCTCCTAGCTTTCCTCGGCCCTACCACCTTCATCTCCACTGACCATCACCACCACCATACATGCCAGCAACCATCACCTATCCCCTCCTCCAGACCTGGCCGTGCCACTTGATGAAGCCATCACCACAAAATTTCAAAGTTCCACCGAAAACCAAGCATAGCCGAACCTAGATTCCGCCATACTCTTCATTTATCACCTTGGCCGCCATCCTTAGCGCCACCACCAGCCACAACTTGGCCTGTCACCACCTTTGGCTGCAACTTCAGCTCTGACCTGACATATGCCAAGTATGGCCGAGCCCTATGATGACCTAGCCGAGCCAAAGGTTGAACCAATCTTGCCTACTTTGCCTTGTCCTTTGATTTTTTTCACTTTGTAACTCTCCTACCCCTTCACTTCATGTTGCCGTGCATTTTTGATGCGAAACTAGAGCCTAGCTTGATCATGGCCGAGCATAGAGTCCCTAAGTCCAAGCATTGGAGTGGTAAAGGCAAGGTTAAGCTATTTTGTCTTTATTGCTTTTATTTTTCAATTTTATCAATATTGTTTTGTGTTGTATATTCATGTGTTGCATTGTCTTGTTTGGTTTGTTGCTTACAAGATCATTATCTTCGCTCTCTCCACTCACTTGAATCATTTTCGTGTTGTGTCGTGCCATATCTTGCTTTCTGGATTTGTTCTGTGTGTTTTGATTACTATCTCCAGCTTAAAGATGAGTCTTTCTCACTCTGACATTTCTACTTATGAAATGGTGAATTGATGACAAGTTTTTAGTAAATTAAAATGTTTATGCAAGTTAATGATGATTTTATGATATGCTATGCCATGTTATTACCCTGTTAACTTTGTTAATTATCACCTGACATATGATGTATGACATTATATTGTGACATTCACATGTTAGTATCATTGTTTATATTGTTTATGCATATATTCATACTGCAAGTTCCATGTTAGAATAGAATCACTATGGGTCAAAATGATACATACCCAAATGAACATTAGAATAGGGAAAAATCATTATGGGCTGAAATGATAGGCCTGAGCCATTTTTATTTATTTTATTTACTTGGGATTGTGGGTTTGAAATGATAGAACCGGGTTTTCTTTTTAAATTGCGGATTGAAATGATATATATTCGTATCACTTGACCTAGATTAGAAAATTATATACAGACCCCGTGGTATATTTTTAATTGATTTTTATTATGATATGTATTTTGAAAAGTATGTAATTTGATTTAAAAATATATATTTTATCATTTTGTGTAAGCTAAATATTTAATTTTGGATTTGTGAATTTAAGTATGTAAATCTGAAGTAAATGTGATTTTTGACTTTAAATTATATTTTTAAAGTGTAAATAAATAATGGAAATTTGATTTAAAGTTTTGAAATGATATTTAAAGTAAAATTTTAAGTTTTGTTTAATTTATAAGTTAATAAATGGAGAAATTTGGACTTAACAAATGAATTGAATTTTTAAATTAGATATTTGATTTTAAATTTTATTGTGATAAATCATATGTTAAAAGTATTTAAATGTGAAAATTTGAAGTCTAGAAACATGATATATAAATTTAAATAGAAAAATTTTGAAGTTTTGAAAAGTTATAATAAAATATGGAATTTTATTAATAGCATTTCTAAAATACTGTAATTTTATGACAGCACTTTAAAATACTGTTATTTTGAACTTAACTATGTTTGAAATAACTAAATATCTATTACGACATTTTATAAATGCCGTTATTCTTGAACTAAACTACTTTAGGAACTATAAGCTACGATAGCACTTTATAAATGTTGTCGTTGCTATAATTTGTCAATTTTTTGAAATGTTATAGATTTTAACACTATTTGAGTTATATTTTAAAGTGTTGAATGATTTAACTTTTGGAAATTGATTATTTGTGAAATATAAGGAGTTTGAATATAATTTAATATTTAAATTTGAATTTTAAGGAATTTAAGTTGAATTTGAATTTAAATAAGGTTTACTTGGTTATGTGTTAAATGGAATGAAATGTAATGAGATAGACGAATTTTTGCATGGAATTTTGAAATGTATTTTGTAATGATATTTGAAATAATAAATGAATGACATATTTGATTTTTAAATGATATTTAAATCTGAAAATTTTAAATTGAATTCAAATAATCATTTGATAATGAGGTTTTGAAGGATATGATGTTTAAATGATTTTGAAATGGTTTTGAATGATATAATCTTTATTTGATAAAGGATGTGAATTTGGAATGATATTTGATTTTGATAAATTAATATTTAAAGTTTATATTAGTATGAAAGTATATGAGGTTTACTTGTAATTTGAGTTATTTAAATAATATTGGATTTTTGAAATGAATATTTCAAGACTAAGTAGTAATGAAATTTATTTGAGATTTCAAATGTAGTTTTGAAATATGATATATTTAAAGCTTTGAAATATGTTAAAAAAACTGAATAATTTATTTTGTGGATTAAATCTGTTTTGAAATTCATAAGATTTTGTTGGGAACTAAGTTGAATTGAAACTGATGGTTTGAATTGAGTTAAATTGGAAATTTGTCTTCGAAATGTTATGATTTTAAAAGTGTAATGATTTCAAGTATTTTGGTTTTGAAAGAGTTATAACTTTGAAAGTATTAGGACTTTTGAAAGGTGAATATATGTTTGAAATGGAAATGATTTTGTATTGATTTGGATATAGTTTTGAAATAAAAATAGTTTTGGTTTTGAAGTATAAACTATTTTGAAAGGGATATAGTTTTGAAATGACATGATTTGGTTTTGAAGTATGAACTATTTCGAAATGACCATGGCGTTATAATAACGATTGGTTGTTAAAGAGACCGGGATCAGAAGTTATCATATTCTCTACCAACTCCAAAAACCACTTTAACAACTATGTACGCGGTGGAGATTCCAGAATGAAGTAGCATGGTGGCGACGATCCTATTGAGTTATGAACGTGGACCCAACTCCCGTGAGTTGGCTGAAGGTGACTAAAACAGGAGCGATCTCGGGCCAAAAGAGGCAGCTCCTCTGATCGGATGCACTTCTTCGATACTATACTCTTACTTGTGGTTGATTTGATGGCAATCCTCCGATTTTGATTGGGAGTGTGTTCCGAGGTGGGCGTATGTGGCTGCTACGTTACCACCAGCCCGTGTGTGTAATTGGTATATCTACCCTGGCATTGCCTTATGTGCCGTGTCACCTACCATAGCGAGCCTTACTACGAGTTTCTATTTATGTCGTACCTATGGAGTATCTTCTCATACTCTCCCGATCAAGAGATATACAGGTACTGTATAGACTATTGACACTATTATGTGTTAAGGGGAATATTGGATCACTCCTTAACGCTATTTTAAAGTAAGTTTATTTTACTTTAGGCATTATTATAATAGCGCAATATTACTACATAGTAAATAGTTTAACGGATCCTTAAAGGATGGGCGATCCCAAGGATCCTTTAAGTTACTGATGCATTTTGTTACTGTTCACTTGAGTTGATTTACAGTTCATAAGTATTTATGTCCTCACTCGAGTGTTTTATGTTTTGCTTTACACTCGAGTCAGACTGAGTGTATCGGCATTCGAGACTCACCTTCGGAGTTGGAGCTTTACTTGTAGATACAGCCATCAATTTGCTTTCAGCGTCCGGTGATTTTAGTGATGTATTCTGATTTGTACCTGATGTATCTTGTTTCTCTTATATTGTATCTTGTTTCTCTTATATTGTATCTTGTTTAACTCTGATGTATCTTATATATACATGTAGTAGCTTCATGAACTACTATCTCTTTTACTTCTGCTGCATTATTATTTACTCTGTGTCTGTGATCTGTGACTATTTATTTACTGTATATTCTGAGATTTGCCAAATTTTATTTATAACGTGGTATTTTGACCAATTCAAGTCCGACATGTGCGGATGCGAATGGTTGAAAATATTGGGTTGTTACATGTGGTATCAGAGCTTTGGTAGCTCTAGACGAACTTCAGCATATAGGGTAAATATATTTACAGAATCACTTTCATTCGAGTTTGAATCCCTTCCTTTTTGACTCGATTCCTTTAAATTTTGGAACGTTCCCTGCGGTTCCAAAATCCATTCGTGTCCCTCACTAATCGTCGTCTTTTGATTCTGGAGTATCCCATAACTCCACTTCGAATAATCTTTATATTGAGTCGGCAGTTTCGCCAATCTCAAATAGATTTATAAAGGGGTGAAACTCCTTTACAACAACATCGATTTACCAAAGATTTCGGCTTAGATGCCGGTATCTCTTATAATCCCAAATTCTATCTTTTGAGACCGAATGTAGATTTACTCCAGAAATCCACATCGATCTTATTCTTTAAGTCACGGTTGACCCGGTTAAGGTTGCCCGCGATTTATATAAGCTTATCCATCTCCCTATTCTGTTATTTAATAATCTCATCCTTGTTTCCAACTTATCTTCAAATCATTCTTGAAGGGTATATGTAAACTAATATTTAAAATGTTTTATATATTATGTTGTTTGAGTTGTTGATGTTGATTTGGGTTTCTGAATGATTTGTCTGATCAACGCTATCGATAAGATTTCCAAAACACTTGAATATGGCAAGCTGACACAATATTTTTTTTTAAATTTAGTAATGAAATAAATTTTGTAACTATATTATAAATTTTTCTGGACTTTTATTTGAATTGGTTGTAAAGAAATAATATTTGATTTTATATATCATTATCTCTTGTTTCATATATAAATAATTAAACTATAAGCATGGTTATAAATTTATTTGGAAATTTAAAATGAATTTAAAACAAGAATTTGAGAATTTAATTTTCGATGGTTTCAAACCTTGTATTTAAAGTTTTAAAGGATATATTATTTAAAGTATTTTCAAATAGAAATTTGTTTCCAAAGAATTTTAAAGTTTAAAACTAGTTCTCTTCTCTTTGTCGTTGGAAAATAGCATCGGTGATAACTGCAGCATCATCGACATTCATTTTCGAGTTTCGAAGTGAAGAGACCGTTCTGTAGTTTTGTTATAGTTTTGTTTTGGGAAATTTAATTGATTTGAATTTCCAAATATAAAACTGGATTTATAACATATGCTGATATATGATTTTAAATTTGAATGGATATATATATATAGTATATGTGCATTTATTTATCTTTAAATAGTTTGGAATTTACCGGAAATTTAATTCCTAAATTTTATCTTGAAAGATAATTTTTAAGTATAATTTCAAGATTTGGATAAATATTCAGTTTGAAATGATTAAATTGGAAAGTTTTATTTGTATAATACACGATTTCATTCCAATATAACTTACCTAAATTATACAGAAGTTGAATATGTAATTGGATAATATACAGTATGTAAAGGATTTTTATAAATAAAATTTGTGTGGTTATAATAAATGTTATACACCTAAATTTTAGCTATAAAAGATTAACAGTGGTAAATAAAGAAAAAAGGTAATGGAATAATTTACAATATAAAATGATATTAAAGGAACTAAGAATAAATTAAAGCAGTTGTAATAAATGTAAATATATACATAACATAGGTGAGAAAATATATTGGGAGGAATAAATTTAATTTTAATTGGGAATAAAGAAGATTAAATCTATTGAGTACATTTTTAGTATAATAAATAAGATTTTTCAAATCCATGATTTTAGAGATTGTTAATTTAAGATAATTGGAAGATAAGATAACGAAATTAGAGATGATTAAGATTTATTTAACTTATGTAAAATTAATTTTCAATTTAAGTTGAAATTTTCATGGTTTCAAATTTATTATCTTATTTTGTTTTCAAACTATCTTTTGGCTTTCCTTATTTCCCTTATCTTGCTACAGAATGGGAAAACTATTGCTTATATCAGTCTGTTTGGAAACCTTTCTATAATCTTTCTATAACCTTTGGTACTCATTGCCATCCACAGACCGTCGGTCAAGCGGAAAGGGTGAACCAGATTTTAGAAGATCTTTTTCGTGCCTGTGTTCTTGATTCTGGAGGATCTTGGAAAGATAATCTCGACCTTGTTAACTTACCTATAACAACAGTTATCAGGTATAATTTCAATCTTCTTGTCTTCTTGTCTTAATCCTATTTCATTCTATCTTTTTCTGTGTTTTTTCTATACCTCATTCCTTTTAGGGATGAAAGTTTTGAGTAGGGGAGAGTGTAACAACCTTGTATTTTGTGATTATTTTTATTTTTACATTTTAATTATTTAAATTGAAATTCTGATTTAAAAACTTTATTTTATTTATTAAAATGGATAAATTTTGTTATTGTAAATATAAATTTTTATTTTGATGTGAATTAGAATTTCAAACATGAATAAATAGAATATTTTCCAAAAATGTGAATTTTGGTCAATATGGTCAAAATTTGACTTTTAAATTCAAAATTCAAAATTCAAAATTTTTGAATTTTATCTTTTATTATGAAAATAAATATAATTTTAAGAATACTGCTTTTTGTTTCGTTGAAATCTGATTTATATTGTTAAAGTTATGCTTTTTACCATATTGTGTGTAAATTGTTTTATTTAACAAAATTGTTTATTTTAAATTATATAAATAATATTTTGTTTGTTCTAATTTTTTATATATATGTATATATGACATGTTATGTATTTATTTTTATTTTTAAATTTTTTTAAAAGTGTAGTTATAGTTTTCTAATGTTCATTGTATTTTGTTCATAATTTTTAAATTCTAGTTTCAATTATTAAGCTATTTTCTTATTTATTTTCTATTTTTCCTTAAATTATTTATTTATTTTCTTTTTTCACTTTATTTTGTTCGGTTTTTATATTTTATTTACTGAAATATATATGGTTTATTTTAATTTAAAAGAAATAAGAAAACAAAGAGTCAAAAGCCCTTTATATTCTATGTCTTTTCATTACTTTTGTCCATTCATTTTTCAATTGCCTTTTCATGCTTTGACCGGCCACTTATACTTTGCCATGTTTTCTCAATTGCTATTCATGTGAGAAATATTTCTCATCTTCCCCTAAAACTCACGGCTTCAAGAAAAAAAGAAATACAGAAAAGAAAAATGCTAATGGCTTCATTCTTTTCTCCTCTTTTCATTGTATTTTCACCTTCCTCTTTTCCTTGCTTTGCTCAGCCCTACCACCTTCATCTCCACCGCCCACCACCACCACCATACACGCCAGCAACCATCACCTATCCCCTTCTCTAGATCTGGCCGTGCCACTTGACAAAGCCATCACCATAAAATTTCAAAGTTCCACCAAAAACCAAGCATAGCCAAGCCTAGATTCCACCATACTCTTCATTTATCACCTTGGCCGCCACCCTTAACTCCATCACCAGCCACGACTTGACATGTCACCTCCTTTGGCTACAAATTCAGCTCTGACCTGACATATGCCAAGTATGGCCGAGCCCTATGATGACCTAGCGAGCCAAAGGTTGAACCAATCTTGCCTACTTTGCCTTGTCCTTTGATTTTCTTCACTTTGTAACTCTCCTACCCCTTCACTTCATGTTGTCGTGCATTTTTGATGCCAAAGAGGAGCCTAGCTTGATCATGGCCGAGCATAGAGTCCCCTAAGGCCAAGCATTGGAGTGGTAAAGACAAGGCTAAGCTATCTTGTCTTTATTGCTTTTATTTTTCAATTTGTTCAATACTGTTTTGTGTTGTATATTCATGTGTTGCATTGTCTTGTTTGGTTTGTTGCTTACAAGATCATTATCTTGGCTCTCTCCACTCAGCTGAGTCATTTTCGTGATGTGTCGTGCAAAATCGTGTTTTTTGGATTTGTTTTGTGTGTTTTGATTGCTATCTCCAGCTTAAAGGTGAGTCTTTCTCACTATGACATTTCTACTTGTGAAATGGTGAATTGATGACAAGTGTTTAGTAAATTAAAATGATTATGCAAGTTAATGATGATTTTATGATATGCTATGCCATGTTATTACCCTGTTAACTTTGTTAATTATCACCTGACATATGATATATGACATTATATTGTGACATTCACATGTTAGTATCATTGTTTATATTGTTTATGCACGTATTCATACTGCAAGTTCCCTGTTAGAATAGAATCACTATGGGTTTAAATGATACATACCCGAACGGACATTAGAATAGGCCTGAGCGACTTTTATTTATTTTGTTTACTTGGGATTGCGGGTTTGAAATGATAGAACCCGGGTTTTCTTTTTAAATTGCGGATTGAAATGATATATATCCGTATCACTTGACCTAGGTTAGAAAATTATATACAGACCCCGTGGTATATTTTTAAATGATTTTTATTAAGATATGTATTTATAACTACGAAATTTGATTTAAAAATATATATTTTATGGTTTTGTCAAAGCTAAATATTTAGTTTTGAATTTGTGAATTTAAGTATGTAAATTTGAAGTATATGTGATTTTTGACTTTAAATTATATTTTTAAAATGTAAATAAATAATGAAAATTCAATTTAAAGTTTTGAAATGATATTTAAAGTAAAATGTTAAGTTTTATTTAATTTATAAGTTAATAAATGGAGAAATTTTGACAAATGAATTGAATTTAATAAGTGGCTAGAGAAAGGTTGTAGGTCGGGGATCGTTGGAAAAATGGAATTACACTTTTCTAGGTGCCGTTGATGGCGATGAGATGGGATTTAGGGTTTTAGGCTATGTTTTGGTCGGGGTTGTTTTCTGGGTGTTCGCGTCATCGTGATAGTATCGAGGTGGACCGGAGGTGGGGGAAAAGAAAGAGGGGAGTGAGGCGAAGGTCTTGGCGAAGCTGCATGTTCTCCGGTGATCGGGAGTGGCGGTGCGAAGGGTTTTGGCGATTGGGTCTTTGTTCCAATGGTGATCGACATGCTCGATTTTGATTGCGAGGTGATTCGTGGGTTCTGGGTGGTCGTATGTTTTGAGATGGTCGTCGGGGACTTGCGCGTGATCGCGGCGAAGGTCGGAGATGAACAGAACGACAGTGCATGTGCACGGTGTACAAATTGTTATATCTGGATTGTTGTTCATGGTAGAATAAGAAGAGAGGGGATGCTTCGGGAAAAGGGAGGCTTTGCTCGGGTTTTGCTCGAGAATTTCAAGTTTTTAGCTCGGGTTTGTTTCTTTGGTTATCCAGGTTTTTAAAATTGTAGAAAATGATTTAATAAGTATTAAAGCATAAGAACACATACAAGCTTCAAGAAAATTAGTAACAAATTTTCAAGGTATTAATCAAGTTTTCAATATAAATTGCAAATACAAATGATTTTGAAATTTAAATTGTTTTGATTTAATATAATTTTGTAAAAGGTTAATTATCTAATTATGTTCCTAAGTGTTTTCAAATGAAATTTAATAATGATAATTGAGTAGTTAATTAAGATAATGGTTTATCTTAAATAAGTTAAGGTCTTGATTAATTAATGGATAATTAATCAATGTGATTAATTAAAAGTTATTAATTAATATAAGTAATTAAGGGTTTATTAATTAACTTAGGTAATTATAGGATAATTAATTAAATAAATAAAAGTGTAATTACTTAATGAAATTAATTAAAGGATAATCCCTTAATTAATGTAATTAAAGGATCATTAATTTATGTGATTAATTAAAGGATCACCAATCAATGTAAGTAATTAAAGGTCAATCAATGTGAATGATTAAAGCATAATTAATTAATTTTAATAATTAATTGAATGGTTTAATTAATTTTAATTAAGCAAGATTTAAAGGTAATTAATTTATTTTGTGTTAATTAAATTAATTAGATGGAGTGACAAAATTAAACTTGCTTATTGATGATTAAATTGTATTGAATGTTTGGATTAATGTCTCTAGTCTGATAATTAGTGTTTTTCTGTTATATGATATGATTGGGTTGAACTGTGATAATGGGGGTTATCTATCTATGATGAATTGCTTTGTAAATATGACATCCTATATTTAAAATTGAACTGTGATCATCTAAAGAAATTGGATTAAAGATGGTATTGGATTCGAAGAGACCGGGGTCGGGTATCAGCAAATACCCAAAACCACTTCGATTTGTAATCTACAATAATTCTTTATATATTTGATTTTAGAATCAAATAGGCTGGAATGGAATAAATTAAGTAACTGGACCATTTAAACTAAGTTACGATACTTAGATACTGATTTGTGAAATAAGTGTTGGCTTAACAAGATAAGAACTCTTATTGAGGTACGAGTTATCCAGGTTTTCAAAGAAGTTTTATAACTTAAGTACTTCAAATTACATGGGTTTACTCACGCTGGTTTCCACCCTGACTTAGGTGTTACTTTAATGTAATGCTCGGGCCAGACCGAGTGTTACAGATTTTCAGGTTAGGATGTTCTGGAGCTCAGGAGGCGAGCTGGATGGCAGGAACGTGTGGAGTATATTCCGTTGTGTAATAGAGTTTGTATTGATAGTAGTCCAGGACAAGTTGTTACAACTGTCCAGTTTATTTGTGAATGATTGTACTCTGATGTATTTTTTATAAATTGACAAATACAAATTTCCTTTGTATAAATGCTATTATTTGATATTATATTTCGATCCATTGCGAATGTGAGATTCTGTGTTTTTTTTTGTTTCTTCTTCTACCTCTTTTCTTCTTTACCCTAACAATCTGGGATTTCTGACATTCGATTGCTCGAGACTTCTACAGTGAACGTATTAGTTTTGAATTTTCGAGGTCGAAAATTTCGAGTCATTACAGCAGATGTACCTTTTACTCCTATAGAGGAAGTTACTTCGGTCATCAAACCCCACTAGCATGGTTTATAGAATCAATAGTCCACACAACACTTAGGATCACAAGCACATTCACTTTGCACATACTCTTATCTGATTCCAAGTCCCCATTCAATTCTTTATCTTTATTTCTGGTACAATGGAAAAATCTAGACTCAAGACCTTAGGTAAGAGATTCAATGGAAATTTCTTCTTCATCGAGCTGACCTTTACTCCCATTGAGATCTTTCTCATGAGTTTGACTATGAAAGAGCCAAAAGAAGGAGAGGGAAAGAGAAGATAAAGAGAGTAGGAAGAGAAAAGAATGCATGACTTTTGAGCGCGAGAGATCAAGATACCAGTTTTGGTCTAAAAGAAGTCCCAGCTTTCTCCATCGGGATTGATCTCTACTCCCTCGGGCCAAGATCTATACGTCGACATGCCTAATTCTCCAAAAGGGCGAACTCTGACTACTCTACCTATCTCTAAAGCTCCCATTACAAGTATCATTCCAAATTCTCGTGTCTTACCCCCCCCCCCCCACCGCTCAACAAAAATCCGAAGTTGTTTTCTCTTCCACTTCATTCAAACAAGAGGCGGAGTAACGAACACATCATTGCACCACCACTCCACCACCAACTTCTAAATCCTCATCCACCAAGGTCTTATCTAAACAAGATCTTATCTACCTTGGAGTGGACTCAACCAAGATTCGATTTATGTACAATGTCAAAGACGTTCTTATAATGGATTGCATGCCAAATTATCGCTTCATAAAGACATTCCTTTGAAGGATTGGATGCCAGATTTTCACTTCATAAAGATTTGATGGAGCAACATACTATGTGGAGAAAGCTATTTAGAGGCTTGGCAGAACTCATAAGAAGAATCACACAATTAGAGCGACTTATGAGAAGGAGAGTGAGAGATAAGAAGATTAAGAAAATCTCTTCGACCAAATAGAAAATCTTGAGAAGAAGATGGTTGCCAAAGACAATGCAGCAAAAGAGGCTGAAGAAAAGCACAAGATTGAAATTAGGGCCATGGAAATTAAAATAAAGGTGCTAGATGAATAGGTCCAAGCAGTCCATGCTTGTAATAACAATTTAAGTAAGGAGAAGGTTATGCTTCAAACGAAGATGGACGTCGAGATCATGAAGTCGCAACTCGCTGTTAAAAACAGAAAGAATGAAAAGGTTGAGGCTCATGAGACCGCATAATCTTACATTGAAGTGGTCTATAATCTACAATGGGAAAATAAAATTCCCGAGGATAGAGTCGCAGAGCTAGAAGCTCATCTTGTCTAAGAGGAAATGGAAAATTTTGAATTTGGGAGCAAGACTGACACAACCATCATGTGCTTCTATGTCAACGTTGTCACATTAGGCAAAATCAGATGGTTGGAAGACGATTATCCTGAAATTTTGGTTGAAGGCTATGAGGAATATCTAAAAAAAGAGAAGGAAGAAGTATGAGTGATCGATAAAGATGTAATCAAATTCTCCAACTTGATGAATTTTATTTGAAGAACCAAACCGAGGGCCAAGTAATGCCGACCATCAAACCGGGTTCTCTAAACAAGTGCCTACAATAATACCCACTAGGTCTAGCTCTAAGGACTTGGTCGAAGACACCAAATCTATCATCAAGGAGCCCTAGGCGGAGATAATCATTCTTATGGAGGCCAGCTTTGAGCCGTCGCCATTCCAACATTTGTTCTACCTTCGTCCATCACTGCTGCTGCTTCAACTTTCAGAGAATACAACCTCCAAGGTCTTGGCTTTATGCCACCCTCGACTGCCCTTGCTCTTTATGGCTTATCTTTGATTTTCGAGGAAAGGCAAGTCAAGGCAACTCTACACACGCCAACATTGATTCTTGAAGGTATATCTTTGACCTCATCTGTATTTGAGAAGCTCTTACTATCTTCTAGATATGTTTCTAATCTTTTCTTCTCTTTGTTAACTTTCACGTCGACCTGCAATAATGACTCTTCTGCAATTTTTCAAGCTACTACTCCTCCAGCAATACCTACTACCACAACTTCTGTCTGTCATCGTTTCTACCACTTTTACTTTCTCAACTTCTTTCATTGGGTCAAATCCTAGGCTTCAAGTTGAGAAGATAGGTGCCTTTGTGGAGGAAGTCTTGGAGGATATTAATGCTACCGATGACGATAATGACTTGACCATCACCCAGATTGTGGGGGTCAAAGCTTCGATGGTAGCGGGAAGGCCATCGTTGTTGCTAAGCTCAAAAAGGTCAAGGTCAAAACAGGCTTAGAAAATCCCTCGATCCCTTATCCATAGCTATATTCGTTCATTGTCAATAGAGCCACCTTCCGCTTCAATTGCTAGTGTTTCTCGAGCACCTCGAAAAGCACATCCCAATTCGGATGATCCTCAATATTGGACTGCTAAGGAAGTGACTTTTCATTTCAAGAGGCACTCCAAAGAAGGACAAACCATAGAAGCGTAGTGCCAAGTGGTCCAAGGATGGAAGCGGGGAGAAAAAAATGACTGACCTAGATCACCTATTGAAGACTGATTTTGTTTTTTTACATTCTCTTATACATAGGTCGTTGATGTGCAGGTACAAAGCCTGCCATTTTATACATCAAAAGATAAGTAAATAAAATGTTGTTTTCTGTTCAACTCTTATCGTATTTATTTTATCGCATCTTATTTCTTTACATGCCCACATTTATAAATATAGTATTGTTTGTAATGAAATTACTTCTATATCATACATGCTTGTATCTGTGATTTGTGCAATGCTTTTATTTATTGTAATTATGTACGTAGATAAATTTATGCAATTGCTCGGTGTTGTTCTAATGCTTAGTTTTGTTTATTATCGATCTAACATTTCATGTTTAGCTATAAATAAAACTGTACTCCTTTGTTGCAACTGGAATTATACTACTTATCCCTCATATTTACATGAGCATCGATCTAACTCTGTTTTTACTTGCAGAATTTAATCATACACCAGTGATATCTTTGGGCATTGGTGTCGGTGATGCCTATCTCCAGGCATTTACCTCTGACCTCACCTAACTTCGGGCATTAGTCTAAGATGATATGTTTAAGGGTGAATTATTTGGTTGATCCCAATCTAATTATAATCCGACAATGTGATCACAGACCTAAGGAGTTCATTGTACCTATCTTTGGTACTTAGACATTCGGTTTCAAAACATAAAATGTCTGATCATGCCACTGCTCTTGCAACACAAACTCACAAACTCAGACTTTGAGAATCTGATTCCATTGTTTCAAAAGCTAAGTTTATTGACGAATTGAATGGATATTATCATCTTATTACGTCAAATTTTGGTGAATATGATGCATATTTACATAAATAAATCTAGTGAATTAGCAATGTAAATGCTTGCTATTCAATGCTCGTGGGATTGGGATCCGTCAACTGTCAGTAGCTTAAAAGTATCATCTCCAGGCTTCTGTCCTTCCATGTATGGTTTTGTTTCTAATTTGGACCAAACGCCCGTACCTGGAAAGACCCGTTTCAAAATGACAATGTTTATATCGAAGTTATGGTTTCAGACCATGATATTGAACTATCATGCTACCCTTTACTAGTGAGTAGCTGCCTTAGATTAGTCTTTTCTCGCTTCTCTTCCACCAAGTCGATTGCCTCAAGCGACGCTCCCCGTTCACATTAGGGTTATAATGCAATCTCCTATGAGAAGAGACTTCCGCTTCAATTGGAATCATTAAATTAATTCCGTAGGCCAATGCAAATGGATTATGTTTGATTGTGACTTCTGAGTTATTCGATAAGCCTATAGCATCAATGGTAACTTATCCACCTACTTGCTATTAGCTCATTTTAGTTGCTTCTTTATGATGGAAACGATAATCTTGTTTATCGCCTCGATTTTCCATTTTCTTGTGGATGTGTTACCATCGCAAAACTCTTCTCAGTTTGCTATTGAGCACATAATTCATAGAACTACTCACTTTCAAATTGAGTTTTATTATCAATGATGATCTTTTGTGGAACTCCCAACCCGCACAAATTATTTTTCACTACAAAGTTGATCATCTTCGCCTAAGTGATCATGGTAAAGGGCTCTGCCTCAATCCATTTTGTGAAGTAATCCACAACCATTATTGCATACTTTGCACCTCCTTAGGACATCGGTAGCACTTCAATGATATCAATTCTCTAAATCATAAATGGCCATGGGCTAACCATCTATGTGAACTTGTTTGATTAGCCTTTAAGAATCTTCGTAAATCTCTAGCACTTTCCACATTTCCTTGAAGAGTCCGTCGAATTTTGGTTGACAATTGGTTATAGGTATTCATAGCAAAGAATCTTCTTTGCTAAATCTGCCCTTTATTGTACTTCCATTGTAAACATCGACTATGATCTTTTTAGTTTTTTCCTTGCTGACGCACCTTAGCAATGAGGTAGAAAATCCTCTCCAACATAGCACTCATTGCATAATAAATTGAGGTATTTTACACAAAAGCTTTCGCCTTTTGTTTCGACTTTTCAAGAGAGTTCCCTTTAGTAAATAGTCTTTGATAGTCATTGATGACCACTTTTCCTCTTCAACCTCTAAGATCCAATCAACGTTCATCTTTTCGATGCTCAAAGTCTTAATGCACTACTGGCATAATCCTTAATACCTCAACATCTCCAGTGTTGGCAACTTTCTAATGAATTAGCATCCATATTCTCTTCTCTTGGGATGTGCGTTATCGCATAGTGCTCGATGTTGTCAAGTAGCACTAAAAACTTTAACATGTATGGGGCTAAATATTTGAACTTTGCTTTGAATTCTTTCTTCATTTCACAAACCACCAATTGGGTCAGTGTAGATATGCAATGTTTTTACTTTTAATTTTTTTTCTATCTTGAGTCTTGCTACCTGTGTTTCATATTCGGCTTCATATTTTGACTCATGGAACTTAATTTTCAACGCATAAGAGATCTTTTGACCTTTCGGAGTTATAAGAACTACTCCAGGCCTAGAATCATGATCATCAAATGCTCCCTAAACATACATTTTTCATAGAGAAAGCTCGATCGATTCTTATTCCACTTTGACATCCTAAATGGTGCATTTAATAATGAAATCTGCCAATGACAGCCCTCAAATTTCCTTCCTAGAATGATAAGTAATGTCGTACTGATTCATCTCTATGTTCTACTTTATCAATCTTCCCAAACTCTTAGGACGATGTAATACTTCTTTGAGTGGTTTATCCATCAACAACTTTATCGGATGAGTCTAGAAGTAACTCAAATTCCTTGATGCTATCAACAAGCAATACGTCAACTTCTCCAACTTTAGATACTCTTTTCTGCTTTAGTTAATATCTTACTAATACAAGCCTTTGGATTTTACACTTCTCGTGCACTAACGCTGTACTTAATGCATGAGTCGACATTTCTAGGTAGATGTATAGATTCTCCCTCCAAAGTCCTAGATAAGACCAATGGTTTCTTCAAATGTTTCAATAGATTCTGAAAAACAATTTCACATTCGTTCATCTACTGGACCTTTCATTTATCTTTCTTGTGGGCATCAAAAAATGATAGACATTTACCAATTACTTTTGAGACGAACCGACTCAAAGCCTAAAAACATACCCATGCTACTCTAAAGGTACGGTTTAATGGATTCAATCTTATTTCAAATTTTAAAAGTACATCAAATATTTCAGAAAGATCGCCTATGTGGTACATAATTTTCTATGACTCTACAAGTATATCATCCACATTGACTTTTATTATCTGTCCGATGTGTTATTTAAACATCTAGTTGACCAAACATTGGTAAGTATCCCCAACATTCTTTAAGTCAAACATCATCATTCGTTGCAATATAGCCCCAAATCTATAATTAAACTTATATGCTCTTGATTTAGGACATACATTGTGACGTAATTATACCCGGAGTATGCATCCATGAAGGATAGAATTCCGGCTGTTCCTTGAACTAACTGGTCTATCCACGGTAACATGAAGCAATCCTTAGTATATGCTTTATTAAAATTGGAATAATCAATTCAAACCTGCTATTTTCCATTTGCCTTCTTGACCAATGATGGATTTGGTACCCATTTCAAGTAAAATGCATCATGGATGAAGCTATTTGCCTTCAGATTATCCACTTCTTTCTTCAATGCAGTGGATCACTATAGTTCCATGCTACGTCATTTATGTTTCACTATAGAGTGGCTTGGGTTCACATTCAGTGCATGACATGCGACTTCATGCAAAATCCCACACAGATGGGAATGTATCCAAGTGAATACATCCTTGTTTGCCCTGAGAAACTGTCACGACCTGATTTTTCGATGCCCGAAAAATCGACATCAATACATCCGCTGTATTAAATGCCGAACAATCGAATGCCGGAAAACCAAACCGTAAGGGAAAGAAGAAGGAGGTAGAAGAAGAAAATAGAAAACAATATCAGAATCTCATAATCGCAGTGGAATAATATATAATAGATAACAACAGATTTTTATTACAAAAGAATCTGTATCTGTTTATACATTACATTATCAGAGTACAACACAAAACAACAACACAATTCAGGATAGTTATAACAACTTGTCCTTCCAAAGATGAATATACAGCTTACACAATACAGCTGGATATATATCAAGTACGTGTGCTACGTTTCGCCATCCAGCTCGTCTCCTGAGCTCCATAGCCGTCCATCCAGAATATATATCTATAATACTTGGTCTGACCCGAGCATTATAGTGAAATAACACACGAGTCAGTTTGGAAAACCAGCATGAGAAAACACACTCAATTGGATTATTAAAGTTTCAAAATCCCTTTTAAATCAAAGGTATCTCATATGACCACGCCATAAATAAACATGTTGGGTTTTTACCTTACGATAACCAAAACAATTTCTTATCAAATCCTTCGATATTATAGTAGTGTCTATATACAAATACTTAATCAAATAGCCGAAATTGTTACATTCATTAAATTCCAGCATAATAGGTATACAAACAAGTACGAAGGCACTTATTGGAGTTTGGGTTTCCATCAATGGAAGGGCTACTGGGGTACTGCTCGTCATAGTACGTGGTCTAGATCACCGTACCGAGGATCCACCCTAATCCCCTGCAGCACAAGACCAGAGCTACCCTTTACTGGATAGTTCGAATAAGATCACCCCTCGGTTAGGATCAGAAACCGCCCACATAGCCAAAATAAAGGGACATCTTGACAGGGATGACCTTACCCTAATTGGTTGCTAGCCACTTAGACTTGCGTGCACCTCCCTTATTTTAGCCATTCTCGGTTGATGAGGCTCGAGGCTATGCATTACCTTTTAAGCAAACATTCACTTAGAATGCTCATCATCTTCCTGACGACGTTGTGAAAGCATTCATCCATACAAGTCCGTTGCAGATCCGAACGGAATCGAAGGCACTACTCCTACTACATCTGTTGCAGATCCGAACGGAACCGAAGGCACTACTCCTACTACATCTGTTTTGGAATTGCCCTCAGGATTAGTAGCGATTAGCCCTTGCACTTCACTGCTCATCTTCGATTCCAAGCTCTTTTCTTCCTCACGAAAATGTTCAAAGCGGATCGAAGTGGTCTTCGGGAAATTAATCCCGATCCCGGTCTCTGCGAAACGATCAGCGCATTGGCCAATATTGATAGTCGGTTATTTAACTATCAAATAACATCCACAAACAACCATCAAATTTAAATAATTTTCCAAATTACTTATTTCAAAATATCTTCGCAAGCTATTTTTCTACACTTCAACTCTTTGAAAATAGTTTTCAAATCACTTTTCTCTCGCGGAATAAATTTCTAAATATTGTTTATTTCCACTGAAAATTACCAGTCTAAATACTTTAGATTTTAAAATAATTTAAATCACTTAACCAATATATATACTGTAAAAATACTAAAAAAAAATTAATTTAAAACACTTTATTTAAAATACAAGTTATGCATAACTTAAGCTAAAACTTATTTAAAATAAAAGTTATTCTATAAGGTATAAATATTAGGTAATTATCTTTAAAATCAGAATACTAGTTAAACCTTTTAAAATAATTTACTTATAAAATTAACTTATTAAGTATTTACCTTTAAAAACTTTAAACAACTTAAATAATAAATTTCTAAAAACATTGTTTTTAAAAACAACTTTAAACTTCTAGCTTACACTTAAAAACCTGCTTTGAAAACATACTTGGCTTTTCCAGGAAGATACACTTTCATTTCAATATAGTCTATTTAAATCAGTTGATAAATCATTCTCGATTTATCCTAATTTAATTTACATTCCAAACTCATAATTTACTTTCCATACTTTTAAAAATAAACCACTATTTATTTTTGAACAATCCTTATAAATTCCCATCTTGAATTTATACTTCCAAATTATCCTCTGATAAATATTCCCCTTTATTTATAAACCCTGTTTATAAATTCCAAAATCTTATTCTCTTTTTAAATCACAGTTTCAACATTTAATCGATTTCCAAATCGATTTTCAAAATCAATTCCAATTTGATATAAATTCTTTTACTTACCAAATTTATTCCAAACTCCATTAATTCCATATTCATTTCTTATTTATGATTTAAAATCTTATTTTAACTGAATTATCCACTTCATACTTCATTCAAAATCCTACCCTTTTATCTCTTCCCAAACATTTTAAATCTTAAATTTTGAAAATAAAATACTTTAAATTTTTGGGCAATATCACTTAAGTCTTCAAAACTCTTTTATTTTATTTATTTAAAACCTCTATCTTCATTTCTATACCCAGTATTTATTTAATAGAATTTTAAAAATAAAACTTTATATATATTTCATTTTCTCAAATGCCAACATATATTCAACCAAGTCATAGCATTCAATAATCCAATTCCAAATATAATCAATATAACTATCACAGATTATCACATTATTCACATCGCTGAATATAAAATAAATTCATCGCTTTGGGGAATCCAGTTGGATCCCTCCAACCTGTTTCCCTACATCTACAGATATTAACATAATATAAAATACCAATTCCACTTCGAGGTGGAATATCACGGTATATAGGGTCATCCGCTATTATGCGGGACGCATAGGGTCTCGTCCGCTATGTAATACGGGAAATCAATCACTCCAATATATATACTACTATATAGAATACCACATCCAGCCAATTAATCATTCAATCAATAATTTAAATTAAACTATTTAAATTCAATGGTAATCCAAATGAGTGAGATTAACTCACCTTTGCTCTTTCTAATCTGCAATCTGTTTCCATTCCGGCTTGTTTCTCCACAATTTTAAACCTTGTAAAGACATTATGCGATTTATTAATATTTTGAACCAATCGAACACTTAATTTTCCCCTTGATAATTTTAATTAACTAATAATTTAATTTTATCCAATGATTTATTTTAAACAAACACTTGTATTTTATACTAATTTTCCTTTTATAAATAATTTGGTAATTAAAATAAGTAAAATAAATAAGTTAAACAAACAAACGACCTTAATACATTATTTTAGAATAATCTTGTAAGTTGAAATATGTTTATGTATATTTATTTCTTCCTTTTAGACAACATATATATATATATATATAATCCATACAGATAAAAATCTAATTTATATAAACTTTCAAATATTTAAAAATTTCCATTTTCAAAATCTTATTCCTGTATATTTTTTCCCAAACTTTAACTGAATAAAATAATTTTCAGTTTAATGTATATACTTTTTAAATGAAAATAGGCGTGTGTAAATATATATACTGGTATTCTCTTTTTCCTTAGCCGCATATATATATGTATGTATGTATGTATGTATATGTATGTATGCGTGTGTATATATATATATAAATATACATATACATCTTTAATATTGAAGAACAGTTGGCATATATTCCTTGCTTTTTAATTCCAGATTCCTATATACATACATACATACATACATACATACATACATACATACATATATCTTTTATGTGAATATATACTTAATAAAATGAAAATACCTTCACTGCCTTTGTCGATCCCCTGCCATCATCCCCAACCTACGTGCTCTTACGCGAGCAACCAGATCTTCCCTGCTATCAAGATTCTACCTCGAGCCCTAGCCTCGCGCCTCCACAACCTCGGCCACTCGTACTCCCCAAAGCCACCGAAGCTCGTCGCCTCCTCAATGTCGTCAAATCGCGGCAGTGACTTCCCTTGCACGGCCGCAACCCTCCTTCCTCGTGCGAGAGCACCAAGTCACGGACGATTGATTTAGAAATCGAATAGATTTGGATTCGACCGAGAAGAGGAACGAGGCAAAGAGGGAAGGTCGACCATGATTTTGAATGAGAATGAATTTTGAAATGAGGGCAATAGTGAAGTATACTGGAGATTCAAAGCTCAGCCTTTATTTGAATTTCCTCTGCTCGATTTTGATTTTGGTTTCGTTTTTAAAAACGCTCGGCATTTTCTTCTTAAAACTGTGCTCGGTGCTTCAAAAATGAAGAGGAGACGTGTAATACTTTTTTTAAGCCCTAGGCGTTCATAAGGTTATACCCCTATTCCGAACGTGATGGAAAAGGTTTCAAGCCCTAATTCGATCGTATGGAAAAGATAGCCTTTTGGACTCAGTTATTAAATTGAATTTTCAATATTGCTTTCAACTCGTTTATATCTCGTACGATCACACGACAACTCCAAACGCTATGAAATTTGAAATCCGATAATAATACATTATTATGGATCCAATGGAATTAGCTTCGTCAAATTCCGAGACTGTGCCTCGTAAGGCTATTTTTAAATATCAATTCAAACTATATATATTTAAAACTGAGCAACCTACTTTTAAATTCAATTTCAAAAGTTCTATTACCTTCAATATTATCAATATGAATTTTACAAGCCTTCAAATTATTTTTAACAAGCTTAAAAACCAAGATTTCATATCCTACCCAAATTTTCAGTTATTAAATTCTATAATTTAGTTATTCAATATAAAAATCTACACCTGAATATTTAAAATCAATTAAATATTTCAATTTAAAATATCAAAATTTCGGATTGTCACATTCCTCCCCCCTTAAAAGAATTTCGTCCCCGATATTACTAGTGAAGAAGAATGATCTATAACCCGTTTAACTATTTCCTCAAATCCAAACAGTTTTTAACAACTTCCCACAACAATCTTTTTTTTAAGACACTCTATTACTCTTACTAACGTCCTAAGCTCATCCATAGATTACAAACAATATTATTGACCCAATCATTTCAAATTATAACTTAAAATAAAATTTCTAATTTACAAAATTTTCTAACTCCCTAAATTTTCAAAAAAAATTCGCCAGCATCTCCCTTGCGTGGCTAGCTCGGAACAACTACAAAATGCTTTACGGTCCCTCAGTTTTCAAAAGAAAACCAAAAGCCAAATGGCTAGATCCGAAAACCATCAAATTTCTTACAGAAATTTAAATACATACCTTTTTGTCGAGCAATTCAATTTATCTTCTGAATTCAAAACACCAATTTCCTTTCTTTTAAAACACCTGTATATCTTACTTAGCAATAATATCCAATCACAGAATTCAAAAATCATTTTATTAAATTCTTTAGAAAATTTCAATATCTATTTCATTCAAGTCCGTACGATGCACTTATATCATCTGTACACAACATCAAATTCGATCGCTTACTTGATTACACGATTTCCATCCGAACTAGTATCGTCCACCCGACTTCCTAGTGCTGACTCAGATCTGGTTTCTTGATCAGAAACCATCATTCTCCTTTCATAGCCATAAACTATGATAGAGAGTTTCCAGAATCAATCAAAAATACATATCTAAGTTTCACCGTCGAAAATCGAGTGAAAAATCCCAACTCGGATCGATATAACTATCTCGAAATTCTGAGCTCGAATCTGGATCGAATCGTTATCCGAATAAAATAATATACGTGTATCCTATGTTTTTTGCCCCAATTGATTATTAGCTATATCAGTTCTCTTTTATTCACATTCATTTTGATTTCTATCCACTTATCATCTCACACACCTTATTAATTTCTAACTTAGTATTTCCAATACCAGTTTTACTTAAGAATTTCACTATCTATCTTCTAAGTTCAATTTAAGTATTTTATTCACTTCTTATATTTAGTTTTACTTCACTACTGAAGTTTATATCCATTTCTATTCACTTTGCCCTTACAATTCCATTTGAGTTCAATTTACCTTCGAATTTAAATATTGAATTCTATTCATCTCAAACCATATTTAATTTTCTTTAATTAGTTCCACTTTCTAATTTATTCCTATCTCGAGCCATTTTTACTTCTAAACTTTTATCATTTGGTTCACTTAGAATAAGTTCTACAACTTCACTTTACTTTACACAATTCAAATATTCAGTTTCAATCCAAATTTTAAGTTTAGTTTTTCAACTTATTTACATTCCAATCACAATCTCTTGAATTTACTTCATTTAATTAACTTGCTTTACTAACTTATTTTATTGTCACATTTACTTGAAATTTTTCATTCACAAATTTTTTTCCACCTTAATAAATTTTATTTAAGTAACCATTTCACTTAGTCCACCTAGACATTTTCTTTACATTTATCTTTACTTATCTAGATTTAATTACACTCTAATTTAATTCAAAATTTTAAACTTCTATAAGTTTTTCAAATTTAATTACATCTCATTTACTAATCTTTTTACTTTATTTATTTGGTTTACTTCACTAGCTTATTTTGTTTTCATACTTATTTTAATTTAACCCTTCTCAAGTTGAATCTTATTCCAACCCAAATTTTTGTAAATTATCAAACTTATTTATATTCTGTAAACATTTTGAATAAGATTCCAGAGTCTTTTAAACAATTCCTCACATTTCAAAATCATTTTAGAAATCAATTATATACACAATTCATTTGCATATCAAATTATCTTTTGAATTTTAAAACCAATCTCAGTTTTGCAAACAACTCCAATTTAAAACATTTTGGCAACAATTCCTCTCTTGGAAACTCGGAATGAACACCGGTGATGTCGCGATCATCATCGAAATTATTTTCCAGTGACCAAAAAGAATTCAGTGCTTTAATTCTTTTTCAAAAACATTTTCAAATATTTTTAATTACAAATCCCACCAAATTTCATTCCCAATTCAAAAATATTGTTGAAATAATATCACCGTTATTCCTCCAAAATCTTTGAAAAATTATTTTCAAACTCAAAGGAATTTTAATTTCCTAAATTTTCAAATCTCAAATCCTTTTAATCCATATTCAAATATTACTCTAGAATTTTATCTCATTTCAATTATAAATTACATTTTCAACTCACATTTACAAATTCCATTTTGTATATGAATTAATTTCTTAACTTTTGGTTAAAATTCCATTTCTTATTCAAATTTCCTAACAGCAATGATAATAATTCGAGTATTATCATTTCCTAACAACGAAGCAACCATATAATAATTTGCGGAAATTTATTTCATATATAAAATAATTTAGGCAAAGTTATTTCATTCACCCCATTTAAACAATACCGTGTTGAATTGTTCTGTACAAGTGTTTAGAGATCCCTATCAATAATGTTAATTACTCGTATTGACAAGAATCCATAAACCACACAACAACCCAATCAACACAATATTAAACTATTTTATATTCACTAACAAATACGCGCTCATATATATAATTACACTCAACTCACTCTAGAGTACTACCGACTCTATCTTAATGACTAATTCCCACCAGAGCCAAGGTTCTCGCTTAACCTTCAGCTCTGATACCAAATGACACGACCCGATTTTTCGACTCCGAAAAATTGACATCAATACGTCTGCTGTAATAAATGCCGAACAATCGAATGTCGAAAAACCAAACCGTAAGGGAAAGAAGAAGGAGGTAGAAGAAGAAAATAGAAAACAATATCAGAATCTCACAATTGCAGCGGAACAATATATAATAGATAACAATTTTATTACAAAAGAATATGTAACTGTTTATACATTACATTATCAGAGTACAACACAGATCAACAACACAATTTAGGATTGTTATAGTAACTTGTCCTCCTGAAGCTAATATAAAGCTTACACTGTACAGCGGAATATATATCAAGTATGTGTGCTACGTCTCGCCATCCAGCTCCTCTCCTGAGCACCATAGCCTTCTATCCAGAATCTGTACGTACAATACTCGGTATGACTCGAGCATCATAGTGAAATAACATCAGAGTCAGTCTGGAAAACCAGCGTGAGAAAACACACTCAATTAGTTTATTAAAGTTTCAAAATCCTTTTGAAATCAAAGGTATCTCGTAAGACCATGCCACAAATAAACATGTCGGGTTTTTACTTTACGATAACCGAAACATTTCCTTATCAAATCCTCTGATATTATAGTAGTGTCTATATACAAATAATTAATCAAATAGCCGAAATTGTTACATTCATTAAATTCCAGCATAATAGGTATACAAACAAGTCCGAAGGAACTTATTGGAGTTTAGGTTTCCATCAATGGCAGGGCTACTGGGGTACCGCCCGTCATAGTACGTGGTTAGATCACCGTACCAAGGATCCACCCTGATCCCCTATAGCACAAGACCGGAGCTACCCCTTACTAGATAGTCCGAATAAGATCACCACACGGTTGGGATCAATAACCGCCCACACAGCCGAAATAAAGAGACATCTAGACAAGGATGACCTTACCCTGATTGGTTCCTAGCCACTTAGCTTGTGTGCACCTTCCTTGTTTTAGCTATTCCAGGTTGATGAGGGTCGAGGTTATGCATTACCTTTTAAGCGCATATTCACTTAGAATGCTCATCGCCCTCTTGACGATGTTCTGAAAGCATTCATCCATCCAAGTCCGTTCCGGATCCGAACGGAACTGAAGGCACTACTCCTACTACATCCATTTTAGAATTACCCTTAGGATTAGTAGCGATTATCCCTTGCACTTCACTGCTCCATCTTCGACTCCAAGCTCTTGTCTTCCTCATGAAACGTTCAAACCGGATCGAAGTGGTTTCGAGAAATTAATCCCGATCCCGGTCTCTTCGAAACGATCAGTGCATTGGCCAATATTGATAGTCGGTTATTTAACTATCAAATAACATCCACAAACAACCATCAGATTTAAATAATTTTCAAAATTATTTATTTCAAAATATCTTCGCAAGCTATTTTTCTACACTTCAACTTTTTGAAAATAGTTTTCGAATCACTTTTCTCTCACGGAATAAATTTCTAAATATTGTTTATTTCCATTGAAAATTACCAAGTCTAAATACTTTAAATTTTAAAATAATTTAAATCACTTATCCAAGATATATACTTTAAAAATACTAAAAATAAAAATTATTTAAAACACTTTATTTAAAATACTAGTAATGAAAACTTAAGCTAAAACTAATTTAAAATTAAAGTTATTCTATAAGGTATAAATATTAAATAATTATCTTTAAAACCAGAATATTAGTTAAACCTTTTAAAATAATTTAGTTATAAAATTAACTTATTAAGTATTTACCTTTAAAAACTTTAAACTGCTTAAGTAATAAATTTCTAAAAACATTCTTTTTAAAAATAACTTTAAACTTCGAACTTATACTTAAAAATATGCTTTGAAAACATACTTGGCTTTTCCAGGAAGATACACTTTCATTTAAATATAGTCCATTTAAACCAGTTGACAAATCCTTCTCGATTTATCCTAATTTAATTTACATTCCAAACCCATAATTTACTTTCTATACTTTTAAAAAAAAACCACTATTTATTTTTAAACAATCCTTATAAATTCCCATCCTGAATTTATACTTCCAAATTATCCTCCGATAAATATTCCCCTTTATTTATAAACCCTTTTTATAAATTCCAAAATATCTTTCTCTTTTCAAATCATAGTTTCAACACTTAATAGATTTCCAAATCGATTTTCCATATCAATTCCATTTTGGAATAAATTTGGTTATTTTGAAATAAATTCTTTTACTTACCAAATTTATTCCAAAATCCATTAATTCCATATTCATTTCTTATTTATGATTTAAAATCTTATTTTAACTGAATTATCCACTTCATACTTCATTCAAAATCCTACCCTTTTGTTTCTTCCTAAACATTTTAAATCTTAATTTTGAAAATAAAATACTTTAAATTTTAGACAATATCACTTAAGTCTCCAAAACTCTTTTATTTATTTAAATTCTTTAACTTCATTTTTATACCCAGTATTTATTTAATAGAATTTTAAAAATCAAACCTTATATATATTTCCTTTTCTCACATACCAATATATATTCAACCAAGCCATAGCATTCAATAATTCAATTCCAAATATAATCAATATAACCATCACAGATTATCACATAATTTACATCGCTGAATATAAAATAAATTCATCGCTTTGAGGAATCTAGTTAGATCCCTCCAACCTGTTTCCCTGCATTCACAGTTGTTAGCACAATAAAAAATAACAATTCCACTTCAAGGTGGAATATCGCGGTATATGGGGTCATCCGCTATTATGCGGGGCGCATAGATTCTCATCCGCTATATAATATGGGAAATCAATCGCTCCAGTATATACGTACTACTATATAGAATATCACATCCAGCCAATTCAGTCATTCAACCAATAATTTATATTTTACTATTTAAATTTAATGGTAATCCAAATGAGTGAGATTAACTCACCTTTGCCCTTTGCAATCTGTTTCCATTCCAGCTTGTTTCTTCATGAATTTAGACCTTGTAAAAACATTATGTGATTTATTAATATTTTGAACTAATCAAACAATTAATTTTTCCTGTGATAATTTTAATTAACTAATGATTTAATTTTATCCAATGATTTATTTTAAACAAACACTTAAATTTTAAACTAATTTTCCTTTTATAAATAATTTGGTAACTAAAATAAGTTAAATAAATAAGTTAAACAAATAAATCACCTTAATACATTATTTTAGAATGATCTTGTAAGTTGAAATATGTTTATATATATATTTGTTTCTTCCTTTGAGACAACATATATATATATATATATAATCCATATAGATAAAAATCTAATTTATATAAACTTTCAAACATTTAAAATTTTCCATTTTCAAAATCTTATTCCTCTATATTTTTTCCCAAACTTTAACGGAATAAAATAATTTTCAGTTGAATGTATATACTTTTTAAATGAAAATAGGTGTGCGCGTGTATATATATATATATATATATATATATATATATATATATATTGGTGTTCTCTTTTTCCTTAGCTACATTTATATATACATACATACATACACATATACATCTTTAGTATTGAAGAACAGTTGGTATATATGCCTTGCTGTTTAATTCCAGATTCCTATATATATACATATACATATACATATACATACATACATAGATATATATATATATATTATGGGAATATATGCTTAATAAAATGAAAATACCTTCACTGCCTTTGTCGATCCCCTACCATCATCCCCAACCTCCATGCTCTTACGCGAGCAACCAGAGCTTCCCTGCTATCAAGATTCCACCTCGAGCCCTAGCCTCGCGCCTCCACAACCTCGGCCTCTCATACTCCCCAAAGCCACTGAAGCTCGTCGCCTCCTCAATGTCGTCAAATCACGGCAGTGACTTCCCTTGCACGGCCGCAACCCTCCTTCCTCGTGCGAGAGCTCCAAGTTGCGGACGATTGATTTAGAAATTGAATATATTTAGATTCGATCGAGAAGAGGAACGGGGGAAAGAGGGAAGGTCGACCATGATTTTGAATGAGAATAAGTTTTGAAATGAGTGCAATAGTGAAGTATACTGGAGATTCAAAGCTCGGCCTTGATTTGAATCTCCTCTGCTTTGATTTTGGTTTCGTTTTTAAAACGCTCGGCATTTTCTTCTAAAAACTGTGTTCGGTGCTTCAAAAATGTAGAGAAGACGTGTTATATTTTTTTAATGAAGACACATGTCTTTAGGAAGAGCACGTGTCCCAAATTGCCTAGCGTGTCTGCATGGGCCTGTTATAATGTTCCTGAAGGTTTACAAGTCAACAATATATTTAAATTTCAAATTTAAATTGTCTCGAAACCATAACTTTAATTTTTTATCTCCTATCGAGGCATGCTGCTAGGCGTTCATAAGGTTATTCCCCTATTTCGAATGCGATGGAAAAGGTTTCGAATCCTAATTCGGTCATATGAAAAAGATAGCTTTTTGGACTCAGTTATTAAATTGAATTTTCAATATTGCTTTCAATGAGTGTATATCTCGTACGATTACACGACAACTCCAAACGCTAGGAAATTTGAAATCTGATAATAATACATAATTACGGATCTAATGGAACTGGTTTCGTCAAATTCCAAGACTGTGCCTCAGAAGGCTACTTTTAAATATCAATTCAAACTATTATATTTAAAACTGAGCAACCCACTTTAAATTCAATTTGAAAAGTTTTATTACCTTCAGTATTATCAATATGAATTTTACAAGCCTTCAAATTATTTTTTAACAGGCTTAAAAACCAAGATTTCATATCCTACCTAAATTTTCAATTATTAAATTCCATAATTTAATTATTCAATAACTAGTGATATTTGAAATTCAATTTAAAAATCTACACCTGATTATTTAAAATCAATTAAATATTTCAATTTCAAATATGAAAATTCCGAATTATCACAGAAACCCTATCAATTCCTTCCTCATCTTCAGGTTGAGTTGAGACCGACTTTGAGAACCTTCGAAGGATAGTCATCGTCTATCGAGACCTTAATCATCAGCCTCACTAGTTCCTTATTGACCTTGTCTAAATCTTTCTGTGGGCCCATAGCTTTATATTATAGGTTATTGGACCTGAGTCGAGGCTTAGGTGGTAGTTGCTATGCATCAGCAAATTGTGCAAAGAGGCTTCGCTACATCTTTTCGTTTTCCTTGTCGTCGTGCTTCTCTAAGTTCAACAACGTAACATTCTTGACTAGTGCTATGGTTTCCCCCACTCCATTCTCCATAGGAAACTTCATCATTAAGCACCATAAAGTGGGTGCAACTCTAAAATCAGTAAGGGTCATCGGCTCAAAAACACATTGTAGGTGGAGAATTCGGTTACTACTACAAACTTCTGTAATCGCACCACCCTGCAGTCTCCTCCAACTAGTTCCACCGACAATTTGATGCAACCAATCAGATTCTTGGCCTTTCTGGTAAATCCATGGATGCGGAGTTTAAAAGGTTGTAGATTCCTTTCATTTAACCTCATCTTACTGAAATTCTGCTTAAATAAAAATTTACCGCGCTGCCCCTATCTATAAGGATTCGGTGCACTATTGTTGGTCAAATCACGTTCATAATAATAATTGGATCGAGCATTGGCACCTCAACCCCACAAAGATAATGCCATCATCAATAATATGTTGTTGTCTAGTTGGGGCTCCCTCTTCTATGGTGTAACACCTCTCCAGATGCATGCCTCAAAGAACTCCCATAATGCTCCATTTCATTCCAACTTCATTTCGCGGGATGCAAACCTCCAGATATCATGTTAATAACCAAACCCCTATTTTCCTATCTTCGCCCATCTCTACTGGACCCTGTTATATTGCCCTAAATCTATCTCTATGGTTGGTTATTTGCTTGCCTTTCCTCTTGGGGGTTCTTAACATATTGTTGTAGCTTATTCTTGCGAATTAATTCATTAATCACATCACAACAATGTATGCGCTTATCTTTATTGTGCCTATGGGTTTCATGGAAACAATAATACTTCCTTGAGCACTTCTCCCCTTCAATAACTTTCTTGAGGCAGCTTCTTATATTTCTCCACACCCTGGGTAGTAATATATTTTCAAAGGAATCATTTAACTCCATGTAGTTCCGATCAAAAATGAACCGCAAATGCTTCTTATTGTCTTGCTTCTTGCCACCAGCATTATTGAAGTTCTTTCACTTGTTACTATTTCTAGAATAATTGTTTCTAGCGCTGCCAACACCGTTCTTAATAGCCATATTACTTTGAATTACGCTACTTGATCCAGCTTGACTACCAATGCCAATTCCTTCAAGTTCTGCTTCTTTCAGGTATAGAAACTGATTTGTCTTTGGGTATAAATCTTTCAGTGAAGCTGGCTTCTTCACCTTAAGCCACTTTCCAAAGTCAGTTTGGCTATGGAATCCTCCAATCAAAGCCATCAAAATAATCTCCTCTATTATGTTCTTCACATTTATGACAACATTGAACCTCTTTATGAAGCTCTTCATGATCTCTCCAGACCCTTGGTGCATGTTTGCCAAGGACAATGCATTTTGGCTGCAATGAATGCACCCTGAACCGCCTTAAAAAAATTTCAGCAAGTTGATCAAAGAACGATACAGATCCGGGATCATGTCATCAGAACCATATTGTGTCATGTTCCTTTAGAGAGGGAAAAATATTTACACCTCCCAGCATCAGTTGCGCATGCATCATCCATGTGCCACCTATCTTCATTAGATGCTGCATAGGATCGGTCAACCCACTATAACTCTACATTGTTGGCATGACAAACTTCTTTGGATATAAAGTCGCTCCTTTATCTTCCGTGAATGGGCTCCAACTTGCCGTGGAAACCATCTTTAATCTTGTAATTATTGGTTATACTGCAAAAGTCTCTTTATTGTCTCAGCCAGTAATTCACCATTGCCAACATTTTTCTCTAAGTGGAAACCGTCATGTGCATCAACACACATTCACGTATGAGAACACTCATGGTTAGCACGGTGGAATTTAGGGATCCTACCCTCTACGGAGTCTATTCATATTGTTTTCCAGCGATGTTGGTGTTGACTACGTCCTTTTTTTGCTGGTTCAGTAATATTCCCTTTAGCACCACCAACACAAGGACCGGTGACTTGTTCATCACCAACGTTAACTTCCTACAACTCGGCTTCACTATTAGATAAGTTCAGTCTCCTTGGGGATGGATTGGTACCAACCCATTTTGATCAATCGATACCGGTACCTATTGATGGTATAGCTGTGCCCTCCATATTTTGAACTTTGCTTCTTTTTCATCCCAGCATCTTACATATGTATTTTCTACATGCCTTCTTCATGACCCTGCTTTAATGAAGATAAACTTTCTTTACTGGAATATGAATATGGGTAATCTCTTATACTATTGCTACGCTTCAGAGACTCTCTTCGTTGATGGGATTATGATAACAGTGCAAAGGTTTCTTCATCTCTTCCATGATGGGCATCTGATTCACCATCATCTTCTTGCTTATCTCTGCCATCATGCGATCCAACCTAGCCTTCATCACCACCTTGGGTGCGTTCGAAGTTTATGCATGAGCCGCTTGATTTTTTAGTTTTCATGGTAAGTGCCTTCGTACTCTTCTTTAGTTATTGTTTCAGATCTAGTAGCCTTCTTCAGAGTCATATCTTCCTTTAGATCCGATTGAAGAACTTTATCCAAGTCCTAGTAGCAGTCAGATATGATCTTGAATTCTTGTCTTAGTGAAAGAACCAAAAATGCTAGTTAAAAAGTCGATAAACACCCTTAATCGAATTTAATAAAAATTAAACAAGAATTCAAAGTAAAGAGAGAAAATACACATCTTTTAGAGTGGTTTGATCAAATCTTGTGCTTAAGTCCACTATTTAAAATTATTTTGGATTTTCTTTTGCTAATAGGATCAAATGACAATGATTTATAGATTCAAATTGGTGAGTTTTGAATTTGATAGCGTTTCCTTGTAAAAATAATCCAAAAGTCATCCTCTAGCTGTTTTAGGATCTCTATTTATAATAAAAGAACTCAAGCATGGAAATCGCTATATTTAGTTTGAATGTGAAATATATCCATATTCGTAGTTCTAACTATAATAATAAGTCAAAACAGACGTTTTCCACCATTCCACATCATTTCGTGCCGATCGATATTGATCGCCATTGACCAATGCCTTTGACTCTTCCTTTATTCCCTCTTCAAAATAGTTTAAGTCTTTTAGCTTGATTAAGTAAGTTAACAAATCACGATTGTTCGAAACCCATATGGATCGGTACCGCACTGTCATATCACAGCACTTGTACTCTTATCCTCAATCATGAACTTTGATTCATGTAAAAGTAGAGCACGTCCCACTTAGCTTTAAGATTGATTGGTGTCGAACCATGTTATCGTTCGCTATCGATCAATGTGAATTACCTCATACTTAGCCAAATTCTTGAGTTCTCCCCTCTTGATCTTTTCTAGGTTTCTTGATATATTCATTTATCATTTTACACTTTTGATCCATCAAAATGTTACTTGGTTCAAACATCGTATGACATGGACAATGTTACATAAAAAACATCCACTTTGCTTGTATCTATATTACAAGCATGGGATCCTTAATATACGCAATAGAACAAAAAACACTCAACATAAATGCAAGTAAATATGCAATATGAAAGCAAGAGTCATAGGCTCACCCCATTTCATTTCTCTGGTTTCGGTGCGCCATAGCACAATACACTCCGGTCCAACCCAAATGATCCGATGGCTTACAGGGGCAAAATGTTACTTACCCTATTGGAAACAAACTCATGGATTTCTACTTCAATACCTGGATTTGCTTTTCTCCTGTAGTTGAAAATGTTAACACATGATGACATTTATTGTCAATCCATCAATACAATTATATAGGCATATCAATCGTATCAAGCTCATATAATAATACAAAATGGGGGAACAATACTTCAACACGCATGCACAACCAAAAGTCATCTGATTAATATTTCCTACAATGTTAATCAAAAGTATTGAACAGGTATAGAATTAACTACATCAGTACACGGTAACAACTTTAGTCACACATCAAACAACAATAACAACCTTAAGTGAAAACCAACAAGTACCCATGCCAACATTTGTAGATACTAACAACTTTATTCATATATACCAGCATTAAGTAAATACTAATAATTAACAATTACCAACTCCATACAGTAATCGCTTTCCCACATGATACATACCAAATGATATACCACTATAAATAGTAAATACTCACCAAATAGCATGTCCCATAATGGTAAACACTGACTCATGCAACAAACGAACAATGATAGATGATAACACTTGATTTTCAATGTAGTAAAAATTCTCTATTATTTTCTATTCAAACATTGTCAATTTACTTTGGATAGTAATATAAATTGTTCTATTATTATTTAATGACTCTAAATATAATAATACTACCAAATACCTAATTGCCACTTTATGGTTATTTATTTCAAGTAATAACATTGCTTTACTTTAAATGCCTTGAACATCATATTACTATTTTCCATAAATAATAGCAATTATCAAAAAATTCTCTTTTGAGACATAATATTGTTAATTTTTTCCAAAATAAGGATTTCTGCATAAAATCTTTTTAAATTGCTTTATTCGTTCTCGATCCAATGTAATAATAATAATACTCTAAGTCAACCATTTCAGAAATATAACATTTAACTTTTAAAACACCCAAACTATGTTATTATTTATTTCGAAAATAATTAATAATTTTAACCAAAAAACTTCTGAAATACATACCTTCAGTATTATTATTATACTTCAGATGTCTCTCATTCCTATTTACTTCAAATGATAGTAATATCATTCACCAATAAATTCTATCATATTATTATATACTTAAAGTAGTAATATTTACCATCAATATATTCTAATTTTTTATTACTTCCCATGAAATAATATTAATATTTTTCAAAACTATTTAATTATCCCAAAAATAGTATCCTCCAAATTACTTCAAAAATACAATATTACTATTTTTCAAACAGTATTACTTTATTTAAATTCCATGATGTTTACTTATTGCTATATAACTCAACATAAATACAATTCACCAAATATTATATTATTATCTATCAAATTCCACTTTACTTTATAAATAACGATAACTTTATCAAACTTGCTTTAAAATAAGTTTTCGTTATCATTTATGAATTTCCTCAGAAATTCATACATAATAACATTACAAAATTTTACATATTAGTTTTAATACAAATTATTGATTATGATTATTTATAATATTGGCCCAAAATTTATAAATAATATCATTACTCTCTAGCAACACATTTTCCATTTATTCTCAAATAAATAAATTATTTTCTCCAAATCTACAACTAATTATTGTCATTTAACATTTTTCACAAGCAACATTTCGATTAATTCGTTTCCTTTTGTAACCTATATTGCATTATTATCACAATACATTATTAAATCCTCAATGTTGGAAACACTCTTAGCTACTTGTTGTGCAAACTAACACTATTATTGCTTGGAATTTTCTAGTTTAAAAACCTTCAGATAAAGTATGTACGAATCCCTAGACCAATTTGTTATCATCAACGTCACTTCAAAACTGAGTCTGAGTACCGCTTCTTAAGGAATTCATTGTTTTCATACATAAGAAACAAATCCTTGGTATCTTAATAGGTTAAGGATGATTTTAACTGCCGTCTAATGATTTTTACCTGGATTCGATTAATATCAACTAACTGAATGTAGTGCAAAACATCCAGCCTAATACGTAGTATAGTGTACAAGGATCCTTTCACCGATGCATTAGGAGTCCAACTTATATGCGATCTTTCCTCATCTGTAGATGGTGAGTCTTTCTTAGAAAGAACGATTCCATGTTGCACTGAAATATTTCCGCGCTTGATGTTTCCCATACTTAATCTTCTTAGTATAGTGTCTAAGTACATTGATTGGGTCAATCCCAATAAACTTCTAGATCTATCTCCATATATTTTTATACCTAGTATAAAAGATGCTTCTCTTAAATCCTTCATCTTAAAATTATTAGACATAGAAGCTTTCAATGATTGTAACATTAGTATGTTGCTACCGATCAGTAGTTCGTTGTCAATATATAGAACTAAGAACGTCATAGGACCGCTTTGTTCTTTCCTATATACGCATGCTTCCTCTATGTTTTGACTAAAACCAAATTATTTGACTACTTCGTTAAAACATTTAATCTGACTTTTAGATGCTTTCTCATAACCATAAATTGATCTTAAGAGTCCACTTGCACTATTGTTCCCACTGATCTCGAAGCCCTCTAGTGCGACATGTAAATTGTCTCTTTTGAATTAGCATTTCGAAACACTATTTTAATGTCCATTTGAAATATTTCATATCAATAATAAACAACCACTAGAAATAAAATCTTCATTGTTTTAAGCATGGTGATTGAAGAAAACATCTCGTCATAATCGATACCTTGAATTTGAAAAAAACCTTTCACCACCAACCTTATTTTAAGGGTCTCGACCTTTCCATTTGCACCAATCTTTTTCTTAAAGATCCATTTGTAGGCGATTCATTTCACCCCTTTCGGAACATTTTTCAAAGTTTATTTTTTGTACATGGAATCCATTTTGGATTTCATCACATCAAGCCGCAAGTCAAAGTCATTACTCTCCAAGGCTTATCAATATGTAAGGGGATCATTGTCATGAATGACATAATTTTCATCATCGCTGTTAATGAGAAACCATAGTATCTTTTTATCACACAAGATTCTCTAATTTATCTTCGAATAGGCTGTGTATCTTCTATGGGTGTTGAATAACTATCTAATTGGTTTCTATGGAAGTTCTTGGATCTCATCCAAGTCTGTGTTATTATCACTAATTTCTCATAATATAATACATTTTCCAAAATGGTAGCATATCTCAAAAAAATGTTTTTGGTTCCTTGGTATGATAGTGTATGTACCCTTGAAAACATCGTAACATAAGCTAGACAACTACATGCCTTAAGGTAATTAAGATGTGGTTTCTTTCTAGTGCATAACTCGTATGAGTTCTTGGACACAAATTTGGATAGTAGAGAATTAACCATATATGCTATGGTTTCAATCACATATCCCCAAACAAAAATAGATGCAATTCGGTATCATTCATCATCGATCGAACCATGTCCTATAGAGTTATATTCCTCCTCTGTGAAATGTCATTGTGTGGTGGAGTATAGGGAAGCGTGACTTAAGAGAGGATCCCATCTCTTTTAGGTACTTTAGGCGCTCACCAATATACTCGCCACCTCGATTTGATCTGAGTATTTTATTATTCTTACGTATCTGGTTCTCAACTTCATTTTTAAATTGTATGAATTTATCAAAGAGACACATATCAATATCTTGACATACCATTAGTGAATGAAACGAAATAAGAGGATTTACCTTTAATAGTTAAGATGTAGGACCACATAGATCTATATGTACTAATCCTAAAATTTAAGTAACTATTTTGCTACTGCCACTGAATTAGTGTTTATTCATTTTACCTTTATGACATGATGTACATGTATCAATGATTTAGAGTTAAATGATGGTAAAAACTCTTGGTTTCTTAAATTTTTCAATCTTTTCTTTCCTACATGGCCTAGTCTATAATGCAAAAGGTAGCTATCATTTATTTTAAATGTATATTATTTTCAACAAAAAATACAAGGTTATAGTTAACTATATTACTCTTTCAATGTACTAAAGCAAACAAATTTATTATCGTAACAAATATTCATAACATTTTCATTACAAATAAAGCTCTTAACATCTTTCATCAAACGGAAACAAAAATTATTTCACTAGTAAAGTCTGATACAAAATAAATTATGTAAAACTAAATAATGTTCATTAGAAATCTTCAAATGTTAATCTCCTACTGCTATGACATATATAATACCTCCATTTGCAACATGGAACTTCATGGTTACTCTTGCTATGAGTGTAACGACCTTTAAATTTATCACTTTGATAAATTATATTTATTTTTAAAATATTCAAATATAAGGTTTTTTAAGAAAGATTGTGGTGTCTAGAATAATGAATAATAATGGTAACCTTATTTTGAATAATTATTTACGAAAATATATACTTTTGAAAAATATCGATAAAATGACCGAAAACCATTTTATTAATAAACAGCTCTATAATTATCTGAAATCATGCACGGAGCTGGATCCACGCACTTATTTATCCATTTGAACAAGAATGTGAAATAAAATAATTTATTTTGTTTTTAGGGAATAAAATGTATTTATGACATTATTAATAATAGCATCATATTTAATAATTGACTTATGAATTTAAATTGAGATTTAATGATCCAATAATTATTATAATTATTCAAATAATTGCTTTTAAATGATAATAATTCATTTTAATCAGTTATATAATGATAGTAAATCATTTACAATAGTTTTATAAAGAAGTATACTTGATTTGAAAATATTAGTAAATTTATATCGCTTTATCGATATAACAACAATTTTTGTAAACAATTATTTAATATTAATTTATGTGGTTTTATGAATCAAATGCGATCATTTTAATTTACTGAAAATGAGAAAAAAATTAGTTTTTAAATTCTGTTTACAAATATATGTATGTTAACTAAGAAGTAAAAATATGATCGGGTATCAGAATCGGAATTCATAACAGTTTAACATATAGAAGTTGCAAACAAATCAATACAATGTGGAGATACAGATATACATACATGAACATATATACAAATATATATGCATATACATTTAATTACGTTTAGGAATTAGTCAAATCAAGTAAAGAAAATATCCTAACACATATATACATATACAAGCTCCTTATGTGTAAACAAGAGACAAAAACAAAGCACCACATCATAAGCCAAGCACATAGGGGGTGTGGGTCGAGCACATGGAGGGTGATTTGGGAGGAAGGAGGGTGTAATGCACAACTATAGGTGATGGTGGGAGTTATTTTCCACTTTTCTTTTAAGGGTTAAGGCTTGAAAAATTTATAAATTAGAAAATCGTCGAAAAATTTCGCAATAAAATAACCACAAGCGCATGGCGTACTATCGTAGTACGTGGCGAGTATGGATCAATCCATAGTGAATTGTTTAATTTTAAAAGTCTATTCAATCAGATTAAACCAAAATCGAGTGATTCTTAACTAACTAAAAAGGAAGTAAAAACACACTAAAACTAAGGAGAATAAAAATATGAGATTAAAGAGCAATTTAGAGGCAAATCCCCTCTCATGATCACATAAATCTCTACTACTAATAAAGGAAATTGGTTTAACTAATTTACTCGGTGTCCTTTTGAAATTCCAAAAATGCCTCCTTTCTATTTACATGTTTGCACTCAAACAAAATACTAATGTACACAATAATACAACCAGCCCGAGTGCGAAACACGGGCCCATACTAGTCAACGTAATGAAATTATGATCTCTTTTGGGTCATTTGTGAGTTTAGTTGATGCATTTATCATAAGCATGGCCTAATTGTGTTATTAATTAACACACTTAAACCATCAAACTTTAATGCATCCTCTAACCCACTTACTAACTTTAATGAAAATGATATGAAATTAAAAGTAGAATCTATTTTAAGTATGGCTTATTAACTATTGAATTAAAAACATAAACCATCAAATTTTGATTCTAAATCCACTTCCATTACCAATATCATATGTAGATGAAGAGGTAATTAGTGATTCATATGACTAAGCATAGCCTATTTGTTTTGAACAATATAAGCTATCAAACTCAATATTAAACACAAAATCACACAAACATCCAACTTTCCATTAAGCACAAAAGAGACATAAATGAGAAATTATGTTGCATCTACATGATTTAAGAGAGCTTCATTACCCCTAAATTGAAGGTATTAGCCTCTCATTTGTACTATCATGTCAATACAAGTAGAAAACAACATGAAATAAATAAAAACAAAATGAAGAGGAAAATGAAAGCTAATGGAAAAGAGAACTAATCTAATTGCATAAAATAAAAGAGATCTAAGCTACAACATAAAGGAAATAAACAAGAAAAGAAAAGGAACATGTATTAAATTGCATAAAAAGTTACATGGAAAAGAAGAAATGGCTAAGTAGCTATGAAAAGAAAAAGAACTCTCATTTTATTTTTCTAAGAGAAGAGACTAAGAGAAGAGAGCCTAAAAGAGAGACTAAGGGAGAGGAGGGTTACATGAAGCATAAGAGGTATATATACATGTGTTAAACCCTAATTCATGTTTTTTTGGAATGCCCAAAATGACCTTGAGGTAGCGTGGCCACCAAGTAATCGTTAGCATGTCATAATCCTCCACTTTAATGTGCATGAAGCTTTAATGGCCTTTAGCATGTGCATTAGCTCCTAATTGAAAATCATGGTAAGAGGGTAGGTGGGGTCCTCCATGTTCATGAGTTTGAATTATTTTCATCTCCATTTTCTTTGTTCCCTTTTGTGCATGCATCTCTTCATGAAGCCATTTGTATTTGAATTTAAATCCCCACAAAACAACATAGAAATTTTCAATTAAATTTTAGAAAATTAATAAATGCACAAAAATAACCATTTTTCTCCTATATGAAGATGAATATGTGACAATTTCAATTAATTTGAATTTTGGTTTAAAAAGGTTAAAATATCCAATATGATCATTTATTCAATTTAAATAGATTAAATATGGTGGTAAAAATATGCATATTTATGTGCACATCAAATACCCTCACACCTATTTTTTTATTCGTCCTCGAATAAAGGAAAAAACTAAGATAAATCTATTTTCGTAGGAAACACGATTGCATTGAGCATATGTAACAAGCCGTTAAACCTCTGAATGTCCCCAGTAGGACGAGTGTTGTCTCGTGAGGGTTTTCAACGGATACTACCCACAAAATTCAAATGCAGGATGAAAATATTTATAAAATGCAAGATTTATTTAAATGGGATGAATGCAAGTTTTAAAAATATATACAAATGAAGGGTTTACTTTTAAATCGACACAAATAAGTTAAATATAGGTTTTGGTCATTATCTTGATTTAAGTTATTTACTCGTCAAAATTTCCAATAAAAATCAAGTTATCGTAACAAATAGACTATAGTTTAACTCGTTATTTCAGTTGATAATAAAGTGTAATCATGAAATAGATCCTTAGTTGATTATCAATGTTTATCAAAGTGGTATTTTCATTTCTTTTCAATAACAAGTCAAATCAAATAAGTGAAAATAATGCTTGGATTTCATTTGCTTACTCTCTCCATTTTTCTTTTGAAAATTTTACTGATATTATCAATATTTACACATGCTTAACTCAAATAAACTGTTGCCAGATATATTACCCATGCACTACCTTTCAGGCTTATGTGAGGGGAATACAGAGCGTGGCGAGTGAACACACGAGTGTGAAAACCTATCGACGGTAGGCATTGTTAATAAAAGAATTTTATATACATACATCTAGCTCAGATAAACTAAGACTAGATATATCGATCATGCACTGCGTTTCGGGCTACGTGAGAAAGGTATAGAGTATGGCGAGTGTACTCATTAATGTGTACACCTGTCGATCGTAGGTGTTAATAGAAAATATTTACATATATACAAATATTTTTATTTTTATTTTTTATTTATTTTTTTGAAAAGAGAGTTTTGCAAAATCATCATAGCACCATTTAACTTAGAAGACAAAAAAATATTATATTCTTTACTTTAAATTCACCGCTTTTCAAAACAAAGATTTTCAATTTAGGATGTATTTCATAATTGACACGTATGAATCTTCCTATATACTAGCTAAACTATTGTTATTTGTAATCAAACTTCATTTTTATTTTTGTTAAGATGAATAAATTTTCAAAATTTTTTAATTTAATAAACCAAAAACAAGTATTTTTCCTATAGTGTTTCTTTAAAAATAAACCAAAATGCTTAAAAAAATATTTTGTTTTTTATTTTTGTTTTTTTTTTGAATTTTTTTTTGTGTTTTGAAAAGAAAATGTAAAATGAAAAATCAAAAAGATGATGAAACCCCTCCCACACTTTATTTTGACAATGTCCCCACAGTCAACAAAAGTGAAAGGATAAAAATAAAAATAGCCTTTACTTATATGAAAATGAACGGTATTTACACGAGACTAGAAAATATATCGTCAAAAAGTAAATGAAATAATCTTCCAAAGGCCGATTCATTTGTCTCGTCAAGTATGTGAGACACAACTTAAGCTTGAAAAAACAAACCATAAAAGATTTCAAAGTTGAATGTTGATTTGAAAAAACGAATGTCGTTTATTAAAAATCGTACGAGTTGTTTTTTTTCGATGATTTTTGAGGTAGATAGGATGATTTGTTGAAGTTCAAATTTATTTTCATCAAATTTAATTTTAAGCATATCGTTGAAAACTTTTTTCGAATTATTGATTTCAAAATCAAAGTGGCGAACGACATCTTCCCCTTCAGAATTCAACAACTCGTTTTCAAAAAATCTAAAGAATTTATGTTCACAAAACTCGTCTTCCTTTGTTGAATTATCAACAACTTCATTACATGTGTCAAGTTCAAAATCCAAATTTTTTGTTTTTAAATTTTCGAAATCAAAAAAAGGAAGATCGAATCTCAAATCGAGTTTCTCACCCTCAAAAGAATTGAAATCCAAATCAATTACCGTGTTTTCAACAACTTCATTAAGATCATCATTTTCAGTTTCAAAAGTTGTTGTTTGAAAATCGTCGATTTGAGTAAAAGTTAGATTATCACTTGACTCATCATACATTGGGATTTGATTTTGTTTATCACCTTGTTTCATGAATGTTTCGAGCAACAAATCCATGTGATCATTGTAGATTTCGCTCATTTGTTCAACAAAATCCAATTTATAGTTATTAAATTGAGAATTTTCGATTTGGATTTGTTGAGAACAAAATTTTCAATCATAACGTGGTTAAGATTATTGCCATTGCCAAATTCGTTTGAAAAGTTGTTTCCATTTTCATTTGGAGTTTGAAATTCATTTTGGAGTTCAAAATTGAATTGGCATGGGTTATAATCGAAATCGTTTGAATTTTGAATTGAATTCAAATTTTGAAATCCTTGACTCAATTCATTACACAAATCGGTTATACTTAGATTTTGTTGTGTAGAGAATTCAAGTAGAGATGAAATGCTATCTTCAAGAGTCAAGGGTTGGTCATTATTTTGAAAATTTTGTTGTTCAAAATTTGAATTATTTACACAATAGTTGTTGTTAAAATATCCATATGAATTTGGAGTGAAAACATATGGATTATATTGATTTTCACAACTATTGTAAAATTCAAGTGAGTGGGGAAACTCAGACATTTTCAAGAAAGTTTTCATTTTTTTATGAAAGAAATATTTACAGATAGAATTTATTTTTCAAAATGGAAAAGTGATATTTGTTTTGTTTTTTATTTTTCAACTTTTTTTTGTTTTTTGAAAAAATTATATATATTTTTTGTGGATTTTCTAAAAAAAATTGCTTAAACTTTTTTCTTTTTTTTGGATTTTGGATTTTTGGTTTAAAAATTTCAAAGAAAGGATTTTGATTTTTGGGTTTTTTTTTCTTTTCTTTTTTTTGGATTATGATATATTTCAAAGGAAAAGGATTTAAAAATTTCAAAGGAAAGGAAAAGGAATATTTACAATTTTTTTAGTTTTGGACTTTTTTTTAAATATTCATGAACTAATGCAACTAAATGAATGCAGTGGTTAATTACAAATGTTTATCCTAAGTTACCCAAAATTGTATAATCACACAATGTCTTAAATAAACAAGATAGTTCTCGGTCAGGTAACAGACATGATTTATCAGTGCACCACGCATCAAAGTAGCAATGCAGCCTAAGGTTTAAGTGCATCCAGAGGAACAACCCTTATAATATTTACGCATCACCATAATATTTATAAATGGTAATTACTCTGCCGTAGCCTAGACACCAAGAAATTAAATTGTTCAAAGAAGACAATTTGTCAATATACAATTAAGCGTTATCAATGTCTAATTGTTATTATTAATCAAATTCTAGAATGCAATGCAAAACAGAAATTAAACGTGTATTAAAAATGCAACTACGAATGGATTTTTTATTTTTTTGTTTTTGAATTTTTTTTTAAATGCAAGCAATCAACAGTTCGAAACAAATATAAACAGGAGATAGAAGCATGATACCAGAGCTTGTATAATTATTAGCAATTTACTTTAAAAGCAAATATTTTTTTAAGCAAGCAAGTAGAGCAATTTTTTTTGCAAGCACTTCTTACTTTTATTTCCTGCAACCTGAAAATTGAACAAGGATATACAAGTTTTTTTAATTTTTTTTTAATATATAAGGATGGAACTTAAAACAAATGAAAATAAAAAAAACTGAAACAAAACAAAACAACTTAATAAAAATTAAGATAAAATGAATACTCTTTATTTTTGAGAGATAAATTAAGGTCAATTGTTTTTTATGTTGTTTTTTAGACAGATGATTGTAAAGAACAAGAAAAATAAAAATAAAAAGAAATTTAAAACAAGAAATTTAAAATGAATAAATCTCGGCCCAGAAGCCCAAAGCAATTATACAACCTCAAATTAACTTAGACCCCTTTATTCTCTCTTTCGTAAAAGAAAAATATATGTCGATGTTAAAAAAAAAAAAAAAAAAAAAAAAAAAAAAAAAAACAGTATAGGCGAATTTCAGAAATAGCGAAATTCAAATTTGCGATTAAAAGCTAAATTGAAATTCCAGAGAGGTGCGGCTCTTCTTGCAATGATGATGGGAGTTTGAAGTCAAATGACTTGGGTTACTTGTTCGATGCTAGCTGCTGCGGGTTCGAAGGTGGTTCGATATCTTGGGTTTGAGTAGTGATGGAGAGGATTCCGATTGAAGTTTCAGTTCGACTTTGGGTGGCAGAGTTCGATTCGGTTCGGGGCAGGAGTGCGATTGGAATTTGCGGGTATGGGTTCGAAGTGGATGGTGCTCGCGATGCTGGAGGTGGCGATGTTTATTGGATGTGGTGGTCACGAGTTTGGGGGAGCTGCAACGAGTTGAAGAGGTTGGTGAATGGGATGCGGTGGAACGAATTGCAGTGAATTGGGGAGACTTTCGTGGCCCAACAAAAGTCCAATTTTCGTGGCGAAAGGGGTTCTGAAGTGAAGGCACAGTAGTGATGGTTGCAATCTGTTAATGATGGTAGATGGCAGTGGTGATCAGCAAGCAGGCGAGGTAAGAATGGGTTTTGTTGAGGATTTTGTGCTTATGACTGTTTGGATGTAAGTGGAGTTGAAGTGTATTGAAGCTCTGGTGATTATGAAATCGATGGTGTTGTGTATGCTAGCAGTTGTGATGATGAAATGGAGTGTTGATGTGGATATTTATATGCTAAGAGAAGTGGTTCTGGTATGAAGTAATGTGATGAACTTGTGACAGATGAGAGAAGTGGCAGATTGCAGTTTTGAAGAGTTTGTTGTTGGTTGCTGTTTGGTGACAGTGGTGCAAATTGTTGATGTAGGCTTGTGAGGGTGGTTTGGAGATGTAGAAGGAAATTGAGTTTGTTTTAGTTTCAGTATGAAGTAGTATGTGAAGATGCAGAAATTTGGTACTTTGATGGTTGAAATGTGAAACTGTGGAACAGCAAGTGATGATGTTGGTTTGAAGTATATGGTCAGTGTGTAGGTATGATGGTGGATTGCAAGGCAGTGAATGGTTGATTGTATCTTTGGAAGTGTAGTTGAAGATATGAAGTGCAGAGGGAAGTGAGACTGTGGAGTGGTTGACAGAGCAGTGAATGAGGGGAAATGAAGGCAGGCAATCGATGGTTTGTTGTCGGAGATGAAGTGGATGGTTTTTTGACTGGGCTGTATGTTGTAGCTAGGATGATTGTGGTGGTGATGAAGTGGATTTGTAATGGGTATGATGTGTGGGTGATTGACTGAAGTTGGTCAGGTATGTATTTAAGCAGTGGTGGGAATGCAGAGAACAGTGGGTTGAAGATATGTGCTGGGAGGTATGCACTGTTTGCTTGAAGACGGTTTTTTTTTAATGAAAAGCAATGTAAAAAAAGAAAAGTAAAATGTAATTGAAAAATCTCAAATGAGATAGAATATTTTCTTTTTAAAGATTGTGTATGCTCTTTTTTTATAATGCATATGCAAATGGAAAAGGAAACTAGAACAACAAACACAAACAATTGCACACAAAAATCAAACAATTTTTTTTTTTTTTAAAATTGCAAACTAACACACAGAATAAAAGCACAAATAAAATCACACAAAAATAATCCCAAGAATAAAAAATCAAAATCAAAACAATTTTCGCGGCAACGACGCCAAAAACTTGTTAATCAACGGAATTTCTATCAAATTAGAAAATCGTCGAAAAATTTCAAAATAAAATAACCGCAAACGCACGACGTATTATCGTAGTACGTGGCGAGTACGGATCGATCCCACATGGAATTGTTTAGTTTTAAAAATCTATTCAACCAAATTAAACCAAAGTCGAGTTATTGTTAACTAACTAAAAAAAGAAGTAAAAACACACTAAAACTAAGAAGAATAAAAATATGAGATTAAAAAGCAATTTAGAGGCAAATCTCCTCTCATGATCATATAAATCAACATAATGAAATTATGATCTCTTTTTGGTCATTTATGAGTTTAGTTGATGCATTTATCATAAGCATGACCTAATTGTGTTATCAATTAACACATTTAAGCCATCATTAATGCACCCTCCAACCCACTTACTAATTTCAATGAAAATGATATGAAATTAGAAGCAGAATATATTTTAAGCGTGGCTTATTAACTATTGAATTAGAAATATAAACCATCAAATTTCGATTCTAAATCCATTTCCATTACCATAATCATATGTAGACGAGGAGGTAATTAGTGATTCATATGACAAAGCATAGCCTATTTGTTTTGAACAACATAAGCTATCAAACTCAATATTAAACATAAAATCACACAAACATCCGATTTCCATTAAGCACAAAAGAGACATAAATGAGAAATTATGTTGCATTTACATGATTCAAGAGAGCTTCATCACCCCCAAATTGAAGGGATTAGACTCTCATTTGTGTTATCATGTCAACACAAGTAAAAAACAACATGAAATAAACAAAAACAAAAAGAAGAGGAAAATGAAAGCCAATGGAAAAGAGAACTAATCTAATTGCATAAAATAAAAGACATCTACACTACAACATGAAAGAAAATAAACAAGAAAAGAAAAAGAACATGTATTAAATTGCATAAAAAAGTTACATGAAAAATAAGAAATGGCTAAATAGCCATGAAAAGAAAGAGAGCTCTCATTTTCTTTTCCTAAGAGAAGAGACTAAGAGAAGAGAGCCTAAAAGAGAGATCAAGGGAGAGGAGGGTTACATGAAACATAAGAGTATATATACAGTGTTAAACCCTAATTCATATTTTTGGAGAATGCCCAAAAGTCACTTGAGGTAGCGTGGCCACCAAGTAATCATTAGCATGTCATAACCCCCACTTAAATGTGCATGAAGCTTTAATGACCTTTAGAATGTGCATTAGCTCCTAATTGAAAATCAAGGTAAGTAGGTAGGTGGGGTTCTTCATGTTCATGAGTTTGAATTATTTTCCTCTCCATTTGCTTTGTTTCCTTTTGTGCAAGCATCTCTTCATGAAGCCATTTGTATTTGAATTTAAATTTCTACAAAGCAACATAGAAATTTTCAATTAAATTTTAGAAAATTAATAAATGCAAAAAATGACCATTTTGCCCCTATATGAAGATGAATATATGAATTTCGGTTTAAAAAGGTTAAAATATCCAATATGATCATTTACTCAATTTAAATAGATCAAATATGGTGGTAAAAATATGCACATTTATGTTCACATCAATACCCATCTACATTCACACATTCATTCACGCCATTCTCTTCTTCCTTCTCCTTCTTCTTAAAATATTAAGAGCTCTTCTTTAAATGCTTTCATGCCTAGAAAAAATATAGCAAAGATATGGCAAAATATTCCAAAGGAAAGTAAAATATATACCATGTCAATCCACTTCAAAACCAATTGCAGTCAGCTCCTCACCACCCTCTAAACTCACGGCCACCACCATCCATCACCAAGGCCAAGCCATCTGCACTTGCTTGCTTAGGCCGTGGCTTTCCAAAAGTCCCGGGCTCGATTTCATAAGCTTTGATTCGATCGTAGCGAATCTATAGCGAATATTCTTAATTTTAATATCCAATAAATGCTAGAAACTACACACACATGATGATGTGATATGCTTGCCATGGATGCTTACTATATTTTGATCATTAAGTTTGGTTGTTTTTATATAGTTGTTGTATTGTGTAAACAAGCCACGTTAAATACACGTCGATATTACATGATGAAATCACTTTCCGAAGCAAGTTATAAAAGTGATATGGAATCCTTAAACCCCTTTGAAATGATTTAAAATGGTTTTTAAAGGCTTTATAAGCACTGTTTGCAACCAAATTGTTCACAAACACCCAAGAATAGATTTACGTAGAGGAGTAAATGAAGAAAGTAAAATTAAAACAGAGGAATAGAATAAACTAACAAGCGAGTCAATGCAATAAACAAGAACATGGAAATTTATAGTGGTTCAGCGTTGTGTGCCTATGTCCACTTTAAAGATTATCTTTATTGATTCACTGATAGTTTGATTACAGTAGCAAACAGCAAGAAACAAGGAGAAAATTTGATTACAATAAAGACTAATATAACCAACAGCATAAAGATCCTCAGAATGACCCCCTAGGCTAATATTTATAGGTGAAGACGACCTCCAATCTCTATGAAACTTTGGCTATAGGACCTTCTAATCCATATGGACCCACCGGAGGGGTTGGGCCCAAATTCCAGCAAATAGGGATCGGTACCGATCCCTTCATTGGTCGATTCTTGGCCATCGATCCCTATGGCGGCTTTCTCGTACTTAGATACAATATCATGTTGATCAGACTAGTAGAGCTCATGCAATCGATGAATCTTTGTCTCAACTCTACTTGCAAGTTACCTTCTGCCGAAAGCTCCAAACGGATTATGCTAACCCCTCATCCTTTAGCCATTTTGTAACGACCCGTAAAATTCGATGATTAAAATGAGTTAAATTAATAAGATTTTTAAATTAAATTTAGAAAAAAATAAAAATCTTATAATTTATATTGGAACGAATGTTAGAAATTAGATGTAGCAATTGAAATTAAAATTAACGATCTAAAATTTATATTGAAATTAATTGGAAATAATGTAAATTGAATAGAAATGTAAGTTTATTTATAGGGCAGAAATTGATGAATAAAAAGTTTGAAACCAAGTAAATAAATTTATGAAAAACATTTAATAGGAATCAATGTATATATTAAGCAATCGACAATTTATGGATTTGTTAAGGTTGCAAAGTTATAATTGAGTGTATATAGGAATTTTTGGTAATTAATTAAAATAAGAAAAAAATGTGTAAATGTTATAACTTGGTTACAAAATTTATATACGGAAGTTGATGTATATATGAAATAATTAATGTGCGCATTAATTTATAATGGGATAAAACGTAAATTAATGTAATAAGGATGATGCACGTTGATAAGTATTCATAATGTTTGTGTTAATGATAAACGTTACTTTAATGATTGTAATATAAAATAACGGAAGTATGAATGGAAATTAATAGAAACGTAAACTTATTTTTAGGTAGTAATTGAATGTAGATTTATGGAATGAAGTTAATGCAAAATCAATGGAATTGAATATTACGTTAGTATGATTTTAAAGGAATATGTGGTAATTGGATAAAATCAATATAAGATAATAAATGCAATGATTGTGAGTTAATAATAAAGTGTGAATAGAGAAATGATTGTTTATAGTAATTGAATGGAATTCCAATTTGTTGGAATAGAGTAAAAGTATACTTGGTAGTAAATTTAATATAGGAAAACGAACTTAAATATTGAATTATTAATTTTTATATATATATATATATATATATATATATATATAATAAATGACGATTATTGGAGTGGAAATAATAAACTTATAAAAGGTGATTAAGAGTGTGACCACAAATTATTATGAGTTATACATATATATTTAATTCATTCAATTGAATTGGAAATCATTGCAATAAATCTAAAGGAAATGTTACGTTAATATAAATTTGGGAATCGGGGAATCAACTCAAAAGTTATTAACTAAGGAAGTAATACGTAATAATTTGAATAAAATCAATACCATACAAGAATTGTAACATTTGTTTGTGAGTAGTGAATTCCTATGTGTAATTAAATGTTTTGATAACAATTATTTGAATATTACCTAATTAATTGGTCAATGAATTTATTATAAGTTATCCGTTTATTTGGGTTAATAATTAAAAGGGAAATCAATTGGAATTTATTGAACTTTAATGTATATTAATAAGATTAATTACTACGTTAGTTGAAATTAGATGAATTTGGAAATTTTAACGCACTAGGATGTAAATCAGGATAATTATACCATAAGATTGAATTTATGGAATAATAAGAGGAAGTAAATCAAATTTAATCTTTGGAAATTTAACGTATAATTGTTGAATTTAATGAAATTGAAGAATTTATGAATTTTTAAATTGACAAAAAATTGTTTAAATTAGCATAAATGTTTAAGGAATTAGAAATAATGAGAATTGTCGATTTATAAGATTGAAATTGAAGTTTGATTTAATGAATTAATTAATTTTTAATTTATTTAATCAATATAAAAATAGCCATTTTGGCCACTGACTCGGATTTCGATGAAAACAGTTTCATCGGATCCATAACGGTGAATTATTGTAGAATTTCAAATTTCGTAGCGATCGGACTTGTCGTTTGATCGTATGGACTCAAAACGCCTTGAAATGTATGCAATTGAAATCAATTGAAATCAATTTGGAAAATATTGATTTTTGCATAACTTCTTCATACGATGGAATTTGGACTTGAAACCTTTTTCATTGCGTTTAAAATATTTTAAAACACATATTTTGATATATGGGTTGATCCAATTTCGTTCCGGAGTCAGAACGGGCTTTTTTGGACCACTTTGTCGTTAGCGCGTACATCTATCTTATCCACTCCATCCTATTTCAACTTTGCCTATATATATCCAGTTATAAACCCTAACCTCCCTACTTCTACGTAAATTCATTCTATTCCTACTCCTACTCAATGACAGACAAAGTTTTATATTTGCAGATCCAATTGCAAATCAAATCTAAAGCATAAATTTCAAAGTCCTCAGAAAATTTTGAAAAATATATATATTGAAGCTCTCGACTAACGTAATTCGCTGGTGGTGTTCGTTTTTCGTTTTGGTTCATCGTCTGATCAGTAAAAATCGAAGAATTTTCGGCCGTTCATCGCTCGACGATGAACTTCGTCGGATCTGAAAACCCTTTCTGGGTTTTGAAGAGAGGACCGAGGGGACTTCATCCATGTAGTTTATTTCGCGAATCGACGGTCAGATCGACTGGAAAAATTCAAATAGGGTTAAAACCCTAGTGGCGGCCGACGACTTTTATGGTGAATCGAAGGCGCAGGGGAGGTTCTCAAGGGCCAAGGCGGCCTCTGGGAGGTCATGGCGAGGTCGCGGTGGTGATATGCCAGGCACGGAGGCGTGCGTTCATCGAGATGGGAGAGGCGTTCTTCGTACGTTCGCGTGAAAATTGGGTTCGGTGTCAACTACTTGGGTCGCGTGCGTATGGTGCTTGGTGAGGTGACGTGGATTTTTGATTTGAAGGTGAGATGTGTTCTCTTTTGTATTTTTTTATTTGATTCGGTCTCATTTATCATCATAATTTTTGCATACGATATCCAATTCACGTGCGGTTTTCTCTGTTAGGTTCGTATTGAAATTCCGGACTTGTTGACACTGGTTTGGACGAATTCTGAGACGGTCAAATTTTTGGGTTTAAATTGAATTTAAATTCAATTTAAATTCGAAAGGTGAGTGTTTTAACCCACTCATAACTTCTAAATTTCTTATGTTTGTTAAATTGATATATGATGTGATATAAAATTTATTTATGGTTGTTTGGCATATTTTCAATCATCATCTCAGTTAATTTCATTTATTTAAATTAAATTGCTATTTAATTTATTCATTGCATTTAAACTGCCAGTTAATTGTTAATTAATTATACATTGCATATAAACTGCCAGTTAAACAGTTATTTAATTTATTATTGAATTAAACTGCTATTTAATACCTGTTGGTTTCTTTCCGTTCTATATTGATGCTATTGTTGAATTTGATGATGATTGCGATAAATGGTTGATGGTTGATATTGGATGAATGGATGCTATATTTTATATTGTTATAAACTGCAAGTTATTATGCATTTTCATCTCATTCGGGATTGCGGTTTGAAATGATATATAACCGTAATTTTTATTTTTAAATTGCGGATTGAAATGATAAATATCCGTATCACCTGACCATAGGGTAAAATTTTTTATACAGGCACCGCGGTATATATATAAAAAATACCTTTTTGAAATGATTTTCTATGGTTTTGGAAAGAAATATAGGTTTAATAAATTTAATTTTTGATATTATATAAATAGTATTTTATATATACAATTAATTTCTTGGTTTTAAGCTATGTATAAAATTATTTAAAGTATGAAGTAAGTTTAATAATAAAGTTGATTTTATTAAAATATATTATGGATAAGTGTTTACTTAAATCATATTCTAATATAGAGTTTATATTGATTTTATAAATCAAAGTTGAGAAGATAGTTTGAAATTGATTTGAGATTTTATTTAATTAAGATCTTATTGAAATTTAGATTTGAAAAGAATATGGTACTATAACTAAATTCGGGTTTAAGTGATTAAAGTAAATATATCAAGTCTAAATGAATTGAGGAATATTCAATTTTTGAAATTTGGAGTTTTATTAAAGGGATACTAGATTTTTAAGTAAATATTTCAAACTAAATAATAGAAAAGTGAAATTGGCATATATATATATGAATTAAAAAAAATTGTTTGAAATATTGAATTTTAAGCTTTGAAAATATTGAATTAGAAATGGTTTATTTGGAGGTTCAAATCGATATTTGGAATTTATTTGTGGAATCAAAGAAATTATTTATTTTATAAAGTAATTTAATATTTAAACCATTTGAGGGGTGTAGTTATATTTCAAAGTTATGAAATTCAAGTTTTATGTTTGGAATGTTATATTTCAAGCGTTTGGTTTCGAAATATTATAACTTTGAAAATGTTATGGTTTCAGAAAAGAATATATTTGAAATAAAAATGATATTATATTAATTTGGGTTTATAAATGATATCATATTGATTTGGTTTTAAAATAGAAATGATATCGTATTTATAAAGTATAAACTATTTTGAAAAGACCGCGGTGTTATAATAACGTTTGGTTGTTGAAGAGACCGGGATCAGAAGTTGTCATACTCTCTGCCAACTCCGAAAACCACTTTAATAACCGCGTAGGCGGTGGAGATTCCAGAATGAAGTAGGATGGTGGCGGCATTTCCTTTGAGGTAAATACGTGGACCCGACTCCCGTGAGTTGGCATAAGGTGGCTAAAACAGGAGCGATTCTCGGGCCAATTGAGGTAGCACCTTTGATCGGACACATCCCTTCGATTTTGTACTTTGACTTTTGGATTGATGCGGTGGCCACTTTTGATTTTCTTTTTAGGGGTGTGGCTCGAGGTGGGCGGTAGCTGCGGCTACGCGTTACCACCAGCCCGGATGCGTAATTGATATATCTACCCTGGCATTGCCTAGTTGTGTCGTGTCACCTACCCTTTCGCGCCTTGTACGAGTTTGGTTTTCTCCCGTAGCCCGTGGAATATTTAGGGTAGTCTCCCGATCTGGAGATGCGCTGATATTGGATGGACTACTGGGACTATTATTGTGTTAAGAGGTAGATTGGGTAACTCCTTAACGTTATTTGAAAGTAATTTTATTTTACAGCAGACACTATTATAATAGCGAAATATACTACATAGTAAATAGTTTAATGGATCCTTAATAGATGTAAATCCCGAGCATCTCTTGAGTTACTGCACTCATATTTATTTCTGTTGATTTAACTTACATAAGATCTTTTAGTTCTGACTCGAGTGTTTTGTTTTTTCAATTTGCTTGGGTCAGTCCGATCGTTTCAGGATTTGAAGACCTTATTTCTGAAGGAAGAAGACGAAAATTTCATTATTATTATTATTACATACTATATGGTTCCACTACACACCGTATTCCGCTGCATCGATATGTATTAGTATGCGAACTCTGATATTTATTGTATAAAGAAGAATCAAATGTTTAGAAATCAGTTTTTGAACTGTATATTGATTATTATATTTTATCCTTCCGCTGTGAGATTCTGTTTTGTTTTTTTTCTTCTCTGTTTTTCTTATTTACCCCATAACAATTCGCCATTCCGTATGGTTTGAATCGGCACGTGTGTCGATTTGAAGCGTACGAAAAGGCGGGACGTTACACATTTGACATGCAATCCTTAGGGCTAGTGTCCATATACCTTGCTCTCCAAATTTCATTTGCTTTGGACTATTTCCAAGGTATAAATGCTGAAGGCAAGAATGCACTTGGTTTTTGACGTATGCAGATCCCTCCTTAGTGGGTTCAAATGTGCCGATCCTGTAACGTCCCGCCTTTCCGCACGCTTTAAACCGACACGTGCCAATTCAAACCATATGGAAGGACGGATTGTTATGGGGTAAATAAGAAAAACAAGGAAGAAATAAAACAAAATAGAATCTCACAGCGGAAGGATAAAATATAAAAATCAAATATACAGTTTATAAAGTTGTTTTACAAAATATTCGATTATACTTACAACATTTATCAGAGTTACACATACCAATATCAATGTAGCGGAACAATATGAGTGTAGTGGAATATATATTAAATAATAATAATAGAAATCTCCGTCTTCGACCTCCATAGCTAAAGTCTTCGATCCTGAAACGCTCGGACTGACCCGGGCGAATTTAAAAGACAAAACACTCGAGTCAGAACTAAAAGATCTTATGTAAGTTAAATCAACAGAAAAATATATGAGTGCAGTAACTCAAAAGATGCTCGGAATTCACATCTCTTAAGGATCCGTTAAACTATTTACTATGTAGTATATTTCGCTGTTATAATAGTGCCTATTTGTAAAATAAACTTACTTTTAAATAGCGTTAAGGGGTTACCCATATAGCCCTTAACACAAAATATATTCCCATAGTCTATACAGTACCGTAATGTCCCCCGTACTGGGCATCGTCAGAGGGCACTCCATAGGTATGGTACAAAACAAAATCGTATAAGGCTCGCTAGGGTAGGTGACACGGCACAACTAGGCAATGCCTGGGTAGATATACCAATTGCGCTTCCGGGCTGATGGTAACACGTAGCCGCAGTTACCGCCCACCTCGGACAAACTCCCCCCTAAAATCAAAAGTAAAAGTGGCCACCGAATCAATCTAAAGTCAGAGTATAGTATCGAATAGGAGTATCCGATAAAGGGCGCTAACCCCCTTGGCCCGTCTGATTCAGCACGACCTATGAAAGCATAAGGCTTAGGTTGTTCACGAGTTAATAAAGGTCGACCCCGACCTAAGGAGTCATGTGAGGAGGAGCTGCGAGTTAAAAGACGAGGACCTAATGATCTGTCGCATTGTCGTAGTGAAGACTTAAGTCGGCTACGACTTAAGGGCTCAAGTCGGCTATGACTTAACAAATCAAGAGCTAAAGAGCAACGATCTACTGAGGATGATTTAGGTCAGCTACGACTTAACAAAGCAAGAGAAAAGGGCTACGACCTAGTGGGATTTCGCGACTTAATGGAGAACGAGTCAACTTGCTAAGTCGGTCGAAGTTAATTCGTTGTTGTCTTTAAGTCGCTATGTTCTTAAGTCGGTTATGTTTAAGTCGCATCCTGTTTTGGAAATGTATGGTCTGTTAGGTCGGCAACGACCTAGTGTAAGTCGCAAGTGATGTAATATGTCGTATTCGTTGAGTCGCTAGTACTCAGGTCGAAGGTCGGCATGAAGATAAGTCGGCCGAATGTTTGTTGAGTCGCTGAAGAGTTGAGTCGTTTATGTTGTACAGTGTGACGTTATGTTTGTATTTTTTCTTTGAGTCGTTGCTTTTGAGTCATGAGTCGTTAGGTTGTATACGACCTAAGTGTTGTAAACATGTGTTGTGTATTTGAGTCGCTGTTGTTAAGTCGCGCACGACTTAAGTGAGTCATGAGTCGGGGGAGTGTTAAGTCGGCAACGGCTTAAGGTCAGGGTTGTGAAATGCTATAAATAGGGAGTGTGTTGTACATTTCAAAGTAGTTGATTGTTGAATAAAATTCTTGTTTGATTGTTGTGTGCTTTCATCTTAAATTGGTAGTTGAGTGTAATCTCCTATCTCCACTTTCGGTTATTCGAGTGCGCCCGAATCAACGATTGTTGAAGCCGATTCGCGGAATCAAGTGCGCTTGATCAACGCTTGAAGAATTGAAGATCTTCTTTCATGGTATCGTGCGCGATCAACGTGATGAGGATAGCTAGAATTCGGTACTTCGGATCAACGAATTTGGGCATTTCAGTATTCATCAATCCATCGATTGCTACTTTCACCGATCTATATCATTTTGTTATTATCCGCTGTGTCAGTTTTGGTATCAGAGCTTGACTTAGCCAATCATAGCTAAGACGAGTCGTGGAGCCAAGGAGTTTTAAGTTTGGTGTTCATTGTGTTCATCTTGAAGTTGCAACAAGTTAGAAGCTTTCGATCCATTTCATTTTGGATCAAAGTGTGGATGTTGTTTGAAGTTGGTTTGTGTTGAAGTGTTGAGGCCGAGCCAAGTTGAGTTGGAGCCGTGCTTGTTTGACTTGTGTTGAAGATTTTTGAAGTATTTGTTGAAGTCTTGTGAAGTTCAATCATGCCACCAAGGAGAGCTAATCGTCATCAAAATGTTGAAGCGTTGTATAGAAGAGAAGAAGCCGAGCAAATGGAACAACGCATTAATGAGAAATTTGATGAAGGCGTTGGAAAGTTAGAGAAATTGATGAATGATTTGAATCAGAATCAAAGGAGGAGATCACCAATCTCGAACCATGGAGGAAACAGAGTTTCGCCATCGGTTACGGAAGCGAGGAGGGTATCACCGCAATCTTTTAGAGAGAGAAGAGAAACATCAATTTCATCAAGAAGAGATGACCATGACTATGGACATGAAGAGAGAAGAACTCCACGTAAGTTTGAAGATGAACCATATAGAGATGAAGAGAGACCTAGTAGAAGAGACAGGCATGATCAAAGGGATGTTGATGGTCGAGATTGATATAGACGTACATTTGATTTTGATGAAGAGGGTGATAGAGCTAGCATTCATTATCGAGATCGAGACCAGGTTCGAAATTCATATCGAGATGTAGATGAAGATCGTCGATGGGAGTCGGGTATGAAGATGGAATTCCAGAGTTCCAGGGAGGAATGGTAGCAGAAGAATTTTTGGATTGGTTGTCTAATGTTGAAGAGATTTTTGACTTTAAAGAAGTTCCTGAGCATAGAAGAGTGAAGTTGGTTACTACTAGGTTGAGGGGGAGAGCTTTGGCATGGTGGCAGCAAACCAAACTTACACGAGAACGGATGGGGAAGTCGAAGATTGAATCATGGGAGAAGATGAAGAAGTTGATGAAAGCTACATTTTTACCTTATAACCATCAATCACTCATGTACCAGAGGTTGCAGAACTTGAGGCAAGGGACGAAGACTGTTAATGATTATGCTGACAAATTTTATCAACTGATTGCTTGAAATGACATTATGGAGACAGAGAAACAGCTGACTGCTAGATTTGTTGGAGGGTTGAGGACACAGATTCAAGATATGGTGAATATGTTTGATCCTAGATCTGTAGCAGAAGCACATCAGAAAGCGTTGGCTTGGGAGAAGCAGGGAAGACGTGGAGGTGGTGTGTTTACTAATTCCAACAATCAAGTGAAGGGTGTTAGTGGAAGCTCTAATGTTCCTAAATCTATCAGTAAACTAGTTGTGAATGAAGTTGCGACGGCGAAGGTCAACAACAGTTTCAAATGTTACAATTGTCAGGAAGTGGGTCACAAGAGTAATGAATGTCCGAAGCCAAAGAAACGAACTATGATTGCTGAAGTTGAAGGTGAGGATGTTGATGAAGGTTATCCTAGTCCAGTTGAGGAGGATGAACAGGATATTGCGTCAGGAGATGAAGGATGTAATCTGATGATGAGGAGGTCTTGTTTGATACCGAAGCGAGAAGAAGAAGCTAGTTGGTTGAGGAGTAACATCTTTCAGTCAACGTGCACTATTCTGAAGAAGGTTTGTAAATTTGTGATTGACGCGGGAAGTTGTGAAGATATTATTTCTACCGAAGCTGTGAGGAAGTTGAATTTGAAAACGGAGAAGCATACAAATCCTTACAAGTTAGCGTGGTTGAGAAAAGGAGGAGAAGTGAAGGTGGACAGGCGAGTTCGAGTTTCATTTTCTATTGGGAAGAAATATAAAGATGAGATTTGGTGTGATGTTGTGGAAATGGATGTTTGTCACTTGCTTTTGGGAAGACCATGGCAATATGATCGAGCAGTACAACATGACGGTCGGACCAATAGCTATAGTTTTATGTTTGAAGGTGTTAAAATCATTTTGGTTCCAAAGAAGAGACAACAAGAAGAAAGCAAGTCAGAAGAGATTGAGGAGCTGAAAACTTTGTTGACTTTGAAGGAATTTATTGAAGAAGTAGAAGAGAGTCCAGAGGTATTTTTGTTGATTGGACATGAAGCCACTGAATCTGTAGAAGTTCCAGAAGAAGTAAAGCCAGTTTTGGAAGATTTCAGTGATGTGTTTCCTGAAGAGTTACCAACGGAGTTGCCACCGTTGAGGGATATTCAACATCAGATAGATCTTGTGCCAGGGGCAGTATTACCACACATGCCACATTACAAAATGAGTCCTAAGGAGCATGAGGAACTGAGGAGGGAGGTGGAGGAGTTGTTACAACAGGGGCGTGTTCAGGAGAGCTTGAGTCCTTGTGCAGTTCCTGCTTTATTGGTGCCCAAGAAGGATGGTTCATGGAGGATGTGTACGGATAGTCGGGCTCTGAACAAGATCACTGTGAGATACAGATTTCCTATGCCAAGGTTTGATGATTTGATTGATCAGTTGAGTGGAGATGTTGTGTTTTCAAAGATTGACTTGAAAAGTGGATACCATCAAATTCGTATTAGACCGGGTGATGAATGGAAGACTGCTTTCAAAACCAGGGAAGGTTTATACGAATGGTTGGTTATGCCGTTTGGTTTATCGAATGCACCGAGTACTTTTATGAGAGTGATGAATCAGATTTTCAGACCATACATTGGGAAGTTTGTGGTAGTTTACTTTGATGATATTTTGATCTACAGTGGAAGCATGGAAAAGCATGTCCGGCATTTGCGTGAAGTACTGTTGATTCTACGACAGGAGAAATTTTATGCTGCAACAAAGAAGTGCGTGTTTATGATGGACAGTGTTTTGTTTCTGGGATATGTTCTATCGAAGGAAGGAATTCAAGTGGATGAAAGTAAAGTAGAAGCTGTCAGGAGTTGGCCACAGCCAAAGACAATTACTGAAGTGAGGAGTTTTCATGGATTGGTATCTTTCTATCGAAGATTCATTCCACATTTTAGTAGTGTGATGGCACCTGTAACCGATTGCATGAAAGGAAAGAAGTTTGAGTGATCAGAGGAAGCAGGGGTTGCTTTTGAGAAAATCAAGACACTTTTGACGACAGCACCAATTCTAGTTTTATCGGATTTTTAGTTGTTGTTTGAGTTACATACTGATGCGTCGAAGGTTGGAGTTGGTGGAGTTTTGAGTCAGAAAGGAAGACCGGTTGCTTATTTCAGTGAGAAGTTATCTGGAGCTAAGTTTTGATATAGCACTTATGATGTTGAATTTTATGCAATTGTTCAAGCTGTGAAGCACTGGAGACATTATCTATTTCAGAAAGAGTTTGTTCTTTACACTGATCATGAAGCTTTGAAGCATTTGCAAGGGCAAGATAAGATTTCATCGAGACATGAATCGTGGATTGCCTATTTGCAGCAGTTTACTTTTGTTGTGAAGCACAAATCTGGGGTAACGAATCATGTAGCTGATGCTTTGAGCAGGAGGAATCATTTGTTGACGACAATGAAAGTTGAAGTGACGGGGTTTGAATTATTGCCAGAACTAATTGAAGAAGATCCTTACTTTATGGAATTTGTTGAGAAAGTCAAGGAGGGAAGTTCTGATGAATTTGTGTTGATTGATGGTTTCTTATTTAAGGGGAATCAATTGTGTGTACCGGATTGTAGTTTGAGAATGAAGATTATAAAGGAGCTACATGAAGAAGGCCATGTGGGTAGAGATCGAACATTGCAGTTAATTTCTCAATCCTATTATTGGCCGTCGATGAAAAGGGAAGTTGAAAGGTTTGTGCGTAGATGTCATGTTTGTCAGGATTCGAAAGGGACGGCTACAAATGCGGGATTGTATATGCCATTACCTGTTCCTACAAAACCATGGGTAGACATTAGCATGGATTTCGTGTTGGGTTTGCCGAGAACTCAAAGGGGGAATGACTCTATATATGTTGTGGTGGATCGTTTCTCGAAGATGGTACATTTTATTGCTTGTAAGAAGACGGCGGATGCTGTTCATGTTGCTCATTTATTTTTCAAGGAGATCTATCGACTTCATGGATTGCCAGAATCTATTGTGTCGGATAGAGATACTCGTTTTCTGAGTCACTTTTGGTTAAGTTTGTGGAAGATGGTGGGAACGAAGCTAAACTTTAGCAACGCTTATCATCCGCAAACAGATGGACAGACAGAAGTTGTCAACAGATCGTTAGGAAATTTGTTACGATGTTTGGTGAAAGATAATCTAAGAAGTTGGGACATGAAGTTATGCCAAGTAGAGTTTGCTCATAATCATGCAGTGAATCGTAGTACGGGATTCAGTCCATTTCAGATTGTATATTCAAATTTACCAAGGGGACCGTTGGACTTAACGGTAGTACCACAAACGAAGGGGACGGTTAAACGAGCTTTGATGGGTTGACTGAATGTCATAAAATCGTTCAGGAGCGATTGGAGAAAGAAAATGAGAAGTATAAAAGATCCGCAGATATGAAGCGAAGAAGTGTTGAGTTTAATGAGGGAGATTTGGTATACGCTGTGTTAACAAAGGATCGTTTTCCAGTAGGTGCTTATAACAAGTTGAAAGCTAGGAAAATTGGCCCAGTTAAAATTCTAAAGAAAATCAATGAAAATGCTTATTAGTTGAAACTGCCGGAGGATGTGTACACGTCTGACGTGTTCAATGTTAAGCATCTTTTACCATATTATGGAGATGAACAATCTGATGTGGAAGAATTTACAAATTCGAGGACGAATTTTTCTCAACCAGGAAAGGATGATGTAGCACGACCTACGAAAGCACAAGGCTTAGGTCGTTCACGACTTAATGAAGGTCGACCCCGACCTAAGGAGTCACATGAGGAGGAGCTGCGAGTTAAAAGACGAGGACCTAATGATCTGTCGCATTGTTGTAGTGAAGACTTAAGTTGGCTACGACTTAAGGGCTCAAGTCGGCTACGACTTAACAAATCAAGAGCTAAAGAGCAACGATCTACTGAGGATGATTTAGGTCAGCTACGACTTAACAAAGCAAGAGAAAAGGGCTACGACCTAGTAGGATTTCACGACTTAATGGAGATCGAGTCAACTTGCTAAGTCGGTCGAAGTTAAGTCGTTGTTGTCTTTAAGTCGCTATGTTCTTAAGTCGGTTATGTTTAAGTCGCATCCTGTTTTGGAAATGTATGGTCTGTTAGGTCGGCAACGACCTAGTGTAAGTCGCAAGTGATGCAATATGTCATATTCGTTGAGTCGCTAGTACTCAGGTCGAAGGTCGGCATGAAGATAAGTCGACCGAATGTTTGTTGAGTCGCTGAAGAGTTGAGTCGTTTATGTTGTACAGTGTGACGTTATGTTTGTATTTTTTCTTTGAGTCGTTGCTTTTGAGTCATGAGTCGTTAGGTTGTATACGACCTAAGTGTTGTAAACATGTGTTGTGTATTTGAGTCGCTGTTGTTAAGTCGTGCACGACTTAAGTGAGTCGTGAGTCGGGGGAGTGTTAAGTCGGCAGCGGCTTAAGGTCAGTGTTGTGAAATGCTATAAATAGGGAGTGTGTTGTACATTTCAAAGTAGTTGATCGTTGAATAAAATTCTTGTTTGATTGCTGTGTGTTTTCATCTTAAATTGGTAGTTGAGTGTAATCTCCAATCTCCACTTTCGGTTATTCGAGTGCGCTCGAATCAACGATTGTTGAAGCCGATTCGCGGAATCAAGTGCGCTTGATCAACGCTTGAAGAATTGAAGATCTTCTTTCACGGTATCGTACGCGATCAACGTGACGAGGATAGCTAGAATTCGGTATCTTCGAATCAACGAATTTGGGCATTTCAGTATTCATCAATCCATCGATTGCTACTTTCACCGATCAATATCGTTTTGTTATTATCCGTTGCGTCACCGTCGATCGCTCCTGTTTTAGCCATCTTATGCCAACTCACGGGAGTTGGGTCCACGTATTTACCTTACAGGAAACGCCGCCACCAACCTACTTCATTCTGGACTCTCCACCACATACACGGTTGTTAAAGTGGTTTTCGGAGTTGGCAGAGATATGACAACTTTCGATCCGGTCTCTTTAACAACCAAACGTTATTATAACACTGCGGTCTTTAAAAATAGTTTATACTTTAAAACCAGAATATAATTATCCATTTCAAAACCCATAAATACGATGTCATTTCCATTTCCAACACAACTCATTTTGATATTATTATTTTTAAAACCAAATCAATAATATCATTTTTATTTCAATATATTTCTTTTCCAAAACCATACTGCTTTAAAATTTATAATATCTGGAAACCAACATTTGAATTATAACTTTCAAAACATAATACTTCGAAATTCATTGCTTTAAAACCATAACTTCTAAAACTTAAAGGGTTTGGATATTCAAAAGTATATAAAATAAAATGGTTTAATTTTATATTTACTTTGTAAAGTAAAATAATTTCCATGACTTTACAAATATATTTTCTTTAAATGAAGTCTAAACCATAAATTTAAATTTCACCTTCAGTTTCCAAAACCACTTCAATTTCAATATATATCCAATTTGAGTATTAATAATTTCAAAACTAAGGTTGGAATTTATTCTTTCAATAAATTCAATGTTCTATTATTTAGTCTTGAATATTTGTATGATAAATCCATAATCATTTATATAAAACTCAAATTTCCTATAACTAAATATTTCCTTCAATTTATTTATACTAGAAATATTCATTTAATTTATCTTGAAATAAAATTTCAGTTATAAATATCATACCTTTAAAATTTTCAAGCTTAATAAGGTTCTACATCAACCTATAGAGTTCAATTCTTAAATACGCTCAATTCCAATTAAATTCTAATTCACCTTCCAATCTTAATTGATTTAAACCATTAAACTATATATATATATATATACAATATCTTAACACGTATTTAACCATATAATATAAATAATCAAACTCCATTATTCAACTGATTTGTTTTTATTCAACAAACTTATACATAACATAAATTCAAAAATTTAACCATATGGGTATATATAAAATAATATTTATATAATATCAAAAATAAATATTTATCAAACCGTATCCTATCCAAACCATAGAAATCATTTCAAAAAATTATATATATATATATATATATATACCGCGGTGCCTGTATAAAATTTTCTATCCTATGGTCAAGTGATACAGATATTTATCATTTCAATCCGCAATTTAAAAATAAAAATGCGGTTGTATATCATTTCAAACCGCAATCCCGAATGAAATGAAATGCATGATGACTTGTAGTTAATATAATATAGAACACATCATCCATTTACCAAACATCATTCATCAACCATTTAGTACAATCATCATCCAATTTGAACAAACATCAATAAATAGCATATAAAATATAATAGGTATCAATGAACAGTTTATATTCACTAATAAATTAATAACTGTTTAATTGGAAGTTTGTATGCAAAAATAAATAAATTTAACTGTCAATTTATATGCAATAATAAAATTAAATAACAATTTAATTTAAATAAAATGCAATCTAACTGAGACGATGAATAAAATATGTCAAACAGTCATAAATGAATTTCTACTCATATCATAAATCAATTTAACAAACATAAGAAATTTTAGAAGTTGTGAGTGGGTTAAAACACTCACCTTTATACGAATCTGAAAATAATACTTCAAATCAATAGGTTCGCTCTACGTTTCCTTAGTCTTCTTCTTGATTGCTAGCTTTGTTCCGTAATTTTTCTTTTATTTGGATTTACTTTAATTTCCCTCCTTATTATATTAATATATAATATATATATATATATATATGTATTTACGTCTGTATTTTTAAAAGGTTTGGAAAAGATTTTGAAAAAGAAGAATTTGAAAAAGAAGAATTTGAAAAGGAAAAGGATTGAAATAAGAAGAACTGAAAATTGTAGAGAAAATCAAGATTTGAAAAGAAAGAAGAAAGTTTGAAATAGAATAAAACTTGAGAAGAAGAATATTTGAAGAGGAAGGAAAAATTAAAATGAGATACAATAAGGAGATTTGAAAAAAAGAAGAAGAAGATTTGAATGGAGGCTAAGGTTTCATTTGCATCATATCGTATTTATAAGGTTAGAGTTAGGTTTAGGGACAAAGAGATTTGAAAAGAGTGGCTGCTATTAATTAGAAATAAAGTAAATATGAACAAACTTGGTATTGAAATATAGTAAATACGAACAACCCTTTTTTTTTAAAGTAGCAGGTATTAAAAAGAGGTAATTATTAATTAGAAAGGGAATGAATGTGGAGGGACAAAAATAAATGTCACATTTTATTAGTTTGATTCTAAATTAATTAAGTGCTCGATACAGAAAAGTTTGAATACATCTCATATATTCATACTTTAACCGTGTGTCAGAATGGCTAATCATATATCAAGTATGATTAATTGGTGACCATATATAGGAAAAAACAAGAATAAATGTAGATGCAATCACATAATGATCTAATAGGGAAGGAGATAAAAGGTGATGACATTGATTAATTCCACTTTCACACTTTAGCCAATTTTATTGATACGACATTTAATTATCATGCAAGTTGTATTCTGACAAAAAAAAACATAAACAAAAACAATAAATTAATATGTATATAATATTACCTCACTTTTAAATTGTTTGATAATAAAAAATAATTAAATCATGCTTTAGCAATTTGAAATTAATACATTAAATGTTTATATGTATACACATGCACACGCACACACACACACATACATGTGTGTATAAAGATTAAACCAAAGCTTATTAATTAATTCAAAGCATACTTCCATACCACATTGAATTGTCTAATGCATTTGTAAACTTATGTATACTTAAAATCAAAAATACATATATACATATAAATTAAACCTTTTTATCTTAATGAAATTTATTTATTTTTTTAACAAAACAAAAGTGGAACACGACAAATTAAGAATATAGTAACCAACCTTTAAGATCCTTAAATAAGGACATTTGAGATAATAATTTAGGTAACAAATTTAAATATTGTTGTAACCAAAATCAAAGCTTAGATTTATCATCGAAAAATTGTTAAGCATATGTAAACTTCTATTATAGTTTATTAGATTAAGAACAAATAATTTATTCAACAAAGTATTGAAATAAATAAATGTTGATTCCCGTTCTTATTATTAAAACAATCATTATCCCATAAACATATTTACATTTGGTTACGTTTCATTACATTGATACTTCTATATACCTCTTAGATTTGTTGTAACAGCTATATTTAAAAATGTGAATCTTGTCAATTACGCATATTAATTAAGGTTTTAAACTCAATTAACAAAGTTTCCTAAGTCCAACCCCTTTTTACCAAATTTGACAATCCCTAACCATTTGTACTACATTCCTTATTAATGTAATATTTATTAGATTTTATTTCAAATTAACGTACAACTTAATTTCCGTTAATTGAGATCTGATTCCCAAATTTATATTTAACATACTAAATGAATAAATAACCTAAATAAATGGTCACATACTTACTTTCTTTCATTTATAAGTTTACTACTTACCCACCCAGGTATAAATCCCATATATAACACTAATTAATTTCCATTAACACTGCATTATCCAATTATCATAAATTTGTTCAATATATACTCTTGTTTACTTATAAATAAATTTATGTTTTCTATCAATTCTCATTCACTCTTCCGTTACTAAATTAAAAATCATTAAGTAACGTTTAGCATCAACACAACCATTATAATTACTTAACTTTTAAATGAACTTTATTTCCAATAAATTCATTACCCACTTAATTAGGTAATTTATAATACTTGTTAACATACTCTTAAATTTACACTTAGGTTTATGTTAAATTCAATTTATTTTATTTCATAAATTGATTAAATATTTACATCCACTTATTACAAATAACTTCCATTTGATGTAAAACCTAGTATACATTTACATGAATCCAATTTCATTCCATCCATTAATTGGTATTGCATTGAAATTAAATTTATTAGCTTATATCAACATTACTACCATTAATTGTAATAGGATTACCAAATTTATTCAATACCCTAAATAAATAACATATACTAATTCATTAAATAAATTTACTATTTACATTTGTATTCTTATATTCAAATCTTATCCTAGTATAACCATTTACATTACTTCAATTATTCGTACTTTCATTTCAACTGTTCATACTTATCTTAAATTTCATGATTTCGTTCCATTTTCAACATTCGCTTCATATTATTCCATTTATTACAATTGCTCATTTAAATTCTAACATTCACTTTATTATAAATTGAAAGTTTTCCTTCTCAATCTAAACATTAATACAAAATCATATTAAATTCCAGTTTTAAATCTTCAAAAATTTCAGTCGTTACACTCTCCCTCACTCAAAACTTTTCGTCCCCGAAAAGGAAAAAAAGGGAGAAGGAAGAATCAAATAAACAATACATCTTATTCAAAATATTAACTTTACACACAATAATTTACAAAATTTATTACTTTATATAAAATATACCCATTTTATAATCATTATATCTTTTTATACTTAAATAAATAAAGTTTGAAAAAACATTTCAAAATAATTTCTAAGTCCAAAAATTTACGAAAAATTTCGGCAGAGTCTCCTTTGTACGGAGAGGCTCGGGAGAAAATAAAATATTAAATATAACAAAATATCACATATAATACCCAAAATATTATATCCCAACACGGGAAAATATATAAAATAGCGCTATAAACCGTAATCCGAAACATACCTATTTGTCGGGCAATTTACGCTTAATTTATGGAACCAAAAGTAGTAGCAATTGCTTCCATAACCTGCATTTCACTTATAAAATCCAAAGGGTTAACAATTTATGTAAAGTGAAATATTTAAGTGGTTTCAATTACTAACAACAAATCAATACAACAACCATCATTTTCAACTAACAGCATACACAACAAATACAAACAACCATTCAATCAAACAAACAAATAGTTGTTCGGGTTCAAAATTTTTAAATTGTACGAAATAAAGAATAAACTACTAGCGCATCATTTACTCAACAGTCTTAGATAAACTAAATAGATTATTCATTCACCCAAATCCGAATTTTAAAGTATCTTACCCAAACGACCATCAACTAAACAACAACAAATCCAAACAACAATCAACTTACTTATTATTAATTTCATTTCATACCTTTGTTGTTTGATTTTCTTTTTTTATTTTATTTATACAGTGATTTATCTTTTTAAATTTACATTTACTCATTAAATGTTTGCTTCATTTATTTTTACTTATTACTTACAATTATTCAATTCCATTAACTCAGGTCATTCCAGTTCTTTTTATTTCGTTATAACTATTCATTCATGTCCTCATTTATTTACTACAGTATTCATTTTCCTACTAATTTTATTTATAAATAGCATCAACTGTTTACTTAAGTTCATTATCATTGATTATACACCTTCATTTCGTTTATTCATCATATTTTACTTAATTCCATTTACAATACTTACTTTTCTATTTTGATTTGTAGTCTTTTCAATTTAACTTAAGTTTATAACTCTATACCACCAATTCTAATAAATAAAAGAAATTATTGAACACTTTCATTACATACTTTTACTGTACAATTTCCATTACATTTCTTATTAAACATTTCAACTTTTAATATTTGGTAAGTTATATATATGCCTTTAAGAATGTAATTGAAAGTTATACAAGCTTTTCCATTTCTTTTAATTAATTCATTGTTCAATAAATTTTTACCTTTTCCTTATAAGTTACAATTTCAACTTCCTTTTTATTTCCTTTATAACTTAGCCTTAAATCTCCTACCTAAATTAGAGGTTTCCATTTATTAATTACTTACCTTTCATTTCACTACAATAATTGAAACAGTTAATTAATGGAAATTTAAGAATTTAATACCAGGTTAAATTTCAAATTATTTTAAAATAATAGATAAATATATTCTTACAACTTATATCTCTCTAATTATATTTAAAACAATTCAAAATTTATATATATATTTTTTTCAAAAATGTATCTGCAGTAAAACTACTACAGTGGCCTTCCCCTTCGAAACTCGAAAATGAAAGTCCATGATGCGGCCGCCATCACCGAAATTGTTTTTCAGCGACAGAGAGGAAAGTACAAAACTTATTTTCTCCAAAATCTTCTTTAAAACAATTCTTCTGAATTTATATTGAAATATTTATATCAGAAAAAGCTTATAAACAATATTATTATATTCCAAAATTTATGCAAAAGAAATTTCAAAACCTCGGAACTTAAGTTCTAAATTTCCAAATTTCATTTATTTTATTTTTAAATCTTATTTCTATTATTATTTCTACACTTTATTATCTAACAACCAATCTATTGCAGCCAAATATAGGCAAAATTATTTCATTTACCTATATAAAACAAATATTATGTCGGTCTGTCCTATTAAGTGTTTAGAAATCCCTGCTGATGTCACCGCGTCCCGTGCACCAACCAGAATTTATAAATACAAAACGGAACAGATTAACACAATATAAAAACCTTTTTATAACACTAACAAATACGCTCTCTCATATATATACTCTCAACGACTCCCATAGGGTATTACTACCCTATTAATAAAGAGTCAAACCCCACAAAGCTAAGGTTTATCGCTAAACCAAAGCTCTGATACCAACTGTAACGTCCCGCCTTTCCGCACGCTTTAAACCGACACACGTGTCAATTCAAACCATACGGAAGGGCGGATTGTTATGGGGTAAATAAGAAAAACAAGGAAGAAATAAAACAAAATAGAATCTCACAGCGGAAGGATAAAATATAATAATCAAATATACAGTTTATAAAGTTGTTTTACAAAATATTCGATTATACTTACAACATTTATCAGAGTTACACATACCAATATCAATGCAGCGGAACAATTTGAGTGTAGTGAATATATATTAAATAATAATAATAGAAATCTCCGTCTTCGACCTCCAGAGCTAAAGTCTTCGATCCTGAAACGCTCGGACTGACCCGAGCGAATTTAAAAGACAAAACACTCGAGTCAGAACTAAAAGATCTTATGTAAGTTAAATCAACAGAAATAAATATGAGTGCAGTAACTCAAAAGATGCTCGGAATTCACATCTCTTAAGGATCCGTTAAACTATTTACTATGTAGTATATTTCGCTATTATAATAGTGTCTATTTGTAAAATAAACTTACTTTTAAATAGCGTTAAGGGGTAACCCATATAGCCCTTAACACAAAATATATTCCCATAGTCTATACAGTACCGTAATCTCCCCCGTACTGGGCGTCGTCAGAGGGCACTCCATAGGTATGGTACAAAACAAAATCGTATAAGGCTCGCTAGGGTAGGTGACACGGCACAACTAGACAATGCCAGGGTAGATATACCAATTACGCTTCCGGGCCGATGGTAACACGTAGTCACAGCTACCGCCCACCTCGTACAAACTCCCCCCTAAAATCAAAAGTAAAAGTGGCCACCGAATCAATCTAAAGTCAGAGTATAGTATCGAATAGGAGTATCCGATAAAGGGCGCTAACCCCCTTGGCCCGTCGATCGCTCCTGTTTTAGCCACCTTATGCCAACTCACGGGAGTTGGGTCCACGTATTTACCTTACAGGAAACGCCGCCACCAACCTAATTCATTCTGGACTCTCCACCACGTACACGGTTGTTAAAGTGGTTTTCGGAGTTGGCAGAGAGTATGACAACTTTCGATCCCGGTCACTTTAATAACGAAACGTTATTATAACACTGCGGTCTTTAAAAATAGTTTATACTTTAAAACCAGAATATAATTATCCATTTCAAAACCCATAAATACGATATCATTTCCATTTCACACAACTCATTTTGATATATATATTTTTTTAAAACCAAATCAATAATATCATTTTTATTTCAATATATTTCTTTTCCAAAACCATATTGCTTTAAAATTTATAATATCTGGAAACCAACATTTGAATTATAACTTTCAAAACATAATACTTCGAAATTCATAGCTTTAAAACCATAACTTCTAAAACTTAAAGGGTTTGGATATTCAACAGTATATAAAATAAAATGGTTTAATTTTATATTTACTTTGTAAAGTAAAATAATTTCCATGACTTTACAAATATATTTTCTTTAAATGAAGTCTAAACCATAAATTTAAATTTCACCTTCAGTTTCCAAAACCACTTCAATTTCAATATATATCCAATTTGAGTATTAATGATTTCAAAACTAAGGTTGGAATTTATTCTTTCAATAAATTCAATGTTCTATTATTTAGTCTTGAATATTTGTATGTTAAATCCATAATCATTTATATAAAACTCAAATTTCCTATAACTAAATATTTCCTTCAATTTATTTATACTAGAAATATTCATTTAATTTATCTTGAAATAAAATTTCAGTTACAAATATCATACCTTTAAAATTTTCAAGCTTAATAAGGTTCTACATCAACTTATAGAGTTTAATTCTTAAATACGCTCAATTCCAATTAAATTCTAATTCACCTTCCAATCTTAATTGATTTAAACCATTAATACACACACACACACACACACACACACACACACAATATCTTAACACGTATTTAACCATATAATATAAATAATCAAACTCCATTATTCAACTTATTTGTTTTTATTTGACAAACTTATACATAACATAAATTCAAAAATTTAACCATATAGGTATATATAAAATAATATTTATATAATATCAAAAATAAATATTTATCAAACCGTATCCTATCCAAACCATAGAAATCATTTCAAAATATTATATATATATATACACACACATATACATATATATACTGCGGTGCCTGTATAAAATTTTCTATCCTATGGTCAAGTGATACAGATATTTATCATTTCAATCCGCAATTTAAAAATAAAAACGCGGTTGTATACCATTTCAAACCGCAATCCCGAATGAAATGAAATGCATGATAACTTGCAGTTAATATAATATAGAACACATCATCCATTCACCAAACATCATTCATCAACCATTTATTACAATCATCATCCAATTTTAACAAACATCAATAAATAGCATATAAAATATAACAGGTATCAATGAACAGTTTATATTCACTAATAAATGAATTTCTACTCATATCATAAATCAATTTAACAAACATAAGAAATTTTAGAAGTTGTCAGTGGGTTAAAACACTCACCTATATACGAATCTGAAAATAATACTTCAAATCAATAGCTTCGCTCTACGTTTCCTTAGTCTTCTTCTTGATTGCTAGCTTTGTTCCGTAATTTTTCTTTTATTTTGATTTACTTTAATTTCCCTCCTTATTATATTAATATATATATATATATATATTTGTATTTATGTATGTATTTTTAAAAGGTTTGGAAAAGATTTTGAAAAAGAAGAATTTGAAAAAGAAAAGGATTGAAATAAGAAGAACTGAAAATTGTAGAGAAAATCAAGATTTGAAAAGAAAGAAGAAAGTTTGAAATAGAATAAAACTTGAGAAGAAGAATATTTGAAGAGGAAGGAAAAATTAAAATGAGATACAATAAGGAGATTTGAAAAAAAGAAGAAGAAAAAGATTTGAATGGAGGCTAAGGTTTCATTTGCATCATATCGTATTTATAAGGTTAGAGTTAGGTTTAGGGACAAAGAGATTTGAAAAGAGAGGCTGCTATTAATTAGAAATAAAGTAAATATGAACAAACTTGGTATTGAAATATAGTAAGTATGAACAACCCTTTTTTTTTTAAAGTAGTAGGTATTAAAAAGAGGTAATTATTAATTAGAAAGGGAATGAATGTGGAGGGACAAAAATAAATGTCACATTTTATTAGTTTGATTCTAAATTAATTAAGTGCTCGATACAGAAAAGTTTGAATACATCTCATATATTCATACTTTAACCGTGTGTCAGAATGGCTAATCATATATCAAGTATGATTAATTGGTGACCATATATAGGAATAAACAAGAATAAATGTAGATGCAATCACATAATGATCTAATAGGGAAGGAGATAAAAGGTGATGACATTGATTAATTCCACTTTCACACTTTAGCCAATTTTATTAATACGACATTTAATTATTATGCAAGTTGTATTATGACAAAAAATACATAAACAACAAACAATAAATTAATATGTATATAATATTACCTCACTTTTAAATTGTTTGATAAAAAAAAAAATTAAATCATGCTTTAGCAATTTGAAATTAATACATTAAATGTTTATATGTATACACATGCACACACACACATACATATGTGTATAAAGATTAAACCAAAGCTTATTAATTGATTCAAAGCATACTTCCATACCACATTAAATTGTCTAATGCATTTGTAAACTTATGTATACTTAAAGTCAAAAATACATATATACATATAAATTAAACCTTTTTATCTTAATGAAATTTATTTATTTTTTTAACAAAACAAAAGTGAAACACGACAAATTAAGCAATATAGTAACCAACCTTTAAGATCCTTAAATAAGGACATTTGAGATAATAATTTAGGTAACAAATTTAAATATTGTTGTAATCAAAATCAAAGCTTAGATTTATCATCGAATTTTTTTTAAGCATATGTAAACTTCTATTATAGTTTATTAGATTAAGAACAAATAATTTATTCAACAAAGTATTCAAATAAACAAATAAATGTTGATTCCCATTCTTATTATTAAAACAATCATTATCCCATAAACATATTTACATTTGGTTACGTTTCATTACATTGATACTTCTATATACATCTTATATTTGTATCAACAGTTATATTTAAAAATGTGAATCTTGTCAATTACGCATAATAATTAAGGTTTTAAACTCAATTAACAAAGTTTCCTAAGTCCAACCCCTTTTACCAAATTTGACAATCCCTAACCACTTGTACTACATTCCTTATTAATGTAATATTTATTAGATTTTATTTCAAATTAACGTACAACTTAATTTCCGTTAATTGAGATCTGATTCCCAAATTTATATTTAACATACTAAATGAATAAATAACCTAAATAAATGGTCACATACTTACTTTCTTTCATTTATCAGTTTACTACTTACCCACCCAGGTATAAATCCCATATATAACACTAATTAATTTCCATTAACACTGCATTATCCAATTATCATAAATTTGTTCAATATATACTCTTGTTTACTTATAAATAAATTTATGTTTTCTATCAATTCTCATTCACTCTTCCGTTACTAAATTAAAAATCATTAAGTAACGTTTAGCATCAACACAACCATCATAATTACTTAACTTTTAAATGAACTTTATTTCCAATAAATTCATTACCCACTTAATTAGGTAATTTATAATACTTGTTAACATACTCTTAAATTTACACTTAGGTTTATGTTAAATTCAATTTATTTTATTTCATAAATTGATTAAATATTTACATCCACTTATTACAAATAACTTCCATTTGATGTAAAACCTAGTATACATTTACATGAATCCAATTTCATTCCATCCATTAATGGGTATTGCATTGAAATTAAATTTATTAGCTTATATCAACATTACTACCATTAATTGTAATAGGATTACCAAATTTATTCAATACCCTAAATAAATAACATATATTAATTCATTAAATAAATTTACTATTTACATTTGTATTCTTATATTCAAATCTTATCCTAGTATAACCATTTACATTACTTCAATTATTCGTACTTTCATTTCAACTGTTCACACTTATCTTAAATTTCATGGTTTCATTCCATTTTCAACATTCGCTTCATATTATTCCATTTATTACAATTTCTCATTTAAATTCTAACATTCACTTTATTATAAATTAAAAGATTTCCTTCTCTATCTAAACATTAATACAAAATCATATTAAATTCCAGTTTTAAATCTTCAAAAATTTCAGTCGTTACAGATCCCTTGCTAACTATCAAGCCTTAACAATTCCCTTATGCTTTGTCAATCCCTATCTTATGTGTTGAAGTGTAACTTTCTAAACTAATAATCTGCGCCGATCCGTACATTTCCATCTATGCCGATACCTCCTTTGCTTCGACCATACCGATCCATACACCTCTACTTATGCCGCTCCATACACCTCTACTTATGCCGATCCATACACCTCTATTCATGCCGATCCCTCGATTGCTTCATCCATGCCGATCCCTTGTTTAACTAACCATGTCGATCCATATGGTCACATCATGCCATGTCATCCCTTTCTTGTCCAAGGTAGTACCCGTATTTCAAGCATCCTGCATCATTTATCTACCAATTCCCTTGAATTCTGGCTTCATATAACCAATCGTACTTCACATTTGGGTCCTACAGCATTGCTCCAACGTCATCATTTTCGGTATCACTCGAATCTATCTTGTGCAATCAGTTCAATATAGCCGGGTCAGAATACCGGGTAACACTTGCCTTTCAAAGTACACCTTGTGAGTAACATTATGTGCTTTGAATCGAAACAAGTCTAAATCATTGAAAAGAAGGCCATCCAACTTCTTGATTTATTGTTACGATTCTTGGTCGGTTTCCAATGATAGAAATCCAACACTATACTTCGTTAATATATATAAATTCGATACGCGAGACTTATAAACTTTTATTATCTGCTCCAGCCTTGAAATTTAGATTTTCAAGTTTGATTTCTCTTTCTATTGATTTCAAAAAGTGAACTTTTAAACCATTCTTGTGCATATTCATATACATGTATCTGTTTTTGGCTCCCAAATTGTTTGAATGCTCACTAGTCGTTGCTAACTTCTAAAATATTTTATATGCTTACTTTTATAACCAGCTTTCATGATCATTCATCATTCATTTTCTCTTTTTTTTATATCATCTATAGAGATCGACATTTATCATGTCGATCCATCGTCGGAGCTACGCAAATAGGGATTAGCAAATTTCTAGCCGACCCTTATTCCCTTATGACTCTTTCAACATCTTTGTTGTCGAACCATCCCTCAAACTTACATGTATATACACACCTTCCTTCATTTATTTCTTCATTTTTTTATACTATTTTCCTTTGCATAAAAACTTATTCACGAACCCAAGCTCTCCCACTGTCACTCTAACCTTCGACCCCTAATAGATCCATGTATCTACCCAAATTCAAACTCTCTTGTTTCCATTCTTTTCATCAAATCATTTTGCCTTGCCTCTCAACTTTACGCATATCTAGATACTCACTTCCATTCTATCTTGAACATTTATATAGGTAATTCCTAAGATACACCTTGTAATTATGTTGGGTTTTTGAATCCTTGAGAAGTTGGCGTAGGTTTGAGGTTGTGCTGGCAAGCAATTTTTGAGTGTTTTTATGTACATGGTATGATGGGTTAAGTTACGATGTGAGAGAGGGAAAGAAGAAGAAGGAGGTGGAGGGTTTAGCCAGAGATCCTGATGGAAGAAAGACCAACAATGGAGGAATGTAGGGATCGATATGTTATAATATAGCAGTGGCAGGGATCGACTAGAAATGGGTTGGCTGTTTAGTTAGATTAGTTGAGAGAGGAAAAGGATAAGAGAAATGATGTTCGGTTGGTTTAGATATGGAGAGGGATCGGTGAGAATGGTTTAGGAAAGGGATCGCTATTGAGCAGTGACATAGGGATTGGCACTCCTTACTCTGGGATATGGTTCGATATAAAGGCCTTTGGTAGAGGGATCAGTGGTTGTGGTCAATTGAAAGGATCAGTATGAGTGCTCTTGGGAAAGGGATCAGTAGTCGACACATAAGATCGACACATATCCTATAAGCAATCCAACTTATTTTGTTTGAACAATCACTACTAGTTGCCTTGTTGACCTTGAGCATACGATGACAATGGACAATCTAACATGCATACTTAAACTTTTGAACTTGAGATTGAACAATAAAATTTCTAGGACTTCCAATACGGACTAAGTGACAAACTTACAAATGAACTTAAGTGACAGACTTCATAATTCGATGTGCCGATAGTCGATCCCAAAGCTTTCATTGCCGATCAATTTTCTTACCAGTTAAGACGGTCAACGATGACGTTCTCTTTGGAAAAAACTCCCAAGTCTCATTGCTTTATTTCACTTTTTTGATTTCAAACTGTTTATGTCTATTACATACTGCACTGCACTAAATTAGTTCACATTTAGCAAGGGGGAACATGTTATTTTTCTAATCTTGATTATCTATTGAGTATAGCTAATATAAATCCCAAACGCTCAAAGTGTTCGGTTGACATGTCTTTTGACTCGACGATGCGACACATTGGTTCTGAAGCGAAGTCAAGTCCCACAACTATATCTGGAAGGCCTTCTCCAAGCCATCAAGTAGAAAAGAACAGAAGATTCTAACCCACAAGCCGATCTTTTCTCCGACATATCAGTCCTTCCAACGGAAAATATAAGCCCGGCTCCTGACGCTGTTGAGGGTGCTATTCTTCTAGACAATCTAGTGGATTCATAGGCTTCTCGAGTTGGCGAGTCCGCTCTTTGCCGATTATGCTCCATCCAAGGAATCCCGTTTGGGGATATCTTGGTTCCTTCAGGATAAGATAGGGCTCATTTGCCCCCAGCTGGGTATACAACATGCAATAAGTTTATGTGTTAGGCTGGATGCGTACCGCCCTTTAATTCGTTTGTCTGAGAAATGTTGAGATATCTTGGGATCGCTCCTGCACAAATTCATCCCAATAGTTATGCATTTATTCATGGAACATTCTTACTGTCCATGAATGTCCTGTTTCGTCTGCCTACTCTCGAAGATATAAGATTTATCTACAATTTCAAATGATGATCGAAAAGCCCTTCTTATGTCTTCCTCGAGCCTTCGCCAAATTGCCAGTTTTTGATGGGTGCTTATAATACACACTCAATATTTAAGCATGAATGGTTCTATGTGCGTTGACCTCTTGGATTCACAAGACGATGGTTAGAAGGATGTAAGTATTACGTTCACTTCTCTCTCAAGTTCTCTAATTCAAGTCATAAATTTTCCTTTGAATATATTAATATCCAAAGTTCTTTCAGGTGTTCTCCCACGTCCTGAAGGCGTTGACTATTCAAGAGCTATTTTTGCTATCCACGCTACCTTGTTGATGATAGGGACATCAAACTCTCTTTTTCCATTATTGGAAGATGGCTGTAGTATTGGACTCCCTGGAAATTTAGTGCGGCATTATTAAGGAATGTCGTAGAACAAAAGAGAGATACCATAAACACTGTTGTGTCCCTTGCCGAGGGTACTCGGGATGATACCGAGGAGGGAAAAATTAAGGATTCTCAAGCCAAAAAACCGAAAGATGTCGATGTAGGCCTCGGAAAAGCGCCAGTGGTTGAACCGTCACAAGTCGGACAATCCCAAACACCTACAAAGAGGAAAAAGAGGTTGGTGTATAGGCTACCTAGAAAAAAAAGTACCTCGCTCCCAGAGTTTGTTATTACTCTGATTGAAGAGGAATCGTCCTCTCGGCACTTGGAAAGCTCGTTAAAGGGATTTTCTAAGCTTTAAATGCTAGACGACATCATGTCTTCCAAAAATTAACACTAAAGGACTCAACTCTCCCACCAAAAGTAGCGATGGCATTCGACGTTCTGATAAAGGGTATAAAAGCAAAGCAACTGTTACCGGTCTGTTAGGGGGAACATTAGGACACTCACATCCATACACACTTCACTATACACTTTTTGTTGTTCTTTCATGAGGTAATTACTAATACGCTCCCATTTGGACTTTATAGGTGCAATATCTCAATCAGGAGCCTTCGATCGTCTTAAAAGTTCTTCTGCATACCACCGATCTAGTCGGGATTCAAAGCCTACTCGTGCAGGAAGAAGGATGACAGATGAGACAAGAATTATCATTCAAGGGAATTTTCTTCCTCTTTCAAACGTAAATCCCAATCCCAAACATCTCGACAAGGCGAACAGTCTGACTTTCCTGCTCAAAGTAGAGACCAGCTTTCCTATCGTGCTCCTCATATCATTGAGTCTCACGAATAAAATTCCGGTCTTCAAGCTCCAGACAATCTTGTGAGTGCCGATCAGGAAAACATCCACTTGTTACCTCTGATCCGCCTTTTCCAGCCACTATTCTCGATGTTTTCACGGTAGAGAAGTTGGTCAAGCTCAAGGCTAATTTTTCGAAGATTTTCTTTGATGGCTTCAAATTCCTTCCTTCCATTCGCATAGTTCCAAGGCATGCCAAAGAAAGTTCTCTCACGTGCATGAATGATGTATTTGTGCAGCATGAATCATTTATACACTTGGCAGAAGAAGTCTTTGAAATTTCTATTGAGCGACAACATGAGATATACCACCATAAGTTGGAAGCTGTACACAACAAAGATATAATCAGTCATCAAGACATAGAATTGTTAGAATTTAAAACCCAACTTGCTAACACAGAGAAGAATGCCAAGGATATGGCAGAGGCAGTAAGCCATTTAGAAGCTACTCATAAAAAGGAACTCAATGTGGCACTTCACCATAGCATGGTACTCACTTTAGAAAAGGATTCCTTGTATAAGAAGAAGGACACTCTTGCTCGTCATGTCGAGGAACTTGAAGAACTTTTAAAGAAGGAAAAGGAAGAAAAAATCAAAGCTTAAGAGGAATCACAGAATTGCTGCAAAGAAGTTGTCGAGGCTTCTTAAAGGCTAACCCGATGAGCAATTCAACAGAATCGAAGCTTTTAAAGAAGAAGCTCGAGAAGAGGGCCAAAGAGAGATGACCGTACAAGTTAACTTCGAAGTGGATGCTTCCATGGAGTCTGGTAGGAATGAGATTAAGGACTTATTCGATCCGTTGCTTATTGAACACAATGCCAAAGTCCTGATCCATCGTGACTTAAGCTTTCTCGATGAAGGTTACCTAGAATCTCTCATTGAAGCTTGGTAGCACATTGGCGAGATAAAGAAAAAAGAGACAGGCGAAGCTGATCTCAACATAGAAGAATTAGTGAGGGAAATTCTTCATGGCAACGAGCCTTCAGATCTAGCTGTCGCAAAGCTTCGATTTTTCAAGTCATTCGCACCTACTCAAGCAGGAAAGAATATTGTCGGGTCTTCAAGGGCTGATGCAAAAGGTCTTCTCCATCCTAAGTAGCCGGAACAACAATTTCTCTAGATGCGGGGTAGGATCATAGATATGATCTGAATAGGATCGACTTCGAATCCAAGATGCTATCTCCATTTTTAGAAGGAGGCACCCCAGCAACGACGGAGAGTCAAACAAATGCTGGTGTTTTGCTTTGTAGGATCGTTTTCACTCTAAAGGGGGAGGGGGTGAATAGGATGATACTAATAATAATAAAAATTAATGCAGAAATATAAACAATAACAGAAAGTAATGCAGTAGAGATCACACAAATTAACCCATCTTTGGCAATAACCTGCCAACGTGCTTCCTCCAAGGTTTCTACTAGAAATGAAGTAGTCAGACGCTTACACATGTAACCTTGCGACACTCACTACTTGACTAACATAACTCTACGCTCAAAACCCTACTAGAACTCAGCCACTGAGTTGCGAATTCTCAAATTATACCCCGTAGTTTGTACCTAGTCACATGACTAGAGAGTTACATAATTTTAAAAAAAATTACAAAATAAAATAAAACAACTAAACAAAACCCTGTTTAATTAAACTCTAAGCCCAATATAATTAAAATAGGACCGACCCACTTAAATTACAACTCAATTAAAATTAAGGTCATCTCCCTTTCTTTTGTATTATCTACCGATCCCTTTTATTCCTTCGTTCCTTTTAAAAAGCTAGAGTTTTTCCAAATTGAAGTCGCCGTTTAATTGTCGATCGATTGAAGTAATTAATTTTGCTTTGCTTTGCTTTGTCAATCGTCTCTAGGCTTTGATTGGCTTGTGGCTGCTCTGGTGACAAGTTCGAATGCTACTCTATATTAGTAAGTGATTTACCCCTTTTGATATTTGTTTATGCTTGACTTGATTTTTCTCGAACTCGTGATTTTCTGCCGATGATGTAGTTGGGTAATATAGGGATCGAAACCCTATATTTTCATTCGTATTTTTTGTTTGAATTCTTCAGTTGCTAAGCTCGGCCAATGATTTGTAATCGAACGTTGGTGATGATTTCTAACTTGTTCGCGTTACTACATATACCTTTGATGAATTCGAATTTTCTCCGTTCTCTACTCCAACGACTTTGGCATTTTGAATTTGTGATAATATGGATTTGACTTTGTGAAGATTGACTCGTTCATTTCATATGACCATTCTCTGTTTTTTTTTCTCCCTTGACTTTTTGAAACAATTCTTGACTTTGTTCGAAATGCAACTATTTTTTTACTGTAAATAAATAGACTGCTTCACTGTTATACAGATGTAAACTGCTTTGTTGTGTGTCATCTCCATGTATATACATACATATATGTATGTATATGTGTGATTAGTGCATGTATATATGTCACCGTGCTTATGCTCATTCATGTGTCTGCACTACGATTATCGAATCACTTGTGTATATGTACACATGTGCATATATGCAGGCTCTTGTACCGTATTCACCACTTTTTGGACTATTGCATAGTTGTTGCCAAATTCCATATTCATTTCCTCGAATTTCATTCGATGTTTGCTGGGTTACCCTATATTGCTTTCATACCTGAACTGATACACGCTCCAATGTATATTTGTACTATATGTTTGCATACGAGCTTGGTTATTTTTGCTGGGTCGCTTGGACATTTTGTTTCGAGTTAACTTGTGGTCTACATGTATGTATATATGTGGGTCACCCTATGTTGTATTCAAACTAGACCATTTGACCTTGTGAGCGCATGTTCTTGCCTTTGTTATTATCTAGTGCACTTTGAATGAAGTCGGGTTGTATTTCAACCATGGGTTATGATGATTGGTCTTCATGTCCTACGTTTTGTGTTGAATTGCTTCGAGTATGTTCACTTCTTGTGATCTTGTTTGCATATGTGTTTTAGGCAGTTGTTATTTTGATCTTGTTATAGACTGACTCCAATTGCTTCATGTCCAGTTGCAATTACTCCTATTGCATGAGAACTTTGTACATGTGCTGTCGGATTCTTTGAAATAATATATGTGTATACATATATATGCATATATGTATACATGTGTATATGATACTGCATTTGCATATGTATACATGCATTGAATCCATCAGCCTTAAGTTTGAATGGTCTGGTTCCATTGAAGTATGTATATGTGTATGATGAACTTTGTCCAATTGAATTTATGAGCAAGTCATGTTGATGCTCTCTCTATTCTTGGCCATTGTACGGTTTCATGTGATGTTTGAACTGGTGTTTTGCATATTGAAACTTGAGTTAAATCCAGTTTTTACTTGGGTTTTGACCTTGTGCTCACCTATCCCTATAATTTTAACAAGCAAGTGTAGATCGATGTGCATGACTAGGGCTGTAAACGGATGCAATCGGATACAGATAGTGCTGTATCCGTATCCGAAAATAAAAATCCGTATCCGAATCCGTATCCGATATCCGCGAATATCTATTAAATAATATCTGTATCCGTATCTGCGGATATTTTCGGACCGTATCCGGCTTAACGAATACAAATATTTCCAAATATTGAAATATCCGAAAATATCCGCATTCAAATTTCAAAATGTAACTGAAATTTAACTATTTAATTTGGCTTGAAACAAAAGATGAAAAATTGTAATAATATATCAAATTAACAATAACTAATTCGATCACATAAAATCCATACGATAATGTTTCATAATTCATCGTATAATCCATAGCCTAATTCAATTACACAAAATCATAAAAAACATAAAGCAAAGACATCATACATGTTTTAAATTGTAGCAAGGGGGAATTAATTTAAAGGACAAAGATTTGTATATTTTTTGCCCCAAGGACATGATTTCATTATTTTTACCACAAGGACAAACATCTTCTAAAAATTATTCATAAGTACAAACATTTTTCAAAATTATTCATAAGGACAACAAAACTGCTACCGAGCTAAAACTGATACCTAAAAACTGCTACCGATAACTACAAACTGATACATAAAAACTTCTATCAATAACTAAAACCTGATACCTACAGAAAGTTGTCCTTCAGGATAAAATATTGAAGGTTTGTCCTTGAGGCTAAAAAGCTGTGAAATTTTGTCCTTGACAATAATTTCCTGTTGTAGCAAATACCATAATTTATCTTAATAACACACATATAAACTAAAATATTGCGTTCTTTCTCCATGGAGTGGTTGAAGCTTCAAAAGATGACCCTGCAGTAAAATATAAACGTGTATATTAGTTTATAAACAATTAAATTTCATAACTAACCCACAACTTTTGTAAATTTGACAGTAGAAATGCATTTGTACATCCAGTTTCTGAATTTAGGTGGGAAGTTCATCTTATCAAATAAGGTCATGATGGCTGTTTGACAGTATCAATGGCTTTCTTTACATCTATTTTAATCATAGCCTGGGGAGATTGTATGAAGTGGAGTAACCATTAAGTAGCTCATGTATCAACAGAACATTGCATAGAATACTTCTATTAGGTATGAAGGTGGTTTGATTAGGAGATATTAGAGTATGTAGTGCAGACTAGCCTCGAAGCAAAAATTCTTGATATAGACTTGTATATGACATTGCAACAATTGCATGAAAATTATTACCCAGGCTTTAGAAGATATTATTGATGCGTTACAACCAAGAATCCATCAAAGACTTAAAACTACAATCTACAATTGAATCCAAAATAATAACCATGAAAAATAATAAATTTTCCAACATTTCTATTTATGAATACTATATTGACAATTAATTCACATAGTTGCTACAAAAAATATGTAATGAAAACAAATGAAATTTACTTGTATATTCATATGAGTGAGTTATATGCATATCTAAGCTATAATTATAACAAAAATTTAAAAGAGGACACATAACAGATTCATAAAGTTCATATGAAATTATGAATGCAATAACACTTTTCATAGAAATGGTGTGAGATTCTGAAACAGCCAAATTAGTAGACTGCCCGATTCATTTCCTTATTCTTGTTTGTCTTACCAATCAAAACATCCAAATTTCTAAATAAAAGTTTACTACACAAATATCCTTACCAAAAGCACACATAATGTACAAACAATGAAGAACAATAGCAAAAAGCACACATAAATGGTAATAGTTTGAAGATGTGGTTTGAATGTTGATGCATGCAGGCAAAAGTACTGCAAGTGTGCTTGGTTGGTGAAGTTTGAAGTGTTATTGCAAGTGTGGTTGCAGACTTGCAGTGAAGTGTGGTTAGTGAAGTATGTAAGGTTGGTGAATTTTGAAGATGGTCGAGATGCAGGCAGGGGAATGTGTAGGCAAGCGCATGCTATAAATACATTTGCTACAATTAAGTTGTTTGTAAATCAAGAACACTTACCATTACCCTTCGCGAAGCATGTTTATAACGTAACCATAGCATCATCAACAAACTCGACCTTGTGACCTATTAAAAGTTTAAAAAGAAAAGAATTAAATCATATATGGGATGGTTATTGTGTCAAAAACATGTAGAAAAATATAATAGTTTTACCAATATCGGATGGCAACCAATCCTTTATGCAACTCAAAGCTTCTACAATATCCGAAGATAATGAAGATCTACTCTCGGAAATCAATCTTCCTCCACTACTAAACGATGGTTCAGATGCTACGGTTGATATCGGAACGGATAAAATATCACGAGCGATCCTTGCAAGTATTGGAAAAGTTGGCCTATTGGTTTTCCACCATGTCAAAATATCAAAATTGTCCTCATCTTCACCCATTGGTAACAACTCATCTTCTAAATACTTATCAAGTTCCGTTTTCGAAGCTTGAGAGCTACTAACTTTTTTCTCTACATAATTTCTCCATTTTAAATCCATTTTTGTTCTCTTCTTAGAACCAAAATTAAAAGAATCAAACGTATCACACGAAGAATTGTTAGATTGCCCCTTAGAAGAAGTCCATTCCATTTCATATAAAGTAAATAGAGATTTCAAAGATTCATGAATTTTTGCAACATGAACTTGTGCACGATCACCATAAACCACATCAAAGAAAAATTCAATATAAGTCAATCTATAACGGGGATCTAAAACCATACCAATACTCATCATTAGATTGCAACTGCTCCAATACTTGTCAAACTTAATTCTCATCTTTTGGGCCATACATTGAATATACTCATTTTCATGTAGCTCCCAAGTTAAAATACTTTCATAGACATCGCAAATGCTTTTAAAATATAAATTAGCCGTAGGATATTTAACACCCAAAAACTTAAGTGTAACTTCATAAAATATTTTCAAACATTCACATATTTCTTTTCCTATTTCCCATTCTTCGTTTGATGGCAACCATTTGTAATCGTGGGTTAAATCAACCAATCGCTCAAATGTCGGACGCACTTCAAGAGCACTTTGAAGCATTAGATATGTTGAATTCCAACGCGTTGAAACATCATAAGACACTCCTTTCCCAATTAATCGAGTTTGAGCCAATGCATTTTCCCAATTTTGTTTTCTCATATGTGATGATTTTGTATAATTGACGCTTTCTCTAAATTTTTCAATAAGACCTTGCACCATTTTTAATCCATCTTGAACAATCAAATTTAGTATGCGCGTGCAACAACGCATATGAAATAATTCACCACCAAGAGGCACCGCATTTTTACCAACTAACCATTCTTTTAAATCTCTTATTGTTACATCATTATTTGACGCATTATCAACTGTAAGTACAAATAACTTCTTATCAATTTTGCATTGCAATAATTTTGATTTAAGAGAAGCGCTAAGTGCGGACCCAGTGTGTGGAGGGGGCAAATCATAATAAGCGATGACTTTTTTTTGTAGTTTCCAATCACCATTAATAAAATGACAAGTTATGCAACAATAGCCTATGTTTTGGTGTTCAGAGGTCCACAAATCTGTAGTGAGGCTAACACGGGTTGACAAGCAATCAAATATCTCTTGTAATTTGTCTCTCATATCATTATAGACTTTTAAAACATCACATCGAACTGTATTTCTAGAAAAGAATTTAACTGTTGGATTAATACTTCTAACATACTCTTGAAAATACGCATGTTCAGTCATGTTAAATGGATAATCATGCTTAGCAACCATACGTGCAAAACACATTCGGCTTCTATGTTGATTAAACTTCCAACTCGATAATTTAATTGGTTTGTTGGGAGAACTTTTGGTAGTCAATAGTTGTTGTCCAGATATTCTTAGCCGAGTGGGATTTTTTGGACATGATTTTAGATGATTTTTCAAGTGGGTTATTCCCATTGAAGTAGCTCCATTAAATAATCTAGAGTTTACAAGTGGCTTTAATAGCACCTTCCACTACTTCTCTATTAAAATCTTTCCATACATTGGATTTCAAAATTTGTACATTTGAAGGTGTGGATTTGTCTACATCCGTAGAAAGGTTTTCAGATACTTGTGTGTTTGGCAAACTAGAGTCTGTAACTATGTTTGAACTGTTTCAATTTTCTTCCACGACTATGTCATTACCACAAATATCCTTATTACTACAGCTTGACGAGGCGTTCGTCATTTTCAAAACTCTACAATACCAAATAAAATATATGTCATTACTGTCTAAGTTTATCACAAATACGTCATTTTATCAAACAAGTCATTTTATCACAAATAAACAAATTTCATTGTGCCTAAATTTCATTACTGTCTAAAATAAATTTGATAAGTTAAGTATGATTTGTACCAGTATTTAGAAATTAATTATGATGGTTATGTTAATTTTACTTCTCAAGATTCAGGTTACTTAAAAGAAAATTTTCACATCCTGCACAAGTGGAGATTTTAGAAAAGCAAGGCTGGAAAATAATGAAGTTTAAATATCATAGGAAGAAGAGAAATCACTCTAGAGACTAACACAAAGTGCCCCTTTGATTTTCAAGAATGTGACACATGCTACCAACAAGAAGCTTAATTTAATCTCTACTTGCTTGTGTGATGATGATGTTTATACTAATGTATTCGATGGTGTTAACTGGAAGCTCAACAAATGGTAATTCGAGATAGCTGTAGGAAAGAAATAGAATATAATCCATATGACAAATGCAAAGATTAGCAACAAACATGTCAACACTACAGTTCGATCAATCCATTAAACATGTTAACAGTAATAAGATATAAAATTATACCAGAGGAAGAGTAGATCATAGGAGCCAAGACTACGTCGGCAATAGTCCAAGCTCAAATTGCAGGAGATGATTATCGGTGAAGATACTAGGAGCAATCGTCGATCGCAGGAGCTAGGAGTAATCGTCATGCCTGAAGCAATCGCAGGAGCAACATGCGATTCAGATTGTAGGCGCAACCGCGACGATTTAGGGTAGATTTAGAAATTAGGGTAGATTTAGGGTTTTCGATTTTTTTTTGGAAAGCGGCTGTAAAAATGAATGGGAGAGAGAGAGAGAGAAAGAAGAGTGTGTGGTCAGCTAGGGTTTATTATCTAAATGCCTTTAGTCGTGGATATGGAATCCATCGGTTTGTATGACGTTCCTTTGAAAAATTGAAATAGGTATTGAATTTTAGTTATAATTTAAATTACCCACATACTTAAAATAGTAACTATTAGAAACATACTTAGTTTCGGATCGGATATTTATTATGGATATAAAATAACATATTAAAATAGTAATAAAATAACTTCGAACCGGACGGTCCGGACGGATATTTATCGGATACGGATATAGCTATATCTGTATCCGTATCCGAAATATGTTTTGGATATCGGATATCCACATCCGCTTTTCGGATATCGGATAATTATCCGCTTTTCGGATATGGATGCGGACGGATTTCAGATATTTCGGGTATTCATTGATAGGCCTATGCATGACCTTGTGACATGTACAGTGATACACTGTGCATGTAACAAGTTTTTTGTGTAAGATTAACAAAAATGATGGCGAACAACTTAAATAACCAAGTCAAATAATATTTTCAAAACACACACTTTATTGAGTACTGCAAAATATTTTCTTTTTTAATTTTACTACATCGGTGTTTATTTTGCAGATAGCACAGATGATGGATACAGGCTAGAATAGAGTTGAAGATCAAATACAAGTGTGAGTGAATTTGTAGTGAGGTGAAAGTTGTAAATTGAAAATTGTGTTGTAATTGAAGTTGTATTGTAATTGAAAATGTGTAAATGCAGTGAGAGCTCAAATTTGTACTATTTGAATTTGTAATAAAATATTTGTTTGAATAAAATATTTGTTTGAATAAAATATTTGTTCAAATATGAATTCCATGTTATTTATTTTATTCAACATATATTTATTTAATTATTTGAAAATAAAATAGTACAATGACAAATACATTTAAATATATATATATATATATATGTTTATTATCATATATATATAGATCATACATTAGCATATTCTACAATCTCCCCCTTTTGATGATAACAAACATATATTAAGATTTTGACTTTATTAAATGCATTTGTTCTTGATGAATTCTGTTAGCTCCCTTTATTGGAATGCTCCACCTACAACAAAGCTCCCCCAACACAAATGCGTGTAGTTAAGACTGAAAAATTAATTAAAAAAAACTTTGAATAAAAAACACTCTCAAATATTATTAAGGACATCACTCAAAAATAAAAATCTTAACCTCTCTCCCTCATTTATTATCATCAAAAATAATAATAGTAATTAAAATAGCTATGATTTTGGTTAAAAATAGCCATGATTTTGATTAAAAATATAAATCAAATCAAGAAGGAAATATTAATTTCAAATTTCAATTAATCAAACAAAAATCATAATATTTTATTAATTAGAAACAAACTCCACTTTAGAGAAATGGTAGGATTATGGAAAATTTTATACAGTGACAAGAGTTTGATATTTTCAATAAAGGAATAATTTGTGCATTTTCTCTTTTCAAATATTATACAAAAAAAAATGTAAAGCACTTACTAACCATGTATAACCATTAGGACTTTTAAATGAGGTTAGTAGTTACCCCTTTTTTTTAAAAAAATGTCAAGTATTTTCTAACCATGCATAACCGTGAGGACTTTCAAATGAGATTAGAATATACTTGATATTCATCCCTTTCTTATATGCATCCTATCCATGCATAATCATGAGTACTTTTAAATGAGAATGGAAGCCCATATATAGAAATTCAAGTAATTCACCCATGCAGAACCTTGAGGACTTTTAAAGGAGAGTGAATATTTGAGGATATAATTATTTTACAATTTTTTTCCCTTATTTTGAAATAACAAATTCTGCACACTATATTATGATGTATGGATTGATAGAAAGGTGAAAGTGAGAGAAATGATCATGGAAGAAGTACTAATCTAAAAAAATTATAATTTTTTTTATTTTCCATGAAATCACAAAATTATACTTCCTCTTATTTTGAAATATAATTTAATCACTATCCATTGCTTTTCAAGCACTATATTAATTTTGACAAGTTCCAAAAGATTCGATTGGTCAATGGTTATCTTTCTTAGAGTAAATTTCTTTCTGAAATAAATTGGAATATTTTTATCATGTTGAAAACCCAAGTTTCAAAAAATTAAAATAAGTGAAAATCAATTTTCTGTAAAGGGTTTTTGTGAAAATGACTTCTAGTTGAGAATCAATATAAATAATTAAAACGATTTCTACATGAGATGATATCAGATGCCACTTCTATTCGAGATATTCATGGTGTTATATAGTGGTATATAAGAAAAATGTGTACTCCTCTACACTTGAATTGTTTTTTGAATTTTTCATCTTGTCCCTTTATATCAAGCATAAGTAAAGTAATCTATATTGACCAAAAACACACATTCACAAAAATTTGTCAAGGCAGTTTTTCATGACATTCCAAAATGAATCAATAAAAACTAAAAGTAGAAAAGTTGTAGCATTATCGATTAACTTTCCAGAACTTCAAGAATTTTACAAATCAAAGTTGATATGTTTAAGATATGCAGAAATACTTCAACAATGTTGATCAAAACATAGTTAACAATATGTGAACAAAATTGAGTTAAGAAATCATACCTCACTTTCCTTCTATGTGATATTTGAAATGCGATCATCTCCATCTAATCTTTATAGGTTAAGGAACATTAAAATTTTAGTTTATCAATCACCTAGAACAACTCGGAATCCATCTTCATCGAATTTGTTCCTTAGCCAACTTATGTGTCTAAGTTTTGAAGAAAGCAAGTGGTCTAACTAAGGATGTAGTACCACTATTATTCTCTATTGAACTCTTTGGTACCCTAGTTTGTCTATATAACAAACCGTTATCATCTATAATTGTACCTTTGGGAATCCAAATTTATTTAAATTTCAAACCATTTATATTCTCACTTTTTGGAATCCATATAAGTTTAACGTTTTTTTGTTTGTATATATTTTGGCAATTATTCTTGCCATGTCCAATATTTTCACACTTTACGCATTTGGATATCATACTTTTCCCCTTAATAGTTGTTTGTGTCAAAATTGGGCACAACACTCGTCGAAAGTTTTTTGAAGAGATAATAAATGAAGAAAGTAAATTAAAACGTGGATTATCTAACAAAAACTCCAAATAGCAGGAAGTAAATTGCACAAGAGACAACGATTTAGAGTGGTTCGGCGTTTTGCCTACGTCCACTATGAAGTTTTGTCACTTTATTGCTTGATATTCGGAGAATACAACTTTTTGATGTCAAAGTACAGCAAGTAGCAAGCCAAAATTAAAAATCAAAGGCAGTGGTGGTGCTCTGAAGCAATTCTGGCAGCGTCTAGTCGTGACTTTTCTTCACCATTCTCCGATCCCCTTTCTGAATGACCAAGGGCTCTATTTATAGGTGCTGGAGGCTAATATTTCTCCCAAAATTCGGGAAGACCACTTCTGGTATGTGTGGGGGCCCACATGGCCGAATTCTGGAGATCCGGGCCCACTTTTGGATCGATTCGACCCTTGGTTCGAATCGATCAAAAAAGTGTCCAATCGTGATGAAACTTGGCATGGACATTCTTCTATGTACGTGCAAGCTTCTGTGAAAATTTCATAGCATTTGGACTTGTAGATCTCAAGTTATGATCGATTCAAGATTGCATTTTTTAGTTGACATGCGTGCTTCGAATCGATGTTCTTCGAATCGATAGGGTCGAGTCCTTGGTTTCAGCTGCTACAACTTGATGGATTCGATGTGTTGGATTCGAGGGTTATCTTCTTTCGAATCGATGATGTTGGCACTTGTTCGGATCGATCGTTGTTAGCTACTGCAGATCGATTCGAAGTTGCTTCTGTATGTTGGATTCGAAGAACTCTCGCTTGAGGGATTCGAAGACAGGGGCACTCTGATGGATTCGAAACAAGGCGTGCCCTTGATGGATTCGAAACAAAGCGTGCCCTTGATGGATTCGAACCTACATTCTTTGGATGGAGTCGAACTGAGACATACGTAGATGGATTCGAACGTAGATATGTGAGATGGGTTCGAGGCAAGGGCTCGCTCCTGGGTTCGAAGCTATGCGTGCCTTGATGGATTCGAACTCTGATCGATTCGAGCCTGGGTCTCTCGTATGGATTCGAAATAAGGCCTACCCTCCTTATTTTCTTTTTGCGACATCTTGAGTATACGAACTCGGATTTCCCCAAAATTTGGAACGTTGGTTTCTACAGCTTTGCTTGACGTGTCTTATCAATTGTAGCCCGATCCGGACTCGGATAAAATTCGTCGATATTTGTAGTTGCCCAACGATAATTCAAAGCTGAAGATGTATGATCCTGTTTCTTTCTAGTCAGTTCCTTGGTATCTCGGCCTTGCCAAAAGGCGGGATAACAATAGTGTTATTAGTCATTTGTTCATATTTTGACACTTTTGCAAATCCAAATCCTTTCCTTTTATTATAAAGAGTTGATTTTCTAAGAACATATTAAATGATTTTTCATTAACGAAAAATTTCTTAGTAATCAACTCAAGTTTATTAACTTTTGATTTTTCATATTCGAACCGATGGGGTTTCCAATCGATGGAATTGCTGGTCATGGAATAGGTTGTTCGAATCGATAGGATTCTTCAACTCAGTCCTCATTCAAGTGCTTCGAATCGATGTTGTCTTGATGGATTCGAAGTCATGTATTTTCGAATCAATGGTCTTACCTTTGCTCAGTGTTTCATCGAATCGATGGTGCCTCGCATCGATTAAACTGGGATGGATTCGATTGTGTAAAAGATTGGAAGGTAATGGATTCGAAGTGGAGTATGGATTCGGCCATGTGATGGATTCGAAATAACGGCTTTACACTGTGATGGATTCGAGCGCAATGGGTTATAGAGCGTTTGTTTGAATCGATGGGTTTGGCTAGTTACCGGCTGTAGGAAGTAAACACAACCGGGAGTCGAAGAGCCACGCGTTTTCTGTGGAACCCATATAAATATCCAAGGCCGTCTTCATTTTTAACTTCTTACTTTTCACTTTTTACTGTAGTTATATCTCCGAATCGATCCTCCAACGCCAGATACAACTGCATTCTGCACGAATCGATCCAATTTTTACAAGTTTTTACCTGTAATCGAATCCAATCAGGTAAGTCAAGGGATCGATCCGAGTATAGAATGATGAAAACTAAAAATTTGACATCGATTTCAATCTTTTCTTTCGAAAACCATGAGTGATAGTGAGATCTGAAATGGGTTGATTCGATGGATCTGGGGATCGAAACCATTCAAGTCGTATTGATCCTGAGTGTTATCAGGGAGAAGTGTAGGCAATGTTGGATGTCATCTTCCTTCCTTGCTTCGCATCGATTAGGGCATAAGTAGTTCGAACCGATCAAGAAGGCGAGACTTCGAATCGATGTAGGAATTGGTAGTTCGAATCGATCAAGATTGCGAGATTTCGAACCGATGGATTCGAAGGACCGTGCCGATCGATTCGAGGTGATAATACCCTGATCGATTCGAAGGTGCTCAGTGGGGATCGATTCGAAGTTATGCATAGCTCATGGATTCGAAGTACTTCTCCACCCTAAAGCTGCATCGAGTCGACCTTCCTGGATTCGAGGTGCATGGATTCGAACGTCTTCGATTCGACTCGTATCGATTCGAGTCGATCGATTCGAACGTTCGAACATCAGAAACTTCTGATTCTACAATTGGCTCCAACTTCTGAGCTATGACCAATTTCAAGTTTGAACTTTCTGTCGAGCTTAATGAACTTTAGCATACTTGACCCCGACGAGCTTCGGCCTTGCATAATCGAATTTAACTTGACTTCTTCGTTGAAGCTCGTTGATGGCACCATGACTTAAACAAAATATAACGAATTTATTACTTGAATTGGCCAATAGCTTCTGGGTGGTGTGAAAGTGACGGTCAGCAATGACGGTCGTTTTCATTCTCAAATTCCAAAGTTTCGTTGTTCGGACACCTCGTTTCATCTTGTAAAATCTGCTTAAATTTTTTGCTTAGTACTTGCATTGCACAACATACTCATACACTTTACACCGCGGGAATGCATGGGTTTTTTACGTTTTTAACGCCGCTTTCTGGTGAGTTAGTTAATTATGGAGTCTTCGAGTTCTCAACAACAAGAAGTACAAAGCTCGCCCCTTCTAATGCTTGAGATTCCGGACATCCCTCCTGAAGTCGTAGATCCGGCCCCGGATGAATTGCCGGAGGCCATATTTATCGAAGATCCGGTTGATTCTGTTCAATCCAATATCTCAGAGTCTCTGTTGGGCCGGATATGTTCGAAACACAACATATCTCTGGACGATGTTTTATTACCCAGTGCTAGCGATAGACCACACAACCCTCCTGAAGGATATACTGCCCTCTACCACCATGCCTGTGCGGCTGGATCTCTTCCTCCTTTTAACCAATATATCAGAGAGATGCTATCGTATTTAGGAATCGCTCCTTCACAGCTTCATCCCAACGGGCATGCACTACTAAACAGTGTCTTCGTCATATTTATGGATTGCCTTTTTCGCCCGCCAAGACCTAACGAGATCAGGCACATCTTCAACTTTAAGAGTAGGGGTGATAGCCCGTCTTTCACTTTTCTGGAGGCGGTCAGGAACTGTCAGGTCGTGACTGGGGCCTGGACCAGGCTTAGTTATTTCAAGAACGAGTGGTTTTTTGTTCGATGCCCCCCAAGGTTTGCCAGGAGATGGTTATCCAGACATAAGCATCATAATTCGTTATTGAATGGTCACTTCTAATACTTTACACTAATACTCTGCCACTCTTGCAGCCATCATTTCGAGACCTGCTAGTGGGCATTATAGGGGTGTCGTTCAAAGCTTGCAAAGGGTTCCCCATGATTTAAGGCACATAGATTTGCTATTGACTGATGATAACTTAAGGACATTGGGTTTGATTGAGATGGGCCAGAGTATTGTGATTGAAGGTTTGGCGAAATCGGCCATGAGGAAGAAGAAGAAAGTGGCAAAGAGAAAACCTGGCGTTGTAATAAGAGAAATGATCGATGATGAAAGAACGCCCACAGACACTGATATAGCAACCGACCTTTCCTGAATAGAAGAGGGTCAGAAAGGCAAGGCCGCTGTACCTAAGTTTAAGAGATGGAAGTCTGTAGTCGTAACCCGTTCCCAACCTGGGGTTACTGTTTCCAGTGCCTCTCTTTGTCAGTCCGGAGACCTATTCACAGGGTTGGACGATATTCCCATTCCGGACTACGTATCTCTCCACCACGGGTCCGGGTTGGAAGAGCTCCGGGGAGCGCTTGATATAAGCGAATCTTTACCCGTTAGTGTAATCGACGCTTCTGGTAGGTCGGGGGGTTCGCGCATTTATACACTTTTCACAACACTTCACGACTTCCACACGCATTGCAGTGTTTTTTCTTGGCACTTAATCGAATTGTTCCTTTTTTACAGGTGCCATGTCAATCGTCCTTCTACACTTGATAAACTTCGGCGAGTACACCATTCTTCATCCTACTATGAGTCTCGCCGTAGGGATTCTGACCGAGATCGTGAGCGGAGGTATTATGAGCAGGAGCATCGTGATAGGGACCATTCCCGACACTATTCTAGCCAGGAACATTCTGATAGGGACCGAAGGTATCGCTCACCCTCTCGTTCTCCTCCGTCATCCAGGGGCCAAGCACCTGCAATCGAAACTTCGCGGCAACAACCATCTCAACAAATTTATAATCCTGGTCCACATCGTTCAAGGACCGATACGGCCACGACCGTAACCGTGGAGGAGGCACCTCTTGAACCGTCTGGTGAAGGGGCTATTAGAATTTCTCAGTTGAAAAAAGACTTTCCAGAAATATGCTTTGACGCCTATATCTTTCCACCCAATCTTAAAAGAATTCCCGAAGAGGCCGTGCACACCGCCCTCAGCTATACCCGGGATTTTTATGCTCAGTATAAAGAATGGTACAGGGCGGCTGTTAAAGCATCGAAAGTAGCCTTCGAACGAGCCAAAGTTATTCAGAACTTGGAAGCAGACTTGGCTCAGAAGAACCGTATTGTCGACGTACTTCAATCCGAAACGGAATCTTCTCGCAAGGCTGAACTGGAGTCGCTACAGAAGGTCGACGAGACACTAGCCGAGATGGCGAAAATGCAACAAGCGCATTGTACCTTAGTTGAGGATTTAGGCCATCGGTACAAAAACGTTGAGGCCGAGCGAGATGTGACGGTCAGGGAACTTGAGGAGTTAAAAGCTAAATTCGCCAGTTTAAACAAGGAAAAAGATGACGCTAATGCGGCCGCACAGGAAGCATGCGAGCAAGCTGTGTCTCTCCGAGCCGAGCGAGACGCGGCGGTTGCTAAAGTTGAAGCGGTGGAGGCAGAGGTAGAAGGGAGAGTTCAGGCAGAGATATTTAGAGTAGAAGCTGAGTTCGACGATCTTCTCGACACTTATAATGCTAATGTACTCGAGCAGAGGAATCTCTCATGGCTCGGGGATTATTCTACGCTTCTACTCAGCGCTTGGAAAAAATTGGTGGCGAACAAAAGAGCATCTCTCCCTGATGGCGCCGTAGACGAATTTGAACTTGAATCTCGCTTGTTAAGCGAAGAAGTAAAGAAACTTCTTCATGACGCGATGATCTCCGCTGAGAGAGAGAGACTTGGTTTTCACCATGTGGAGACTGGTGAGGGTTCTGGAGCCGCACATTACAGTGAGAATGTTCCAGTTGATGCCCCAACCTCATCTGGAGTCGTCACTACGGCTGGTCCACAGGTTATCCCTGCTTATAACCCGGATCGACCGAAGCTGTCTCTCGGTACATCTACCGTTTCTGAACCTGTTCTATCACCGAGCCACAGCAAAGAAGGTACTATAAATGTTGCTTAAGTGTTTCTGGAATTTTGAACTTGTAGCCGATCATTTGACTAATCATCTTCTTTTCTGTTTAATCAGTGACTGAAAGCGACGCGCCAGCACTTCCAATGCCACAAGCTTCGCAGCCAATGCTAGGAGCCGTTGTTACTGAGGCCATCACGACCACTGTTTTTACCAGCGAGATGGGAGAAGGGAGCTCAATGTCGTTTGATGTCCAGATGATTGAGGAGATTCTCAAGCAACCTTGTGAACCTTTTCCTGATCCTTCCTTTACAATGGGTGGAGTTGCCTCATCTTTTAGCTCGTTTATGCCGACCGCCAGTGTTTCCAGCGCTGGTCGATCTACCCGAGAAGAAGAAATTCTTGCTGAGATAAGCGCCGAAATGGCTACGGTGACGGCAGTTGGTGGTTCTGGAGGCGATGTTGCTCCACCAAGCTTAACTCCTTCAATTGTTACTTCCCTCTCCGGTACAACTGTAACTTCTAGCGTCGAAGCTTTGCCACCTGTTACAGCTTCCCCGCCTCCGGTTCATCCTCACAAAAGGATCTTTATCCCTTCCGGCTCTGAGGAAGACGTGGATATCATGCCAAATCCTGAGGATGCTCCAAAGAAAGACAAGAAATCCCGCAAGAAGCCGGGTAGTGGATCCAGTGGCTCAACTCCGAAGAAGAAACACCGGAAGAAGAAAGAATGAACTTCTCGTCTTGTTATGCAGTTGCGAAGTGGAACTTCTTTTTACTTCTCTTTTTGTAGGTCGTGTATGAGTGTGGATTCGGCACCCACTTTATGAGTTGTTTTTGGTTTCATCATGTAATCAAACTCTTTTTTCGTTTGTTAATAAAATAGAAAACAACTCTTTTCTTATTTGCTTAAGTATTGCATTGATTAGCTTATGCCCACATATGCTATAAGCCTTGTATACATGTCCACACTTTGGGGAACTAGGATAATTTGTAATCGATAACTTGGTTCGCACCACGGGAATTTGAAAGTTATCGACGTTTGTAGTATGGTTCGCGCTCCGGGAACCTGGAATTGATGTTTATACTACAATTCGTGTTTTGGGAACTTGGAGTTAGCCGATAGATGGTCAGTCTCACCTATTTGGGATTTTTAGGAATTCGTTCATACTCTGGGAACGATGGATTTGATGTTTATACTCCAACTAATACTTTGGGGTGTTGGAGTCCGTTCGCGCAGTGGGAACGAGTTATGGAATGTTTATACTCCAATTCGCGCTCCGGGAAGTTGAAGTCCGTTCATGCTCTGGGAACGAATTGTTGAATGTTTGTACTCCAATTCACACTCTGGGAAGTTGGAGTTCGTTCGCACTCTGGGAACGAATTGTTTAATGTTTATACTCCAATTCACACTCTGGGAAGCTGGAGTCCGTTCACGTTCTGGGAACGAATTGTTGAATGTTTGTACTCCAATTCACACTCTGGGAAGTTGGAGTTCGTTCACACTCTGGGTTCGATGGATTTATACTCCGGTTCACACTCCGGGAACCGAAAGTTAAATTTTATACCCCAATTCACACTCTGGGAATTTGGGGTAGGAGGAGGGATTGTCGTGTATCAATCCCTGTGAATGTTGATGTAGTATTCTGCCTCCGAGCTCAGGTTTCACTTAGCGAGTGGCCGGTCGTATCACAGTCACTCCCTATTTGAATAAATCCCACCGCGTGATGGAACTTTGCTCTCCGTTTATTGTGATATTATATGTCATATTCAGTAAATCACAGCTGTGGCTCGAAGAGATGGCATTTTATTGCTGAAACGAGAAAATATGGCAAAGTCAGTTGCCTTATTACAAACTTAAATCTCGAAATGTTAGAATAAAATGCAAAGGAATAAATTGACAGAAAATAAACAAGTAAAGTTTTTTATATGTAGTAGCGACGAAGACTTTCGCTATTCCAAGCTCTCGGCAAAGTAAGACCATCGACTGTTGATAATTTGAACGTGCCATCTCCGAGCTTTTGTGAAATTACATACGGCCCTTCCCAATTTTGCTTCATGTGTGAAGGGACCGGGTAAACCCTTTTGAGTACGAGATCGCCGAGTTCGAAGGTTCGCGGACGGACCTTGGCATTGTACAGACGGGCGACTCGATTTCGATATGCGGCTGCCCTCAAATCAGCCTCTTCGCGCTTCTCATCGAGTAAATCCAAAGATTCAGCAAGTAGTATGGCATTTGTTTTCGGATCATAATACGTTACACGATGAGAATGTACTTCCATTTCAACCGGAATAACGGCTTCAGAACCATAAGATAGAGAAAACGGGGTATAACCGGTTGTAGTTTTATGAGTCGTTCAATAGGCCCATAGTGCCATAGGAAGCTCGTCGACCCATTTGCCCCCGTCTTTTTCCAGTCGCTTCTTTAGAATGGACTTGATAACTTTATTAACAGCTTCAACCTGACCATTTGCTTGAGGGTGTGCTACTGCAGAGAATTTCTTATGGATGTGGAATCGTTGACAGAAATTCTTGAATTCAGCACTGTCGAATTGAGTTCCGTTATCGGTGATGATAGTATGTGGGAGACCAAAACGGCAGATGACGTTACGTACTACAAAGTTGATTGCTTTCTTTGTTGTAATTGTTGCAAGGGGTTCAGCTTCAGCCCATTTGGTGAAATAATCAACTGCGACGATGGCATACTTCGCGCCACCTTTGGCCAGAGGCAACGTGCCGATGATGTCTATTCCCCATATCGCGAATGGCCAAGGACTGACCATTTGGGTTATTTCAGTAGGAGGAGCTCTAGGAATCCGAGCGTGTTTCTGACATTTGTCACACTTCCTAGCATAGTCTGCAGCATCGCGATTAACAGTAGGCCAATAATACCCATATCGAAGTATTTTCTTTGCGAGCGCTTGCCCCCCAGTGTGATCGCCACATTCTCCTTCGTGTACATCGTGTAACACTCGTTTGACTTCCTCGTGTGCGATACACCGGAGGAGAGGGATAGAGTATCCTCTCCGGTACATGATTCCATTTTGAATAACAAATCGTGAGGCTTTTCGTAGAACTTGTCTTTTTTCGCTTCGACGTTCAGGCAATACACCATGTTCGATATAATCTCGATAAGGGGTCATCCATGACTCCCTACTAGAGGTAGCTTCAAACGTGAAATCAGTCTCCCTTTGATCAATGCTCGGAGAGGATAGGGTTTCGATCGGAACAGCCCCCAACTGTTGAGCCTCTCCCGTGCTTGCTAATTTTGCCAATGAATCAGCCTTTTGATTGTGCTCTCGGGGTATGTAGAAAATGGCATAGTAATCGAATTGGTTAAGAATCTCCATAACCCGAGTCAGATAAGCAGCTAATCTTCGGTCTTTGGCCTGATATTCTCCCCGAACTTGGTATACTACCAACTGGGAATCACAGTAGATCTCTATAGTAATGATTTTCAGATCACGGGCAAGCTTTAGCCCGGTAAGTAGGGCTTCGTACTCAGCTTCGTTGTTGGTTGCTCGGAACTCGAACTTTAAAGCATAACATATGGATCGTCCTTCGGGGGTTTCAAGCACTACCCCAGCTCCTGAGCACCGATCGTTTGATGCACCATCGGTGTACAACTTCCAGAGGTATTTAGGAGGTTTGCTGGTCTCGGGCAAGTCTTCAGGGATAGTGAATTCGGCTATAAAATCTGCTAGGACTTGGCCGTGAATGGCTCTCCTTGGAGTATAAGTGATGTCGAATTGACTCAGTTCGATGTTCAATTTTAACAACCTACCAGAGGTCTCAGGCCGCGTAAGGACCTGTCGTAATGGCTGGTCGGTGTACACAGTAATAGGATGAGCCTGAAAATATGGACGGAGCTTCCTCGAGGCAATGACTAGGCAATATGCCAACTTTTCAAGCTTTGGATAATTTCTTTCGGCTCCGGCTAATCGCTTACTCACGTAGTAGACCGGCTTTTGCACTTGGTCTTCCTCCCGAATTAATGCAGCACCGATTGCATTCTCTGATACTGCCAGGTAAAGATATAACTGCTCATGATCTACAGGCTTTGATAAGATTGGTGGTACGGAAAGATGTTGAATTAGCGATTGAAATGCTCCCTCACATTCTATAGTCCATTCGAAATTTCGTTTCCCCTTTCGAATCAAATCAAAAAAGGGAATGCATTTGTCGGTTGATTTTGAGATAAACCTGCTCAGTGTTGTGACTTTTCCATTAAGGCTCTGAACTTGTTTTACGGTTTTTGGAGTTTGGAGATTTCTGATAGCCCAGATCTTTTTGGGGTTGGCCTCTATTCCTCGGGCATTGACAATGAACCCAAGGAATTTTCCGGATGCGACTCCGAAATGACACTTTAGTGGATTGAGCTTCATTCCGTATTTCCGGAGGATGTCGAACATTGACTCCAAGTCCTTGACATGATCACCAGAGTACCGTGACTTCACCAACATGTCATCTACATAGACCTCCATAGTCTTTCCAATCTGATTGGCAAACATTCGGTTGACTAAGCGTTGATAGGTCGCGCCAGCATTCTTTAATCCAAAAGGCATGACTTTGTGGCAGTACAACCCCAAGTCGGTTACGAAGCTTGTGTGTTCTTGATCCGGTATATGCATGGGTATCTGGTTGTAACCTGAGTAAGCATCCATGAAGGATAACAATTCATGTCCGGCGGTTGAATCTACCAGCTGATCGATCCGGGGGAGTGGAAAGCTGTCTTTCGGGCAGGCTTTATTCAGGTCAGAGTAATCGATACACGTTCTCCATTTTCCATTTGGTTTCCGGACAAGTACGGGATTGGACACCCATTCTGGGTATAAAGCGTCTCTAATGAACCCATTTGATTTCAACTTATCGACCTCTTCTTTCAGGGCAGCAGATCTCTCTGGATCCATACTACGCCTTTTCTGCTTGACCGGGATGTACCGCGGGTCAATGTTCAAGGTGTGGCTCGCGATGTCAGGCGAGATTCCGCACATATCAGAGTGTGTCCAGGTGAACACGTCAAGATTCGCCCGGAGAAAATCAACCAATTCCTGCTGTGTCTTTTGGTCAAGTTAAGACCCAATCTTCAATATCCTCGAGTCATCGTGATCATCATCAATCGGGACATCAATGGTTAGCTCGGCCGGAGAAGCCTGACTTTCCGTAGATTCTTCTTTATTATCATTATTCCTAAGATCAAGATCCTTTTGGAATTGGTTGTGGTGCCCGGGCCGAGGCCCAGGCGCTAATTGTCAATCGTCAGTAAAACGGACGCAGAGAGATTCCTCTATGCCCTTTCCTTTCTCTTTCCGCTGCGCCTCCCGCAGCTCGGCAACATAACAGGCTCTTCCAGCAACCTGATCTCCTTGTACAACTCCTATTCCGTGTTCAGTAGGGAACTTCAAAGTTAAACACCATGGGGCAATAGCAGCCCTAAATTCGGCAAGGGCCGGTCGGCCCAAAAAAGCATTGTACGGGGAAGGAATATCTAAGACAACAAATTGCAACATCCGAACTCTTCGGCATTCTCCCGCTCCCAACTCTACTGGCAATTCAACTATTCCAGTTGGTATTGTTGCACTCCCATTGAAGCTGTGGACTCGTGATTGACAAGGCTTTAAGTCCTTAGCTTCCATTTTCATTAAATCATATGCTCTTTTAAATAATATATTTACGGAACTTCCGCTGTCTACCAAGATCCTCTTCATCCAAGCAGGACCAACTTGAGCGGATATAACCAATGGGTCAATTGTGGGAGCTTCGACTTTATCGGCATCTCGATTTCTAAACACGATTTCATCAGCCATTGTCTTTTGTTGTTTAGCCGGTGTTCCGTCTTCCGAGTTGCTATAGCATTCAAAGTTTACATGCCTGATTGAGCTAACATATGACTCCATTTCTTTCCAACTTCTGTCTGCCGGATGAGGGCCACCACTTATTGTATTGATCACCAACCTTCCGCCCGTGCGAGCAGGTTCACCTTGTCTTTCCTGATTCTGCATTCGATTTTGACTAGATGGGCCCGTTCCACCAGACTGCGGCGCCCGAACAAACTGGTCCAACTTTCTTTCTCTGATCAACTTTTCAATGAGGTCTTGCAAATGTCTACACTCATTGGTATTATGCCCATAACTTTCGTGAAACCTACAGAACTTCCCTGTTTGAATTTGCTTCTCCGACGAAGGCTTCGGAGCAGGCTTCTTGTATTGCATAGTATTACAAGTCTGTAAGTATATGTTTTCCAGTGACGTGTTAAGTGGTGTATAACTATCAAACATTGCGGCCCTACGTCTCGGACCACGATTCTGATCCTGCTTCTTGTTTCGGTTATCACCGTTTCTTGATCGCTGGGCCTGTTTATTTTGGATATTTAATTCGACTTTTCCCGAATTTTCTCCAGATTGTCTAACCGCAACATTACTCTGAATCCCTTCACTGCTGGGCCTTGCATCGTCCTGCATCCTAAACTGTTTCGCATCCTCTCGCCTCAAGAATTGAGCAGCTTTGGAATAGAAACGGTCCAACGATGCTGGAGGTTTTCCGGCTAACCAATTTCCGAACTCGGAATCAGGGTCGATTCCTTTGGTCAAAGCCATTAGAATGGAATTATCATTGGGGTTGGTGATCTCTGCGCATGTAACATTGAATCTCTCCAAATATCGTCTAAGTGTTTCTCCGGGAGCTTGAGTGACACTTGATAGGGTATTAACATCTTTAGGTCGGGCAATATGCATGCGAAATTGTTCAACAAATTTAGTAGCTAACTGGTCAAACGAAGAAATAGATCGTGGCGGTAATCGGGTGAACCATATTGTCGCAATCCCCCCTAAGGAAATAGGAAAACTGCGGCACTTTACTGCGTCATCAGCTCTTGCAGCAGTCGTCGACCATTCATATTTTAGAATATGTTGATTTGGGTTGTAATTTCCTTCATACATGGGAAGGGTTGGCATTCTGAATCGCCGAGGAGGTTCAATGTATAATATGTTATCGGTAAATGGGGTATGACTCTGGGAGATTCCCTAATCGTCATTTGTTAGGCCTTGACTCTCGCGAATCATTCGTCGTACCATGGCTGAGAAATCTGGTATTGGAAAATTCTGTGGGTGGTGAGCCAAAGTATGGTCGGGTTCCATAGTGCGAGGTGGGATCGGGCACTGTCGACGATCCTCATCTTGCCTCCTTGGCTCGATGTCTTCTGGGACATAGGGCTCTGGAGCCTGTCCCTGCTGATGATAATTTTGATTGGAGTGATCTCGAGCATCAACTCCTATGTCGACTGCAGCGGCTGTAGCAGCTCGATCATCTGCAGTGTTTTGTGGAATAGTGCCTCCTCGGGAGGAGGGTCCAGTATGGAAGCTGGTAGATGGTCCAACCCTTATTTGCCCAACGGTTAATGCCTGATGATTGTCAGCAGCTTGCGCATGGTTTCCGTCTAACCTGGGACGGATAAATCTGTTACTGTAGTCAGATGAAGCGGAGCTTTCGGTGGAAGAACGAGGAGCATGATCCCTTTTGGATCTTCTTCGCTTTTGGCGATTCAGTTGATTGGTTAACTCAGCGTTAGCGCGCAACTGCTCAGTTAGCTGTTGTCGGCTTTGGGTTAGTTCCTGGAGCAGCGCCTGGAACTCTTGCCTTGTGACCGGACCTGACTGATCCGTATGCCCAACAGCATCTTGATTAGTAGACTGTAGCTGTGCGAGATTTTGCCTATCCCGGCCCTCTTGATCACCAATGTTAGAAGTGGTTCTTGTACTCACCATTTTGAAACGTTGAATTCTTTCCTAGACTTTTAAAAAATCTGAGTAGAATGGAAGGAATTTGGATATGAGGTCTGGATCTCTCTCTTAGATTTATGCAATCCGGTATCGAAGATAGACCCAAGGAACAGTAGAAAAAACTGGTTTTTTCCTTCTCAGTGAAATCACCAAAGTGTTTGTGTCAAAATTGGGCACAACACTCGTCGGAAGTTTTTTGAAGAGATAATAAATGAAGAAAGTAAATTAAAACGTGGATTATCTAACAAAAACTCCAAATAGCAGGAAGTAAATTGCACAAGAGACAACGATTTAGAGTGGCTCGGCGTTTTGCCTACGTCCACTATGAAGTTTTGTCACTTTATTGCTTGATATTCGGAGAATACAACCTTTTGATGTCAAAGTACAGCAAGTAGCAAGCCAAAATTAAAAATCAAAGGCAGTGGTGGTGCTCTGAAGCAATTCTGGCAGCGTCTAGTCGTGATTTTTCTTCACCATTCTCCGATCCCCTTTCTGAATGACCAGAGGCTCTATCTATATGTGCTGGAGGCTGATATTTCTCCTAAAATTCGGGAAGACCACTTCTGGTATGTGTGGGGGCCCACATGGCCGAATTTTGGAGATCCGGGCCCACTTTTGGATCGATTCGACCCTTGGTTCGAATCGATCAAAAAAGTGTCCAATCGTGATGAAACTTGGCATGGACATTTTTCTATGTACGTGCAAGCTTCTGTGAAAATTTCATAGCATTTGGACTTGTAGATCTCAAGTTATGATCGATTCAAGATTGCATTTTTTAGTTGACATGCGTGCTTCGAATCGATGTTCTTCGAATCGATAGGGTCGAGTCCTTGGTTTCAGCTGCTACAACTTGATGGATTCGATGTGTTGGATTCGAGGGTTATCTTCTTTCGAATCGATGATGTTGGCACTTGTTCGGATCGATCGTTGTTAGCTACTGCAGATCGATTCGAAGTTGCTTCTGTATGTTGGATTCGAAGAACTCTCGCTTGAGGGATTCGAAGACAGGGGCACTCTGATGGATTCGAAACAAGGCGTGCCCTTGATGGATTTGAAACAAAGCGTGCCCTTGATGGATTCGAACCTACATTCTTTGGATGGAGTCGAACTGAGACATACGTAGATGGATTCGAACGTAGATATGTGAGATGGGTTCGAGGCAAGGGCTCGCTCCTGGGTTTGAAGCTATGCGTGCCTTGATGGATTCGAACTCTGATCGATTCGAGCCTGGGTCTCTCGTATGGATTCGAAATAAGGCCTACCCTCCTTATTTTCTTTTTGCGACATCTTGAGTATACGAACTCGGATTTCCCCAAAATTTGGAACGTTGGTTTCTACAGCTTTGCTTGACGTGTCTTATCAATTGTAGCCCGATCCGGACTCGGATAAAATTCGTCGATATTTGTAGTTGCCCAACGATAATTCAAAGCTGAAGATGTATGATCCTGTTTCTTTCTGGTCAGTTCCTTAGTATCTCGGCCTTGCCAAAAGGCGGGATAACAATAGTGTTATTAGTCATTTGTTCATATTTTGACACTTTTGCAAATCCAAATCCTTTCCTTTTATTATAAAGAGTTGATTTTCTAAGAACATATTAAATGATTTTTCATTAACGAAAAATTTCTTAGTAATCAACTCAAGTTTATTAACTTTTGATTTTAAAAGTTTATTTTCATTTATTAGCTTCGAACAACAACTAATGGTACTATCTCTCTTTTCAAAATTATTCATTTTCAAGAAGACATTTTCATTTTCAAGCTCTCTAATTTTAGTCTCAATTTCTAGCATTTCAGTTTCGAAGAGTTGGAGTTTTTTAAATTCAAATTTTGCCAAATTATTGATTTTTTCAATCTCCTTTTCAAACTCGTGATTTAATCGAATAATTTCAAATTTGCTCAAAGTCACGTTTTCTTTTTCAAGGGTTTTGAAATTTTCGTTGACCTCATTTATTTTCTTTTCAAAAATCGCACATTTAGAACTTTCCGACCTATTAAAACTATCCAACTCTTTTTGTAAAATATTATCTTTACAAATCAACTCAGATTTGTTTTACTCCAGAACTAAAATCCTGTGTTCTAACTTTTAAAAGTTTTCATGAAAACAAGCCTTATTCATAGTCCAAACACCTTTTGCAATTAGAATTTTTAGTTTTCTTATTATTTTTAAGCTCATTTTCCAAATCATTTTTTTCACATAGTTTAGATTGTTCCATTTTGAACTTATTATTTTTCTTCTCAAGAGCTTCATTATTTTCAATTAATTTTCAGCACCAGATAACTAAATCATTGAATGAAAGATCACTTATCTCATCGGCTATTGAATCTACATCACTACTGTCTTTTGCAAATCCTATCAAGCACGTTTCTTCAACTAAGTCAATTGTGGAGGATTTCTCACCGTCGTTGACTTTTGCACCATATATTGCATCAATTTTTTTTCCAGATTTCCTATCCACTTTCACAATGAGCGATATAGTTAAAATTATCTCGATTAATATGAGAATATGGTATATGCATAACAAGATCATTAATCGAAGTATTTTTCTTGTCTACTATATCATACCCATTGTTAATAATATCCCAACATTTAGAATTAACAGACTATAAATAAAATTCCATTTTTAATTTCCAATTTAAAAAATATGTTCCACCAAAAATAAGGGGAATAATACCGGACCGATTCTTGCTAGATTTGCAACAAAGGTTAGACATCCTTGCTATTAACCTGCTCTAATACCACTTGTAGGATCGTTTTCACCCTAGAGGAGGGGGGATGAATAGGGTGATACTAACAATAATAAAAATTAATGTGAAAATATAAATAATAACAGAAAGTAATGTAGCAGGGATCACACACAAATTACCCAGCTTCGACAATAACCTACCTACGTGCTTCCCTCCAGGTTTCTACTAGAAATTAAGTAGTCAGATGCTTACACACGTAAACTTGCGACACCCGCTACTTGACTAACCTAACTCTACACTCAAAACCCTACCACAACTCAACCACCGATTTGCGAATTCTCGACTATGCCCTGTAGTTTGTACCTAGTCATACGACCAAAGAGTTACACAATTTTAAAAGAAAATTATAAAAATAAAATAAAACTACTAAAAAACCTTATTTAATTAAAACTCTAAGCCCAATATAATAAAAATAGACCGTCCCACTTAAATTATGACTCAAGAAAAACTAAGGCCGTCTCCTTTTCTTTTATATTATCAGCCAATCCCTTTTGTTCCTTCATTCCTTTCCTAAAGCTAGGGGTTTTCCAAATTGAAGTCACCATTTGTTTTTCGATTGATTGAAGTAATTAAGTTTTCTTTGCACTGCTTCGTCAATCGTCTCTAGGCTTTAATTTGCTTGTGGTTGCTCCAGTGATGAGTTCAAATGCTACTTTGAATTAGTAAGTGATTTGCCCCTTTTCGATATTTTTTATGCTCGACTTGATTGTTCTCGAAGTCGTGTTTTTCTACCGATGATGTTATTGGGTTAAATAGGGATCGAAACCTTATATTTTCGTTCATATTTTTTGTTTGAATTCTTCACATTGCCATGCTCGGCCATTGATTTGTATTCGAACGTTGGTGATGATTTCTGACTTGTTCGTGTTACTGCATATATCTCTGATGAATTCGAATTTTCTCCATTCTTTGCTCCTATGACTTTGGAATTTTGAATTTGTGATAATCTAAACTTGACTTTGTGAAGATTGACTTATTCATTTCGTATGACCATTCTCTATTTTTTGCTCCCATGACTTTTTGAAACAATTTTTGACTTTGTTCGAAATGCAACTGTTTTTTTACTATAAATAACTAGACCGCTTCACTGCTATACATATGTTAACTGCTTTGTTGTGTGTCATCTCCATGTATATACGTACATATAGGTGTGTGTATATATATATATATGTGTGTGTGTGTGTGTGATTAGTGCATGTATATATGCCACCATGCTTACGCTCATTCATGTGTCTGCACTATGATTCTCGAATCGCTTATGTATATGTACACTTGTGTATATATGCAGGCTCTTGTATTGTGTTCACCACTGTCTAGACTATTGCATAGTTGTTGTCGAATTCCATATTAATTTCCTTGAATTTCATTCACTATTTACTGGGTTATCCTATATTGCTTTCGTACCTAAACTAATGCATGCTCCAATGTATATTGGTGCTATATGTTTGCATAGGAGCTTGGTTATTTTTGCTGGGTTGCTTTGATGCTTCGAGTTAAATTGTGGTCTGTATATATGTATATATATGGGTGACCCTATGTTGTATTCAAACTAGACCATTTGACCTTGTGAGCATGTTCTTGCCTTTGTTATTATCTGGTGCACTTTGAATGAAGTCTGATTGCATTTCAACCATGGGTTATGATGTCTGGTCTTCATGTCCTACATTTTGTGTTGAATAGCTTCAAGTCAGTTCACTTCTTGTGATCTTGTTTGCACATGTGATTTAGGTAGTTGTTGTTTTGGTCTTATTATAGACTGACTGCGGTTGCTACATTTCCAGTTGTATTTACACTTATTGCATGAGAAATTTGTACATGTGCAGTCTAATTCTCTAAAACAATATATGTGTACATATATATATGTGTGTGTGTGCGTGTGTGCGCGCGTGCATATATGTGTACATGTGTATATGATATTGCATTTACATATGTATACATGCACTGAATCTATTAGCCTAGAATTTGAATGGTCTGGTTCCATTGAAGTATGTATATGTGTATGATGCACTTTGTCTGGTTGAATTTACGAGCAAGTCATGTTGATGCTTTCTCTGTTCTTGGCCCTTGTGTGGTTTCATGTGATGTTTGAACTGGTGTTTTGCATATTGAAACTTGAGTTGAATCCAATTTTTACTTGGGTTTAACCCTGTGCTCACCTGTCCCTGTAATTTTAATAAGCAAATATATATCCATGTGCACGACCTTGTGACATGTACAGTGATACACTATGCATATTTAAAGTTGTTTGTGTAAGATTAACAAAAATGACGACGAACAACCGAAATAACTGAGGCAAATAATATTTTCAAAACAAACACTTTATTGAGAACAACAAAATATTTTCTTTTTCAATTTTACTGTGTTAGTGTTTATTTTGCATATATTACAGATACTGGATATAGGCTGGAACAGAGTTGAAGATCAAATATGAGTGTGAGTGAATTTGTAGTTAGGTGAAAGTTGTAAATTGAAAATTGTGTTGTAATTAAAGTTGTATTGTAATTGAAAATGCGTAACTTTAATGAGAGCTTAAATTTGTACTATTTTAATTTGCAATAAAATATTTGTTTGAATAAAATATTTGTTCAAATATGTATTCCAAGTTATTTATTTTATTCAACAAATATTTATTTAATTATGTGAAAAATAAAATAGTGCAACAATAAAAACATTTAAACAAATATATATGTATATTATCATCAAAAAAAAATCATACACTAGCATATTCTATATGCTTTACTCCTTAGTATATGAAAAGTTTTCGTTCTTCACACACAACGGGTTTGAGCGAATCTCCCTATTTTATCAAATCTTGTAGGTCTTCCGGGCCCTAGTCAAACTCCCAGCAGTGGTGCTGTAACAGAACAACACGAGGAAATGGCTAAAGACCCAGCTGCTACTAATGTTCAGGGACCCGATGCTCAAGTCATCGGTGCCCTTGAAGAAGATAAGGCTGAGGATCAACTCCCGATCGACGAATTTGATGATGTAATAATTATTGGTGCCTCAGAACTTACTGATAAGACCAGCATGAGGGAGCAGATCATAAAGGAGGAACTACTGAAAAGAAAGGTTAAAAATGAACCTGCCGAGGTGATGTCAATGATCCTCATCTTGTGCTATTGCAAATTATTCCACCGGGTGGGTCAATCCTTGATGAACTTCCTCCTACCTTCTCAAGTTCTCCGGCCAAAGGCGGCAAAGGGTTCTAAAAGAGAAGCACAAGTGGCTCTATCCCCGAGAAATCCAAAAGGGAAAGAAAGTAAAATAAGTAGTACTGCTCCAGCTCAATGTACATAGTTTGCATAATCGTTTCTTTCACTAGTTGTAGTTGTAGTTGTACGGTTATGAATACTGATCTTTTTGAAATAACTAATACCGAAGTTTCAGCACTTTTTATGTAAATAAAAGCTTTTGTTTCCTGTTATGTTTCGTGTGAATTGTTATTTAAGTAGTCGAACGGTTACTTTCCATTAAATGTGCTTGTAATTCGTTGCTTGTAAATTTTGTAACAATTCACCATCTCCATCCCAAGGCCTCTAAGTGGTCGTAGCCTTCATCGTATCAAATAACAGGCTTGGGCCTTATTGTTATGATGTCGGATTCAACAGTTCTTTGGATGACCGTGACTTCGACCTTCGACATTGATTTAGCAAGGCCATAAGTCGGACAATCGAATTCCATCCTTAGAGAGTTTATACTCCTCATGTCGATTTCAGGCTAGAGTTTGTGGAATAGAGAATGATCAAAATCCACTTGTCTATTCATTCGTTATTATATCCACACTCTGGGGATAAGGTTCAGTTGATGGGTGGTCGGTTTGCACCCATTTTATGTTTATATTCTATTGCATACACTGGGGACTCAGAGTTATCTCATGCGCAATCAGTCTCCACCCATTTATGTTTATACTCCAGTCCGCACTCTGGAGATTCGAAGTTTTTTCGAAGCGGTCAGTCTCCACCTAATTTATGTTTATGCTGCAGCTCACAATCCGAGGACTTAGAGATGTTTCGCAGGCAGTCAGTCTCTACCCGATTTATGTTCATACTCCAGTCCACACTCTGGGGAAATAGAGTTGTTTTGGAGAGCGATCAGGTTGCACCCTTTCTTGGTTGATTAATTTGCCTTCCATAATTTAGGGTTTTAATTTAGCAAGCGATCGGTCGAATCTCAGTCACTTTGATTTTTTTTTCAGTCCCACAGTTCAGGCAGGAATTATTAAACGAATAAGTTGAGTGAGATCATCTTGTTTGATCCCAGTAAGAGTTAGCACAATCGATCGATTCCAAACTCTAGGGGCCTGTTCGTACACCTTGATATCAATCCGTTTCACTATGTAGTTACCATGCAATGTAATAGCAAAAATAAATACAGAGGAAGCCTGAAAATTTATTTATAAAATGGAAGGGAACAATATAAACTATCTCATTACATATTCAGAAAATCAAATGCTAAAGCAAATTTTGAAAATAAATACAACCGAAATGTAAAGGAAATAAACTAAGTGAAATAGCATCGTAAATGTTCGTTATTCCATGCTCTTGGAAGTGTAATGCCATCGACATTCACTAGCTTGAAAGTTCATTCTCCAAGCCTTTGTTCAATGACATATGGTCCTTCCAAAATGGGATTCATGTGTGAAAGGGTATGAAAACCTATTTCAGGATGAGATCACCAATTTTGAAGGTTCTCGGTCGAACTTTATTGTTGTAGTACCGGGTAACTCAATGTCGGTGTGCGGCTGCCCTCAAATCAGCTTCCTCATGCTTTTCATCTATAAAGTCCAAAGATTCTGAGTGGAGATCTTGATTTGTTTTGGGATCATAGTAAGTCACTCAATGAGAAGGGACTTCGAGCCCAAAAGGAATAACGGCTTCTGAACCATAAGCAAGGGCGAAAGGAGTATGGCCAGTCGCAGATTGGTGAATGGTTATATAAGTTCAAAGTGTGGTAGGGAGTTCATCCACCCACTTGCCTCTAGCCTTCTCCAAATGCTTCTTTCGAATTGACTTGATGATTTTATTTATAGTTTCAACCTATCCATTTTCCTGAGGATAAGCGACCGTTGCAAATCTTTTTCAATATGGTATCTTTGACAGAAGCCTTTAAACTCAGTACTATCATATTGAGTCCTATTATCTTTTACAATAGTCCATGGAAGACCAAAGCAACATATGATGTTTCGGACAATAAAATTGGTTACTTTCTTGGTCGTGATTGTGACTAAAGGTTCCACCTTGGCTTATTTGATGAAGTAATCAACCGCCATAATAGCATAATTTGTGCCACGTTTAGAGATTGGTAATGAATCAATAATATATATACCCCACATGGTGAACGGCCATGGGCTGACCATTTGTGATGTCTGTTGGTGGAGCTCTTGGGAATTTTACATATATCATGCATTTATCACATCTTCTTATATAATTAGCTGTGTCTCGATTTATGGTTGGCCAATAATACCCATAACGGAGTATCTTCTTTAGCAGAGTTTGCCCCTTAATATGACCGCCACATTCCCCTTCATGAACTTCTCTTAAAACACACTTTATCTCTTCATGAGCGATACACCAAAGTAGAGGGACCAAGAAACCTCTCCTATACATGACTCCTTCTTGCATAGTATATTGTAAAGCTTTGTGAAGGACCTATCGCTTTTCATTTCTTTTATCAGGATGGACCCCATGCAGTAAACTGTCTTTAATTGGAGTCATCCACGATACCCTTTTAGATTACGCCTCCAGTACTTGATCGATTTCTATCATGTTTATACTTGGGGTATCCAATTGTGACGACCCTGCCGCAGATCCAAACGTCGAATCTGGTTCACTGGAGCTTATAACACATTAAGTATAACAACACAACGGAAGAAAAAGAAATGAATATCATATACAACTCCAATGATACAATATCCAAATATACAACAATGATATCAATATGATACAAGAATATCAGAGACAATAAACAACAGCGGAAAACGAATAGCAAAAGAGATAACTCCAATAATCAAACTGCAACTCCAATCCAATGCTCCAAAGCCACTAGCTCGAACCACCATCATGTTGCATAAAGATAAGCAAGTCAGGTCCGTGAATCCAAAGACTCTAATATCCAAGATCTCCAAGAATACCAAAGAGAAAGCTAAAAGCTACCGAATCGATATCTATATCTACTATCTGAAAAACCCAACTCTAGACTGCGTATGTGGAAAATTGTAGGCAACCAGAGTTTAGGAAAGGAAAAATAAACTCCGGGTCAGTCATGGGACTGGTATCAACAAACAAAAACAGTTTATCTTTATAAACAAACAAAAGAATTTAAATTTGAAATCCGCAATGCTTTTTGGAAAATGAAACTACCATAAGGCCTCCCGGCACACACACCATGCAATCGCACACCTGGGGTAGATTTCTCCTTATGATAGTCAAATATGCTTTATACGAGAAAAATCTTTGATATTATTATTTGTGCATAGTGGAAAACATTTCAAAAGTATAATATTAATCTTAGCCAGCATACGTACCATTATAGTATGCCTACTATAGCTACCATGTTAGATGGCAGGTTCTACAACTAAAACCGTACAAGACGCGTATTGGATGATTTGATTTCCAACAAATGGTCAGGCTAAGGAACTTCCTATTGCCACATGGGAACGCCTCTGGCGGGATGCCCCAAGAACCTACTCAGCTCTCTGCTAAACAAGGCCGGCTACCCCCTTCCCGGGGAATAAAACCTAACATATGCCACCCCCGGTCCTTTGGGACCTTAAACCGAGGATCCTCTACACCAACAACATCACAGAGTAATAAATATACTACAGTGCCCACATAAGTAAGTATCTGGGCTCCATACCATGATACTACCCTTTTCCAGAAGGAATGGTCATACCCTAGGGGCGCTACCCCTGAGACCTTGCCGCATTTTCCTGTTTCGACCATTACCGGTTTGTGAGGCTCGATGAGATCTCGTCCACAAAGCTACGCTTTTCACAAAAGCCATGCTTCGATCAACAAATGATCAGCATCACTTCGTATGCCACATTACCAAATTGGAAATGTATCACTAGTAACCATCAACTACATAACCTCTGAGCTCGTACGTCTCAGAGAAGGGTGTTAAGCTAAGAGAATAAATCTCCGCTACCAAACAGAAATGTATTTGATAGAAACCGGTTTTACATCTCAAAGTGTAATGTCAGACACACATCCATAAAAGTCTGTTCCGGGTTCGAACAGAACCAAGGCACTTCCAAAGAAGCCCTTGCAATCCGGATAATTTCTAATCACGTCCGGACTCCCCATCACAATAGGTGCTCAAATCTCTATACCGGGGCCATTCGGTGCAGAGACATTCGATAGGTCATCCTTTCACTTTCGAAAGTATCCGGCCTTCACCACCAGTCTTCAAATGCTATCCATATCGTCATATCATTATTTGAAATGGGTTATATGACACAAGGTCCTCTCCCGACTAAACCGAATAATGAGCACAATATTTAAAAACATATGGATAATGGGATTTCAGTTAAGTTACAACTTTAAAATCCAAAATTTTTCTTTCAAATGGTTTAAACAAATTACCATTTCCAATCTTTTAAACAAAAAGATTCATTTCAAAAACCTTCAATGGTTTAACCAATTTCCACACTTAAATCTTTTAAACAAAAGATTTATCTTTAAAACCCCTTTTCAATTTTAAACAAAGTTCAACAAGCTTTCACAAAGATTCAATTATAGCTTTCAAAACCATTCTATTTAAAACTTGAAATCCTTTCAACACAATTTGGAAATCCTTTCTTTATATGAAAGCTATTATTATTTGAAAACAAATGGTTTTCATTTCGGAAAATCCGATTACATTTATACAAGCTAAAGCCCTTCAAATATAAAAACTTGGGTCAAATTCAAATTCCCAAACCAATAGGATCAAATTTCAAATCTTGAATTTAAATTCAAATCAAACTGTTTAAATTTCAAAACTTAATCCATTTATTCAAAATAACTTTTATCTTTGAAAACTCGTTTTCAAAAGCTTTTCAGTTTTAACCCAATTCCATTTCCAAAACCATTTGAATTCAAAATCCAACTTTTAAAACCATTTCAAAAATCTGTGACTTAACTGATTTCCTCGTGAAATCCATATTTGTGTGTGTATGAGTGTGGTCCAGGGGTTTTACCCACAATAGTGCAACAACATTAACCATTACAGATTCAAACACAGAAATATCGATAAGCGGTATAATCTATAACGCTTATCTCTTTTTACAGATCATGGATGAATAATATAAGTTCATCGTAGATAATAAATTACATCACAGATCACAACACAAATCAGGATAATTCATAACGCAAAGCATCATATATCAGGGATATCAAATAATTCAATTATCCAATAGAATCCAAATATTCATAAGTAATATCAATTAATTATCTGATTAATTTAAATCGGATTAATCACTAATCTTGGTTAATTAATGTTAATTAATTACAAACCATTTAATTAATTATTCTTAATTAATTACAATAATTAATTAACCCTTAATTAATTTATCACACTATTTAATTACCCTTAATTAATTATAATAAGTGATTATTCGTAATCACTTAGTCATCGTTAACCATAAATTAACTAGCAATTAATTTACCTTAATTAATTACATTAATAAATTAGAAATTAATCCATCTTTAATTATTAATTTATTAATTAGCCTTTAAATAAATTCTTTAATAAATTAACCTTTAATTAATTAATTATTCTCAAATTAATTACCTTAATTAACTAATCGCATAAACTAATTATTCTTTAATTTTTTTTTATTACTTGATTAACCAACCCTTAGTCATTTATTTAATTATCATCAATTGCTTTCATCAAGTAATTATCTTTAGGTTAATTAGTAATCAAAACATTATTTAAGTTAAACCATTTAGCTTAACTAATTACTTAATTTCATCATTTGAATATATTTAATTTAAAAAATTGAAATCATTTCTGTACAAGAACATTGATTAACTAATGTTTAATAGCACATCATTTCAAAACATTTGTTAGTTAATTAAATACCAAAACAATTTATATTTAAAAACATTTAATTTTAAATATCTAAAAGTTGAATTCGTTTTGAAATCTTGTTTTACCTTTTCATTGCTATTAAAAAAAACTTCCCAAACCTGGTTCATATTTCTGTTAGAATTTTAAACCTGGAATCAAATTTACTTTTCAAAATTTTAAAACTAGCACTCAATCTAATACAACACAAACTCAAACGAAGTTAACTCGAGCAACTGCATGAGCCAGTGCCCATCTTCCCCGGAACCATCTTAGAGGCCATCATCTCCTCTCTTGAACCCAAATCCCCTGACACAAACATCCACATGTGCACGCCCAAACTGGCGATCTTCGATCAAGACGCAGATCATCAACAAGTCAATGACCATCTAAACGAACACCCCAAACCCTCAGTTCCCCCGAGTTCGTGAGGAAACGAAATCGAGCAAGTTGAAGCAAACCTGGAACAAAACCCAAATAGACAAACCGCCTTGCCGCTGACGAACCACGCCACCAAAACCTATGCAATTCCATACAGAGCAACGTCACACCCCTAAGACTCTATCCCCTAGGTCCGATGCCACTCGATGCCATGATGACGTCGCGGCGGTCTTATCTTTTCCCTCGACCAAAATTAGGGTTAAGACCTCAAACCACTGCCGTGACGCCACCACGATAATTTATAAATTATTTGACCATTTTCCTTATGATCACTGATGCTCTGGCTAACTTCACCAAGGATCACGACTCCCCATACTTTGTCGTTCGCCGAAAATTGATTGAAATGTGTTTTCTGTTCAATTCGAATTATCTCAATGTTCCCAAGTTTAAAATTTATAATTTTAATACCTAAATTCATCATTTCCTATTACAAATCATAATTTGAAATCCAAACTTGAATTCATAAACATTGATTTTTCTTCATGTCTTAATATATTGACTGTATTTTCCATTCCCCAGATAAATTACTTAATAATTTCCCTTGTTTTTATTTTTAAAATTTGTATCATATCAAAACAAACAATTTTATTTTAAACATCATGGGTTAAAAGAGATCAGAGGAAGAGGATTAGAATTTTAAACTAAATTTTCAAAACCTATAAAATAAAATAGAAGTGTAACTCTTCTGTTTCCTAAACATGCATACAAAAATCTCCTACATATATTTATTTCATATTTTTTCTTGGGATTACTTTTAAAAATAACTTTATGATGTTATAACATCTTCTTTTCAAGATTCCAGTTAGTTTATAAAATTTCCTTTTTATCCCTATATGTTTAGAACAGAGGCAGCAGACAAGCATACACACAAACCACATACATATACAACATGTAGGCATTTTTACACAAGTATAATAACATATTCACATCATAACTTCTAGCAATGATTCAAACACCAAGATAAAAATGGGTTCAGGGGTCTGCTCACCTGTCATGCTTGTAAACAGAGAAGCAAACTTGGCCCTGAGTGTTTGGGAAGAACAGAAAAACAAAGCCTGGACTTGCATGCTTGAGATGATTATTGATTTGAATCTGCTACTTGCTGTTTGCCTTGATAAATTTAGAAATGTATTCAGGCTTCAGGTTGAAGTTTGATTCAATTTTTTTTCTTTTCAGGTTGAATTCATTTCCAGGTTGAAAACTCTGAATCCAGGTTTAAGCTTTTGAACATTTGAATTTGGTTTTGTTTTTTTGCGTTTCCAGGTTCCCCCATTTCTTTCTTCTATTTGTAAATTTGTTTTGATCTTTTGAATGTTTGTTTTCAGGTTTTCATTTGATCTGAAGCATTTTGATTCAGTTTTTCACATGAAAGAAAATAGGCCTGTTTTTTTCCTTTTCTTTGATATTTACATTTTTAAAAGAAATAGCATGCCACTTGTTTCTTTGATGTTTATTTATTTTACACTTGTTAATCCTTTTATTGAAATGCTTACAAATGTCTTAAACTATCCATTTTATGTTTATATCCCTACTTAAATTAAATTTTAAATTATATTTAAAACCCTTGTTTTTATTTTATTTATATTTTTAGTTTTAAATCCTTATGTTAAAATAAATTATGTAATATATTTCCTTATGTATATATATAATTTTAAAAGAAAGTATTAAATACTTTTATTCATTTTCAAACTATAATATCTTTAAATAAGTATTTATCTATATAAATAAACAAACATGTATACATATATGTACATTAGAACTTATTCTTTAAATGGTTTTTCTAGAAATTTAAATTATATTGAATTTAAATCACAACTTCCAAAATACATATTATATATACTAAAATTAGAAAACAATTTCTTATTATCTTTAAAATATTGTTTTAAGTCCAATTTATTTTCTAAGATATTTATTCTTGAATTTCAATCTCACAATTCAATTTAAAATTAATTCTATATAAAAATATCTGATTAAATTTGGAAAAATTCACATTTATTCACAATTTGATTCCAAAAATTAAATTAGTTGTCAAATTAACTAGTTCAAAATTCGAGAATGTTACACCAATACTTCGACTGGCAACAAACACATCTGCTACGCATCGCCGGTACTAGTGGACTTTGCTAACGAATCAACTTTTGTTTTGGTCGCGTGGAATATGCAAAATGTAAAATTATTCAAATTCGATTACAACCCATGAACTCTGGTAAGATAAGGGCTAGCCATTATGCCTTAGCCCGTTGGTCTTTTCTAACTTGATATACCACCAATTGCGAATCGCAATAGATTTCAAGAGATTTAACTCCAAGTTCTTTAGCAAGTGTAAATCCAGAAATCAAACCTTTTTACTCAGCCTCATTATTTGTTGCTGGGAAATCAAGGTTCGAAGCTCAACAAATCGTCCAATTTTCAGGAGTCACAAACACAATCCTTTCTCTAGAATAATGATCATTAGATGCTCCATCAGTATATAACTTCCATCCTAAAGTAGGGATTTCACTTCCTTCTGGAAGATCATCCTGCACTGTAAACTCTGCTATAATGTCTACCAAAGCCTGTCCCTGGTTAGCTCTTCGAGGGAGATAAGTAATGTCGAATTGGCTGAGCTTAATGTTCCATTTGAGTAACCTCCCAGATGTCTTAGGTCGCTGTAGGAATTGTCGTAACTGCTGGTCGGTGTCAACATTGATCAGATGGATGAAGCTTCCATGATGCAATTAGCAAGAAGGACGCCAAATTCTCTATTTTCGGATAATTCCTTTCTAGTTTTTTCAACTATTACTGACGTATTACACCAACCTTTGGATTCGATTCTCCTCACGAACCAAGGCGGCACTTATAGTGTGCGTTGATACAACCAAATAAATGAACAACTCCTCATGATCTACCGACTTTGATGAGATAACTGGTTTCTCCAAATGATTCACCAAAGCTTGGAAAATGTCTATACAATTCTACATCCATTCGAAGTTTCTTTTTCCCTTCCTAATCAAATCAAAGAAAGGAATGCATTTGTTGGTACCTCTGAAGATAAATCAACTTAAAGCAGCAACCTTCCCATTCAGACTCTACACTTGTTTGATGGTTCTTGGCACCTAGATATCACAAATAGCATGAATATTCTCTGGATTAGCTTCTATTCCACTAGAATTGACAATAAAGACTAAGAATTTTCATGATGCAATACCCAATGAACATTTCAAAGGATTGATTTTTATCCTGTAATATCGGAGGATGTCAAACATTTCTACCAAGTCTCTAATGTGGTCGTTGGATCATCATGACTTCACGAGCATATCATCCACGTACACTTCCATTGTCTTTCCATTCTGATCCTTAAACATCCTGTTAACTAAGCACTAATAGGTTGCTCCGGTATTCTTCAATCCAAACAACATTACTACGTAACAATGTTACCTAACGTCTATAACAAAACTGGTGTGCTCCTGACCAGGGATATGCATCGGGATTTGGTTATATCTCGAATATGCATCCATAAATGATAGAAACTTGTGTCCTGCATTTGAATCAACTTAGAATGGGAAAAATATCTTTTGGATATGCTTTTTTCAGATCTGAATAATCAATGCACATTCTCAATTTTCCATTCGCCTTCTTCACAAGTATGGGATTAGATACCCGTTCAGGATAGAGGGTGTCGTGGATAAACCCATTGCTTTTAGATTATCCACTTCCTCTTTAAAGTGGCAAATCTCTCTGAATGTATGCATCATCTTTTTTGCTTTACCGGGATATACTTCGGATCAATATTCAATACATGGCTCACAATGGCAGGCAAGATTTCACACATGTCAAAGTGAGTCTAAGCAAATACATCTAGATTTGCTCGGAGAAAACTAACAAGTTCTTTCATCATCGTGAGGCTGAGCTGTGACCCAACCTTCAAGACTCATGATGGGTCATCATGGATGACCATGATATCAATCATCAGCTCAGCTGGTGCAACCTTGGTCTCCTCTTTATCACCTCTCAGATCTATATCTTCATAGAACCGACTGTGGTGCCCGAGCCAAGGCTCAGGCGCTGGTTGTCAATCTTTGGTGGTTTGGATGAGCGGCTTTGTCCACACCCTTTCCCTTCTCCTTACACTGAGCTCCCCTCAACTCAGCACATTACAGGCATATATATACATATATATATATATATATATATATATATATATATATATTTGCCTGATCGCCATGAACAACTCCTACACCATTATCCATTGGAAACTTCAGAGTTAAACACAATGGGGCAAGAGCTGGCTTTAATTCAGCCAGGGCCAGTCAACCTAGAAATACATTATAAGGAGTGTCAACATACAAAACAATAAACAGTAAGATTTGCACTCTCCTTCATTCACCTTCTCCCAGTTAAATGGATAATTCCACGTATGCTACAGCCTCGGTCGCCATGCTATTAGAACCATCGGGTCAATTGTCGAAGCCTCTACATTGTTTGCATCCCTGTCTCTAAACAATATCATCTGCCATGGTGCACTGCTGTTTTGTCGGAGTTCCATCTTCTGTATTCGAACAACATTCAAAATCTACATGCCTTATCATGATAGCATAGTTCTCCATCTCTTGCCAACTCCTATCCAACGGGTGCGGTCCCCCAACTATCATATTTATCACAAGTCTTCCATCGGTCCGTGCAGGCTCCTCAGCCTACGTGGTGCTTGTCCTCGATTGGTTCGGATGTCCCCTATCTGCCATCCTGTGGAGTTTTCACAAACTGTTGCAACTTATTTTTCGAATCAAATTTTCTATAACATTCTAGATATGCCTACATTCATTTGTATTGTGCTCATAACATTCATGAAACGAACAGTATTTTTCGGTCTATTTCTGTCTCTCTGACGACTCTTTTGGTGGCAGCTTCTTGTATTGCATGGTATTGCAAGTGAATGGATAAATGTTCTTTACGAACATGTTCAGCGGCGTATTTAATTTTCATACATTGAAATCCTGGGCTTTAGTCTTCCAAAACCCATCTTCCACTCTCGATTCCTATCTCGTCTTTCTTTTGTTGATTTGGCTTGTTCTGAATATTCACCTGAACTTTCCCTATCATAAGACTGTTTTATTGTAATATTGCTCTGTACTGCTTCTCCACTTGGTCCTGCAATGTACTTTTTCCAAGAGACCTGCCTACCTCCTTCCTCAAAAATTGAGCTGCCTTTGAATAGAAGCGCTCCAACGTGGTAGGCAATTTTCCAGCGAGCCAGTCACCAAACTCGGATTAGGATCGGTTCCTCTCATCATGGCCATAAGGGTAGCATGATAATTTGAGTTACTAACCTCCATGGTAGCGGTATGAAATCTCTCCAAGTAATCTTTCAATGACTCTCCTGGAGGTTGGATAATGCTGGAAAGCGACATCATGTTTTTAGGACGAGTCACATGCATTCAGAATTGCTCTATAAACTTGGTTGCCACCTCATCAAATCTTGAAATTGACCGTGGAGGTAGTCTTATAAACCACATCATTGCTATCTCAGAAAGGGTTATGGGAAAAACATCTGCACTTGGTTGCGTCGTTAGCTCTTGCAAAATCCATCAGCATTCGTACCTCATGATATGCTGCTTGGGTCGGTTTTTCTTATAGGCTGGCATTGATGGCAAGTTGAACCTTCTTAGGTATTTCGCATGTAGAACGTTGTCAGTAAATGTGGTATAGCTTATCGAGATTCTCCAGTCATCATCAGTTAAGCCTTGGTTCTCTCTCAACAACTGTCTGACCATTGCTGATAAGTGCGACATCTGGATGGGTAGTGCCAAACTGTGGTCATGCTCTACCTCATGTGAATGGTCCGGTCAATGTCTACGGGATGTTTCACGCCTTCTTGGTTCACCATCCTCTTGATGCACACCTTGAACATTTATCTCATTATCATTCCAGCTGGGTACCTGGTCATCATTTGATCGAAGCTTTCAGGAAGAACTCCAGTGCAATTCCCTAAGCGTTGTGGGGGAATCCCTTCTCTAGAGGAGGGATGGGTATCGATCCTTAGGAAGGGATCGACATCGATAAGTCTTGGAAGACCTTATTGGTCTGCCATGCTGCGCTTCGATGTTTCTGCGTGATCTCCTTCTAGCTTGCGATGCCTAAGCCTCTGGTATTCGTCTTATGAGCTTGAACTTTCCGATGTCAAGTAAGGAGTGGGATCCCTTCTTGCCTTCCCACGCCGTTGTTGAGTAATCTGGTTCATTAGGCTAATACTGGTTTGAATACGCTTATTTAGTCATCGGCGGCCTTCCATCAACTCTCCCATTAGATTATGAAATTCAGCTGGGGTTATAGAATCAGTAGGGTTTTGAAATTCAACCGGATCAACACTCAAATTGTAGGTTGGTTACTTTGGCCTCCTTGTTGAATGCTAACAGTCTCATTTCCATCAACATTCTGAGAAGTAGATCTGGTATGTCTCACTATTATCAATCTCCTTATTTAAATTTTTGCAAATCTGAGTAGTCTAAGTAACTTTATGAACATAGCTATGGTTCTCCTCCAGGGATTCGCCCAATCAAGTAGCAACAAAGGGGATCCTTACAGTTTGAGAATCAGTCTCTTAATGAAAGCACTAAAATGTTTGCAACTAAATTGGTCATAAACACCCAAGAATAGATCTATGTTGAGGAATAAATAAAGAAAGTAAAATTGAAACAGAGGGACATAATAAACTAACAAGAAAATCAAAGCAATTACCAAGAACACAAGAATTTATAGTGGTTCGATGTTGTATGCATACGTCCACTTTGAAGATTATCTTTATTCATTCACTAATAGTTTTATTATTGCAGCAAATGGCAAGAGACAAGGAGAAAATTTAATTACAATAAAGACTAATGTAACCAGCAATGTAAAGATCCTCCGAATGACTACCTAGGCCAATATTTATAGGTGAAGGCAACCACCAATCTCTCTAGAACATTGGTAACAGGACCTTCTAATCCATATAGGCCCACCAAAGGGGTCGTAGGCTCACCTAAGGGGTCGTAGGCCCATATCTCAATGAATAGGGATCAGTACCGATCCCTTAATTGGTCGATTTTAGGGCAGCGATCCCTATGGTGGCTTCCTCGTACTTTGATAAGTTGGCTCTTCGAATATCATGTTGATTGGACTAGTGGAGCTGATGCAACTGATGGATCTTTAATTTGACTCCACTTGCAAGTTACCTTCTGTCGAACCCTCCAAATGGATTTTGTCGATCCCTCATCGTTTAGCCATTTGACATGCGATCCTTAGGGTATGATCCCTAGGGTCCATCTTTAAATTTCATTTCGTTTGGAGTTTTAGATTCTAAGGTATTGATCGCCGAAGCAAAGAATGCACTAGGTTTTTGACGTGTGCCGATCCCTACTTAGTGGATTCAAATGTGCCGACCCCTTGCTAACTGTCAATCCTTGACAATCCCCTTCATATCCTTTGCCTATCCCTATCTTATGAGTTAAGTGTAACTTTCTAAACCAATAACCTACGTCGATACATACATTTACATCTATGCCGATCCCTACTTTTCTTCGACCATGCCGATCCATAAACCTCTACTTATGTCAATCCATACACCTCTACTTATGCCGATCCATATACCACTATTCATGTCGATCCCTCGATTGCTTCATCCATGTCGATCTCTTGTTTAACTAACCATGCCGATCCCTATGGTACCACCATGCCATGCCAATCCCTTGCTTGTTCGAGCTAATACCTATATTTCAAGCATCCTGCATCATCCATCTACCAATTCCGTTCAATTCTTGCTTCATATAACTATATGTACTTCACTTTCGAGTCCTACAGCCATTGCTCCAAGGTCATCACTCTCGGTATCAGTCGAATCTATCTTGTGTAAACAGTTCAATATAACCGGGTCAGGATATTGGGTAACAAGCACTAAAATCTAATTTGGTGGAGTTTTGACAAGCCATGAAAATTGAGTCAAAAGTAGGCGCATCGCGTAATGGCAGTTTGCGATTTTTGCATTGTGGAAAGTTAAATCCATTTATAGATTCAGAGTTGAAATTCTTTGTAATGTAAATTTTTATAACTCTTATAATCATAGTTTTTTAAAAAATAAAATGATCGAGATTTCATTTAGTAGATTCTGAAATATGAGCAAAATTAGTTTTCAAAATATTTGCGCTTTGGCAGTTCAAAAACCAATAGGATAATTCTTTTAAAATGATATTTCTAATTCTTTAAAATTATGGGATAAATTCTATAAATCTTTTAAAATGTTTTAAAAGTGATTTGAGTTATAAAAATGGATTTCTAAATGACAAAAAAGTTGTTTTGATCAAATAGGCTTAAAAGTACTATTCGCAGCACATTTAATAACTTTTGAAATATGACTTTAAACTTAAGTATCCTTTCCCAAATCTATTATGAATGTTTTCAAATAAATAACTAAGTATTTTAAAGATAATTTAAAGGTTTTATAATTTATTTAAAAGAGTTTAAATAAATGATTTAAAAAAAGCTGTTATAATGAAGTGATTTAATCTTGGCTCTAAAAGCCGATGAGTAGACTGGATTTTTCTATTCATGAGATCCAGGATGGAAGGTGCTTAAACTAAGGAGATTTTTAGGAGCAACCGGTGCCCTGGCTCACTTGGCCTCTTTCCCAGATGAGGAATAGATAAGGTCGGAGACAAGTATAAAAGATTTAATTTTTATAATTAATTAATTGCAACTTAGATTAGATAGAGATAATCTTATTATACTTGGTATTAAATTACTACGTGGGAATCTATATTATCCATGTGAATTTAAAAGGAAATTTCACCGCTATTCGATGGATGGTAAAGGTTGAATATAGAAATTGACGTTCAATACGAATAATATAATTTATATCATCCCTTTTTACTCAAAAAGTTTTTGCAATATGATTTATGAGAAATGATTTTAATTTAGTATAATTTCCATAAATTCGCTTTACTCGAATACTAACTAATTTGGATTTACCATCTTTGATAACATGGTTTCAACCTACTAAAAAGATATGTATTGGAAATAAGAAATCTGTTTTCAAGATTTAAAAATAATGATTTGGAATTAGTTTAATTCCTATACTTAAAATCAATTATTTTGGATTTAAAATGAACATTGTCTTAAATAACATCGTTTTCGAACCGTTTTAAAGGTTATGATTTGGAAATATCTATTAAGATTTAAATAAATTATTTGGAAATATTTTCCTCAGTAAAGAATGAAATAATTTGGAATTATTCTAAGATTTCAAAAAGTTTTAAGTAATCAAAAGATTTGATAGAGGAGGTTTAATGGTTCCATATATACTAAAAAGAAAAGGTTTTAAAGATATACATCTCTATAAGATATGTTTGATAAAGTGAAAAGTAATCAACCAAATGATAAGCAACTATTTGCTTAACTTGTTTTTATCGTTGATTAGTCAAAGGAACCGAGGTCAGATTTGGGTAGTTCTTATTCGAAACTACTTCGAACCAATTTATGAGTTCGAAAGTGAAGACATGCTAAAGACAATAAAGTTGAAGGCGAGGATCTTCATAACTAAAGGATTGCTTGTGTATAATTTTCGAGTATCTCCCGAGATAAATAAATAGCAGCGGTCCTTTTGTTTCGGGATCTTCGTATGCAAAGACTACTCGCTACTCGTCCCAAGGGATGTGGTAGGAGAGTGCCTTCGGTTTGTCCTATTCTTGGACTTGTATGGATGAATGTCTGACATTGCATTTCTAAAATCTTTGTGCATTGATCTCAACAAATGTACATATAATTGGTTGTGTAGGAGGTAACCCGTCCTATACTTAACACCCTTCTTCGACATGTACAAGCTCAGAGGTTGTACTTTTGTAGAAATCAATAATGTGTTGTAGGAAATGGCAAGTGGCATTCTAAGTGAAAATGTTTTAAGAGAGGTAAACGTTACCTTGATCCCCACACCCGAGGAATTGTGAAACAGGGGTTGCTTTAGGGCTAAGTGGTTCGCTACTGTTAGGTTATGGTATCACATTTCTAGATTATTTTGCGCCCGCTATGACGTCGGGTTAAAAAATATGTGGTGTATGGTACGTGAGATCTCAGATAGGTCGGGAACGGCCTCTATGATATCATATTTGGTGCTATTTTCCACTATATTGGTTTACGGTTAGGCCAGCCTTACTTCCTAGAGGTTTCAAAGATGTCGATCTTTTGTAAATTACTCTAGAAATATACTAAATGGGAGGTTGTCCCTTACCTTGCTGTTCACCGGAAATCCAAATCTCTAATAAATGCCTTCGGTTTTAGTTGCGGACCTATTATGTCGTCAAATTTAACGAATGTAACAATTTCGGCTATTTAAATATTTTTATTTGAAATGTTTTCAAAAGAATACCATTAAAAATAATATCACTAGATTTCACATCGAAATGTTTCTGTTATCATAAGGAAAAATGGTATTTATGTGCAACGTGGTCTTATGAGATACTATTTGTTTTTAAAATACTCGTATTCTGAGTTTCTCACACTAATCCCATGATTGATCCGTAGTTTATTTTCTTTTCCCTATAACTATCTATCTTTTCATTCAAATTGAGTTGGTCATGTGTGGTTTATTGTCAATTTAAAATGTACGGAATTGTGGATCGCTTCAATGAGGCTTTCTCTTCTAAGTCCCTGTAATGAGTTATATATATGAGTTCCAACTCCAATATTTAAAACCCAAATTGCAGCATGTATAGGTAAAAAACTTTGTCTTACGAAAATAGCTTAGCGATCAAAATCAGATTTCTTACTCTTGAGTGTCTTTAGATAATCCAAATAGTTCCTCTTCCAATTCCCCTTCTTAAAGAAAAAAGTGACATTAATACTTTTGTTCTTTGTCCTTAAATTTACTGTTGTCGCTCTTCGATCGATGCTTTCTCTTCTTTAAACTATTCGAAGAAGACACACCTTTGACCATATCATATTTGATTCTTTCATTAATGTACTTTCAACCAACTTTAACAAATTAATTTAATCCACGATAGTACAATTCGACGAGTTCTATTGAATTTTAAATATTGTTAGATCGAGTTGAGTAGTCAGCGATTCAAAAATTAAATTGCTTTGTAACCAAGTGTTAATAGTTATTTCCAACTCAATCAATCTCTCCATGTACCCAATCATATTGAGTACGTGATCTTGGATGAGAATACCTTTGTTCATCTTCATATGAAACAATTTACATGATCGTATCTTGTAGTATGAGACTATTCACCGTAAACTTTTGTAGGTATTAAAATATGAATAAAACATCCATATTCTGATGTTGTATTCGAGCATGGTGCTTATGGTTGTCGGAATGTTGCATTGAGCAAGTTCATAGTTTATTGACCATGACTTGTAGGATGATACTGTTTAGGTGTCACACCTTAATCGTGTTTGACTTTAGGCCAACTCGTAATTACATGCCAGAGTTTTTCATAAGTGAGTGCGACTTTTACAATCCTTAACCCACCGTTATAGTTCACACAGGTTAATGTGATTTTCTTTAGAAATGTCTTCATCATTTCCATTTAATCCTCGTAAATTCATCAGAGTAAATTAAGCCACATTGCATATGTTCTTATACTTATACGACTGGTTTATTATATTTATCTAATAAGGCTTCCGTTGAATTATAGATCTCTCAAAAACCCTAAATGTGGAGGTTCGAGATCTGTTCTAGATGCTCGAATCCATGTAGTGCTTCGTGATCTGTTTGAGACGAAGGAACCAATTAGGGATTCGTGTGCTGCTCGAGCGATTAAGACTCGTGTGAGAGATGACGAATGTAGCCTCGACATCAGGAATGACTAAAACCAGAGTAAGATGCACAATCTTGGTTTTTGCTTTCCCATAAAGGTATGTTAACTCCAGATTAAGAGTATTGGTTGTACTCGGTGCCATGTAGTTCACCATTAGAATAGTTGTTTTTACCTTAGACTATGTCATATTTAGGGATATACGATGCTCAGAAGGTAGTTTTGATCCTTTTCAAAGAGATCCACTTCAATTTACTAGGGGCGTCTCCATGGAAAACAAGCCATATACGAGCGCGTCTTAGTGGTATTGATTGTATACCTATTATTTTGTGGCATTCGCACAACAGCTATTTGATATGACTTATGTGCTACACATAAGACATTATCTATTATATCACTATACGTTAAAATTAATGAATGATTTCATTTGTGGCAAAAATTGTTATGGTAATCCGTATAACCTCCAAAAGGTGCTATTATATGTCACTCTTGTTTCTTGAGATTCTCATGCTGGTTTACCAGACTGATCTGGGCGTTATTTTCTTATAATGCTCAGGTTAGCCTCGTGTATGTTTTTAGACTTAGCTTTGAACACTTTGGAGCTCATGGAGAAGAGCTGAATCATTACCTACCGTAGCGTTCTTATTTCCGCCGCATTTCTGCACTTTATATATCAACATTGTGAAGACATGCAGTTATAACTGTCCAAGCTGATGATAGTATTTAGGTTTTTAGTAACTCTGAAATTTTCATATTCAGAGTAACCTTTGTACTAATCCTTGGATATTATATATTACCATTTGTGAGATTGAGATGTTGTGCTCTTCCTTTCCTGTTCTATTCTTCTTTTTCATTTTACCCTAACTTTCTATCTTTCTGACACAGGGATGCTCGGTACACGAATACCGTGGATGTATTTAGAATGGACATTCGAGGGTCGGAAAGTTAGGTCGTTACAGACACATCAAAACGAACGCAACGACCTTCTTCCTTTACGTGATGCTCGTACATATATCAATACACTTAGTTGTGCATGTATATGCATATGCATATACGCATACATGTAAAAACTTCACAATCTTGTTTCAAGCTTCACCAGAGTAATTACTCAGCCCAGCACTCTCTCTCGCATCTTAACGCGCTCGATAGTCGCCATGGTTACACAAGATTGCCTGTAACTTATTTATATACATGTATGGATATTCCCATACACCAATACAACTAAGCACATAAATAAATGTACATTATAAATAGTCTAAACTATTCAACAATTCTAACTATAATATTTGAATTCTATTGCTTATTAAATACCTTAAATACAAGTATACGTATATTTATCCACATACATATACATATACGTATACATAATTAGTATTTTAATTACTACTTAAATTAAAACTTACTTATATTTACTAAATCTTTTTTAATAGAAGTAAGATATCTTTTTATAAAATTTCATATCATTTTATAAAATTTAGTAGTAGCTTATAAATCTATTTAATCCTTTGAAATACTAAATCTCTTCATTTATGATTAAAAATTCCGTTTGTAAATATTTTTTAAAACCATTTAGACATCTTAAAATATCTACTTTGTATTATTTTATAAAATCTTATACTCTTTATAAAAATTCCTATTGTAAATATTGGTCAAAGATCAAAAACCCAGACCAATGGCGGCTGCTGCATCTTCGTCCTTGTCACATCAGATCCCTAATCCTACAATTCCAAACTTGTCATCGGATTCTTCATCTTAGGAAGGAGGAGACGACAATAATTGGCAATAGGTCAGGAGAAAAGGCAAGCAGAAGATGGCGGCTAACCCTAGTTCAACTCGAATACGCTCGTCTTATGCTGATGCGCTCAAACCTAAAGTCTTTTCAATTGAAAAAACTAAAAGCTGGACAAAAGCTACAGGCTGCATAGAAAGTACAGATAATAATGTTCGATTCTATGAGAAAACTATGGATGACAAAGGTGATTTCGCTGAAATTGATGAGGAGGATTTTGCTGAGGTAATGAGTATGTGGAAGAACTTGGTATACATTTACATGGCAGGGAAAGGACCATATTATATTCATTTCAATGCATACGTTAAAAGAGAATGGAAACCAGAAGGTGGATGGAGCATCTTTGGAAGAGAAAATGGCTACTACTTGGTTAAATTTGAACTGGAATCTGTTTGCCAAAAAATTATTGATAATGGACTATGGTTCATGGATAGCAAATTACTTTTCATCAAAAGATGGGAGGCAAACCTAAGACTCGAGCAGGATATGCTAGATTCATAACCTATTTGGATTAGCCTAATGAATCTTAATCTAGCTCTATGGAGCAGCAGGGTTATCAACAAACTGGCCAGTCTCATAGGAAAACCAATTAAGACGGATGAAGATACGAAACATCTTAGGAAGCTTAAATTTGCAAGGATTCTGGTAGAAATCACAGCAGAGTCAAAATTACATAATAAATTACGAGCTAAGGATAGCACTGGAAAGGAGTATGTCCAAGATGTGGAATATTAATTTGTCCCTCCAAAATGTACACAGCATTTATGTTTTGGACACACACAAATGCAATGTACAAGAAGCAACATACAAGAAGGAGGATCAAGGAAAAAATTATGGAACATAAAAAAGCAAATGATCGGGAAAGAAGTTCAAAGAAAGAGGCAAGGATTAGTAATATACATCAAAGTCAAAATGAAATGTTTCCAGACACATTACAAGCCCCATAAAAAGCTTCAGATGAGAACATTAACAAGACATCACAAGTCATACATAATATACATAGCACTGTCGGTACTTTCACTGATTCACTACATCATAATACTTTTGACAATCAAATGCTCCCTGACCACTTCCCAAGCTCTAAAATGGATAACCCTGAGAAAGATCAAACATACCAGCAACCAGAGTATTTGAACAACTCAGCATGGGAGAAGGCATAGGAAAAGGTGCTTGATGATTTATAATAAAATGAAGAGGAACCTGAAACAGTTGAAGACATTAATAAAATGAATATAAATTTGGATTCCAGTGATGAGGAGATAAATGATGATACAAAAACAAGAACTTACACTAAACCAAACTAGGAATACATAGAACAGTTCAATAAGAAAGCAAGTAAGCATGGTCCAAAGAACATTGCTCCTAGGAACTTGAGGAGTAATAAGGCACTACCCTCCCAATGACAATTATTTGCTGGAATGTTAGAGGTCTTAATAGTGATGAAAGACAATTAGACCTCTTTAATTTAAGAAATAAATATAAACCATCATTACTTGGTTTACTCGAGAATAAAATGAATAATGACAACATAGATAATTTTCATTTTACTTTGGGGGCAAACTGGAGTATATATCATGATAATATAACTACTTGCAAAGGTAAGATTTGAGTTGCCTGGTGTAATGAATTCTGGTCATGTAATCTGACAAGCAAGGATGATCAACAAATAATAGTAAAAGCTACCAAGATTGGAGGTTTGACAATTAATATTACTTTCATTTATGCCAATAACTTTGCATCAAAACGTTCAGGCCTTTGGAAACAAATTACAAATATATCAAAAAAAAAATAGATGGTCCGTGGTTTACAATGGGAGACTATAATGCAATGCTAAAGTGAAAGATAAAGTTGGTGGTCTCATATTGAAAGCGTCCCAACTGGAGGAATTTAATGGATGTGTCTTTGCTACGGGGTTGACTGAAGTTTCCCACACTGGACTGAAATATACATGGAGAAGTGGAGAAATTAGAAAGATTGCATGCAAACTAGACAGAGTGCTAGCAAATTCTAAAGCCATCAACATGTTTCCTTCAATGAAAGTTACTATCTTACCTTGCTCTACAAGTGATCATTCCCCCATCCTTGTTGAACTAATTCAACTTAACATTAAGAAAGGTAAGCCATTCAAGTATGCTAATTATTGGCCTTTATGTAAAGACTATTATAATGCAGCTGACTTCTCCAAGTTAGACATTTTCGAAGGCAATAACTCCTTTATCTTAATTATGATCCTTAAACACATCAAATTGAGACTCAAAGAATGGAACAAATGTAGAACAAAACAAGTTAACAAAGTTGCTCAGCTTCAGGAAATCCTAGGAAATATTCAGTCTGAACTGGATAAAGACCCTTATAATGATGATTTAAACATAGAATTCTTTGAAGTGCAACATGAACTCAAGAATGCCTTACAAATTCAAGCTATGGAGCTAAAGCAAAAAACTAAGGAAAAATGGCCGACCGAGCGTGATGAAAGTTCAAAATCTTTTTACACAAAAATGTCTCTCAGACAGAATTATAATAATATATATAATGTTATTGATGACAAAGGTGAACTGGCTTCTAATCTGGAGGAGGAAGCTATTTATTATTTCATCGACCTTTTTAATGGAGAATACCCTGTAAAATTACCTAACATTAAAACCAGAAGTCTGGTTACTGAAAGTGGAAGGCATATGCTGACCAGAGACATTGAAAGTAAGGAAATTGAGGAAGTTGTTAAATCCATTCATCATGATTCCAGTCCAGGGCCAGATGGGTTGGGTTCTCATTTCTATGTAACCTACTTAAAGGACCTAAAAGGGAAACTGAGGTTAGCTTACCAGGAAGCTTTTGAAACTGGAAAAATTATAAAAGAAATGAATCACACTTTCATCTATCTTATACCAAAAAAAAAAACCAACTCAGATACAGGATTATAGGCCTATCTCATGTTGTAATGTCTCCTACAAAATCCTTAGTAAAATCATTTACAACATGATTAAACCAATTCTATCTGACTGCATAAGTGAGTGCCAAAGTGCATTTATTAAAGGGAGAAGCATATCTGAAAACTCTCTGCTAGCACATGAGTTGGTTATGAACTTTGACAAGAAAGGATTTGGAAAAATTCGTTTAAAGGTGGATCTTTAGAAAGCTTATGATAAAATAAATAGAAGGTTCATTATTCATATGCTTAGATATATGGGATTCCCTGAAAAACAACTGAATCTTATTAAAGAATGCATAAGCTCTCCCACCTACTCAGTTCTAATCAATGGAGTTCCTATAGGGTTTATTAAAATCAACAAGGGCTGAGGCAAGGAGACCCCCTCTCCCTTTATCTTTTTGCTGTGGCAATGGAATTCGTTTCTCTACAAATGGAAATTTATACTCACAACAACATCATACAGCCAGTTTATAAAATCCAACCTCAAATAACACATCTTTTATATGTTGGTGATCTTATCATCTGCTATAAGGCTACTAATACTGCCATTATTGGTATGAAAGAAATCTTTCAAAGACTTGAGAGTCTAGCTGGTCTGAAAGTAAATGAACAAAAGACAAAATGCTGCTTCAATGAGTACTGCAAGAACAAAGAGATTTTCTACTCACTCCATAATTATGAGGAGAGTTATCTGCCTGTCAAATACCTTGGTGTGCCATTATCTACTAATGTTATAACTGATAGAGAATGTGGAGTTCTAGTAACAAAAATAAGAAACAATCTACAAAGTTGGAGCTCAAAATTTCTATCTTTTGCTGGCATAATAGAACTGGTTCATACTGTTAAAACATCTATGGTTAGATTTTGGCTACAGACATTTCAACTTTCTAGTGCTTCCATTGACAAAATTTAAAGTGTGTGCTAATTTTATATGGAGAGGGGGGATTCATAAAGTATCTTATCAAACATTATGCAAACCAAAAAATGAAGGAGGAGTGGGTCTCAAAAACCTCAAGGATCTAAAAAGAGCTTATGCAACAAAATTGGCATGGAAAATTCTTAATGGTAAAGGTCTTTGGGCTGTATGGATGAGAAGAAAATATGTAAAAGAAAATTTTTGGATTCAAAAAGAGGATATAAATGCATCAGGCACATGGAAAACAATCCTCAGGGCTAGAAGTGACCTCCAAAACCTAGTAAACAGAAGGATTGCAAATGGAGAGTGCATAAGTTTCTGGTTTGACCCCTGGTTGAATAATGAATGTGTCATAAACAAACTAGGATGAGATAGTTTTAATGCTTATGGAGGAAGAGACTTTATGTTAGGAAAAATTATACAAGATAATTCATGGGATTTTCCCTCTGACTCTCCAGCAAATCAAATTAAACAGGAAATAATGAGTATTCCATTAAGTGCTACATTATGAGACACTTGGATATGGAAACCAAATAACAAAGACTTCAGCTTAAAGACTACTTGGGAACATCTTAGGGAAAGAAGTATCGAAATTAAATGGGCTCAAATTTTCTGGAGTAGTGCAAGTACCCCCAAAATGTCACAAACAACTTACAAGGCTCTAATATACAGACTTCCTACCATGGACAGACTTAAAAAATGGGGGATTATACAGGACTCGATTTATGTATTTTGTAAAAAGGAGGAAGAAAATCATAAACACCTCTTCTTTCAATGTACATTTACCAGAGAAATCTGGGATAAACAAAAGACAGTTCTAAATTGCAACTTACAAGATTATTATCTAAGTGAAATTACAATCTACCTGACAAGAAGCTGGAAAACCAAAAGCTTGATGGGGAAAGTTGCTTCCATTTTGATGACTACTTCTGTATGGAATGTGTGGAGGGAGAGAAATAGACTTATATTCCTAATCAAACACAAAAATGAACATGCAATCAAAGAAATGATAAGATGAGATATACAAATAATTATGAAAAGAGCAGGAAATCACAAATCTATCAGCTGTTGAACTAGAGACATTGAAGAGGATGGGACTAAAAATACATAATACCAAAATTCAGTTGGAGCAGACATGGAAACCTCCATGAAAAATCGAAGGAAGCCGAAGTAGTTTTATTTTATTATATCTTTTTTGTAAGAGATGTAGAATGTTCGAACTAATAGTAGTTGTATTGGGTCAGGCCGGCCTTGTTTGGGGTTAGTAATAAACCTTTTATCCATTTTCAAAATAATAATAATAATATAAAATACCACATTCATACTATTTTATAAATCACTTATTTTATAAAATATCAATTTTATGCTATTTTGTAAAATCACTTACTTTATAAAATATCACTTTTATTTATAAAATTATTCCTTTGCACAAATAGTATTTATAAATAAACAATTTACTTATAAAAGTCATTTCTTTACTTTAAATAATACTTCTAAGTACTAATTAAGCTTTGTTAATCACTTAATTGGATTACTAACTTTTCTAAAACCATTTAAATTAGTTTTATTATTACTAACTAATGACATGCACTTATTTATATCATCTAATCAGTCTTTAATCCATTACAATATCACCTATAATCATTCAATTATCCCGAAACTAATTTCTTAGCTTACTAACTATTTTAAAAATAGTAAATATGGTCTTAAACAAATAATGAGTTAACATAAACATGTTTATAACAAGAACACGAGTCTAAATCAACTCACAAAATCTCTAAATCACTTCATATATTTCCGTAATCGTTAATAAACGAAATAATGAAGATTAATGAGAAAATATATATATGAAGAATCATCCAACTCACCTTTCTTTTCCCTAAATCAAACTCTAATCACCAAAACACACTTCAAAGCTCTCTTGAAATCATAGGTGAAGCCCTATACCACAACTTCATGCTAATCCCTTGATGGGTTTTGTATAGAATGGAATGAGAGGAATTGTAGTGATTTTTATTTGAATTTAGCAATTTTATATGAAGGGTTTAGGCTCTGGGGTTAAGAAGGGATAATGGGAGATTAGAGAAAGATCGAGAGAAGGGGAGGAGGAAAAAATGTAAAATGAAAATGGAATAATAATTATAAAGAGGCTTAGCCACTTATAAGCTAGGTAATGAGCCTTAGCCCTGTAACGACCTAGAATTTTATTTAATTAAAATTTGAATATTTAATTAATTTTAAATATTAATAAGTGAAATTGATAAGTCGAATAAATTTTATTTCGAATAATTGGATTTAATTGGATAATTAAATCGATAATTTAATATGTTAAATTATGGAAATAATTGAAAATTGGGTTAAATATGATTGAAAATGATTTTTAAAATTTTATTTTATCATATTGAAGTTAGAATGATATTTTAGAACTTTTAAAATCGAATTAAAAGTTAATTTGTGAAAATTGAATATTTTAATATTTAATCGACTAGTGGAATTTGTCAATTTTTAAACAGTCTCAGAATTGGACGAGACCAGTTCCATTGGATCCGTAATAATTAGTTATTACCGGATTTCAATTTTCGTGTCAATCAGAGTTATCGTTTGATCGTAGCAGCTCGAAACGCATCGAATTGTTTTTAATTATTAATTTGGCGAGTTAAAATAGCCATTTTTCAAAAAGTCTCGGATTTCGATGAAACCAGTTTCATCGGATCCGTAATTTGATATTATTATATGGTTTTAAATTTCGTGTCAATCGGATTTACTTTTTGTACGGTACAAATTAAAATGCCTAGAAAATCGTTTAAATCGGTTTAATTTAAATTGAACGTTTATTGCCATAACTCGCACAGATGTCCGAATTAGCTTTCGAAACCTGTTCCATTGTGTCCGGAACGCGAGGTAAACCCCAGAAACGCCAGTCACGGCGCGTGAATCGGAGTTTGGAAATTCCGGAATGAATAGTGTCGTTTGTTTTCCTATAAATAGGGCCTAAATTCACAAAAATAAAATATAAAAAAAACTAAACCCTAATTTGCAATGCACAGCCGCCACCTCCTTCATCAATGGTTGAAATTGTCTTAATTTCTTCTTCAATTATTTCACAATCCACAAACCCATTTAAGAAATGTTCAACTACGAAGTTATAGAGCACATCGAGTTCCACGAGATCAACGGTGGAGATTGGATATGGTGGCTGAACGAGGGAGCTAGGGGGTTGCGTTCTTCTGGATTTTGGGTTCGTCGTTCTCGGCTACAGGGAGGCCAAGCTCTACCATATGGCGGCCGTAGGCAGCTCTCGTCGAGGGCTTCAAGGTGGTACCATCTGATCGTCTTCTCGATCGAAGAATTGGGCGCGATAATTGGAGAGGAGGCAACGACTATGGGTTACGGTCACGCGTGTAAGAACTGGAGGGAGGAAGATGGATGAGGGTGCGGCCCTGATGTGCTTGAACTTGTGATGGACGGCTTAGATTAAGATAGGTTAAAATTTTATAAATTTAGTTGTAAATTGTTTATATAAAAGTCGTGTAACTTTAAAAATGTATAACTTTTCATACGAGGTCGAAATCGCGCGAAACCAGTTGCGTTGGAATCGTATGGACGAGCACTACGCTATGGAATTGGATTGGAGTCGTTTGAAGTTAGTGAGAATTTCGGATAAAATTAAACGTCCGTTTAATATTATTCGAAATAAATCGCTAAAACGAAATTGAAATCAAGGTGAGAACTTCTCACTCAATCAAATCAGTTTCGATTTTATTTTAAATAGTTAGATTTAAAATATTTGAATGCATGTTTGAATGATGATTGTTATCTATTGATTGTTAAAATAGACATTATGCGCCGTTAGTAAGCGGAGGTTATTTATTAAAAACATATACCGCGAATATTTCATAAACAGTGAAATTGGTATTATATATAATAGCAATATATATATATATATTGGCATATGTATATATTGCAGTTATTGATTTGCCGCATTTGTATAGCGGATGAGACCCTATTGCGCCGTCTATTAAGCGGATAATATTTTAAATCCCATATACCACGATAATTCCGTACTGGAGCGGAATTGGTATTGTGCTAATGTTTGTGAATGCAGGAAAACGGGTTGGAGGGATCCAACTGGATTCCTCAACAGTATTTATTTGAATTCAGATATTTTGATATTTGATGGATTATCATATCGATATATGATATCGTTGTTTTCATGATTGGCTATTTGGTATGTAGCATCATTAGACCAAATTTTGGAATTTTAAAAGAATTTCAAAGTGATTTTTGAAAGTATACGTTTATAAAATATTTTTGGAATTGATTCATTTTAAATAAATAAATGTTATACTTTTAAAAGTTATAAAAATTGGGATTTTTGGGAAATATAGTTAAAGGTTGATTTTTGAAAATATGAGGCTAATGATTTTATAAAATAGTTTAATCGGGATTTTTGAATTTATTATAAAAAGTTTAAAAAGTAGGATTTATCGAATTTGATTATTTTATAAATCAAAGAGAATGGTGAAATTATAAAGGACTTTAAAGACGTTTTGAAATAATAATATAAATTGATTTATATAAAAGATTTATAAATTGTTAATTTATAAATTAAAATATTGGAATTATAAAACGAGTTTTTATAAGTGTTAGAAAGAAGTGTAAATGAATTTCATAAATGAATGAAATTTATAGAATTATAAATGGTGAAGTTAGAAATAGAATTTTATAAACAGTAGGTTTATAAAATTTGGTAAGTTATTTGAAGAATAGGTTTGGATAAATAAACGAATCTTATAAGTTATAAGATTTATAATTATGAAGTTCAAAGGAACGATTTTGCAAAATTATAAGTATTTCACTTATAATATGAACCTTTGGTTTATAATTGAGTTATGAATTGAATAGGTTAATAAAGGAGATTTATAAAGGAAGTAGTTATAAAATAAATAGAAATGGAATTTATAAACGTTGTTTCATAAATTCGCAACGACTTATTTTGATAAGTAAATTGTTGAAATCTATTAATGGAGTTATATTCACGTTTTTGACTGTGAATAATCCTTTGAAATAAAATGAATAAATGGATGAAATTTGTTAACGTAATATATTCACGTTTTTGAATAGTGAATAATATGTTAAAGTTAATGTTTTGGATTTGATATTTTAAATAGAATTAAAACAAGCTAATGATGTTTTAAAATGTGTTGAGATTCGAAACCAAAGATTTCAACATTCATTATTGAAATAGACGTTTTCGAGAAATAAAAGGAAATAGTGGACTATAACACTGTTGTTATAGTAAATGATTTCCGAAAGGAAATGTTTTGTATAGTATTGGGATTTATATATCTATTTTAATTTCGAATCCCTATACTAGTGATTTTGGGTTGTCGTAACGATGTTTTACGCAACATTCGTTTTGGCCCAAATAAATATGGTTAAGAGAATGATTTCCTTAAAGAATGAAATATATGCTTAATTTCGATTCAAGTATATTGAAAATTTTCCAAGAGTTGAAAATAAATGGATTTGTGAATAACTTATTAAGTAAGTATGGAAATGTTTTCCAATATAAAGTGAATATTTTGAGAATTTATCTTTTTGAAGATAAATTGAAATGAATAATTGAAGTCGTATATTCATAGATATTTTGGAATATAAATTCACTATGGAATTTATAAAAGAAAGTGGAATTCGTTTAAAAATAAATATTGATTTATTTTTGACATATTGAAATTATATATCTTGTGAAGATATTTTGGGAAATAAATAGTTTGGAAAATTATTTAGAATCTGGTGATGTTGTGCATATCCATTGATAGCTCAATAACCGACTATCAATATATACCTTTGAAAGGTATTTGTTGTGATTTGTTGAATTTGAATGCTACACTTATTTTTAAATTATTGCGCTCGTTATTCGGATTACCCATTCCGAATAGTGATACGACGTAATGGATAGCATTGAAGATCGGTGTTGAAGAACCGGTATTTGCGAGAGCGATAGGATGACCCGTCGATTGACTCTGCACCGAGTAGCTACGGTATTGAGTTCTCCATATGTAATGGGAAATCCGATCAGGATTGTGGATATCCGGATTGCAAGGACTTCTTTGTAAGTGCCTTCGGTTCTGTTCGAGCTCGGAACAGACTTGTATGGATTGTATGTCTGACATTACAAATTGAGATATAAAGCAGATTTCTTTCAAATATATTTCTGTTGGTGGCGGAGAATTTATTCTTTTAGCTTAACACCCTTCTCTGAGACGTACGAGCTCAGAGGTTATGTAGTTGAATGTTATCAGCGATATATTCCCAATTTGGTAATGTGACATGCTGAGTGTTGCTGTGAAATGATCATTGTGTTGATTATTTGTGATAGGATTATTTATTTGATCGTCTATCTTAGTGATCATTTCTATGATCATTTGTTGACCTAAGCACGACTTTTGTATAAAGCGTGGCTTTGTGGACGTGACTTCGTCGAGCCTCACACCCCGGAATGGTCAAAACAGGAAAGATGCGGCAAGGTTATGAGGGGTAGCTCCCTTTAGGGTATGTGCATTTCCTTCTGGAAAAGGGTGGTATCATGGTATGGAGCCCAGATACTTACTCATGTTGAAACACTTTATTTATGATTGTGTGATGATGGTGACGAGCGCTCGGTGAAAGGTCCCAAAGGACCGGGGGATGGCATACTCGGTCAGTTGTTACTCAGTTAGGGGTAACCCGGCCTTGTGTTGGCAGAGATCCGGTTTGGTTCTCGGGGATGTCCATCCAGAGGCGTTCTCATGTGGCAATGGGAAGTTCCTTGGCCTGATCATTCGTTGGAAATCCAAAGAAACAATACGAGACTTGTACGGTTTTAGTTGTATAACCTGCCATGGAATGTGGCGGTAACCTGCTATTGAACATAGTTAGCTATAGTAGGCATAGTTCGAAATGTCTATGCTGGCTAAGATTTATATCTTTATTTTCGAAATGAATTTTCTCTACACTATGCACTAGTAATAATATCTAATGTCTTTTAAATGCGTATCAAGCATCTTTGACTATCATAAGGAGAAATCTCCTCCGATTCTACGTTTGCATTGTGTGTGTGTGCGGGAGGCCTTATGGTAGTCTCATTTTTAAAAGCATTGCGAATTGACTTTAAAAATATTCCTCTATTTTGTTTTCAAAGATAAATAAACTGTTTTGAGTTCTCACACCAGTCTTGCTTATGCTTCTTCTCTCTGTTTCTTTTTCTTAAAACGCTAAGTGTTCGGTTTTTCGGCATTTGATTTCTCGGCAGTTGATACAGTGGACGTATTGATGTCAGTTTTCGGAAGTTGAAGAATCGGGTCCTTACATCTGGTATCAGAGCATATGGTTAAGCGACAACCATGGTTCTGTTGGGTATTACTCATTAGAGATAGAGTCAGTAGTACTCTAGAATGAGTTTGAGTGTAATAATAGCTATGAGAGCGTATTTGTTAGTGAATATAAAATTGTTTTATATTGTGATGATTGGTTTATTGAGTGGCATATGAACTTTCGTCGGCGTGGTCTGCAAAACTATGCCGAAGGGGTTTTATAAACACTTGAATAGAACAATTCGACACAATATTGTTTTAAATTGGGTAAATGAAATAATTTTACTTGATTATATTTTATATATAAAGAAATAATTTTTCAGAATTATTAAAGTGTATATAAGTTGATTGTTTAGTTGTTTGAATAATCTAAATAAAAGAATAATTGTATAAGAAAATAATTATAAGAATTGAATTATAATTAATGTGATTTGCAATGGTGAAATGAACTTACATATATGAGAAGTGAAACTATATGAATATATTTATAAATATGAGTTGTAAATAAAAATGAATTTAAAGTTAAATGGAAATTTACTTTAGAATTGGAATCTGAATTTATTTATAAGTGGGAATTTAAGTTATGTAAAACCAAGTGATGTTTATAAAAATGGAAGTATAACTTAAGAGTTGTTGAATGAAGTTGATATTGGTGTCAAAGCAAATTATTAAAGTTAAGTGATAGATATGAACTTAAGTTATGTAAATGAAATTCAACTTGAAATGGTTAAATGAATTACCAATTGAATTGAATAAATGGATTGGATGTTAATCAATTGAATGTAAATTAAGTTGATATGAAATAATGAATATAAGTGTTAATTCATTAAAATCTTATGTTATTGGAATTTGAATAATTGAATGAAAATCAATTTAATTAAACCAATTGAAAGCAAAGGAATTTGGTTGTAATTAATATACATTGATTGTTATATGGTTGTTAGTTGATTGATTGTATATAATTCATTAAGTGTTAATGAAATTGAGTATTAATGAAATTGGAAGCTAAAGTAATTGGAATTCAATTGGAAGTTAAGTGAATCTTAAATAGGAATTGAATTTGATTTGGAAGTGAACCAACTTGAATATGAATTAGTGAATATAAACTAATTGAAAATGAATGTTAGTAAATCCAATGTTAATGAATCAAATGTGATTTAAATTGAAAACCTAATTCATTTAATATTAAAGAGAATATGAATGAATATTTATTGGTTATGAATTAGTTGAATGATAGTTGGTTGATGTTTGCATTTGTTGTTTGTTTGCATTTGCTATGTTAGCATGTATAGTTATTATGTTGCTATATGTTGTATATTGATACTATTGTCTATATGCATGATTCTCATGTTGTTTGTTGAGTGTTTAGTAGGTGCGGATCGCGTTTGCTTCGCATTTGGAGCTCGCTTTCGCGCTATTTAGCCGTATATGCTTGCTAATAAAATATAAGGTACATATCTCGGATTACATACCGTACTTTTATGCTTTTTCCCTTCGGGATGCCTCATTACTTGATGAGATGTATAATTGTGATATATATACCGTCATTTTTTTCGGATCGAGCCGCGCAAAGGAGACTATGACGAATTTTTCCGGAAATTTAAGGCGTTAGAAAAAATTTGAGAAAATTGGAAAAATTTGAAAACTTTAACTTTGATTTGGAATTGAAAGTTAAACAATAGTAGTTGCTTTTGAAGAGATAACTAAGTATGATTGGAAAACTTAGTAAAGTTATTGTAAGAAGTTTAACTATGAATTTTGGAAAGTTAATAAATTCTATAATTTTTCTTACTTGATAATTTCGAGGACGAAATTCTTTTAAGGGGGGAAGTATGTAACGACCCATAATTTTATTTAATTAAAATTTGAATATTTAATTAATTTTAAATATTAATAAGTGAAATTTATAAGTCGAATAAATATTATTTCGAATAATTGGATTTAATTGGATAATTAAATCGATAATTTAATATGTTAAATTATCGAAATAATTGAAAATTGGGTTAAATATGATTGAAAATGATTTGTAAAATTTTATTTTATCATATTGAAGTTAGAATGATATTTTAGAACTTTTAAAATCGAATTAAAAGTTAATTTGTGAAAATTGAATATTTTAATATTTAATCGACTAGTGAAATTTGTCAATTTTTAAACAGTCTCAGAATTGGACGAGAACAGTTCCATTGGGTCCGTAATAATTAGTTATTACCGGATTTCAATTTTCGTGTCAATCGGAGTTATCGTTTGATCGTAGCAGCTCGAAACGCATTGAATTGTTTTTAATTATTAATTTGGCGAGTTAAAATAGCCATTTTTCAAAAAGTCTCGGATTTCGACGAAACCAGTTTCATCGGATCCGTAATGTGATATTATTGTATGGTTTTAAATTTCGTGTCAATCGGATTTACCGTTTGTCCGGTACAAATTAAAACGCCTAAAAAATCGTTTAAATCGGTTTAATTTAAATTGAACGTTTATTGCCATAACTCGCACAGATGTCCGAATTAGCTTTCGAAACCTATTCCATTGTGTCCGGGACACGGGGTAAACCCCAGAAACGCCGGTCGTGGCGCGTGAATCGGAGTTTGGAAATTTCGGAATGAATAGTGTCGTTCGTTTTCCTATAAATAGGGCCTAAATTCACAAAAATAAAATAAAAAAAAACTAAACCCTAATTTGCAATGCGCAGCCGCCACCTCCTTCATCAATGGCCGAAATTGTCTTAATTTCTTCTTCAGTTATTTCACAATCCACAAACCCATTCAAGAAATGTTCAACTACGAAGTTATAGAGCACATCGAGTTCCACGACATCAACGGTGGAGATTGGATATGGTGGCTGGACGAGGGAGCTAGGGGGTTGCGTTCTTCTGGATTTTGGGTTCGTCGTTCTCAGCTACAGGGAGGCCGAGCTCTACCATATGGCGGCCGTAGGCAGCTCTCGTCGAGGGCTTCAAGGTGGTACCATCTGATCGCCTTCTCGATCGAAGAATTGGGCGCGATAATTGGAGAGGAGGCAACGGCTATGGGTTACGGTCTCGCGTGTAAGAACTGGAGGGAGGAAGATGGATGAGGGTGCGGCCCTGATGTGCTTGAACTTGTGATGGACGGCTTAGATTAAGATAGGTTTAAAATTTTATAAATTTAGTTGTAAATTGTTTATATAAAAGTCGTGTAACTTAAAAAATGTATAACCTTTTCATACGAGGTCGAAAACGCGCGAAACCAGTTGCGTTGGAATCGTATGGACGAGCACTACGCTATGGAATGGGATTGGAGTCGTTTGAAGTTAGTGAGAATTTCGGGTAAAATTAAACGTCCGTTTAATTTTATTCGAAATAAAGCGCTAAAACGAAAATGAAATCAAGGTGAGAACTTCTCACTCAATCGAATCAGTTTCGATTTGATTTTAAATAGTTAGATTTAAAATATTTGAATGCATGTTTGAATGATGATTGTTATCTATTGATTGTTAAAATAGATATTATGCGCCGTTAGTAAGCGGAGGTTATTTATTAAAAACATATACCGCGAATATTTCATAAACAATGAAATTGGTATTATATATAATAGCAATATATATATATTGGCATATGTATAGATTGCAGTTATTGATTTCCCGCATTTGTATAGCGGATGAGACCCTATTGCGCCGTCTATTAAGCGGATAATATTTTAAATCCCATATACCGCGATAATTCCGTACTGGAGCGGAATTGGTATTGTGCTAATGTTTGTGGATGCAGGAAAACAGGTTGGAGGGATCCAACTGGATTCCTCAACAGTATTTATTTGAATTCAGATATTTTGATATTTGATGGATTATCATATCGATATATGATATCGTTGTTGTCGTGATTGGCTATTTGGTATGTAGCATCATTGGACCAAATTTTGGAATTTTAAAAGGATTTCAAAGTGATTTTTGAAAGTATACGTTTATAAAATATTTTTGGAATTGATTCTTTTTAAATAAATAAACGTTATACTTTTAAAAGTTATAAAAATTGGGATTTTTGGGAAATATAGTTAAAGGTTGATTTTTGAAAATATGAGGCTAATGATTTTATAAAATAGTTTAATCGGGATTTTTGAATTTATTATAAAAAGTTTAAAAAGTAGGATTTATCGAATTTGATTATTTTATAAATCAAAGAGAATGGTGAAATTATAAAGGACTTTAAAGACGTTTTGAAAAAATAATATAAATTGATTTATATAAAAGATTTATAAATTGTTAATTTATAAATTAAAATATTGGAATTATAAAACGAGTTTTTATAAGTGTTAGAAAGAAGTGTAAATGAATTTCATAAATGAATGAAATTTATAGAATTATAAACGGTGAAGTTAGAAATAGAATTTTATAAACAGTAGGTTTATAAAATTTGTAAAGTTATTTGAAGAATAGGTTTGGATAAATAAACGAATCTTATAAGTTATAAGATTTATAATTATGAAGTTCAAAGGAACGATTTTGCAAACAAATAAATTATAAGCATTTCACTTATAATATGAACCTTTGGTTTATAATTGAGTTATGAATTGAATAGGTTGATAAAGGAGATTTATAAAGGAAGTAGTTATAAAATAAATAGAAATGGAATTTATAAACGTTGTTTCATAAATTCGCAACGACTTATTTGGATAAGTAAATTGTTGAAACCTATTAATGGAGTTATATTCACGTTTTTGACTGTGAATAATCCTTTGAAATAAAATGAATAAAAGGATGAAATTTGTTAACGTAATATATTCACGTTTTTGAATAGTGAATAATATGTTAAAGTTAATGTTTTGGATTTGATATTTTAAATAGAATTAAAACAAGCTAATTATGTTTTAAAATGTGTTGAGATTCGAAACCATAGATTTCAACATTCATTATTGAAATAGACGTTTTCGAGAAATAAAAGGAAATAGTGGACTATAACACTGTTGTTATAGTAAATGATTTCCGAAAGGAAATGTTTTGTATAGTATTGGGATTTATATATCTATTTTAATTTCGAATCCCTATACTAGTGATTTTGGGTTGTCGTAACGATGTTTTACGCAACATTCGTTTTGGCCCAAATAAATATGGTTAAGAGAATGATTTCCTTAAAGAATGAAATATATGCTTAATTTCGATTCAAGTATATTGAAAATTTTCCAAGAGTTGAAAATAAATGGATTTGTGAATAACTTATTAAGTAAGTATGGAAATGTTTTCCAATATAAAGTGAATATTTTGAGAATTTATCTTTTTGAAGATAAATTGAAATGAATAATTGAAGTCGTATATTCATAGATATTTTGGAATATAAATTGACTATGGAACTTATAAAAGAAAGTGGAATTCGTTTAAAAATAAATATTGATTTATTTTTGACATATTGAAATTATATATCTTGTGAAGATATTTTGGGAAATAAATAATTTGGAAAATTATTTAGAATCTGGTGATGTTGTGCATATCCATTGATAGCTCAATAACCGACTATCAATATATACCTTTGAAAGGTATTTGTTGTGATTTATTGAATTTGAATGCTACACTTATTTTTAAATTATTGCGCTCGTTATTCGGATTACCCATTCCGAATAGTGATACGACGTAATGGATAGCATTGAAGATCGGTGTTGAAGACCCGGTATTTGCGAGAGCGATAGGATGACCTGTCGATTGACTCTGCACCGAGTAGCTACGGTATTGAGTTCTCCATATGTAATGGGAAATCCGATCAGGATTGTGGATATCCGAATTGCAAGGACTTCTTTGTAAGTGCCTTCGGTTCTGTTCGAGCTCGGAACAGACTTGTATGGATTGTATGTCTGACATTACAAATTGAGATATAAAGCAGATTTCTTTCAAATATATTTCTGTTGGTGGCAGAGAATTTATTCTTTTAGCTTAACACCCTTCTCTGAGACGTACGAGCTCAGAGGTTATGTAGTTGAATGTTATCAGCGATATATTCCTAATTTGGTAATGTGACATGCTAAGTGTTGCTGTGAAATGATCATTGTGTTGATTATTTGTGATAGGATCATTTATTTGATCGTCTATCTTAGTGATCATTTCTATGATCATTTGTTGACCCAAGCACGACTTTTGTATAAAGCGTGGCTTTGTGGACGTGACTTCGTCGAGCCTCACACCCCGGAATGGTCAAAACAGGAAAGATGCGGCAAGGTTATGAGGGGTAGCTCCCTTTAGGGTATGTGCATTTCCTTCTGGAAAAGGGTGGTATCATGGTATGGAGCCCAGATACTTACTCATGTTGAAAAACTTTATTTATGATTGTGTGATGATGGTGACGAGCGCTCGGTGAAAGGTCCCAAAGGACCGGGGGATGGCATACTCGGTCAGTTGTTACTCAGTTAGGGGTAACCCGGCCTTGTGTTGGCAGAGATCCGGTTTGGTTCTCGGGGATGTCCATCCAGAGGCGTTCTCATGTGGCAATGGGAAGTTCCTTGGCCTAATCATTCGTTGGAAATCCAAAGAAACAATACGAGACTTGTACGGTTTTAGTTGTATAACCTGCCATGGAATGTGGCGGTAACCTGCTATTGAACATAGTTAGCTATAGTAGGCATAGTTCGAAATGTCTATGCTGGCTAAGATTTATATCTTTATTTTCGAAATGAATTTTCTCTACACTATGCACTAGTAATAATATCAAATGTCTTTTAAATGCGTATCAAGCATCTTTGACTATCATAAGGAGAAATCTCCTCCGATTCTGCGTTTGCATTGTGTGTGCGTGCGGGAGGCCTTATGGTAGTCTCATTTTTAAAAGCATTGCGGATTGACTTTAAAAATATTCCTCTATTTTGTTTTCAAAGATAAATAAACTGTTTTGAGTTCCCACACCAGTCACATTAGTGACTCGGAGTTTATTGTTTTCCTTCCTAAACTCTGGGTGCCCACCAATTTCCACACGGGCAGTCAAGAGTTAAGGTTTATCAGGATATTCTGGAGTTGCTGGAGGCAAGCTGGATGGCATGGCGTATTACTAGTATATAGTATTTCTTTTCCGCTGTTTGATGTTGTTTGTTGTTGTACACTCTGATGTAATGAAATGTAATGTAATGTAATAACTGGTATAGTTCTTTGTTTAAAGATTATTCATTTATCTATTATATGTTGTTCCGCTGCGAATTGTGAGATTCTGTTATTGTTCTGTTGTTTTCTTTCCGTTCTATTTTCTTTTCTCTCTATTTTCTATCTTCTTTTTCCCTCTTCTTCTCTCTCTTTCTTTTTCTTAAAACACTAAGTGTTCGGTTTTTCGGCATTTGATTTCTCGGCAGTTGATACAGTGGATGTATTGATGTCAGTTTTCGGAAGTTGAAGAATCGGGTCCTTCCTAGCCCGAATTCATCTCGTCCACTCAAAAATTAATTGACTCCAAACGTAGTCAAGTTTATACTCATTTTACTCACATCGAAAAGGCAAACCCAACTATGGGTTTTTTGAGTCATAATTTGCTCTTCTATAAAAGTCAAGTACAAGGGCCATTCGGTCAATTGATGACTTAATATTTAAATTAATTATTTAAATATCGAGTTGTTAAAAATGCGGATTGTTACAAGCTATGAGCTGGAGATATGTTGGGATTTATATTTTTTTTCCTCTTAGGATTAACTAGTCGAATTATATTATATTACACTTAGGGCTAGTAGTCATGGAATTATTATGTTATGATGCTTTCATTAGGATGTATGAAGTCGAGAGTATTTATTATTACTCTCGTTAGAGCTCAATTTGTCGAAAGTATATTTCGTTGTATCTTCTAAGGACTAACTAGTCGATTATCATTATCTACTCTTATGGCCAGTAGTCAAGAATTTCTTATATTGAGAATCTCTCATCATAACCCAAATATTCGAGAGCGACCACTCTCATCAGGACTCCTAGATCGAGAGTACTTAATATGACTCTCATTAGGACTCATCGAGACGAGAGTATCATCTATCACTCTCAAGAGGACTTATCGAGTCAAGGTTATTTGTTGTCACTCCCATCAGGACTCATAGAGGCGAGAGTACTAGTTATTACTCTTAGCAGGACTTATATAGTTGAGGGTATTTGTAGGGAATTTATCTCATAAGGTTCACATCGCTATAGAGAGCGTGTGAATTAGACCCACTAGATAAGACGGTTTTCTATCCTAGCAGTCTTGATTGTAGGGTCACGTCGCAGATCTACAATGCCACTTTGTTAAGTTTATAGGTCGTGACTTATTTCTCCCATTAGAGCAATTACCCAGAAGCCACCTAAGGACCAACAGTCTGCTACCAATGGGCAATTAGGAATCGTAACCAATGCTTGGCATAGTCCCGTAGCATGTTTATGACATGCGATGGATACAAATGCCAAAGTTCTTAGAGTAACTAAGGAACTATAGGAAATGGGCTGTGGACAGTAGGGTTTCATGGAGTTGTGCTGCGGTACCTCAGTCTTGTTAGGAAATCAAATCTATGGTTTCGATGACAACAACTATACAATGGAAATCGAATATGCATATATACATACATACATACATACATACATACATACATACATACATACATATATATATATATATATATATATATATATATATATACAAGTACTTGCAAGAACAACATCACGAGAAAGACAAGAATAAGGCTCAAAAGACACTACAAGAAACTACAAGTCGATAGGAACAAAGAAGAACAAGAAAAAGAGCACAAAAACTGATATGTACAATATCAGACGTCTGGGTGCACAAGCCAGACGTCTGAAACAGATCTCTGGAACAATAAACATGCTGAACCAGACGTCTGACAATTTCCCTCAGACATCTGATCTACTACTATATTCAAATATATATATATAGTATTAGACGTCTGAAACATATTCCAGACGTCTGATTTCAAACTCGGATTTCAAATATAAACTTCAGCTGCCACATTCATATAGACATCTCCGCTTTTCTTCGCTGCAACTCTTCATCATATATAGAAGCAACTATAGAGCACTAGTTAATGGATACAACTACTCAAGAAACCTATCTACAACTATATATAGCATCAAGAATCAAGAGAACAAATTACCATACTCACGCTCTCTAATTACATACTCTTTCATATATTCTTGATCACTAACAATCTATACCTGTATTTCACTCTTCCATATATGTGACGATACGAAATTTTTTAACATTTGAAATGAAATATTTAAGTGATTTTAAATGTTTGGAGGATAATTTAACTTGAATTTCAAATTTTACTATGAATTTGGCAATTTAATTATTGAATTTAATTTATTGAAGTTGGGTAAAAATTTGAATCTGAATTTTAAGCTGATTAAAAATATTTTCAAGGCTTAGAAAATTTATAATGATGATTCTAAAAGTAATGAAAGCTTCAGAATTGAATTTGGAAATGCTTTGTTCAGTTTTGAAATATTACCGTTTAAATCGATATTTAAAAATAGCATTCTGAGGCACAATCTTGAATTTCGACGAAACCAGTTCCATTGGATTCGTGATATTATATTATTATCGGATTTCAATTTTCGTAATGTTTGGAGTTGTCATTTGGCCGTACGATTAGCAAATGCGCTGAAATTTATATCGAAAATTTAATATAATAACTAGATCCAAAAAGCTATTTTATCCATACGATCGAATTAGGATTCGAAACCTTTTCCATTGCATTCAGAATAAGGGTTTAACATTATAATAGCGGCATGCCTCGATAATAGTTCGAAATTTTAAGTTGCGGTTATCAAGACAATTTGAATTTAAATTTAAAATTATATATATTTATCCTGTCAACTCCAGCTGAATTCTTGTCACGTCAAAACTTTTTGCTTCCGTCTCATGTCACTGTAACTTTGTCCTAACACGTCTCCTTCCTTTCAATATCGCTTCCCTTCCACTATCACCCAGTTCAATCGAAAGAAAAAAAATCTATCGTTCTAAAGCAAACAGTAGCCACCAACATCTTCATGAAATCGTAGCCTACCCCTTCTTTCCCAGTTCGAAATCAATTTGAAATCATCGAACCCACTCTTCCTCTCGAAAACCCTTTCTCCTTCAAAACAAAATTAAAAACACAGTAGCTTCACAATTTGCAATGGCCGAACCCCTTCTCTTCGTTTTTCAAATCAGATCATGGGAAATTAAAAAAACCTAATCGAATACTGTCGTTCCTTTTATCTTCCAGATTCAAAACCAATATGACCGCATTCCTTATTTATTTCAAAATCAACTTATCCCCTTTCAAATTCAAATCATCTCCTTTAAAAAAAAAGATTTTAAGAACTTGAATCGATGCTCGAGATCGACTCGAAGCTGGGTTCGGCAACACGCGTTTTGGTGTGTCACATTGAATTTGGAAGCGGCAAGTCGTCGTGGGTGGAAAACGTGGGGGTCGCGAAGCTATCAAGTCAAGGGTTTGATTGCGAGATGGACTGGATACTCGTCTGTACGGCAAGGGATGTCATTCAATTTGACATTCGCCATTTTCTAAGGCATATGCGCACGCTCGCACACGCGATGGAGGAATTGAGGCTAAGGCGATTTAGGTCTTCAACGGAGATAAGAGCGAGTCGCGATGATGGTGCGACTTTGGATATCGGGAAGGAGCTCGATGTTGATGGTTGCCTGTTCGAATAGGTAATTTGTTTTTAAACATGTTTAATTTAACTTAAGTTTAAAGTTTGGAATTAAATTTGTTCTATCTCATTCATCAGAAAATATTACAGTAATGTAAGTTGCTATTTATGTTACTTATTGAGAAAAATTTATTTATTTATATATATATATATATATACAGGAAATTTTCATTACAGTAAGATGTTTAATTTATGAAATTAAACTTATTTAACAAGGTTAGAATTTGTTAAAAAGGAATTTGTTTGAGATTAAAAATATTAGTTCCTAAAAATAATTTATTAGAGGTAACTGGTTGAAATTAAATTATTCGTTTAAAACCAAATTGTTAATTTAAATTAAATTTATTTAAATGAGAAATTAATTTTTTCGTCTAGTTCAAATATTAACTAATTTTATAAATGTTATACAAGGTCTGAAATCATAAAGAGTCAAGCTGGATTGAAAACGGATTGCAAAATAAAAGCAAAGGCGAGATCTTCTCACTCAATCAAATATTTTTCTGGTTTAAATTTTAAATATAAAATTTAAAATTGTTGATGGTGTGCTTGGATGATTAATTTATTATCAATTATATTAGTTTAGACCCTATGCGCCGCATAATAGCAATGATATTATATATTTAAACCCATATACCGCAATATTCCACCTCGAAGTGGAATTGGTATTATATATATGTATTTGGAGTTGTTGATTTCCTGCATTATATAGCGGATGAGACTCTACGCGTCGCATAATAGAGGATGATATTTTATAAATCTCATATACCGCGATATTCCACCTCGAAGTGGAATTGGTATTTAATTATTGTGCTAACACCTGTGGATGCAGGTAAACAAGTTGGAGGGGTCAAACTGGATTCCTCAAATATTGAATTTATTTCATATGTTGTGTGTTGATAATCTTTGTGTAATTATATTGTGATTGAAATCAGTGAAGGCTAAAATTTAGGCGAATATATTTTTGTTATCGTAAGATACCAGAAATAAATAAAATTGGATTTTAAATTTAGGTAGAAAATCTATAGTGAAACCCTATTGAATAAAATTCCAAAATATGGAAAAAAGTTTGATAAATGGATTTCAAGTAATAATATTCAAAAGGTGAAGAATTTATTTTAAAAATATGGTTTTTAAATAATTTGGAAAAGATAAAGGAATTTATTTTAAAAATAAATTCGGAAATTGATTTGGTGTTTAAAAAATAAATTTGGAAATCAATTAAAAATTTGATTTGGTGTTGAAAATGAATATTTGAAAAATGATTTGAAAATCGTATATTAGAGGATATTTGAAAACCTAAATTCACAATGAAAATTTATAAAGGAAAGGGAAATTTGTTTTAAAAATAAATATCGGTTTATTTTAAGTGTGGAAAGAAATTTATGGATTTGGAACTTAAATTTAAAATAAATCCAAAAGGATTTATTAACTGATTAAAAATGATCCTTTTGAAAAGGAAGGTGTATTTTCCCTGAAAAACCCGAGTATGGTTGTAAAATAGCTTTTGAACTATAAATTAAAAGTTCTAGGGTTGGTTTTAAAAGAATATTTTGGAGAAATCAGTTTCTTAAGTTATTTCGTAAATCTTTAAAGTAATGATTTATTTAATTAATTATGGAAGTAATGATTTAAAGATTTAATTGATATTGGTTTTAGAAAATAGATATTTAAATAGTTATATCCTATCTACTAATTTTATTTTAAAATTAGTTTGGACTTGAATTTTTATATGAGATTTTAATATAATATCTTCATAACTTATGTTTTAAATAAAGTGGTTTAAAATAGTTTTTATTCTGAATGTTCCAAGTATGTATGTTTGGATAATTAATTTAAATTATTTTAAAGCGTTTGAACTCGGCAGATTTTCAATGGAAATAAATATTTGAAAATGTTTTCCGCGTAAGGAAAAATGATTTGAAATTTGTTTTCAAAGTATTGAAATGTGGAGAAGTGACTTGAAGTTTGTTTTCAAAAGATGAAAGGTGAAAAGTGATTTGAAATTTGTTTTCAAATAGTTGAAGTGCTAAAATTTTATCTTGCGAAGATATTTTTGAAAATAAATAATTGGGAAAAATTATTTAAATCTTGGTGATTGTTGTGAATGTTGATTGATAGTTAAATAATCGATTATCAATATTTGCCTTTAAACGACATTTGAATTTCGATGCGACCGGAGGTCGGATACCAAGTGGATATCCAAAAACCACATCGAACCTTTGTGATTGTGATGGATCGTTTATTTAAAAGATCAAAGTGGAAATTGTTGTGATTTGTTTGAAACCTGAAGGTAACACTTATTTTAAAAAATAAGTGCTCGCTATTCGGATTAGCCGGGAGAGGACTTTATGTCACAAAACCCATTCCGAATAATGATACGACGAAATGAGATTGCATTTGAAGATGGTGTTGAAGACTGGGTATTTTCGAAAACGAAAGGATTCCTTGTCGAATGTCTCTGCACCAGGTTGCTCCGGCATAGAGATTTTATCACCCTTTGTAATGGGGATACCGGACGTGATTAGTGAATATCCGGAATTGCAAGGGTTTCTTTGAAGTGACTTCGGTTCCGTTTGTATGGATGTGTGTCTGACATTACACTTTGAGATGTAAAGCTAGTTTCTATCAAATACATTTCTGTTGGTGGCGGAGAATTTATTCTCTTAGCTTAACATCCTTCTCTGAGATGTACGAGCTCATAGGTTATGTAGTTGATGGATATTAGTGATATATTCTCAGATTGGTAATGTGACACATGAAGTGCTGCTGATCATTTGTTGATCAAAGCATGACTTTGTGAAAAGTATAGCTTTGTGGACGAGACTTCATCGGACCTCACACCCCGGGAATGGTCAAAACAGGAAAGATGCGGCAAGGTTATTTGGGGGTAGCTCCCCCTGAGGGTATGTCATTTCCTTCTGGAAAAGGGTAGTATCATGGTACGGAGCCCAGATATTTTGTAACGATCGTGGATTTTTACTAAGTTTAAATTGATAATTAGTTTAATTTTTGAAAAAAATTGTGAAACTAATTAGTGAATTGATTTGAGTTTCTCCAAATTCAAATATGAAACAAGGGAAAAAATACATATGAATGTACTTCCAAGAAGAATATAAATATCTGCACATAGGAAATTAAAGAAAGAAATATGTTCAAGTATGTAGAACCAAATGAAGTTTAAATATGTACACTTGCAAAATGAAGAAACAAAAATATATATGAAAGCTTGCAAAATAAGATAAGTGTAAACTTGAGAAAACAAAACAAGAAAAGACAAATGGCAATTAATGCAAGATGTCTTAGCACACCATATGTATCATTTCATCCACCAAAGGAAATCGGCTAGTCAACAAAAAAAAAATCTCTGATCCTTGATTGTACAAAAGTAAAATATATAACAACATCCTGTAACTAATGTCTTATATATCAATCCATCCATTTCAGTTCATCCATTAAGCTAAGTTAAATTTGAAGTGAACTACAATTCAAACTTAAACAAAACTTCAATTATAACAACAATACAAATCAACTCAAGCAGGGATTAAAGAACAGGGCTTCTGCTTGCATTTTCACAACCCGTTTCAAATAGAACTCTGTTCATTCTTCTGGAATCTAAGGTGAGTAACATATGATTTTAAAAATTTAAAAGCTTGAATCTGTTGCATATATATATATATATATATCTGTGAGTGAATATGTTTGTATATATGTATGTTTCTCTGTGTATATTTGGAGAATGGGTGAACCATGTACAGGCTATTGTTCATGTTGTCTTCTGTCTGAAATGCTAAACCAAAAACTTTTGCTTCAAAAATCACTTCCTCTTATTCTGCTTGCTATTAGGACTTAGGGTTAAAACAAAAGTTGTTTGTTTGATTATAAACTAAGTCTTAAAAATTTATTAAAGTTAAAACAACTTTTCAATGTCTCTGGAAATCAAAGAACTGAGCATAATTTTAAATAAGTCAAAATTTAAACTTCTTAATTCATGAATTCATGTATATAAACTGAATTCTCATACTAAAACATGATTTTTAAAACTTGAATCACAATTTTTAGGCTTAGGATTGAGGAGCAGTTTAGGTTTGTTCGAATTTCATTCTTTTGGTGATTTGTGTTGATGCACTGACTTGAAATAGTCGGGACTTCGTCTGGTGATAGAATGACGAACGGGGGTTTTGAGAAAAATATTAGAATGGGGTGTAGTTGGTTGTGGTGGCGGCGGCGAGATCGAGAAGTCTGGAAACCTAGTTTTGTCGAGTGTGCAAGTTTTGATTCATTCTTCATCGTCAGTCGATCGAGTGATGGGTTTTTGGGAGATGGTAGTGGTAGTGTGGACGAAGTTTTGACCGGAATTTCAGGTCTTCTGGTGGTCGAGGGTGCGGAGGCGAGTTTTTCCCAGGTTTTGATGATTCCTGTGATGAAGTTTCCAGGTTTCAATGCTGAGCTCGAATTCGATTTCGAGGTGAGGGCGATGTTCTGGCGATTGGGAATTGATGCATGAAGCATCGTCGACTTGCTCGACGATGTGGTGTCGCCTGGAGGCAATCAACGGCAATGTGCACATGCACGGTACGTTTCCGTTCTAGCATTTGGAAATTTAGTTGATTTGGGTGGAAGCAGGGATGAATTCTCGTATTTGACTCGAGTAGTTCGAGTGTTTTACTCGAAGGGTTTCGGTTTGGCTCGAAGTAATTTTAGGTGTGACTCGGGTAAATGTTTTGTATAGATTTTAAAACAAACATGTTCCTGTTTTTTTGAATTTAAAACTGAATTTAAAATTTCAAAGCAAAGTTTAAAATAAGTTTTTAAATCAAAGTATAATAATGAATTCGAGTCAGTTTGAATCTTGGTTTCGAAATAAATAAAGTTTTAAATTCAATTTTTTTTAAAAAGGCGTTTAGGTAAGTAAGTGAAATAAAAAGGAATTTGAATTTAAAATGGGGTTTGAAATTGTAAGAAACAAGTTAAATCAAAATTTTGTAACCTGGACTTAAGTTCAAAATTTGAATTCCAGATTTTGAAATGAAAGAAAGTTTATAAATTTAAATGTTTTAAATAAGTTTAAATATTTTGAATTTAAGGGGAATTTGATTTCAAACTCTTTTAAATTTCTTTCATAACAAAAGTATTACTTCAACTTGTAATTTAAAGGTTTTAAAAGTTTGTTTTAAAATTGATTTAAAGATCAATTGGTATTCATTTTGAAACTTGAAAATTTAAAATGAAGTTTCAAAAATAAACTTAAAATAAATGTTTTCAAACATATATGTATGTGATAAATGAAATCATTAATAAGTTTTCTTTAAAGTTAATGAAACTTATTGATTTGTAATTCATAAATTATTAAGTTAATTAAAATGGTTAGTTAATATTTGTATTAATTAAATTAGTAATTACAAGTTTAAATTTGTTAATTATAGTTATGTTAATTTAATTAAGGATTAATTAAATTGCAATTAAGAACTAATTAAGTTACAATTAACACTCAATTAATTAAATAATTAGGATTAATTAATGAGTTATTAATGGTTAATCAATTTTAATTAATAACGATTAATGTAAGTAATTTCTTTAGCAAAGTAATCAAAGAACTGTTATCAGTTAATGAAGGTCATTAACTAAGATTATTTAAATAATTAATTAATGTGATTAATTTTAACAATTAATTAGATTAATTAATTAATGATAATCATTCTGAAATTGTGTAAGTGGAATTACTTTATGAAAGTAATTAAGAAATTAATTGCTCATTTTAATTAATTGAGTTTAATTTGATTAATTTAAGTTAATCATCAAATGTTATGTACTGGATTGATATTTCTGTTTGTGATTGTGATACTGTGTGATGTGAATTACTTTATGCTGAATTGTGATTTGTGATTTGTGATTTGTTTCTGTATGTATATGAAAACCCCTTTGCCCGTAAAACGGCATTTGAATTTCGATGCAACAAGGAGTCGGATCTCAGTCGGTTATCCGAAACCCACATCGAATTGTAATGATGAATCTTTGTCATTGATAAATTTACTTTATCTGTGAATCTGTGATTGAAGATAAGCGTTATGGATTATATCGCTTATCGAGATTGATATGATTGAATCTGTTATGATTGATGTTGTGCACTATTATGTTAAACCCCTGGACTACACCATACATACACAAATATGGATTGCACGTGGAAATCAGTTAAGTCACAGATATTTGAATTTAATTCAAAATAGTTTTAAAAGTTGAATTTTAAATCCAAATCATTTGGAAATGGATTGGGTTTAAAGTGAAAAGATTTTAAAAAGGTGTTTTAAAAATGAAAGTTATTTTGAATAACTAAATAAAGATGTGAAATTTGAATAATTTGATTTAAACTGGAATTCAATATCTGAAATTGAATTCTATACTTGGTATTTATGATTTAAAAATGGGATACAAGTTTATATGGGTTTTAAATCATTTTTTTAGTGTTGTTTTGGGAATTTGAATTAACCCAAAGTTTTTAACTTGTATAAATGAGATCGGATTTTTCCGAAATAAAACTGTTTGTTTTCAAATGATAAAAGTCTTCATATAAGAATGAATTTCCAATTTGTATTAAAGGAATTTCAATTATGAATTGAAAATGGTCCTCCAAGTTATGAATAAATCTTTGGAAATGGGTTTGAAAGCTATAAGCTAAATCTTGATTTAAAGAGTTAATGAGTTAGTCCAATTGAAACAGAAATTGTTTTGAAATCCGTGAATGGCTCCTTGTGAAACTGGGTGAACTTTGTGAAATGAATCTTTTTGTTTAAAAGATTTGAAATGGTAATTGGTTTAAACCATCTGAAAGAAAGTTTTGAATTTTAAAGTTGTGACTTAATTGAAATCCCATATCCATATGTTTTTAAATTTACGCTCATTATTCAGTTTAGCCGGGAGAGGACTTTGTGTCATATAATCCATTCCGAATAATGATACGTCGTTATGGATAGCATTGAAGACCGGTGGTGAAGACCGTGTATTTGCGAGAACGATAGGATGACTTATCGATTGTCTCTGCACTGAGTAGCTACGGTATAAGATTCCCTAAGTGATGGAAAGTCCGATCGAGATTGTGAATACCCGGATTGCAAGGGCTTCTTCGGAAGTGCCTTCGGTTCTGTTCGAACCCGGAACATAATTATATGGTTGTATGTCTGACATTACACTTTGAGATATAAAGAATATTTCTTTCAAATACATATCTTTTGGTGGCAGATAATTTATTCTCTTAGCTTAACACCCTTCTCTGAGACGTACGAGCTCAGAGGTTATGCAGTTGAAGGTTATCAGCGATATATTCCCAATTTGGTAGTGTGGCATGCTAAGTGTTGCTGTGTGTTGATGATCATTTGTGATCAAAGCATGACTTTGTGAAAATTTATCTTTGTGGACAAGACCTCATCGAGCCTCACAAACTGGTAATGGTCGAAACAGGAAAGATGCGGCAAGGTTCCAGGGGTAGCTCTCCTACGGTATTTCCGTTCCTTCTGAAAAAGGGTGGTATCATGGTATGGAGCCCAGATACTTACTCTGTGGGCACTGTAGTATATTTATTACTGTGTGATGTTGTTGGTGTAGAGTATCCTCGTATACAGGTCGCAAAAGACCGGGGGTGGCATATCTTAGGTTTTACTTTCCGGGAAGAGGGTAACCGACCTTGTGTTGGCAGAGAGCCGGGTAGGTTCTCGAGGCGTCCCTCCAGAGGCGTTCCCATGTGGCAATAGAAGTTCCTTAGCCTGACCATTTGTTGGAAAATCCAATCTCTAATACGCGTCCTGTACGGTTTTAGTTGTATAACCTGCCATCTACTTATGGTGGCGTCCCACTGTTTGGATGGTAGCTATAGTAGGCATAGTTCGAAATGTCTATGCTGGTTAAGATTAATATTATACTTTCGAAATGTTTTCCACTATGCACTAATAATAATATCAAAATGATTTTCGCGTATCAAGCATTTTTGACTATCATAAGGAGAAATCTCCTCCAATTCTGCGTTTGCATGGTGTGTGTGGCGGAAGGCCTTATGGTAGTTTCATTTTTCAAAAAGCATTGAGGATTCCAAATTTAAATCTTTTGATTGTTTTTTTAAGGACAAACCGTTTTTGTTTGCTCATACCAGTCCCATGACTAACCTGGAGTTTATTATTCCCTTCCTAAACTCTAGGTGCCCATAATTTTCCACACGGGGAATATAGAGTTTGGTTTATCAGATAGTCAGATAGTAGATGACGTTTGGTTGCTTCAGGTTTCTGTTTGATACATTTTGGAGTCTTTGGAGTCCATGACTGCACTTGCTTAGCCTAGTGCAACCTTGATGGTGGGTCGGGCTTGAAGTGTTGGAGCTCTAGCTTTGGAGTTTTGGGTTGGAGTTGCAGTATTGGGTTCTGTGAAGACTTATCTCATATTTTGTCGTGTTCCGCTGTATTTTGTGTTGTATATTCTCTGATGTTGATGATTATCATTGTATCAAATTGACGTATTGGATATTGTATTCATGTTGTATCAATGATATCATCTTTTATTTCCGCTGTGTTATTTATCGTCTAATGTTGTTGCAAGCTCCGGCGATACGAATTGGATGTTGTTTGTCAGATATCGAGTTCGAGTCGTCACATATTTTACCTATGTTGATACCGAAAATTGATTATACTTTGCGATTGTTGCTTTATGGTTGAGGATCCTTGGGTAAAGGTCGCAAACGACCGGGGGATGGCATACTCGTGTTGTAGTTATGTAGCTACAGAGGTAACCCGGTCTTGTGTTGGCAGAGATCCGGTTAGGTTCTCGAGACGTCCCACCAGAGGCATGCCTATATGGCAGTAGGAAGTTCCTTAGCCTGACCATTTGTTGGAAATCCAAAGAAACAATATGAGCCTTTTACGATTGCAATTGTATAACCTGCCTCCTCAGGAGGTAGCTATAACAGGCATAATATAGTGGTACCTATGCTGGCTAAGATTAATATTATACTTTCGAAATGTTTTCCACACTATGCACTAATGATAATATTAAAAAGATTTTGCGTATCAAGCATGTTTGACTATCATAAGGAGAAATCACCCCCAAGCCTGCGATTGCGTTGTGTGTGCGTGGGGAGGCCTTATGGTAGTTTTATTTTCCAAAAAGCATAGTGGATTTCTTTTTCTTTCTTTGTGAAAATAACTGTGTTTAAGATCTCATACCAGTCCCATGACTGACCTTGCTTATCTTTGTGAAACGTGATTGGGGGTTCTCGCTTTTTGTTTAGTGGCGAGTATGAGACTCTTACCCCTACACGTCCTCTTTAAGGGGTTGGTTAGCCATAAGGCATGACAGTCGAAAGGTTGGCCATAAAAGCAAGGGCAGGGTACCAGTGTATGCCACGGCGGGGCTGGGATGGTTGAAAAGACTACCAGTCGAGATTGGCCGCTGTCGATGGTTGAAAAGCCTAGACCATTACAGAGTGGTATCAGAGCATTTGGTTAAGCGACAACCTCGGCTATGTTGGGTGTTACTCACTAGATATAGAGTCAGTAGTACTCTAGAATGAGTTTGAGTGTAATAATAGATATGAGTGCGTATTTGTTAGTGAAAATAAAATTGTTTTATATTGTGATGATTGGTTTGTTGAGTGGTATATGGATTCTGGTCGGTATAGTCCGTACAACTCTATCGATAGGGATCTCTAAACACTCGTACAGAACAATTCGACACGATATTGTTTTAAAATAGGGTGAATGAAATAATTTTACCCAAACTATTTTCGCAGATAAAGGAAATAATCTTTGTAAATTGTTATAGTATATGGTTGCTTGATTGTTAGGAAGTGATAATATTATTATCATTGAATAGTAAACTGAAATCGTAACTCCAAAGTTAAGAAATAAATCGACATACGGATGGAATTTGAGAATATAAATTGTAAATGTAATTTGTAATTTGAAATGGAATTCCAGAGAAATGTTTCGAAAAGAATTTGAAATTTTTTGAGATTTGGAAAAGATTAAATTCCTTTGATTTGGAAATGATTTTCAAAGGTTTTGGAAAAGTGTTTTGAAGGGATAAAAGCTCTAAACTCTTTTCGGTCGTTGGAAAATAATTCCGATGATGATCGCAACATCATCGATGTTCATTTTCGGGTTTCCAAAAGAGGAATTGCTGCCAAATTGTTTTAAATTGAAGTTGTTTGGAAAACTGGGTTGGTTTTAGAAATTTAAAGGGATAATTTGAATTGATTTCAAAATTGGTTTTGAATTGTTGACAAGACTCTGGAATCTTATTAAAAATAGATATATATGGAATAAAATTTTATAAGGTGGAAAATAAAGTTGTGAATGAATAAATAAATTTTCAATTGCAAGTAAATGAAAGTGAAATTGAATGTTGAAATTCATTTCGAATTTGTAAGTAAATAGAACTGGAATTGGAATTGAATTTGATTTGTGATAAACAAAGCGAAGTATTGAATGAAATTAGTAAGTGGAATTAATTGAAGAAATGACAAATTAATATGGTTTGAAATGAATTGAATTCAATATTTATAAATGAAAGATAAATTAAATTCATATGGAATTTGAAATCCAGTTTAAACATAAGTGGTTAGAAACCAAAATAGTGAATTGAAAATAATTTTTTTTTGGGAATGAACAAAAGAATAAAACTGCAATTGACACTCAATATTGAAAACCAATTTGAATTGTGTGAAACAAAATGAAGTTGTAAAATTAGTTCGAAGTGAACTAAAGTTAATAAAGGTGGAAATAGAAAAAAACGATTTGAGATAAAATAAATTGGAATTTGTAGTGAATTAGTAAATGGAACTAATTTAAAATAGTGATATGAATCAGTTGTGAATGAAAGATAGTTGATAAAATTCAACATTCGAAAGATAAATTGAATCCAAATAGAATTGAAATTGTAAATTGAACTCAAATGAAATTGGAAATGCAAAATTGAATGAAAATGGATATATAACTTCAATAGTAAAGTAAAAATGGTATAAGAAGTATATATTGAAAATTTTGTAAAGGAATGTGCAAAATCATATTTGAATGTTGTAATTGAATATTATGGCTAGTAGAATATACAGGTATGTTGCAGGAAAAAGAAAAATGGAATTGGGATTTTGATTTCGAAGATAAATTTTGAATTTCTCGACGAAAGGTATGTATTTAAATTTCTATGAAATTTGGTGATTTTCTTGTCCATCCGCTTGGCTTTGCATTTTCTTTTGAAATCTGGGGGCCGTGGTGCCATTTTTGTAGTCGTACCGAGCTAGCCGCGCAAAAGAGACGCTGGCAAATTTTTTTGGAAATTTAAGGAGTTATAAAAATTTTGAAATTTTGAAATTTGAATTTAAATTTAAATTTGAATTATTGAGAAAACAATATTGTTTGGAACTTATAATTGAATTTGGAAAATTAGTTGAATTGATAATGAGTCTTTAATGAAAAGATTTGTTTTGATAAGTTGATAAAACTATTTGATTTTGGGTAAATAGTAAACGGGTTAAGGATCATTCTTCTTAACTAGTAATTTCGGGACGAAATTCTTTTAAGGGGGAAAGGATGCGACGACCCGAAATTTTTTAACATTTGAAGTGAAATATTTAAATGATTTTAAATGTTTGGAGGATAGTTTAACTTGATTTTCAAAATTTACTATGAATTTGGCAATTTAATTATTGAATTTAATTTATTGAAGCTGGGTAAAAATTTGAATCTGAAATTTTAAGAGGATTAAAAATATTTTCAAGGCTTAGAAAATTTATATTTATGATACTAAAGGTAATGGAAGCTTCAGAATTGAATTTGGAAATGCTTTGTTCAGTTTTGAAATTTTATCGTTTAAATCGATATTTAGAAATAGCATTCCGAGGCACAGTCTTGGACTTCGACAAAACCAGTTCCATTGGATTCGTGATATTATATTATTATCGGATTTCAATTTTCGTAATGTTTGGAGTTGTCATTTGGCCGTACGATTAGCAAATGCGCTGAAATTTATATCAAAAATTTAATATAATAACTGGGTCCAAAAAGCTATTTTCTCCATACGATCGAATTAGGACTCGAAACCTTTTCCATTGCGTTCAGAATAGGGGTTTAACATTATAAATGTCTAGCGGCATGCCTCAATGAGAGTTCGAAATTTTAAGTTGCGGTTATTAAGACAATTTGAATTTAAATTTAAAATTATATACATTTATCCTGTCAACTCCAGCTGAATTCTTGTCACGTCAAATTTTTTTGCTTCCGTCTCATGTCACTGTAACTTTGTCCTAACACGTCTCCTTCCTTTCAATATCGCGTCCCTTCCACTATCACCCAGTTCAATCGAAAGAAAAAATCTATCGTTCTAAAGCAAATAATGACCGCCAACATCTTCATGAAATCGTGGCCTACCCTTCTTTCCCAGTTCGAAATCAATTTGAAATTGTCGAACCCTCTCTTCCTCTCGAAAACCCTTTCTCCTTCAAAAATAATAATTAAAAACACCGTAGCTTCACAGTTTGCAATGGTCGAGCCCGTTCTCTTCGTTTTTCATATCAAATCGCGGGAAATTAAAGAAAACCCAATCGAATACTATCGTTCCTTTTATCTTATAGATTCAAAACCAAAATGGCTGCGTTCCTTATTTATTTTGAAATCAACCTATCCTCTTTCAAATTCAAATCAGCTCCTCTAAAAAAAAGATTTCAAGAACTTGAATCGATGCTCGAGATCGACTCGAAGCTAGGTTCGGCAACTCGCGTTTTGGTGTGTCACGTTGAATTTGGAAGCGGCAAGTCGTCATGGGTGGAAAACGTGGGGGTCGCGAAGCTATCAAGTCACGGGTTTAATTGCGAGATGGACTGGGTGCTCCTCTGTATGGCAAGGGATGTTGTTCGATTTTGAGGTTCGCCATTTTCTAAGGCACATGCGCGCTCACACACGCGATGAAGGAATTAAGGGCAAGGCGGTTAGGTCTTTAACGAAGATAAGAGCAAGGCATGATGATGGTGCGACTTTGGATATCGGGCAGGAGCTCGATGTTGATGGTTGCCTGTTCGAATAGGTAGTTTTTTTTAAACATCTTTAATTTAACTTAAGTTTAAAGTTTGGAATTAAATTTGTTCTATCTCATTCATCAGTAAATATTACAGTAATGTAAGTCGCTATTTATGTTACTTATTGAGAAAATTATATATATATGCACAGGAAATTTTCATTACAATAAGATGTTTAATTTATGAAATTAAACTTATTTAACAAGGTTATAATTTATTAAAAAGGAATTGTCTGAGATTAAAAATATTAGTTCGTAAAAATAATTTATTAGAGGTAATTGGTTGAAATTAAATTATTCGTTTAAAACCAAATTGTTAACTTAAATTAAATTTATTTAAATGAGAAATTAAATTTTTCGTCTAGTTCAAATATTAATAAATTGTATAAATGTTATACAAGGTCTAAAATCATAGAGAGTCAAGTTGGATTGGAAACGGATTGCAAAATAAAAGCAAAGGTGAGATCTTCTCACTCAATCAAATATTATTCGGGTTTAAATTTTAAATAGTTAAATTTAAAATTATTGATGGTGTGCTTGGTTGATTAATTTATTATCAGTTATATTAGTTTAGATCCTATGCACCACATAATAGCGGATGATATTATATATTTAAACCCATATACCGCGATATTCCACCTCAAAGTGGAATTGGTATTATGTATATGTATTTGGAGTTGTTGATTTCCCGCATTATATAGCGGATGAGACCCTACTCGTCGCATAATAGCGGATGATATTTTATAAATCTCATATACCGCGATATTTCACCTCGAAGTGGAATTGGTATTTATTTGTTGTGCTAACATCTATGAATGCAGGGAAACAGGTTGGAGGGATCCAACTGGATTCCTCAAATATTGAATTTGTTTCATATGTTGTGTGTTGATAATCTTTGTGTAATTATATGGTGATTGAAATCATTGAAGGCTAAAATTTAGCCGAATATATATTTGGTATCGTAAGATACTAGAAATAAATAAAATTGGATTTTTAAATTTAGGTAGAAAATCTATAGTGAAACCCTATTGAATAAAATTCCAAAATATGGGAAAAAGTTTGATAAATGGATTTTAAGTAATAATATTCAAAAGGTGAAGAATTTATTTTAAAAATATGTTTTTAAATAATTTGGAAAAGATAAAGGAATTTATTTTAAAAATAAATTCGGAAATTGATTTGGTGTTTGAAAAATAAATTTGGAAATCAATTAAAAATTTGATTTGGTGTTGAAAATGAATATTTGAAAATGATTTGAAAATCATATATTAGCGGATATTTGAAAATCGAAATTCACAATGAAAATTTATAAAGGAAAGGGAAATTTGTTTTAAAAATAAATATCGGTTTATTTTAAGCGTGGGAAGAAATTTACGGATTTGGAACGTAAATTTAAAATAAATCCAAAAGGATTTATTAATTGATTAAAAATGATCCATTTTGAAAAGGAAGGTGTATTTTCCCTGAAAAGCCAAGCATGGTTGTAAATAGCTTTTGAGCTATGAATTAAAAGTTCTAGGGTTGGTTTTAAAAGAATATTTTGGAGAAATTAGTTTCTTAAGTTATTTTGTAAATCTTTAAAGTAATGATTTATTTAATTAATTATGGAAGTAATGATTTAAAGATTTAATTGATATTGGTTTTAGAAAATAGATATTTAAATAGTTATATCCTATCTACTAATTTTATTTTAAAATTAGTTTGGACTTGAATTTTTATATGAGATTTTAATATAATATCTTCATAACTAATGTTTTAAATAAAATGGAAAAATAGTTTTTATTCTGAACGTTCAAAGTATGCATGTTTGGATAAGTAATTTAAATTATTTTAAAGCAATTGAACTTGGTAGATTTTCAATGGAAATAAATATTTGAAATTTTTTTCCATGTAAGGAAAAATGGTTTGAAATTTGTTTTCAAAGTATTGAAATGTGGAAAAGTGATTTGAAGTTTGTTTTCAAAAGATTGAAAGGTGAAAAGTGATTTGAAATTTGTCTTCAAATAGTTGAAGTGCTAAAATTTTGCCTTGAGAAGATATTTTTGAAAATAAATAATTGGGAAAAATTATTTAATCTTGGTGATTGTTGTGAACGTTGATTGATAGTTAAATAATCGACTATCAATATTTGCCTTTAAACGACATTTGAATTTCGATGCGACTGGAGGCCGGATTTCAAGTGGATATCCGAAAACCACATCGAACCTTTGTGATTGTGATGAATCTTTTATTTAAAAGATCAAAGTGGAAATTGTTGTGATTTGTTTGAAATCTAAAGGTAACACTTATTTAAAAAAATAAGTGCTCGTTATTCGGATTAGCCGGGAGAAGGTTTTGTGTCATAAAACCCATTCCGAATAATGATACGACGAAATGGGATTGCATTTGAAGATGGTGTTGATGATCGGGTATTTTCGAAAACAAAAGGATTACCTGTCGAATGTCTCTGCACCGGGTTGCTCCGGTATAGAGATTTTATCACCCTTTGTGATGGGGATTCTGGACGTGATTAGTGAATATCCGGATTTGTAAGGGTTCTTTAAAGTGCCTTCGGTTCCGTTCGATCCCTGAACGGACTTCTATGGATGTGTGTCTGACGTTACACTTTGAGATGTAAAGCTGGTTTCTATCAAATACATTTCTGTTGGTGGCGGAGAATTTATTCTCTTACCTTAACACTCTTCTCTAAGATGTACGATCTCAGAGGTTATGTAGTTGATGGATATTAGTGATATATTCTCAAATTGGTAGCGTGACATACAAATTGCTGCTGATCATTTGATGATCAAAGCATGACTTTGTGAAAAGTGTAGCTTTGTGGACGAGACTTCGTCGGACCTCACACCCCGGTAATGGTCAAAACAGGAAAGATGCGGCAAGGTTATTTGGAGGTAGCTCCCCCTGAGGGTATGTCATTTCCTTGTGGAAAAGAGTAGTATCATGGTATGGAGCCCAGATATTTTACCTATGTTGATACCGCAAATTTATTATACTTTGTGGTTGTTGCTTTGTGGTTGAGGATCCTCGGATAAAGGTCGCAAATGACCAGGGGATGGCATACTCGTGTAGTAGCTATCTAGTTACAGAGGTAAACCGGCCTTGTGTTGGCAGTGATCCGGTTAGGTTCCCGAGACGTCCCTCCAGAGGCGTACCAATGTGGCAGTAGGAAGTTCCTTAGCCTGACCATTTGTTGGAAATCCAAAGAAACAATACGAGCCCTTTACGATTTCAATTGTATAACCTGCCTCCTCAGGAGGTAGTTATAGCAGGCATAATATAATGGTACCTATGCTGGCTAAGATTAATATTATACTTTCGAAATGTTTTCCACACTATGCTCTAATGATAATATTAAAAAGATTTTGCGTATCAAGCATGTTTGACTATCATAAGGAGAAATCTCCCCCAAGTCTGCGATTGCATTGTGTGTGTGCCAGAAGGCCTTATGGTAGTTTCATTTTCCAAAAAGCATAGCGGATTTCTTTTTCTTTCTTTGTGAAAATAACTGTTTTTAAGATCTCATACCAGTCCCACGACTAACCTAGAGTTTATTATTCCCTTTCTAAACTCTGGACGCCCACAATTTTCCACACGGGCAGCCTAGAGTCAGATTATCATTATTCTGAAGCGAAGTCGAAAAAGAGATGTTGTGGAGATCAAGAGCAAACTGGATGGCGAGATGTATCACTTATATATGTAATATTTCTTTTTCGCTGTTTGTTGTTGTAAACTCTGATAATGTAATGTGATGTAATGTAGCAACTGATATAATTCTTTGTTTTAAAGATATTCATTTATCTATTATATTTGTTCCGTTGCGAAATGTGAGATTCTGTTATTGTTTCTATTCTTCTTCTTCTACTTCTTCTTCTTTAACCCTAATGGTTTGGTTTTCCAGGATTGGACTGTGTGGCATTTGATACAGTGGAGGTACTGATGTCGACTTTTGCGCGTCGTAAAATCGGGCCGTTACAATATATTCAGTTGTCCACAGACAATACTCTCTAAATATATATTGGAAGAATTTGTACTACTTAGTCAATATCCGTGTTATAGAACACACATTTGACAAGAACAACTTATTGTAACCAAGCCTATTCCTCCGGACGAAGCGAGAGTGTTTGATAGTCGAATTCCGAAGAGGAGCTTCGAGACTGGACATAGGACAGGAGGCCCGAACCAGTATAAAATCCTAGTATGCTTATTCTATATTTACATAGATTAATATTGTTTTAGTTGCATCATATATTTTGTCACATATGCTTGCATATACACTACACGATCCACCATGCAGACTTTGAATTGGTATTAGAGCAAGGTTTGATCAAAGTACAGTAACACGTTTTTGAATCAATTTAATATGGCAAGTATTTTTCAAGAAGGTCAATCCACAGCATAACCCCTACTTTTTAATGGTTCAAACTATGCATATTGGTCAACATGTATGAGAATTTTTATGGAAGCTAATGGATTAGAAATTTGGTCAGCCACTCAAAATAAATATGAAGCACCTGATACTGCTACGAACACATGAATTATGCACAAAAAAACACAGCTTCCAATAATGCCAAAGCTATGAATGTTCTATTTCGTTCATTAGATAAGAATGAATTTTCACATGTCATGTTATGTAACACCGCATATGATATTTGACGTAGCTTAAAAGTTACACACGAAGGCATAAACAAAGTTAAACAAACTAAAATTTTAATTTTACAAAATCAATTTTCATTATTTAAAATGAAAGAAAATGAATCTATAGTAGACATATACTCTAGATTCCAAACCATTCAACACGATTTAATGGCACTTCAAGTCAAGCTCACAAATTTTAATTTAATATTTAGAATACTCAATTCTTTAACTCCAGAGTAGGAAAGAAAGTATCAGCTATCGAAGAAGCTAATGATCTCTCAATACTCTTAGTTGAAGAATTGATAGGAAATTTAATGTACTATGAAGTGAATTTGCAGGCAAGAAAAGAACAAAATTCGAAAAAGAAAAACATAGCATTACCAACAACAAATGAAGACTCTGACTTAGATGAAGAAGAAATTGTATTTATTGCCAAAAACTACAAAAAATTCAACAAGTTTAGGAAAATGACTAGATTTTAGAAAGGAGGAAAATCAGGCTCAACAAATCAAATGTCAATCAAATGCTATGAATGTGATCAATTTGGACATATGAAGAAAGATTGTCCCAAGCTCAACAATGATAAAAAGACGAACAAATTTGAAAAATTCAAAAAGAATAAAGCTTTCAAAGTAATATGGGATGACTCGGATTCTTCATCATCATTAAATAGTGACAACAATAGGGACGGAGAACAAGCTAATGTATGCATCATGGCACAAACTGATGAGGTATATCTCGAACTTAACTATGATGAATTATTAGAACTTAGCATGGAATTAGACAATAAATTTAGATAAATTAAAAACTTGAATAAAGAATAGATAGCCAAAATAAATAAACTAGAACTTGAAATAGGGATGTTAAAAGATGGAAAAATTATTTTAAAAGAGGAATTAGAATTATCTTAAGAAAAAATTAAAAATAGTTTAGCTGAAAATGAGACTATATCTAATGATTTTGGAAAAGTTAAACTATAAAAGGATAAATTGTTAAAAGAAAATATCAACTTGAAAAGTAATATAGAAACATTGAAATTGGAAATTTAGAATTAAAAGAAAAATTAGATAAAATTACAAATAATGTTTCAAAATTTAATAACAGCAAACAAGATTTGGAAAATCTTATCAATGCTTCAAAACCATCAGGTAATATAAATGGAATAGGATTTAAAAATACTCCTAAACAAAATAATATTAAGAAATATAGTTATATCTATCAAAAGACTAAAAAATCACCTAAGTCTAATATGAATACCGAAAATATAAAATTTGGATTCGTAAGACAAATATTAACGTGATTAGAAAAAAAACATATTAATAATATTTTAGATAACGTAGTCTATAATAAAAATTATTTTCGTAAAGGTACCAAACCTTCTTAGGTATGGCTACCTACTCCCCCTAACACCTAGGACCCTAACAAAGTATATAGGTACCAACTAAATCATTTTTTATTTTGCAGGTACCCAAAATAAAAAATAAGGAGAAATGGATACTTGATAGTGGATGCTCCAAGCGTATGACCAGAAACTCAAAAATGTTATCAAATATAACATACATCGATGATGGAACAGTAAGTTTTGGAGATAACTCAAAAGGATACGTCGTTGGCATTGGAGAAGTCATCGACTCTGGTATTTCTAACTATCCTATTATTACAAATGTTTTGTTAGTAGAAAATTTAAAACAAAACCTACTTAATATTAGTCAATTATGCGATAAAGGTTTTCAAATCAATTTCGAAAAAGATAGATGTTATATTTTCGACAATGACAAACAACTTATCTTTGAGGGTTTTAGAAATAAAAAAATTTATGTCTTAAATATGAATATAAATTGAAATTCAAATTTATGTTTAACCGCCAAACATGATGATCCATGATTGTGGCATAAACGATTTTGTCATATTAATTTTAAATATATTAATAAATTAGCAAAATATGAGCTAGTTAGAGGTTTACCTAAAATAAATTATAAAGTAGAAAATTTATGTGACGATTGTCAAATTGGAAAACTAAAGAAAAGCTCTTTTAAATCTAAAAATAATATTTCTACAAAAAAACTATTAGAATTATTACATTTCGATTTATTTGGTTCAACTCAAGTACGATATATAAATCACAACAAATATGTTTTCATAACAGTTGATGATTTTTCAAGATATACATGGACTTTATTTTTACAACATAAAAGTTACACCATTGGAATGTTTAAAATTTTTGCTAAAAGAATTAAAACTCAAATGGATTTGAAAATTAGAAATATTCGAAGTGATCACGGTGGAGAATTCGAAAATGATCTTTTTACCAATTTTTGTAATAAAAAGGGCATAAGTCATAATTTTTCTTTTCCCCACACGCCTCCACAAAATGGTATAGTCGAAAGAAAAAATCGAAAAGAATGTGCATGAATACTATTAAATAGTAGTGGTCTACCAAAACATTTTTGGGCTGAAGCTATTGCTAAGGCTTATTACGTTTTGAATCGAGTAACCATACGAACTATGACTAAACATACTTGTCTTGAAATATTTTCGACAGAAAACCTATAGTATCATACTTTAAAACTTTCGGATCAAAATGTTTTATACTAAATAGAAAAGATAATTTGGGAAAATTCAACCCAAACGCCGATGAAGGAATTTTTGTTGGATATTCGGATCATAGTAAGGCGTATAGAATTATTAATAAACAAACTAGCATAATTGAAGAAAGCTTACATGTTTCGTTCGATGAAAATTTTCATAACCATCAAACTAATGACAATGAAGAAATAATTCCAATAAAAAATACAAAAAATTCTTATAATAATGAGACAAATGCACAAAATAATACTTTAGTGTCATCTCCTAGCATTCTGAAAGATCGTCCAAAAGATAACATCATTGGACATCTTAACTCCAGAGTAACCAGAAATCAACTTAACCAAATAAGTCATATAGCATTTGTGTCAAATTTTGAACCAAAAAATAATAAAGAAGCTTCAAACGATAATTTTTGGGTAATGGCTATGCAAGAAGAATTAAATTAATTTGAACGTAATAATATTTGGGAATTAGTACCAATACCAAAAAATCAATCAGTTATTGGAACAAAATGAGTATTTAAAAACAAAGTAGATGAAAATGGAAATATAATTAGAAATAATGCACGTTTAGTTGCTCAGGGTTATAATCAAGAAGAAGGTATCGACTACGACGAAACTTTTTCTCCAGTAGCAAGACTCGAGGCCACATGTACATTACTTACTTTTGCAAATCATCACAATTTTAAATTATTTCAAATGGATGTCAAAAGTTCTTTTTTAAATGGTTTTATTAAAGAAAACTTATATGTTGAACAACTTACATTGTTTTTTCACGAAAAATATCCCGATCATGTTTTTAAATTACAAAAAGCCTTGTGTGGTTTAAAGCAAGCCCCTCATGTCTGGTATGGACATCTTAAAAATCATTTAATTACATCTGGTTTCCAAATAGGTAAAATCAATGCAACTTTATTTATTAAACGAGAAAATAACGACATTTTAGTTGTACAAATTTACGTAGACGATATTATTTTTTGTTCAACTAACGAAAATCTTTGTAATCAATTTTCAAATATTATGAAAAACGAATTTGAAATGTCTCACATGGGAGAATTAAATTTCTTTTTAGGTTTACAAATAAAACAACTTGAAATTGGTATCTTTATTCATCAAGAAAAATATTGTAAAGATCTACTACGTCGTTTTGAAATGGATAAAACTTCAAGTAAACCAACACCAATGAGTACTAGTGTTCACTTGGAAAAAGATGATAACGAAAAAGATTTTGATGAAAAATTATATCGTAGTATAATTGGCTCCTTACTTTATTTGACGGCGAGTCGACCCGACATTATGATGAGTGTATGTCTTTGTGCCCGATTTCAAGCAAAATCAAAAGAATCTCACCAAATAGCTGTTATCCTATGATATCTATCTAGTACTAGAGATTACGGTTTGTTTTACCCTAAGGGATCGTCGTTTGAACTAGTTTCATATAATGACGCGGATTTCGGTGGATGTAAAACAGATCGTAGGAGTACTAGTGGAACGTGTCACTTTATCGGACAATCATTAGTTTCATGGTTTAATAAAAAGGAAAATTATGTCTTCTTATCTAATCGCGAAGCCGAATCTATTTCAGCAGCTCTAGCATGTGCACAAGTGATATATATGCAACAAATACTTAAGGATTACGACAAATTTATCAATAAATCACCAATATATTGCGATAATATGAGTGCAATAAACCTATCAAAAAACCCAGTAAATCACTCACGTACTAAACATATAGATATACGACATCATTTTTTACGTGACAATGTAGAAAAAGGAATTATTACATTATAATACGTAAATACCGAGAATCAAATAGCAGATATTTTTCCAAAACCACTAAATAAACAAACATTTGTTAAACTGCGACGCGATTAAGGAATATGTTCTCTTAATGATCTTCTAAACTAATACTACATTTTCATTTATTCTATTTCGGCTAAAAAAATTTATCTGCAAATCAAAATTGTTAACTCCTACACCTTTTTTAGAAATTTGTTTTTTGAAATTAACCGTGAATAACCTTTAAAATCATGTATAAATAGCCTTTTTTGTTAGTCTGTGAGATGATGGTTTTGATGACAACAACTTTAGAATAGGATTGTAACATATAACACTAACATTATAGTTTAGAATATATGTATATGCAGGATTTAACCATGCAGGTACCAAGAATGAAGACCGTACAATATAGAGATTCAAGATATCAAGATTGTAGACTCATGAGTATCAAGAATATCAAGATTATCAAGAGTTCAAGATTTCAAGTAATTTATTTTTTAATTAGGAATTTTTGTTAAAACTCCTAGAAAAGCACTAGCATCTTAAAATCCAATTTATTCGTGAAATTGAATCCACTTCGAGCCCGTTAAAGGGATGGAACCCTAAGTAGGATGGAACCTACGAAAAATCTAGTGGAACATTGTTTTGTATCCGCTAACTTTTATTCTAAATGATTTTACAAAATTATATCTTTTTTTCAAAATGTTTTCAAAACCTTCCTTTTAAACGAATCAAAAACATCTATCCTGATTTTAAATACTTTTAGCCTCGTAGTAATATTTGATTTCAAAATCAAGTTATCCTTAGTTTAAACTATCTTTTAATAATAATATATTTAACTTTCAATATTTATACTTATATTTAAATATAAAATTATAGTAAAATTTTATATATACCAAAACATTATTCTCTATACTTATTTATGTATTTTAACTATAGTTAAGTATATTTATAAAAGTTTAAAATAGTTTTAATATAAGATAAAAGTTATATTCAAAAGAAAAACAAAACACCAAAATTTCCTTTGGGATGTCGACATACCAAAGTTACCCATGTCGACATAGTGTCAGTTAATTTCAAAATTTAAATTTCAAACGAAGTGTCTATTCGTCATATCTCTTCACGAATGGACATGGCTGTTGATCTTTTATAAATAGGGCAACGAGTTGTCAATCATATTTTCTAGTTTTCATTTCTCTTACTTCCACATTTCTTTATACATATTCCTACCATTGCTCTGTCGAAATCAACATTGAATCTGACTAGATTATCTCTGGTTTGATTCTCTATCACTATCTCAACAAGGTCCTCAGTGTTATTCAGAGTTATAGGCTTCTTTGTAATCAATTAAACGAGAAAAGGTGTGATTGTGGCCTTGGAAATCAATCAAGTGAGAAAAGGTGTGATTGTAGCCTTGGAAATCAATTGGGTGAACTTGTTGCAAATGAAATCAAGTATCTCTACCCAGAGGATTGTGAATCTGGAGGGTGTACCTCGTAGCCTTGAAATCGAGGGTATAATTGTACAATTGCTTTTGAAAGGAAATCTGTACTTGTGTGTGGGACTGGATGTAGGATTACTCCGAACCAGTATAAAATCCGGTTTGTTCTTTCCATTACTGCTTTTACTTTATTTCTACATCTGTGTTTGATTCTGTGATCATATCCGTGTCTGAATATTGCATACATTTGTGTTCAAATTAACAAAAACTCAAAAAGATTTAATAATTCCTTAAAACACTATTCACCCGCCTCTAGTGTTTATCCTAGCTTTAAGATTCGTAATTCGCATTTCTCACATTTGGTATCGGGGCAATGTTTTTAAAGTTTCATAATCTGATTTTTGAAAAGTTTTCAAAATGGCTACCAACACCGGTACTGTTACTAACACTAGTATCCGTGTCACTAGTTCATGTGTAGAAGGTCAGTCTACCGTCAGACCACCACTTTTTAATGGCAGTAACTATGCATATTGGGCATGTAGGATGAAAATATATTTACAATCTGTAGGATTAGACACTTGGAATATCACACAAACTGAATATTCTGAACCCACAACTGATTTTACATTGTGGACGCCTGAGCAAAAGATCGTTGCACAAAATAGTTCTAAAGCAATGAATATTCTGTTTTGTTCACTTGATAGAAATGAATTTAATGGAGTGTCAGTTTGTAAGTCTGCATATGAAATCTGAAAAACTTTGCAAGTTACTCACGAAGGAACAAGCAAAGTTAAACAGACCAAAATTTTCATGCTCACAAATCAGTTTCAATTATTTAAAAAATTTCAGATATGTATAGTAGATTCAGGATATTATGCATTCTCTAAAATCCTTGGGAAAGGAATTTTGAAAGAAGATCAAGTTTGAAATTTTTTAAATTCCATTACTCCAGAATGGGATCAAAAGACACTTGCGATCGAAGAGGCAAATAACATCAGTACCTTAAAGATAGAAGGATTAATTGAAAATCTAATGTCGTTTGAAGCCCAAATGATAGGGGGAAGAGAAAACAAAGCATATAAAAAGAAATTAATGGCATTTAATGCATTGAGTGATGGATCAGACTCAAATAGTGATAATGATGAAGAGATAGCCTTGATGACCAGGAATTTTCGAAAATTTCTGAAATATAGAAAGATGAATAATCTCAAGAGAAACAACTATAAGAACTCTGGAAATCGGAATGTAGTGCCAAACAATGTCAAATGTTTCTATGATGAACCAGGCCATATCAAAAGAGACTGTCCGTATCGAGAACGGAAAAATCCTCCTATAAACAATGATTTAGTAAAGAAATAGAAGCGTGCATCTACTGCTACTCTTGATGACTCAGACTCATCCTCAAGCGATGTTGATCAGACGATAGATAATTCAAATTTGTGTTTCACAGTAGTTCACGACTCCGACGAATTCGGAGAAACGGACTCAGAATAAGGTACACATTTATAATACAATTGGTTGAAATTGCATGCTTAGAATTAGATGCTTGATTGATTGATTTTGAATTGGTGTGTTATTTGAATTTTAATTTTTTTACTATTATTTTATTATTATTATAATTAGTATAATAATATATTATGGAATATATTATAATTTTAATAATATTCCAGATATATGTAGACATTAAAAATAAGTGTGTGTATATACATATTAGAGTACTTAGGAAAAATAAATCAAAGAGATTCACAAGCACATGTCGCATGGTCCCTACCATGATGTGACATGGGTACAGAATTTGAAATTCAAAATTTGAATTCAAATGGTTGAGTTTCCCTCCACCTTTTCACTTCATTCAATTCTCTGAAAAGACAATTTTTGACCAGAGAACGTGTCCTTTGAGAATCTATTTATTAACTATCTTTTATCGCATCTTTTCACTCTCATTTTCAAATTCAAACTCTCGCTTCAAAACTTCAAGCTCTCTACTCTCTACTCTAATGGCTTTTTCAAGCAACCCCTCCACCATGAGAATTTCCAGAAAGATAAAAGGGAAACTCTTCAATGATCCAGAGGCTATAAAAGCATACATCAATTATGCTAACTGTGCAAAAGTCCATCCCGGAAAGTTTTCTATATTTCAAGATTTCTCTTCTTATGAAATTGATTCTCTTTTTGCAAACAATCAAATTCTTAGTCTTGTTGATGCTTCTCAAAATGATTTTGTTTATTATCCAAATCTTGTTAAAATTTTCTATGCAAATCTTAATCCTGAATTTTATAATGGAAACGAAGATGAAATTTGGAGTAGTGTCAAAGGCACTAGAATTGTTTTGAATTGTGATCTTTTGGGTACCATTCTCAATTGAAAGAGTACGGGAATGGATCTTTCTAATTTTAAAATCGATGAAAATGATCGTGAGACATTTCATCACATTTTCGAAGGAAATGATAATTTTGAATTCAATAATCGAAACTTTCGACCAAAAGCTAGAATTGTCAATCTTCTTTTACAACATACTTTGAGCCCAAGATCGGGAAATTTTAACAATCCTACTTCAAAAGTTTGCAAAGAACTTTTTGCTATTTTTGGAAATTATGATATTAATTGGGCGCAAGTTATTTTGGATGAACTTCGTCCCAAAAATCTTGAAATGGGTGAGAATACTTTGTATCTTGGAATTTATCTCACTCGGATTTTTGACTTCTTCTTCTTCAATTTTCGTTTCATCCCCTTCTTCTTCTTCTTCTTCCTCTTCCTCTTCTTCCATCTCCTCATGAGCCAAACCCTCTTCCTTTTTGGTAAGAGAATCATAAGGTTGAAAAACAAATGGAATTTATCTCACTCGAATTTTCACTTATGAAGATTCCATTTGTTTTTCAACCTTATGATTCTCTTGCCGAAAAGGAAGAGGGTTTGGCTCATGAGGAGATGGAAGAAGAGGAAGAGGAAGAAGAAGAAGGGGATGAAACGAAAATTGAAGAAGAAGAAGAAGAAGAAGGGGAAACTTCTTTGGAAAGCATCGACTATCCTCCTAATCCATCCAACAAAACCCTTCTAAAAAACCAGATGACCATTGTTGAGAATCAATGGATTCTTAAACGATCCGTTAGTAAGAAGTTGGACAAAATTTCATCCAAGATGAACAAGTTTATTTCCAAAGTCAGCAAGAAGCTTGGATTATCTTCATCATCATCATCCTCTAACTAGTTCTACCTTTTCGTATCTCGTTGTATTTGTTTTAGTTTATTTTGATTTGAATGTTCGTGTAGTCGTTTGTGTTTAATCGTTATATCATGTTATCATGAAAGAAATTGAATTCCTTTTCTGTTATCTAGCTTATCTTATCTCCAGAATAAATGTTAGTACATTATATAAATATATACATATACACAATTGTTCACAAAATCAAAATAAGCAATCAAAATTCACTACACCATGTCGACATCCCCCCTATGACCATGTCAACATGTACTGGTCAGAAATGACATTTCATTTTGAATTTGAAATTTGAATAACTACCTTATGTCCATTCATTTCAAACGAATTTTACACCTATAAATACCTATTTCTTCCAGAATTCATCGCTGAATATTATTTCTTATCCACTTTGTCTCTCTTTCTTCTCACAAACTCGAATACGGCTAATCCAATTCATAATCTATCAGAAAATCTTGAAGAGACTCTTAATTCTTTTAAGAATATTCTTTCGTTTATTCTCCGTAACCAGCCACACTTAGAATTGAGTCAAATGAAGACGATTGAAGAGTAAGAAAGGCATTTCGATGCAATACGATGGATGATTTTCTCCCTGCACAAGGATGATAACGAAGCACATCCTCCAGTCTCTCTCGCTAATGATAATGAAAATTGGGATGCCATTAAAGCAGACCCTATATTTGGAGAAGAAGGATGGGTGAAAGTTCCTCGTAATGTTTGATTTGATTGGTTTGTTTGATTTCAATTGTTTGATTTAATTTGATTTGATTTGAATTGATATGGATTGATATTTGGTGTGAAAAACATGTATAAATACGCATTAATATTTATATGATCTTTAATTAATTATCATGTCTATCAGTATAATTATCTCTTAATCTATCTATTATATACTCTATTTGTATAGTTTATTAGTGCAGGTACTTTAGTCCAAGAATGAGGGGGATTATATAGTTTGGAGATTATATAGTTTGGAGTTAGTTTTTGTTGATGATAAATGGGGAGAAATATAAAATATTATAGTTAGACATAGATTAAGGGGGAGTTATTAGGATAGAAGTAATATTTTATAAAAAAAGGTTGTCATCATCAAAAAGGAGGAGATTGTTAGTCCGTGAGATGATGGTTTTGATGACAACAACCTTAGAATAGGATTTTAAAATATAAATATTAAGATTATAGTTTAGAAATATATGTATATGCAGGATTTAACCATGTAGGTACCAAGAATGAAGACTATAAAGTATAGAGATTCAAGATATCAAGATTGAAGACTCAAGAGTATCAAGATTATCAAGAGTTCAAGATTTCAAGTAATTTATTTTTTAATTACGAATTTTCGTTAAAACTCTTAGAAAAGCACTGGCATCTTAAAATCCAATTTATTCGTGGAATGGAATCCACTTCGATCCCATTAAAGGGATGGAACCCTAAGTAGGATGGAACCTATGAAAAATCTAGCGGAGCATTGTTTTGTATCTGCTAACTTTTATTCAAAATGATTTACAAAATTATATATTATTTTCAAAATGTTTTCAAAACCTTCCTTTTAAAAGAATCAAAAACATCTATCCTAATTTTAAATACTTTTAGCCTCAAAATAATCTTTAATTTCAAAATCAAGTTATCCTTAGTTTAAACTATCTTTTAATAATAATATATTTAACTTTCAATATTTATACTTAGATTTAAATATAAAATTATAGTAAAATTTTATATATACCAAAATATTATTCTCTATATTTATTTATGTATTTTAGCAATAGTTAAGTATATTTATAGAAGTTTAAAATAGTTTTAATATAAGATAAAAGTTATTTTCAAAAGAAAAACAAAACACCAAAATTTCCTTTGGGATGTCGACATACCCAAGTTACCCATGTCGACATGGTGTCAGTTAATTTCAAAATTTAAATTTCAAAAGAAGTGTCTGTTTGTCATATCTCTTCACAAATGGACATGGCTGTTGTTCTTCTATAAATAGGGGCTGTTTTCAACGAATTTTCAATCATATTTTCTAGTTTTCATTTCTCTTCTACTTCCACATTTCTTTATACATATTCCTACCATTACTCCGCCGAAATCAACATTGAATCTAACTAGATTATCTCTGGTTTGATTCTCTATCACTATCTCAACAAGATCCTCAGTGCTATTCAGAGTTATAGGCTTCTTTGTAATCAATTAAATGAGAAAAGATGTGATTGTGGCCTTGAAAATCAATCAAGCGAGAAAAGGTGTGATTGTAGCCTTGGAAATCAATTGGGTGAACTTGTTGCCCGTGAAATCAAGTATCTCTACCTAGAGGATTGTGAATCTGGAGGGTGTACCTTGTAGCCTTGAAATCGAGGGTGTAATTGTACAATTGCTTTTGAAAGGAAATCCATACTTGTGTGCGGGACTGGATGTAGGGTAACTCCGAACCAATATAAAATCCGGCGTGTTCTTTCCTTTACCGCTTTTACTTTATTTCTGCATCTGTGTTTGATTTTGTGATCATATCTGTGTTTGAGTATTTCATACATTTGTGTTCAAATTAACAAAAATTCAAAAAGATTGAATAATTCCTTAAAACACTATTCACCCCCTCTAGTGTTTTTTCTAGATTTAAGATCCGTAATCCGCATTTCTCACATTTTTAACAAAACAAAAGGTAAATAATATATAGATTTCATTTTTTCACAACAGAAAATAAAAGCATGTCTTCCGACAACTCTCATCTCTTCTTCTCAACACCAACAATGGATAGCTCAACGGATACACCTCATCGCCTTCCTACTACTACACCAAATCAAGAACCGACATATAAGTGGTCCTCCTACCATACGGGATTCACTCCTGATAAAAGGATGTCCAAACGATCGCTATCTGTCTCTCCTAAAACCAAGGAGAAAATCGATGAGATACATCACTTCCAAATGCAACAAATAGATTCACAACGAGAATTATACTTTGAAAAAAAGGTCAATGTGCGAGATTAAGTTTTCTGGAGCAAGTGGAAACCAAATTTTGCAATTCACGAAAAAAGGATGTACGTGAACCACTCCGATTCCTTGAAATCCTTTGGGTCCCTCTACTTCTTACCGTACACCTTTGGATCCTTCACCTAGGCGATTCTATGGTTTTCCAAGAACCAACGAATGTGGAAATATATGGTCTCCACTCAAGCATGGAGGGATGACAAGTTTGAAGATCGCAATGATCCATCATCATCTAAATAAATTTACTTATTCTCATTGTATTTTTATCTACGTATATTTATATTCTGTTTCACAAATAATAATATTATGTTTTATTAAAATCAATCTCTCGAAAAATAAGCAACAACCTTCAAAATTAGGCTATTTTAAGACAAACTGGCCATTTCAGACGTCTGAGCATTGCCATCAGATGTTTGACACTCTTGTATCACACAAAATTTTAAACATCATGCATATATCAGACGTCTGATATCACATTCCAAATGTCTGAAAATTATCTCTACCTAATAAAAATACAAACTAGTCTATTCCAGACGTCTGAACAATTGACCAGACGTCCGAACAAAGTCTCTGCCTCCTTAAGATACAAACTCAGGCCATTTACGGACGTCTGATATTATATCCAGACGTCTGAGAAAACTTTCTGCCCTACAAAAATTACACTTCAACCTATTCCAGACGTCTAATTCTACATCCAGATGTCTGATAATTCTCTCTTCCTTTCAAATTTTACAAATCGATCAATTCCAGACGTCTGATTCTATTTACTGTCTTCAACCTAGGTTAAATCAGACGTCTGATTCACCTTCCAAACGTCTGAATTCAATCGACACTCTTAAGTGCCCTGACAACGTCTATTTTTTTTCACTTTTCTCACTAACGTTTCATTTCATTTCTGCTACAAAGTCGATTCCCTATTTCTCAAAGTTACTTTTCTTCCAAACTCGCTTGAATTCCATGGCTACTAAAACAAAAAACCCTAACATCTCTAAGTGAAAACAAGACCAAGCAAATTCATCCAACCCGCAAGTTTGCTCTGACGATCAAATTGAGCGATGGATGAATCGTGTACCACATTCAATCAAGAGATACAAGGATATTCAAAAGAAGAAACTCCATACTAGTCTATTTTATAATTTGCTAAAGTTCCCAATGTATGATTTAGACGAAATGTGCGGAAGTGCTGGAATAGAAACATTGATATCCTTTAATCCCAATAACATCCAAATCGATCTGCTAGCCATATTTCTTTTCTATACTAATTTAGATAGCACAGCAGTTTGGAACACTGACAACGATGATAATTGGCTATGGTCAAGTGTTTACGACAAACACAATTAGACTTACTCCAAGGATCATAGGCCGAACTCTTGGATGTTCCGACACGGAAGAAGATTTATATAATATTTCGGGTATATGTCTTAAACCAAGAGATAACATCACACATCAAATATGGGAAGATGAAATGCCTAAATTTGCATCTAAATACCTAATACCAAAGGCGAGACTTCTCATTAGAATGATTATCAACACTATCATTCCTTGCCTTGCTAGTCATGAGCAAATCACAGAGTTAGAGCACAAGGCCCTATATGCTATATTCAATGGAACAAGGGTTAAATGGGCAAAATTTATATTGGATGATCTCAAACATTTTTGGACTCGATCACGCCCATCCATCATCTATCCAACACACATCATGAGACTTTTAAGAGCTCACAACATCCCCTCATATTTTTCCACTTTCGAAGAGATTTCTCCGAAATATGCATCCATAAATTTTTTCTCTCTAATGCACTTAACAGAAAATCCTCTGGATTTTATATCATTTAAAGAATGGACGCAACGTCGTCAAGCCGGACAAGCTAGGCCTCCACCTCAAAAAAAATCCAAGCCATCACAAGAGGTAGAGTAACATCGTGAAAATACTCCTCCTGCACCCTTTGATTATACATCCCAAGATGAAATTTTGGAGACTCACACTGAGACAAATCCAAATGAGAGTATTCGCGACTTAACTCTTCAAAATCACCTTATTTTATCTCGAAATAAAAAATTATTAGCTAAGTGCATTGATGATTTTGAAACATCGTTTGCTTCTCGCCTAGCCATAATTGAAGCATGGCTTTCAACTACATTATCCGTTCTAAAGGAGGTTCTTCAATGGGTTCGTGGTCCTACACCACCTTCTGAAGATTGGCTAGCTAAAGTGCCTTCCCCTCCTCCTTCAAAACGTTCCAAACTTTTTGATGAGGAGAAAGATCTTCTCGAACACACTCCGACATCTCCTAAAAAATAAGGTAGCTCTTCCATATATGAAGATGAAGGATATAATCAAGATAAAGCTTCCCCAATAGGTCCTTAGATTTTTTTAGGGTTCCATATTTTGTATAAAAATTATGAAAATCTATGAATGTAATCGATTAATGTGATTAATGAAAATTGCTTTTTGGTGTGTTACTTCTGTGTATATTCATGTAATCTTACAACGATCGATAAAAACTTAATGGTATGGACATGATGCCCACAATTAAAAATTTATTAGTCCTTTTTGATAATGCCAAAGGGGGAGAAATAATAGAAAGGACAATAAATAATGAAAAGCACATATTCAGGGGGAGATTTGATAAATTATATGTAAGTACATCGTATAGTTGTCATCATCAAAAAGGGGGAGATTGTTAGGAAATCAAATAAACGGTTTCGATGACAGCAACTATACAATGGAAATCGAATATGCATATATATATATATATATATATATATATATTTTTATATACCGGTACTTGCGAGAACAACATCACTAGAAAGATAAGAACAAGGCTCAAAGGACACTATAAGAGACTACAAGTCGATAGGACCAAAGAAGCATAAGAAAAAGAGCATAAAAACTGATATGCACAATATCAGACGTCTGGGTGCACAAGCCAGACGTCTGAAACAGTTCTCTCGAACAACAGACATGTTGAACCAGACGTCTGGCAATTGCACTCAGACATATGATTTCAAACTCGGATTTCAAATATAAACATCAACTAGCATATTCAAATAGACATCTCCGCTTCTCTTCGTTGCAACTTTTCATCATCAACAAAAGCAACTATAGAGCACTAATTAATGGATGCAACTATTCAAGATACCTATCTACAACTATATATAGCATCAAGAATCAAGAGAACAAATTACATTACTCACTTACACTCTCTAATTGCATACTCTATTATATATTCTTGATATTTAGTTATCTATACTTGTATTTCACTCTTCCATATATTCAATTCTTCATAGACAATACTTTTTAAATATATATTGGAAGTATTTGTACTAATTAGTCAATATCCGTGTTATAGAACATACATTTGACAAGAACAACTTATTGTAACCAAGCCTATTCCTCCGGGCGAAGCGAGGGTGTTTGATAGTCGAACTCCGAAGAGGAGCTTCGGGACTGGACGTAGGATGGGAGGTTCGAACCTGTATAACATCATGGTATGCTTATTATTTACTTAGATTAACATTGTTTTAGTTGCATCATATATTTTTTCACATATACTTGCATATGCACTACACGATCCATCCTGTAGACTTTCAAGTCTCCCATCTAGATTACTTTGGTAGACCTTTATATGTGAGCCATTTGATATTATTACCTCGTTAGAAATGATGATTGTTTGAAATAGAGACTGGCTGCATGTCCATCTATCATTTATGGTACCTAAACTCAAGACAGCCCCATGTTGTCTACCTATGACAAAAGAGACTTGTTCTGAGCTTGTATTTTAGTTTCTCATAAGAGCATATGGATGAGGATTTCCTTTTGTATGATTTATTATTTTTGTTTCCTAGGACCATTCAATTGAGAGTTTCGTCTTTCTAATGATTGAGGATCAAAATATATAATTTTATACATTAACTATTTGATTGATTTTGATATTTATTGAGTTTGAATTTCTGAATATCAACGAAGACCTAATAGTAAGAGGTATACTTTCATTAGCACTGTAGGTCGAGATAATTATTTGGATATTGACTTTAGTATTTGTGTATGAATTATGATTTATTTGGATTTGTATTTCCACCAATCTCCAAGGACAATCGATCAGAAGTCTTTACTTCCATATGGATTGTAAGTTTAGATAGCATTCTTGGATATTGATTTCCATATTTTAGATGGATTTTGTTGTATTCAAATTCCATACTTTGGGATTTGTATCATATGGCTTAACAGTTGAAAGTTATTACTTCCATTAAGGTTGTCAAGATTTGATACTCTGATTATTTATTGCGATAATGCATTTCTTGATTTGTATGTCAGGATTTAACAGTCGGAAATCTACGATTCCATTAGGACTACAAGTCAAGACAACTATTTTTATTGTTGACTCTTTTGGATTCATTTAGGGCTAGACCCTTTATTGTGGTTTAATTAATACACTGGTTGCTTATCTATAGTACTTTTATATTTTGATGTATTTGATTTCAATCGTTCGATTTATATATGTTGTGATTCTTGTTGCTTATATGAATTCCATGAGTGATATTTGAGATGAGTCGCATGGTATATTATTATGATGCTATCTTGGATATTACATTATGTTGTATACATGTCATGTTTCTCATTTACCATGCTTACTGCTATGTACTCACAACGAGATTTAGATATAGTCTGACTCGTTTATTATTTATATAATACTCGGGTCGGTCCAAGAATTTTCAAATACAGGGATATTAGCCATTTTGGATGGTTGGACTTTAGAGGGGACAATATATATTTATTATATCGTATTTTAAGACGATGACTATGTATATGTTCTACTTTTGTGTCTCCTTAAATTTATTTTAAAGAGATGAGCAAGAATTGTTTATTTTGAACTTGACCTAGTATATATTTCATAATGAGATACTACTACTGTTTGGCATCAATTTGTTATGTATTATATTTTTCTTCTGCGATCTATAACTCTATGCTCATTTATATGTGTTGTATATTGTTCTATCCTAGTATGCCCATGTGTTTATTGCTTTGTGCTGATACCAGTTATGTATGTCGTTGACAAATTTTGTGGTGAGATACATACTGGTGTTTGTCCAAGGGATTATTCACTTATGGCTGCTCCTAAGCAGCCTCATTCTCTATATTACTAGACATAATTACCTAGTAATTCTCTTTGGTAGTATGGGTATAGAGATGGTGTGTTGCAATACTCTGTATATAAGAGTACAAATAATTATGCAAGAAAAAAATATTTCAAATTTTCTTCAACCAATAATATTGAATGGAAACTTGTATTTTTAAACATGTATTCAATTATTATATTGTTACACTTAACCTTATATATTAAACTAGAAGTTAATATTATACATATTCTGTAGTTGAATAAAATATCATTACCATTAGAATGTTATATTAATCAATATGACGTAAGAATGCACACGAAATTTGGTCAATAGTTGAATAGATATTCAGTGCCCAGTCAGCAGCTAGGATCATGTACTATAAGAGAGTTACAAAATGTAAAAAAGGAAACCATGACAATGAGAGAATATATAACTAAAGTCAAATCTTTATGTGATCAACTTGCTACTGCTGGTCATACTGTATCAGACACAGAGTAGGTTTTGTCTATTCTAAATGGACTTAATGACTAGTATGAATCTGTTGTAGCTGCTATCTCTTTAAGAGACACAAATCCATCTATTCAATATGTTCATTCTATTCTCCTTGCACATAAAGGAAGAATTTAACAAAAGAAGCCAACGACTTCTGATTTTTCAGTCAATTATATAGCTAATAATAATAATAAAGCAAGAAATCAAGGCAGAAGAAATACTTTCAACAATTTTCAAAGGGGTGGTCTGAATAACAGGGGAAGAGGAAGAGGTGGTAGATACAACAATAATGGAAATAGACTTATATGTCAGATATGTGAAAGATATGGACATGCAGCTAACAAGTGTTATTTTAGACTTGATTTAAACTACATACCTGGGCAACAGAGTAGTTCTATCAGCCAAAGAAATTTCAATCCAAGTCCTAATCTGGCCACTATGCAACATGAACAAAGAAATCAGTCAGAAAATGCAAGGAATAATACTACTGGAACTAATGACAGTGCTGAGATTGATGACATTCATGTTGACATTTGGTACCTTGATTTTGGAGCAACAGATCATGTAATAAAAATCTCAACAACTTAAATCTTAGGAATAAAGAATATAGAGGTAGACAATGTATTCACATGGGTAATAGTGTGTCTACTAAAATAACACACACTGGTAATGCACTTATACAAGGTGAAAGGCAACTTTATCTCAACAACTTACTAAAAGTGCCTCAGATTAAAATAACTTTATAAGTGTGTCACAATTTTCTAGACATGATAATTTATTTTTTGAATTCTATCTCGATTATTGTCTAGTTAATGATATTCTAATAAGAAAAATTCTCTTGTTGGGTAATGCAATCAAGGGACTTTACAATTTTTTTTGTTGACTCCAAGAATCCTGATACTATTAAAAACTATTGTAATCTTTCTAAATCTACTTAGTATTAATTGAGTAAGAGTAATTTTGTTTTGTGGCACTATATACCGGGACATCCCAATATTGATAGTGTTAAGAAGATATTGAAAAATAATAAAATTACTTTTGATAATGTATCTATCCCCTACATATATACTTACTGTTAGCTAGGAAAGAGTCACAAGCTTAGTTTTTAAAAATCTGAAGCTATTTATCTTAGACCTCTTGAGCTTGTGGCTACTGACCTATGGGGTCTAGCCTCTATTGACACTGATTATGGATACAAGTACTATATCTCTTTTATAGATGCCCATTCTAGATTTGTTTGGATCTATTTTTTAAAGTCAAAACATGAGACTTTTCATGAAGTTATACAATTTATAGCCCATGTAGAAAAGGTGAGAAATCATCAAGTTAAGGCTGTACAAAAAGATGAAGGAAGAGAGTTCAAACCACTCAAGGAATTTTTTCAAAAAAAGGTATCAGTCATAGAATTACTTGTCCTCACACCTTTGAACAGAATGGTTAATTGGGAGGAAGCATAGACATATAGCGAAAACATGACTTAAACTATTAGCTCAAGCCTCATTACCTCTAAAATTTTGGCCAGATGCTTTTTCCACTGATGTTCATCTGATTAACAGACTGCCTACCAAGATTTTACAAGACAAAAGTCCCATTGAAGTGTTATTTGATAAGTTACCTGATTATCATAGCTTAAAGGTCTTTGATTTCCCGTGTTTTCCTTGCTTAAGGCAGTATAATTCACATAAGCTAAGTTATAGATCTGCTCCATGTACATTTCTTGGATATCCAACCAACATAAAAGGTTATAAGTGCATAGACAATAAAGAAAGGATATTCATTTATAGACATGTCTTATTCTTCAATGAACATGTATTTCCTTTCAGTGACTCCAGTATCAAGGCATCTCAAAAAATTTATAATACCAAATTTTCAATTCCACCTATACCTCAGAGTGACGAGGTAATTGCTTCTGAACAGCAGGACTCATTCCAGAAACATACCTTATCACATTTAGGACCTACTTATGACTAAGTTGATATATTTGAAAGTCCTATTGATCTGCTAGAACTTCATCCTGACCCACAGTCTCAATCTAGTCAAAGTCATAGAAATAGACCTCCTATTAGTATGCAACCTGAAAATGAAAATGATTCTTCAAGTCAACAAACTACTAATGTTGGCCATCATATGATTACTAGATCAAAGAGTGGTATTTTCAAGCCTGAAGTGTATATTACCAACCTTGATACAGAAGAACCAGCTACTTACCACTAAGCAACTCAAAGTGAAAATGGATAAGAGCTATGAATGAAGAATACAATGCTATCATGAAAACAAAACCTGGGTTTTAGTTCCTTTATCCAATCACAAAAATGTCATTGGTTGCAAATGGATATATAAACTGAAGAAAAATGTTGAATGAGCCATATCAAAGTACAAAGCAAGACTTGTTGCAAAAGGTTCTCTCAACAAGAAGCATTTGATTTTGATGAAACCTTTTCTCTAGTAGCTAAACTAGCATCTATATGAATTAAACTCACAATTACTATTCATGAAGGGTGGAGTATAAAACAACTAGATGTTAACAATGCTTTTTTAAATGGTATGCTGGAGGAAGAAGTTTACATGGATCAACCTCCTGGCTTTAAGAAATCTGGAAATGCTGAACTTGTGTGCAAGTTAAACAAGGCCATTTATGGTCTGAAACAGGCACCCAGAGTCTGGTTTGAAAAATTGAAAACTACTCTAATTAAACTGGGTTACAAATCCACAAAGTTAGATAATTCTTTATTTGTTAAACATCATAATGCAACTGTCTTTTCGGCTTTTCTATTGATTAGAAAAGCACAAATTGTAATAAATTCTGCAAGCGCACAGGTGTGTAGTATGCAGGTCAAACACAGGGAATTGTGTTTTAAAATATTTGAAATCCTTATTTAAATCTTAGGCATGTTAAAAAAATTCGATGGTGGATCTTGAACAGAAAATAAAAACAATAATATACTCCGAATCGATTTCGAAACTAATCGAAATTGCAACCAAAATATAAAACTGTAAAATTCAGAACAGAAATTGAAATTGCGGAAAAGAAAATAACAGAGAAAACAATTGAAATATTTATTAACTAACTGAAAATAGTGTGGAAGATAACTAAGAACAAGAATAAATAAATTGCCAAATTTAATTAACAATCCTACGTATTCTGTTCGAAATAAAAACACTGCTGAAATTAAAATTAAACTAGAAGAAGAGTGATGAGGTAAGAGAGATTTTCCATCTGCATTGCTCTCTCTCTCTCTCTATTTAGAGACTTCAGCCTCCACAAATAACCCTACTATTTAGGTCCATGTGCTTGATATTTGGAGAAAAATAAGGCCACCTCACTTTGAATTGGTCTTTGCTTTGTTATTTGATTAATAAGTGGCCTTGCTTTGAGAGATTTTCAGGCTAATCTTTGAAAGTGTATTTTCAATATTTGCATTTGCCTTCTTGCATGAATAGTATGCATGTTGGTGACGTGAGATGCATTTCTTCATGAAGGATATGTACTTTCTCTTCGAATTATTCGGTACTCAAAATGTTGCACTCTTTTTTTTTGCATGTCATTTGAACCATTCGACGGCACAACCGATTAAATTTCAACTTTGCACTTCGGAATCTATAATCTGCAAAACCACAACAAAATACCCGTATAATACTGCTTTATTAAAATAAAAATATATGAAACAAACGGTTTAAAATGCAGAAAAATATGTTCATCAAATACCCCCACACTAGAACTTTATTCGTCCTCGAATAAGCAAGAAAATAAAACGTAGGTAACACGATTGCATTGAGCGTATGCAACAAGCCGTTAAACCTCTAGGTGTCCCTAGTAGGACGAGTGGTGTCTCGTGAGGGTTTTCAGCGGATACTACCCACAAAATCCAAATGCAGTATGTGATGATTCTAATGTACTACATGAGTGCAAAATTTTAACAAATGGTGACTCGATTTACTTTAGAATAATTGCAACAAAATAATGTATTCCAGTTTTAGTCAACTTCTGGAAATTTTCGTTGCTCACTAAACACAAATTTCAATATAACTCAAGTTTTCATACATTAGATTCTCGTTTGGCCAGTTGTTTCGGTCGATAACATAGTGCAGCCATGAAATAAATTTTTCACTGTTAATCACAGTTTTTTTTTTCAAAATGGTATTTTTCATTTCCATTTGTACAACAAGCCAAATCAACAAAGTCAAGAAGTGTTTCGGTTTCAAAGCTTAGTCTCTCTTTACTATATTTTTTTACACCTAACTTTTGGACCAAGGTATACCACCCATGCACTGCCTCGCGGGTTTACGTGAGAGTTGGGACAGAGCTTGGCGGATTGTGCAAACCTATGCTGACTATGTCAGAAAAGGTCGGTAGTCCTTAGGTGATTATTTATTTAATTATTTATACACCTAACTCAGAATGCTGAGGCCAGATATACCATCCATGCACTGCCTTGTGGGCTTATGTGAGAATAGTATAGTGCGTGGCGAGTGCACACACTTTCATAAGTGTGCACACCTATCGACTCTAGGCGTTTCTTCTTCTTCTTCTTCTTATTATTATTATTATTATTATTATTTTGAATTAACTAAAGAGATTTATGCAAATCAACTTAGCACCACTTAACTTTAATGATTTGAAATGTCAATGCATGTACTTTAAATCTGCCACTTTTTTTAAACAAAGACTACAGTTTAGAAAGGATTTCATAACCATCACCTACGAATCCCCCTATATACTAACCTCTCTATTATCACTTGTAATTCAACTTTTCATTATATTTTACATTTGAAATTAGTGATTCACAAAAAATTTCATCACTTGGCTTCAACTGCTTACTTACTTTGTCTTGACTAATTAAAAATAAATCGAAGTCCTGAAAATAATGGGAAATGAGAAAAAAATTGAAAGGAAATTTGAAAACAAATAAGGAGATGATTTTTTTTAAATGATGCCACACTATGAAATATGAACAAAAAGAATGCCTATACTGGAATGAGACAGTGTCCCAACCGTCAAAAGGAATGCAAATGCAAAACAGAAAAATAAAAAATATACAACCTGATATGTACAAGATAATGAGTGGCTTATGCCGAGTAGCTAGGTTCATGGAGATCCACGAACTCGTCGTCCTCATGTTGTTCAAACTCTAGAAAAGGCTTCAAGCGCTGTCCATTAACCTTTGAAATGGAATGATCCCTAGGATTTTCAATTTCAACTGCACCACAAGGGTATACTGTTTTCACAATATATGGACCTGTCCATCAGGATCTCAATTTTCCGGGAAATAAATGAAGTGTGGAATTATATAAGAGAACTTTCTGACCTACTTCAAATGTCTTACAAAGTATGGATTTACCATGATAGCATTTAGTTTTCTCTTTATAAATCTTTGCATTTTCATACGCTTCATTTCTTAGTTCTTCTAATTCTGACAATTGTAATTTACGATGCGATCCAGCTTTTTCTATGTCAAAATTAAGGTATTTGATTCCCCAAAGTGCGCGGTGCTCGAGCTCAACAGGTAAATGGCATGCTTTTCCAAAGACCAATCGGTATGGTGACATTCCTAGATAGGTTTTATAAGCTGTGAGAAATGCCCAAAGGGCGTCTATCAATTTAGATGATTAATCTTTTCTGTTGGAGTTAACTTTCTTTTCAAGAATTTGTTTAATTTGTATATTGGAAATCTCGACTTGACCATTAGTCTGTGGATGATATGGAGTAGATAGTTTATGAGTGATAGAGTATTTCTTAAGAAGAGATCCAAAAGCACGATTACAAAAATGAGAACCGTTATCACTTCTAATGGCTCGAGGTGTGCCAAAAAGGGAAAATATGTTTTCTTTCAAAAATTTGGCAACAACTTTATTGTCATTCGTTCTGGCGGGAATGGCCTCAACCCATTTAAACACATAATCTAGTGCAAGTAGGATGTTGAGATTTCCAAAAGAATTAGAAAAAGGACCCATGAAATCGATGCCCCAAGCATCAAAAATTTCGATGACAAGGATTGGGTTTAGGGGCATCATGTTGCGTGTGGAAATGCGACCTGTTTGTTGACATCTAGTGCATTTGGAGCAAAATTCGTGGGCATCACGAAAAAGAGAAGGCCAATAAAAACCGCACTGTAACACCTTGGCAGCAGTTTTATTTGCTCTAAAATGTCCTCCACATGCTTGATTATGTGAAAAAGAGAGGATGCTATGGAATTCATGTTCAGGGACATATCTACGTATGATTTGATCAATGCAATATTTGAAGAGATAAGGATCGTCCTAGTAAAAGTTTCGAACATTGGAGAGAAATTTTTGTTTATCTTGTTTTGACCAATGGGAAGGTGTTTCATTTGTGACAAGATAATTTACGATGTCTACATACCATGGTGCACTGGAGAGGGAAAGAATTTGTTCATCGGGAAAATGATCATTGATTTGAGAGTTATCGTAGTTTTCATGAACAATACGAGAAAGATGATCAGCTACGACATTTTCAGAACCCTTTTTATCTCGTATTTCTAGGTCAAACTCTTGAAGAAGGAGAATCCAACGGATTAAGTGGGGTTTGGTATCCTTTTTTGTGAGTAAATACCGCAAGGCGGCATGATCGGTGTAAACTATGACCTTAGAACCTACGAGATATGATCTAAACTTATCGAGGGCAAAGATAACAGCTAAAAACTCTTTTTCAGTGGTTGAGTAATTCAATTGAGCTTCGTTAAGAGTTTTCTAGCATAATAGATGACTTGAGGAAGTTTTTCGATTCGTTGACCTAAGATGGCTCCAATGGCATAATCAGAAGCGTCACACATTAATTCGAAAGGCAAAGTCCAATTTGGAGGTTGGATGATAGGTGCAGTGGTCAAGATTGATTTGAGGGTTTCAAAAGACATTTTACATTCATTGGAAAATCCAAATTAACATCTTTAGCCAGAAGATTCGAAAGACGTTTTGAAATTTTTGAAAAATCTTTAATGAAACTCCTATAAAATCCTGCATGGCCGAGAAATGAGTGAATGTCCTTTACGGACCTTGGAGGAGGAAGGCCAACAATAAGACCAACTTTAGATTTGTCAACTTCTAGGCCATTTTTAGAGACAATATGACCTAAGACTATTCCTCGCATAACCACAAAATGACATTTTTCCCAATTAAGAATAAGAGATTTCTCCTTACATCGCTTTAAGACACGTTCTAAACGAAGGAGGCATTGATCAAAGGATGACCCATCGATTGAAAAATCGTCCATGAATATTTCTAACAAATCTTCCACCATATCATAAAATATACTCATCATACATCTCTGAAAGGTAGTGGGAGATTACAAAGACTGAAGCGCATGCGACGATAAGCGAAAGTTCCGAAGGGACATGTGAACGTCGTTTTGTGTTGATCCTCTAGAGCAATGGGAATTTGATTATAGCCAGAGTAACCATCAAGAAAATAATAATATTCATGACCGGCCAAGCGTTCGAGCATTAGATCAATGAAAGGGAAGGGAAAATGATCTTTTCTTGTTGCTGCATTGAGTTTTTGATAGTCGATGCAAACACGCCATTTTGTTTTGACCTTTGTCGGAACAAGTTCGTTATTCTCATTTGTGGTCACAGTGATTCCAAACTTCTTTGGTACAACTTGTACCGGACTTACCCAAGTACTGTCAGAGATAGGGTAGATAATGTTATTTTCTAAACATTTGATAATTTCTTCCTTTACCACTTCTCTCATATTATGGTTTAATCGCCTTTGAGCTTCGCGGGTGGGTTTAGCCTCGTCGACTAAATGTATTCGATGTTCGATGATTGATGGACTAATTCCCTTAATGTCAGCGATTACCCATCCTAATGCCTCTTCATTTTCCCTTAAAATTTTCAAAAGTTGTTCTTCTTGGTCCTTAAGGAGATCGGATGCCAAGATTATAGGGAATTTTCAGAAGAATCTAAGTATGCGTACTTAAGATTGTTTGGAAGAGGTTTAAGATCTAATTTTGGGCATTCTTCTTTTAAGTCTTCGGTAGACATCAACTGATTGAATTCTAGTGAATTATGAAAAGATCAGAGCATATCATTTAATTCATAAACGTACTCATCTTCATGGAAGTTGGAATTAAAATGATCTAGGCACATGTTAAGAGACTCTGTAGTATCACTAAAATCATTTTCTACAATTGTTTGGATCATGTCAACTTCTTCTGTTACAAGATCCCTTGGTTGTCTGTTAAGATTGAAGATATTTAGTTCAATGGTTAGGTGCCCAAAGGAAAGTTGGAGTTGACCATTCCTACAATTTATGATAGCATTTGATGTTGCTAAAAATGGAAGACCTAATATCAAAGGAATCTGACTGTTAGGATTTGAGATAGGTGCGGTCTCTAGGACTATGAAATCGATAGGGAAATAGAATTGCTCGATTTGTATCAAAACATCTTCAACTGTGCCCAGTGGTTTTTTGACAGATCGATCAGCTAGTTGAATTGTGATGTTTGTAGTTTTTAATTCCCCTAATCCAAATTGACAGTACACAGTATAAGGCAAAAGATTCACAATCGCTCCAAGATCGAGTAAGGCATTACTAATGTGAGTGTTACCTATTTTACAGCCGATTGTAGGACAACCGGGGTCCTTATACTTGATTGGGGAGGGATTTGAAAGAACAGAGCTCGTGTTTGCAGTTAGAAATGCAGTCTTAGGAATGTTAGCGGCACATTTTTGAGTGCATAGCTCTTTCAGACATTTGGCATATTGAGGAATTTGCTCGATGGTATCAAGAAGTGGAATATTGATTCGAACTTGTTTAAAGATTTAAAGAATTTGGTCAAAATTAGCGGGCTTCTTCTTTTTGTTGAGTCTATGGGGAAATGGAGCAATGGGTTTATAGACTCGTTTGGAAGTTTTTTCATTCGAAGAAGAAGGTGTTATATTAGAGGGTGAAGATAAGGGAGCTGGAATGTTGGATTTTCCAACATCAGAAAGTGAAGAGTGGTCGGGATTGCCAACCTTGGATGAAGAATTAGAGTTGTTTGGATTGACAACAGTGGGTGTTGACCGAGTTTCAGAATTTTGAACAAGGGAAGACTTAAGAAGGACGTCGGGGTTGCCAACATGGTTGTCCACCTTTTTTCCAGACCTTAATGTGGTGACAGCATTAACCGGATTTACATCTTCGTCCTCACAAAGATTTACTCCTCCAGAGTTATACTTTGGATTCACTTCGGTTTGACTAGGCAATTTACCTTTCTCACTAATTTTCATGAGATCCTTCATCATTATCAACATTTGTTCATTTTGTTTGGTGATTTGCTCAATTCTTGCATCCTGGTTAGTGATTTGTTCATTTTGTTTAGAGAGTTGTTTTTCCAATAGAGCAATTTCTTGTGAAGGCTGAGAAGGTTGGGTTGATGGATTGAAATTAGGATGCCTGTATGGTTGATTCGAAGGTTTTGTTTGAGGAGTTGGTTGTGAATTTTGAGCATTAGATGTTGGGGCTCGATAATTCGGATTTGGTACCATCGGATACATATGCGATGGATTAGCCACATTGTTAGGATTTGATCATGAAAAATTGGGGTGGTGCTTCCAGTTAGGATTGTATGTGGATGAATAAGGACTATTTTGAGCTATAGCATTGATTTGGTCTTGTGTGTAGTAATGAGATAGTCCTTCTCCTTCTTGAGGAATTTGGGCATCTATAGGAAGATGTGATGGGTCAATGGCATGTACTCCTTTGTTTGGAGTACGAATTGGAATACGAATTGTTTCCCATTGCAAATCCTTTTCTGAATGCTCTTCTAAAAATTCCCAAGCTTCCTCGTCTGTCTTTGCCATGAATTCTCCTCCGCACGTTGATTCGAGTTGGGATCTTGTTTGATAGTTAAGCCCTTCATAAAAGATTTGGCACAAAACGTGTTTAGGGATTGCATGATGTGGGCAACTATATAACAATTGATTGAACCTTTTAAAATATTTTGAAAAAGTTTCTCCTTCATTCTGAGAGAATTGGTTGATTTCAGTTCGAATTTTAAGAGTTTTGTGGAAAGGAAAAAACTTCGTTAAAAATATAGTAATGAAATCGTCCCAACTTTTAATTGAATTTTTAGGAAGAGAATTGAGCCATCTTTTTGCACTTTCTAGAAGTGCAAATGGAATAAGCCTTAGTTTGATGGATTCATTAGAAAGTTGTTGCATTTTAGTTGTGGAAGCATATAACTCAAATTCACTAAGAAATTCATAAGCATTTTCAGACCCAGTGACCCCTTGGGTAAAAGAATGTTTTAGCTCGAAATTATTTCCTTCGGCAGGTGGAAATGAAATAACTGAAGGTTGAACAGTCCGTGTTGGATAGCATCGTTGTCTAAGGGATAATGTTCGGTTCTCATGAAATTAATAATTTCCAACATGTGATTTAGGTGATAATTTTGGTGAATTGTGGTGTGAATTGTGATGTGAACCGTGCTGTGAACCGTGATTGCTCATATTTGTTTGATTTGAAATTTACGTCGATTTGTTTAATGAAATATTTCGGCTTTCTAAACGGTTAAAATTATTTCTTGCCCAAACGCGCATAAACAAATCAAGGTGTAGTAGCCTAAAGTAAATTTACACAGTTTTCAGTTGGGTACCTGTAGAGTAGAATATTACTTACAGAGGGGTATGGCAGTCCGTCCAGTGCAACTGAGCAGTGCTTGTGTTTCAAACTCCATAGTTTGTAATAGCTTGATCCCTCGATCCTTGTTGTTGAATGGTTGAGATTTACTTAGTTGAGCTACCTGTAATCACTAGAAAAAAAACGAAAATGTTGTAGATGAATGCAGTGTGAAAGGCAATTGAAACAGAAACTAAACCAATGCGAAACTTGGAAACATGCAGCGAAAGAAAAAAAAACGATTTTTTTAAGTGAAAGAAACTGGAAAAAGAAAAAAAATGATTTTTTTAAGTAAAACACTACTTTTGTGAAAGGAACTGGAAAATGGAAAAAAATAATTTTTTTTTCAAATAACAGAAAAAAAAATGAACACGAATAGACTAAAAAATCGAAAATTTTCAAAATAGCAACTCCCCAGCAACGGCGCCAAAAACTTGTTGCGGCTTTTCTATTGATTAGAAAAGCACAAATTTTAATAAATTCTGCAAGCGCACAGACGTGTAGTATGCAGGTCGAACACAGGGAATTGTGTTTTAAAATATTTGAAATCCCTATTTAAATCTTAGGCGTATTAAACAAATTCGATGGTGGATCTTGAACAGAAAATAAAAACAATAATATACTCCGAATCGATTCCGAAACTAATCGAAATTGCAACCAAAATATAAAATTGTAAAATTCAGAACATAAATTGAAATTGCGGAAAAGAAAATAACAGTGCAAACAATTGAAATATTTATTAACTAACTGAAAATAGTGTAGAAGATAACTAAGAACAAGAATAAATAAATTGCCAAATCTAATTAACAATCCTGCGTATTCTGTTCGTAATAAAAACACTGCTGAAATTAAAATTAAACTAGAAGAAGAGTGATGGGGTACGAGAGATTTTCCATCTGCATTGCACTCTCTCTATTTAAAGACTTCAGCCTCCACAAATAACCCTACTATTTAGGTCTATGTGCTTGATATCTGGAGAAAAATAAGGCCATCTCACTTTGAATTGGTCTTTGCTTTGTTATTTAATTAACAAGTGGCCTTGCTTTGAGAGATTTTCAGGCTAATCTTTGAAAGTGTATTTTCAATATTTGCATTTGCCTTCTTACATGAATAGTATACATGTTGGTGACGTGAGATGCATTTCTTTATGAAGGATATGTACTTTCTCTTCGAATTATTCGGTACTCAAAATGTTGCACTCTTTTTTTTTGCGTGTCATTTGAACCATTCGACGGCACAGCCGATTAAATTTCAACGTTGCATTTCGCAATCTATAATCTGCAAACCACAAAAAAATACCCGTATAATACCGCTTTATTAAAATAAAAATATATGAAACAAATGGTTTAAAATACAGAAAAATATGTTCATCACCGTCATCTATATTTTTATTTATGTAGATGATTTTATTGTAACATGGAACAGTAATGAAGAAATTAGAAATCTCACCGTTCAGTTAAATAAAGAATTCTCTATCAAAGACTTGGGGGACTTGAATTTCTTCCTTGGCATTGAAGTGCACAGATCAAGTTCAACAATTTCTTAAGTTAGAAAAACCATATTACTGAAATTCTTCTCAAAACAAAAATAGATCAAGCTAATAGCTTACCTACACCTATGATTAGTAATCTTTATCTATCCAAAGACAAAGGTGCACCTATTCTTAATGCCAAGGAATATATGAGTATTGTGGATGCTCTACAATATATGACCATTACCGGACCATAGATTGCTTATAGTGTAAACAAAGTCAGTCAGTTTATGCAAAACCCATATAATGGTTATTAGAAAGCTATAAAAATAATTTTAAGATATTTGAAAGGAACTATAAATCATGGTTTAACTCTAAAGAATCATACTAATTTAAGTTTATATGGTTTTGCATATTCTGACTGGGCTACAGATCTTGATAATCGAAGATCAACAAGTGGATATTGCATTTTCCTAGGACAAAACCCTATATCCTAGTGCTAATAAAACAGTCAACTATTTCAAGGTCAAGCACTGAAGCTAAAGTTAGAAGTGGTGCAAGTGCCACGCTAAGATAATGTGGATAGAATCCCTACTCAGTGAATAAAAAATTAACATCAACAATAGGACAACAATTTGGTGTGACAATTTATGTGACGATAACGAATTTTGCCCGCTCGAAAATCGACATCCATACTTCATATCGTATTCGAATGCCATAGATTCGTCCGTTCAAATCCGATTCGCCGGAGCTTATAACAACATTAAGTAAATAACACAGCGGAATAAAAGAATAATACATTGATATACAGCTTTGATACAATATCTGATACAACAGATGATCCAATAGATCTCAATATACATCAGAGATATGATACAATAAAATAGCAGCGGAAAAGAAAAATAGATAACATCTAGCAGCGGAACAATATAACTCTAAAATAGTCTTCAAAAGAGAACTCCAAAACCGCAACTCCCAACTCCAAGAACCAATCCAGCAATAGCTCGAACTCCCAATAACGATGCACCAAGCTAGGCAAGACTGGTGTGGTCCAAAGACTGAACTAACTCTAGATAATCTACTAAACCTGACTATCTGAAAAACCCAAACTCTAGACTGCTCGTGTAGAAAATAATGAGCACCCAGAGTTTAGGAAAGAAACAATAAACTCCGGATCAGTCGTGGGACTGGTGTGAGCAACAAAAACAGTTTATCTTTTAAAACATTCAACAAAAGATTTTCAAAGTCAATTCGCAATGCTTTTTTTAAAAATGAGACTATCATAAGGCCTCCCGCACACGCACACAATGCAAACGCAGAATCGGAGGAGATTTCTCCTTATGATAGTCAAAGATGCTTGATACGCATTAAAAAGAAACATTTGATATTATTACTAGTGCATAGTGTAGGAAAAATTATTTCGAAAGTAAAGATATAAACCTTAGCCAGCATAGACATTTCGCACTTATGCCTACTATAGCTACCATGTTCAATAGCAGGTTACCGCCACATTCCATGGCAGGTTATACAACTAAAACCGTACAGCGTTTCATATTGTTTATTTGGATTTCCAACGAATGGTCAGGCCAAGGAACTTCCCATTACCACATGAGAACGCCTCTGGAAGGACGTCCCCGAGAACCTAACCGGATCTCTGCCAACACAAGGCCGGGTTACCCCTAACTGGGTAACTACTGACACGAGTATGCCATCCCCCGGTCCTTTGGGACCTTTATCCGAGCGCTCGTAATCAACTTCACACCAAAATAATAAGTGTTTCAACATGAGTAAGTATCTTGGCTCCATACCATGATACCACCCTTTTCCAGAAGGAAATGCACATGCCCTAAAGGGAGCTACCCCTCATAACCTTGCCGCATCTTTCCTGTTTTGACCATTCCGGGGTGTGAGGCTCGACGAAGTCTCGTCCACAAAGCCACTCTTTATACAAAAGCCATGCTTTGGGTCAACAAATGATCATAGAAATGATCACAAAGATAAACGATCAAACAAATGATCCTATCGCAAATGATCAACACAATGATCATTTCACAGCAACACTCAGCATGCCACATTACCAAATTGGGAATATATCGCTGATAACCTTCAACTACATAACCTCTGAGCTCGTACGTCTCAGAGAAGGGTGTTAAGTTAAGAGAATAAATTCTCCGCCACCAACAGAAATGTATTTGAAAGAAATCTGCTTTATATCTCAAATAGTAATGTCAAACATACAATCCATACAAGTCTATTCTGGGTTTGAACAGAACCGAAGGCACTTCCAAAGAAGTCCTTGCAATCCGGGTATTCACAATCTCGATCGGACTTCCCATCACTTAAGGAGTCTCTATACCGTTGCAACTCAGTGCAGAGACAATCGATAGGTTATCCTATCGTTCTTGCAAATACCCGGTCTTCACCACCGGTCTTCAATGCTATCCATAACGACATATCACATATTCGGAATGGGTTATACGACACAAAGGTCCTTTCCCGGCTAAACCGAATAGTGAGCGCAACATTTAAAACATATGGATCTGGGATTTCAATTAAGTCACAACTTAATAATTCAAAACTTTTTTTCAAATGGTTTAAACAAATAACCATTTTCCAATCTTTTAAAACAAAAGGATTTATTTCAGAAAGTTCACCTAGTTTCTCAAAGATTCATTCCTGGATTTCAAAACAATTCCAATTCAATTGGATTTAATTCATTAAATCTTTAAATTAAGATTTAACTTATATTTTTCAAAGTTCGTTCCCAATATTCTCTTTCAAAATTCGTTTCCAGATATTCATCTATAACTTGGAAGATTATTTCAGTTTAAACTTGAAATCCTTTTAATACAATTTGAAATTCATTTCTCCTATGAAAGCTTTTTATCATTTAGAAACAACAATGTTATTTCGGAAAAACCTTATTTCATTTATACTAGTTATAATCTTTGGGTTAATTCAAATTCTCAAAAGAACAATAAAAAAATGGTTTGACTCATATATAACTAGTATAATATCGTTATAATCCCTAGTTTCAAATCATAGAATTCAATTTCAAGTATTGAATTCAAATTTAAATCAAAATATTTAAATTCCAAATCTTAATCAAGTTATTCAAAATAATTTCATCTTTGAAATTCCATTTCAAAATCTTTTCACTTTAAACCCACTCTATTTCCAAAATATTTGAATTAAAATATTCAACTTTAAAAATCATTTAAAAAATCTGTGACTTGATCGATTTCCTCGTGAAGTCCATATTTGTGTGTGTATGGTGTGGTCCAGAGGTTCAACACAATAGTGCAACATTATTCAATCATCATAGATTAAAACACAGAAATATATTTGATAAGCGGTATAAACTATAACGCTTATATTTGATAAGCGGTATAAACGATAACGCTTATCTTTTATTCACATAACACAGATATATATATCACAGATAATAATTACATTTATCTCAGATAAATAAATTACTTTTCAGATCATAACACAAATCAGGATATATCACAAAGCATCAATATCAGGGGTATCAAACGTTCAACTATCCAATGGAATCCAAACATCCATAAGTAAAAATTTCTTAATCAAGTGATTAACGTAAATTAGATGTATTACTTATGAATAAATCATCAACCCTGGTTAATTAACATAAGTTAATTACAAATTATCTGAAAATAAATTTCCCTTTATTCATTTGTTAGTTAACCTTTAATTATTAACAAATCATCTTTAATTAATGAATCAATTTATCTTTAATAACTAAATTAACCTTAGTTAATAAGCTTTAATAAAAATATCTTTAATTACTTTGCTAAAGAAATTCACTTATATCAATCATTATTGATTTTAAATTGAATAACCATTAAGGACACATTAATTAATTCTATCATTAATTTCAAAACATCAAATTAATCACTTCTTAATTATCTTTAAGATCAATTCACTAATCTAAATTTATTATCAATTAATAACCTTAAATTTGAAAAACTTAATTAATCATTTATTTATCACTAATTTCTCAATTAATTAATCACCAATTAATAAACCGTTAATGTAACAACCCGATTTTTAGGGATACTAAATTGGGAATCAACTTAATAAATGGATAATTAATTAATTAATAATAATAAATAATTAAATATTTATGGAGAAAATAAAATAATAGAAAATAAAATTAATATGGTTGAGAGCAAAGTATATTGTGACGAACTCATTTGCTTGGCGTTATAAATTATGCATTTTTAGTGGTAATGAAATTAATAAGTGAACCATTTTATTAACCTAAACTATTCGAAAAATTAAACATTGAAAGTGATAAGTTTTTTTTTCTTATGAAAGAATGGTAACTAATTACATAAGATAAAACGCGTTTTATGTATGAAAAGTTTAGATAAGAATTTTTTATGTTGATTTATAATTAGATATAAAAGGAAAAAAGAAAAAGAAAAAGAAAGAAAGGGTAAAAATAATAATAATAATAATAAATAATATCATTTTCATGATGCCATGTAGGAAAGTTCTAGAATTGAATAAAATAATGTTGAGGAAAGAAAAATCTAGAACAAAGACATAATAAAATGATTACACTTAAATTAAAAAAAAAGTAAATAATAAAATAAGGGTTAATTGGAAGAAGATTCTAGAGGAGGGGCTTTGTAATAAAAATACCATTCTCTCTCCTCAAATTTTTCACTGTACGTACAGATAACAGAAAGAAAGAAAAAAAAACAGAGAGAAAGTAAAAAACCTAAAACCTAATTTCCAATCTTCTCATTCAAATCCAAATCCAACTTTGCAATCAAAGGCTAAAAAGAAAAGATTCCCAATTACAAGAGTAAGTATCCCTAAACCAGTTCTATTTCATCTCTTTCTTCTTATTTTCACAAATAGGTATTTAGGGTTTTCTTTCATTTGTTAGCAATTGAAAGAAGAAGTTTCAGCAATCAAAGGCTAGCTGAAGTAGAGCTTGAAGATTGTTATTTGAAGCTTTAGGTGAGTGAAGTTATAATTAAATTTTATTTTTAAGTGTGCATGCAAATATGATGGAAAATTTTTGGATAAAAAAGGCTTGCTTGCATATTCCCTGTAGCATGTGTGTTGCTTGGATCATTGAATTAGAAAGAAATGTAAACCAAAGTATGCGATTGCAATGCACGCATGGTGTTCGCATAATTGTCACAATAACTTTCACGTTCTCCATTTTGAAAGATTGAAAAAAAAAATCAGAACTGCACTGTGAAGCCTAGAGGAGGCTGCAGGTGCAGCCCAGGCGGGGCTGCCTGCACAAAAGCAGCCCAGATTGGGCTGCAGAGGTGCAGCCTGGGGCTGCACAGCGGTGCAGCCCAGACAGGCTGCAAATGTGCAGCCAGGGGCTGCAAAGGTGTGCAGCCCAGGGCTGCACGGTGGCAGCCCGTGCGGCCCGGGGCCGGCCCGGTGGTGCAACCCATGCGGGCTGCACTCGGGCGGCCCAGGGCGGCCCGGGGCGGTGCAGCCCGGGCGGGCTCCACCTGTGCAGCCCGGGCGGGCTCCACCTGTGCAGCCCGGGCGGGCTCCACCTGTGCAGCCCGGGCGGGCTACACTGTGCAGCCTGGGGCTGTACAGCCCAGGGCTGTACTGGTGCTGCCCAGACAGGCTGCACAGTTACAGCCCAAGTCGGAGCTGCACCAAAGTTAAGGGAAAAAAATTTTTTTGAAAAGAAATAAATTTTATTAAAATTAATCTAAATGATTGAATTAAATTTATTTTTGTTAAAGAAGAAAAGTATTGTATTATTGATAAATATGTGTTTGAAAAATAATAATAATAATAATAACAATATGTAAATAGAACATTTTAGGATTTTGATTACGTTTTTGAGTACTAAGCTTGCCTTTTAATTAAATTAATTGTTATCAAATTTTTTTTAACTTAACGAATTTTTTTATAATTTTAATCCAATGAATGAGGTTTTTGCGTTTCGCCTTAATACATAAGTATTATGGGGTACTTATGTGTTAATGTGAAACGGAGATGTAATTATTTTCTTTTATACACACAATTATTTGCTAAATTTTATTTGCTTTTGAATATTATACTGGGTTTATTAATGGAATTTTTGGAAGGCGATTGTCATCGTTGACTTTTAAGAAGTGTTTTAAAATTATAAACACTTTGATTTTTGGGTTGGGATAGATTGGACTCTGTTTTACCAATGGGCCAAAACTCCAACTTGGCCGACCTGATTCAGGATCGCTACCTGAATCGGTGGTATATCACATGCCATTTTACCACCAAAGGTCAACGGTCTGCTTCATAGGGCTAATCTTATTTTTGATCGGGATCTCCGATCGGTGGGTCACGGACTATGAAGGATGGAGGTGTGGGGGTCCCACGTGTAGATCCGTGAACGGGTAGCATACGGCCTTTGCCTTAGACCGTCTTGGTTATCCTGGGTTGACCGCCAGGTGTATTATGGCGTTATGAGTAGGTTACGAGGTTGATGTCTCCGCGCGTGCTCGAGCTCTACCACTATGATTTTACAATACTAGCGTCTGTTTATTTGGTATATTTTATGAGTCATGTTATATTTATCCCATAATTCCCATAATGCAATTTTCTTTACTTTATGATTTTTGGGAAGTATTGAAGTTGATTTTGAAAACCCAGTACCTTTGGAGAATGTGTGTATGAACTTATTCATTGTGTAACAAATGATAATTGGGTTAGTATCGTATTGGATTACATACGATAGGTTTGGCCTAAAACAATTGTTTGATTAAAGAAATTGTTTATGAAACCAAGTTTGCATGTTGGTTCTTACACACTTATATGCCTCATGTTGGTTTATACATGCGGCACTTTCTTTTCCTTTTGTTGATTGAGACAATTATTGTACATAGACCTTACTTCACTCACACTAGAAATAGTCTGATCCGTGTGATTTGTTTTATAATCCTCGGCTCAGTCTGAGGATTATGGTTGCAGGTTAGGTTGCGTGGACTGTAGCAGTACTCATATTATTTTCCACGTTTTGGGGTTTTGGACTTTTCAGCATGGACTTAGGAGTAGTTAATGTATGCAATATGGTATGTATGTTATTATGTATTTTGGAAGTGATGTGTATTATGGACTATGTATTGTGGACATTACTATTATGATATGTATTATGCACTATGCTGTTTTTGTGCTGAATTGTACATTCTATTATATTCTATACTATGTAAACTGGAAATTTTTTATCTTGTACCATTGCTTTGAACCAACACTGCGCACAAATGGTAAGTAGAAGGAAAAAAAATCGAAAAATTTCTCGTGCCAGTGCTAGTTCAAGGGAATGAGTACAACATTTAGCCCTATCGAGTCCCATTCTCTGTGCTTTCCGACAGTAATACTTAGTATTGCTCTTGGTTGGCATGGGTATAGGGGCCGGGCATTACATTTTTGGTATCAGAGCACAGGTTAACAATAGTATCGAATATATTTAGAATATAAGTTAGCACAAAGCAGTAGAAGCATTGTACATGTCTATATACCATAAGTATCACTCCCATAATATAATAATAGTCATACATACCTAAAACAAAACCCCAAATCTTTGATCTTTTTAGTATGAGAGCTATTTTGATTCCAGCATAATAACATTTCTCACTATGCAGAGTAGTGAGAAAGATGGCTGGAAGAACTCCCCGTCTGACTATGGAGCAGTGGTTAGAGTTGATGCGGAATATGCCACAGGCCGCACCTGCTCCTAATGCTGCTCCTAGAGTTGATTTCGCTCGTATGTGTAAGGATTTTGTGAGCCTTGGAGGGAAGCCTTTTCATGGTAATGAAGGTGTGGTTGGAGTTCAGGCTTGGTTGAAGACTTGTAAACGAGTCTTTGGACACATGGGTGTGACGGACCATCAGAAGGTCCAGATTGCTTCCAGCTTCCTCCAAGATGGTGCATCTGACTGGTTCGATGTGATTAGTGCTGAGATAGGCGAGGAGGAGCTTACATGGGAGAGATTTAGGGAACGATTCGAGTTAAGGTTCATTCCTGAGGCGGAGAAGGCCATCCTCGCTCGTAGATTTATTGAGCTGAAGTAGAGAGATATGACAGTTCAGGAGTATGTCAATACCTTCAACTCCCTCTCTAAATATGGCCCCGATTTGGTCAACACTCCCTTCAAAAAGAACCAGAAATTTGTTGATGGTCTACGTAGGAAGTTGAAGGAACAACTTTTGACTCAGCTTCGCTCCACTTTTGATGAGATAGTTGATTTGGCGATGAGGTATGAAGACTTGTATCGGGAAAGAGAAGATGATGCACCACCGAACCGATAGAGCTTTGTGCCTATGAGGAAAGCACCATTTTTCCTTAAGAAGAAGCAGAATCCTCAAAAGAAGCAAAAGAAAGGTTAAGCTTCGGGCTCCCAGAAGTAAGATAAAAGTGGAGTGAAGTGCTATAAGTGTGGAGTAATGGGACATTTTGCTAATAATTGTCCCCAGAGGCAATGTTATGAGTGTCACCAGACTGGTCATTTGAAGAACAACTGCCCACAGTTTATGAAGAAGAAGCAAGCAGCTAAGCTGAATGTCATGGAAGGAGATCCAGGCCCGAGTCAGAGGAAGGGAAAGCAGGTGGCAGTCATGGAAGGTATGATTCCTTTCAGAGATACTTTTATTCGTACACTCTTTGACATCGGTGCCTCCCACTCTTTCATATCTAAGGAATTAGTTGATAGATATGATTTGGAAGTTATTTACCACGTGACATCTCTAAGGGTTGCGAATCCCATTGGTGGGTCCGCAACACTTGGAATGTTGTGCAAAGGCTTTGAGATTTCCTTTTGCGGACTCTCTTTTCTCTGTGATTTGCATGTATTTGAGTGCCTTGGCTTTGATATTATCTTGGGGATGGACTGGTTGGATCGTTATGATGCACAGCTTTCCTGCTCAGATAGAGTTATTACGTTGAAGCATCCATCCTATAAAGGGCCTGTTAATATGACTCTGGATGTACCGAGCCCTAGTGCTTATGTTTCTTTGTTTTCCATGGAGTCATGAGAGGTAGATGAGATAGCCAGAGTACCAATTGTCAGAGATTTTGGTGATATATTTGAGCCTGTTACAGGCTTACCATCAAAGAGGGCCGTGGAGTTCCGCATAGATTTAATCCCTAGAGCCCAACCAGTCAGTCGACCACCTACTCGTATGCCTCGAGTTGAGATGGAGGAACTTCGTAAGCAGTTGACTGAATTGGAAGGAAAGCAGTTTATCCGATCCAGTAGCTCTCCTTGGGGAGCTGCTGCTGTTTTTGTAAAGAAGGCGGATGGCTCTCTTCGTTTATGCATTGACTACAGGAAGCTTAATGAGCTGACCATAAAGAATAAGTATCCATTACCTCGTATTGATGATTTTTTGATCAGTTGAGTGGAGCAAAGGTCTTTTCCCAGCTGGACTTAGCCACCGGATTCCATCAGTTGAGTGTAGCGGAAGATAGCATTCCCCTTACTGCTTTCCGCACTCGTTATGGTTCATACGAGTGGCTGGTGATGCCGTTTGGGCTTACGAATGCTCCTGCATATTTTGTTGACCTAATGAATAGAATATTCAGAAGCTATCTTGACCAATTTGTCCTGGTCTTTATTGATGACATCCTAGTGTATTCCAAGTCTGAGCAAGAGCACGAAGGGCATTTGAGGATGGTTTTGGAGACCTTAAGGGAACATAGGCTAAAAGCTAAGTTCTCCAAGTGCCACTTTTGGCAGAAAGAGGTAAAGTTTTTGGGCCATATAGTCTCCGAAGCCGGTCTAGCAGTGGATCCTTCTAAGATTGAGGCCATACAGAATTGGAAGAGACCAGAATCAGTTACCAAGATACGGAGCTTCTTGGCACTAGCTGGTTACTACCGGCGTTTCATTAAAGATTTCTCCAAGATTGTGACTCCTTTGACGAGGCTGACGAGGAAAGGAGTTAAGTATGAATGGACAGATAAGTGTGAAGAAGCTTTCACAAAGTTGAAGGAGATGCTCACTAACGCCCCAGTTTTGGTGATTCCAGAGGGTAATTAGTATCTTGTGGTCTATACGGATGCTTGTGGCTCTGGCCTGGGAGCGGTACTTATGCAGAAAGGGCGAGTTGTAGCTTATGCATCTAGGCAATTGAGGCCCAATGAGGTTCGGTATGCTGTTCATGATTTGGAGCTAGCAGCGGTGGTTTTTGCTTTGAAGTTGTGGCGACACTATCTTATGGGGGAGCGGTTTGTTCTCTATACAGACCATAAGTCCTTGAAATACCTATTTTCCCAGAAGGAACTGAACATGCGCCAACAAAGGTGGTTGGAGTTTTTGGCAGCCTATGATTTTGATATTCAGTATACTCCTGGGAAAGGAAACCGTGTTGCGGATGCCCTCAGCCGTAAACACCAGGCAGTTGTATCGATGATGGTGGCTGAATGGCGTGACTTGGAGGTGTTAGCTTCTAGTGGGATCTGTTACAGTATGCCTACTCATAGCTCAGGGAGGATGTTAGCTAGCTTGGTTGTGAGACCAAGTCTTATAGACAGGATTTCTCTTGCTCAGAAGGAAGATTCTGTTACTCTAGATCGTATTCATCGGTTGAAGAATGGAGAGGAAGCTGATGATCTGAAAGGTTTTGAGATGGATGCTCATGGTTGTTTGAGGAAGAAGGGTAGAATCTTTATACCTAATGTTGCAGGGCTTAGACAAGAGGTGATGAAGGACTGCCACTGTTCGCGATATACTATTCACCCAGGTGGCAGCAAGATGTACATGGACATGAAGCGCCTATATTACTGGGAAGGGATGAAGCGTGATATAGGTGAATATGTTAAGAATTGCATTACTTGCCAAATGGTGAAATGCGAGCATCAAAAGCCTAGCGGTCTTCTTCAGCCCTTGGAGATTCCATTATGGAAATGGGACCAGGTATAAGCGAATTTGATTTTATAACGGTTCACTTATATAAACCCTTATTTGTGATCCAATTAGTGTTCCATTAATACTTTATTTAGGTATCAATGGATTTCATTGATGGCTTGCCTCGATCGAAGCAAGGGCATGATAGCATATGGGTAGTAGTGGATCGTTTGACGAAATCTGCCCATTTTATCCCTGTCAAGGCAAAGAGGACTGCATCTTATTTGGCGAAGCTGTATGTGAAGGAAGTTATTCGTCTCCATGGTGTACCTAGTGCTATAGTTTGTGACAGAGATCCATTATTTACTAGTGGATTTTGGAGGAGCTTACAAGCAGCTTTGGGGACGAAGTTGAATATTAGCTCAGCCTGTCATCCTCAGTCCGATGGGCAAACTGTGCGAGTCAACAAAATATTAGAGGATTTGTTGCGATCCTGTATTCTGGACTTTGGAGGCTCTTGGGAGGACCACCTATACTTGGTAGAGTTTTCATATAATAACAGCTTTCAGTCTAGTATAGGCATGGCTCCTTTCGAAGCACTGTATGGAAGACCATGTAGATCTCCTGCATGCTGGCTTGAGACTGGAGATAAGTTAGTTCTTGGTCCCGACACTATACGTGAAGCTTCAGAAAAGATAGAGATAATTAGAAGGAGGATGAAGGAAGCACAAGATAGACAAAAGTCCTATGCAGATAAAAGAAGAAAGGACTTGGAGTTTAGAATCGGCGATCTTGTGTTCGTCAGGGTTACTCCTTTAAAAGGGGTAATGAGGTTCAGCAAGACTGGTAAGCTTGCTCCTAGATTTATTGGGCCTTATCCTATTATGGAGCGGATTGGGAAGCTTTCTTATAGAGTTGCTTTACCTGAACACTTATCAAGTGTGCACAATGTCTTTCATGTGTCACACTTGAGAAAGTGTTTGAGGGATTCTGAGGAGGTGATAGAGCCAAATTAGTTGTAGTAGCTTGAAATCGCTCCTAATATGACATACTTAAGAGCCTATTCGTATCATTGCCTCTGAGACGAAGAAGTTGCGTAGTAAGGTGGTTCCTCTAGTCAAGGTGCAATGGTCGAGCAATCCGAAGGACTGCATCTGGGAAACACAAGAATCGATGCAGAGGCATTTATCCTGAATTGTTTGGCGCTCGAGTAAGGTATGTCTTATTCTTTTTGAAATTTAAATCAACTAATAAAGCTACATATATCGCCGTTACGTAGAAATTGCGAGGACGCAATTTTTGTAAGGGGGGAAGTCTGTAACAACCTGATTTTTAGGGATACTAAATTGGGAATCAACTTAATAAATGGATAATTAATTAATTAATAATAATAAATAATTAAATATTTATGGAGAAAATAAAATAATGGAAAAAAATTTAATATGGTTGAGAGCAAAGTATATTGTGACGAACTCATTTGCTTGGCGTTATAAATTATGCATTTTTAGTGGTAATGAAATTAATAAACGAACCATTTTATTAACCTAAACTATTCGAAAAATTAAACATTGAAAGTGATAAGTTTTTTTTTCTTATGAAAGAATGGTAACTAATTACATAAGATAAAACGCGTTTTATGTATGAAAAGTTTAGATAAGAATTTTTTTATGTTGATTTATAATTAGATATAAAAGGAAAAAAGAAAAAGAAAAAGAAAGGAAGGGTAAAAATAATAATAATAATAAATAATATCATTTTCATGATGCCATGTAGGAAAGTTCTAGAATTGAATAAAATAATGTTGAGGAAAGAAAAATCTAGAACAAAGACATAATAAAATGATTACACTTAATTTAAAAAAAAGAAGAAGTAAATAATAACATAAGGGTTAATTGGAAGAAGATTCTAGAGGAGGGGCTTTGTAATAAAAATACCATTCTCTCTCCTCAAATTTTTCACTGTACGTACAGATAACAGAAAGAAAGAAAAAAAAATAGAGAGAAAGAAAAAAAACCTAAAACCTAATTTCCAATCTTCTCATTCAAATCCAAATCCAACTTTGCAATCAAAGGCTAAAAAGAAAAGATTCCCAATTACAAGAGTAAGTATCCCTAAATCAGTTCTATTTCATCTCTTTCTTCTTATTTTCACAAATTGGTATTTAGGGTTTTCTTTCATTTGTTAGCAATTGAAAGAAGAAGTTTCAGCAATCAAAGGCTAGCTGAAGTAGAGCTTGAAGATTGCTATTTGAAGCTTTAGGTGAGTGAAGTTATAATTAAATTTTATTTTTAAGTGTGCATGCAAATATGATGGAAAATTTTTTGGATAAAAAAGTCTTGCTTGCATATTCCCTGTAGCATGTGTGTTGCTTGGATCATTGAATTAGAAAGAAATGTAAACCAAAGTATACGATTGCAATGCACGCATGACGTTCGCATAATTGTCACAATAACTTTCAGGTTCTCCGTTTTGAAAGATTGAAAAAAAAAATTCAGAACTGCACTGTGCAGCCTAGAGGAGGCTGTAGGTGCAGCACAGGCGGGGCTGTCTGCACAAAAGCAGCCCAGATTGGGCTGCAAAGGTGCAGCCTGGGGCTGCACAGAAGTGCAGCCTGGGGCTGCCCAGTGGTGCAGCCCAGACAGGCTGCAAATGTGCAGCCAGGGGCTGCAAAGGTGTGCAGCCAGGGGCTGCAAAGGTGTGCAGCCCAGGTGCAGCCCGGGCGGCCTGCGGGTGCGGCCCGGGGCCGGCTCGGGGGTGCAGCCCATGCGGGCTGCACCCGAGCGGCCCAGGGCGGCCCGGGGCGGTGCAGCCCATGTGGGCTGCACCCGTGCAGCCCAGGGCTGCACAGGGGCAGCCCGGGAGGGCTGCCCTGGTGCAGCCCGGGCGGGCTGCACTGTGCAGCCTGGGGCTGTACGGCCCAGGGCTGTACTGGTGCAGCCCAGACAGGCTGCACAGTTACAGCCCAAGTCGGAGCTGCACCAAAGTTAAGGGAAAAAAAATTTTTGAAAAGAAATAAATTTTATTAAAATTAATCTAAATGATTGAATTAAATTTATTTTTGTTAAAGAAGAAAAGTATTGTATTATTGATAAATATGTGTTTGAAAAATAATAATAATAATAATAACAATATGTAAATAGAACATTTTAGGATTTTGATTACATTTTTGAGTACTAAGCTTGCCTTTTAATTAAATTAATTGTTATCAAACTTTTTTTAACTTAACGAATTTTTTTATAATTTTAATCCAATGAATGAGGTTTTTGCGTTTCGCCTTAATACATAAGTATTATGGGGTACTTATGTGTTAATGCGAAACGGAGATGTAATTATTTTCTTTTATACACACAATTATTTGCTAAATTTTATTTTCTTTTGAATATTATACTAGGTTTATTAGTGGAATTTTTGAAAGGCGATTGTCGTCGTTGACTTTTAAGAAGTGTTTTAAAATTATAAACACTTCGATTTTTGGGTCGGGATAGATTGGACTCTGTTGTACCAATGGGCCAAAACTCCACCTTGGCCGACCTGATTCAGGATCGCTACCTGAATCAGTGGTATATCACATGCCCTTTTACCACCAAAGGTCAATGGTCTGCTACATAGGGCTAATCTTATTTTTGATCGGGATCTCCGAACGGCGGGTCACGGACTATGAAGGATGGAGGCGTGGGGGTCCCACGTGAAGATCCGTGAACGGGTAGCATATGGCCTTTGCCTTAGACCGTCTTGGTTATCCTGGGTTGATCGCCAGGTGTATTATGGCGTTATGAGTAGGTTACGGGGTTGATGTCTCCGCGCGTGCTCGAGCTCTACTACTGTGATTTTACAATACTAGCGTCTGTTTATTTGGTATATTTTATGAGTCATGTTATATTTATCCCATAATTCCCATAATGCAATTTTCTTTACTTTATGATTTTTGGGAAGGATTGAAGTTGATTTTGAAAACCCAGTACCTTTGGAGAATGTGTGTATGAACTTATTCTTTGTGTTACAAATGATAATTGGGTTAGTATCGTATTGGATTACATACGATAGGTTTGCCTAAAACAATTGTTTGATTAAAGAAATTGTTTATGAAACCAAGTTTGCATGTTGGTTCTCACACACTTATATGCCTCATGTTGGTTTATACATGCGGCACTCTCTTTTCCTTTTGTTGATTGAGACAATTATTGTACATAGACCTTACTTCACCAACACTAGAAATAGTCTGACCCGTGTGATTTGTTTTATAATCCTCGGGTCAGTCTGAGGATTATGGTTGCAGGTTAGGTTGCGTGGACTGTAGCAGTACTCATATTATTTTCCACGTTTTGGGGTTTTGGACTTTTCAGCATGGACTTAGGAGTAGTTAATATATGTAATATGGTATGTATGTTATTATGTATTTTGGAAGTGATGTGTATTATGGACTATGTATTGTGGACATTACTATTATGATATGTATTATGCATTATGATGTTTTTGTGCTGAATTGTACATTCTATTATATTCTATACTATGTAACCTGGAAATTTTTTATCCTGTACCATTTCTTTGAACCAACACTGCGCACAAATGGTAAGTAGAAGGAAAAAAAATCGAAAAATTTCTCGTGCCAGTACTAGTTCAAGGGAATGAGTACAACATTTAGCCCTATCGAGTCCCATTCTCTGTGCTTTCCGACAGTAATACTTAGTATTGCTCTTGGTTGGCATGGGTATAGGGGTCGGGCGTTACAGTTAACCCTCAATTGATTACTTAATTAGTTATCCACTTTTTATTTATTAATTAACTTTAATTAATAATTAATTGGTTAACTATCATTGACAATATAAATTAACTTAACCTTTATTAACGATTAAAAATATTTGATTACTCCTTAATTTCATTGTTAAGTTTTATTTAAAATAAACTCTTTTAAAATATAAGTTTAAAAACAATTTAAACTTATCTAAATTTAAAATATTTCATTTTTTTGATAACCCTAAATTTTATTTGAAAACTTGTTTAATTTTAAACAAGGACCCATTGGGCCGAAGCCCACAACCAAAATCAAACCACCCGTACCTGTTCAAACCTTAAACATGCAACTGAAGCCCAAACTCGAAAAAACATCGGAACAAACCCGAAGCATACGAAACACAGGCACCCATCTTTCTTCCCCAAACTCAAAATTTACTGACACCATTTAAACGCTCGTGCACATGCACACAACCCCCGACCACCTCCGGTCCTCATCGTGATTCTCGGCAAGTCGACGACCACTACGTCGCTACACACAACCCCTCAGATTCGCCAATCGCGATGTAATTTGAAATCGAGCAACCCAGTTCCAAATGGAAACCCACAGTCCACGGCGAATTCGACTCGCGCCACCCAAACTGACCACCAGAAATCATGAAATTGCAACCCGAGCTGCTCCGATAATCCACGAGCCTCCTCCCATCGGTCCGGTGCAACTCGACGCCATGGCGATGACGAAATCATCGCGTTCCTCTATCGTATAAAACTAGAACGTGAACCCTAAATTTGATTCGACCCACTAATTTTTGCATTAGAAAATTTTTCTAACATTTTTCCCGTAATCAATGAGTATCAAGCAAGCTCCAAAACGAATAACAATATCTAAAATTTGTTAAATCATCAGGAATCGATGAAAAGGCATTTTTGGTTTCTTTATAAGTTGCACCTGATATACTTATCTAAAAATCAACATTTTGGTTTTAAAAATCCTAACTTTCCAAGATGATTCAATTTCTATAAATTGCATCAGTCAATTACAGTATTTGATTTTATCATTAAACTAGAATTTGCTACTGTATTTTCTTGGACTCAGAGGATTTTCAAACTTAAAGTACTTGAATTTATTTTATTTTTTTGAAACTTAAATCTTGTTTATACAATCATATTTCATTTATATTTTTAAGCTTGAATAGGATCAGAGGAAAGGCTTTTGATTTTTTTCTTTTCTTTGAAACGGGTTTTAAAGTTTAGAAAACCTGGAACAAAACATTTACTTGTGTACAAGCATATACAGAAGTTCATATTCATGCAGCATCCTTTATATCATTCATACAAACAATAGCATCAAAATATTATAGCAAGTTCAAGGTTAATTTGCTCACCTGGATGAAACATAGAAGCAGGGGTTTGAGGAGGTTGGAAACTGAACTGTTTTGAAAGCTTGTTTTACTAGGACCTTGAATTGCTTAGATTTCCATTGAAACAGAAATGCTTGAAAAACTGGAAACTTGCTTAGCTCATTCAGATTAAAGCTTGTTTGTTGATGATTCAAGATTTTGATAATTTATTTGATTCCAGGTTGCAACTGAAACAACTTTGTATTTTATTTTTAATTTTTTTGAAACTACATATTGCTTCCTGACTTTGTTGGGTTTTTGATGAAACAAAATAACACAAAATGAATGTGTATTAATATACAGGAGGACTCTGTACAGGGTTGGGGAGGTAGGTATTAACTGGCACACTTTTTTTCTTTGATCAGCTGTTTTGGAGGCTGAAATCTTGCCTTTTCTTTCGGCTGATGAGTATTGTATTGTGTACTGAAGATATGGGCTGCGTACCTATTTTTTTATATTTGCTTTTTATTATCTTGACTTCATTCTATATACATAGATTTATATTTTGTTTTGGTGGCTAAAGAGATTTGCATTTATCACTTTGGCGGCCGCATCTTATCATTTTTTTCTTTTCTTTTGCAAGCTACATACTTGTATGTATTTTTGTTTTGTTTAGCAATACTTTGTTTATGTTTTACACAGCAACATACTTGTTGTATGCATACATTTGTTTTGTTTATGTTTGATAGATATTTATTTTACTTTAAAGACTTTATTTTTAATAATCAAATCAATTTATCAATAAATTTTACCATTTTTAAATCAAAATTTAATTTAATTATCAATTAAAAATAAATTAAAATTCGGGATCGTTACAGACTTTCCCCCTTAAAAGAATTTCGTCCACGAAATTCGCAGGCATGAAAATAACACAAAGATAGACTCAATCTCTACAATTTCTCAAATACAAGATATGGATTCCGAATTGAAGTCGAAATATCTCAAAATATATACCAATTTTTCCCTCTTCGGATTTCGACCAACCTAAGAAATTACAACAGAATTTCAAAATTTGGTTTTAAACAAAATCGTGTTATCGATATAATTCAAATTTAGCTTCATATTCTGTTAATCAATTTAACTCAATTTAAAATTTCCAATTCATATTCATTAAGGTTTGGATCAAAAACTGATAAGAAACCGATGAAATACGAAGTAAGGATTTCCTACAACGATTCGTAGGGCATCACCGCACCGAAACTTTTTCTTGTAGCTGTCACGAAGAATTCAAAAGAATTTGGAAACGAATCAAAGGAGATTGATAGAGAAAATTTGTTTCCACTGTTGCAGGGCATTGACCATTTATAGTCGTATTTCCCTGTCCCCTATCTCGTCCTCTTGTTGCACTCATACTCACTATTAGTGGATAGTAAGAGAATTTACTGAGGCGTTAAAACAGATATCTTAGGGATACTCATTCTAGGATATACTTCACCGTATTTCTAATGAGTTACTTAATGTGTTATACTCCTGAGCTAAAGTTTAACCTAAGCTCTGATACCAAATGTGACGATAACGAATTTTGCCCGCTCGAAAATCGACATCCATACTACATATCGTATTCGAATGCCATAGATTCGACCGTTCAAATCTGATTCGCCGGAGCTTATAACAACATTAAGTAAATAACACAGCGGAATAAAAGAATAATACATTGATATACAGCTTTGATACAATATCTGATACAACAGATGATCCAATAGATATCAATATACATCAGAGATATGATACAATAAAATAACAGCGGAAAAGAAATATAGATAACATCTAGCAGCGGAACAATATAACTCTAAGATAGTCTTCAAAAGAGAACTCCAAAACCGCAACTCCCAACTCCAAGAACCAATCCAGCAATAGCTCGAACTCCCAATAACGATGCACCAAGTTAGGCAAGACTGGTGTGGTCCAAAGACTGAACTAACTCTAGATAATCTACTAAACCTGACTATCTGAAAAACCCAAACTCTAAACTGCTCGTGTAGAAAATAATGAGCACCCAGAGTTTAGGAAAGAAACAATAAACTCCGGATCAGTCGTGGGACTGGTGTGAGCAACAAAAATAGTTTATCTTTTAAAACATTCAACAAAAGATTTTCAAAGTCAATTCGCAATGCTTTTAAAAAAATGAGACTATCATAAGGCCTCCCGCACACACACACAATGCAAACGCAGAATCGGAGGAGATTTCTCCTTATGATAGTCAAAGATGCTTGATACGCATTAAAAAGAAACATTTGATATTATTACTAGTGCATAGTGTAGGAAAAATTATTTCGAAAGTAAAGATATAAACCTTAGCCAGCATAGACATTTTGCACTTATGCCTACTATAGCTACCATGTTCAATAGAAGGTTACCGCCACATTCCATGGCAGGTTATACAACTAAAACCGTACAGGGTTTCGTATTGTTTCTTTGGATTTCCAACGAATGGTCAGGCCAAGGAACTTCCCATTGCCACATGAGAACGCCTCTGGAAGGACGTCCCCGAGAACCTAACCGGATCTCTGCCAACACAAGGCCGGGTTACCCCTAACTGGGTAACTACTGACACGAGTATGCCATTCCCCGGTCCTTTGGGACCTTCATCCGAGCGCTCGTAATCAACTTCACACAAAAATAATAAGTGTTTCAACATGAGTAAGTATCTGGGCTCCATACCATGATACCACCCTTTTCCAGAAGGAAATGCACATACCCTAAAGGGAGCTACCCCTCATAACCTTGCCGCATCTTTCCTGTTTTGACCATTCCGGGGTGTGAGGCTCGACGAAGTCTCGTCCACAAAGCCACGCTTTATACAAAAGCCATGCTTTGGGTCAACAAATGATCATAGAAATGATCACAAAGATAAACGATCAAACAAATGATCCTATCGCAAATGATCAACACAATGATCATTTCACAGCAACACTCAGCATGTCACATTACCAAACTGGGAATATATCGCTGATAACCTTCAACTACATAACCTATGAGCTCGTACGTCTCGGAGAAGGGTGTTAAGCTAAGAGAATAAATTCTCCGCCACCAACAAAAATGTATTTGAAAGAAATCTGCTTTATATCTCAAATTGTAATGTCAAACATACAATCCATACAAGTCTATTCTGGGTTTGAACAGAACCGAAGGCACTTCCAAAGAAGTCCTTGCAATCCGGGTATTCACAATCTCGATCGGACTTCCCATCACTTAAGGAGTCTCTATACCGTTGCAACTCAGTGCAGAGACAATCGATAGGTTATCCTATCGTTCTCGCAAATACCCGGTCTACACCACCGGTCTTCAATGCTATCCATAACGACGTATCACATATTCGGAATGGGTTATACGACACAAAGGTCCTTTCCCGGCTAAACCGAATAGTGAGCGCAACATTTAAAACATATGGATCTGGGATTTCAATTAAGTCACAACTTAATAATTCAAAACTTTCTTTCAAATGGTTTAAACAAATTACCATTTTCCAATCTTTTAAAACAAAAGGATTTATTTCAGAAAGTTCACCTAGTTTCTCAAAGATTCATTCCTGGATTTCAAAATAATTCCAATTCAATTGGATTTAATTCATTAAATCTTTAAATTAAGATTTAACTTATATTTTTCAAAGTTCGTTCCCAATATTCTCTTTCAAAATTCGTTTCCAGATATTCATCTATAACTTGGAAGATTATTTCAGTTTAAACTTGAAATCCTTTTAATACAATTTGAAATTCATTTCTCCTATGAAAGCTTTTTATCATTTAGAAACAACAATGTTATTTCGGAAAAACCTTATTTCATTTATACAAGTTATAATCTTTGGGTTAATTCAAATTCTCAAAAGAACAATAAAAAAATGGTTTGACTCATATATAACTAGTATAATATCGTTATAATCCCTAGTTTCAAATCATAGAATTCAATTTCAAGTATTGAATTCAAATTTAAATCAAAATATTTAAATTCCAAATCTTAATCAAGTTATTCAAAATAATTTCATCTTTGAAATTCCATTTCAAAAGCTTTTCACTTTAAACCCACTCCATTTCCAAAATATTTGAATTAAAATCTTCAACTTTAAAAATCATTTCAAAAATCTGTGACTTGATCGATTTCCTCGTGAAGTCCATATTTGTGTGTGTATGGTGTGATCCAGAGGTTCAACACAATAGTGCAACATTATTCAATCATCACAGATTAAAACACAGAAATATATTTGATAAGCGGTATAAACAATAACGCTTATATTTGATAAGCGGTATAAACCATAACGCTTATCTTTTATTCACATAAAACAGATATATATATCACAGATAATAATTACATTTATCTCAGATAAATAAATTACTCTTCAGATCATAACACAAATCAGGATATATCACAAAGCATCAATATCAGGGGTATCAAACATTCAACTATCCAATGGAATCCAAACATCCATAAGTAAAAATTTCTTAATCAAGTGATTAACCTAAATTAGATGTATTACTTATGAATAAATCATCAACCCTGGTTAATTAACATAAGTTAATTACAAATTATCTGAAAATAAATTTCCCTTTATTCATTTGTTAGTTAACTTTTAATTATTAACAAATCATCTTTAATTAATGAATCAATTTATCTTTAATAACTAAATTAACCTTAGTTAATAACCTTTAATAAAAATGTCTTTAATTACTTTGCTAAAGAAATTCACTTATATCAATCATTATTGATTTTAAATTGAATAACCATTAAGGACACATTAATTAATTCTATCATTAATTTCAAAACATCAAATTAATCACTTCTTAATTATCTTTAAGATCAATTCATTAATCTAAATTTATTATCAATTAATAACCTTAATTTTTAAAAACTTAATTAATCATTTATTTATCACTAATTTCTCAATTAATTAATCACCAATTAATAAACCGTTAACCCTTAATTGATTAATTAATTAGTTATCCACTTTTTATTTATTAATTAACTTTAATTAATAATTAATTAGTTAACTATCATTGACAATATAAATTAACTTGATCTTTATTAACGATTAAAAATATTTGATTACTCCTTAATTTCATTGTTAAGTTTTATTTAAAATAAACTCTTTTAAAATATAAGTTTAAAAACAATGTAAACTTCTCTAAATTTAAAATATTTCATTTTTTTGATAACCCTAAATTTTATTTGAAAACTTGTTTAATTTTAAACAAGGACCCATTGGGCTGAAGCCCACAACCAAAATCAAACCACCCGTACCTGTTCAAACCTTAAACACGCAACTGAAGCCCAAACTCGAAAAAACATCGGAACAAACCCGAAGCATACGAAACACAGGCACCCATCTTTCTTCCCCAAACTCAAAATTTACTGACACCATTTAAACGCTCGTGCACATGCACACAACCACCGACCACCTTCGGTCCCCATCGTGATTCTCGGCAAGTCGACGACCACTACGTCGCTACACACAACCCCTCAGATTCGCCAATGGCGATGTAATTTGAAATCGAGCAACCCAGTTCCAAATGGAAACCCACAGTCCACGGCGAATTCGACTCGTGCCACCCAAACTGACCACCAGAAATCACGAAATTGCAACCCGAGCTGCTCCGATAATCCACGAGCCTCCTCCCATCGGTCCGGTGCAACTCGACGCCATGGCGATGACGAAATCGTCGCGTTCCTCCATCATATAAAACTAGAACGTGAACCCTAAATTCGATTCGACCCACTAATTTTTGCATTAGAAAATTTTTCTAATATTTTTCCCGTAATCAATGAGTATCAAGCAAGCTCCAAAACGAATCACAATATCTAAAATTTGTTAAATCATCAGGAATCGATGAAAAGGCATTTTTGGTTTCTTTATAAGTTGCACCTGATATACTTATCTAAAAATCAACATTTTGGTTCTAAAAACCCTAACTTTCCAAGATAATTCAATTTCTATAAATTGCATCAGTCAATTATAGTATTTGAATCATTAAACTAGAATTTGCTACTGTATTTTCTTGGACTCAGAGGATTTTCAAACTTAAAGTACTTGAATTTATTTTATTTGTTTAAAACTTAAATCTTGTTTATACAATCATATTTCATTTATATTTTTAAGCTTGAATAGGATTAGCGGAAAGGCTTTTGATTTTTTTCTTTTCTTTGAAACGGGTTTTAAAGTTTAGAAAACCTAGAACAAAACATTTACTTGTGTACAAGCATATACAAAAGTTCATATTCATGCAGCATCCTTTATATCATTCATACAAACAATAGCATCAAAATATTATAGCAAGTTCAAGGTTAATTTGCTCACCTGGATGAAACATAGAAGCAGGGGTTTGAGGAGGTTGGAAACTGAACTGTTTTGAAAGCTTGTTTTACTGGGACCTTGAATTGCTTAGATTTCCATTGAAACAGAAATGCTTGAAAAACTGGAAACTTGCTTAGCTCATTCAGATTGAAGCTTGTTTGTTGATGATTCAAGATTTTGATAATTTATTTGATTCCAGGTTGCAACTGAAACAACTTTGTATTTTATTTTTATTTTTTTTGAAACTGCATATTGCTTCCTGACTTTGTTGGGTTTTTGATGAAACAAAATAACACAAAATGAATGTGTATTAATATACAGGAGGACATTGTACAGGGTTGGGGAGGTAGGTATTAACTGGCACACTTTTTTCCTTTGATCAGCTGTTTTGGAGGCCGAAATCTTGCCTTTTCTTTCGGCTGGTGAGTATTGTATTGTGTACTGAAGATATGGGCTGCGTACCTATTTTTTTTATTTGCTTTTTATTATCTTGACTTCATTCTATATACATAGATTTATATTTTGTTTTGGTGGCTAAAGAGATTTGCATTTATCACTTTGGTGGCCGCATCTTATCATTTTTTTCTTTTCTTTTGCAAGCTACATACTTGTATGTATTTTTGTTTTGTTTAGCAATACTTTGTTTATGTTTTACACAGCAACATACTTGTTGTATGCATACATTTGTTTTGTTTATGTTTGATAGATATTTATTTTAATTTAAAGACTTCATTTTTAATAATCAAATCAATTTATCAATAAATTTTACCATTTTAAATCAAAATTTAATTTAATTATCAATTAAAAATAAATTAAAATTCGGGATCGTTACAATTTAAGTGCTGTCTCTCTAACTGCCAATTCTATTTTACATTCTAGGACAAAACACATGGAACTTGACCTATATTTTGTTAGAGAACAATAGCTCAAAGGAAAACTTGCTATAAACCACTTACCTGCCACTTACCAGAAGGCCGATGTCCTTACCAAATCCCTTCCTGCCAATAGTTTCCTTCGATTGAAGCTCAAGCTCAAATTGAACATGTTCGATAGTAAGGTCATCAACAACACCAATACTCAATCTCAAAATCAGATCTGCCGCTCCTTGCTGTGTCATAACTCCCTTCTAAATCTCAGTTAAACGATAAGCTTCCTTCTTTTTTCAATTTAAGTCCAAATCCAACATGTAATGTTCCTGAACACTACTTGCTGGATTACCTGATGTTAAGATCGAGCTCAATCTCCGGAGGGATATGAAAACAAACCAGCAAAAGGCTTCAATAGCAGAGGCTAAACCCACTTAACCTCAGATCTACTCGATATATCTCAATCACCTCCTCTCAGCGGCATAAAATAGATCTCTAATAGCTTCGCATCTTCCATCAACAAGTAATTTCCAGAGTATTACTTGCTGATTTCTTAGAAGATCGAATATTGTTAAGAAATCGAATTTAACTGAGAAGCGGCGGAACCCTAGTATAAACTGAGGGAGGATATTAGATGTATCGAGAAATTGAGATAGATATTGTATACTTCTCTGTTTTATTTTAATATAAGCAGGCATAAAGATACGGGTTTACTATTATACTAGGCCTAGCCCAATAGTCTTTTATTTTAGAAAAACTCTACATATAAACTTTTGGCTTTCGCACAGATCTATGTTGAAGAGATCAAATAATAAAAACATTTTGCATTTAACTGTTGAGTTACTTTTCAATAATTATCGTACAAAACAGGGGTCAGTAATGTCTATTAGGATAAAGGACTAAAAGTTCCTAGGGTATGGAATGATATCATGGTAGAGTTGGAGGTTTCCACCTATTCTTCTGTTACATATTTTCCCCCTGTGAATTTAACAGCTTGAAGTGTGCAAAGGTGAATGCTTGTTTGGTAAGTTCTGCAAGGGAAAAAAGGAGGAATTCAATAGCAATATATGTTATAGGTCCAAAACCCTATTATCATTTTTTAGAACATGTATTATTAGGGTTTGAAAATCCACAGGTAAACTTCAAATTTTTTAAAGGTAAATGGATATTATCTGATTAAATTTGAAAAACAAAAAGTCTGCGATAAAGTTCTAAGTAATGGTCCTTACTTTTACACTAAACATCTCATGAAAATGAAAAGGGGGAAGGAAGGTATGAAATTGACTAGGGAATCTTTCAATCACTTCCATTTTAGGTTCCCTTCCTAAATCTAGATCTAGACTTTTGGACGGAGGAAGCAATTGGCAGAATTGCCTCGTTGCTTGGTATTTCGATCAAACTTGATCAATTTACTAGAGGAATGATTCGTATTATATTTGCTAATGTTCTAATTGAAATAAATGGTAATTTAACTTTTCTAAAGCAAGTACCTATTCTACATGAAGATGATAACATTATTTGGCAAGATATTATGTATGAATGGTGTCCATTGAAGTACAATATTTGTCATTGTTTCGGTCATTCAGAAAGGAAATGTTTTTCTACTAAAACGTGGATTCCAAGAAAAAATACGTCAAGCACTAATGAATAGAATATGCAAGTGAACTCAAGACATAATAATGTCAGTCAGGAACATACTACCGTAAACAACCTAAGCAACTTCCCATCGAATGCCTAATATAATAGAAATAAAAGAGTTAGTCCTATACAGTCCATAGCTATACAGAAATTATCAAAAGAGTCTAACAAATGGCTATTTAACACTCAAAAAAATTGCTTGAAGGCTAAAAATAATTCTTACATAAATAATAATTTCTCAAGTATGGAGACCGATGGTCCATCTGAGTTATTCCCGTATTAAAGAATGATCCAGCTTCCCCTGATGTCATTCTTAATCCGTCCCGTACAATGATTTACAAGGGCAAGAGAATATTAACAGCTGATGATTAACACTACCTTGCAACCATGGAACAAAATTCTTGGAGGTAGCGGGTTTGAATCCTACCATGCCGAGATTTGTTTCCCTTAAGACTCGGAGCAGTTATCCCCAGCAAAACCAAATAAAAGCGGTAGGGGATTAGGTTGGGGTAGCATTAAAATGGGGATCAGTGTGGTGGACAGCTGAATTCCCTGGCTCTACTCTTTGGAGAAGGGTTTTTAAGAACAAGTATGTATATGAAATTCACAAGAGATTGACAAAAATAAATTATCTCTAATTAACAATCACATCAGAGAGAATGTGAGCCTCAGAATCTATAATGACCCGCCTTTTGGACAGTTTAAATCGACAATAAACCACACATGTCAACTCAAACCATTCAAAAGGAAGGACCGTTAATGTGTTTAATTAAGTGAAATAAGAAAAGAAGAAGAAAACAAACACAGATTCTCGCAGCGGAATGATAAAATGTAATAATAAAATAAAGAGTTCATGAAGCTGTTTCTATTATACATTTGATTATATTCAACACAACATTTATCAGAGTTATATATTTACATTAGAGATAAAGTAATGCAACGGCCAACATGATGCTGGAATAGTAATATTAATAGTGTACCAAAATCTTCGTCTTTGTCCTCTAGAATAGATCTTTAATAAGCTGAAAAACTCAAGACTAACCCAAGCATAATGAGAAGAACAAAACACTTGAGTAAGGACTGAAATATCCTTATGTAAGTCAATCGATACGCATATAAAATATGAGTTTTACGACGTCGGGGATGCTTATGGGTTTTCACATCTCCTATCTAGTGTACAACGTGCGTGCAATAACTCGAGAGATGTTATGGGATTTTCCATCTCTTAAGGATCCATCAAAATATTTATATGTAGTAGAATACACTATATATATAATGTCTACTCAATAAAATAAATACTTTTCTTAGCGTTAAGGCTTTACATCGATCCCCTTTAACGCGTTTTTAAGCATTATCTATAGTTTGCATATAAACAGTAGTTAAACGGTCGGTGGATAGGGATGTGCCATGATACGACAACACTAAACCAAAATTGTATGGGTATCATATAGGGATAAAAGTATGACAAGGCACGTGAGGAAATGCCCAATGTAGGATACTACCAGTTTGGGTCGTAGGGTTAGTGGTAACGCATCATAACTATGACTGCTCACTATGTCCATCCATCCGATATCGAGTCAAAGGGAGGCTATCCCAATCAAGGTGCACCAATCGAAACTAACAACAAGAATAATATTATGGACCGAGTCTAAGAAAATCGAAGAACGGATGTTCGCTTGGGGTAATTAGCCCACTTGGCCCTGTCAAGCCGTCCTGTTTTAACCGTTTCAAATTGGCATAAGTGTCGAGGTCTATCCATTATCATTCTCTTTCTTCAAATCTAGCAATCATTCCCAAATCCACACTTTGTTCTAGATTCTCCTCCACGTATACAGTTGTCAAAGTGGTTCCGGTAACGATGGAGAGTATGCATATATCTAGCCCCGGTCTTTTTAACAACCAAACGTCATTTTACACACCAGTTGGTACTTTTATATTTCGAAAAAAAGTTCATACTTGGTATCAAATATCACATTAGCTTCAAAATAAAATCCATTTCAAAATCATCATATTTACTCAAAATATATTATTTCAGTTCAAAATCATTTCGCCTTAATATCTCAATTTCAGTTCCAAAATTGTTCCGAATTTCAGTTTGGTTTATAACTTCATTTAACTCAATTCTTATTTAAATCCATGATTTAAAAATAAACATTCCACCCTTGACCGTTTGAATTTTTGAAAAATAGTTTGAATAATTTTAAATTAGTTTAAATAATTAAAATAATTAAAAATGGTTGAAATAGTTAAAAATAGTTTGAATGGCTAAAATAGTTAAAAATAGTTTAAACATTAAAATGGTTTAAACGGTAAAATAATTTGGAAAACCAAAATAATTTAAGTAGTTAAAGAATATAGATTTTAAATAGTTTATACTAAAATGATTTATTTGAAAATAGTTTCAAAGTCAAACTAATCAAATTCTAACTTCTCAATTCGAATTAACTTCAATTCCAGTTTATATTCAAATCAATTTCTATTTCGATTCAATTCCACTTAATTCAACGGAATTCCAATTTGAATTAATTTTAATTCAATTCTCAAAATTTTAAACTATTTCAATTAAAATAAATTCGAGTTGATTTTTAAAATATCGATTTAAGTCACTTAAATTAAATTTAACTTCAATATTAAATTTAAAATCCAATTTCCAAATATAATCAAATTCCAAGCTCAATTTCCAAATATCGTTTTATATCACTTTTATTTAGTAATATTCAAAGTCCGAATAAAAGTTCAATCTTTTAAAAACAAATCAATTTATGAAATTCAATCATATTCCGATTATAACTTCAAAATCTCAAATTCAATTATTTAAGAATTTTTTTTAACCAAAAATTTATTTCAACCTTTCAAACTAACAAATTCGTGATTAATTCGATTTCTATAAATTGATTTGTATTCCATTTAAATCAAAACCATTTAAATAATTTCAAATCAAAGGTTGTAAAATCATTCATTTTAATAAATTCGATGTCCGTATATAATTTTCTATTCTAAGGCCAAGTGATCAGTTATTTCAATTTAATTTCAGGGATGCGTATATATCATTTCAATCCAAATCACAATGTCATAGGTATATATCATTTCAGCATATTTCTAAATTTATTCGATATAATTTATTTTACAGTTTTATACACTTTAAATAATATGCAGGGTGATAACAGAATATATATAAACAAATAAACATCCAAATATCAACCAATTTGCATCCATCACAATCAATCATATAGACAAACAATATAATTCACAATAGCTTCATAATTACTAATATTGGATAATTTACTAGCAATTCAATTTCAATTTCAATTTCAAATTTAACTGTCAATTTTAATTTATAACGGTTAATTCAAATGAAAATCAAATTTATTAAACAACGACCAATAAGTTCATATTACTTCATAAATTCAAATTTTTACTAGCATAAAAATATTCTAGTACATTGTAAGCGTTATAAAACACTCACCTTGAGTTTTCAATTTTTTTAAATCAAACTAAACGACGTTCGATTTAACCTAAAAGTTAAACATAGGTCCAATGGACTCCATCCAACTCCATCGCATAGTGCTTGTCGCCACGATTCCAATGCATCCTGTTTCATCCGATTCCGACCTCGCATGTCTACATGACTTATGATATAATCAATTTACATATTATTTTTATTTTTAAACCTAGGATAAATCATTGTCGCATGTCACAAGATTCCCAAATCCCGTCTGCTCGAATAGCTTCTCTTCCAACGCGTCTTCATTACAGGAAAACATCGCTCGAGACAAACCCAATTGCATGCGTGCTACCCTCGATCGCCGAGCCTCCAACGTTCGCCTATAGGTCGATCAATACCTACCATGCCGTGCACCACATCCCCACTCCCCTCCGGCCAGAGACTGGTGCTCCATAATGTCACCAATGGTGTGAAAAACTCACCCAAACTGCTGCTAAACGCGACCATTTTCTGGCCAATTCGATGCTCGAAAATCCATCATCACCATTCACCTCGTTGAGCTCAACGAGCCCTATGAGTTTAATGAAAAAGTTTTCGAAAATATGGCTTGGATGATAGATCAATGAGGAAGAACAAGGGATGATTTCGGCCATTAAATTATGTGGAGGCGCATTAGCTTGTTTTTGGGTTTTACTGTTGGATAATACATGTATTTATATACGTGTACGCAATATTTTATTATTATATTCACATTCACATGCTTTTTCGGACGAATTCCAAACGAAGCATGCCGCTAGGCATTTGTAATGTTTTACCCCTATTCTAAATACAGTTGAACAAGCTTCGGGACCTAATTCGATCGTATCTGGAAGATAGCATTTTGAACCCAAGTAAAATATTAAATTTTCGATATTTAGTTTAACGTGTTTCTATCCCGTACGACGAAATGATAACTCCAAAAGCTACGAAATTTTAAATCCAATAATAACACACTATTACAGACCCAATGAGACTGGTTTTGTCGAAATCCAAGACTGTGCCCCGGATTGCTATTTTTAACGTCTCATTTATAATATAAAATTTTTAATTTCTAATTATTCACTTATAAATTCAATTTTAAAGGTCAACAGCCTTCATTGTTGTTGAAGTAAAAATAAAATCAACTTTCGACATCAATTTTAATCATATTAAATTCAGAATTAAATTATTCAAATAATTACAATATTGAATTTAAATAATTTAATTGTTCAATATTCCACAAATTTCAATATTCGATTTCTCTTGAATTTTAGTTAACAATCAATTACTTTATTTACATATAATGAACTCAACATTTATTATTTAATCCAACTATTGATTGTAAACACATTCAATACATAACATTACCTTTCGATACTTTTTATTACTTAAATCTTCGAAATTAGTTTATTTCAAAATTTATTTAAGTTCAAATTCAACAACTTACATTCAAAACCATTAAATTTTTATTTTTAACTATTTTTATTTAATAACTGCATTAAATTTAATAATTTAAAATAGCCCAAAATACGGGTCGTTACAATCTCCCCTACTCAAAACTTTTCGTCCTCATAAAGACGTTAAGTAAAGAATTTAACATTTGATATATTTAAAAAAATAATAAACTTATAAAACAATATAATTTCACTTATAAAACCATAACTATGTTTCTACAATGATACTCTTATCGGCTTACGCAATTTAAAAGTTAGTTATCAAAACAAGTTATAACAATTTTAAAACTTCAAAAAATTTCTGACATCAGGATTTACGCAAAAAAATTCGGCAGAGTCTCCTTTGTGCGACTTGATTGGAACAACTACAAAACTCCAATACAGGCCCCAAAGCGACAAAAGAAAACAAAAGCCAAGTGGCCCCATCATAAAACCATCAAATCAAATGATAAAATAAACATGTACCTTTTTGTCGGGCAATCCCCATTTTTCATGATTTTATATACCTGCATCTTAATTACCATTGATATCCAATCATGTAATTTTATAATCATTTTATATTTTGCATTTTCAATTTCCAATATTTACTTTACTTTAGCCCGTAAGATGTGCATATATCATCTGTATACAATAAAAAATCTGATCGCTCACTCGATCACATAATTTCACTTCCGAACTAGTGTTATTTACACGGCTCTTTAGCGCGGACTCAGATTTGGTTCCTTTGTCAGAAACTGTCATTCTCCTTGCATAGCCATATACTATGATAGAGAATTCTAAAATCAATCAAAAATCCGTATCTAGGGTGCGCCGTCGAAAATCGAGTGAAAAAACGTAATTCGGATCGATATAAATTATCTTGAAATTCTGTGCTCGAATCTGGATCAAATCATCATGCGAATAAAATAATTTATTTATAACTTACGTATTAACTTTCAATAGATTTCTTTCCAATTAATCTATATTAAATTTTACTTGCCTACATTTCATTTACAATCAACTATTCATTATTCATATCCCTTATTTACTTGGTATCTATTTCTTTACATCGCATATTCTTTAATACTATCATTTCTTAAACATCATTCCATAGAATTTGCCTACTTAAGTTCATTTTTAAACATTCCATACAATTTAATTAAATTCAATTTCCTTTTCCAATTGATTCTTAGTTACACGAATTCCTTTTCATTCATATTCGTCTTCCTAATTTCCTTTAATAACCGATTAATTTGTGAAACATTTTCTTAATCATCACTTTAGTTTATAATCCTTCTATAAATGTCATATATAAGAAGTTGGACTTTATCTAAGTTTATAATTATCTCAAAAGTTATAAATTCCATTTTACAATTTCTTTGCAAATTCATTTTTAATTCTATAACCCATTTATAAAGATATTATTTGATTCATTCGTTTACTTTCTTACGCTCACTTACTTATTCCATTTGGTCACTAATCATCTCATAATATACTTAAGTATATAACATTTATTATTACAACCAAATTTTCATTAATACACATTTTAATAACTTTTAAGTTTTGCTTACTTGTATAATATCCCATTACATATCCAAGTCATATTTTAACTTTAATCATTTGGTAAGTCTTATTATAAGCTATTAGAATGCAATTTGGTACAATACAAATTAATTTGATTCATTTTTATTAATTAGAATGCTCACTATTTTATTTGTTTAAATTTTGTTTACTTTCAATTTAAGATTTGCAAACTTCAACTCTAAAGTTTCTCAAAATAGTTAGTTTAGATTTTCCTAGTTCTCTTATTTTATAAGTTTTGGCTATTCAAATATTTCATTTCATTCAAATAATTTGAAGATTATTAATTTACATAACTTAAAAATTTCAAACACCGGGTTCATTTCAAATCATTTTGAAATATGTATGTATATTTATATCTTATATATAAATCATGCTTTGGAGTTTAAACCAAAATCCGTTTATAAGAAACAATTTTGAAGTAATGCTTCTCAAAAGTCACTCTCACATTGAGATCGAAAATGAACGTCGATGATTGTGCGCAGTCATCACTGAAATTATTTTCCTGCGACAGAAGAGGGGAGTACCCAATTCATTTCCTTTTAAAATCCCTTTTAAAATATTTTTCATAAATATTTTTCAACTAATATCACTATATTTTTTCCAAAACTTTGAAAACCATTTCCAAAATTCTCGGGTCTTAGATTCAGAAAACTTCTCAATTTAAATTCATTTTAATTATAAGTCACCTATAAATTTTATACTTATACAATTTCACTTTCTTTAAACATTTTACAAATGTTTTATCGTTGTTTATTTTCTAATAAACATCTTTTTATTAAGGTACAACAACTAATTAATGATATTAATCAATATTATCATTGCTAACAACCAAACATGCTATATAAACCATAATAATTTCTTAAAATTGTTCCTTTATATAAAAAAATATAATCAAGGTAAAATTATTTCAATTACCCCATTTCAAAATGATACAATGTCGAATTGCCCTGTTCAAGTGTTTAGAGATCCCAATCAATAACGTTAATTACTCACATTGACCAGAATCCATAAGCCACTCAACAAATCAACTAACACGATATAAAACAGTTTTTATATTCACTAAAAAATACGTGCTCATATCTATTAATACGCCCAAACTCATTCTAGGCTGCTACTGACCTTATCACTAATGAGTTACCCTACAAAGCTAAGGTTATCGCTAACCAAAGTTCTGATACCAACTATAAAGACACACCTTTTTAGACAGTTTAAATCGACAATAAACCACATATGTCAACTCAAACCATTCAAAAGGGAGAATCGTTAATGGATTTAATTAATAGAAATAAGAAAAGAAGAAGAAAACAAACACAATATCTTGCAGCGGAACGATAAAATATAATAATAAAATAAACAGTTCATGAAGCTGCTTATACAATTGTTATATTCAATACCACATTATCACAGTTATGTATACATCAAAGGTACATAAAGTAATGTTGCGGACAACATGATGCAGGAAAAATAATAGTATACCAAATCTTTGTCTTCATCCTCCAGAATAGATCTTCAATAAGCTGTAAAACTCAGGACTGACCCGAGTGTAATGAGAAGAACTAAACACCTGAGTCAAGACTAAAATATCCTTATGTAAGTCAATCGATATCGCATATAAAATATAAGTGTCATGGCATCAGAGATGCTTCTGTGTTTTCACATCTCCTATCCAGTGTACAATGTGCGTGCAATAACTCGAGAGATGTTATTGGATTTTCCATCTTTTAAGGGTCCATCAAAATATTTATATGCAGTAGAATACGCTACATATATAATGTCTACTCAATAAAATTAATATTTTTCTTAGCATTAAGGTTTTACATTGATCCCCCTTAACGTGTTTTTAAGCATTGTCATATAGTTTTCATATAAAAGACCAGTTAAACGATCAGTGGATAGTGATGCGCTGTGATACGACAAAACTAAACAAAAATCCAACGGGTCTCGTAGAGGGATAAAATTATAACAAGGCACGTGAGGCAATGCTCAATGTAGGATACTATCAGTTTGGGTCATAGGGCTTGTGGTAAAGCATCATAGCCATGACCGCCCACCATGTCCAACCATCCCATATCGAGTCAAAGGGAGGCTATCCTAATCAGGGTGCACCAATCAAAACCAACAACAAGAGTAATAATATGGACCGAGTCCAAAAAAATCGAAGAATGGACGCCCGCTCGGGGTAATTAGCCCACTTGGCCTTGTCAAGCCGTCTTGTTTTTGTCATTTCAAATTGGCACAAGTGCCGAGGTCTATCTAACATCGTTCTCTTTCTTCAAATCCGGCAATCGTCATCAAATACAACCACTTCATTCGGGACTCTCCTCCGCGTATACAATTGTTAAAGTTATTTCGGTATTGACAATGGGTATGCCCATATCCGGCCCCAAACTCTTTAACAACCAAACATCATTTTACACACCGGTTGGTACTTTTATATTTCGAAAAACAGTTCATACTTGATATCAAAATATCATATTCGCTTCAAAATCAAATCCATTTCGAAATCATCATATTTACTCAAATATATTATTTCAATTCAAAATCATTTCGCCTTAATATCTCGATTTCAGTTCCAAAATTGTTTCGAATTTAGTTTGGTTTATAACATCATTTAACTAAATTCTTATTTAAATCCATGATTTAAAAATAAACATTCCACCCTTGACTGGTTTGAATTTTTGAAAAATAGTTTGAATAATTTTAAATTAGCTTGAATTATTAAAATAGTTAAAAATAGTTAAATAGTTAAAAAAGTTTGAATGGGTAAAATAGCTAAGAATAGTTTAAATGGTTAAAATAGTTAAAAATAGTTTAAATATTAAAATTGTTTATATAGTAAAATAATTTGGAAAACCAAAATAATTTAAATTTTTAAAGAATATAGATTTTAAACAGTTTATACTAAAATAATTTATTTGAAAATAGTTTTAAAGTCAAACCGATCAAATTCCAATTTCTCAATTCGAATTAATTTCGATTCCAATTTATATTCAAATCAATTTCAATTACGACCTCAATTCCAATTAATTTGGTTCCAATTAGAATTAATTTCAATTCAATTCTCAAATTTTTAAGTCATTTTGATTTATATAAATTAGAGTTCGATTTTAAAATATCGATTTAAGTCACTTAAATTAAATTAAACTTCAATATTAAATTTAAAATCCAATTTTCAAATATAATTAAATTCCGAGCTCAATTTCAAAATATCATTTTATATCACTTTTACTTAGTATATTCAAAATTCGAATAAAAGTTCAATCTTTTAAAATAAACCAATTTTTGAAATTCAAACATATTCCGATTTTAACTTCAAAATCTCAACTTCAATTATTTAAAAATTTCTTTTAACTAAAAATTTATTTGAACCTTTCAAGCTCGAATTCGTGATTAATTCGATTTCTAAAATTTAATTTTTATTCCTTTTAAATCAAAACCATTTAAATAATTTCAAATCAAAGATTTTAAAATCATTTAATTTAACCAATCCGGTGTCCGTATATAATTTACTATTCTATGGCCTAGTGATCATTTTGCTCAATTTGATTTCAGGGATGGATATATATCATTTCAATCCAAATCACATTGTCATAGGTACAGATCATTTCAGCCTATTTCTTAATTTATTCGAAATAATTCAATTTACAGTTTTATACACTTTAAATAATATGCAGGGTGATAACAAGATATATATAAACAAATAAACATCCAAATATCCAAATATCAAACAATTTGCGTCCATCACAATCAATCATACAAAGAAACAATATAATTCACAACAGTTTCATGGTTATTAATATTGGGTGATTTACTAGCAATTCAATTTCAATTTCAAATTTAACTGTCAATTTTAATTTACAAGAGTTAATTCGAGTGACAATCAAATTTATCAAACAACGTCCAACAAATTCATATCACTTCACAAATTCAAATTTAACTAGCATAAAATTATTCTAGTACTTTGTGAGCGTTATAAAACAATCACGCTGAGTTTTAATTTTTTTTTAATCAAACCAAACGGCGTTCGATTTGACCTAAAATTTTAACTAGCTCCATTGAATTACAATCCAGCTCCATCATGTAGCGTTCGTCGCCACGATTTCAACACATCATGGTTCGTCCGATTCTGACCTCCAATGAACACGATATGTAGTTTATAAATCTACATGATTTATCATATAATAAATTTACATATTATTTTTATTTTAAACCAAGGATAAATCATGGCCGCACATTACTAGATTCCCAAATCTCGGTTGCTCGGAAAGCTTCTCTTCCAAATGCATCTTCATTCTAGGCAAACATCGCTCGAGGCAAACCCAATTGCACGCGTGCTGCCCACGATTGTCAAACCTTCAACGTTCGCCTATAGGTCGATCAACCCCTGCTATGCCATGCGCCACAGCGCCACTCCCCTCCGGCTAAAGATCGGTGCTCCACGACGTCACCAACGGCGAGAAAAACTTGCCCAAACTACGGTTAAACATGTCCATTTTCTGGCCAATTCGATGCTCGAAAACCTATCATCACCGTTCACCTCGTAGAGCATGACGAGCTCTATACCTTTCATGAAGAAATTTTTCAAAAATATGGCTTGGATTGAAAGATTAATAAGGAAGAACAAGGGACGATTTCAACCACTAAATTATGTGGGGGCGCGTTAGCTCGTTTCTAGGGTTTACTATTGGACAATACACGTATTTATATACGTATATGCAATACTTTATTATTATATTCGCCATTCACGTGCTTTTTTGGACGAACTCAAAATGAAGTATGCCGTTAGGCGTTTATAATGTTTTATCCCTATTTCGAACACAATGGAACAAGTTTTGGGACCTAATTCAATCGTATGTGAAAGATAGCTTTTTGAACCTAATTAAAATATTAAATTTTCGATATTTAGTCCAATGTGTTTCTATCCCGTACGACCAAATGATAACTCTAGAATCTACGGAATTTGAAATCTGATAATAACACAATATTATGGACCCAATGGCACTGGTTTCGTCAAAATCCATGACTATGCCTCGGATCGTTATTTTTAACGTCTCGATTATAATATAAAATTTTCAATTTCTAATTATTCACTTTCAAATTCAATTTTAAAGGTTAACAATCTTCGTTGTTGTTTAAATAAAAACTAAATCAACTTTGGACATCAATTTCAATCATATTAAATTCTGAATTCAATTATTCAAATAGTTGTAATATTAAAATTAAACAATTTAATTGTTCAATATTCAACAAATTTCAATATTAGATTTCACTTGAATTTTAATTAACAATCAATTACTTTATTTACATCTAATGAATTCGACATTTATTATTTAGTCCAACTATTGATTGTAAACATATTCAATACATAGCATTACCTTTCAAACTTGTTATTATTTAAATCTTCGAAATTAGTTTATTTCAAAATTTTATTCAAGTTCAAATTCAATAACTTAAATTCAAAACCATTAAAATTTTATTTTTAACCATTTTTATTTAATAATTAAGTCAAATGTAATAATTTAAAATAGCTAAAAATACGGGTTATACAGAATCATAAGGAGAAGTAGGCAAGATGAAGGTAATTGTGAATTCTAAGCAGATGCTTCTGATGTTGTAATAAACAATCCTATTTGGTCAGAGTTAATTAACCAAGTTGAATTGAAGAATAGACGTAAGAAATGAAGCATGGTGAGTTCCCCCCGGTAATTCTAACACTGGAGGCACCTCAACTTGATCTAATTAATTCAATTCCTTATTCGTATCGTTAGGGGGATGAATTCCCATATAAGGAAGCTGGATTTCATGAATCACCTTAAACACTATAATCTTTCAGTGGTTGTTATTTTGAAGCACAAGCTTAGCAACGAGGATGTACAATCAACGGGTTTGATAGAAATTTAGGGCATAGTTAATAAATTTACATGGAGCGGAGTAAGAATTATTCTTCACATAGTAAGATTGATAAAATCTTTGCTAAATCTTAGTTATAACTTCTTTTTCCTAATTTTTCTGTTAATATTCTACCACATTGCACAAGCGATCATTGTCATATATCTTTTCAATCGAGTAATAACATATTGCAATAGAAAATTATAACCTCCATGTTCGATAGTACTTGGATTAACTTACTAGATCATAAGATATTGTAGAAATGCTTGGATGCTAAACTGTGCAGGTAATCAACTGTTCAAATTTTGACAAAAATCGAAGAATGTTAAGTTTTCTTTGAAGTAGGAATAAAGGCATATCATGTTATAAATTAGATGACATAAGATAGCAAGAGATTATTTCAACTGTTGCTGGATAATCCCTCAGATTATGATACTGTTCAGGCATATAAGGATTGTCCATTACAAATGGAATGTTTAAGTATAATCATGCCACTAAAAACCAATAAAAAAATTAATCGGCTGAAAGATGGGGATCAATGCTCTAAATTTTTTTAGTCCAAAATGACAAGAAATAGGAAGATGAACGCTATATCCAGTATTTCAAATGTAAAGGGAAATCTTGTTTCTAATCCTATTATTTTAAAAGAGATGACATTGTCATACTTAATTGATTTCTATAATGAAAATGATATTAAGAAACACTTTTATAATATCATATGCATAAAAGTTTTAATTGAATTAGCTAGAAATTTCTAGAATCGGACATTAAGGAGGAGGAAACTAAAACTGCTTCATTTTAAATTTGTGATGATAGTAGTCCAGAGCCCGATGGAATTGGTGCCAAAAAATTTAAACATCGTTGGGATTTTATTAAAACTGATCTAGCAGCAGCTATAGAAGGAATTTTTGCAAGTGGACATATTATTCAAGAAATCAATCATACTTTTATTACATTGGTGCCAAATAAGGAAAATGCCAGCTTCATATCAGATTACTATCCTATTTCATGTTGCAATGTGATTTAAAAAACTATAGTGAATATTATATGCAACATAATCGAAGGATATATGAATGATTTAGTCTTTAAAAACTAGAATGATGTTATACCAGGTAGGAACATAGGTGAAAACTCTCTTCTTTCCCATGAAATGATAAGAACATTTAACAGAAAAGGATCTACTAATAGATGCTTGATGGTGGAATTACACAAAGCATATGATAAAATCAACATAGAGTTTATTTGTCACATTTTACTATGCATGGGGTTTGAAACACCCCACACCCATTAGTATATCCAAAAGGACACACTAAAAGATATGGTGCATTGTAGGTATAACTAAAACTAGTAGAGACTAAGATTCACAAAGCAAAATAGATAAAAACAGCGGATAAAATGATAATTTTCTAAAATTCAAACGTCATAATATAGAATTATAAAACCAAATACATCATATGTCTCAAAATACCAATATATGTCTAATGAAATCAAAACCTTAGTCTCATAATATTAGAGTACAATACATCCCTCTCAAAACACCAGCTCAACAAAAGAACTAAAAATTGGAACCGAAGGAAAGAAATACAAGATAGAATCTCCAACAAGTCTCCAAGAAGCCGCGGTCTACTTTCCTTGCCCTTGATTGCCTATGGGTGAAATAGGGAAAAATATAAGAGTGGGTCAGACTAAAAGACTGGTGAATGATAGTAATTACTAGAATCTTTAAGAGAAGTAAAAGTAATAGACCTTACAATAGTTCTAGTATATAAAAGGAAACAAAGGAAATAGAGAGGAGGAATAGGCTGGAAATAAATACGAATTACTAAATAAACGCAATTGATTAACTTTGATTGTTTGCACTTGTCTTTATTAGCTGCTTTGATTAGGTAATCCTATAGTTAGGTCGAAATCCTAATTCTACCCTTTGATCGGCCTTCTGTCTCTGTTGTGCCAACTGTGAGCTAGTCTCATCCCATAGGCCCCACAGCAAAGGCACCCGTTTAGCGCTTTGGAACTCAATAGCGAATTATCTCCCTACACCGAGGCTGCACTCACAACCATCGGTAGGCTCACACTACCCGTTGCTCCGTCTTTTGACCTTTTATTTACCCTAGACAGCTTAAGCGTGCCCTCGTCTCACTTCAAGCTATTGTGAGACACCGTGTCCATAGAAAATAAGGAATGCTGTTGGTATTGGTCTCTATCAAACAAAGTCTTTTTGCGTCGCTTGCCCAAATCCCCATGATTTAGAATTTTAATTATTGACCTCTTATCTACCCTAAATAGCATAAGCATGTCCCAAAGGAAATGCTGCTGACACGGGTCCTTTCTTTTAACTACTGACCACTTATCTACACTAAACAGAATAAGGAAAATGCTGCAGGTACGGATCCTTTCTTTTAACTATTGACCACTTATCTACCCTAAATAGCATAAGGGAAATGCTGTTGGTACAGATCTTTTCCTTTAACTATTGACCACTTATCTAGCCTAAACATTGTCAGGGAAATGCTGCCGGTACAGATCTTTTCTTTTAATTATAGACCACTTACTACCATTATTAACATAAGTGTGCCACTCGTCTCACTTAAGGATAATGTGAGACACCTCGTCTCACTTCAGGTTTATGTGAGACACCTCGTTTCACTTTAGGGTTATGTGAAACACTGTGTCCATAGAAATAGGGGAATGCTATTTGGTACAGGTCCTACTTTAATTCTTTGCTAATTAACTTCGATAAATTAGTTAAATATGCATTTACTTTTGTTCTTACTATATGTGCTTATTAATCTATCCTAAGTCTTAAAACAAGCGTTATTTTTTCTGTTTTCTGAATATAACTTACGTTATAATCATGCTTATTACTTAACCCAAGGTCTAAGTGCAAAAATAAGCTTCTTTCGTCTTTTACTCTTTTCAGTTATAATTCTAAGTTATAATCTGGCTAATCTCTTTAATTCAGTCCAATTAATATCATAATTAGGCATAATTTCAGTCTTGATTCCATTTTATTACAGTCTTTAGAATTTACATCTTATCTTCTGTTATTTCAGCATTCTATAATTTTAATCCATATTCGCGTTTGATCTATTCTAATCCATACACGAAGAAGAAGGAGAAATAAAAGAAAGCTGAAAATAGAAGAAAATCCAAAGCGTAGGAAAAGGGTGTAAATAATGCGTAAATAACAGTAAATAAATTAAAATACTGTAAATAAACTGTAACTAAATGGATAAGATACAATTAACAAAAATAAACTAAAATTAACTGAAAAGAATTGCTAAAAGAAATAGATTGAAAATAATTCTAGAAATTGTAAATAAACTACTAAAAATGTTATTCCAAAAATCGTAGTAAAACTACAACAACCGGAAACCCTGTTATTTTAACTTACTTAAAAATCTAAATAATTACAATCACTCACATATGGTCCTAAGCTCCTCCCTTATGGTCTTCCTGGATCCACTTCAAGGTATTAAAATATTATTATTAAAAAAGATTCTCTCTTAGGAAAATTATTCCTTTTAGGGTCCTTTCTGAAAAGGTGAACCCAAACGGAGAAACTCAAGAATGAGAAAAAGTGTTAGGCCTAGGGTTTTATTTATAGGTGAGAAGTGGATCTCGGACTGTTGGATATGAAGATTGAACAAGGTGCAACCACGTTATAGGCCGGATAGAAACAATTAGACGGGAGCACGAAGGGACGAGATGAGCGAAAAGAATGAAAATGACGTATAAAATTGGCCACGAACGTTACAGAAAATTCCTTCGTTCATTACCCTGGGCGGGTTGACCGGGTGGTCAACCGCCCCTCTTCCTAGGTCGACTGGGCGGTCGACCTAGTGCATGGTTAGGTCGACCTAGCCTAATATTTTTTTTCAATTTCTTGTTCGTCTCGTATCTTGCTCATATTCGCTCGGATTCTGACGTTCTATATATGAAAAGTGGCCAGAAAATTACCATGGATGCAATGTTGCAACTCCCGTGGCTTAATTTTGATAATTTCACAAAGTTATTTATCATTTAATTAATTTGTTAATTAATTATTATGGGTTAAATTTCGGGTTATTACATTGTCCCCTCCTTGAGGGATTTCGTCCCCGAAATCTCTAAGGATAAAAGAATGAACTAAATGTTTTCATCTAATATCTACACCCAACCACTCAATCATCAACATTCATCCATTGTCCTTAAGTTTTCTAATGCGATCTATGTTACTTAAGTAATTAGCGTAGTGTTGATGTCCCTAACTAATGCAAAAGATTAGACGGTCCACTGATTCAATTGACCTCCTTTTATGCAATCATTCCCGTACCATGTATCCAAATGAATGCAAAGTTCCATAATGATAACTGATAGTTCTATACGCGTGCTACAACCATCATCCAAATGCAACAATCATGTGTTAAACATCCATGTATAGAAACCATGAAAAATAAAATAAAAATGCACACACATCCATATGCCTATGGTCTAGTGTCTTAGTTAGGCGGACCCCTAAGAGATAATAGTGCCTAGTGTATGTATATGCATCCATAGAATCCACTAGCAAACGCTTGCAATCACTAGCATACATCATACATGACATGTTCTAATAACATGCTTACATCAAACACTATCATACATAGGTTAAGTCCTAAGTTCTACCCTCTCAAAAGATAATAAAGGAAAGAACCTATTCAAAATTAAAGATGAAAAATAGAAAATTCCAAAACTTACTATCAAAGAAATACGGATATGAGATACGAATTTTCTTTCAATCAAACTAATCTTCTCTGAAGACTCCTTAACCGTGTCAGAACCAAGGGAATCCCTCTGCAGACTCTATCCAACACAAATGCGACTTGTGCGGTCTTCCTTAGAGCTTCGAAAGGTGCCACTCCCATGCAAGCTTGAAAACTACTATCGTATGGGAATTCCGCTAACGGAGGATGCTTCTCCCAAGTTTCTCAAAATCAAGAATACTCATTCTCAACCATGCGTGTCGTACTACCTTACTAATTTTAACCATGCGTGTCGTACTACCTTACTAATTTTACTTTACTTCTCTCAATAAGTCTGCATACATGAATCAACATTCCTAGGTTCTTATTAGTGTCACATACACTCTACAGAAACTCTATTACTACTTCCAAAAGTAATTACTGCAGTCTTCTTTGTAGCCTTACACCTTTTCCGTTACACCTAGGAAATGATTCCTATCTACTTCACATTTAGGAGTTTGGTTCGGTGTTTATAGTTCCGTTTTAAATATTAACGTTTCTATATTTTTAAAACAATAAGTCCCAAAACCTTTGTCTTTAAAAGTGTTATCTTTAAGTTTCTATTAAAAATCAAAAATACCAAGTTACTTAAAATCTTATCTTTCTAGACTTGCTTCTTCACAACTTTTTTTTGAATTTACATTATTCCCCAAACCTAGAGGGTGAAACTTTAAAATTCTAAGTCCGAAACTTATTCCTCATTTTCTTTTAAAGACTTTTTCAGTTTTCTATGAAAATTAGATTTCTAAATTTATCCGTTAGTAAGTTTTTCGCTTTCAAAAACTTATTTACTTTTTCACCAAATCGTTTCCGTTTAACATATCTTTAAAATATCCTTATGTGTTTTCAAAACATCTTTTTATTACACCCAACGGTCTCATGCCTAAATGTATTGGAACTACTTTCTCCTATGAGAAATTATTAATGCTAAAATCTTCTATAACCTTTTAAAAGAGGATTTCATGTTTATGTGAAACTGCAAGGAACTTATTTTATATTTTTCAAAATAGGCTATACAAAATATGGTGCTCCCATACCTTGTATATCTCTTTCATGCATTCCCTGTAACTTGCACAAAACATTTTTAATTTTTCATAGAAAATTATACCATTATTCTTTTCATTCCAATAGATTAAAGTATGCTTAAATTATATTTTCTTACGACACACATCTTCTGATATCTAACTTTTTCTTCTTATAAAAACTCATCTTCAAAACTATTTTAATATATCCATAACCAAAAACATTTTATTTTATCTATTTAATTAATAGGTGTATTTTACAAATCACTTTATTTCTATACTGGAAAATTTTCTACAAAACACATTTTTACGTGGGTCAAAATAGATGTTGCGTAAAACATTGTTACTACAAGCCAAAAATGCTAACGTATGGATTCGATTAAAAATAAATACTAATAAACCACATCTACTATGTAAAAAAAATTCCTTCGAGAGTCACTTACTGTAATGGTAGCGTTATAGTTTATGCTCCCTTTATTTTCACAAAAACATCCATTACAACGATAAATGTTGAAATCTATGTTTTTGATGCTTAATACTTTTTAGGTTTTATACTTAAAATCTTTGTTTACTTACAAAGAAACTAGTGAGCTATATACGTTCTATAATTCTTCAAAAAGAATTTCACATTTAACAAAATTTATATCATATAAAAAACAATTTATATTTCTTACCATATTTCCAAAAACCCAATATATACTTTAAAATATTAGCAATTATTCTTTTCAATTCTAATAATTTCATTTTATTGGGTTATACATAAAGTGGATTTTCTTACTTACCACCCTAGGAGTGTCCTCTTAAACCTTGGAACTCTCATTTCCTTACTCAAAGTCTTATATTTATTCTAAGGTATCACCGTTAAATCCACTTACATGAAACAATGGTAATTCTACAACTGCCTACACATGGGCTATCTTCTTTCTTTATCAACTGAATCTATTGTACATCTCCAATCTTTGCCTACCTCTCTTTGGATTTTCAAAGTCCGAACCTAAATTTATAAAATTATTTCTCAAACTCTTTGCATGTGTAGACCTTCTCTATGCCCCAAGAACACGCTTCCTTATATCAAAAGTGATACTTCAAGGACTTTTCTTTTAACTGAAGAATGCGAGGTGTATGAAGAACCTCCTCGAGATGAACAACATGCTCCTCCATACTCTTGGAAAACACTAATATGTCATCCACAAATAGCACTACAAACTTATTTAGGGCGTCTCTAAAGGCATGGATCATCAAATCTACGAAATAGGCTAGGACATTGGTTAGCCCAAAAGGCATAACCAACCACTTAAAGAATCCGTCAGGTGTCCTAAATGTGGTCTTATCAATGCTATCATCAACGACACTAAGATGATGAAATCCATTGATTAAATCAAGTTAAGAGAATACTGCAGAGCCGATTAACTGGTCAAAAAGGTCATCTATCCTAGGGAGTGAATATCGGTTCTTCTTCGTGAGCTTATTCAATTCTCTATGCTACGTAAAGTCCAAGGGAACCATCCACCTTAGTAGCGAAGACGACTGACACTTCCCGCTCTGATATGCTCCTTCTTATAAATTCTTTCTCCTAAACCTCATGGATCTGCATGCTCAATTCTTTCCTCTCCCTATGTGCCATGTGCCTCATGGGTAATGCTATTGGCTTAGGATTATTAGTCAAATAAATCCGGAAGTCAATCTCTCTCTTAGGGGATAGTCCCCTAACCTCCTCAAAGACATCTAGAAAATCTTGGACGATTGGAACTAAATCTAACTCTGTTGGCGATAAATCGAGGGAATAAAGAAAGTTCTAGAGTCCTACTACTACATGTCTCTAGTCAAATGACTCTCCTCTCGCAGTCCAATATAGCTCCATATGCGGATAGCCAATTCATCCCTAAAAATCATTTCATACCCCAAAAAATCCAAAACATAGGCGTCGTAGTCAAATTCTACGCCTAGGATAAAAAATTTCAAAACCCTACAAACCATAGATAAATGTGCCGATCCTCCTATGGGGCTTGAAACAACTGTAGGGTCTGCTACTAAGGAGATATCTAAATGCAAACAATCCACCAAAGAACTAGATATGAAAGAGTTGATGCTCTAGGATCGAAAAGAGTCTGAATTGGAAAATCAAAAACTGAAACCAAATTTTCCTATCTCAATGCGGTCCACTGCTGTAAGGTGTTGCATCCATAGCCTGAATCTGCGCTACAGATGCACTCACCCCTGCCCCATCTTTTGGGGACAATACTTACTAAGATGACCAGGTTGTCCATTGCTGTAACACTTCTTCACCTTCTCTCTCTTGCAGTCATTTGCGTAATAACCAACCCATCCATAGTAATTGCATTTATGCTTTTCCTGATCCACTTTCGAGGTCCGCCAAATCTATCATCCTAAACCTTTGCTCCAACCAAGCTCATCCTCCTCGAAATCCTCTGAGCCAAAAATTGCTATGCCTCCTAGACTAGCGAAGTTCTTGAATATCTTAGAAAAATTGGCTGAGGTAGATAGATTAGATCGACCTCCATCTATCAGTGCTGTATTGGGCACCTGCCTGTGTACCTCTGGTACCGTAGCTCTAATGAACCAGTAAACCATATTATGCAAGGAAAAGGAAACTTAGGTCCGAAAGAATCGAAAGAAGGTTGAACTGGGCTTTAAGGGGATTTTTATAAAAACTCTTTTATACTTAAAAACCAACTTCTATAATAAGAGTTTCTTTTTGAAAAATACTTTTAATTTGAAGATATGCTACTTAAAAATAGGTTGCTTTTAGAAAAATACTTTATTTTTAAAACAAGTTTGTAGGAATCCTATAACCTTTGGCTCTGATATCAAATGAAACACCTCACACCCTTTAGTATACCTAAAAGGACACACTAAAAGATATGCATTGTAGGTATAACTAAAAGAGACTAAGATTCATAAAATAAAATAAATAAAAACAGCGGAAACAATTAATAATTTGCTAAAAGTCAAACTTCATAATATAGAATTATAAAACCAAATACATCATATGTCTCAAATACCAATATATGTCTCATGAAATCAAAACCTCGGTCTCATAAATGTCAGAGTACAATACATCCCTCTCAAAATACCAGCTCAACAAAAGAACTAAAAACTAGAACTGAAGGAAAGAAATACATGATAGAATCTCCAACAAGTCTCCAAGAAGACGCGGTCTACTTTCCTTGCCCCTGATTACCCGTGGGGAAAAAAGGGAAAAATTGAGGAGTGGGTCAGACTAAAAGTCTGGTGAATGGTAATAATTACTAGAATCTTTAAGCAAAGTAAAAGTAATAGAGCTTACAGCCGTTCTAATATATAAAAGGAAACAAAGGAAATAGAGAGGAGGAATAAGTTGGAAATAAATACGAATTACTAAATTAACGCAATTGATTAACTTTGATTGTTCGCACTTGTCTTTGTTAGCTACTTTGATTATGCTGAATTCGTAATCCAATAATTAGGATGAAATCCTAATTCTACTCTTTGATCGTCCTTTTATCTTTATTGTGCCAATTGTGAGCTAGCCCAATTCTGTAGGTCCCGTAGCAAAACGATACACGTTTAGCGCTTTGGAACTCAATTGCGAATTATCTCCCTACATAGAGGCCGCACGCACGACCATCGTTAGAATCACACTATTTGTTGCTCCCTCTTTTGACCTTTTATTTACCCTAGACAGCATTAGCGTGTCCTTATCTCACTTAAAGCTATTATGAGACACCGTGTCCATACAAAATTGGGAATGCTATTGGTACTGGTCCCTGCCAAACAAAATCTAGTTGTGTCCCTTGCCCAAATCCCCATGATTTAGTCTTTTAATTATTGACCTCTTATCTATCCTAAACATCATAAGTATGTCCCAAGGGAAATGTTTCCAATACGGATCCTTTCTTTTAATTATTGACCACTTATTTACCCTAAACAACATAAGGGAAATGCCACCTGTACGGATCCTTTCTTTTAACTATTGACCACTTAGCTACCCTAAACAACATAAGGGAATGCTACCGGTACGGATCTTTTCTTTTAACTATTGACCACTTATCTACCCTAAACAACATAAGGGAAATGCTACCGGTACGGATCTTTTCTTTAATTATTGACCACTTACTACCATTATTAACATAAGTGTGCCCCTCATCTCACTTCAGGATTATATGAGACACCTCGTCTCACTTCAGGGTTATGTGAAACACCTCATTTCACTTTAGGGTTATGTGAAATACCATGTCCATAGAAATTGTGGAATGTTATTTGGTACAGGTCCTACTTTAATTCTTTGCTTATTAAGTTAGATAAATTATTTAAATAAGCCTTTACTTTTGTTCTTATTATCTATGCTTATTAATCTATCCTAAGTCTTAAAATAAGCCAATAAGCCTCATTCTATTCTGTTTTCTTATTATAACCTATGTTATAATCATGTTATTACTAAACCCAACGTCTGAGTGTGAAAATAAGCTTCTTTCATCTTTTACTCTTTTTTCAGTTATAATTCTAAGTTATAACTAGATCAATCTCTTTAGTTCAGTCCAATTAATATCATAATTAGGCATAATTTCAATCCTAATTCCATTTTATTACAGTCTTTATAATTTACATCTTATCTTCCGTTATTTCAGTATTCTTATAATTTTAATCCATATTCGCGTTTAATATATTCTAATCCATACGTGAAGAAGACGGAGAAATAAATGAAAACTGAAAATAAAAGAAAATCCAAAGCATAGGAAAAGGATATAAATAACGTGTAAGTAACAGTAAATAAATTAAAATACTATAAATAAACTGTAATTAAATGGAAAAGCTATAATTAAAAAAAAACTAAAATCATCTAAAAAGAATAGCTAAAAGAAATAGACTGACGAAAATTCTAAAAACTGAAAATAAACTACTAAAAAGGTTATTCCAAAAATCGCAGTAAAACTACAACTATTGGAAATCCTATTATTTTAAATTACGTAAAAATCTAAATAACTATGGTCACTAACCTGTGGTACTAAGCTCCTCCCTTTTGATCTTTCAGGATCCACTTGAAGGTATTAAAATATTTTATTAAAAAGATTCTCTCCTTGGAAAATTACTCCTTTTTGGGTCCTTTCTGAAAAGGTGAACCCAATCGGAGAATATTTAGAATGAGAAAAAGTGTTAGGCCTAGGGTTCTATTTATAGGTGTAGAAGTGGATCTCGAACCGTTGGATTTGAAGATTTAACAGGATTCAACCACGTCATAGGCCAAATAGGAGCCATTGGATGGAAGCACGAAGGGACCAGATGAGCCGAAAGGATGAAAATGACGTAAAAAATTAGCCGTGAACATTACAGGAAATTCCTTCGTTCATTACCCAGGGCAGGTCGACTGCCCCTCTTCCTAGGCCGAACAGGGCATAGTTAGGTCGACCTAGACCAATATATATATATATATATACACACACACATATACATATATATATATATATATAAACACATATACATATACATACATACATATACATAAATATTTTTTTTTCGATTTCCTGTTCGTCTCGTTTCTTGCTCATATTAGCTTGGATTCTGACTTCTGTTTATGGAAATTAACCAGAAAATTACCACGAACACAATTGTGCTACCCTCGTGGCTTAATTATGATTACTTCACAAAGTTATTTTATTATTTATTTAATTCGTTAATTAATTATTATTGGTTAAACTTTAGGTTATTACAGGGTTCCCTCTGAAATTGTTAATCTGATATATACTTGTATTTGTAACGACCCGTAAATTTAACCGGTTTTAGTAACGTATTTAATTAAAATTCTGTGAAATTTTAAAACGATAAAATTTTAAAATTTAAATTTGATATTTGGAATGCGTCTAGTTAAACAAAGCAACTGGTAAATTTTCGTCCAAAAATATGAAATTTTATTTCGTGCGTAAATTTACATCAATCTAATCAGTTAAAAGCGATGAAAATAAAACATTTTCCAAATCAAAATATTTTTACATAAAAAAATTCTAAAGCATCTTCTAAGCAAGATGAAAGTTTGTCGTTTTTCCAAATTCGGGCATCTTTGGCTCCGTCGATCTTATTTTCCTACGTTTTTCATGCATTTTCCGCTAGTATAAAAATTCGAAATTTTATAATTCAATCATACCACTGATATCTTCATACCGTTTTGATCGTCACGTCGCGCTGATCAAAACGGTATATTCATTCGTGCAAACTGGAGACCGACGCAATCCGTTGTGTTAATTTAATGGTTTCGGCCGGACGTAGTCAGCGAAACTAAAACAACTCGTATCCATTCGAATTTGGAAAAGAAATTATAACTGATGGGTGAATTCAATAGGGTGGTTGACAGCTAACATAATGACGTGGGAAGTTGTGAATATTGGGAAAGCAAACAACACCTTTTGTGTTTCAAAGGGCATTCACTGTTGTTTTCATCAACCCAACCATGCGTGGCCTTTCCTCTCTCATTCCTAACATCTGCTGTTCTTACATATACTAATAAAAAAAACAAAGCCTACTTGTATGCTCCACCTACCCATGGCCTCTGGTCTTCCTTTGCCTGAAGCCTCCATCGTGTACACCAATCACCTCACCGCATCCCCACCATCTTGCTCCATCATCTTGCTTAGCTGAGATACTCGTCATCCAACTGCTCCACAGCCAAGCACGATCACGCCCCGCTTCTCCATTGCCGTGCAGCCTCCGCCCACGCAAGCACCCTCCAACCCAAGCGCCTAGCCTACCAGCCGACCCTTCCATACGCCGAGCCCATCAACCATAAGCAGTTGTTCCCACCTCCACGCAAGCCGCAACCACTTTCCACCACCGTTCGAAGCCATACTTTCCACCATCATCAACTACAAGCCCACCAGATCTTGCTCACCACCAGCTCATGACTTCCACCCTTCATCTCGTCTATGACTGGCCGAAGCCATCATCACCGGAGCTTCAAACACGCTGACCAACATTGCTCCGCCCGTTTATCCTCTTTAGCCGAAGCCAATACCCACCTTGCTGTCATGTTTCATAAGCCCTCTATGTATATATATAATAAGGTAAAGTATGTTTGTTTTATTGAATATATTATTTGCAGAGCTTTATAGGTTAATACATGTATTTGTTTACATATATATAGCTTGATTATATATTTGTTTGCATGGATATAATTTATAGCATACAGATTGTGTTTGATCCTCTTCATATAAACATCAATATTTTTTTAACTGTAAAGTTTGGTTTTATACAAAGTCTATAAGTTAGAATCAGTTATATACATAAATACATACATACATACATATATATATATATATATATATATATATTTTAAAAAAAAGTCACATGTTGGTTATAAAGCTTACAAAGGTGTAAAGGTTTATACAGCAATATATATACACTTTATTTTAAGCCTAGTATGTGTCCTATTAGCTGTGTCTATAGGCAACTAGTCTATGGTCATATAAATAGTTATAAAACTTTTCTTTTTATGAGTTAGTACTGCTAAAAATATATATTTATACATGGGGTTCTGATTTTTGTAAAGTGGAGTATATGTGTATAAACAAGGTTAGATTTAAGGGTACATACATGCATTTAACTATTCATATATATACCATACTATTGGATTTTTGGTTTATATAGTTTGCGGTAAAGCATATGTATATTTGCACCTAGTATTTAATAGTTGGTTGATGGTTTTAGTATATAAGAATTTTTTTTAAGAATTTAAAGTTACAGAATCTATATATATTGCATATTTTATAAAGTATGGGTTGTGTTTTATCTTGATCTGGGAAAACTTTGAAAGAATTATGAAGTATATGTATATATTATATTTTGGTCTATGTCTTGTTTCTTTAGAGCTTGAAACATTTATATTTCGCATATAATATTAGTACATGTGTACGTGTTTTATACACAAGGGTAATTATGGCATGGTTTATTTGTTTACGTGACTTGCATACTTCGCACAACCATCGCTCCTATCTGTTTTAAAATATTGATTTCAAAGCTATTGTTATTTTACAGTTTTATATAAGTCGCATTGTGTTTTATAATCTGGGTAATAGTGCGTCAGTTAGTTATTTGTGCGTCAGTTAGTCAATAGGGCGTCGGTTAGAAACAGGGTATGTAAATTAGAATGTTATATATGCGTCAGCTAGTTCATATGTTTAGGAACTTGATATTGTTTATAATACGTAAAATTTTATATAAGCTTATACATAGATATTTGTTTAATATTGTTTGTAAACATTTTTGTAAACTATGGACTTTATTGCATATCTATTTTAAATGGATACAATATGAAAATTTATTTTTATACGGTTTTAATTTAAACAATGACTTTTGCAAAATAAATAAAATATTTTAAATTGTGTTTTTAATGTAGAATATGGTGTATATATAAATAAGTTCGCTTACATCATTTATCCTCATCGATCCAATTTTGATTTGATTTCGTCTATTTCTTATTATCAGCTTTGATCACCGTACTCATGTCCATCATGCTTTGTTCCAGAATTCATGCTTGGATTTGTAACTCATCTTATTCTCGTACATCTCTAGCCTCGGAAGGTGAGCAATCACTCATGATTAATGTTCTTTTATTTATTAAATTTGATTTCAATTGAAACGACAATTGAAATATGCTGCTGTTATTTAATGCACCGTTATTTACGTATCAGTTCACCTTTGACATCTGACACCATTATGTGTTATTTATGCAATGATAAACCAGTTTGGTTGATAAATGATTGATTGTTTGATGTTGTAATTGGACGTTAATTGTTAATGTTGTAAGTGATAAATAAATTGAAATTGAGTAGAATAGTTAACAATTTGCAATTGATATGTGTTGAAGTTGATTAGTTAAATTTGTGTAATATGACCCTTTGAATGTTAAATAAATTGACACGTAGAAATAGTATTAACGACACCTCGAACCATTTAAGTGTATGTTGTGTAAAGTGATGTGGTTTGAAATTGAATAATAAATATCGTGGAGAACCGTATAAATATTAATGCAATAATCTTTAATCTACATGAAATGATAGTGTAGATTCTAGAAATAATTATATTAATTCGCACAAATAACAATGCGAATTAATACGACTATTTCGGGATTATTTAATTGATTATTGAATTGTTATTGATGTTTGCTATTGCTTGTTTATTTACTTTGACACCATCCCAGTTATCATACTGCAAGTTCCCTTTGTTATGTTTTGATTTTTGGATTGGAATTGGAATCGGGTTGAAATGATAAATACCCAAAATGAACTTGACTTAGGATAGAGAATTAAATAAACCCGATTGGTCAATAATTTGATTTGAAATGAAATAAAGATTTTATTTCAATAATAAGGTTTTGAAATAAAATTGGAACGTAAATTTTGATGGAAGGAAAATGTTAATATTGGAATCTGAAACAAAATATTAATGTAATAACTGATGAAAGAACGTTGTTTGGAATGAATTATTTAACAATTAAATTTGGAATTATCCATTGAACTAAGTTTGAAATGATTTAATAATTGAGTTTGAATTTATAATTAAGATTGAAATTATTTAATAATTGAATAAGATTGAATTATTGATAATTGAATAAAAATTGAATTCTTTGATGAGAGAAATTGAACTTTTGATTAAGTGAATTTGAACTTCGTTAATAAATGAAATTGGTTTCTTTGTGGGTTTCGCCAATTATCAGAACTTATGCCCAGGTGGTTGCCTTGCCGCCTAGACCTCCACTCCTGCCTAAACCCCCATCCAAGCGGCGCCTCCCCCTACCGATCTTCCTAAGTGTGCGCCACACTATCAATTTTTTGAAATCGAAGAGCCGTTGCCTTCGATGTGCGGGACTCAGACATGTGGCGAAAAACTGTCGGGATGCCAAGATTTGTTATAAATGCGGATTTTTTGGACACCCACAATCGCATTGTCCCGATAAGCCTTTTAAACCCACACGAGTAAACAATCACAACTCAGCCGCCTCCCTCTCACTCCTCACTAAAAACAAAAATGCTTCAGGTCTGTGGGTCCCAAAATCAAATCCATTATCAGCTCAGCAGAAACCCTCCCGCTTCCCAACACACTCTCTTTCCTCCCCTCCCGCTTCCCAACGGACTTTACCATCCCCCATTATAATGCCAAAACTCTCTGAGAATCCATTCAAACCAAAAAATAATCCAAAAATATTTCGCGGAATGGAACCTCCTCTATTTCTTACAGCCGAGATTATCGGTGATGTGTAGTCGATTGATTCCCTTCACTACGCTCTCACCACCAATTTTCATCATCGAGACTGGCTGATATGGCTACTGACAAATAATAGCTTTATCCTTTACTGTCCCTCGTATGCTATCCGTGACCAGATCCTTCTTCGTTCAACCATTGCAAGAGCTAGTGCAATTATTCAGTTTCGACCTTGGGAACAACCAGAGAACCCCACACCGCCTCTAGATCCGCCAACATGGCCACGAGTTTCGGGTTTTCCCGAACACTTTCGGTTCAACACAGATGCCATATCAGATGCAGTTAGCCCAGCCGGTAAATTATTGATGCAGGATAATTGCGAATGGGCGAATCTAGACCACCGCTTCCTATATATCAAAATGCAATTTTACAGTGGCATCAGCTCCTCTTCCTCCTTTGTCGCTGTAGTGAATGAGGTAGCATACCTCCTGACCATCGAGAAATGGGAACTCGAACACCCCAATAGAAGGCCGGAAAATCATCTGCTCGGTATTGATTACGAGAAAGACTTCCAACAATTCGAATGGCACATAGCATCTGACAACCTGGATTCTGATGACCGGTTTGATGTGATGAACTACGAGACCCTATCCCCTGATCCCTTACATGTCCTGGGTCAATTTAACGATCATTCGATTGAGGTTGTCGGTCCGAGAGGGTGGGACCCTTGGCCTGCTCAGGAACATGGGTGGAACCCCTATGCCGATCTCGACCTATCAACTCCCCACCGTCAAAATATCCCACCCCCACCAACTATTCCAGATCCGATTCCAGTTTCGTCCCCCCATCCTCGTATGGAAACCCCTCAGCCAGAATGTCAATCACTCACTCTTCTTTTCCATGCTCCACAACCTGTTGATCAAAGTCAGACACCTCAGCAGGAGGCCGGGCAGGGGTCTCAGTTCCCCACCCCTACGACGGTCCGTTGGAGCTCCAGGTTGGACAAAGCGGCATCACGTCCTGGTAGTTTCTTCAAACATGTTGTTTTCTCCTCTCTTAATAAAAGTCTAAACAAAAACATGGCACGTTGCATGGGTGTGAGTTTGCGTGATGAACACTACACCTCCATGCAGGCGCTTGAATCAGAGCGTTTGTCGTTATCTCAATGAAGTTAATTTCTTGGAATGTAAGGGGGCTGGGGGACCCCAGTAAGAGACGTTCTGTCAACCTCATAATTGCTCCCCATTACTTAGACATTCTATTTCTGCAAGAAACTAAACTATCAGACCCCAACCCCAACCTCCTTAGACAAATTGGTGGGACATCCCTTACTGGGTAGGCCCATCTGAATGCAGTTGGCTCTAGTGGGGGTATAATGACAGCCTGGAATGAATCCGTATGGTCCCACTGCCAAACTTTTTATCACTCTTCGGCTTTACATGTAGCACTTCGTCATTTGCTAACTGGAACTATCTTTTTCTTCTCCAATATTTATGGTCTACCTAATACTCTTGACCGCAATGATTTCTGGTTAAATTGTCTTACCTTCGCGTCTCATATCAACGGGCCTTGGGTTGTCGGTGGAGACTTCAACACCACCCGTTTCTCCACCGAAAGAAATTCTGGCAATCTTTCTCAAGACTCTGAATCCTTCAATTCCTTTATCAACCAATGCTTTCTGATCGACCCACCCATCAGTAATCGTCTGTTCACCTGGTCCAACCGTAGATCTGATCCCTCACTGGCCAAACTGGACCGTTTCCTTTTCAATCCTGCCTGGGAGGATTTATACCCACTCTCTATGGTCTCAGGCCTTGCCTCTACCATCTCAGACCATTGTCCAATCCTCCTTGACTCTGGCTCATCCAACTCTCCTTCCAGACCCTTCCGCTTCGAACGCCTTTGGCTTCTTGAACTTTCATTTGATACCTTCATCAAAAATATCTGGTCCCAGCCTTTCCCTATCTCCTCCGCCTCAGCCAGAGTTGTCACCAAATTATGAGCCCTTCGTAAACTTATCAGGCCCTGGGCCAAGTCGTTTTGGGGTTAAATTTGCTAACGCATCTCAGCAATCCAAGAGGAAATTTTAGACCTTAACATTCTTGAAGAATCACATCCTCTTCCCGAATCTGATCGAGCACGATTGAGAAATTTGGAAGCGGAGCTCGATAGATTGTCTCTACAAGAGGAGATTGGTTGGAAGCAGCGTTCCAAAGCGAAATGGATCGAGGAAGGCGACAAAAACACAGCTTATTTTCACCGCCTTGCTAATGGTAGGCACAGATCCACTTTTATCCCTGAAATCATTTACAATGATATATCTACCACAGACCAAACTGTTATCCTCAATCTGTTCTCCACCTATTACCACAACATCTTAGGTAAACACCACCCCCATATCCCACATCTTGACTGGAATCTTCTCTACCCAGATAGTTCCCTCATCCCAATCGATCAACCCTTCTCGGAGGAAGAAATCTGGGCTGCATTGAAGGACATGTCCGACGATAAGGCCCCGGGTCTCGATGGTTTCGGCCCCCTCTTCTTTAAACATTTCTGGGAAACTGTCAAACAAGATATTATTGAGATGTGTGCCGAATTTCAAGAGGACCCATCATCAGTGGCTCGCCTAAACTATGCTAATATTATCCTTATTCCCAAAATCCCTGGGGCCACTTCCCTTCCCTCCTTCCGTCCCATCAGCCTTCTGAACACCACTTTCAAAATAATCACCAAAGTTCTGGCCAACCGCCTTCAATCAGTCATCGCCCCTCTTATTGGAATTGAGCAATCCGCATTTATCCTTGGCTGTAACATCATGGACTGTGTAGCAACCACTCAAGAGATTATTTCCTTCTGTCATCAAACTTCAACGCCAGGCATTCTCCTCAAATTAGACTTCTTCAAGGCCTTTGACACTGTCAACTGGTAATTCATTCTTGACCTTATGGAGCATAGAGGCTTCCCCCAAAATGGTGCAATTGGATCCGAAGTATTCTTAATACTATCTATTCTTCAATTTTGATAAATGGCTCTACTGGTGGTCTAATCAAATCTGCTCGGGGTCTGCATCAAGGCGATCCACTATCTCCCCTGCTCTTCGTCCTCGTGGCTGACGGTTTCAATCGAATGATCAAATTAGCTATATCTAATAACCTCTTCGATGGCATTAAGCTCCCTAATTCCACTCTGACCATATCCAACCTAAACTTCGCCGATGATACTATCCTGTTTGCATCCCCTAACATCAACCACATCCGATGCCTCAAAGTAGCTTTGTATTCTTTTGAACTTATATCTGGTCTATCTATCAATTTCAATAAAAGTTCCATCATCATGTTAGGAAACTCTGACCATCTCGGGCCCACATACTCCAAATTGCTCAACTGCACTATCGCACAATTCGCCATCTCATACCTCGGCATCGCCCTCAGACCAACCAAGCTTCTTAGAACAGACTGGATCCCCCTCATATCAAAAATTGAAAATAGACTCCTTTCCTGGAAGGCACATTCCCTCTCCTCTGCAGGTCGTCTTGTCCTCGTCAAATCAGTCTTATCGGCCATCCCTTCTTACTGGATGTCGTTTTACAAATTACCAGGTTAGGTAATCAAAAAAATAGATAAGATCAGAAGTTTTTTCCTTTGGAATGGAGGCAGAATAAAGAAACTCGTCAACTGGCAGACGGTTTGTATGCACACCAGTAATGGTGGCCTTGGAATCGTTAATCTTCACCATTTCTATCTTGCCCTTCTAGCTAAATGGCTCTGGAGATTTCTCTGGATTACCACACTTTACTACCACTCTAACCCCCATCTTGTCCTTCACTCCGTTCCCAGCCCTAAGCCTTCCACTTTCTGGTCTGGTGTCCTCTCCACCCTCCCCCGAGTTAAATCACTCTTTCAAGTCAATGTAGGAAATGGAGCTAAATGTCTCTTCTGGTTAGATATATGGCTCGACCACCTTCCACTTTCCTACATCCTCCACAACCTCTTTTCCAACTCAGGCTCTTACCAAATCACTACTTCAGACTCTTTCCTTCTCGGCCCTGACCATCTTCTTCCATCTTCATATTTCGACCTCAATACCTATTCTGAACTCCAATATGCTGCCTCCATCCTTCAATCCCTTCAATTCTACCCATTCCCAGATAAAATCATTTGGGCCCTCAACCCTGAGCAGGCTTCTCCGTCGCATCTTGTTATTCTTATCTGAACAACCCTGGTCGCCTGTTCAACTTCCCCAGACTTTGGAACTGTAAGCTCCAACCTCGAATAGCGCTCTTCCAATGGTGTCTTATCCATGGCCATATCAATACCAGAGATAGACTATTTCGACTAAATATCACATTGGACCCCTACTGTCCTCTTTGTTCTAATGCAACTAAAAGTATACAGCACCTCTTCTTCGATTGTGACTTCTCAGTTAGGGTTTGGCTGCAACTTCCGCTCACCTGCTTGGTTTCATCCCAACAATCACTTCATTTTACGATTTCTGGCAATATAACCCCCCAAATAAAAGATTGGATCCTTTTGTGGCTATCTTTAGTTGGTGGATCTGGGTTGAGCGAAATGCTCATGTGTTCAGCAAGACCAAATTGCTATTTGATGGAACATGCAGGCGCATTATTTACTATTATTCATCCTTAACAGGTCACAGTTTCTCGGCGCCCTTCAGGCTTAGGCTGCCACGCACTAGATCTTCTTCAGCTGAATCAACCGGTAGCTCCTCTGCAATCCCCGGAAAATAGGCAGTATGGACAGTGATAGTAGCTCCTATCATCGGTCAGTTTTGTAGTCAATTGTCTAGACTGTCTCCTGGTTTCAATTACTATAACTGCTGTGTTAAATTCTATCATTTTGGCCAGCGATCAGGCTTGTTGATCGCGCTACTTAAATATACTTATGCTATTTAACCGGCTGTGTAGTCTCACGCTACACATCCGTTTTACTCAAAAAAAAAGTTTTGGAAATTATTTAAGTAAGTTAATAAGTGGAACTGGATTTCTTGAATATGTGAAATTTAGTTCTTTATTAATTGAGTTTTGAAATTTGAAACTAAGTAAATAAATAATTGAAGTTGAATTTCTTTAACAAGAAATAAATTTGCGATTTATTGAAATTAATGAAAGATTTGGAATTTAAAGAATTTGATTTGACGAATCTAATTTAATTAAATTTGTAAGTTGATATAATGAAGTTGAACTTAAGTAATTAATTTAATGAAATGGAAATTAAATGGGAACTGTTTGAATGATAAATAAACTTAACGAATATTGAATGAAATCGATTAATGAATTTAAATTGATTTGAATGTAAATTAAATTAATTTAAATGATTTCTGAATGAAATTTATATATGAACTTGAATCAATATTTGAATTGTTTAAATAAAAGTTGAAATCGAATTATAAGATTTTGAAGGGAAATTTGAAAGTTTTGAAATGCAATTTCGGAAATTGATATAGGAAGACAAATGAAATGTTGATTTATAAACTCTAGTTGAAATTGAAATTGATTTGGTTTTGAATTTATTAAACGACCAATCGATGTAATAATTACGAAAGTTACTAAAGAAACCGGAATCGGTTAAGGATATACTCTCTATCTAAACCGAAAACCACTTTAATAACTATACGCGGAGTGATGATCCAAAATGAAGTGGTAAGAATGATGTGCGTAATGACTGAAGAAAGAGAACGATAATGGATAGCCTTGACACTTGTGTCAAATTGGAAATGACTAAAATCAGGAGCCGTGCCGGGCCAAATGGGGTTAGCCACCTCGAGCGGACACACTTCTTCGTAACTACTACTCATTACTTATGATTGATTGGTGCACCCTCGGAATTTCAGGAGTGTTGTTTCGCGGTGTTGCGATCGCTGCGGCGATGCGTTCTCACCAGTCCGGATCAGGCGAACGGTAGTTTCACTACCTTGGGTATTGCCTCATGTGCCTTGTCATACTTGTATCCCCATATACGCGACCACTATGAATTTGTTTTGTGTTATACCTATGGAGTACTCCCTGATATCCCTCCAGTTTACGGTGGAGTTTACAGTGCTGTATAGACTATGACGCTTATAAAAACGTGTTAAGGGGGATAATGGTAACGCCTTAACACTATTTTGATACTTCATATTACTGATAGACATTATCTATTTAGCATATACTACTACATAATAGATAATTTAACGGATCCTTAGAGGATGGTGATTCCAACATCCTTTGAGTTACTTGTATTTCGATTGTTATTTAACTTCAGTTGAATTTATTGATATGAGAATATTAATCCTGACTCGAGTGTTTTGTGTTTTGCTTTACGCTTGGGTCAGACTGAGTGGTTCAGCTTGTGAGACTCACCGTTGGAGTTGGAGCTTCGCTTGGCGATCCATCCATCTATCCAGCTTTCAGTATTTGATGATTCCAGTGATGTATTCTGATTTGTACCTGATGTATCGCATTACTCTTCTCTTGTATATGGTTTAACTCTGATCTATCATATATATATTTATATATTAGCTTCATGAACTACTATCTCTTTTACTTCCGCTGCATATTATTACTCTGTGTCCGTGTTCTGTGATTATTTATTTACTGTATATATGAGATTTGCCAAATTTAAATTAACAATTCGATATTTTGAATTATTCAAGTCCGACATGTGCGGATGCGAATAGTCCAAAATAGCGGTTCGTTACAGTTGGTATCAGAGCTTTTGGTAGCTCTAGGCAAAACTCAGCATATAGGGTAAATGTATTTACAGAATCATTCTCATTCGAGTTTCAATCCCTTCTTTTTAACTCAATTCTTTTGAATTTTCGGAACGTCTCTCGGTTCCGAAATTCATTATCGTCCCTTACTATTCGTCTTCTTTTAATTCCGGAGTATCCCATAACTCCACTTTGAATGATCTTTATAATGAGTCGGCGATCTCGCCAATCTCGAATTGATTTATAAAAGGGGTGAAACTCCTTTACAATGGACATCGATTTACCGGAGATTTCTGTATCCTCGGTTTACGATGCTATCTATCTCCTGCTATACTTGAATTCTATTTCTTGAGATCGAATGTAGATTTGTCTCGAAATTCTGCATCGATCTTATTCTTGAAGTCACGGTCGACCCGGTTAAGGTTGCCCGCGATTTATATAAACTTATCCATCTTCCTAGATTCGTTATTTAACCATCTTATCTTCTGTTTCGAACTTATTTTCGAATCAATATTCTCTTTGATTTAAGTCCATCAAATTTGAATCTCTATCCTTTCTTTGAAATCCATTCTTATGTCGTTGAGCGAGGAAGTGTATTTGTAAACTAATATTAAAAATGTTTTACATATTGTGTTGTTTGAGTTGTTGATGTTGATTGGGATTTTCAATTGATTCGTCTGATCAACGCTATCGATAGGATTTCCAAAACACTTGAGCAGAGCAACTGACACAATATTGTTTCCAAATTTGGTAAATAAAATAATTTTATTTGATTATGCATGTATAAATTTTTCTAAAATTAAATTTTTAATGAATTTGTGGTCAAAAATGATATTATTTGATTTTCAATTATTGTTTATAAACCATTGACTATTGCATAATGTAAATAAATGAATTTAGAAAACTGGGTTATAATTTAACTTGGAATTCAAATGGATTTAAATTAGAATTTGAGAATTTAATTTCCGATAGATTTCAAACCTTGTATTTAAAGTTTTAAAAGGTATATTATTTAAAGTATTTTCGAATAGAAATCATTTGAAAGAAATTTTAGATATTTAAATCAGTGCTCTTCTCTTTGTCGCTGGAAAATAATTTCGGTGATGACAGCCGCATCATCGACATTCATTTTCGAGTTTCGAAGTGGAGAGACTATTCTGTTGCTACGGTTTGTTTTGAAAAATAAATTGATTTGAATTTCTTAAAGTATGATTTAATTGGTAATATATATATTGATCTATGATTTAAATCTAATTTGATATATTATATTTATTTATTTATCTCTAAATAATTTTGAAGTTACTCTGAAATTTAATTCTTAAAATTTCGGTAAAGGATATGATTTCAATTATTAAATGAATCAAAATTTTGAATTAATATTTAAACTTGAGAGAATTGAATTAGAAATTTATTTGATAATATATAATATAAATTGTCTTTATAAATAAATGTGAGTGCGTATAATAAATGTTATTCACTTAAACTTTAAATTTTAAAATGTTAAGTTAAATGAATAATATGCATGATTAATAGAAGAAAAATTTGTTTTGGAAGTTAATAAATTGAATTAAATCAACTTAAAGGAGTATCTTGAATTAATTTAATTTAAATTGAATTTCATTTGAAAGAGACCTTTTGTACCTAATAAATGCAAAATCAAATCAATTTAATGAAAATCTTGAATTTAAAAACAAGTTGTTGAATATAAATTTATTTAAGTTGAAATTTATATGGTTTAAATTAATTGTTTATAATGAAATTCAAGCCCATTTTCTTTTGAATGTTTCTATTATCCCACTTCCTTCCTTTTCGAGGACGAAAAGTTTTGAGTGGGGGAGAATGTAACGACCCGTAAATTTAACCGGTTTTAGTAACGTATTTAATTAAAATTCTGTGAAATTTTAAAACGATAAAATTATAAAATATAAATTTGATATTTGGAATGCGTCTAGTTAAACATAGCAACTGGTAAATTTTCATCTAAAAATATGAAATTTTATTTTGTGTGTAAATTTACTTCAATCTAATCAGTTAAAAGCGACGAAAATAAAACTTTTTCAAAATCAAAATATTTTTACATAGAAAAATTCTAAAACATCTTCTAAGTAAGATGTCAGTTTGTCGTTTTTCCAAATTCGGGCATCTTTGGCTTCGTCGATCTTATTTTCCTGCGTTTTTCATGCATTTTCCGCTAGTATAAAAATTCAAAATTTTATAATTCAATCATACCACTGATATCTTTATACCGTTTTGATCGTCTCGTCGCGCTGATCAAAACGGTTTATTCATTCGTGCAAACTGGAGACCGACGCAATCCGTTGTGTTAATTTAACGGTTTCGGGCGGACGTAGTCAGCGAAACTAAAACAACTCGTATCCATTCGAATTTGGAAAAGAAATTATAACTGATGGGTGAATTCAATAGGGTGGTTGACAGCTAACATAATGACGTGGGAAGTTGTGAATATTGGGAAAGCAAACAACACCTTTTGTGTTTCAAAGGGCATTCACTGTTGTTTTCATCAACCCAACCATGTGTGGCCTTTCCCCTCTCATTCCTAACATCTGCTGTTCTTTCATATACTAATAAAAAAAAACAAAGCCTACTTGTATGCTCCACCAACCCATGGCCTCTGGCCTTCCTTTGCCTGAAGCTTCCATCGTGTACACCAATCACCTCACCGCATCCCCACCATCTTGCTCCATCATCTTGCTTAGCTGAGATACTCGTCATCCAACTCCTCCACAGCCAAGCACGATCACGCCCCCGCTTCTCCATTGCCGTGAAGCCTCCGCCTATGCAACCACCCTCCAACCCACGCGCCTAGCCTACCGGCCGACCCTTCCATACGCCGAGCCCATCAACCATAAGCAGTTGTTCCCACCTCCACGCAAGCCGCAACCACTTTCCACCACCGTTCGAAGCCATACTTTCCACCATCATCAACTACAAGCCCACCAGATCTTGCTCACCACCAGCTCGCGACTTCCACCCTTCATCTCGTCTATGACTAGCCGAAGCCATCATCACCGGAGCTTCAAACACGCTGACCAACATTGCTCCGCCCGTTTATCCTCTTTAGCCGAAGCCAATACCCACCTTGCTGTCATGTTTCATAAGCCCTCTATGTATATATATAATAAGGGAAAGTATGTTTGTTTTATTGAATATATTATTTGCAGAGCTTTATAGGTTAATACATGTATTTGTTTACATATATATAGCTAGATTATATATTTGTTTGCATGGATATAATTTATAGTATACAGACTGTGTTTGATCCTCTTCATATAAACATCAATATTTTTTTAACTGTAAAGTTTGGTTTTATACAAAGTCTATAAGTTAGAATCTGTTATATATATATATATATACATATACATATACATATATATATATATATATTAAAAGTCACATGTTGGTTATAAAGCTTACAAAGTTGTAAAGGTTTATACAGTAATATATATACACTTTATTTTAAGCCTAGTATGTGTCCTATTAGCTGTGTCTATAGGCAACTAGTCTATGGTCATATAAATAGTTATAAAACTTTTCTTTTTACGAGTTAGTACTGCTAAAAAAAAAAATATACATGGGGTTCTGATTTTTGTAAAGTGGAGTATATGTGTATAAACAAGGTTAGATTTAAGGGTACATACATGCATTCAACTATTGATATATATACCATACTGTTGGATTTTTGGTTTATATAGTTTGCGGTAAAGCATATGTATATTTGCACCTAGTATTTAATAGCTGGTTGATGGTTTTAGTACATAACAATTTTTTTTTTTAAGAATTTAAAGTTACAGAATCTATATATATTGCATATTTTATAAAGTATGGGTTGTGTTTTATATTGATCTGGGCAAACTTTGGAAGAAATATGAAGTATATGTATATATTATATTTTGGTCTATGTCTTGTTTCTTTAGAGCTTGAAACATTTATATTTCGCATATAATATTAGTACATGTGTACGTGTTTTATACACAAGGGTAATTGTGGCATGGTTTATTTGTTTACGTGACCTGCATACTTCGCACAGCCATCGCTCCTATCTGTTTTAAAATATTGATTTCAAAGCTATTGTTATTTTGCAGTTTTATATAAGTCGCATTGTGTTTTATAATCTGGGTAATAGTGCGTTAGTTAGATATTTGTGCGTCAGTTAGTCAATAGGACGTCGGTTGGAAACAGGGTATGTAAATTAGAATGTTATTTATGCGTCAACTAGTTCATATGTTTAGGAACTTGATATTCTTTATAAGACGTAAAATTTTATATAAGCTTATATATAGATATTTGTTTAATATTGTTTGAAAACATTTTTGTAAACTATGGACTTTATTGCATATCTATTTTAAATGGATACAATATGAAAATTTATTTTTATACGGTTTTAATTTAAACAATGACTTTTGCAAAATAAATAAAATATTTTAAATTGTGTTTGAATGTAGAATATGGTATATATAAATAAGTTCGCTTACATCGTTTATCCTCATCGATCCAATTTTGATTTGATTTCGTCTATTTCTTATTATCAGCTTTGATCGCCGTACTCATGTCCATCGTGCTTTGTTCCGGAATTCGTGCTTGGATTTGTAACTCATCTTATTCTCGTACATCTCCAGCCTAGGAAGGTGAGCAATCACTCACGATTAATGTTCTTTTATTTATTAAATTTGATTTCAATTGAAACGACAATTGAAATATGCTGCTGTTATTTATTGCACTGTTATTTACGTATCAGTTCACCTTTGACATCTGACACCATTATATGTTATTTATGCCATGATAATCCAGTTTGGTTGATAAATGATCGATTGTTTGATGTTGTAATTGGACGTTAATTTTTAATGTTGTAAGTGATAAATAAATTGAAATTGAAATTGACGTAGAATAGTTAACAATTTGCAATTGATATGTGTTGAAGTTGATTAGTAAAATTTGTATAATATGACCCCTTTGAATGTTAAATAAATTGACACGTAGAAATAGTATTAACGACACCTCGAACCATTTAAATGTATGTTGTATAAATTGTTGTAGTTTGAAATTGAATAATAAATATCCTGGAGAACCATATAAATATTAATGCAATAATCTTTAATCTACATGAAATGATAGTGTAGATTCTAGAAATAATTATATTAATTCGCACAAATAAAAAAGCAAATTAATACGACTATTTCGGGATTATTTAATTGAATTAATTATTGAATTGTTATTGATGTTTGCTATTGCTTGTTTATTTACTTTGACACCATCCCAGTTATCACACTGCAAGTTCCCTTTGTTATGTTTTGATTTTTGGATTGGAATTGGAATCGGGTTGAAATGATAAATACCCAAAATGAACTTGACTTAGGATAGAGAATTAAATAAACCCGATTGGTCAATAATTTGATTTGAAATGAAATAAAGATTTTATTTGAATAATAAGGTTTTGAAATAAAATTGGAACGTAAATTTTGAGGGAAGGAAAATGTTATTATTGGAATCTGAAACAAAATATTAATGTAATAACTGATGAAAGAACGTTGTTTGGAATGAATTATTTAACAATTAAATTTGGAATTATTCATTGAACTAAGTTTGAAATGATTTAATAATTGAGTTTGAATTTATAATTAAGATTGAAATTATTTAATAATTGAATAAGATTGAATTATTGATAATTGAATAAAAGTTGAATTCTTTGATAAGAGAAATTGAACTTTTGATTAAGTGAATTTGAACTTCGTTAATAAATGAAATTGGTTTCTTTATCAATTAAATTTTGGAAATTATTTAAGTAAGTTAATAAGTGGAATTGGATTTCTTGAATATGTGAAATTTAGTTCTTTATTAATTGAGTTTTGAAATTTGAAACTAAGCAAATAAATAATTGAAGTTGAATTTCTTTAACAAGAAATAAATTTGCAGTTTATTGAAATTAATGAAAGATTTGGAATTTAAAGAATTTGATTTGACGAATCTAATTTAATTAAATTTGTAAGTTAATATAATGAAGTTGAATTTAAGTAATTAATTTAATGAAATGGAAATTAAATGGTAACTGTTTGAATGATAAATAAACTTAACGAATATTGAATGAAATCGATTAATGAATTTAAATTGATTTGATTGTAAATTAAATTAATTTAAATGATTTCTGAATGAAATTTATATATGAACTTGAATCAATATTTGAATTGTTTAAATAAAAGTTGAAATCGAATTATAAAATTTTGAAGGGAAATTTGAAAGTTTTGAAATGCAATTTCGGAAATTAATATAGGAAGACAAATGAAATGTTGATTTATAAACTCTAATTGAAATTGAAATTGATTTGGTTTTGAATTTATTAAACGACCAATCGGCGTAATAATTACGAAAGTTATTAAAGAAACCGGAATCGGTTATGGATATACTCTCTATCTAAACCGAAAACCACTTTAATAACTATACGCGGAGTGATGATCCAGAATGAAGTGGTAGGAATGATGTGCGTGATGACTGTAGAAAGAGAACGATAATGGATAGCCTTGACACTTGTGTCAAATTGGAAATGACTAAAATCAGGAGCTGTGCCGGGCCAAATGGGGTTAGCCACCTCGAGCGGACACACTTCTTCGTAACTACTACTCATTACTTGTGATTGATTGGTGCACCCTCGGAATTTCAGGAGTGTTGTTTCGCGGTGTTGCGATCGCTGCGGCGATGCGTTCTCACCAGTCCGGATCAGGCGAACGGTAGTTTCACTACCTTGGGTATTGCCTCATGTGCCTTCTCATACTTTTGTCCCCATATACGCGACTAGTACGAATTTGCTTTGTGTTATACCTATAGAGTACTCCCTGATATCCCGCCAGTTTACGGTGGAGTTTACAGTGCTGTATAGACTATGACGCTTATAAAAACGTGTTAAGAGGGATAATGGTAACACCTTAACACTATTTTGATACTTTATATTACTAATAGACATTATCTATTTAGCGTATACTACTACATAGTAGATAGTTTAACGGATCCTTAGAGGATGGTGATTCCAACATCCTTTGAGTTACTTGTATTTCGATTGTTATTTCACTTGAGTTGGATTTATTGATATGAGAATATTAATCCTGACTCGAGTGTTTTGCGTTTTGCTTTACGCTCGGGTCAGACTGAGTGGTTCAGCTTGTGAGACTCACCTTTGGAGTTGGAGCTTCGCTTGGCGATCCAGCCATCTATCCAGCTTTCAGTATTTGATGATTCCAGTGATGTATTTTGATTTGTACCTGATGTTTCGTATTACTCTTTTCTTGTATATGGTTTAACTCTTATGTATCATATATATATTTATATAATAGCTTCATGAACTACTATCTCTTTTACTTCCGCTGCATATTATTACTCTGTGTCTGTGTTCTGTGATTATTTATTTACCGTATATCTGAGATTTGCCAAATTTAAATTAATAATTCGATATTTTGAATTATTCAAGTCCGACATGTGCGGATGCGAATAGTCCAAAATAGCGGGTCGTTACAGTATTTCTCCAACATTTTCTATTTTGATAGAAGGTAGTCCCCATGGTTTTATTACTAGTAATGGAGGCTTAAGACAAGGAAATCCACTCTTTCCTTAGCTTTTCTCTTTATCTATGGAATTCTTTTTGATTTCCCCCAACTTGGAACATATTTGTGGTAACATATCCCCTATTTGTAAGTGTAGTCCTATGCTAAACCATCTTATCCATGCTGTTAGTCAATTAATTATTGCAAAAGCAAGTATAGATAACGACAACACCATCAAAAGAGTAGTGTGCTGGTTAAAGGACAACTCTGGTTTAGTTATCAATTAGTAGATATCAAAATATTATTTAGTAAAGGAGTCACTAGAAAGTAAGAAATTTCTAATATTTTAACAATTCAAATAGACATTCTAGCTATCATATATCAAGATATCCCTTTGAGAAGTCCTGGTCTGAAGTTTTCAGATTATAACAAACTTCTACCTAAGATTAAAAAGAAATTTAACGGGTGGAATGGTAGACTTATAATTATGTATAGGAGGTTAGAGTTGATTAAAACAGTGATTTATCTATGATTTCCTTTTGGTTTCAAATATGTCAGATGTTGATGGGTATAATTAAGAAAGTAGACTCAATCTGCGCTAATTTTCTATGGGCAGGAAAGCAACATAAAATCACTTGGGAAAATGTTTATAAACCAAAACAGGACTTGGGCTTAAGTTTGACGAATAAAGAGAAAATTTTGTTTTCCCTAATGGGCAATTTGGTTACATTTATTTCTCTCTCTAATTAGCTAATTAATTTATTTTTACCATCTAATATTAACTTGGGCACTAAGTAATTGATGTTATAATTAGAGCCTAGAAGAGAGAGTGTAAAATGTGTAAAAATATATTTGGTAATTCTCTTGTCTTTCATGTTTGTTCTTTTCCTTCAACAATTTTAATCATAAAGATCAAGACCCCCTTTCTCAATTTAGTTGTTGGTTCAATTTTTATTTTGTTAACTTTTATTATGTTCGATTCATTATAAACAAATTCTGAAGAACCAATAAAAAGGGTGGTTGGGTGGAATCTCTTATGTTTTATTTGATTTCACGTCCGTTTGTTTTCTATCCAAATTTATCTCTATATGATTTGGATGATAAAATATCTTTCGGGAAAAGCTTCCGCAGAGCAAAGTTTTCACTACATATTGGTATTAGAGCAGGATCATCACAAAGACTCGAGTAATTTTGGATTTAAAAAATTATTGAGATGTTGGATATGATTTCTTTTTCAAAGATGGATAAGCAAAAAATTAGGGTATCTGAAAGCCTATGATGAAAGATGTTTTGTACCTTAATGATATTCATGATTCGATTGATGGATATGGGAAGAAGCCCTCTTATGTAGAGGAACGAAAATCAAAGAAGATGGACAAGAAGACAATTGCAGTGATCTGTCAGTATCTTAATGATTCAACCTTCCATTATGTAACTAGTTGTGAATCCCCGAAGACTTTGTGGGACAAGGTGGTATCTTTGTATGAGTTGAAGAGTCTATAAATAAGGCTTTTTTTATTCGAAAGTTGGTTCAACTGAGATTAGATGGAGAGAAGTCTGTTGTAGAGCATTTGAACAAATTTCAAGATGTAATAAATCAATTGGCAAATATGAATGTTAAATTTAATGATGAATTATAGGCTTTTTTATTGATGAGTTCGCTTTCAGAAAGTTGGAAAACTTTGGTTGTTTCATTGAGTAATTCTAATACTAATGAAACTATCTCACTAGAAACTATTCGAAGTAGTCTTTTGAATGAGGAGCTTAGAAGAAAAGGGCCTTGTGTGAAATTAGTTCATGATGAGGCTATGGTAGCAAAGGACTCAAAGAAGGATACAAGTTCGAAGAGGAAAGTCGCTAATGGTAAAGTAATGTTGAAAGTATCATTTTTTATTATTGTCATAAAAATGGTCATATGCGCAATAGGTGTGAAGTGTATAAAAGGGATCAAAAGAAGACCACACATAGTGACAGTGATAGTGGTACATGGACGGGCATAGCTGAAGGTAGTCACATTGCTACTTCTTGCGATGTCTTCATTAGTGAAGAGAAGCCTTGAAAGATAGATTCAGAATCCAACTTTCATATTTCTAGAGATGTGAATTGTTTCCCTTCTTATGAAAAGAGTGTCGGCACGATTAGGATAGCTAATAGAGAAGAGCTACCGATTTGTGGTATTGGATCTATCCATTTTCGTATGCATGATGGTGTGGTTAGAAAAGTCTCCAGAATGAGATATTTATCTACTGTTTGCATAATCTTATTTCTCTCGGTCAATTATATCACCGTGGTTGCACTTATGAGATTCGAGATGGAGTTTTGAGAGTGAAGAAGGGTGGTCTTATAGAGATGAAAAGAGTATTGGAAGAATGAATCCTTTATGGTTTGGTTGGTTATGTAGTCGACTATGGGAAGCGAGTGACAGTTGGAGACTCTAATCCATAATCAGGTGAAGAGGTTAATGTGTTTGCTGCATATGATGATTGTGTTGAAGATTATATTTTAGATAGGGGTCTTCATGTTGATGGTGCTTGAGGGTCGATATGGATCATATTATGGGCTTAGATCGAGTGATAGACGGGTGTCGAATTGGAAAATCCACAAAGACTGTACGTAGATCTTTGTGGTATTACAAACGCTTTAAAGACCGATTGATGCGGTGCACATCATGGCGGGAGATGCATCACTTGTAGGTGGTGTTAGAGGTTTATAATTTGGTATGATTGAGAATATGGAGTTATGATAGATCTAGGGATGGCATGCTTGATATGTTGGAGATATAAAAATTCTCATCAAGGTGGAGTGTTCAATCTTAGTGATACAAGATCACAACTAGAAGGAAACAATTAGGCAAAAAGGAAGAAAGAGATATCTTTGTTTCCTCTAATTAATTTTCATATTTGGTTATATTTATTTCTCCCTCTATTTAGCTAATCAGCTTATTTTTTGCCATCTAATATTAACTTCGGTATAAGTAATTAATGTTATAAATAGAGCCTAGAAGAGAGTGTGTAAAAGATGTGAAAATCTATTTGTTAATTCTCTTTTCTTTCATCTTTATTGTTCTACTCCAACAGTTTTAGCTAGAGATCAAGCTTCCTTTCTCAATTTGGTTATTGGTTCAATTTATAGCCTGTTTACTTTTATTTTGTTTGATTAATTTTAAACAAATTTTGATGAACCAATAAAGAGGGTTCTTGGGTGGAATCTCTTGTGTATTATTTTTTGATTTCATGTCGATTTATTTTCTATCCAAATTTATCTCTTTGTGATATGAAAAGATCTATTGGGGAAAGCTTTCGGAAAGTAAAGTTTTCACCACAGTCTCGATTTGAGAATACTATTGATCTTCAATGTGGATATTCCGCTTTGGTTGTAGTTAAATTGTGGCACGTCGAATCCATCGAAGGACTATAGTTGGGTCGAGTGAAAGCATTGGAAGTAAAACACTATTCAAATAAGGATTCATCTTCTTAGTTATATGAGATTAGTGTCATGCATAATTAAAGTTAACTCAAAATCAAATTTTCTGGCCAAAGCAACACGATTAATAATAATTATTTTTATTGAACCAAAGTCTTTTTGTTTGGACTATAGAGTTGAATATGGACGATATTGTAATTTTGACCATTACCAAATTGCATAGATCCAAAGTTATATAGTTTTGATAAAGAGAATTGGTGTAAGTGATTGTCACTACCGGGTAACGCTTAAAAAGGTAAATTTGGATTTTACTTAAAGGATATGTAAGCGATAAATTCAACCAAAACGTCACACAACTAGCTAAGGTGGCGTGTGGACGGTCGAATTATTAATATTAACCGCTGATTGAATTTATACCTTTGAGTTGCACAACCGCAATAATGAATATCCCAAATAAACCCATGATTTAATTAATTTATAATCGCTGTAAATTAATTAATTTAATCAATATTTCTAAAATATTGATTATTAAATTTTATTATACTTGTTTGTATTCCATTAACAGTTAATAAAATACGTAAATAAAAGTTATAAATGCGCGTATCGAGTAGGTTTGGGACCACCCGAGGCTTATAATTTCTCCATGCTTTGCCAGCCATATAACGAAGGAAGGGGATAAATTTTCAAAAGAATTAAAAAGGAAAAGGATAATATAAGGAAAGAACAAGGTCTCTCTTTAATTGTGCATTACTTACCTTCTTTATTTTTATTCATTTCATACCCTTTTGGCTATTCATTCTTTTAACTTCTAGTTCTCTCCTTACTCTCTAATGGCTGAAAATATGAGAGCTTCCATTGCTTCAAAGCTTCCCAAATTCAAATACATATCAAATCTATTCACAAACTGCGGTCTACCCCCTTGATCCTAGCAAAACTTGGAGGTTGATTTCTAAATCCAGAAGCTTTGATTTATTGTTCAAGATTGATTTATTGGCTACATCCAAAGGTAATTCTCTTATTCAAATTCCCTTATGTATTTATATCATTAATATAAACAGACTTTGTATGATTCACCTCATTTTTTAATTATTCATCTTGCCACTTGTAAATTAAACCACCCTTATGTATGTTTTGTTTGAAACATGTTTATTATATTGTTTTGATTCTAATCTATATGTGTTTATCGTCCCTCTTTAATGTATGTTCATGATAAATTAATATGTTTTGAATTTTATATTACTTTTGATAACTTCTTATTATTCTTTGTATTGTTTAGATATGTAAACTATTATCACAAATTTACACTTGCTTACTTTGTCAAAATTTCTTTTATTTTGTTTGTAAATATGTGTAATTGAAAGCTAATTTTGAATGATATTGTTTTAATATAATTATGAAACATTTACGTATTTAAATGCAAATTAATTGTATGTTAAATTATCTACTATTTTGAAATTAATTTTTAGTTTTATATGGTAAATAGTTGAATATTATTGTTCAATCTTTGTTAAAAAAACTTCATTTAAGGTTAATGAATGGACTTTAGTACAAATTCTAAATCTTTGCAGTTTTCTACATTTAACGTCTCATTTAAAATCTAAAGTATTGTTTTATTCCTAAATTAAAAGTTCAATGAAAACTGTTGACCTTAAAATCAAAAATTATTTGTATAAATGTATATACACACATATCATATGTTATAATGTTTACTAATATATATTGTTTAGATCTAAATTATTAAATTGTAATAACCATGTGCATCAAAATATACGTGTTTAGTTTGTAAGAGGATATTATGCAATAATACAAAATATATTAACCTTTTTAGCCAAACCTTTCTTTAACTGAAATAATTCCCGTTATTGTTAAATGAGATTTCAAATTATCTAAAACAAATAATATGCTTTCACTATATATACATACATATGTATGTATGTATATGTATATGTATATGTATGTAACGACCCGCCATTTCGTACCATTCAAATCGACAATAATCCACACATGTCAGACTTGAATGATGCAAAATAACAGATTGTAAATAAATTTGGAGAAAATGAAATCAAATACACAGAATCACAGAACATAACAATCAGATTAACTCGCAGCGGAATATAAAAATACATAGTAGTTCATGAAGCTACTATAACAGAGTCTCAACCCAAATGCATAGTATCAGTCTGAAACAACATAATAGAAATCCCAAATACATAGAAGTTAACTATTACAAGAGATAAACTAGAACAACTGAAATAGAAATAGATATATAAATGGATAGGCAGAGTCTCCAGCAAAGACTAGCTCCAGAAAGAGAATCCAAAGCTGTAAATACTCAGGCTGACCCGAGCGTAAAGCAGAACACAAAACACTCGAGTCAGGACAATATATACTTATATAATGTAAACCAACTCATGTTAACTGTAATAAAGTACAAGTAACTTAAAGGATGCCTGGGACCGCCCATCCTCTAAGGATCCGTTAAACTATTTTCTATGTAGTAATATTGCGCTATTATAATAATGTCTACAGTAAAATAAACTTACTTTTAAATAGCGTTCCGGGCTACCCATATCACCCTTCACACATAATAGTCCAAGTAGTCCATCCAGTATCAGCATATCTCCAGATCGGGAGGTTACCCTAAATACTCCATGGGCTACGGGAGAAAATCAAACTCGTAATAAAGGCTCGGTATGGTAGGTGACACGGCACACAAGGCAATGCCAGGGTAAATATGCCAATTACGCACACGAGCTGGTGGTAACGCAGCAGCCACATACGCCCACCTCGGAACACACTCCCATATCAAAATTGGAGGATGGCCATCTAATCAATCACAAGTAAGAGTATAGCATTGAAGGAATGTGTCCGAACAGAGGAGCTACCCCTTTTTCCCCTAGATCGCTCCTGTTTTAGCCACCTTAAGCCAACTCACGGGAGTCGGGTCCACGTAATATACCTCAAGAACGTCGCCACCATCCTACTTCATTCTGGAATCTCCACTGCATACACTGTTGTTAAAGAGGTTTTCGGTATCGACAGAGAGTATGTCCATATCCGATCCCGATATCTTTAACAACCAATCGTTATTATAACCCGTAGTTATAATTTAAAAATCATAGTTTATACTTCAAAATAAATTAACATTTCAAATTCAAATCTTCATCAAAATAAAGAGCTAATCATTTCTAAACCATTTCAATATATCAAATATCATATCTTTAAAAATTCATTTCAAATCATTATTTGAATTCAAATCCAATTATACACATTTAAATATCCTTTTTAATTCAAAGATATCATTCATTTATTATACTTTTTAATTCAAAGATATCATTCATTTATTATCATTTCAAATCACCTTTTTAATAGTTTATATTTAAATCAAAACAATTCATTTGAACCATTTAAAAGTGAGGTTATTATATTTAAAATCAAATATTCAGTTCCCAACATTTTAGACAAATTTTGAGCTCATTTATTTAAATCAAAACCTCAAGCATTCACTTCAGCCTACCGCAACACTTATCAAGTTCTATTGTAGCACTTTATTTAGTTTCAGATTTTAATTATCTTTCTGCTATCGCAGCACCTACCAAGTGTTGTAATACCTGTAACGACCCTGAATTTTAGCCCTATTTATTTTAATAAATATTCAAATCAATTTAAATAAAATGTATACTTATCCATTTGAAACGGATATGATTTTGAAATAATTGCCATTGTTTATATAAATGGTATTTTTAAAAGGAAATTGATTTGAAAGTTTAAATAAATTATCTTAATAATATTCATAATAAAATTTGTCTTTTATGATTGAAGTAAAATACCTTACTTTGTTTATATTTGGTAAGTATACATATGAATGATAATGTTTGAAATGAAATTTAATTCTATCAACATAAAAATAAGTCTAACATATGAATATAACTTAATTATTGATAAAATACAAAAAGGAATGAATATAAATAAACCGTATTGATTATAACTTAAATATTATTAGTTAGAAATAAAAAAATAAAATGGAAACAAGGATTAAACATATAACATAATCCGAAGTTAATTAAAACACAATTGTATAAAACTAAAATAAGAACAAAGTATAGGGTAGGATAAAAATAAAGTATAAAATAAAATAACATACATAAACAAGCATACAACATAAACTGTTAATTTGAGAGCGTAAAATAAAATAAGCATAATGTATAAAATAATAATAAAAATTAACTTCATATACACACATGAATATCTACTTGCAAATGTTATGCACAAACAAAAATAACAAAACAACTTATCTTCACATACAAGACACAAGATATATAAGTAAACCTGATAACCATGTATATTGTAGTTCAAACTGAAAACTAGTAACAGAACAAGTATTCATAAATATAAAAGATCAAGTGTTGTCTGTAAGTACAAACTAAAAGCTCTCAAAACAAATATTTTTAAACAAATGTCTTCATAAGCCAAATTTATCTGCAAATATGAAACAAAGAAACACAAGCCATATAACCTACCTGCAAATAAATACCTTTTCATAAATATTTATGAACAGCAAATATTTTAATAACAATGCAAACCAATTAAGATATAAAACAAATAAGAACAAATGGATAGCTTCATGTACAAGCTTTGTTGGCCTGCAAAATGATAAGTAGTAAACCAATATCTTTATGCATAGTACAACACAATTATATACGAATATTTATGAGCAGCTGAACATAATGAGTATGTAAACCTATTTGGTAAACAAGGCATTAAATTACCAACCTTCTCAGCCAACTTTTATCAATTCAAGATATTTATAAAATCTGATCAATCAAGGAAGCTGCTGATCAGTTAAAGCCTCCCCATCCTGTTCTTTTATTATACATGTATTTATCTTGCTACTTCAAGTTCGTTGAAAAGAAAAAAGGGAGAAACCAGAGGAAACTAAAGCAAGAAAAACAATAAAGGTTCAAGTTTAAAAAAAAGAAACAAATTCAAATTTAAAACGAAGGGCAGATTCATGAACAAAGCACCAGGCAGTGATCAACTGCAGCGTTCAAGGCATCTAAGGGCTTTCTGTTCAACGGTTATTTGATGTGAGTAAACATTAAATTTGAAGCTTTAAGTTCAATTTAAATCATGTAACAACCCAGTATTTTCTGATTATTGTAATTGTATATTTTAATTATTTTAATTTAAATTCCTAATTTAAAAAAAAAACTTTATTTTATTTATTAAAATGAATATATTTTGTTAATTGAAATACAAATGTTGATTTTGATGTGGATTTGAATTTCAATCATGCATAAATTGAATATTTCCAGAAAAGTGAATTTTGGTCAATCTGGTCAAACTTTAACTTTTAAATTTAAAATTTAAAAGTTTTAAAATTTTAATTTTACCTTTTGTTATGAAAGTAAATAAAATTTCAAGAACAATGCTTTTCGTTTCGTTGAAATCCGAATAATACTGTGAAAGTTATGCTTTTACAAAATTGGGTGTAAATTGTTTTATTTAACAATATTGTTTATTTTAAATTATATAGATAATTTTTATTTGTCATATCTTATTATAAATTGTATTATATGTTATGTTACATATATTTTTACCATTTAAATATTTTTAAAGTGATGTTTCAAATTTTCCAAAGCTTATTGAATTTATTTTCTATTTTTAAAGCCTAGTTTCTATTTTCTTTGCTATTTTCTTCATTTAAATTATATTTAAATTAAAATTTATATATTTATCTGTGAATGCATTTTAGTTTATGTTATTATCTTTGTTATAAATATTTTTACAAGTACATAAAGATTTTCCAAAGTTCATTGCATTCATTTTTCATATTTTCAAGACTAGTTTGCAATTTTTGCTGTTTTATTAATTAAATTATATGTAACTAATATTTATTTATTTTGTTTACTTGTTTAACTTATTTCTGAGTTTATTTTGTCTTTATTTATCAGTATTTTAAATGTATTTAAAATTACAAAAAGAATTAGAGAAATATGAAGAGTTTAAAACCTTTCATTTACCTTTGACTTTTCACCTCCCCGCCTTTTCAATTTCATAATATGCATTCAATTGGGGCTGTTACTTATACCATCTTCAGCCGTATTTTTTTTCTTCATTTTTCACGAAATTTCTTCCTCCTCATCTCTGAAAATTTTAGCCTCCATCATCTCCAAGAGTTTGGTAAAATTCTTTTTCTTTTCCATTGCTTTTCTACTTGTTTATGCTGTTTTCACTTGCTTTCTCACCCTTGTAGCTCAGCCCCTTGCTCCTCCTTCACCATGGCTGCCACCACCACCACCTGAGCCAGCCTCCACCACCTCCTCTACAGCCCCAAGCCACGGCCATGCACCCATGTGACCAAATCCAACAATATCTACACAAACTTCACCTATATGCACCATAGCCAATCACCTATGCCTTCATCACTTTCAACCACCCGTTGGCCGCCACCTACTCCACCTCCACCATCCATGGATGACTTGGAACCCACTGCCACACCATCCTACAGCCCACTACAGTGATGGCCGCACAATGCTAGCTTGTGGCCGAACCCATATGTTGCATAGGATCCATGGTAGTTGCATTGTAGTGTTAGTTCCATGCACCTATCTCTCTACCATACTTTGCTCCATCATTTTCCCATGCTAGGCCGACCTTTAGGAACCCAGACCAGATCCAAACCATGCCTTTAGCCGTGCCATTTCAGATCTGGAGCTGAAGCATAGGTGGTAGAAAGCAAGTGCAAACACTTTGGATTTGTTTATGCATCCAATTCTATCATTGTTTAATGGTATTTTGTGTTGAAACTTATGTGTTGTTATACTTGTTTTGTTGAATGTATCTAAGGGAATTGATACTTTGGCTCTCCCACTCATCTTTGTGTCGTGTTATCGTTCTTGTTGGGATCTCATTCGTGCATTCGTTGTTGTGTCTCCAGCTCAAACATGTGAGTTATCCTCACCAGACAATATGTACATATATAACTAGTAAATTGACCCCTTTTGAATCTGTAAAATGCATTAACATGTTACATATGCTATATTATGATAATATGATGTTCGTCCATGCTTAAACACCTATTATAACATCTGTTACTGTTATATTATGTTGTTCTGTTATTTTTATCAGTTTATCACACTGCAAGTTCCCTTTAGATTAGAATCACTATGGGTTGAAATGATACATACCCGAACGGACTTTAGAATAGGGGAAAAATCGTTATGGGCTGAAATGATAGGCCTGAGCGATTTTCATTTTATTTCATTTACTTGGGACTGCGGGTTTGAAATGATAAAACCCGGATTTTCTTTGTAAATTACGAGTTGAAATGATACATTACCCGTATCACTTTACCTAGGCTAGAAAATTATATACAGACCCGTAGTAAAAATATATTTTTCTAAAATTTTTAAAAATATGTTTGAAATGTAAATATTATAATATTTTGATTTAAAACATAATTAAAAATGATTTTTGTAAAGTATTATTGATTTTTTGGAAATTTATAGGTTAAATAAATTATGGAAAAGTTAGAAAATTTAAATGTAAGTTATTTTGGAAATTTTGATTTAATTATAATTGGAAATTAAATTAAATACGAAATTATGATAAATTTATGATAATTTGAATTTAAAATGAATTTAAAATGATTTTATAATATATTAATGATTTTTGAGTAAAGTTAAAAAAATGAAAGGGATGATTATTTAAGTTGAAATTTTGAAATATAACCAAATGGGAATTTGTGAATTTGGCTTAAAAGTGAATTTTAAGTTAAGTGAATAAAATTGAAATTAAGTTATATTTTGAAATTTAAACTTAAATGTTAAGTTGAAATTTAATTCAATGAATTTAAATTTGAATGTTGAAATTTAATAAGTGAATTATTATTAAATCTTGATTTTTGAATGGAAATTTAACTTTATAAAATCATGAACTTAAGGAAAATTAAATGTTGTTTATAAATGTGAAAATGTATGATTTTATAAAAAAATGTTTTAAATAAAATTATAATTGGTTGTGAAATTATATTGAATATTTGAAGTTAATTAACTGTATTTTTGAAATGTTATTAATTGCGATGTAAATGGTATTACAGTATTTGTAAATGCTGTAGTTGATGATAATGAACTAAAAAGCTCAATTAAATTAAAGGCTATTATAGCAATCTTTTTAAGTGCTATAATTGTTGAATTTAACTAAGTTATTTGAAATTTAAGTAAACCCTATAACAGCATTTTTAAAATGCTGTCTTTTGTTAAATTGAACCGTTTTGAATGTAAATTTTCATAGCGTTTTCTAAATGCTGCGAAAAGTGAATTTTCACTGTTTTGATAAACTTAAGTGAATAAATGAACTTTGAAGTTGAAAATTTTGGAAATTTAATACTTTAATTATTAAATATAATAACTTCATTTTAATGATTTAAAACGATTTTTGAAATATAAACTGTTTTGAAATGTGAATTGAATTGGTATTTTAAATTGAATAAAGTGAATAATGATTTGAAAGGTAGTTTTGAAAGATATGATATTTTGACATTAAATGATTTGAAAAAAAATGAAGTTTTGAAAGATATGATATTTCGATATTAAAATGATTTGAAAAGAAATTCTGAAAGATATGATAATTTGGAAATGAAGCTTTGAAAGGTTATGAATTTTAATATATTAAAATGATTTGAAAGGAAGTTTGAAAGGATAGGATAATTTAATATATTGAAATGGTTAGAAATGATTTAATATTTATTTTGATAAATATTTGAATTTGGAAGATATGGTATGATGATATATTGAAATGGTTTGGAATGATTAAATCTTTATTTTGATAAAGATTTGGATTGAAATGATATTTTATTTTGAAGCATAAAATATTGTTTTAAAGTTATAACTACGGGTTATAATAACGATTGGTTGGCAAAGAGATCGGGATCGGATATGGACATACTCTCTGTCGATACCGAAAACCACTTTGACTAACCGTGTACGCGGTGGAGATTCCAGAATGAAGTAGGATGGTGGCGACGTTCTTGAGGTATATTTACGTGGACCCAACTCCCGTGAGTTGCATAAGGTGGCTAAAACAGGAGCGATCTCGGGCCAAGTGAGGTCATTCCTCCTACCGGACACATTCCTTCGATACTATACTCTTACTGGTGATTGATTAGATGGCCATCCTCCGATTTTGATATGGGAGTGTGTTCCGAGGTGGGCGTATGTGGCTGCTGCGTTACCACCAGCCCGTGTGCGTAATTGGTATATCTACCCTGGCATTGCCTTGTGTGCCGTGTCACCTACCATACCGAGCCTTTACTACGAGTTTGTTTTTCTCCCCTAGCCCGTGTGGTATCCTCTGACAGTCACCCGGAGTGGAGATGGCATGATATTGGATGGACTACTGGGACTATTATGTGTGAAGGGTGATATGGGTAGCCCGGAACGCTATTTAAAAGTAAGTTTATTTTACTGTAGACATTATTATAATAGCGAAATATTACTACATAGTAAATAGTTTAACGGATCCTTAAAGGATGGGCGGTCTCAGGCATCCTTTAAGTTACATGTACCTTATTAAAGTTCATTTGAGTTGGTTTACATTATATAAGTATATATTGTCCTGACTCGAGTGTTTGTATTTTTATTTACGCTCGGGTCAGCCTGAGTTATTCACAGATTTGGATTCCACTTTCTGGAGATTGGAATTGCTGGAGATTATCTGCTTATCTAGTTTTATCTATTCCAGTTCTGCTGTTCTATTCAGCTTGTACTTGGTTATCATCTTAAGAGTTCTGTTGTACTTTATTTAGTATGTTGTATTTTATTTAACTCTGATATATTTATATAGTGGCTTCATGAACTACTATTTCTTTTACTTCCGCTGCATTATTAAATACTCTTTGTCTGTGATCTGTGATTTTATTTACTGTATATTTTGAGATTTTCCAAATTTTATTTGCAATGCGGTATTTTGAGCAATTCAAGTTCGACATGTGCGGATGCGAATGGTTGAAAATATCGGGTTGTTACAGTTGGTATCAGAGCTTTGGTAGCTTTAGGCAAAACTCAGTATATAGGGTAAATGTATTTACAGAATCACTTTCATTCGAGTTTAAACCTCTTCCTTTTTGACTCGATTCCTTTGAATTTTGGAACATTCCCTGTGGTTCCAAAATCCATTCATGTCCCTCAATATTTATCTTCTTTTGTTTCTGGAGTATCCCATAACTCCACTTCAAAAGATCTTCATAATGAGTCGGCGGTCTCGCCAACCTCAAATTTATTTGTAAAGGGGGAAACCCCCTTTACAACAACATCGATTCACTAGAGATTCTATATCCTCGGTTTAGATGCTAGTATCTCTTATAATTTCGAACTCTACATCTTGAGATCGAATGTCGATTTACCCAAGAAATCCACATCGATCTTATTCTTTAAGTCACGGTTGACCCGGTTAAGGTTGCCCGCGATTTATATAAACTCATCCATCTCCCTATTCTGTTATTTAATCATCTCATCTTTGTTTCCAACTTATCTTCAAATTATTCTTGAAGTGTATTTGTACACTAATATTTAAAATGTTTTATATATTGTGTTGTTTGAGTTGTTGATGTTGATTTGGGTTTCTAATCGATCCGTCTGATCAACGCTATCGATAAGATTTCCAAAACACTTGAACAGAGCAAACTGACACATATGTTTTTAAAATTTAGTAATGAAATAAATTTTGTGAAAAAAATTTTGTAACTATATTATAAATCTTTATCTGGATTTTATTTGAATTGGTTGTTAAGAAATAATATTTGATTTATATATCATTTTCTATTGTTTCATATATCTAATTGAACTATAAAACATGGTTATAAATTTATTTGGAAATTTAAAATGAATGTAAAACAAGAATTTGAGAATTTAATTTCCGATGGATTTCAAACTTGGTGTTTAAAGTTTTAAAGGATATATTATTTAAAGTATTTTGGAATAGAAATTTGTTTCCAAAGAATTTTAAAGTTTAAAACTAGTGCTCTTCTCTTTGTCCTTGGAAAATAACTTCGGTGATGACTGCAGCATCACCGACATTCATTTTCGAGTTTCGAAGTAAAGTGACCATTTTGTAGTCTTGCTACAGTTTTGATTTGGGAAAATTTTATTGATTTTAATTTCTAAAATAAGACTGGATTTATAACATATGCTGATATATGATTTGAATTTGAATGGATATATATATATAGTGTATATGAACATTTATTTATCTCTAAATAGTTTGGAATTTATCGGAAATTTAATTCCTAAATTTTATCTTCAAGGATAATTTCTAAGTATAATTTCGAGATTTGGATAAATATTCAAGCTTGAAATAATTGAATTAGAAAGTTTTATTTGTATAATACACAATTTCATTCCAATATAACTTACCTTAATTTTCAGAAGTTGAATATGTAATTGGATAATATACAATATAAAAAAAGATTTTATAAATAAAATTTGAGTGGTTATTATAAATGTTATATACTTAAATTTTTGTTATAAAAGGATTAACAGAGGTAAATAAAGAAAAAGTGTAATGGAATAATTTACAATATAAAATGATGATAAAGGAACTAAGAATAAATTTAAGGCAGTTACAATGAGTGTAAATATATTTAACATAGGTGATAAAATATATTGAGAGGAATAAATTTAATTTTAATTAGTAGTGAAGAAGAATTAAATTTTATTTGGTACATTTTGAGTATAATAAAAGATTTTTCAAATACATGATTTTAGGGATTTGTTAATTTAAGATAATTGGATGATAAGATAATGAAATTAGAGATGCTTAAGATTTATTTGACTTATGTAAAATTAATTTTCAGTTTACGTTGAAATTTTATGGTTTCAAATTTATTATTTTATTTTGTTTTTCAAACTATCTTTTGGTTGTCCTAATTTCCCTTATCTTGCTACAGAATGGGAGGCTATTGCATATACTAGTCTGTTTAGAAATCTTTTTATAATCTTTAATAATATTTGGTACTCATCTTTGAATCTAAGCACTGCTTGCCATCCACGGACCGTCGGTCAAACGGGAAGGGTGAATCAGATTCTAAAAGATTTTTTTCCATGCTTGTGTTCTTGAATTCTGGAAGATCTTGGAAAGATCATCTCCACATTGTTAAACTTACCTATAGCAACAGTTATCAGGTATGATTTTAATCTTCTTGTCATCTTGTCTTAATACTATTTCATTCTATCTTTTTCTGGGCTTTCCCTTACCTCATTCCTTTTCGGGGACGAAAAGTTTTGAGTGGGGGAGAGTGTAACAACCCTGTATTTTTTGATTATTGTAATTGTATATTTTAATTATTATAATTTAAATTCCTAATTTAAAAAAAAACTTTATTTTATTTATTAAAATGAATATATTTTGTTAATTGAAATACAAATGTTGATTTTGATGTGGATTTGAATTTCAATCATGCATAAATTGAATATTTCCAAAAAAGTGAATTTTGGTCAATCTGGTCAAACTTTGAATTTTAAATTTAAATTTTAAAAGTTTTAAAATTTTAATTTTACCTTTTTTATGAAAGTAAATAAAATTTCAAGAACAATGCTTTTCGTTTCGTTGAAATCCGAATAATACTGTGAAAGTTATGCTTTTACAAAATTGGGTGTAAATTGTTTTATTTAACAATATTGTTTATTTTAAATTATATAGATAATTTTTATTTGTCATATCTTATTACAAATTGTATTATATGTTATGTTACATATATTTTTACCATTTAAATATTTTTAAAGTGATGTTTGAAATTTTCCAAAGCTTATTGAATTTATTTTCTATTTTTAAAGCCTAGTTTCTATTTTCTTTGTAATTTTCTTCATTTAAATTATATTTAAATTAAAATTTATATATTTATCTGTGAATGCATTTTATTTTATGTTATTATTTTTGTTATAAATATTTTTACAAGTACATAAAGATTTTCCAAAGTTCATTGCATTTATTTTTCATATTTTCAAGACTAGTTTGCAATTTTTGCTGTTTTATTAATTAAATTATATGTAATTAATATTTAATTATTTTGTTTACTTGTTTAATTTATTTATGAGTTTATTTTATCTTTATTTATCAGTATTTTAAATGTATTTAAAATTACAAAAAGAATTAGAGAAATATGATGAGTTTAAAACCTTTCATTTACCTTTGACTTTTCACCTCCCTGCCTTTTCAATTTCATCATATGCATTCAATTGGGGCTGTTCCTTATACCATCTTCAGCCGTATTTTTTTTTCTTCATTTTTCACGAAATTTCTTCCTCCTCATCTCTGAAAATTTTAGCCTCCATCATCTCCAAGAGTTTGGTAAAATTCATTTTCTTTTCCATTGCTTTTCTACTTGTTTATGTTGTTTTCACTTGCTTTCTCACCCTTGTAGCTCAGCCCCTTGCTCCTCCTTCACCATGGCTGCCACCACCACCACCTGAGCTAGCCTCCACCACCTCCTCTACAGCCCCAAGCCACGGCCATGCACCCATGTGACCAAATCCAACAATATCTACACAAACTTCACATATATGCACCATAGCCAATCACCTATGCCTTCATCACTTTCAACCACCCGTTGGCCGCCACCTACTCCACCTCCACCATCCATGGATGACCTGGAACCCGCTGCCACACCATCCTACAGCCCACTACAGTGATGGCCGCACCATGCTTGCTTGTGGCCGAACCCATATGTTGCATAGGATCCATGGTAGTTGCATTGTAGTGTTAGTTCCATGCACCTATCTCTCTACCATACTTTGCTCCATCATTTTCCCATGCTAGGCCGACCTTTAGGAACCCAGACCAGATCCAAACCATGCCTTTAGCCGTGCCATTTCAGATCTGGAGCTGAAGCATAGGTGGTAGAAAGCAAGTGCAAACACTTTGGATTTGTTTATGCATCCAATTCTGTCATTGTTTAATGGTATTTTGTGTTGAAACTCATGTGTTGTTATACTTGTTTTGTTGAATGTATCTAAGGGAATTGATACTTTGGCTCTGCCACTCATCTTTGTGTCGTGTTATCGTTCTTGTTGGGATCTCATTCGTGCATTCGTTGTTGTGTCTCCAGCTCAAACATGTGAGTTATCCTCACCAGACAATATGTACATATATAACTAGTAAATTGACCCCTTTTGAATCTGTAAAATGCATTAACATGTTACATATGCTATATTATGATTATATGATGTTCACCCATGCTTAAACACCTATTATAACATCTGTTACTGTTATATTATGTTGTTCTGTTATTTTTATCATTTTATCACACTGCAAGTTCCCTTTAGATTAGAATCACTATAGGTTGAAATGATACATACCCGAACGGACTTTAGAATAGGGGAAAAATCGTTATGGGCTAAAATGATAGGCCTGAGCGATTTTTATTTTATTTCATTTACTTGGGACTGCGGGTTTGAAATGATAAAACCCTGATTTTCTTTGTAAATTACGAGTTGAAATGATACATTACCCGTATCACTTTACCTAGGCTAGAAAATTATATACAGACCCGTAGTTAAAATATATTTCTCTAAAATTTTTAAAAATATGTTTGAAATGTAAATATTGTAATATTTTGATTTAAAACATAATTAAAAATGATTTTTGTAAAGTATTATTGATTTTTTGGAAATTTATAGGTTAAATAAATTATGGAAAAGTTAGAAAATTTAAATGTAAGTTATTTTGGAAATTTTGATTTAATTATAATTGGAAATTAAATTAAATATGAAATTATGATAATTTCAATTTAAAATGAATTTAAAATGATTCTATAATATATTAATGATTTTTGAGTAAAGTTAAAAAAATGAAAGGGATGATTATTTAAGTTGAAATTTTGAAATATAACCAAATGGGAATTTGTGAATTTGGCTTAAAAGTGAATTTTAAGTTAAGTGAATAAAATTGAAATTAAGTTATATTTTGAAATTTAAACTTAAGTGTTAAGTTGAAATTTAATTCAATGAATTTAAATTTGAACGTTGAAATTTAATAAGTGAATTATTATTAAATCTTGATTTTTGAATGGAAATTTAACTTTATAAAATCATGAACTTAAGGAAAATTAAATGTTGTTTATAAATGTGAAAATGTATGATTTTATAAAAAAAATGTTTTAAATAAAATTATAATTGGTTGTGAAATTATATTGAATATTTGAAGTTAATTAACTGTATTTTTGAAATGCTATTAATTGCAATGTAAATGATATTACAGTATTTGTAAATGCTGTAGTTGATGATAATGAACTAAAAAGCTAAATTAAATTAAAGGCTATTATAGCAATCTTTTTAAGTGTTATAATTGTTGAATTTAACAAAGTTATTTGAAATTTAAGTAAACCATATTACAGCATTTTTAAAATGTTGTCTTTTGTTAAATTGAACCGTTTTGAATGTAAATTTTCATAGCATTTTCTAAATGCTGCGAAAAGTGAATTTTCACTGTTTTGATAAACTTAAGTGAATAAATGAACTTTGGAAGTTGAAAATTTTGGAAATTTAATACTTTAATTATTAAATATAATAACTTCATTTTAATGATTTAAAATGATTTTTGAAATATAAACTGTTTTGAAATGTGAATTGAATTGGTATTTTAAATTGAATAAAATGAATAATGATATGAAAGGAAGTTTTGAAAGATATGATATTTTGAAATTAAATGATTTGAAAAAAAATGAAGTTTTGAAAGATATGATATTTCGATATTAAAATGATTTGAAAAGAAATTCTGAAAGATATGATAATTTGGAAATGAAGCTTTGAAAGGTTATGAATTTTAATATATTAAAATGATTTGAAAGGAAGTTTGAAAGGATAGGATAATTTAATATATTGAAATGGTTAGAAATGATTTAATATTTATTTTGATAAATATTTGATTTTGGAAGATATGGTGTGATGATATATTGAAATGGTTTGGAATGATTAAATCATTATTTTGATAAAGATTTGGATTGAAATGATATTTTATTTTGAAGCATAAAATATTATTTTAAAGTTATAACTACGGGTTATAATAACGATTGGTTGGCAAAGAGACCGGGATCGGATATGGACATACTCTCTATCGATACCGAAAACCACTTTGACTAACCGTGTACGCGGTGGAGATTCCAGAATGAAGTAGGATGGTGGCGACGTTCTTGAGGTATATTTACGTGGACCCAACTCTCGTGAGTTGGCATAAGGTGGCTAAAACAGGAGCGATCTCGGGCCAAGTGAGGTCATTCCTCCTATCGGACACATTCCTTCGATACTATACTCTTACTGGTGATTGATTAGATGGCCATCCTTCGATTTTGATATGGGAGTGTGTTCCGAGGTGGGCGTATGTGGCTGTTGCGTTACCACCAGCCCGTGTGCGTAATTGGTATATCTACCCTGGCATTGCCTTGTGTGCCGTGTCACCTACCATACCGAGCCTTTACTACGAGTTTGTTTTTCTCCCGTAGCCCGTGTGGTATCCTCTGACAGTCACCCGGAGTGGAGATGGCATGATATTGGATGGACTACTGGGACTATTATGTGTGAAGGGTGATATGGGTAGCCCGGAACGCTATTTAAAAGTAAGTTTATTTTACTGTAGACATTATTATAATAGCGAAATATTACTACATAGTAAATAGTTTAACGGATCCTTAAAGGATGGGCGGTCTCAGGCATCCTTTAAGTTACATGTACCTTATTAAAGTTCATTTGAGTTGGTTTACATTATATAAGTATATATTGTCCTGACTCGAGTGTTTGTATTTTTATTTACGCTCGGGTCAGCCTGAGTTATTCACAGATTTGGATTCCACTTTCTGGAGATTGGAATCGCTGGAGATTATCTGCTTATCTAGTTTTATCTATTCCAGTTCTGTTGTTCTATTCAGCTTGTACTTGGTTATCATCTTAAGAGTTCTGTTGTACTTTATTTAGTCTGTTGTATTTTATTTAACTCTGATATATTTATATAGTGGCTTCATGAACTACTATTTCTTTTACTTCCGCTGCATTATTAAATACTCTGTGTTTGTGATCTGTGATTTTATTTACTGTATATTCTGAGATTTGCCAAATTTTATTTACAATGCGGTATTTTGAGCAATTCAAGTCCGACATATGCGGATGCGAATGGTTGAAAATATCGGGTTGTTACAAATCTGCTTATGATTCAAAGATCCTATGATATGTTATATACCTTATTTTGTATAATTATGTGTTGCTCTGTGCTCACTGTGTTGGTAACAGTTAGAAATTTATTTTCAAACCTTAAATATATTTCATCTAATCATGGTAAATGTTAGAATTCTAAAATATACAAGAAGATTAAACTCTAGACTAAGATTTTTAACACTGTTTTAAACATGTTACAAGAATAGTATCCCTGGAAACTATGTTTACAGGAAATTAAATATAAATGTGATAAGTCCAACTGATGTAAAAAGTTAATTCATGTTTATAATTTGAAATATTACTGGAATTCATGATTTTTGAAACAAAAATGAAGTATTTTAATTAAGTATTTCATGAGCAGTTCGATGTTGAATAAGGATTGAATTTTTATCAAATTCTCGAATTTGATTCAATATAAAATGCTGAAATTCAAATCGAAGCAAGTATAAAGGTTAGTGATCTTAAGAAAAATATTCACTGATTTTTCCGTTGCGTAGAATTTGGATACGAGATCGACATAGGGTTTTACTGCATGTTTGTGTTCATGCCAGTAAAATATGGGATTCGACCCGTACACGTGATCGAGTGTTTCGAGGCTTGGGTGGAGGATTGCTGGGGACGTTGACGAGGTGTGGTCGAGTTTGCATCACCTCCGGTGGACCGTGTTTTGGTGGCGAGACGTTTTGTTGCAGAGAGGTCGTTCGTTTCTTTCGTTCGAACTGCATAATTTTGAATTTGAATTTTTGGTGGTATTTCGACTTTAGTTTTCTCGTGTTTGTGTAAATTGGGGTTTGCTCAAAGCCTCGGAAGTTCGCCGGAGCCACGTGCGACGCCGTACGCGTGTACGACACGGTGGCGTATCAGTGTTTGAAGGGGGCACAGTCTCGAGTCATTCTCGAGAATTTTGGATGTTTGCTTCGGTTTTCTTTTGAGTTTGGGTGTGAGAAATCTTCTTATGTTTTATATTTTAATTAAGTTTAAATGAAAACTAGTTGTAAAATAAAAAAAAAGAGAAGAAGATGAAGTTCGCGTACCTGGGTTGGTGACTCGGGTGAAGGGGGCGAACTACTCGAAGAAGCGATTGAGTTTTACAGGGGAGGTCTCGGGTTCTTTGTTATCTGGGTGTAAGATTTTATAAAATTTGTTAGTGAATAAAGGTTTCAGCAAAGTTTCACAATAAAGTGAATACTGTTCAAAATTGAAGTAAAAATTTAATTCAAGTATTAATTGTCCTAGTTAAGGCTTAACATCAGTTTTAGCTCGTGATTAATTATTTAAATTAACTAATTACTTTTGTTAAAGCTTAACCATGTTTTAAAATCTTGTTAATATTAAGTAATAAATTAAGTAGATTAACAAATAATGTTTCAATTAGTAATATAATTGATATCAAATTTTAAGAAGACTCGAATGTTAATTAAGTGAATAATCAATATTAATTGATTGGATTCAGAAGTAATTAAGAGTAATTACTTTGTAATTTTAATTAGTAGTGTATTATAAGTAATAAGTGAAATTGTAATTAACCATTTAATTAATTAATGAACGATTAATAGTTAATTTATCAAGTAATTTGATTAAGAATTAAGGAAGTAATTAGCAGTAAATAAATAGGTAATCCGTTTTATTTAGATTGTTAATTATGATTAAGAAATAATTACTCAAGTAATTAAAGATAGATAACTTGATTAAGAAAGTAATTAATTAAATAATGTGAATAAAGTAATTAAGTAATTAAGTAATTATGACATAAATATTAATTAAGAAATGATTTATTAATTAAATAATTTGAAGGGAAATAAGTGATTAAACGGGGTTAAGAGATTAACTCTCAAGTAATTAAATTAATCACAATAAGAATTTAAGATGATTGCTTATGGATGTTGTATGTGTAGAATATTTGTTTGTGATGTTTATTGATGAAATTCTGTGATGCTCACTGATATGCTTTAATATATCCATGGCAATTATGTATGATTTATCTGTGGTAAATGTTTTATGAATTCAATCATTGAATTAAACTGTTTAAGTTAATTAGACAACTTGGCCTTTAAAATGGCGTTTGGATTTCGATGAGACCGGGATCGGGTGTCAAATTTGATATTCCGAAAACCACATCGATCCAAAATTAAACGATAGGTCGTGAATTCTCAAGTGAAGATCGAGATGGTGTTTTCAGAATACAAGGGTTATCGTCGTTGGCTCTGAGGGTGATTCCAAAATGAGTGTGACGAGATAATGCCTTCGGTTTCGTTCGAACCCGGAACGAACTTGTATGGATTGAATGCTTTCATTACATTATCAGGAGGACGATGAGCATTCTATGAACTATGTCCTGTAAAGGTAATTGCAGCCTCAAGCCTCATCAACCGGGAATGGCTAAAACTGGGGAGGTGCAGCAAGGTTAGGTGGGTCATGCCTAAGCAGGACGAGATATACCCATGTCTAGAGGTCCCTTTATTTCGGCTGTGTGGGCGGTTGGACATGCGCACCAACTGCGGGGTTATCTTGTTCGGGACTGTTCAGTGAGGAATGGTTCCGGCCTTGTGTTGCAGGGGAGTTAGGGTGGCTCCTCGGTACAGTGATCTAGACCACGTACTGTGATGGGCGGTACCCCAGTGCCCTGCCAATGTATGGGATCCAATTTCCAATAAGCGCCGTACGTTTTGATTGTGCCCAACGATGTTGGAATGTGAGATGTAAGCATTTCAGCTATTTTTGTATTTTACTTGAAAACCCTAGACACTATTATAATATCACTGGATTTCCTATAAAATATTTTGGTTAGCTTAAGGTAAAAACTTACCCGTATTTATTTGTAGGGAGTCTTACGTGATACCTTTGTTTTTAAATGGTTTTCAAAATTAAACATTTAAACCGTTTACTCATACCAGACCCATGTCTGGCCCGGAGTTTATATTTTGTTTTTCATAAACTCATGGGTACTCAAATTTTTACAAGTAGCCAAGTGATAGGTTTGGTTTTGATTCTGGAGGAGCTTGGAGCAGGAGTTTCCAGACGTATGTAGATATCTATCTAGTTCCGCTGTGTTAGTTAATGTATACTGTATCTCTGATGTATATAGTAACAGATGTATGTATGATTGTCATGTGTATTGATATTGTATAATTCTGATATATGTAAACCATGTAATAGTTATGTGATATATTATATTTTGTTCCGTTCCGCTGTGAGATTCTGATGTTTTGTTTCTTTCTTTTCTATTCTTTTCAATTTCTATCCCTTTCTTTCTTAATAATGATGCGTCTTTCTGATAGTAGAAGGGCGGGTCATCACAATACCACTTAGTTATAATTTATACATAGTTCATTTGTATCAACCACAACACTTACAAAGCGCTGTAATGATATTATGTTAGAAATAATAGCATTTCAAAATACTATTAATTAAATTTCCAATATTCACATTATTTCATAAACCATTAAATTTTCATTTAAACCATTTTAAAACTTATGAAATCATATATTTTACACTTTTATAACAATCATTTAATTTTCCTTAAATTCACGATTTTATAAGGTTAACTTTCCATTCAAAAGTCAACATTTAATAATAATTCACTTATTAAATTCCAGCATTCAAATTTAAATTCATTAAGTTAAATTTTAACTTAACACTTAAGTTTAAATTTTCAAATATAACTTATTTTCATTTTATTTACTTAACTTCAAAATTCACTTTTAAAACAAGACTCATAAATTCCAATTTAAGTTATATTTCCAAATTTCAACTTAAATATTCATTCATTTAACATTTTAACTTTATTTAAAAATCATTGATATATTATAAAATCATTTTAATTCAAATATCATAAATTATCATATTTTCATATTTAATTTAAATTCTATTTATCACCAAATTATAATTTACAAAATAACTTACATTTCAAATTTTCTAACATTACCAATAATTTATTTCACTTATAAATTTTCAAAAAATCAATAATACTTTACAAAAATCATTTTTAATTAAGTTTTAAATCAAAATATTATAATATTTACATTTCAAACATATTTTAAAAATTTTAGAAAAATATAATTTAACTATGGGTCTGTATAAAATTTTCTAGCCTAAGTAAAGTGATATGGGTAATATATCATTTCAACCCGTTATTTACAAAGAAAACCCTGGTTTTATCATTTCATACCCGCAGTCCCAAGTAAATGAAAATAATTGAAAACCGTTCAGGCCTATCATTTCAGCCCATAACAATTTTCCCCTATTGTAAAGTCCGTTCGGGTATGTATCATTTCAACCCATAGTGATTCTAATCTAAAGGAAACTTGTAGTGTGATAAACTAATAAAATTTACAGAACAGCATAATATAACAGTAACAGATGATATAACAGGTGTGTAAGCACGGATGAACATCATATAATCATAATATAGCAGATATAATATGGTGATGCATTTTACAAATTCAAATGAAATCAGTTCACAAGTCATATAAGTACAAAACTGTCCGGTGAGAATAACTCACTGGTATAAGCTGGAGAGAACTACTGAAACACACAAACTGAGATCTTAAAAGTACGATAGCACGATAATGATTCGAGTGGGAGAGCCAAAGATTAATTTCCTTGAATACAATTCAAACAAAACAATATAACAAACATAAGTTTTCAACTCAAAATACGATTAAACAATGGTAGAAATGAATGCATAAATCATCTCCAAACCACTTGTACTTTACTTCTACAACAGGTGCCTCAGCCCTAGGTTGGAAAGGCATGGCTAAAGCAAGGACTAGGATCTGGTTTGGGTTCATAAGAGGTCGGCCTACATGGGTTAAATGGTATAAAGGTGTGCATGAACTAGAATACACAAAACAAGGGCACTACAAGTGGTTTCAAGGCCTAAATAGGCTCGGCCAAAACAATGGTGGGCACAGCCATCTCTGTAGAGGACTTGGAGGATGGTGTGGCAGTGGGTTTCAGGTCGGCTATGGGTGGTGGAGGTGGAGTAGGTGGCGGCCAAGGGGGTGGTTGAAGGTGATGGTGATGTATGGTGCTCGGCTAGGCATATAGGGTGAAGTTTGTGTAGATTTTGGCGGAGTTTGATCAATTATAATGCACGGCCAGTGGCTTGGGGCTAGACTGGAGGAGGTGGTGGGTGGTTCAGGTGGTGAAGGAGATGGCCATGGTGAAGGAGTGGAGAGGAGCCGAGCTACAAGGTGAGAAGGCAAGTGAAAATCAACATAAACAAGTAGAAAAATAATGAAAAGAGAAGTAAAATTTACCAAACTCCTTTGCTTCAGAAATGGCCGTGAATTTTGTAAGTTGACAAGGTTTGTGATGTGCGTGAAAATGAAGAAAAGAATTCGACTGAAGATAATACAGGGAACGGCCAAAAATTGAAAGCAAATGTTGGTTGAAAATTGAAAAGGTGGAATCCAAAGAGACTAAGCATACAAAAGGTTTCAAACTCTTCAAATTTCCAATATTTTCTTTTTAAATTTTATATAACTGAAAAATATATATACATTCAGATAAAAATACGAAAATTTAATAAATAAATAAAAATAAATAAATAAATTTTAATTATATATTATTAAATTAAGAAAATAACAAAGAAAATGCAAACTAGTCTTGAAAATTTGAAAATAAATGAAACAAACTTTGGAAATATTTTATGTACTTGTAAATTATTTATAAATAAATATAAGAACACAAAATTAAAATTTATATAAATTTTAATTAAATATAATTTAAATGAATAAAATAGCAGAAAAAAGGAAACTATGCTTTAAAATTTGAAAATAAATTCAATAAGCTTTAGAAAAATTCAAACATCACTTTAAAAATATTTAAAAGACAAAAATATATGTAACATAACATATAATACAAATTTGAATAAGATATGACAAATAAAAAGATTATTTATATAATTTAAAATAAACAATATTGTTAAATAAAACAGTTTACACCCAATATTGAAAAAACATAACTTTGACAATATAACACCGATTTCAATGAAACTAAAAGCAGTATTCTTAAAATTTAATCTATTTCATAATAAAAGATAAAATTAAAAAAATTATATATTTAAATTTAAAATTTAAGAGTCAAAGTTTGACCAGATTGACCAAAAATTCAATTTCTAGAAAATATTCACTTTTATTCAAGTTTGGAAATATAATTCACATAATAATCAAAATTTATATTTAAATAGCAAAATTTATTCTTTTTAATAAATAAAATAAAGTTTAAAGTCATGAAATTCAATTTAACAGAAATAAAATACACAATAAAATAGTCACAAAATACAGGGTTGTTACAGTATAGGTATAATTATTATGGCTGTATGAATATATTTCATTCATCAAAGCTTGGACAACAAAAGGTTTCCTTCTCTAAATTCATTTATATATGTTTCATTTACATATATACACACTACTTATATACTGCACTTACACTTCACTAAAATGAATGTATTTGATACATTAATTATAACACTAATAATTTAAGTTATATTTAAATCTTCATTTTAATAATTTAAACAAAATAAAAAATTATTTAAACTCTATTAAATTTGATCTAATATACATTTATATTGCATAGGCCCAATAAAAATCAAAAAGGATTTTTTTTTAATTTTCCCCTTAACTCCGCTGCGGGCGGTCCAATTCCAATAATGGTACCGAAGCCCAATAGCTATGCGATCTAAATGAGTTATGTTATGGCTAACTAGTTAAGCTTTTCCACTTAGTACGGTGTTTAGAAAGGTAATGTCTAGAAGTGGATTTGGGTAATCAATTATCATGTTCTACCTGGTAACCGACTTGGCCTGAAAAGTGAAGTGAGCCTAAAGGTTGCCCTTAATTGAAAATGTTATGACCCACAATTTTACCACTTTGAACAAGAATATTTAATTAATCTTAAATATTCAGACAATTGTTTTTAAATAATGAAAATTCTGTTTAATTATTATATAATGATAATAAGTGATTTATAATGGTTTTATAAATATGTAAACTTATTTTATAAAGATATATAAATTTCATCGCATTTGACAGTTTGACATCGTATCTTTACAAATGGATTTTAATGTCATTTAGTATGGTTTTATTATTCAAATAGCTTATTTTAATTATTAAATGTGATAAGAAATATATTTTCAAGTTTTATTTACTAATATATATTTTGAAAAGCAAATAGGGTTGAATGGACCCTTACCATATTTATTAACCAGAAAAACACAAGTTACAAGTGAGCACTAACATACTAGAGCACACAAATGAGAAAACAGGGAAGACTAAGAAAGAAGAAATGAAAGACTGAAACCAGAAAATACAAAAACCAAAGACAGGAAAGGGAAAAACAAGACCCTAAACCAGAGAACCATAAGCAATGTGATGATCAGACTTTTCCTTGACCCTAGAAATGATTCTGTTTATTAAAGAACTTTCAAGCTTCATCTTATTTTCAAAGACTCGGGCATTTCTCTCTTCCCATATCACATGCACAAACACCTTTAGAATGAGTAGCAGCTTGTAAGTAGTAGCATTCTTCCATCTTGTTCTTGTAAACAGTATGTTCCATTCAGCATCACCATGTAATACCATCTCAGCATAACCACAACTGATAAGACTAGTTTTCTAGATTCTATTAGTAATCAAACAATCAAAAAAGAGGTGAGTACCATCCTCAATCACGTTATTACAGTATGCACACATCAGGTCAACATTATATCCTCTCCCACACAATTTAGCCTTAGTCATGAGAGCATTACGAAGAACTTTCCAAAGAAGGAAATTCAGTTTTTGTGAGGTAAGAGAGTTCCAAACTCTAGCATGCCATCTAAAAATGGGGCTACTGTCATCTAGTCTCAAAGCCTTATAAACCCCAGCAATGGAGTGCTGACCATGACTAGTAAACCAAACATACCCATGATCACCAGAGGGGATGTTCATGCACTGCACTTCAGCCCACAGCTGTTGGATGATAGGATTGGATGTGTATGGCAGAGTAATTTGACCATTATGACAATAATCTAAGGCACTGGCATTCAATGGTATTCCAGTTTGAAACCTCTGGTCATAGGAGAGCAGATTGTACAATATTATTCCTCTTCCAACCCATGGATCGTACCAAAATTTGGCATTGCTGTTAGGGCCAAGCACAAGCTGAACAAGAGGGAGTAATATGTCTCTGATTTTGAGAATAGGTCTCCAAACCCAACCACACAGAGGAGATGGTTCCATAGACCAATAATTTTTATTGCCAAGATGATGATGCCTAGCCCACTTAACCCACAAATTTGGCTTATCATTAATCAAATTGTCAAAATGCTTAGAGAAGGCAGCTTGATTCCAGGTTCTCATACATTTTATTCCTAAACCACCATATATTCGTGGTTTCTCTAATTTAGCAAAGGCAATAGGAATTAGTTTTTTAGAATACATACTCCCTGTCCATAAAAAATGATTCATAGCTTTTCTAATACTAGATAAAAGAGAAGCAGGTAAGATGAAACATCTAAACCAATAAACAGTCATAGCATGGATTATAGAATTGATGATGGTGGTTCTGCCTGCTTGGGATAATTTATTGCTGGCCCATCTATTCATTGCTTCAGTAATTCTTTCAAACAGAGGCAGACAAGCAGTAACACCAATTCTTCTAGTGCACAAAGGGATACCAAAGTGCATAGTACCCACAGGAAGATTTGGCAGTTGAATATAATTGTGGATGTTATGATTATCACTATCAGTGAGACCAGCGACCAAAAGGGAAGACTTGCTTCTATTGACCTGCAGACCAGTGCATTTCTCAAAGGTGAGAAGGATACTATTGACACATTCCATAGTAGACACAGTAGGCTTAATAAAAAGTAAAACATCATCAGCAAAAAGTAGAGAGGTAATGAGGGGATTCCTGCATTTGGGATGAAGTTCATAGTTATTGTTCACCACCTGTTGATTAACAAGCTGAGTAAAAAATTCCATCACAACAATGAACAAATATGAAGACATTGGGTCACCTTGCCTTATGCCCCTCTGACTTTTAAAATAACCAACCGTACCCCCATTGTAGCATAAAGAGTAGTTAACAGTAGAAATGCATGTATAGATCCAGGTGACAAAGTGACCAGGGAACCCCATTATTCCCATAATACCACTCAAAGCTTCCCAACTAATAGTATCGAAAGCTCTTCTTATATCACGCTTCATCATAGCTCTAGGGGAAACATGGGTTCTACCATACCCATTAAGAATCTCATGAGTAACCCGCACATTATCCAATATACTTCTGTTATTCAAAAAGGCAGCTTGATTGTCAGATATTACAGTGGGAAGCACATGCCTAAGCCTAGTAGCAATAACTTTAGAAATGCATTTGTAGATTATGTTACAGCATGCAATAGGACGATAAACATGCAGAGTACCCGGTTCTTTTCCTTTAGGCACCAGACATAAGTTGGTAGCATTAATGGAAGAAGGTAATTTATTATGCTCAAAAAAATTGTGCATAGCATTTTTGAAGTCAGTAGCAATGACATCCCAACAATGAATAAAGAAAAAGGCATTAAAGCCATCAGGTCCACAATAGGAATCCCTCTTCATACCAAACATAGCATTATATATTTCCTCATCAGTGACTTTAGAAGATAAGAGTTGTATGTCATATTCATTAAGCATAGGCAAAGGAGTTGACAAGAGTTCATTATAGTCAGGGTTCCAAGCATCATTGGTGGAATAAAGATTGGTATAAAGGTGAATGAAGGCACTGTCAATGTCTTCCTGCTTGTTTAAAATCCTACCTTCATCATCAAGAAGCTGATGAATGTTCCTGTTGGCATTTTTGACCTGTAGAGTAGAATGGTACATACTAGAATTTCTGTCACCAAACAAATCCCACTCCTTCCTCAACTTTTGTTTCTTCATACTTAACTCAATGGCCATAGCTTCAGATAGTAGTTGTGTTAGCTCATGTTCCTGCTCTGAAAGGCTAATATTACCACGGTCATCAATCATACTTAATTGAATAGCTGATAGTTGGTTCTGCAGATTACTTGAGTTCTTGTCACCATCACCATATTTGCTTCTAGCCCATATCCTTAAAGCCACCTTGGTTGCCTTCAATTTTTGCTGCAAAATAGACATTATATATAGTTTAACTAAAAGGTCAAAATATGACCGTAACTCGGATTTCGGATTTATAATGGTCTGACGAATTTAAATTATTTTAAGTTGTAGAAACCTTATTTGAACATGCATACACATGCATATACATGAACATATACATATAAATGTGTATCACTATTTGTTAAGTAGAAGCTAAAAGAACTATCTAAACATATGTACATATAAACTCCTTATGTACAAACAAATGCAACATGAAAAAGCAAACTTAAAATCAACTCCCCATCACTTATACATCTACATAGTTAAGACATCATCAAGTTATGGAAGGCACATGGTTGGGAATTCGGTCGAAGCTATGATGGGAGAAGAGGGGTATTTTGTAATTCCATGCACAAGTGATGGAAGGCATATTTTCTTCCTTTCTTCACAAACACTTAACTTCTCTTCTTATTCTTCTTCTTCTTGAGCTCTTTAATAGCTCTTCTTCAATGGCTTCTTACATAGAAAAATATTTCAACACCACGTTGAAGTGTTGCTAAAATTGTTTCCTTACACATATATAGAGCTATCAATTTCCAACAAGACTCGAAACACGATCCAAAGATTGCATGGAAATTATCAGGTTAACCCGACCCGTTTAAGTGGGCGGGTCATTTTCGGATCAACTTGAAATTTGACCCGTTTATAAATGAATGGGTTTTGGGTTGACCCGTGAACCCGAATTTGACCCGGTTATAACACGTTTATACTTGCATGGGTTGATCGGACCCGATTATAACCCAACCTAACCCATGGACCTAAATTTGGTCCATCTATAACCCGTTTACGATTCGTTTATAACCCACATATACATTATATATGTTAGCCCGACCGATTTATGACCCGACTTGACCGAGCCGTTTATAATCGAGTTGCATAGGTCGGATCAGGTCAACCTGTTTATAATCGGGTCGGGTTTGGGTTGGGTTCGAGTCGGGTTCGGGTTGAAGTATTTCTGACCTGTTTAATAAACTAGTTGGCCTGGCTCATTTAAGATCAACCTAAACCCAACTTGACCGGACCCAAACCTGACCTGCCCTGACCCATTGATAGCCCTACACATACGATATCAAATAGCTTCAAAAAGTTAGCCAACTCCACCTCTTCCTCACATTGGATAATTTGATTGGTTGTTTGATTTCCTTTCTATTCATATAATGATTTCTTTTAATTCTCATTTATTTCTTGCAAATTTTCATTTTATTTATTCACAGTATTCATCTTTCTGCTCATTTTCTAAATAAGTAACTCCAACATTTGCTTAAGTCTGTAATTACTTACTTACAACGTTTACCTTCTATCACATTTTATTATAGTAAGATTTCCATTATAACTTAAGTTTATAACAATTACAACATCAAATTCTTATTTATTAAAAAATTTCATTGAATACTTTCATTATTTCAAATTTTTACTTGTATAATGTTCTATTACAATTTCTTATTAGACATTGTAACTTTTATTATTGGGTAAGTTATATATATATATATATATATATATATATATATGCTTTTAAGGATGTAATTGAAAGTTATACAAGTTTTTCTCAATTAATTAAATGTTCAATAATAATCCTTTGTTTTATATGTTACAAATTTTAAACTTTCTTTTTATTTAATTTATAACTTGGCATTAAATTTCTTACTTTAATTAATGGTTTCAATTATTAATTAGTCATATTCCAATTTACTACACTTAATTGAACTATTAATTAACTGGAACTTAAGAACCAAATACCGGGTTTAATTTTAAATCATTTAAAATAATAGATAAATATATACTTACACTTATATCCAATTATGTTTAAAACAATTTAAAATTTAAATTTGGTTTATCAAACAAATCTGCAGTAACTACTACAGTGGCCTTCCCACTTCGAAACTCAAAAATGAATGTCGATGATGCGGCCGCCATCACCGAAATTATTTTCCAGCGACAGAGAGGGAAGTACAGAACTTATTTATTTATTTTTTTCCAAAGTTTCTTTTTTTAAAAACATTTCTTTCAAATTGTATTGAAATATTTATATCAGAAAATACATCTAAATAATATTATTATTATATTTCGAAATTATTCGAAAGAAATTTTCAAAAGCCCGGAACTTAAGTTCTAAATTTCCAATTTCATTTATTTTATTTTCAATCTTATTTCGACTATTATTTATAAATTTCATTACCTAACAACCAATATATAGCAACCAAATATATATCTTATTTATAAAATTTTATTATATATATAGAAAATATAATGGGCAAAATTATTTCATTCACCTATAATAAAACAAATATTATGTCGGTCTGTCCTATTAGGTGTTTAGAAATCCCTATTGATGTCATGGCATCCCATGCACCAACCAGAATTTATAAATACCAAATGGAACAGATTAACACAACATTAAAACCTTTTTATAACACTAACAAATACGCTCTCTCGTATATATACACTCAGCGACTCCCATAGGGTATTACTACCCTATTAGTAAAGAGTCAGACCCCACAAAGCTAAGGTTTATCGCTAAACCTGGCTCTGATACCAGATGTAACGGCTCGCCTTTCCGCACGATTTAAATCGACACACGTGCCAATTCAAACCATACGGAAGGGCGGATTGTTATGGGGTAAATAAGAAAAAACAGGGAAAGAAGAAAAAACAAAATGGAATCTTACAACGAAACGATAAAATATAACAATCAAATATATAGTTCATGAAGCTGTTTAATAAACATTTGATTATATTTATGCAATACATATCAGAGTTGTATATACCAACAAATAATAATCGATGCAGCGGAATAGAGTGTGAAGTGGACTAATATATAATATATAATAGTAATAAAATCTTCGCCTTCATCCTCCAGACGTAAGGCTTCAAATCTTGAAATGCTCAGGCTGACCCGAGCGAATTGAAAAGACAAAACACTCGAGTCAGAACTAAAAGATCTTATGTAAGTTAAATCAACTGAAATAAATATGAGTGTAACGACGTCGGAGATGTTTACGGGGTTTGACATCTCCTATCCAATGTCTACGTGAGTGCAGTAACTCAAGAGATGCTCGGGATTCACATCTCCTAAGGATCCGTTAAACTATCTACTATGCAGTAACATACGCTATTATAATAGTGTCTAAAGTAAAGTATAATATACTGAAAATAGCGTTAAGGCTTTACAATTTCCACCTTAACACGTTTTTATATTCCTATAGTCTATACAGTTTCGTAAGCTCCCCCGTACTGGGCGTCGTCAGAGGGCACTCCATAGGTATGGTACAAAACAAACTCGTACAAGGCGCGATAGGGTAGGTGACGCGGCACAACTAGGCAATGCCTGGGTAGATATACCAATTACGCTTCCGGGTTGGTGGTAACCCATAGCCGCAGCTACCGCCCACCTTGAGCCGCACCTCCAAATCAAAGAAATCAAAAGTGGCCACCAAATAAGTCCAAAGTCAGAGTAGAATATTTGAAGGGATGTGTCCGATCAAAGGTGCTACCTCATTCACCCATCGATCGCTCCTGTTTTATCCACCTTATGCCAACTCACGGGAGTTGGTCCACGTATTTACCTCAAAGGAAATGCCGCCGCCATCCTACTTCATTCTAGAATCTCCAACGCGTACACGGTTGTTAAAGTGGTTTTCGGAGTTGGCAGAGAGTATGACAACTTCCGATCCCGGTCTCTTTAACAACCAAACGTTATTATAGCACCACTGTCACTTTAAAATAATTTATACTTCAAAACCAGGATAAAATATTCATTTCAAAACCATATAAATACGATATCACTTCCTCTTTTAAAAACCAAAATCAATATGGTATCAATTTCAAACATATCCCTTTCTAAAACCATAACATTTTTAAAGTTATAATATTTCGAAACCAAAACTTGAAATATAGCCTTTCAAAACATAAAACTTTGAATTTCATAAATTTGAACATACTACACCACTTAAATGGTTTAAATATTAAATTACTTTATTATATAATAAAATAGCTTCTTCACCTTCACAAATATAGATTTAAATCCTCAAATAAACCAATATAATTTTCATATATTTCAAAGCTTTACTTATTCCACCATTTCAAAACTTATTCTTTGATAATTTCATATACATCAAATTCAATTGCTATTATTTAGATTTGAAACATTTACTTAATAAATCCAATATAATTTAAGTAAAACTTTTAACTTCAAACAACTGGATATTCTTTCAATTTATTTAACTTAATAAATTCATTTATCCCAAATTTACATTCATTTAAATTACTTTTAACCAAATCAAGCTATAAGAATCATACACTTTACAATCTCCATTTTTATTTAAACTTCAAATCAAATTTATTCAAGTACAATTCTTAAATAAATCAATTTAAACCAATTCCATATTTATCTTTCAACTTAATTTCATTTAAGTCATTTAAAACTCTATATATACAATATCTTAAATAGCCACTTAACCATATAATATAAACAATCAAACTTCATTATTAAACTCATTTTATTAATCAATTTTATACATAGCTTAAATTCAAGAATTTAACTATATATATAAAAAATAATATTTATATAACATCAAAAATTATTATTTATTAAACCGTATATTTCTTTCCAAAACCATAGAAAATCATTTCAAAATAATTATATATATATATATATATATATATATACCGCGGTGCCTGTATATAATTTTCTATCCTATGGTCAAGTGATACGGATATTATCATTTCAATCCGCAATTTAAAAATAAAAAAGCAGTTGTATATCATTTCAAACCGCAATCCCGAATCAAAAATAAATGCATAACAACTTGCAGATTATGATGATATAAATAAAACATCCATTCATCCATCATAAAATCATACATCCATTACAATCATCATACAAAACAATCAATCAATGTCAACATATAACTGATAATATATAACAGGTAATTAAATGGCAGTTATATTCAATAATAAATTAAATAACAATTTAATTTACATAAATGCAATAACTGAGATGAAGATTAAAATATACGAAAAGTCATAAATAAATGCATAATCACAACAAAAAATTAATTTAACAAACATAAGAAATGTTAGAAGTTGTGAGTGGGTTAAAACACTCACCTTTTGAATTTAAACTGAATTTAAATTCAATTTAAACCCAAAAGTTTGACAGTCTCAGAATTCATCCAAGCTAGCGCCAAAATGTTCGAAATTTCAATACGATCCTAACAAAAAAAACGGACGTGAATTGGTTTACGTATGTGAAAAATATGACGATAAATGCGATTGAAATCAATTATAAAAATAAAATAAAAGGAGAACACATTTTCTAGGACACGTCACTTATACCAGCTTTTGCTTACGCGTAGAAAGATGCTCGACCAACCCAAATACAGCCGCCAAAACCCACGAACGAAGCTTCGTCCTGAAGCCACCTCCCGCGCCTCTCATGCCGCCGGTAGAGGCACCATCCTCCATGCCATCAGCTGCGCCGTGACTCCCCCTACGTTGGACCTTCCGCACCTTCGCCTCGAGCCAAAAACGTATAGCCTCCACCATAGATAATTAACCCTAATCAAATTTTTGCGCAACATCCAACCGTCAATTCGCCATATTAACCACACAGATCGCGTCCCCTCAGTCCCCTCTGCAATACCAAGAAAGGATTTGATGATCCGTCGCAGTTGATCGGAGCGCGACGGACGACCAAAACTTATTCCTAAATTTTCGGTCAAACGAAAACCCAGATCGAAAAATGGAATGCAGATCTGACTTGCACTCTTCGAGAGCTTCGAAATATATTTTTTGAATTTTTCTTAGGAGTTTGGATTTTTGACTTTGATTTTGAATTGGAATTGGATCTGGAATTTTGTTGTCTGCTATTTAGGAGGAGAGATAGCTGAATTGTGTACAGACAAATGAGAATTAGGGAGGCTAGGTTTTATAATAGGGTATTTATAGAGAAAATTGAAATAGAATAGATGGATCAGATTTATAAACGCGTTAAACGATGAATGGCCCGAAAAGCCCGTTCTGACTCCGGAACTAATTTGGGTCAACCATATATCAAAATAGATGTTTTTAAGTACTTTAAACGTAATGGAAAAGGTTTCAAGTTCAAATTGCATCGTATGAAGAAGTTATGCTTAAATCAATATTTTTTAAATTGATTTCAATTTCATTTATTTCAAGGCGTTTCGAGCCCGTACGATAAAACGACAAGTCCGATCGATACGAAACTTGAAATGCTACAATAATTCACCGTTACGGATCCGATGAAACTGGTTTCGTAGAAAACCGAGTCAGTGGCCAAAATGGCTATTTTTCCATTAATTAAATAAATTAATAATTACTTAATTAATTTAATCAAATTTCCAATTTAAATTTTAAAATTGACAATTCTTATCATTTCTATATTTCCAAAGTATTCACACAAATATAACAAACTTAGATGTCCATTTAACGTTAATTAATTTATCAAATTTCAATCTTACCCTCACTTTATTAAATTTAGAATTTATAAATAAAATTCCCAAGAATTCCATTTTATTAAATCAATCAGTAATTATTTCATTCATTATTGTCAAATAGATGACATTTATATTGGACTCAAAATCTATTCCATTAAATATTTTCACATTCCATCTTAAATTTCAAAATAACATAGTAATTAATTTCATTCACAATAAACTCAATTAATTAAAATTTATTTCAATAAATTAACTTGATTTACTTCAATCTTTTTTATCTAACCAACTATAATTCGATAAACAAAGATAACCTTTGTTTTACCCTTTGTTGCATTGTTAAGTTCAAATTTCCATCTTTCCTTTGTATTAACAACCCCATTTCCATTTTATTACATTTCTACCAATATTCACGCTAATTGCGATTAACATTCTATGTAAATTCATTCACTTGGATTCATACTTTCCATTATATAGATTACTACATTATGAATGAATTTACACTTCCAATTATTTCATTATTACATTCACACCTTCCGTTACAAATTTTATTAAAACATTAAAGATTTTCTATTTTGATTTAGAAGGCCAATTAAATACAACAATCGTTATCATTAAATTTATAATACAATTAAGTTTATTTTATTAATTTCAACTAATTATTATGATTACTTGCGTAACACTGAATTCGTCCAATTACCATTTATTATACTAATTCATTTATTTATACAACACTTATTACTTACATTGAAATAAATTAATAAACCTTGATTTACAATCTTTACATCAACCAATAGTCATATTATAAATAAAATTATCATTATTTCTAATTAGTACTTAAATATACATTAACCAAACGTTAAATTCAGATTTATTACAACTGATTACCGATGTTTATTTAACACATTAAATAAACAAGCAACCTACCTTAATTACCACCTAATTGCCTTTAATTGTATTAATAAGTTCGTTACTTATCAATCCATATTATAATTCCATATATAAAGCTAATTTTATTTCATTTCATTAATGTACACTTATTTACATCTTAATTTGAATAACTATTATATTTCTAAATGTGTACTTCTAACAATTTAACACATTAATTAAGGTTTTAAAACCAATTAATGAAATTTCCTTAATTCCATTCTTATACCAGTTTATTACTTTACATACATTACATATTTATTCATAAATTAACATACCTTGAACTATTTTCCCCAATTCACCAATTACTACCTTAAATAATTTATGTTTCTATTAAATTTACACAAATTCAACATTAATTACTTCATTGTTTTCATTTCATCCTAGTTACTATTTCGTTATTTATTTACAAATTTTATTTGTTTCAATATTTAATACCAATTTCATTTAATTAATTAATTTTTTCCATTCTTTCAATATTAAATTACCAAACTTTATCAATTTAACAAAATTAAATCATTGAAAATTTACGGTGTCGTTACAGGTTAAATGTTACATTCCATTTATCTAATATGCTCTTACTAGACTTATGTCAAAACCCTAAGAGAAAACACACAAAAAATTGATTTCTTTAGCAGTTTTAGGACTCCTTGCCCTAGGATTCTGACCACGAGCGTGCTCAATAAATCATAGGCCATCATGCAATGGATAACACCTTATTGGTTGTATCATATACAACTTCTAACCCGTGGTCTTTATCCCGGTATCATCTTGACCTTGAGGATGTCATAAATTCTAAAGGATTATTTACTTATTGTAACGACCCGATTTTTCGACTCCAAAATGTCGACATTAATATCTCCATGACATTCACATATCAAACACCCAATTGCTAAAAGATAGATTGTTGGGATAAATAAAAAAAAAATAGTAAGGAAGAACAAAACATCATAATCTAACAATGGGACGTAATATATAATATCAAAAATAGTACAAAGGGTTGCTCCAAGATACAACGTAATTTTAGAGTTAATAATCTAAGTACCATCATCAGTATCGACTGTTATAACTGTTTGTCCTTATAATTGATGATATATGCATAAAAATACTATAGCATAAATAAAAATACGTAGGTAGGAGAATGGTAGCATCCATCTTGTCACCTTAAGCTCCAAAGTGTCCACATTAAAACAGCGTACTTCGGCCTAATCTAAAAGCACTTGAGGATTCAAGGAAAAATATAACCACGAGCCGAACATAATTATGGCCTGAGTAACTTAAGAAACACATGCCTACATAACAGTAACTTTTTAGAAACTTTGAATCATTATAACGGTTTTCTCCTCAAAAGAAATAAAACCATCTAATAAGTAAATGAGGCGATATAATGGATAGTGTCTAAGGTGTCGAATATAAATCAAATAATAGTTGTACTGCTACCATCTCACTTCACAACGACATTAGGTATAAATTCAAAACCTCTAAGGATTGTGTTCGCATATGGAATTTCATTAGGGGTGCCCTCGGTATGTTAAGGAGTGCCTCTAAACAAGGGTCAGAAACAACCTTCCAAAGGCATATATACGACAAAAGAAAACATAACTGGTCCACGCCCTAACATGTGGCACTGAATACCATCAACTCCCACTGTAACGACCAGAGAATTTTTAGCGATTTAAATAATGTAATTAACTAAATCTTTCAAGAAATTAAATAATAAAATTTTAGAAGTGAAAATTTGATATTTGATATGCGTATATTGAAGCATAGCAAGTAGAAGATTTTGATTTAACAATATGAAAGTTTATTTGATTATTAAATTTCAAACTTCAAATTCAAAATCAGTTAATTTGCTAGAAATTAAATATTTTTGAAATTTGAATATTTTTATATAAGAAAATGTAAATCATTTTCTGAGTGAGACGTCATGATTCATTTCGTCAAATTTGGACTGCACTAGCTCCGTTTATATTATTTTCAGCGTTTTAGCAGCATTTTGGTAGTGAACTTCGAGTTTTCAATAGGATAGTCATATCACTCATATTTGTGTACCATTCTATTCGTCTCGTCGTGTTGATTCCTGTAGTATATTTATTTGTGTATTTTGGTGTTTGGTACACGACGAAGCCTGCGAAACAGTTAGCCGTAGTGGTACCCGTTTTAAGCTTTTGGTTTTCCTTGTGTCCTTTTGTTCTCCACCGTGTAAAATAAATAGCCATCAACCTTTAATATTTTCTGCTTTTGGCTCTTACAATTCCTATTGTTTCAATATATTTTTCTGGTTCGAGCTTTCAATCTCCATTTCTTCTCTGCTCTTATTTTTCCGATTCATGCTAATCTAAAAGAGAATAAGATATTATATTTATTGCATATATTTGATAGCCTGCTTAGCTCGTTCGTCTCCTTCCATTCTCCTTTATACTGTCGTGCCTTTCCACCTCCTTCTTGTGTGCCGAAACTCCCCCTAACCACTGTCGCGAGCTATCAGTCGTCCTACTCCTCCTTGCTGACCAGCCAGCACTTCTCTCACACCTCTCAACCATTGGCCATCACCTCCTGCCTAGCTGTAGTCGACCCCACCACTACCTCCCATTTAGCTACCATACACCCGAAGACCATCACCAACCCAAGCCTTCCCATCGAACGCCTGCTTGACAGCGCCTGCTTCCATCCCAGTTGCTGCCACTCCGATCACACAATCCACCACGCGAACCTAGCAGAGCCTTCCGAAGCAAACCTAGCAGTGCCTCATCAATCTTGTAACCCTCCAGATCACAGCAACCCTGCTCCGCCATCCTCTAATTCCGGCCACTACTCAGTTGATAGCAGCACCCAGTCACCCATGCAACCACTATGCCTAATATGCGCCATTCTACTACAGCCTCGCCACCAACATCTCCACGTCCGGCCTGCACCCTACACTCTCTACCATATACGCTATCCACTGCATCCACACCAAGCCATCTCGTAGCATCCCCTCTTCACCTTTCACTCACGATCATCTCCCATCTTCGAGCGCAGCCCACCCATCACCAGACCGAGCAACCCCAGTAACCCACCTACTACCACAACAGCCTGCCAACCTTTCCACCCTTCTGCTTTCTCCCATCGTCACAGCAGCAGCTCTTACATTTTTTTGCTTCATATTATAAAGGTGGCAGCTTGTCACCTGACTATTCTGCAATGTTTCAATCTTGGTTCGTTGTCACCCGTGAGATTCTGATCATTAATTTCAGTCATTTCTGTGGTTTTGTTGTTGATTATGGTTGAATTCCTCATAACAAGCTGCTTTGCCTTGTATATCACTGTCCGGAAATTACCAGCAGTTATTTACTTTGCTTTGCCACAATCTGGATTTGTATTGCAGTAGATTGTCCAGTCGTTGTCCTGCTTGCTTATTCATGTGCTTATCCGTATCCATTTGCTTATTCCCGTTATTCAATAGCCTCGAAAGGTGAGCGATCAATCACAATTGATATTCTTATGTTTAGTAAATTGATTTCACATGAAATAACGATAAATATATGTTGTTGAATTTAAATTGGTTAGTAATTAAATTGTTAAGTATGATATATTGTTATCCGCAATTGTTAACCTATGCTAATTGACAGTATTGACACTAATAACCTATTTGTATATATATTACATTTAGAATTGTTAATTATATTTACCATTTTATGCCATTATGCTATTGTTCTCACACTACAAGTTCCCTGTTAGTTTAGGAAATCCCTATGGATTGAAATGATACATACCCGAGTGATTCTATAGATTAGGGGGAAATCATTATGGGTTGAAATGATAAACCTAAGCGACTTTATCGATTTTTGAAACTTGGGATTGTGGGTTGAAATGATATATACCCGTAAATATTAAATTATTGCGAATTGAAATGATATATATATGTATCACTCGACCATAGGAGAGAAAATCATATACGAACACCATTGGTCTATTTTTAAAAATGATTTCCAAAGTTTTGAAAGGCAATATATGGATTTTAATAAATAATGAATTTAAAGTATAATATATAGATTTTATTTTAATATACGTGAAAATTTTAAATTTTTTAATTACATGTTTGGAAATTTTTAAATTTATAAGTTATGTTTAAAAATATAAATTTTAAGATTCAACTTATAACATTATTATTTTTAAATATGTAGTTGAGATTAGAAATAGATTTGATAATATAATTTTAATATGATAAATTTAATAAAAATTTAACTAATATATATAATATGTTTAATTATTTAATCAAAACTTATATTAACATTTTTAAATACATTTTTGTAATAACTTTAATAAATAAAGGTCGAAACGATAAACTAAAGTTGACTTGAAATTTAAATTGGTTAATAATTGAATTTAAAAAAAGGATTGATTTGGAGCCTATTTATTTTTAGATTTTAAAGATATGTTTTTATTACTTGATAACTTGATTTTGATTAAAAAGGATTAAAAAAATATTTAAATTTAAATAAAATTGAATTTGAATATTTAATTTTGATTTAAATTTGTAATTTGAGATTTTGTTTAAATATTATAAAAAATGACTAAGTGAATATTTCAAATTCAAATGGATTTAAAGTTTAATTTTAAAATATAAATGAAAATTATCAAATTGAATTATTGTAAATATTTGAATATTTAAACTTTAAAACCTATTGAATTGGGAGTGGTTTAAATTTGTAGTTCAAAACTTGGATTTGAAATCGATATAAATTAAAAATGGTTGTAATGAGAATTTGATTTGAACCTTTAACCTTTTTAATTGAAATTATTGAACTGAGGTTGATTTAAATTAAAATTTTGGAACTAAGGTTACTTTGAATTGATTTGTGAAATTGGAAGAAACAATTCTAATTTGAAACTATTTTTGATATAAACTCTTTTAAATATATAAATTATTTTAATATATATTATTTTAAATTTATAAACAATTTAAATATATATATATATATATTAATATGTAAACCATTTCTAATGTATAAACTATTTTAGTCTATAATCTATTTTTTAATAAAAAACGTTTTCAATATATAACTATTTTAATATATATATATATATATATATATATATATATATATAAACTACTTTCAATATTCAAACTGTTTAAGATGGAACTGTTATGATTTTGATTAATGGATTTAAATGCGAATACTTTGCTATGGTGGTTTAACCAATTTTGTGGTTATGGTTTTAAAAAATGGATATGATTTAAAGTGATAATATTTTGAAAGTGAATATGATTTTGAAAGTGATATGATTTTTGAAATAAATATGACATTTTGATATGAAGTATGAACTGTTTGAAATAAAATGACCATGGTATGAAATAAACGTTTGGTTGTTAAAGATACTGGGATCGGATATTGTCACTATCTGCCAATATCGAAAACCATTTTAAAAACTTTGCATGTGGTGGAGAATCCAGAATAAAGTAGGATGGTTTAGCGACGTCTATATGAGGTACGAACGCAACTCTGACTCCCTCGAGTCAGCTTGATGTGACTAAAACAGGAGCTATACCGGGCCAAGTGAGGTCACACCTCTAAGCGAGCATGCTTCTTCGATACCATATTTATTACTTTGTGATTTGATTGGGTGCACCTTTGATTTGAGAGTGTGTCTACAGGTGGGCGGTAGTAGCTGCTATGCGTTACCACCAATCCGGGAGTGCAAATGGTCCTACCCTGGCATTGCCTCGCGTGACTTATCACATGCCTTATTGCGCCCATTACAACTTTGGTTTGTACTGTACCTATGGTGTGCTCTTTGAGTATCCCACCGGTTTGGTGGAGCTTATAGTATCCGTATAGAATACTGGATTATATAAAAATGTGCTAAGGGTGATATGGGTAACGCCTTAACGCTATTTTAATATTTTACTTTTAACTGTAGACATTATCTAAATAGCGTATTGTACTATGTATGTAGATAGTTTAACGGATCCTTAAGTGATGGAACCCCAACACCCTTTAAGTTATATTGCATTTCACTTGGACATTTCACTTGATTTGATTTACTTGTATAAGAATGTTAATCTTGACTCGAGTGTTTTGTGTTTTACATTATGCTCGGGTCAGACTGTGTGTCGTCGCATTTGAGACTCACCTTTAAAGCTTGGAGCTTTGTCTGAAGATCTGTCTTATATCTATTTAGCTTTTCAGTTATTTCAATTATTTCTAGTTGTTTCTGAATAGATTTGTCATTTGCTTTTATACTTAGACTTCTGTGTATTCAGGATTTCTGTTGTATTTTGTTTTAAACTTTGATATTCTGTAGTAGCTTCATGAACTACTATTTCCCTATTTACGCTTATTATTATTATATTACTCTACGTCTGTGATTATGTGATTGATTTATTTATTGTATATGCTAAGTTTTTCCAAATATAAATCAACAATATGTTGTTATGAGCGATTCAAGTCGGACATGTGTGGATTATTGTCGATGTAAATGGTTTGAAATGGTAGGTCCTTACACCTGCTGGCATTAATTGGAAGCATCTCAAGATATATTGAGTTGATGTACCCTTGTGTTACATAAACCCACTAGCTATGTACCTACTCTGTTTATTATTATTTCAGATGGTGAAGTCACATTCAACATCTCCACACACGAGTCCTCAATCCTCGAATAGTTCATAAACCTCTCCATTGATACCAGCATAATTCATTCGTTGAATGCTAACTTTGTCCTCTCTCTTGGAATCATTCTTAAGATATACAATACAAATGTAAAAGTATACCTACACTTTATTTAACAAGATGCTATACTTTTAAATCACTTCTGAAAATAATTTATTATAACTAAATGTTATACAAAACCCCATTTATCCTTTTATAAAATATTTAACTCACTTTCCTTGCTTATGTATACATAGAAATACTTTTAAAATACTTATAAATATGTATTGAATATCCATAAAAAATATTATACAAAATACTAAATTTAGAATTTGCTCAAAACCACTTTCAATTAAGTGCTACATATAAAGAAAACTTGTTACTTTAAAAATTCATATATATTTTTAAATATATTTAAACTTGAAATTCCTTTTAAAATACTTTTAAACATGTTATTAGTCATTCCTACAATGATCTCACAAAAATAATCTATTTATCTATTAATTTTAAACACATTCTAATCACAAAAGTTGTTAAAATAACATGGCTACAAATGCTATAATAGAGTCAAAACTGCTGGCATAGAGTTAAAAAGCAATAGTTTGGTGTTGTTAAAAAGTCTTGAAAGAGAATACTTAAAAATCCATGAAACTTTAGACTATTTTCACCGAGCTACAAAGCGATTTAAGGTCTGATTTTTTTATTACTTAGATAAAAAAATAAATTTAAAAGAGACCTCTAAAGGTATATCTCTAAATCATATTAAAAACCACCAAAATTTAGATATTATCAAGTGCACAAACGGCAACCTTTTTTCCTTCGAACTTTTGTTCTATATGTTATACACTTTTGCAAACATTTTCTTTGTTTTCACATACGCTAATATAAGTGTAGAGCGCAACCAATATATATTTTATCGAAATACATTTATATCCCACCACTTTAAAGAGGCTTAAACACAAGAGATTATAAAAGGCACTTATAGCTACCTTTCTCGCTACAAACAATTTCACACACACACTTCAACTCCACACACACAACCAAAATAAGCTTGTAACCATCATGTTTAAGACACATCACAAGTTGTAGAGGGTAATATAAATGAAAATACTACATATGAAGTTATAATTTTCTTTACATAAGCAAGAGGGGTCCAAACATAAATCTAATAAGTTAATGTCTTAACTATATATTTGGACATATATATATACATAATAGATACTTTTCGATGGTGAGTTAACTCACAAAATTGTTGCTAATATCAAGCACAATCTCTTAAGAACACGTGAACACTTCTTACCATCACTCACAACAATTAGAAGTCCTTATTTCCCTCTAAACTGCTTATGACCACCCTTGCTTCCCCTCCAATGCTCATGGCCACATGTGGTATAAAGGTTTGTGCTCCTTTCCTTCAAGCTTTGATTTGATTTTACATGCTCCTATGTTATGCTAGGTCCTTTTCTTGATTTTGAAATGGTTTGAAGTTGTTTTACTTTGGTTTTAAAATTTAAAGAGAAGAGAATAAGAAGCATGAAGGCATAGTTTTTATGCTTAAATTTATGAAAAGGATTTGTGAGCTAAGTGTGTATTTATAGAGAAGTGTTTAAGAGGTCATCCCCTTTACTTATCCTATAAAAGGTTACCATGCACCTTCCCCCTTACATGTAAACAAAATATCTCTTTTGGAAAATGTCTTCCTTAAAATATCTCTATACAATGTCTTATCTAATCCACCCACTAACCACTCCACTAACCATTTCGCTAAACACCTTAAGTTATCCTTAACTATCAAATAATTTTATTAACCACTAGTGACTACGCTAGTTACTTAAACATGTCCGAAAAGTTCGAGCAAATTTCATAGAGTAAAATATTGTATATCGATAAAACGATTTTCTCTCATATTATCTATTTTTCCTCACAATATATATTTTTATAAAAACAACTCACAAACAAATTTCTTATCATTATACATAACTAAAAACATATTCATAGGGTTATAAAATTAGTTCTATCACATTTAACTCAAATTTTAAAAGTTAAATAATTTGGATATTTAAATACAAAGTGTTAAAAATTTCAGGCCACTACACTAATACCCACCATTTCATGACGGCCTAAGTATAATTCATGTACCTTAAGGAAGATTAAAAAATACAAGCATGTTCTCACCTCACCTGGTCAATATATTAATAATACTATACATATCATCCCTAACTTGAGTTTCCTCAACAATCTAATAGTATGCAAGTAATCTACTGATGTATAAATGGTAAAAGATAACTTATATATTAAGGATTCATAATATTATATATATACATACATACATACATACATACATACATACAAACACACACATTGAGTGACCGCGATTTAGGTGACGTACACATCTAAAATCACGATATGCATACAATATGCATGCAGTCGTTCCTTAAACCTAAATTAGGTTTCTTATAGTTCCACTTATATTATACAATCATATTATACAACATTCTAATGTATATTATTGGTTAAATTATATTTTATTAATTTAATTTATTAACTTATTAAAAAATGATTTAAATCATTTTAAAATTCAAAATTTTATTTCATTCATCCTAAATAATTTAAGATGAAAATTAACTACAACATTTATAGTTATATAATATATCGTTATATATATTGTTTTATTAATTAATTTTTAATTAATTAATTTAATATTTATTTTATTTTTTTAAAAACAATTTTAATTAAGTAATTTAATAAATCAAAATAATTTGTATGTAATTTACCTCAGCAATTTAGGACAAATATATCAATATATATATACAGATACATACATATTCAACTATAATAATTACAAATATATGTACTTATATATACACGTATATTAATATATATGTATGTATGTTTGTATTTAATTTTTTGACACTTAATTATTTATTACTTTAAATTATTAACTAATTTCAACAATATTAATTTATTTCAAGAATAAATTTTGCAAAATCCTTTATAACCTTCATTAAACGTATTTTGTGCTTTAATTAACTTTTGAGTTGAAATTACATTTTCAAAACAAATTCTAAAAATTAGCCAATGGCCCAAATCAATGTGGGCCTTCGCAATTTGGCCAACCTTTCTTATTTTGGATCATAGTGGGCCTATAAAGGCTAATATTATAGTAGATCTGATTTAATTATTTTTAATAAAATCTTGTTTTATTATATTGGTTTTGTTTTATCTAATTAATCTTATTAATTAAATATGTGAATTTAATATGCATTTGCATCAATGAATTATATATACGTATGTATACATATGTATATATTTACGAAATCCTAAAAGTGGCAACCGCACAAATAGGTACTCAAACCCTAAAAATTTCTAAAACTCAAAAATCTAGAGATCAACCTAAACAAATAAATCGAATACTGATGAGGATGAGGATTGGCAATAAGTTAAGAGAAAAGGGAAGCAGAAAGCGGTGGAGGTTCAATGGTTTAAACACAATCGATCGATCTATGTTAAGGGGTTAGATCTCAAACATTTTCAAACGATGGAATTAAAAGCTATGTTGAATATGCAATTATATGATTTTTGTTTGATGATAATAAAAATATATATTCATTTAAATGTATTTATTATTGTACAATTTTATTTTTTCACATAATTAAATAAATATTTGTTGACTACAATAAGTACCACAAAATTTAAATTCAAACAAATATTTTGTTACAATTTCGAATTGTACAAATTTAAACTCTCACTATACATTTATATTTTGTCATTCTACAATACAATTTCATTTACAACACAACTTCAATTACATTTCATTTACATATCTTTCCTCACTACATATCACTCGTTCACTCATATTTGTTCTTCAACTATATTCTAATTTGTATCCAACGTCTGAATTATCTGCAAAATAAATATTGACACGGTAAAATTGAAAAAAAACTATGGTGTATTTTGAAAATTTTATTTTCCTCGGTTATTTGGGTTATTCGTCGTCATTTTTTGTTTTTGAATTCATCATACACGAACAACATGTGACATGCACAATGTATCATTGTACATGCCATAAGGCCTTGCACACCGATATACACTTGATAAAACTGCAAGGACTGGTGAGCACAAGGTCAAACCCAATCAGAGGCTGGATTCAACTCAAGTACAATACAAATAAAGTCATGACATGAGCATAAGTACAAACTTGAGCTATAAATTGGATTCAACTCAGGTGCAATACGAAAAAAAATCCAGATGAAAGTGTACACAAAACTTCAGACCGTAAATAGCACATGTAGAAAATGATGTACACACGAAGCCAGCAACAACAAGTTCAACTAACATTTCAACCCAGAAATGAAGACTCCAAATAAGAATGCAAGTTAAAAACCACAACAAGACTATAACTCAAAAGAAGCAACAAAGACCAGTCCGGAATGAATGCAACTAAATACAAGTTCACATGCTCAGTGCATATATACATGGTTGGTCATATGTACAACAAGCTCCAGAATCAAAGAAATGTGCAATAGCAAAATGCAATCAGACATCAAAATCAAACTTTAATAAGAAACCGTTAACAAAGGCATGGTTAGGTGCAATCACAAGTCAAGGCAGTAACACAAAAGTTCAGAGACAAGCAACTGGATTTCGATTCAAAGCAACATGAAAATTCAAGTGAAACTAGACTGCACATGAAACCAGTGGAGTGTATCAGACTCAAGTAATCACAGTACCAAGTGTACACAACTGAATGGACACTTCAAATGTAACATGGAACTGACCACAACTGACCACACCAGCTCAACCATTTTCACAAGACCCGGTAGAATGTCCAAGCATAACAAGTTTACAGTATATATGAAACCAGACCACTAGGTTAACATGGATCCTCAACAAAATATACACATGTGAAAACATGTATCATGACAACTAGACCAGAGTATATGGATATACAAGCACTACACACTGGAATAAGCAAGAAAAGTAACATATGTATGCACATTTGCATAAAAGTACATATGTATGTATCAGGTCAGAGGCATGAACAACTAGTGTACAGGATGCAAATGCAATAGAGGCAACAGAGCATCAAGCCGAGAAAGGCATCATAAGTATAGATATATACATGTGCAAACACACACATATACATGTATATATATGCAACGAAAATATATAATGCAATAAAGTAGCAATGTGGACATGTACTAGTAATCTAGCAACAAAGCATTTAACAAATTTTAAAAAAGTTAAGATAGCGATAAAAATCAATCAGATGATCAAGTGCTGCAGTTCGAACAAGAACCAAGGTAACGGTTTCAAACTAAGTCAAATTTAAATGACAAAGTCAACGTCAGGAGATAACAAGTTTGAAACTGAACAAGTCGAAGTCAAATTTTCATCTCAAAATATTCTGACAAAATCAAAGTAGTCGAAGTTAAAGGAGAAAAAATCGAAACCAACTCGGAGAAAATCAAATAATAGAATGAAAAGTCAAAAAACCAAACAGGTCGTGGTAATCAAGTAAAGCACATAAATAAAATATTCGAATTGAACCAGTCTAAACAAATCACATGTAATCAAGCAAAATCGAACGGCAGAGCAAAATGAACCCATGAATTCAAATGAAATATTCGACTGGAAATTAAGGAAATCGATCCCTTTTTACCCATTATCATCATCGGCATATAGGCATCGAGTTTAAGCATATCAATGAGAATAATAAAGCAAAATCACATACCACTTTTATCATTCGAGCTCAACGCATTGAAGCAGCCGTATGCAAATCAAAGCCACAAGTTGATTAATGAAGCAAACTGAAGAGAGATCATCATTCAATCAAAAAAATTGAATCGGAGGTCTTAGTTCCATAAAGTTCTAAATTTTCGACAGAGGAACGAACATTCTCGAAGAGGCAGACATTATTTATGAAGTAAAGGATGCAGGCCGAACAGAAGAATATTAATGGAGACAACTTTTTGACATAAACTAAAGGGGCTGGCCTTTATTATTTTTAATTGGGCTTTAATTTTATATAGTGCTTTGTATTTGTTTTTATTTTGTATTTTACTTTTAAGCTTTTATAAAATTCTAGTCGTGTGACTAGGGGACGAACAATGGTGGTGTGGTTTGAGAATTCACAACTCAGTGGCTGAGTTGTGGTAGGATTTTGAGAGTAGAGTTAGGTTAGTCGATAGCGGGTGTCCCAAGTTTATGTGTGTAAGAGTCTGACTACTTAATTTCTAGTAGAAACCTTGGGGCAGCACGTTGGTAGGGTTTTGCTGAAGCTGTGTAAATCTATGTTGTTCTATTTATGCTTTTATTATTCTGCAATTATCTATGCTATAATTATTTTATGTTTATTTCTGCATTAATTAAATTTTATCATTGTTAGTATCACCCTATTCACCCACCCTCTACGGCAAAATTGATCCTACAGGCTGGATGACAGCCACGGAGTGCAAAAACTAAATAGATGAAATGGTGAAATTCTATGATAAAATCGCTAACGAGGAAGGAGAATATGCAGCTATTGACGGTGATGAGTATGTGAAAGCTAGTAGTATGTGTAGGAACTCGATATATGTATATGTATATGTGTATGTATATGTATATGTATATATATGTATATGTATATGTATATGTATGTATATGTATATGTATATGTATATGTATATGTATATGTATATGTATATGTATATGTATATGTATATGTATATGTATATGTATATGTATATGTATATGTATATGTATATGTATATGTATATGTATATGTATATGTATATGTATTTGTGTGTGTGCGTGTGCGCGTGCACGTGTGTGTGTGTGTGCTGGGAAACGACCTTATTATATCCAATTTTAAAGCTTACTTAAAGAGGGAGTGGAATCTAGAAGGAGTTGGAACATATTTGCAAGAAAAATTGGCTACTATTTAATGAAATTTGAACTAGAAAAAGATTGTTGGAGAATTGTTGACAATGGACCCATGTATATGGATAGTAGGTTGTTCTTTATTAAGAGATGGGAACTTGACTTGATACTTAAACGTGACTTGCTTGAATCTCACCCAGTATGGATAAGATTAATGAACCTGAATTTATCACTTTGGTGCATGGAAAGAATAAGTAAACTTGTCAGTTTAAATGGTAAGCCAATTAAGATGGACGATGATACAAAATTCATGAAAAACTAAGATTTGCTAGGGTTTTAGTAGAAATAACCGATGATTCTAATTTTCCTGTTAAAATCGGAGGAAAAGATGGTAGAGGAAAGGAGTACCAACATAATGTAGAATATGAATTTGTTGCACATAAATGCAAAATATGTAATTGTTTTGGGCATAATTATCCTTAATGCATGAAAGAAATTACTCAAGAGTAGAGAGTTAAAAAAGATTCAAATGTTGGTTGAGGAAGTTTTATGTACAATGATTTCAAGGCGATGTAAATGATGGAGTCGAGTGTTTGGAATATATTCGCAATAATCAAAAAGCATCAAAAGAAGGTATCTCTATTTATTTCAAATATCTTCCCTCCTTTTATTTTATTGCACATTAAACAATTGTACACTTTTTAAAGAAATTCAAACATGTTCTATTAATTACTTACTAAATCAATTTTTATTTATTTATATAATTAATTCATAAACTTAATTTCAAGATAGGCATTAAACCCAAAATGCGCACGACAATAAACATTTTGTGTCTTCTTCATACGACATCTTTGTTTTTAGTATTTTATATATGAACTTGGGCTAGAAAAATATACTTGAAACAATCGAAAAGTCGAATTTTCTAAATTCCTTCATTTGAAATTTTTTTGTTTTTAAGCATTATGTAAAATTACTAAAATGTCATTTTTAATTAATTAATTATTTTTTATTAAAATTATGAGATGTTACATTCTTACCATGGTAGACCATATTTGGACCAAATATAGGCCAACAAATCTCAAAACCCACCTGCTAATTAATTGTATTTAAAATATATATATATATAGCGATATAGTATATCGATACATGTATATATAACTTTATATATATGTATATAGTATATCGATACGTGTATATATAACTTTATGTACGCACCCAATTAACTACTAATGATACCCAACTTAAATTTCATGGATATTAATTTAATTAATATTTCATAAATACTGATTGATTTTAATTCATTTATAATATTTATAAACCAACTGATATGGTTTTCGAAGAGTTCACAAATACAGTTATTTGTCTCACTGGTATAAATTCAGCCAGCGATTAATATCAAAAAATTCGCATATTAATGTTACACGTCACCTTAGCAAGTAGCGTGATAGTTTGGCTAAATTTATAGTTTATACAACTTCATAGATAATATTCAATTTTACATTTTAAGCGGCACCTTTTAGTGAAGATTATTTACACCAATTCTCTCTATAAGTATTATATCACTTTTGGATTTATGGACGTTGGTTTTGGTCAAAACTCTAATATTATTCACACCAACTCGGTTAGTTCATAAATAAAGTCCTTGGCTTAATAAGAATATTTATTATTAACCATACTACTCTGGCAGAGATTTTGATTTTTACTTAACTAAAGTTGACCATGATACTAACCTCATACAATCAAGGAGATGAATCCTCTATTGAATATTTTTCACATCCAATTCTTTAACTTATAGCCAACTATAGTCACTAGATGGTTATCATGTCATGATTTAACTATAGTCAAAGTGGAGTATCTGTGTTGAAGTTTAATAGTATTCTCAAATCAAGATAATTGTGTAATATTGTCACATCGAAATTTCTCGTTTGACTCGACTGTTTTTAACCAACTAGAAACACTCGAGTGAGTTATTTCATGGCTATCTAATAACTATCACTACATAACCTCTTTGTGCCCCTAACAGCCATGAGTAATACGCTGCATAACATTTCGAAAGAGTGGCCACTGGTCTTAATAGATGTATCACCTTTCTTGAAATAACTTGACCAGGAACATTTTAATAATATGTTACTTTTTTATTACGTTATTTTTCTCATAATTACAACTCCTTGCAGTCATTATAATAGAACATATCATTAAGGGCGACTATTTTAATACATTTAAATTTATTTAATTAATTATATGAGTATATAATAGAAATCAAATACCTTTATTGCGAACAAGCTAGTTATAGAGTTAGATATATATATATATATATGTATATATATACATACATACATACATAATTAAATATTTTCACCAATAGTAAACACCTAACTATCTCGATATATTAACATATACATAAACATATACATACATACACACATAAATACATATATACATGCAAACATATATTGTTATGGGTTGTTTCGCCTATGAGATTAAGGCCTGGGTGTAATCAAGTAAGAGCCAAGACGGAATGCAAAGGGTTAAGAGGAGCAAGGGAATGGAAGTAGTAAATCCCACTCTATTCGGTAATCAGGGTATCGAATAGAAATTCATGTTCCATACCCCTATTACCGAATAGGATATTCTATTTGGTATATGGGATGTCGGACCAGGAGTGAAGTTGCTTAAGGATCAAACCAGAAAGAGGTAGCAGAAGCTGGACCAAGGAGAGGATGCAGGATTTTGGCTAGCAACATGTCCACATGAATTTCGTCGAGCCAACAGAACCCGAACTGAGCTCTCAATCGAACCACGCATGCCATATGGAATAAAATCTACATATATTTTGAAATTAACAATCATATCTTTTATATGCAAAAGTATTAAATTTGGGCAAGATATACATGGAAATTTTCCAGCCTTTCCAGATTAACTACACCACCTCTTCTTTCCTATATATATCCAAGTATATGGCATTCATGAGGACAATTATTGAATCTTGAAGACTCTATGCTGCAGAGATAAGTAAATTGAGCTTTAGATCTCTATTTTTAGTGATAATTCATTGTATTTCATCTAGAAACTCTTATAAAAGCTAAATTGTAAGAAAATGAATAAATACAAATAGTGGGTGCAGGCCCATTACTGCTGAATCACTATAATTTCGTGTGTCTTTTACCTTCTTGCATTTATTTTCTATTGAATCTGCTATTGATGATTCAATTGGAGGTGTTTGTCCATTTTTTGTACAAACATTTTTGATGCTTTCGTGATAGCGATTTCTCAGCATGCCTCCTTAATCTAAGAGCAAGATTGGCCATATGCTGGTAGGAATGTCAATCCAGTTGTTGTTAATCAAGAAAACTAATCATCCAGCATACTAGGATCAAACATCATCACCAAGATGACTTAGCAGAGTTGTGATGGATCTCAATACCCATTTTGCTACCCTGCAATAAGCCATTATGGATCAAATCATAACACACTTGGGGAAAACGCAACCAACCATGCATAACACTAAAACAAGAGGGAGAACTCGGCCCCGAGGATCTAGGCGACAAAGGAAGTCGTATTCAAGTGGTGAATCAGATCAAGAGAATCGAGGAGCTAGACTAGCAAACACGGAGGAAACAGATCAAGCAAAGGCTTCGCCGAATTCTGCACCCAAGGACTGGTTCAAAACTGAACCAGACAAGGGAGGTGATGAACCAAGAGTGGCTATGGCTAAACCTCCCTAACCTTGGCGATGCTCTCCAATTTTGACCAAAGTAGCAACCGATGGAAGATTGACTTATCCTCACGAACGATCCTAGGGCAGAGAATAAAGCCTAGGTCATATGACAAGTCATCACAAAAGGTATGAAATAAGCCTCTTACCCTAGCTGGAGAGGTGAATGATGCTTTATTACACCACTGAACCAAAATACCATATGGCATGGCTTATAATGGAGTGTGTACGCCACAAGCAGATAAAGTGTAGAATCAAAGCGAAAGTCGGTAGCTTATTTTCTATGTATATAGAGACATGCCAGAATCCTAGGAGCTTCTGAATGCCTACTATGGACGCTTACCAAGGCTAGATTGATCCCATAGTGCATGTTCAGTGATATACGCAACATATGTTAATGAGCGGGGCGACAGAAGAAGCATTATGTAACTACTTTCTCCTTTTTCTGTAGTTACAAGTGATTATGTGGTCCTGTCATCTTCTTCCTAGCTCAATTCATTAATGGGAGATGTTGAAGGAGAATTTCATCAACTAATTTTAGGTTCACATAGAACAACCCAAGGATCAGTACTCTTGTCAGATGTGAAGCAACGCGATGATGAGACTCTATGGTAATAGTTGACTCATCTCAATGCTACACCTGCCATTGTACAGAACATCTATGAATGGTTGACCTATAAAGAATTATGCGATGGTGTCAAACCTGACATAAAGATGGCTCAGAGACTAACTAAGGAGAAGCCGGCTACCCTTCGGGATTTCTTTTATGAAGCCATAAAGTATATGCGACTGGAGGAAGCTGCAATTGGATAGCAGACTGGAACAACCATCAAACCATTGGAAGCTTCTAATAATTTTGAACGAATGGTTAAAAATGATAAAGATGGTGGTGAAAAGAAAAAGAAAAACAATAATCCTAGTAATTCCGACAGAAAGAATGAAGGAGGTTCAAGCCCGGCATAGGATATGAAACTTATATGGAGTTGGATGATACTATAGCAAACATTTACCTTGCCACACAAGGAAAGTTCAAATACAACAAGCTTGCACCAAAGAAGGAAACAAGAGGGGAAATGAACACTTGGTATTGTAAATTCCACGAATCCCATGTCGTCATTTGAAGGATGTAATCGAGGAGCATATCAGGCAAAGGAAATTGGAAAAGTATGTTAAGAGTATGAATGCTCCTCCTGCTCCTAAGGTGAAGGCCCCAAGGCAGGTCCCCTTTGGGAATGGAGGCGAGGGATCTAGTGCCAACCGTGAGATGGTGGATTGGTAATCAACACCGTGGTAGGAGGGACACATGTAGCCAACAGGTGCTGGGTAGAGATGGAAAGGTATGTAAAGTCATTAAAGAACAGAGAAGATTATGTGTATGATGTAAGCGAGGAACGGAAGAGTAAGGCACAATGCTGGGAGAAAGATGAGATCACCTTCAATGACACTGATTTGCAAGATAAGCAGTATCGCATACTGACCCTATGGTTATTACAGCTTTGGTTATCCCAATGGGTGTTCATTAGATTCTAGTTCATAATGGGAGCTCGGTAAATATTCAGTTTAAAGATATGTTTGATAAGATGGATTGTCTACGGAGGATTTTGCACCATGCAATCAACACTTAGATGGATTTATAGGAGAGAGCGGGATTCCTTCGGGAAGGTTGGATTTGCTTGTCGATATAAGAAATTGCCCTCGATCAGCATATGAAAACAAACTTTCATTTTAGTGGTTGGATTCTCAACACATAACGCCTTCCTGAGGGGACTAGCTTTATCGAACTTTCGTCACATCGTAGCCCAATATTGCTTAACCATGAAGTTCCCAACAACCAGTGAGATAGTAGTGGTGAAAGGAAACCAGCCAAGGAATGCTATACAGCAGAGCTTCGAGAAAACAAACAGAGGGAATAGGTGAAGGGCACATAGTTTCCTTTTTGTGCCAAGAACTCCCTCACATAGCAGCTAGAGGAGGGCCCCCTCTAGGATTCATAAGTGATCCTCATAATGAGCTTGACCCAATGGATGGAAGAGAAGAGCCACAACAAAGCGTAGTGAAGTGATGAAGTTTATGGAAGTTGATGGTAATGAGACTTAAGATCCCATCTGGAATAGAATTTTAAGGTACGGCTAATTAGATTTTTATAGAGAATCAAGATTTGTTCGTCTAATCTCATGCGGATATGTATGGGATTTCTCCCCTGATTTCTTGTCATGCTTTAAATGTCGACTATGAGAAACCTCTAGTGAATGAAACGAATATGAGTATGGGTTCAGAGCGGTTAATGCCAGTAAATGATGAAGTGAAGACCTTTTTAGCACATAGCTTCATTGGAGAATATCTATACCCAGAGTGGATCGCAATCTAGTCCTAGTCAAGAAATTGAATGGAAAATGATTAACCTGCACTGGTTTCTCCAACCTGAGTGATGCATGTCCTAAGGGCCGCTTCCTACTTCTAAGGATTAACCTGCTAGTAGGTGGAACTGTCATGCATGAACATCTACCTTTTATGGACGTATACTCCGGATACAACCAAACTGCAATGCACGTTCCCGATTGTTACTAACTTGAGGCTTTACTTCTACAAGGTCATGTCGTTTGGGATTAAGAATGTGGAAGCAACATGCTAGCACTTGTTTAATAAGGAGTACATGGGCCAGGTTGGAAAGACAATTGAAGTATACATTGATGACATGCTTGTGAAATCAAAAGATTGAAATCAAAAGAAGGCCGAGGATCACATCTTACACTTGTAGGAGTGTTTTAAATTCTCCAAGAATTTGGGATGAAGTTATATATGCTAAAATGTTCCTTCGTGGTATCATTTGGAACATTCTTGGGATTTATCATGCATGCTAGGGGAATCGAGGTCAATCTAGAACAGATCCCGGCTTTGAAGGACATCAAAATTCTCGAAACTCGAAAGGAAATGCAAAGTCTAAATGGGAAGGTAGAAGTTTAAGAAAATTCATATCTAGGGCGATAGGTAAATGTGTTTCATTCTTCAAAGCACTTAAGAAGGAAAAAGGCAAGTTCACATGGATAGACGTATGCTTAGCCGCTTTCTCAAACTTGTTGGAATATTTGCAGAAGCCGTTAGTTCTTTATGTACTGATCAAGGGAAAATACCTTTACTTGTACTTAATAGTATTGCTCCGCGACCTGAGAACAACATTTGTTAGAGAAGAAGATCGAGTGCAACGTCCGCTATACTACGTGAGTAAGCACTTCTCCCAGCCAAAATCAAGGTATCCTAAGATAAAGAAACTAGCATATTATTTGTCAATAGCATCCCAGAAGTTGAGGTACTATTTCCAATCATACCACATCCGAGTGCTTACAGATCACCCTTTAAGACATGTTCTACACAGGCCTAATCGTTCGAGGAGACTTATTGAATGAAGTATCGAATTAAGCCAGTATAAGATAATACATCACCCAAGAACTGCAAATCAAGAGATAGGCGTTGGTAAATTTTATTGCGGAATTCACTATTAGAGACAATGAAGCAGAGTACTAGGAAGAAGAAGCTCTTAAATGGCGAATGTACATGGATGGAGCATTGAATGACCACAACTTCGGTGTAGGATTGGTATTACTGACACCTAAAGGAAATAGGCTAAGTTATGCGATACAGCTTGGATTCAAGGCAATAAACTATGAAGTGGAATAAGAAGCTTTAATATCATGGTTAGAGATAACAAAAGAGCTGGGAATCAGGTCATTGTGCATGCATATGACTCGTAGTTGATAGTGAACCTGGTGCTCAAGGAATCCAAGCTAAGTGAGAGTATTTGAAATCATATTTGGAGAAGGTGAAAATGTTTTTGGACGAGATGGAACACTACATGATCAAGCACATTCCACGAGAGGAGAATTAGGATGCGAATGATTTGGCGAACCTAGGAAGTCCACGAGTTAGCCTCTACTGGGATGGGTAACCATTACGACCCTGTATAATCCCAGCTTCGAGGAGGTGAATACGGTTGCAACTGTCAATGACAAGGAGACATGGATGGCACTGTTTATAAGGTACCTGAGTTAAGGAGAGTTACTAGGTAATATGAATAAAGCTTGGAAGGTCCTACGGAAAGCACCCCACTTTGTCATCTAGAATGGAATGATGTATCGAAAACAATTTTCTAATCCATTACAAAGATGCGTCCCCGGAACGAAAGCTGAGAAAGTATTGGAACACGTACATCAAGGAGCTGATGAGACCACACTTAGAGGTAGAACTTGGCAAAGAAAGTGTTGCGGTATGGATACTTTTGTCCAACATTAAACCATGATGCGATGAAGTACGCAGGGAGGTGTGATCAGTGCCAACGGTTCACGAAGATTCCTAGGTTGCCCCTGACTGAGCTAACTCATATACTTAGCCTTTATCTCTTTGCGATCTAGGGAATCAATCTGATCGGAGTACTTCCAATAGCTCAGGTAAGAGCTAAGTATGCTATAGTAGAGGTTGACAACTTTATTAAGTAGGTGGAAGCCAAACCACTTACTAAGGTGTCAATGGCCAAGGTCCTAAACTTTTTGATTAGGAATGAGATATACATGTATGGAGTGACAACAGATTATTGTTTGACAGCGAGGAGTTCACCAATTTCTGCCAATGGAATGGAATAAAAAAAGCTCCTCTACAGTAGCATATCCATAGGCTAACGAATAAGTGGAGATGGTAAACAAAGTTCTTAAAACACTCATAAAGAAGTGGTTGGAAAAGGATAAGGAATCGTGGGTGGATTAATTTCTTTTAGCATTATGGGCCTACCACACTCCCTTCAAGATGGAGACATGACATACTTATTTCTCGTTGGCTTATGGACCAAACGAAATATTACTGGTGGAAAAAACAATGCCATCACACTGAAGGATTCACTATGACCCAAATAAAACAAGGAGCTACTGAACATGTAATTGGACTTGATTGATGAAAAGAATGAGGAAGCCACCTTGAAGGTTGAAGCACATAATCTAAGGATAGCTGCATACTTTAACTCCAAAGTCAAACACCACTACAAAATGAAGGAGATTTGTGCTGAAGCAATTATTTGCTAGACCGGGATTCGATCCTGTTTGGAAAGGGCCATACATCATCCAAAAGACTAGGGCAATTTGACCCAATTTGGGAAGAGCCATACATCATCCAAAAAGACTTGGGAAATAGGGCTTTCATCCTTAGCACTGTAGATGGAACCATATTCAGAAATGCTTGCAATGCACACTATCTTCGCCATTATTTCACTTAGACTTCTAATGTTCCTCTAATTGTAATGTAATTCTATAATCAAAGCAATCATGAATCAGATTCTAAAAAAGTGTGCTTTCTTGAAAATATCGTCACGATATGTAATGATTAGGAAACGTAACTTTACATTATCATTTTAATGTGTCAGACTAACATTAAAGCTTTGAGGAAATAGCGTCTAGGCCTAGAGAGCAGGCTTCTTGACCCAGAGGCAAACCTATGTTATCATGATATCTCCTCCCAACCTTCTCGCTGGAAGTGGTGGACTAGCGTGATCCCTAAACCTGGTGTCCATTATTGATCATCAACTCAACCTTCTCATCGATAATGGTGGGGCCAAAGTGATCCCTTAACCCGCTGTGATTTATCCCTTAACCTGATGTTCATCATTAACAATCAGTTTGACCTTCTCACACATCAATGGTGGATTAGAATGATTCCTTAACCGACTGTCCATCATTGACAATCGGCTCAAACCCCTTATCGGTGGTGGTGGATCTGAGTGATACCTTAAACGAGTGTCTATTATTGACAATCGACTCAACCTTCTCGTCGGCACTGGTGCACCAGAGCGATCCCTTAATTGGGTGCCCATCGCTGACGGTCGACTCAACCTTCTCGCCGTCATTGGTGGACCAGAGTGACACCTTAACCGAGTGTCCAACATTAACGATAAACTCATAGTTTCGCATTGGTTATGGTAAACCAGGGTGATTACCGAAAGTTCACTATTGTCGATAGGCTCAAACACTTGGATAAAGTCATGGAGAACCCGACTTACCGACAGCCAGGACATGACAGTCGTCGGGTTGGTCCTCTCTGGACTATCAAGCTACGACACAGTTAATGGGAGATAACCAAGCCCGACAATGGTATGCATCGACTATCAGTTTAAACATACCTAAGGCACATAAGAATTACATAGTAACCAATAAATAGAAAAACAAAAAAATGGAGTAAGTAAGGATAATGGATATACGAGTCATACATACATGTCATAATTGCTAGACATTCAAACGTTTACCAGCTAAAAATCATTAGTATTAGGGAGTAACATACGCTCGACCTCAACAATACATCAAAATCGGTCGAGCAAGACAACAATGTTTATTACAGACAAAGAAAAATTGTACATAATAGTCTAAGTTCAAACAAAAGAAAAGACAAACAGCACACAAGCACAGTTCTTCACTTGGACATGGACTTGGAGATGGTCTTTGTAACAACCCCTAATTTTAACTAATAATGTTCAAGAGATTTAACTAGATAAAATAAATCGAATAATGTGATGATTAGGGTGATAAGGGAATTGAGATTTGAAAATAATTAAGGTCGAGCCTCAACCAAATATATATGTAAGATTGTTTTATAACTTAAGCATATAGTTGAAGAGGGAAGTGGTAATATGGTAATAAATAAGACTTCATAATCCTTAAACCCTTATTCCACTCTGTTTTTGTTTTCATAAATCAAAACAATCAAAAGCTCAAGCAATGCTGACCATTAAGTCCATCTAGATCACAAAAATCAAGTAGAGATTCAAGGAGGAAATCTAGGATGATTAAGCAATACCCAAATTTCAATCCATCATCAACCCAAGGTGAGTCATAAACTAAATCCACCTCATTTTCACTATGTTATGATTTAATTGATTCGGTTTAGATATAAAACTAAATGTATAGAGGTCTTGATGATATGCCATGACGAGTTTGTCATGTTTTGAATAAGTGATAATTTATAAGGATTTTATGAAGTTAAACAATTCTGTTTTAAGGTTAAACCATAGTTTTCAACCTCCAAATGATATGAATTTTTGATATGATATGTAAAAGATTAATTTGAGGATGTGTTTTAATTTCATTATTTTCTAAGTTAAGATTAACATTTTGTGAATTTCCTAAGGGGGTAAATGGGTTTAATTCAAGTTTAATTTAATTAAGCAATTAAATGATGCTTTTCAACCCAAAATTTTATATGGTGGAGAATAAATAGTATTTTAGAATTTTTGAGAAGTTTTAGGAATTTTCCCATGCGATTTCATATTATTATGAATTAATTATGTTGGAAAAGCATTTAAATGGATAATTAATTGAGAAAATTAAATAGTCGGTTTAGCACATGTTTTGGACTAGAGAAATTTGGTGTTGGCAGCAAAATCTGAAAAGAAATTATAAAGCTTTGTTGAAACCAATCATATATTGAAGAATAAAGAAGTGAAAGTGCGGTGTATATACAATTATATGTGCTAATATAGTACACACGGATCGTGTAATATGGACTACAATATAAATGCGGAAATAGATGATAATAGCATAGTAAATAAAAAATAGAAAAATCACACCAGAGAATTTTATACTGGTTCGGAGCACCGTCCTACGTCCAGTCCCAGACTTCTATCTGGATTTTCACTATTAACAACCTCGCTTCACCCGGAGGAACAGGTTTACAACACCCGAGCAACCGAACGGGATTTCACGCCTCTAATACACTGAGGACTTCAACACTTGCCTCTTACAACACAGAGGACTTCAACAAAAGAACAAATACAATTGTTGTTGACAACTTGTGTTCTTGAAAACACGGATTTGTCACTAGCAGTACAACCTTCCTATAATCTTATCCTCAAAGTATGCGAAATGATGTTTTGAAAAGATTAAGGAAAGTATATTACTTATCGAATCAAAAGATATGAAACAGTTTCAATGATTCAATAAATAATCGAGAGCTTTTTAGAATGCAGGAGTATATATAAAGTAAGATCAGAGATTCGAGTAAAAAGCATATAAAATCATGTTCTATTTAATCAATGAATTAGATGAGTTTATATAGATAAGAATGGTTGTAACTCTTTGTGAGCAGTTGCCATTAAGAGATATGATCTTTGGTGAAAGGTAAGAGATGCAACCTTTGGAGAAGAGAAGTGTCTTTTGGAAAAATTGCTTTCTGTTTAAAAACGGTCGACAGGTTAAAAAGTGACCAGTGGACAGGAATTCAAATATATATATGTTATGTGCATGTGTGCACGTTCAGTGTGCAAATTATGCAGGAACGGTCGACCGCATATATTGTGACCGGTCGACCGGTCCCTGTAAAGTTGCACACTGAATGTGCAACTACATTCTAATCGTATATATATTAATTTTCTTGAAAATGCATGATTATTTGAGGATAGATTTTAACAAGTTTATCACTAATATAATATCAAATAATCAATCTACAATCTAGAGTACCATATGTAGCTCTTTATAGCCATAATGACCTTGTTTTGTCGATCGCCTTTAGTTATTTGTCAGAAATCAAAACCTTCATAAAACTTGTGACTCAACATTCTCCCCCTTTTTGATTGATGACAATATATATCTGCAAATCTGAATCTCCCCCTGAGTATGTGATCTCTCTCTTTGAATTCCTATATATGTATGTTCCTGCAAACAATTGTTAGCCCTTTCTCCCCCTTTGTCATCGACAAAAAGGAGTAACAGATACTAGAATAGTAGAATTAATATGATATGCATAGCAAAATATTAACACATCCAAAACATAACAGAGTATAATACAGACCATAATGTCAAACAAAAAATAAGAATAACGACACTATTTAGTACAAGTGTCGATGAATGTTTTTAAAGTGCCAAACCATAATAGAATCTAAGATGAAGCAGATCGTATCTCCTCTTCATCATCGTCGTCATCATCAACATCATCTTCTTCTTCTTCCTCATTATTGTTCCCTCTAGATGATTCTCCATGTCCATGACCACTCATACCAGTAGACTCGTCAGATGATGTCCAGGTGAAAACTGGAGCAGCAGGACGTTTTCCTGGGTCTTGTGCTTGAACAGAGGTGGATGTGGAACATGATATAGCATCCCATAGCATACCAAAGAATGACTTGACTTTATTGAAGCGCTTATCAATTTTAGAGTCCATTCGCTTGAGACGTGATTCAAGCAAAAATTGGTTACGCGCAATGGTTTCAAGTGATTCTTTTGTGGATGATTTTGATTTTAATAGTTTTACTTCATCGGAACGAGGACGAGAGGAAGTTGCTCTTTGTTTCCTTGGTCCTCTTTGTTGCCATTCTTCAAAAGGCATAATCTCAAGATAAGGTGGAGGAAGCTTCATTTGTTTGATGGTTATGGAGTCAATGCATTTTGGTTTTGAGGTTGCAGAATCAGGAGGATTTACCCCACAAGCTAACAAAAGTCGCATGATATATTCATTGCAGAAGAAATGAGGCCGTGTAGAGTTATTTACCTTGAGAATTTCATCAAAAAGCATGTGTACCCAATTGATTTGGATTTCACCATAAATAGCATAGAGTGCTTTGAAGTTTTCTTTATATACTGCATCATAATTTCCAAGTCTAGGAAAAAGAGAATGCATCAAAACACGATGAAGTAGTCTGGCTGTCGGTCGAAGTCCAATAGACTTTGTGCCATCACTATTGTCTTCTATGAACTGATGACTGGTACTATTTCAAGTGAAGACTTCGCAGAAGGTAGATGAAAACTCATCGCCTCAATTTGGTATACCAAGTATAGAGGCAATTCTAGCATGAGTAAGAAAAATTTGCTTGCCACAGACCACAGACCAGATGACTCCGTTTGGATTATCAGGTTGATATTCATCGAGATTCATGTTGGCGTAAAACAATTTGATCATCAAATGATTTATCTCCACATTATTTTCTGAAAAATCTATCAATGGAGTAATGTTGGAATTATTGGCTAACCTCCGAACTCCATAAGCCGTGAAATCATCAAATTTGATGAAAGAGCCTGGATGAAACTTGTAATTTGTCATCTGATTCCATCTTGTTACAGCAATTGGACTTTGAAGCCACTTTTTGGCGGAGATGCTCAGAGATGAAGTTTCAGAGGTTGTTCCTTTCTTAGATTTCTTTTGAGGAGGAGCCATTGTTGGAAGATTTGAGATTTGAGAATTGAAAATAGGAAACTAGGGTTTGTGATTTTGGGAAAAAGAACAGCTTGAGTCAAAAGAGAAAGAGGGTAGAAGGAAAAATGACGCATAAGTATATATAAAAACTGAAAATACGTCAACCGGTCGACCTATGAAATATGGCCGGTCGACCGTTTTCAACCAGGGAGCAAACGGTCGACCGGCTATAACCGGGGCGGTCGACCGGTTTTGGTCTGCTGAGTAATAACATGTTATTATGTAATTTTTTATAATATATCAACCTATATATATTATATTTCATTTTTAATACAAAATATAACCGTTATTACACAAGTGATAGATAAAGATATAATAACTATATATAAATCTAATGAGAAGGTTCGTCATTAGAATTATCATTGTTTCCTTCAATACGTTTTGACCATGGACTCCATTGTTTCTGAGATCCTTCATTCTTCTCATAGTTCCGATCCCACGAGTTAGGACTTTTAGATGTTGATGGCCTAGACGGCATTGGTTCATTCACGTCATGCTTGTTGGAACCGCAGAAAAATGTTGCCAACTTTTCTAAAACGGATAATCGTGCCGATGTCCGTTGTTGCTCGTGATAAAGTTGACTTTGCCCATAATGGAGCTGTCTCTGAAGGTCTATCTGATGTTTCTGGCAGTGGTGTATTTCATCGATTTGTGCTTTGGTACGAGGGGAATAGAACAGTGTCCTCTTCACTCGTTTTGAATTTGGAGTTTTATCAGACATACAAGAGCATTGATGATGACAACTTGGTTTATGTTTTGGTGTTGTAGGAGAATAATATTCCTCCGACTCAGAACTCGTAATAGAAATGTATGATTCTTGAGCACATTTATCACAAATGTGAGCCATAGGGAATGTTGTATAGAATATTATGGTTAGAAAAAAAAAGATGAACAAAATATGAAATTTTTGCAAGCTTATATACAAGTTTCTTATGTATAAACCTATGGATGTGAGTTAATGGAAAATTTTAACCAAGAAAACATAAGCAGAAATTTTATTTTAACTCTAAAAATAGATCTCCTTTTAAAACTGAAATTATAAAATAAGAAAGGAAAGGACGATCACTAAAAGAAAAGAATGAAAAAATGAGTAAAGAGAATTAACCATTAAATCAAGCAGTGGCTTATATTTAATGTAAAAAAATAAAAATAAAAATAGTTTATGCAAAAGTTATGGTTAAAGAATAACTAAAAAGAAGACGTTCTTTAGAAATTACTTAATCAAGATTCTTTCTTGAAATTAAACCAAGCTCTCTTCGTAATCTAATAAAATTAGATTCGAGCAGAGGCTTAGTAAAAATGTCCGCTAATTGATTGTCAGTATGGACATATTCAAGACATATATTTCCTTTGTCAATATTATCTCGAAGGAAATGATGACGGATATTAATGTGTTTGGTTCTAGAGTGATTTACTGGATTTTTAGAGAGATTTATAGCACTGGTGTTATCACAGTATATAATAGAATTTGATAAATGAATATCAAAATCTTGAAGTGTTTGTTGCATATATAGTACTTGAGTACAAGCGAGAGCTGCTGATATATATTCAGCTTCACATGTTGATAGTGAAACACAATTCTGTTTCTTACTGAACCAGGAGACAAGTGATTTTCCAATAAAATGGCACGTACCACTTGTACTTTTTCTATCCGTTCGTGAGCCACCGAAATCAGCATCACTATATGATACTAATTCAAATGGACATTCTTTTGGATAAAAAAGACCGAAATCTTTGGTATTATTAAGATAACGAATTATACGTTTCACTGCTCGTAGATGTGATTCCTTTGGATCGGCTTGAAAACGAGCACATAAACAAACACTCATTATTATATCCGGACGACTAGCTGTAAGATAAAGAAGAGAACCAATCATGCTTCGATATAATTTCTGGTCAACATTCTTACGACTTTCATCTTTTTCAAGATGTGTAGTTGTACTCATAGGAGTTGGTTTACCAGATGTATTTTCTAATCCGAAGCGTTTGATAAGTTTTTCACGGTATTTTTCTTGATTGATAAAAATACCGTTTGAAAGTTGCTTTATTTGAAGTCCAAGAAAATAAGATAGTTCTCCCATATGAGACATTTTGAATTCTTTGGTCATAATACTTGCAAATTCTTTGCAAAGTTTATCGTTTGTTGAACCAAAGATGATATCGTCTACATATATCTGGATAACTAGAATATCTTTTCGAGAATGTTTAATAAACAAAGTTTGATCGACTTTGCCTATTTGAAATCCTGAGTTAATAAGATAGCTACGTAGTCGTTCATACCAAGCACGAGGTGCTTGTTTTAAACCATACAAAGCTTTCTTAAGTTTGAACACATGGTCAGGATATTTTTCATGTACGAACAAAGGAGGTTGTTCGACATAGACATTCTCTTTGATAAATCCATTGAGAAAAGCACTTTTGACGTCCATCTGATAAAGTTTGAAATTATGGTGACAAGCAAAAGATAATAGGATTCTAATAGCTTCTAGTCGAGCAACTGGTGCAAAAGTTTCTTCATAATCGATACCTTCTTCCTGATTATATCCTTGTGCTACTAATCTTGCTTAATTTTTGGTGATATTTCCTTGTTCGTCGGCCTTATTTTTATAGACCCATTTAGTACCAATTACTGACTGATCAGTTGGTCTTGGAACAAGTTCCCAAACGTCATTGCTCTCAAACTGATTTAGTTCTTCCTGCATGGCAATGATCCAGTAATCATCTGTAGCAGTTCTTTTGGATTCTTAGGTTCGATATTTGAGAGAAAAGCGACATGACCCATTTGATTGAGTTGACTCCTTGTTCTGACATGTGATGTTATTTCACCGATTATATTTTGAGCCGGATGGTCTCTTAATATTCTTGGTGGTGATTGTAACTCACATATTTGAGGAATATTCTCAATAATTATTTCCGAGTCAGAATCAATATTTGTGATGATTTGATTGTCAGTGACTATTGATTCGTCATCATCTGATATAGTGTGAGGGTGCTGATAGATTTCATCAAAAGAGACATGAAGTGATTCTTCAATAGTTTTGGTTCATTTATTAAATATCCGATCGGCCTTACTTCGTTTCGAATAACCGACAAATATTCCTTCATCGGCTTTTGGATCGAATTTGCCAAGCTGGTCTTTTCTATTTAAAATAAAGCACTTGGAACCAAAAACTTTGAAGTATGAGACTTTAGGCTTCCTTTTGTTAAATAATTCATAAGGAGTATTCTTAGTAAGAGGTCTTATGGATACACGATCTAAAACATAACAGGCAGTTGCCACAGCTTCTGCCCAAAAATGTTTTGGTAAGGTGGTTCCATTCAATAATTTTCTTGCACATTCTTGTAAAGTTCGGTTCTTCCGTTCTACAACTCCATTCTGTTGTGGAGTTCTGGGAAACGAGAAATTATGATATATACCTTTCTTTGTACAAAAATGTTCAAATTCATTATTTTCAAACTCTCCGCCATGATCACTTCTTATATTTTTAACTTTAATCCCTTTTGATTTTTGAATTCTTTTGACGAAAGATTTGAAATGATCGAAAGTGTCACTTTTATTTTTTAAGAAAATTGTCCATGTATAACGAGAGAAATCATCAACAATTACAAGCACATATTGACTGTGATTTATTGATTGAACCCTAGTAGGTCCAAATAAATCCATGTGTAGTAACTCAAGTGGTTGTAATGTTGATATGACTTTCTTGGATTTAAAAGATGATTTGGTCAATTTTCCTAATTGACATGCATCACACATGTTGTTAACTTTAAAACTCATTTTGGGTAGTCCTCTAACTAGATTGTTTTTGGCTAGCTTGTCAATAGTTCTGAAGTTTATATGACAGAAGCGTTTGTGCCGTAGCCATGGATCATTGTCATTAGCCACAAGACACATATCTGAATTATGATTAATATTCATATTCAGAATATATATATTTATGTCTCTATAACCTTCGAAAACCAAATTATGGTCTTTATCTAAAATACTACACTTATTATTTGAAAATGAAATTATAAAACCCTTGTCACATAACTGACTAATACTAAGCAAACTGTGTTTTAAATTTTTAACTAGCATGATAATAGTAATAAGAGGTAAGTTAGATGTACCGCAATTGCTCACATCGCCTTTGCCGATGATATAGCCTTTTGAATTGTCTCCAAAAGTGACGGAGCCACCATCTGAATATGTAATATTTGTTAATAAACTCTTGTCTCCCGTCATGTGCTTTGAGCAACCACTGTCCAATATCCACTTTCCTCTTTTCTTAAGTGGGACCTGCAAAAAATAGAATTAAGTCCATGGTACCCACTTTTTATAGGGTCCTAAGAGTTAGGTCTTAGGAGTCCAAACCCATATGGGTCCGGTATCCCCTTTATATATATAATTTTTATTAAAATGCACGGTATTTATGAATTGCTGAATGTATTTGTTCCTAATCAAATTGTTATTTGTTTTAGGAACCCATATTTTGATAGTCTTGACATTTTTCTTTTAAAATTTCACAACTGGTTTTGGTTTGGAATATAATAAACTAAGATATTTCTTAGCTTCAGTTTTTTGTACTTTCTTCTTCCTTTGATTTCCAAGATGTTTCTTGGTTTCTTGTTTGTTATATCCCAATCCTTGTTTGTCTGAAATAGATTGTGAACTTTCAATGATTTTTGTCAAATTTTCTCGACCTTTGTTAAAGTTAGAAACATTTTGAGTAATGTCATCAAACTTTGTTTGTAAGCTAGCTTTTTCTAGGTCTAGAATTTTGACTTTTGCTTTAAGCTCATGATTTTCAGTAGTGAGAGCATTATTTTTCTCTTTTTGAGCTTCTATTTCTTGACTCAAAAGAGATATTTGAGAGTCAACATTAGATGATGATTCTTGAATATTTTCAATTTCCTCTTCTAATATTTTCTTCTCATCTTTTAACATATCTCGTTCAAACTCTGCTCCACTTAAATCTGCTTTGACTACTTTTAATTGACGTTTTATGTCTTTATATTTGACTATCAATTCAGCATTAATATCAAGTAATTCATCAAATGTAGGAATTTGTACTTCATCTTCTGTTGCCATAAAACAAACATTAGCTTGTTCATTCTCTGAATCACTTTCACTTTCTGATGAAGATGACTCTGAATCATCCCATGTTACTGAGAAAGCTCGTTTCTTAGATTTGTCCTTCTTATATTTGAATTTGTCATTTTCTGACTTCTTCTTTTGTTCTGGACACTCCTTCTGCATGTGTCCCTTTTTGTGGCAGTTGAAACATTCTATAACAGATGAAGATGGTTTGTTTGATCCAGGTTTCCTTTGATTGTAACGACTGGCTTTTCGATATTTTAGGAATTTTTTGAATCCTTTCGCAATGAATGCCAAATCTTCGTCTTCAGAATCTGATTCATTTTCATCTTTCTCAACATGAAATGCTACATTTTTCTTTTCTTCTTTCTGTTCTTTTCTAGCCTGCAAATTTGCTTCATAGGACATTAAATTTCCTATCAATTCATCTGGCTTCATGACGGAAAGGTCATTAGCTTCTTCAATTGCTAATACTTTTCCTTCCCATTCACTAGTCAGAGAATGTAGGACTGTTGAAACAACATCGAAATCAGAATACTTTTGTCCTAAGCCAATAAGTGCATGGTGAATAGTTTGAAACCGTGAATACATGTCATTTATTGTCTCATTTGGTTTCATTTTGAAATTTTGAAATTGACTTTTCAGCATGGCTATTTTGGCTTGTTTAACCTTGTTAGTACCTTCATGAGTGATTTTTAGTGTTTGCCAAATTTGATATGCAGTAGTGCAGATACTAACACGGTTATATTCATTTTGGTCTAATGCACAGAACAACATATTTATTGCTCTTGCATTTACGGCTGCTGCCGTTTTTTCAGCTGCAGTCCATTCTGAATAATCAGTTGTTGGATTCACTATTTCTCTTTGAGTGGCATTCCAAGCATCATAGCTATTTGATTGCATAAAGAATGACATACGTGTTGCCCAATAACTATAGTTAAGACCATTGAAAAATGGAGGTATTTGTGTCGATTGACCCTCCGTGTAAGTGGTGTTTTGAGTGCTAGTACTTACGTTATTTGCCATATTACTATAATATATCAAATAACTGTGTTACGGTTATATGATGACCGTGCTCTGATACCAAATGAAAGTGCGGTGTGTATACAATTATATGTGCTAATATAGTACACACGGATCATGTAATATGGACTACAATATAAATGCGGAAATAGATGATAATAGCATAGTAAATAAAAAATAGAAAAATCACACCAGAGATTTTTATACCGGTTCGGAGCACCGTCCTACGTTCAGTCCCAGACTTCTATCTGGATTTTCACTATTAACAACCTCGCTTCACCCGGAGGAACAGGTTTACAACACCCGAGCAACCGAACGGGATTTCACGCCTCTAATACACTGAGGACTTCAACACTTGCCTCTTACAACACAGAGGACTTCAACATAAGAACAAATACAATTGTTGTTGACAACTTGTGTTCTTGAAAACACGGATTTGTCACTAGCAGTACAACCTTCCTATAATCTTATCCTCAAAGTATGCGAAATGATGTTTTGAAAAGATTAAGGAAAGTATATTACTTATTGAATCAAAAGATATGAAATAGTTTCAATGATTCAATAAATAATCGAGAGCTTTTTAGAATGCAGGAGTATATATAAAGTAAGATCAGAGATTCGAGTAAAAAGCATATAAAATCATGTTCTGTTTAATCAACGAATTAGATGAGTTTATATAGATAAGTATGGTTGTAAATCTTTGTGAGCAGTTGCCATTAAGAGATATGATCTTTGGTGAAAGGCAAGAGATGCAACCTTTGGAGAAGAGAAGTGTCTTTTGGAAAAATTGCTTTCTGTTTAAAAACGGTCGACAGGTTAAAAAGTGACCAGTAGACAGGAATTCAAATATATATACGTTATGTGCATGTGTGCACGTTCAGTGTGCAAATTATGCAGGAACGGTCGACCGCATATATTGTGACCGGTCGACCGGTCCCTGTAAAGTTGCACACTGAATGTGCAACTACATTCTAATCGTATATATATTAATTTTCTTGAAAATGCATGATTATTTGAGGATAGATTTTAACAAGTTTATCACTAATATAATATCAAATAATCAATCTACAATCTAGAGTATCATATGTAGCTCTTTATAGCCATAATGACCTTGTTTTGTCGATCGCCTTTAGTTATTTGTCAGAAATCAAAACCTTCATAAAACTTGTGACTCAACAAGAAGGTTTGGTAAAAATTTTATACTTTACTAAGCAAATATATAGTTTTTGATTAATAATGATAATGCCACATTACCCATATTATCTTCAAGCATGTTTCTAGTTTTATCCGCATGACGATCTACGTTGACGAGGTGGAAAGCATAGGGCACTACTTCGATAAAGTGTAGTGGTTTCAAGCTCGTTAAGGCCAAAAAGGCGGCAGCATTCATATACCATGCCGCAAGTTTTGAAACATATGAGAGAGGAGTCGTCGAGCATTGGATAGCGTCAACATGCTTCATAGTGTTGCACTATCGTGTTGCTGCATTATCATGTCGGAAAAGTTGATGATGTCGATGCAAGCAAGAAAGTAAATGGATAGCTTATGTTCTTGGAGCTCGGTATCGTCATTATCGACGAGCCACATAATGCCTCGGGTTTTTGTTTTAAATGAGTTTTCAATAAAGGCAGCGAACATAAAGCTTCTTAGTCGACATCGTAGTGTCATTGACAATGATCTAAATATATCTTTTTAAGCAACAACCTTGTATCATTTTCAAACATATACATGGCAATATAAAAGTAGTTTATAAAATGGCATGAGATTTTGATTATATGAAGAGGTGTATTTCCTTGTATAAAATATTAATTAAGTGTATTAATCATATATTATTATGTTAATGGTTTCAAGTAATTTAATTGTGGAAATGACAAAATTTTGAGTTAAAGATTTCCAAAGAGAAGATTACTTGAGATTAAGTAATTTTGAACATATTAAATAATGGATGTTGTATGTTCTTGTGTTTGTTGATCAGTTATTATGTATATTAAACATTATCAAACTCATATAATTTATGACCAATAACTTCATTTTGGGGTGTTAATGGGTAGAATAACCAAGTTGGTTGAAACTAGTAGTGAGTGTAAACAGAATTAATTCTTGTGTGAATAGAGTTGCATTTAGGAGGTCAGGTAGACCAAAATATAGGGTGTCCAAAATTGAATAATTGATGTGTTATTAGAAAGGGCCAATAGGCTTTTAGTGATCCTATGAAAACTATATTCGAAATATGTTATTGATAGAGATCGGGAGGTTCATAGTTAGCCCATGAAAAAGATTTGTTATTGGAGAAACCAATAGCTTTGCAGTGATCCCATGAAAACTATGATTGAATAAAGTTATTGGAGAATCTAATAGGTTCATAGTGATTCTATGAAAACCATGATTGGATAGAGTTATTGGTAGAAACCAATAGGTTCTTAACGATCCCATTAAAACTAAGAAATCGGACAGATAGTCCATAAGATTAGAATTGATTATTATCGACCCATGAAAACTAATAGTTTAATAGTAGCCCTAGAAACTGTAAACTGAGATAAATAGTCGGATAAATTGGGATGGGAAATCCAGAGGATATTTGTAACGACCCGGAATTTTGAGCAATATCAATTTAATAAGCTTTGATAATAATTAAATTGATTTGATCATTTTACATTGTAAATTAACAAGTTAAAATTTATTTTAAAGATTAATGATAACAATTTGTTAAAATCTACTAATATTTTTCTTAACAATATAAATAAGCAAGGTTAAATTCTTTTGGAAGTTTATAATATTTTAATTTGGAATATTTATTTTGGTAAATAAGAAGTTTTTTTTTATGTAATAAAACTTTATATTCAAATTGTAATATATATGAATGTATATATTGTGATTTGATATTTGTTTTAAAATTTAATATGGAAATTAACAAATTTAATATTAGAATGTTTTTCTATTTGAAATGTGTGTGTATATATATATATATATTTGTATATATATTTGAAATAGGAAAATTATTAATTTGAATTTAATAAGAATTTTCAAACTTGAATATATTTAGTTTTGAAATTTGAAATGATAATTTGATTTAATGTCTTTGAAATGATATTTGAAATTTAAATTTTAAATAATAAAGATAATTTCTTATTTTATAAACATATATTTTAGCTTTTGTTTTTAATAAGATAAAATTGTTTTAAAAATTTATATAGGGAGTTAAAATCAATTTTTCAAGTTTATAAACATATATTATATAATATAAATCAAAACTATAAGTTATTTGTATTCACATGCATATTTATTAAAAAGATAAGTTCATAATATTACATAATTACTTACATATAACTTAAACAAATTTATAAATAAGAAGATAACATTAAAAGAAAATTTAATAACACTATAAAAACCACATGTAAGTATATTAAAATTGTTAATAACACTTGTAAACATTTTAGAGTGGGTTAAAGACAAGTGTAAGATCCTTAAGGCATTGACATGACAAATGTCTCTCCCTTGTAAAATTAAATTTAAAATGTAAATTGTAAAATTGAAAGAAGAAATGAATCTTCAGTAAAAATTTCTTTCTTCTTTCCACAATAATGCAAAACAAAGATCAGGGAGATGAATACAAATCTGAATGAAAGAAAAAGAAAATGAAAACTGCAAAATCTGGAAATTCAAACAGAGGATAAAATTCAATGCAAGATTCTTAAATGAAGTTAGAGGCATGCAACTTGAATAATTCAAGCAATTCAGAGGATTTATCAGCATGCAACTAAGCAAGCAACAGATTCAATATGCAAATAAAATTAAAACCTGGAAACAAATTTGATTCTTTGTCTTCTGCTTTTTACAGGTGAGTAAAACAAATTTTAAAAACAGTTTCAAATTGATTTACTCTTTGTTATATGTATGTATGAAAATCATAAGTTTACCTGAATTCTTGGATTTTGAATGAATGCATGTTTGGAAGTATGAATAGTCGAATGCCTGAGAAGTAAAAACTTCTGCTCTGTCTTCTGTTTAAATCAAGTGAGTAAATGCAGATTTAAAAAAAACAGATTTAAAAGTGGTATTAATTTGTTTATATGAATGAATAATATAATGTTATCTGGAAGAATTTAAATTGTATTGGATGCATGTTTGATTCATGATTTTTGAATGGCTGTATACTGATGCCTAGTGTCTGTAAAAGAACAGGTTTTAAAATTTATAAATAAAATTCAATAACTTGTTCTTGAATTCGAATTAGAACTTGAATTGTAAATAGAAGTTGTTTGAATTCAAGTAAACTATCATCTAGAAACAATTTCAAGTTTTTAAAGTGAATAAATGATTATAAATACTGGAATTTACAGTAAAATATAAATTGGGTCAAAAATTTGATGAATTAAATTTCAAGTTTTAATTGCATGATTGGATTGCAAATAGAAAATTTTGATTTTTAACACCTAAATCATAATTTTTAATGAGTTAATTAGTGAGTATTTTGGGATTTAATGATTTGGGGTTTTCGGCCAAATCACGGTGACCCACGGCAAATTGGACATCGCCGTTGATCATGAGGGAGGAGTAGGCAACAGGGGTCATGCGAAAAATGCTCTTGGATTTTATCATAGATGGTGATGTCCAGAATTGATTGTTGTAGGGTTTAGCAACCTGGAAATGTCATTGTTGTTTTGATGGGCTTTGCGGGTTCGAGAGTCTCTGATGAACGATCGCGAGGGGTTAGGGAGATGATGGGAAGTGAGATGAAGCTATGATGGTGGTGGCGTGGTCTCCGGTGAAGGGGATGGCCGGCGGTGGTTGAAATTGAGGTTGGGGTTTTTCGAACAGTTGGGTTGAATGTCGAAATCTCGTGCTCGATCGAGATTGGATTTTTTGGGTTTGGAAACTCGATGTTGGGGACGCAAGCGACTTGGTGGAGGCAGGTAGGTAGTTCGCCGTTGATCGGCGTAGTGGTGCACATATACGTGCACATGGTTGTGCATCTGGAAATGGGGTTGTGGGAGAAGAAGGTGGGGACTCGATGTCGTTCTCGTGTTTTCGTATGTTTTAATCGAAGCAGGATGTGGGTAGGGGAAACTCGGGAAAGTCACTGGGTTTTGGTGTAGTTTACTCGGGTTTGGGTAGGAGTTTACTCAGGTATTAAGTATTCAGGGAGAAGAATGAGTTGTTTAAGTTGTTAATGTAATGAAAATTTGGTTTTAGGAATAAAGTTTTTAAAGATAAAGGTTAAACAGGTTTCGAAACTAAAGTTGTTTCAAAGTTATGGTTTAAACAAATTTATACATCTTAAATTATGGAAGTTTTAAAATAAGTGGATTTGAAATAAAATTTGTATTAAACTTTAATAAATAAATTTGTAAAGGTTTTAAAGATTTAATAGTTTAAATTTAAATGTGTTTATTTATAAATTGATTTCCAAAGGTTATATTTTATTTTAAATAAAATTTAATGATTTAGAATCTAATAATCAATTGTAATAAAGATTATCTTTAGTTAATTTGAATTTGATTTAATTAAAGATAAATACATTTGTAAAGATAATTGAGATAATTAAATTATTTTTAATTATCAAGTTTAATTTGTTAATAAATGATTTAATTAAGATAATGGTTTCTTAATTAAGAATCTTTTAATATAATAAGTTAAGAATCATTTAATTAATTTTAAATGACTAAGTTAAATAGTTAATTAAGAAATTAACTTGTGATTAATTAAGATAATCACTTGGATTAATCTAGTACAATTTCATAGGGAAGTAATTAAAGTAATTAAGTGGTTAATTACTAGAAGTAATTAAGTAAAGGATAATTGCTTTATTAAAAGTAATTAAGTAATGTGATTAAGAGTTAATTAATTTAGTTATTAATTAAAGAATCAATTAATAATTAGTTAAAGATTTAAATTATTTGATTAATGATTAATTAATAAAAGTATTGAGAGTAATTAATTAAGTGATTAATTACTTGTTAAAGTAATTAATTAAGGAAGAAATTTAATTTGTGAAGTAATAATTAATTAATGGAAATGATTAATTAATTATTAATTTAAGAATAATTAGTTTATAATTAAGTTTTAATTACTAAATGTAATTAAAGTAATTAATCAAAGATGATTAATTAAAAGTAATTAATCAGTGTGATTAATTAAAAGTGATTAATCGGGTGTAATTAATCAAAAGATAATTAAGGAATAATTATCAGGATAATAAAACAATAATTAATCAAGGATTGATTAATTTTAAAAAGGGAATTAAGAGGTAATTACTTAGTATAATTTGGAAGTAATTAATCAGGATGATTAATTAATATGGTAATTAATAATTACTTAAAGTAATTAAGTGATAATTAATCAGGGAAGATTAATTGAAATGGAATTAAGTAATATTAGTTAATTAATTAATTTGTAATTAACTAATGAATAGTAAAATGGATTGAAGATAATCCAAGTAATTAATTTAAGGATTAATTAAATTAATCAAGTTTGAATCAAACTTGTTTATGAATGATTAATGATTGGATGATATATCATTGGAGGAGTAAATGATATTGGTTGTTGACATTGATTGATGGGTGATGATGTGAATACGCTATATCTGATTGTGATATATATGCTGCTTTGTGATATGTATGGATGCATGTGATAATAGATGATTATCTATCTGTGTTGTGAATACATTCCTTCATGTTAAGTGATATTTCTAAATATCTATTGTTTAACTCCCTTAAGTACAACTTGGACATTTAAAATGGCGTTTGGTTTCGATGAGACCGGGATCGGGTTTCCAAATTTGGATATCCGAAAACCACATCGATTCCAATTAAACGTTAGGTCGTTAATCCAAGTGGAGCAAGTGAAGACTCAAGGTGTAAGGGCTATACGTCAGTATAACTCTGTGGGTGATTCCATAATGAGTTTGACGGAATAGTGCTTATAGATTGGAGATGGAGATTTAGAGTGCAAGGGCTATGGTCGTTGACTCTGAGGGTGATTCCAAAATGAGTGCAACGAGATAGTGCCTTCGGTTTTGTTCTAACCCGGAACGAACTTGTATGGATTGAATGCTTTTAGCACATCGTCAGGCGGGCGATGAGCATTCTAAGATAATTGGTCCTATAAAGGTAATCGTAGCCTCAAGCCTCATCAACCGGGAATGGCTAAAACATGGGAGGTGCAGCAAGGCTTCGTGGGTCGCTCCCACTGGAGAGCGAGATACATCCCTGTCTAGATGTCCCTTTTTATTTCGGCTTTGTGGGCAGTTGGAACTGCAGGCAACTGCGGGGTGGTCTTGTTCGGGACTGTTCAGTAAGGAATGGTCCCGGCCTTGTGTTGCAGGGAGTTAGGGTGGCTCCTCGGTACGGTGATCTAGGCCACGTACTGTGACGGGCGGTACCCCAGTAGCCCTGCCATTGATGGAAACCCATTTTCCCTACGAGACCCTACGGTTTTGTTTGTATTACCCACTTTTGTGGCTAGTAGCTGGAATTTAATCATGTAACAATTTCGGCTATTTTCTTATTTACTTGAAAACCCTAGGCACTATTATAATATCACTGGATTTCCTATCAAATGTTTTGGTTAGCGTAAGATAAAAACTTTTCCATGTTTATGTGTGGAAAGTCTTACGTGATACCTTTTCTTTTCAAAGGTTTTTCTAAAAGTTAAGCAATCTTAAACCGTTTACTCACACCAGACTCCTGTCTGACCCGAGTGTTTATTTTCTGTTTTATTAAACACTTGGGTACTTATATTATATATGAGTAGTCAAGTGATTCAGGTTATCTCTTGACGAAATCTGAAGGAGCTTTGGAGCAGGAGGCTTCAGCGTGTAGATATATAGTTAAAGTTTCCGCTGTGTTATTCTGTGCTGATGTCTTGTATTGTATTAGATAGAAATGTTATAACTGTCTAAATTGAGATGTTTCGTTGTGTACTCTGATGTATATGATACTATGTATATGTTCTATATTATATTTAAATCATTCCGCTGTGAGATTCTGATGTGTTGTTTCCTTTTCTTCTCTTTCTTTTCTTCTTCTATCCCTTTCTTTCCTAATTAGTGATGCGATTTTCCGGGAGTGGAAAGTCGGGTCGCTGAAGCTGGTATCAGAGCATTAGGTTGAGTGAATACCTAGGCTCTGGAGTGGTGTCTATCTTGAGAGAGCGTACTTGTAATTTATATATATATATATATATATATATATATATTTATATAACTGCCTAATCTGTTGGGTTATCTGTTCGGATTTTCCAACATAGGTTATAAAGGTAGATAAGGTAGGAGTGTGTGGAACACGACTACCACTAATGGAAGAGGTTTATATGTTGTGGTTGGAGGTGTTTATCGAGATTGTAGACCTAATGCTATCTCGAATAAGTTGTGTAGATTGGTAAAAGGATTTCTTTGTGTCCAGAGGAAGTATTTTCAAGAATTGGTGTATATTCTTGAAGTGTGAGGTTGATTTGCTCTCAAACGAGCAGGGATTTCCAAGAGATAAATTGTCAGCTGAGCAGAAGCAAGTGGTGGTATCTTGATAGCTTCAGGTAAGAACAGCTGCATGATGAAGTGCAGTTTTCATAGATGGTTCTGAAGATGTTTCTTTTGGAGCCAGATTAAGATGGTGTTGGAAGAGCATTGATGTCTACTGCAATGAAGATTCGGATGTTTAGGGATTTTCGGGATCTCAAGTAAGGGCGTCTTGTCTTTATTGAAGTTTGAGACTAAGGTCGATGGGTTACCTCACTTTGGACATGGTCTCATTTGTTTTCCTTGTGAAGATAAGTGGTTGGTATTGGATTTGAGCCAAGTTTCTTTGAGGAGATGTCTACTCGTCTCTAGGATGTTTTAGAGGATTTGGGTGATAGATTGGTGTTTCAAGAATCTTCTGCTTAAGGAAGATCTTTGGTTTAGCTGTATCGTTGGAGTGAAGTTTGGAAGTTGCAGCATGGATCTATTTCTTCGATGATTCAGTAATCTTTGGGATTCTACTATCAGCAGACCAGGCAGATAGTGAAGGCTTATTCTTTTTCTTTGGAAGGCTCAGCAGAGCAGGATATTTGTTGGAAGTGATCCATCAGTTTCTGATAGGTAAGCCATTCTTGAAGATTTGTCTTGTTTAGGAAAGCTGTTCTAGTTGGGAAGACTGTTCTTTGGAAGCTGAACTGAGTGGGATCGCGAAAGTGACTTGCGATTAGTTTGGAAATCTTTGAGTATTCTTTGGTTTGAGATTGAGGCATCTCAAGTAGAGGTGAAAGCTTTGGAAGTAGTCAGAGATTTTCTTGATGTTTTTGAGAAAATCAGAAGTTGACCTGAATCGGAGATTGAGCTTTCTTATCGACTTGGAATTCATGAGTAATTTTGATGATTCAACCATGTAGTGGGATGACTCTTGGAGCGAGAAGAGTTTGGTGAGGCAGCTCAAGATTCTTTGGAGAAAGGATTGATCATCTTATTCTAGTTGAGATTCAGTTGAGATGTTTTGACCAGGTGGGATGGTCACTGAAATTTTTATGAGTCGGATGAACTGTATATGGAGAAAGATTTTGCTTATGTTGTTATTCGATAGCATTCTTATCTACTCTAGATCAGAGTTCTGCAGCGGAAGCGAGTTGGCAGTTTTTCTGGTATGGGAGCAACCGGGAGTTGCAGTTAGGGATTTCTACTGGAAATTCAAGTATGAAGAAATTTTCTGGATTTGGTAGGTAAGGTTGTCAAGTGAAACTGTTTGGCTATTCTAGATAGGAGAGATAGGTTTGAAGTCCATTGATGCTTGTATAGAGTTGTGTTTTTGGATTTCAGCAAATTTTTTTTTTTGGGAGAGCCATTTTGTTGAGTAGGACCTGGAGATTTGGTTTGAGTTGGTCCTGTTGTTTCATGGAGCAATCAGCAAGGGTTAGGCTGATCAGGAAGATTTGAGGTGACTCAGAGCATCTGAAGAGTTGTGCAGTTAAGAATTGAGGAGATTTGGAATGTGAAGCTGGAATTTGGATATTGTTTTAGTTTTATCCAATCAAAGGAGATACAAGAATGGGTAAAACTAGAGAGTTCGCTCTGGAAGTATTTTAAGTTGTCTGTGTTCTCTGAAGATTTGATTTTAATCTACAGGATTGAATTGCCAGTTTGGATAGCTGGAATTCATTGTATTTCACATATCTCTGAGGAATATGTGTATGATTCTTCGGGTAATAGAATCAGCAGTTCAGAAGGATCTGATAGTTGGGCTGGTATTGAGTTTAGTCTGATTTCTTGTTCAGATTTGTAGAATCAGATGAGGGAGTTCTTGGTTTTAATAGTGTAGTTACTTAAGGTTCTGTAGAGCGAGTATTCCGGTATAGGTATCTGGAAACTCTAGATAATATTAGGAAGTTCTATTCAGAAATTTTCTGGATAGATAAAATTGTTTGTTTGAATTGGTTGCTATGATTGGTAGTGTATGATTGATTGTTTGATTGCGGATAGGAATTTAAATTCTTAAACTGGGTTATTAAATTATCTTTGCTTTTAAATTTCGGGGACGAAATTCTTTTAAGAGGGGAGGAATGTAACGACCCGGAATTTTGAGCAATATCAATTTAATAATCTTTGATAATAATTAAATTGATTTGATCATTTTACATTGTAAATTAACAAGTTAAAATTTATTTTAAAGATTAATGATAATAATTTGTTAAAATCTACTAATATTTTTCTTAACAATATAAATAAGCAAGGTTAAATTCTTTTGGAAGTTTATAATATTTTAATTTGGAATATTTATTTGGGTAAATAAGAAGTTTTTTTTATGTAATAAAACTTTATATTCAAATTGTAATATATATGAATGTATATATTGTGATTTGATATTTGTTTTAAAATTTAATATGGAAATTAACAAATTTAATATTAGAATGTTTTCTATTTGAAATGTGTGTGTATATATATATATATATTTGTATATATATTTGAAACAGGAAAATTATTAATTTGAATTTAATAAGAGTTTTCAAACTTGAATATATTTAGTTTTGAAATTTGAAATGATAATTTGATTTAATGTCTTTGAAATGATATTTGAAATTTAAATTTTAAATAATAAAGATAGTTTCTTATTTTACAAACATATATTTTAGCTTTTGTTTTTAATAAAATAAAATTGTTTTAAAAATTTATATAAGGAGTTAAAATCAATTTTTCAAGTTTGTAAACATATATTATATAATATAAATCAAAACTATAAGTTATTTGTATTCACATGCATATTTATTAAAAAGATAAGTTCATAATATTACATAATTACTTACATATAACTTAAATAAATTTATAAATAAGAAGATAACATTAAAAGAAAATTTAATAACACTTATAAAAACCACATGTAAGTATTTAAAATTGTTAATAACACTTGTAAACATTTTAGAGTGGGTTAAAGACAAGTGTAAGATCCTTAAGGCATTGACATGACAAATGTCTCTCCCTTGTAAAATTAAATTTAAAATGTAAATTGTAAAATTGAAAGAAGAAATGAATCTTCAGTAAAAATTTCTTTCTTCTTTCCACAATAATGCAAAACAAAGATCAGGGAGATGAATACAAATCTGAATGAAAGAAAAAGAAAATGAAAACTGCAAACTCTGGAAATTCAAACAGAGGATAAAATTCAATGCAAGATTCTCAAATGAAGTTAGAGGCACGCAACTTGAATAATTCAAGCAATTCAGAGGATTTATCAGCATGCAACTAAGCAAGCAACAGATTCAACATGCAAATAAAATTAAAACCTGGAAACAAATTTGATTCTTTGTCTTCTGCTTTTTACAGGTGAGTAAAACAAGTTTTAAAAACAGTTTCAACTTGATTTACTCTTTGTTATATGTATGTATGAAAATCATAAGTTTACCTGAATTCTTGGATTTTGAATAAATGCATGTTTGGAAGTATGAATAGTTGAATGCCTGAGAAGTAAAAACTTCTGCTCTGTCTTCTGTTTAAATCAAGTGAGTAAATGCAGATTTTTAAAAAAAACAGATTTAAAAGTGGTATTAATTTGTTTATATGAATGAACAATATAATGTTATCTAGAAGAATTTAAATTGTATTGGATGCATGTTTGATTCATGATTTTTGAATGGCTGTATACTGATGCCTAGTGTCTGTAAAAGAACAGGTTTTAAAATTTATAAATAAAATCCAATAACTTGTTCTTGAATTCGAATTAGAACTTGAATTGTAAATAGAAGTTGTTTGAATTCAATTAAACTATCATCTAGAAACAATTTCAAGTTTTTAAAGTGAATAATGATTCTAAATACTGGAATTTACAGTAAAATATAAATTGGGTCAAAAATTTGATGAATTAAATTTCAAGTTTTGATTGCATGATTGGATTGCAAATAGAAAATTTTGATTTTTAACACCTAAATCATAATTTTTAATGAGTTAATTAGTGAGTATTTTGGGATTTAATGATTTGGGGTTTTCGGCCAAATCACGGTGACCCACGGCAAATTGGACATCGCCGTTGATCATGAGGGAGGAGTAGGCAACAGGGGTCATGCGAAAAATGCTCTTGGATTTTATCATAGATGGTGACGTCCAGAATTGATTGTTTTAGGGTTTAGCAACCTGGAAATGTCATTGTTGTTTTGATGGGCTTTGCGGGTTCGAGAGTCTCTGATGAACGATCGCGAGGGGTTAGGGAGATGATGGGAAGTGAGATGAAGCTACGATGGTGGTGGCGTGGATTCCGGTGAAGGGGATGGCCGGCGGTGGTTGAAATTGAGGTTGGGGTTTTTCGAACAGTTGGGTTAAAGGTCGAAATCTCGTGCTCGATCGAGATTGGATTTTCTAGGTTTGGAAACTCGATGTTGGGGACGCAAGCGACTTGGTGGAGGCTGGTAGGTAGTTCGCCGTTGATCGGCGTAGTGGTGCACATATACGTGCACATGGTTGTGCATCTGGAAATGGGGTTGTGGGAGAAGAAGGTGGGGACTCGATGTCGTTCTCGTGTTTTCGTATGTTTTACTCGAAGCAGGATGTGCGTAGGGGAAACTCGGGAAAGTCACTGGGTTTTGGTGTAGTTTACTCGGGTTTGGGTAGGAGTTTACTCGGGTATTAAGTATTCAGGGAGAAGAACGAGTTGTTTAAGTTGTTAATGTAAAGAAAATTTGGTTTTAGGAATAAAGTTTTTAAAGATAAAGGTTAAACAGGTTTCGAAACTAAAGTTGTTTCAAAGTTATGTTTTAAACAAATTTGTACATCTTAAATTATGGAAGTTTTAAAATAAGTGGATTTGAAATAAAATTTGTATTAAACTTTAATAAATAAATTTGTAAAGGTTTTAAAGATTTAATAGTTTAAATTTAAATGTGTTTATTTATAAATTGATTTCCAAAGGTTATATTTTATTTTTAATAAAGTTTAATGATTTAGAATCTAATAATCAATTGTAATAAAGATTATCTTTAGTTAATTTGAATTTGATTTAATTAAAGATAAATACATTTGTAAAGATAATTGAGATAATTAAATTATTTTTAGTTATCAAGTTTTATTTGTTAATAAATGATTTAATTAAGATAATGGTTTCTTAATTAAGAATCTTTTAATATAATAAGTTAAGAATCATTTCATTAATTTTAAATGATTAAGTTAAATAGTTAATTAAGAAATTAACTTGTGATTAATTAAGATAATCACTTGGATTAATCTAGTATAATTTCTTAGGGAAGTAATTAAAGTAATTAAGTGGTTAATTACTAGAAGTAATTAAGTAAAAGATAATTGCTTTATTAAAAGTAATTAAGTAATGTGATTTAGAGTTAATTACTTTAGTTATTAATTAAAGAATCAATTAATAATTAGTTAAAGATTTAAATTATTTGATTAATGATTAATTAATAACAGTATTGAGAGTAATTAATTAAGTGATTAATTACTTGTTAAAGTAATTAATTAAGGAAGAAATTTAATTTATGAAGTAATCATTAATTAATGGAAATGATTAATTAATTATTAATTTAAGAATAATTAGTTTATAATTAAGTTTTAATTACTAAATGTAATTAAAGTAATTAATCAAAGATGATTAATTAAAAGTAATTAATCAGTGTGATTAATTAAAAGTGATTAATCGGGTGTAATTAATCAAAAGATAATTAAGGAATAATTATCAGGATAATAAAACAATAATTAATCAAGGATTGATTAATTTTAAAAAGGGAATTAAGAGGTAATTACTTAGTATAATTTGGAAGTAATTAATCAGGATGATTACTTAATATGGTAATTAATAATTACTTAAAGTAATTAAGTGATAATTAATCAGGGAAGATTAATTGAAATGGAATTAAGTAATATTAGTTAATTAATTAATTTGTAATTAACTAATGAATAGTAAAATGGATTGAAGATAATCCAAGTAATTAATTTAAGGATTAATTAAATTAATCAAGTTTGAATCAAACTTGTTTATGAATGATTAATGATTGGATGATATATCATTGGAGGAGTAAATGATATTGGTTGTTGACATTGATTGATGGGTGATGATGTGAATATGCTATATCTGATTGTGATATATATGCTGCTTTGTGATATGTATGGATGCATGTGATAATAGATGATTATCTATCTGTGTTGTGAATACATTCCTTCATGTTAAGTGATATTTCTAAATATCTATTGTTTAAATACCTTAAGTTCAACTTGGACATTTAAAATGGCGTTTGGTTTCGATGAGACCGGGATCGGGTTTCTATATTTGGATATCCGAAAACCACATCGATTCCAATTAAACGTTAGTTCGTTAATCCAAGTGGAGTAAGTGAAGACTCGAGGTGTAAGGCCTATACGTCAGTATAACTCTGTGGGTGATTCCGTAATGAGTTTGACGGAATAGTGCTTATAGATTCGAGATGGAGATTTAGAGTGCAAGGGCTATGGTCGTTGACTCGGAGGGCGATTCCAAAATGAGTGCAACGAGATAGTGCCTTCGGTTTCGTTCGAACCCGGAACGAACTTGTATGGATTGAATGCTTTCAGCACATCGTCAGGCGGGCGATGAGCACTCTAAGATAATTGGTCCTATAAAGGTAATCGCAGCCTCAAGCCTCATCAACTGGGAATGGCTAAATTAGGGGAGGTGCAGCAAGGCTTCGTGGGTCGCTCCCACTGGAGAGCGAGATACATCCCTGTCTAGATGTCCCTTTTTATTTCGGCTTTGTGGGCAGTTGGAACTGCAGGCAACTGCGGGGTGGTCTTGTTCGGGACTGTTCAGTAAGGAATGGTCCCGGCCTTGTGTTGCAGGGGAGTTAGGGTGGCTCCTCGGTACGGTGATCTAGGCCACGTACTGTGACGGGCGGTACACCAGTAGCCCTGCCATTGATGGAAACCCATTTTCCCTACGAGACCCTACGGTTCTGTTTCTATTACCCACTTTTGTGGCTAGTAGCTGGAATTTAATCATTTAACAATTTCGGCTATTTTCTTATTTACTTGAAAACCCTAGACACTATTATAATATCAATGGATTTCCTATCAAATGTTTTGGTTAGCGTAAGGTAAAAACTTTTCCATGTTTATGTGTGGGAAGTCTTATGTGATACCTTTTCTTTTCAAAGGTTTTTCTAAAAGTTAAGCAATCTTATACCGTTTACTCACACCAGACCCCTGTCTGATCCGAGTGTTTATTTTCTGTTTTATTAAACTCTTGGGTACTCATATTATATATGAGTAGTCAAGTGATTCAGGTTATCTCTTGACGAAATCTGGTGGAGCTTTGGAGCAGGAGGCTTCAACGTGTAGATATATAGTTAAAGTTTCCGCTGTGTGTTATTCTGTGCTGATGTCTTGTATTGTATTAGACAGAAATGTTATAACTGTCTAAATTGAGATGTTTAGTTGTGTACTCTGATGTATATGATACTATGTATATGTTCTATATTATATTTAAATCATTCCGCTGTGAGATTCTGATGTGTTGTTTCCTTTTCTTCTCTTTCTTTTCTTCTTCTATCCCTTTCTTTCCTAATTAGTGATGCGATTTTCCGGGAGTGGAAAGTCGGGTCGCTACAATATTGTTGTTCTAAATATCATCATATTATGTTATGTTTTAACAATTTTGGACGCTGGTGCACAGTATGTGACTATTGTATTATGCTTAAGATACTTATGGGGGGAAAATCCATTCTGCTTAGCGGCATGATCTCACTAGATATATAGTTGGTTCAGATGGTAGGTCATTATTCACACCAGAATTTTTTTTGATCCAAAGTTTTTCTCTTTCACATTAAACTCTCGAGCTTTTAAGGTTTGAAAGTACGGGTTTTTAAGGTTTTCTTTAGACAAATAGGCTTTCAAAGATATGCAGTAGGAAATCTAGCTCGTAGGAGGTACATATCTATTTTCCACAGTATTTTGATTTTGCTTTAGGGTTGTAATGGAAAGTTGTATTAAATGCCCGGTATTTTACTCTGACCATTCAAGGTGACATCTTCATACGTCGTTCTTGGAATATGTAATAATTATATTTTCTCTAAACGTGGTTTACGTATGGGATAATGTAATGAATCTGAAATTCTATTAAGAAATGAAATGATAAATTTATTTTTGAATTAAGTTTAAAAAATTTCATATTCATGTGCTTTTGGTATTATTAATGTATCTAACAATACTGCATTCGACCACCAAGAATTAATAACTATGGACGACTACAACATCCACAGCGGTTAGTTTTGGGCCTCCAAATATGGGATCTTACAAGTTGGTATTAGAGCATACGTTCATGTAAACTTAAAAAAGGAAATTTAAACCTAAAAGATTTTGAAAACATGATCCAATAAATCAGAGAATAAGATTGGGGTTTTGGTTAATGCAATAATAACATACTTACATTTTGTTATATACAGATATGTAATCCCCTCTCTCATAGAGCGTTCTTTTGTATGTGACTAAGGCTTACATACAAATTTACGAGAAAGAAAGTTATGGAAAGAAGAAGCGAAAGAGTGAATCTGGGTAGAGGAAGCTCCACATCTAACGAAAATGTTCAACCCGATACCTGGAGAAACCAGGGTCGATAGGAAAGTGCTAATCAAAATGCAAATTCCAAAGTAAATGTTATAAACCTGCCAGTAAATATAGGGGTGATGTGTTAGTTCTTTGTTAATTTAATACAAGCTGGAGCATTACAGGAGTAGTTGATCGAAATTTTGTGAATGCGGTAGGAGAAAATCCCGTTGCACCAGTTGTCAATAACTATGCCAAGCTAAGTCGAGATTATACCAATTTGGGTGGAAAGCCTTTTCTTGGAACAGAGGATGCTGTAAAAGTGGAGAACTGGTTGTTGCATTGTGGGAGAATTTTTGTTGATTTTGGTTTGGATGATGAGAGAGACCAGATTCGAGGCAGTTGCAGGGAGTAGCATTGTTCTGGTGGAATGGAGTAACCATAGGTGTGCCTGAGGAGGAGTTGACTTAGGTGTAATTTCGAAGGAGGTTTGAAGATAGATTCTTGTCTGAGGTTGACTAATCAGCATTGCTAAGAAATTTAATGGACTTGGACCAAGGACCAATGTCGGTGATTTAGTATACCACTAAGTTTGATGAGCAATCCAGATATGGATATTTTATATTGACACCATCATTAAGAGGAATGAAAATTTTATTTTGGATTGAAGCCATATATTGCTAGGGAAACCATGTCACATCTTCGAGACTCGAGCAATGTTGTAGTGGAGATGGTGATCTAGAATAAAAAGATGCTTTCTACTTTTGAAAAAAGAGAAGCAAGGTGAAATTCAGGACTCTCAAGGTAATAAGAGAACGTTCTTTAAGAAGAAAGGAGCTAAAAAAGGAGGAGGTGCCAAAAAAGGAAAGGTTGATCTATTTTTCTACAAATGTGATAAGAAGGGACATTTGGCTTATGAGTGCCGCTCTGGCAAAGGAAAGAAAGTTGCTGATAAGAAAAGAGTGAAATACTTCAACTGTGATCAGATGGGGTACTAAAAGATCAGTGTCTGGAACCAGTCAGAGCGGGAAAAGTTTTTGCTTTGGAACCATCATCTTCTAGACTAATAATAGTTGAGAAGGGAAATATATGATGGAAGGTATGCTTTTGATTCATGGTAGACCAGTTAGGATACTATTTGATACCGGTGTATCGCATTCATTTATATCCCAGTTTTTGGTCGATTAATTATGCTTGGACCCTTCATACCTAGTTACTTCCTTAAGATTTGTGAATCCAATAGGAAGGTATACAACTCTGGGGATGAGATGTGACCAGTTAGAACTTGATTTATTAAATCTTAAGTTTGCATGCAGTTTGTTGTCTTTGATTTCGTAGGCTTCGGGATCATATTAGGTATGGATTGGTTAGACAAATATGATGTTAGGATATTTTTCCACGATAGGAAAATATCATTGAGACACGCTAATAGTCAAATTAGGAAAATATCATTGAGACGCCCTAATAGTCAAAATCGAATCATATACGCAGTGGAGAATTTAAATTTGAATGCTTGTGCCTTTTTCGGTGCTATGGAAGTAGATGAAGATTTGAATCAGGATTTAATAGCAAGAGAATTTGCAGATGGTCTTGAGCTGGACATAAGACTACTACCGAAACTATCTATAGAGTTTCGAATTAATCTTGTGCTTGAGGTAGAACCCATAAGTAGACCTCCTAGCAGGATGACACCTATCGAGATGAAGGAGCTGAAGGTGTAGTTAGTCGACTTAGAAGGAAAGAGTTTTATTAGACCAAGCAATTCGCTATACGGAGCGGCGGTGGTGTTCGTGAAGAAAATGGATAAGTCGTTAAAGATGTGTATTGACTACCGTAAGCTGAATGAAAAGACTATAAAGAATATGTATCCTTTACCAAGAATCGATGACTTATTCGATCAGATAAGTGGAGCCAGAGTGCTTTTCCAATTGGATTTGGCTCTAGGGTTCCATCAACTAAGAGTGGCGGAGGACAATATTCCGATAATGGCATTTCGAACAAGATATGGTTTGCACAAATGGTTAGTAATGTCGTTTGGGCTAACGAATGCCCCAGCTTTCTTCACGGACTTGATGAATCAATTTTTCCAAGAGCACTTGGATATGTTCATATTGGTGTTCATAGACGACATTTTGACATATTCTAAGGATGAAAGAGAGCATGTGGTTCATCGTGGAATAATGTTAGAGACACTAAGACAACATCAGCTGAAAGCAAAGTTTTCGAAGCGTCATTTCTAGAAGAAAGGGGTAAAGTTCCTTGGCAATGTAGTCTTAGGAGAAGGGTTATCGGTTGATCCAGCTAAGATTGAAGCACTTAATAGTTGGAAGAGACCTGAGACAGTGATCGAGATAAAAAAATTCTTGGATTGGCTGGCTACTACTGGAGACTCATTAAGGATTTCTCATGGATAACAGTGCATTTAATTAAGCAAACCAAGAAAGACATGAAGTTTATTGGGTCCGACAAATGTGAGGGAGCATTCCTTAGGTTAAAACATTTGTTGACCAGTGCACCCATATTAGTAGTTTCAGATGTGAATTAAGATTTAGTGCTATATACAGATGCATGTGGAACATGGTTCGGAGCCGTATCGATGCAAAGGTGTAAAGTGATTGTCTAAGATTCTCAATAGCTTAGACCATACGAAGTCAGATATCTGACACATGATCTAGAGTTGGCAGCGCTGATCTTCACATTGAAATTATGGAGACATTCTCTTAGGAGAAAGAATCGAGTTATACATGAATCATGAATCTTTAAGGTATTTGTTCTCTCAGAAGGAGTTGAATATGAGATAGCAGAGGTGTAACACCCCTAATTTTAAATAGCATTATTCAAGAGATTTCATTAAATAAATTAAATAGAATAATGTAGAGATTATAGTGATAAAGGATTTGAAATTTTAAAACTATTTAGGGTTGTTCCTCAATTAAATCGATTTATAAAAATGGTTTATAAGTTAAATACCTAAGAGAATAAGGCAAGGGTAAAATGGGAATAGCTATATATCATAACCCCTAAACCCTTACCTCATTCTTGTTAATGATTTTTTTCATGAAACAAAAACATAACAAAGGGGAAACAAGCCCGGCCATTACCCTAGGAGAAGAAGGGCTTAAAATCAATTAGAAGCCAAGATTCAAGCTAGGAAGATTAAAAAAGGAATAAATCTCAAGTTCCTTATCCATACAAGGTGAATATTGATCTAAAGCATCTTATATAAGTATTTCTTGAACTTTTAATTTCGAGTTTAAGGTTTAAAACCGTTTCGATGGATGACTGATGATATGCTTCGTTTATATGTCATGTTTTGATTTAAGCAAGGTTTTTTGTGTAATGATATAATTCGATTTTTTAAGTTAAAATCGCGAAATTGATTTCAAATGCCATAATGTTTGAATATGTTATGTAAAACATTATTTTAGAGATGATTTTAAATTTTCATAATATTCCAAGCTATGGATAATTTATTACGTATTTTGAATGGAAGAAATAGATAATTTAGCTTTAAGTTATTTAAGGCAAATAAGTAAAGTTTTTGGGTCAGAAATTTATATATGTTAGGCAACATATTAAAAGTGAATAATTATGATTTTTAGAGATTTTTTGTAAGTGTTTTAATATTATTATTAAACCATTTAAGTAGGAGGGCCTAATGTTTAAATGTTTTGTTGAAGGGAATGGCTTATTTGTTAAAATGATTTCAATTATTAATTATTGAATTCAATAGCCTTTTTAGAGAAGGATTTTGATAAAGAATTGGCAGCCAATCATATTTTGATAAATTGGGTAGTTAGGTAAAAAGGAATTTCTTTAAAAGGCACTAAAACTAGTTTCGTTTTGATTTACAACTTCGCCACTTCCATTTGATAGCTTTCGTCACCATACTTCCACTAATGAACTCAATCGAAACCAATGCATATGGTATCAAGCTATTGATATGTAGAAGATTAGAAAAAGGTGGAAAGGACTGTGTTGAAGGCATGCTTTTGAAAGGGTTGAAGCTTTCGAATCAATCAACTTACCTTTGTTCAAAAGAGGCTTTCGAATAAGTTGCCGCTTACCTTTGTTTTCAGAAAGAAGCTTTCGAAAGAGTAGTCGCTTACTTTTTTATAAAGAAGCTTTCGAATGAGTTGGCGCATTTTGAACCTATTCGATATCTACCTGTTGCCTTCATACCTTTCGAACTGGTTAAAGGCCGCTTTTTACAGCCGTATAATAATGATTTCGAAAGGAAGGCTTTCATTTTATTAATATTGAAGCCGCATTCCCAATGCTTTCGAAAGGGTCCTTATAGTCGCTTTTAACACTGGTTTCGAAAGGTAGGTTTTGAAGCTATCGATTTCCCCAATTCATTTATTTGAATATCAATGCTTTCGAAAGAGTTACTTTCTCTTTTGTTCTCCTTGACCCAAAAGGTATAATCAATGTTAAACCCAATGATTTTGAAATAGACACTTTCAAATGGTTACGAAGCTATGCTTCCATAATTCTACTTGAACTAAGTGCCTTCGAAAGATAAGCTTTAAGTGTTTCGAAAGGTATATCTTTAATGGTTTCGAAAAATAAGCTTTAAATGCTTCGAAAGGTATATTTTTAAGGGTTTTGAAAGTGCAGGCCTAAGGTTTTAAGTAATGATATAAAGAATATAGCCAAAAACCTTAGTTTTCAAACAAGAAACCCAATCTCATTTCCTTAAAACTAAAACCTATGGAATATGAAAGAGTTTTGAAATGGCATTTAACTTTGGAATTTTTGAAGAAGCATTCTTTGCTGAAGATCGTGGGTTTAGAGTATTAACCATGTTTCATTAGAAAAAGGATTACAAGGAACTAAATCATAGATGTTAATATTATTATGTTTGATCAGTTATCATGTATGCTTCTGTAAATATATTCACTTCACAATTAACCTATAACTGCATATGGGGTGTTAAGGGTAGAATAACCAGATAGGTTGACCTAGTAGTGGATATATATTGAGTTAACTCATGTGTGAGTATAATTGCATTCAGGAGGTCAGGCAGACAAGAATATAGGATGTCTAAAGACTATATTAGTTTACACAGGTTCTTAGTAAGCCCATCAAAACTATGTATGGAAAATTGTTATTGGAAGGGGCCAATGGGTTCTTGGTGATTCTATGAAAACTATGCCCGAAAAAAGTTATTGATAGAGTTCAATGGGTTCATAGTCTGCCCATAAAAACTATGGTTTGATGATAGTATTGGTAGAAACCAATAGGTTCATAATGATCCTACAAAATTTTTGATTTGTTGATAGTATTGGTAGAAACTAATAGGTTCATAGTGATCCCATGAAAACTATGAAAGTGGATAGGAAATACATAAAAATTGACAATTTATTAGTCATCTCATGAAAACTAATACGATAATAGTGACCCTAGATACTATAACTTGAGACAAATAGTCGGGTAAATGGGGATGGAATTGGATGTGTCCATATCATCATGATACATTTTATTATGTTATGTCTTGAACATTATGGATGCAGGTGCACAGCATATGATTAGTATAAATTGGTTTGAGATACTAGTAAGAGGAAAACTCGTTTTGCTAAGCGGCATGGTCTAACTAGATATCTATATGGTTCGGGATGATAGGTTAATATTCACACCAGACTTTTTATTGGACTTGAAATATATGTTTTCCCCTTAAAATCTTGGGCGCTCAATTGATTTTCAGTAGTTTGAGAGTTAAGGTTTTCAGGTTCTCCTTTAGACGAATAAGCTTCCGAAGACATGCAAGAGACAAGCTAGCTATTAGGACTGTTTGATTCCGCTGTTTTATTGGATGTTATGGCTAAGCTATTTAATTGCCTATATTTAGACTCTGATCTACCAAAGGAGCATCTTCATATGTCACTCTTGACGTATTTTTAATAATTATATTTCTCTGAACGTGGTTTATGAATTGGGATTATGTAATGAATTTGAAATGTGATTCGAAGTGGAAAGAGAAACTAATTTTAAAACTTGAGTTTTATATATCAATGTATCTAACATTATCGCATTTGGTTATTGATAATTAATAACTACGGATGACTGCAACATCTGTAGCAGTTAGTTTTAGGCTTCAAAATGGGGGATGTTGCAAGAGGTGGCTGGAGTTTTTAGTAGCTTATGATTTCGGTATAGAGTATACACCGGGGAATGGTAATAAAGTAGCAAATGTTGTTAGCATAAAACATCCGAATGTGGTGTTGGCAATGTTGGCAGAATGGAAGGAATCTTGTGGCATTGACTACATGTAGTGTGTAGTTAAGATCGACTGCTTGTTCTAGTCAGGGTATCGCCATGTTATCATGTTTGGAAGTTCTCCCAGTTTTGATCAAAAGGGTTGCTTCAAACAGAGGGATGATACATTATTGATCGAGAATACTAGAAGGTTAGAGGTTGGAAATAAGATTGATGATCTGAAAGATTTTAGTCTTGACCAGAAGGGATGGTTGAGAAAGAAGGGACGGTCATCGATCGAAGTCTACAATTCATCCTAGAGGAACCAAGATGTATCAGGATATGAAAAGAAGTTTCTTCTAGGAAGGTATGAAGAGGGATCTTGGCTTATGGGTAAAGCAATGTTTGAATTGTCAATAAGTAAAATCCAAACATTAGAGTCCTAGTGGGCTTCTTTAGATATACCAATTTGGAAATGGGATTCGATATCCATGGACTTTATTGATGGGGTGCCAGGGTCGAATCGAGAAATGAGACCATATGGGTCATGGTGGATAGATCGACCAAGAGCGCCAATTTCATTCCCGTTAAGTCAACCAGAATGGAACCTGTTTTGGCTAAGCTATTTATGAAGAACATGGTTAGACTGCATAGGACTCTTAGCAACATAGTCAGTGATAGAGATAAATTGTTTACTAGTGAGCTCTGGAAGAGTCTATAGGAAGTGTTAGGCGCTAAGCTTAATATGATTACTGCTTATCACCATCAGAAAAATATGTGGATATGGAGAGTCAATAAGGTACACGAGGATTTGTTGAAAGGTTACGTACTAGATTTTGGTGGATCATGGGAAGACAACCTACATTTGGTTGAGTTTTCCCATAATAACAGTTATCAAACTAGAATAGGAATGGCATCTTTTGAAGCTTTTTATGGAAATCCATGAAAGTCACCAACATGTTGGTTGGAAACTAGAGATGTTAATCTTAAATCTAGATCTGGTGAGAGAAGTAGTAGACAAGATTGATTTAATCCGAGATAGGATGAGAGAAGCTTGGTCTACATAGAAAAGTTACGCATATAAGAGGCATAGCATTCTAAAGTTCAAGATTGGAGACAAATTCTTCATTAAGGTATCACCGATGAAAGGTTTGATGAGATTTGGTAAGACCAGAAAGTTAGCACCAAGATATGTTGGACCATTCCCGATTATAGAGAGGATCAAAAAGCTCGCAGATCGGGTAGAGTTACCTTGTAGTTTGGCAGGTGTCCATAACAGTTTTCATCTTTCCCATCTTCTAAGTATTGCACAATCCAGAGACTACTATCACCCTAACTACATTGGAAGATTTAGCAACAGTAGAACTGGATTTGACTTTTGTTAGGCGCCTAGTTCGAGCTGTAGCAAGAGATGAGAAGAGATCAAGGAACAAAAAAGTGAAGTTGGTGAAAGTTCAATGGAGCGACAATGAGAAAGAGTATACCTTGGAGATAGAGGACACAATTAGAGATACATATCCTGATCTGTTATGAGGGTATATTCTATATTTGATATATATATATATATATATATATATATATATATATATATGGTCTTCTCATTAGATAGGCTAGTATTCTTATTAGGTAATGTTATAGATGTTTGCGTGGTTGATATGCTTAGTACTTTGTCCTCACTGAATTTCGAGGACAAAATTCTTTAAGGAGCGGAACCTATAACCACCACTAATTTAATTAACATTATTCAGAAGATTTAATTAGATAAATTAAATAGAATAACGTATGATTACAGTGATAAAGGAATTGAGATTTGAAAATATAAGTTCGAGCCTTAACCAAATATATACATACGATTGTTTTATAACTTAAGCATATAGCTGAATAAGGAAAGGATAATATAGGAATAAATAAGACTTCATAACCCCTAAATTCTTGTTCCATTCTATTCGTGTTTTCTAAAATCAAAATAAACTCAAGCAAGGTCGGCCATCAACTACCACCTAAATCAAGAAAATAAAGTAGAGATTCAAGGAGGAAAACTAGGAAGATTAAGCAATATTAAAATATTAATCCATTATCAAACCAAGGTGAATAATAATCTAAATCCACCTCATTTTCACTGTTTTATGATTGATTTTATTCAGTTTAGATTTAAAGCTAAATATATAGAGGTCTTGATGATATGTCATGACGAGTTTATCATGTTTTGAATAAATGATAATTTATAAGGATTTATGAAGTTAAATAATTCAGTTTTAAGGTTAAAACCATAGTTTTTAATCTCCAAATGCTATGAATTGGTATGATGTGTAAAATATTAATTTGAAAATGGGTTTCTAATTTCATGAGTTTTTAATTTCATGATTTTCCATGTAAATATTAATATTTTATGAATTTCGTAAGGGTGAAAATGGATTTAATTCGGGTTAAATTTAATTAAGTAATTAAATGGTGATTTCTAACCTAAAAATTTTATATGGTGAAGAAAATAGTATTTTAGAATTACTGATAAGTTCTGGGAGTTTTCACATGCAATTTCATATAATTATGAATTAATTATGTTGGAAAAGCATGTAAATGGATAAATAATTAAGAAAATTAATTAGTTGGTTTAACACATGTATATAAAAGAAATAATTTTTCGTAAATTATTATAGTTATATATGATTGCTTTGTTGTTAGGAGATGATAATATTAAATTATTATCATTATTAAGTGGAAGTTGAATAAAGGATTAAAATCATAGCCAAAGTTAAGAAATTTATTTTATATAATAGGATGAAATTTGTAAATGTAAATTATAAATATGATTTATAATTAAAATGGGATTTATAACTTGAACTTCCAGAGAAAAATTTGAATAAAGATTGAAAGAATTTGGAATTTGAAAATTTAATTCCTTTTGAGTTTGAAAATGGTTTTCAAAAGGTTTTGGAGGATTAATGGTGATATTATTCGAGAAATATTTTAGAATTGGATTTGAAATATGGTGAGATTTGGAATTAAAATATTGAGAAAAGTTTTTGGAAAGAATAAAAGCATTGAACACTTTTCGATCATTGGAAAATAACTTCGGTGATGATTGCAGCATCATCGATGTTCAATTTTGAGTTTTCAAAGAGAGGAATTGCTACCCGGATAATTTAATGTGGAGTCATGTAACAACCCGCATATTTATCGATTTTATATTTAAATATTTTATTTAAATATTAAATCGTTAATCGGATTTTGGTCCGAAAAGATACTTTTTGCATACGGTCAAATTAGGACTCGAGACCACTTCCATTGAGTTCGAAATGCCGTTTACAATTTTTTTAGTATAAACATCGATAGGTTTGGAGTTAGTGAAATTTCACTAACTTTTCCCGCTTTGGACTTTGGGTTAGTTTAGCCTATTAAGCCCAAGTTCCAACCCCCCCTTCTCCTCACTCTTCATAAATTTCCTAACTAACTCCAGCTTTGGCATTAATGGTGAAGAGAATGGGAAATTAAAACTCCAAGCACAAATTCAATTGCAAATCCAACATTCAACTCCAAATTCAAGTAGAAGATATTGGATTCAAGCTTTGGATTGCTTCTCCTTGCTTTCAAGCTCCATCTTCATAAATTTTAGTGCAAAGGTGAGATTTTTATCTCACAATTCTAGCCTATAACTATATTGGACTGTTGGGAATGATTCCCTATCACTTTTGCATGCATATTAGCATTAGATTTGGATTGGATTGGCGAAAAACTCCAATTTTTAGCGTTTTGGTGAATTTTCTGCACTTAGGTCGTTCTGGCCATTTTTGGTGCTCGGAGTTAGGTCGCTCGCGACCTAACCCTTAGGTCGCTCGTGAGTTAGCACCATAGGTTGCTGGGCCATCTAAATGCTTGTTCGGTGTTAGGTTGTTCGGGCTTAGGTCGTAGGTCGTATGAACCTAGGTCGTAGGTCGCTAGACCCTGTCTCCTTAGGTCGCAAGACCTCATAAACCGTTAGGTCGCGTGACCTATATCCCGTAGGTCGTTGACCCCCTTAAGTTGTTAACTCGTTAACACGTACGGCTATTAACCATTTTAGGTCGTGTGATCTTGTACTTGACTTAGGTCGTTAGGTCGTAAGACCCTAAGCCGTTTTTCATTAGGTCGCTAGTCCTCATACCGATAGGTCGCTGGACCTTAGGTTGTCCCACATTAGGTCGTTGCTGGCCTTAGGTCGCGTGACCTTGTTTAGACCGTAGGTCGTTAGGTCGTAAGACCTTAGGTCGCCTGACCACTTAGGTCGCTTGACCTATTCAAATGTTAGGTCGCTAGTTCCTTAAGTCGCTCGTCTCTCTTAGGTCGCTCGCTTCTGCTAACTCGCGAACACCACTAGGTCGTTTGACCCCTTAGACCCCTAGGTCGCAACCATTAGGTCGCTCGACCCTATTCCTCTTAGGTCGCAACCTTGGGGGGTTGCCACCCCCCCTGGACCCCCCCCTCCGTAGGGGATCTTATCTGAAAAACATTGAGCTGATTTCCTTGGATTTTATTCACATCTCCGTATGCGATCTTTGTGACTGATTGTTTCTACAATTGCTTCTGTGTTTTGTCACTTTATAATATAAAGGTTTCAATACTAGTAGTAAATATCAAAACTCTTTTAACAAACAATTTCAACTCTATTTTTAATAACAAAGCTCTTTTCTTAAACTGTTTTCCAATCTATTAGTATATACAAACCTTTACCTCACTCGGATGAGAAATCTAATTAAACGACTTAGTAAAACAAGTGGTATGAAACGCTTGCGTTCACTTCGTTGGTTAATTCTTGGACTTGTTCGATTGAACATCTTGTGACAATTTTATTAGTGAAGATTTATAGTTTGTTCGTAAATATTTAAGTTAAGCAAGTGGTTATGGGACATGAAGCTAAACTTCTATATTTACTAGCTTAATGTGATTGACACTTCTCGTTGATCATGATGATCATTCTGATGATTTAGACTAGCAACTGTGCGATGTCTCTTGTTGCGAGGTTAGACTAGACACCACTTGTGTGATTCCACTCACACATACCTTTTTGCTTTTTGGTTAGTCTGGACCTTAATCTGTGTGATTCCATTCACACATGTGGGGTAGCTCCCCTTAGTCTTCGGACCGTCATGTGATAGGCCTCTTTCTATGATTTCTGGACTTCTTGCATTAATTTCTAGAATTTATGTCATTGACTTGTTATGAGTACAAGTTTGTGGTATGATGCCCTTTCCGAATCTTTGAGAAGATTCTTGTGATATTGATTATCTCTTATTGATTGATCTTCTGTTGATCATTATTTACATACTTATAGTGGTATGTCATTATGGATATTTTATATTTATGCCATATCTTTTATGTTATATCATGTCATCTGATATTTATAGCTAGACTGACCCGTTTATTATTTTCTTAAATAATACTCGGGTCAGACCGAGATGTTACAGGTGCTTCTGCTTGACTTCTTCCCAGGGATTCATCACTCTGACTTTTGGCTAACTGTTTAGATTAGCATTTTTTGTTGTATACACTTGAGATATAGACTCATAGTTGTATTCTTTTGTATAGCACGTGTTGCTATTCATTTGTATTATCGTGGATCTTACTGACCACTACTCTGATGTACACTTTCTGTGTTAATTATATATTCATATCTTCTTCCGCCTTTGTGATACGGATATCTGTGACTGATTTGTGTTATGATTATTTCTATGTTTGTTTTCGAAGATTATTTATAGCCACCGTGTGATAAGCAATTACATGGATGGTCGCTCCTCAACAGCCTTATTCTCCATGCTAGTTGACAACACTACACCGTAGTGTTCTTGGCTAGTGTGGGTATAGAGGTGGGGCGTCACAAGTCATATGCAAAATTGGGTCGATTTTAAAAATTCAAGGAATAATTAGATAAGCAATTGAATTATGGATTTCAAAAATGATTTTTGAAATATTGAAGTTTTGGTTTGGTAAAACCGTTTTGATTTTTAAAATACAAAGGAATATTTTGGTTTGGATATAATTGATTTCAAAAATGATTTTGAAATGTTGAGTAATTGATTAAGAGATTCTGGAGTCTTATTTAAAATATTTATGGAATTTAATTAAGTTGGAAACTTAAGGAAGTTTAAAATTTGAATGGAAATAGAATGAAATTGAATCAAGTAAATAAAAGCAAAAATTTATTTTATTGGAAGTAAATTTGTGGGAGAACAAATTTATTTAAATTTGTAAGTAATAGAACTAGAATTATAGTTGAATAATAGAATCAATTTAAATTGTTTCAAGAAAGGGGAATTGTACATTTGTTTGAAGGAACTAAAAGAAGTAAAGGTTTAGAAATAATTTTTCATTATTGAAATTTGAAATTTGTGGAATAAGATTCAATTTGAAAGAGTCAAATAAAGGTGTAACATCCCGCCTTTTCGCACGCTTTAAATCGACACATGTGCCAATTCAAACCATACGGAAGGGCAAATTGATATGGCATAAATAAGAAAAACAGAGAAGAGAAAAAAAAACTAAACAAAATCACACAGCGGAAGGATAAAATATAATAATAAATATACAGTTCATAAAATTGTTTACAAAACATTTGATTCTTCTTCATACAATAAATATAAGAGTTCACATACCAATAAATACCAATACAACGGAATTAAATAGTGTAGTGGAATAATATAGTAGATAGTAATACTACAAATCTTCGTCTTCGTCCTCTAGAATAAAATCTTCAAATCCTGAAATGCTCGGACTGACCAGAGCGAATTGAAAAGACAAAACACTCGAGTCAGAACTAAAAGATCTTATGTAAGTTAAATCAACAGGGATAAATATGAGTGCAGTAACTTAAAAGATTCTCGGGATTCACATCTCTTAAGGATCCGTTAAACTATTTACTATGTAGTATATTTCGCTATTATAATAGTGTCTAATTGTAAAATAAACTTACTTTTAAATAGCGTTAAGGAGTTATCCAATCTCCCCCTTAACACAATAATAGTCCCAGTAGTCCATCCAATATCATAGTCCCTCCTGATCGGGAAGCCACCAGAGGATACCACACGGGCTACGGGAGAAATCCAAGCTCGTACAAGGCGCGATAGGGTAGGTGACACGGCACAACTAGGCAATGCCAGGGTAGATATACCAACTACGCTTCCGGGTCGGTGGTAACGCGTAGCGCACAGCTACCGCCCACCTCGAACAAACTCCCCCAAATCAAAGAAATCAAAAGTGAAGGTGGCCACCGAATCAATCCAAAGTCAGAGTATAGTATCGAAGGGAAGTGTTCGATCAAAGGTGCTACCTTATTAACCCGTCAATCGCTCATGTTTTAGCCACCTTATGCCAACTCACGGGAGTTGGGTCCACGTATTTACCTTACAGGAAACGCCGCCGCCGACCTACTTCATTCTGGAATCTCCACCGCGTATACGGTTGTAAAAGTGGTTTTCGGAGTTGGCAGAGAGTATGACAACTTCCGATCCCGGTCTCTTTAACAACCAAACGTTATTATAACACCACGGTCATTTAAAAATAATTTTACTTTCAAAACCATACTAAAGTATCTATTTCAAAACCGTATAAATACGATATCCTTTCCATTACAAAACAAACTCATTTGATATTATTTTTATAAACCCCAAATTAATATAATATCTTTTTATTTCAAATATATTTCTTTCCAAAATCATATTGCTTTAAAATTTATAATAATTGAAAACCAAACATTTGAACTATAACTTTCAAACATAAAACTACGAAATTTGTAGCTTTAAAACCATAACTTTCAAAACTTGGATGGTTTGGATATTCAAACGGTATATAGAATAAAATAGTTTGCAATTAAAATTTCTTTATAAAATAAAATTATTTCCGCGACTTACAATTTATTTCATTTAAAATTAAGTCAAAATCCTTAAATTTCAAATCGCTTTAGGTTTCAATATCCACTTCAGTTTCAATATATTTCAACTTTGAATATTAAACAATTGGAACTAAGGTTGGAAGTTTCTATTCAACAATTTAAAGTCCTATTATTTAGTTTGAAATATTTGCATAATAAACCAGTAATCATTTAAGTAAAACTCAAATTACTTTTATCTAAAAAAAATCCTTCAATTTATTTATACTAGAAATATTCATTTAATTCATCTTGAAATAAAATTCAGTTATAAATATCATCCTTTTTTTTAAAATTTCCAAGTTAATAAATTCTACATCAACTTATGAAGTTAAATTCTTAATTAAGCTCGATTCCAAATAAAATTTTCCATTTAAATTCCAATATTAATTGGTTTAAATCATTTAAAACTGTATATATTCTCAATATCTTAACATGTACTTAACCATATAAAATAATCAAACTCCATTATTCATCTTATTTATTTTATTTAACAAATTTGTACACAGCTTAAATTCAAAAATTTAACTATATATGTACATAAAATAAGATTTTATATAAGATCAAAAATTAATATTATTAAACCGTGTCCTATCCAAAACCATAAATCGTTTCAAAAATAATTTTATATATATACCGCGGCGCCTGTATAAAATTTTCTATCCTATGGTCAAGTGATACGAATATTTATCATTTCAATCCGCAATTTAATAATAAAATGCGGTTGTATATCATTTCCAACCGCAATCCCGAATGAAATGAAATGCATAATAACTTGCAGTTAATATAAATAAACATCCATTCATCCAAATATCAATCATCAAACATTTATTACAAACCATCATCCAATTTAAACAAACATCAATATAGAGTATATAAAATATAACATATACTAAATAACAGGTTTTAACTAACAGTTTATATTCAATAATAAATTTAATAACTGTTTAACTAGTAGTTTATACGCAAATAAATAAATTTTTAACTGTAAATCTATATGCAATAATAAAATTAATTAACAGTTAAATTAAACAAATGTGATTTAACTGAGATGACGAATAAACTATGCAAAACAGTCATAAATAATTTCTACTCATATCTAAAAATCAATTTAACAAACATAAGAAAACTTAGAAGTTGTGAGTGGGTTAAAACACTCACCTTTTGAATTTAAATCAAATTTAAATCCGATTTAAACCCAAAAATTTGACAGTCTCCAAATCCGTCCATACCAACGTCAAAGTGTCTGGAATTTCGATACGAACGCAACGGAGAAGACCGCGCGTCAATCCGAGCTCGTATGCAAAAGTTATTCGAGTTAAAAGATTTAAATTTTAATATAACATAATTAATTAATACATAAAAAAATAAAACGTACCATGCTATTTTTCCTTATCTACAAACCTACTAACCCATCACGCACGCGCCACTTTCTTCCGTTTGCACGCAACTCGAGACATATAGAGTTCGATCAGCGACTACCAGTGTGTGCACCACCTTGAGAGCCACCTACGGACCAAGTTTCACATCTCCACTCGCTACCATTTGCACGCAATCCAAGAAAATACGTTCATGCTTCCAAGCCAGATTCTGGCGAATCCGTGATCCAATAGCAAAGATCAACCATATGGATTTGAAGAGCTCGCCGAGATCTACAACTTTGCTTTTGGAATTTTTCGATTTCGTTGAACGGATTGAAAGATATTGAGGAAAGAAGATAAGCAATTTCTGGCCATTGAATAAGTGGCGGCCATGGTATAGAATTAGGGTTTCTAAAATAAAATAATAATAAAACTGTCTCGGTTTGCGTGCGTATTTATAGAGCTTAACGTCAAAAACGGGCCAGGGTCCAATTTAAGCGTGCTGACAGGCGATCCTAACATAAAAATGCCTTCTAAACGCAATGGTACTCGTTTCGAAGCCCAGTTCCATCATTTTCGTAGGTTATCGTTCAAGTCAATTTGTTTGAATGACAAAAATGCCCCTTAGAAGTCCGTTTCGGCTCCGGAACGAAAATGAATCATCCCATATATCAAAATAGATGTTTTTAAATATTTTAAACGCGATGGAACAAGTTTCAAGCCCAAATTCCATCGTATGAAGAAGTTTTGTTAAAAACAATACTTTCAAATTGATTTCAATTGAATCGATTTCAAGGCGTTTCACGTTCGTACGATCAAACGACAGGTCCGATCGCTACGAAACTTGAAACCCTACAATAATTCACTGTTACGGATCTGATGAAACTGGTTTCGTCGAAATTCGAGTCCATGACCAAAATGGCTATTTTTATATTAATTAAATAAATTTAAAACAAATTAATTAAATCAAATTTCGCGTTAAAAATTCTGAACTTTGCAATCTTTATCACTTTATAATTTTCAAACATTTACAATGATTTAACAATTTTTTTAAAAGTCAATTTATTAAAGATTAATCAATACAAATCTTCAATTTCATAAAATTCAAAATTATAGATAAATTTCCAAAATTTCCGTTAAATTGAATTTACCCATAATTATTCCATTCATAATTTCAAATAGAAGGGTTTACCATTGGATTTAAAAATTATCACATAAATATTTTCCGTTTTCAACTTATTTTTTAAATTAACGTAATAATTAAATATTTGATTTCATTTATTGGCAATAAATCCAACTATTATAAATTTAATAAATTAACTCACTATTAAAGATTCAAATTCTATAATTCATAAATTCCATCATCTTGATTTACTTATTAATTTATAATTCTTTAAACCAATTCCCATCTCTATTTAAAGTAACTTAATTCGCCAATTATAGAATTTATTTCAATTTCTTAAAATAACCTATTTATTATACATTGAATCCAATTTATTTTGATAAGTTTTCAATTGAATGGATTAGATTCAATTTCAACCTTTAACTTACACTTAAGTTTAAGTCATAATCACTTTATAACGTATTACCTTTCTTAGTTATTACTTTACATACTTCTCGTATTAATTTCACCATTAATCATAATTAATAAAGTAACGCTTATAATAAATACGACCCTATAATTTCTCAACATTTAAACGAACGTTATTTAATTTTCCATTAGTGTGACATTCATTCATTTTATTATCACTTATTACAACTTCTACTTCCATTAACAAATAAGCAGGTAATTTATAATATATGTTACAAATTTTGAATTAATCACTATTCATTATTATTGACTTTACTTTAGCATTACTTACCTTGCATTAACATTGTTAGTTAAAATCCCTATCCAATTGCAATTAATATTCTAATGAATAAATTTACTCTTTTCCGTTATGTTATTAATTATCATCAAGACACATCTAATTATCTTTATTGGTAAATGAGTGAATTTACTAGTAACCCACTATTATAACCTTTGATATACTTGTATATTTATTCATCAATCAATATTTACGTTCTTTTTTTTCATTCAAATTGATTTATAACCTAATATACATTTATATTAGTCCCATTTCATTCCATTCATTAATGGGTATTGCACTAACCTTATTACTTTACATTACATTCAGTTTCCAAATTTTATAGGATTAAATTCTAATTACTTACCATTTGATCAATTATTGATTCTATCCAAACATGTAACGTATAATAACTACTTACAAAAATGGAATTATCATTTGTTCCAATATTTTCTAACTTTACATTAACATATTAAATAAATTCCCTTTAAATGAATTTATATCCAGGTATATTACTTACCCCATTTCGTTTATTGAAATTTATTCAAATTGCTAGTAAATAGGTTTTAAGTCACCATTTATATATTTTAATTTAGCGTTAATTTCAATATTCGTTTGTAAAGTTTTTTTTCCTACTAAATTTAATTACAAAGCTCATTAATTCAACCAAATTAAATGCACGAAATTTACGGGTCGTTACACTCTCCCCTACTCAAAACTTTTCGTCCCCGAAAAGGAAAAAGAAGGGAGAAGGAAGAATTAAATAAACAATACATCTTCTTCAAAATATTTACTTATAAACAATAATTTACAAAATTTATTACTTTAAATAAAATATACCATTTTATAATTATTATATCCTTTTATACTTGAATAAATAAAGTTTGGAAAAATATTTCAAAAATTTCTAAGTCCAAAAATTTCGGCAGAGTCTCCCCTGTACGGAGAGGCTCGGGAGAAAATATAATATCCAAATATAACAATTATATTAAATATATTTTCCAAAATATAATATTCCAAACCCGGGAAAATATATAAAATAGCGCTATAACCGTAATCCGAAATGTACCTATTTGTCGGACAATTTACGCTTAATTTATGGAAACAAAAGCAGTAGCAATTGCTTCCATAACCTGCATTTCACTTATAAAATCCAAAGGGTTAAAAATTTATATAAAGTGAAATATTTAAGTGGTTTCAATCACTAACGAAAAATCAATACAACAACCATCAATCTCAACAAACAGTATACACAACAAATACAAAACAACCATTCAATCAAACAAACAAATAGTTGTTCGGGTTCAAAAATTTTAAATTGTACGGAATGAAAAATAACTATCAAGTGCATCATTTACTCAATAGTCTTAGATGAAACAAAATAGATTATATTTTTCCATCCAAACAATTTCAAATCTCCTTACCCAAACAACCATAACCAAACAATAACAATTCCAACCAACAAATCAAATTAACTTATTATTAATTTTATTTCGCACATTAGTTGTTTGATTTCCTTTCTCTCATTCATTGAGTGATTACTTCATTTATTCTCATTTATTACTTACAATATTCATTTTTTTCATTTTAATGTCATGTAAGTTTCTTCTTTATTGCATCATATTCACTCATTTCTTAATACTAATTTCGTGTATTTACTTAAGTTATTAGTTGCTTACTTACAATACATACTTTCTATTATATTCAATTAGTAGCATTCAATTATACTTAGGTTTATACAACTACACATCAATTCTTATTTATTGAGGAACTTCATTAATTTCTTTCATTACCTCAAATTTATTTCTTGTATAATATCTATTACATCCTCTTATTAACATTTCAACTTTTAATATTTGGTAAGTTGTATATATGCTTTAAGAATGTAATTGAAAAATTATACAAGTTTTCTCATTACCTATGATTAATTTAATGTTCAATAATTTTTTTTTTCTTATAAGTTACAATTTCAACTTCCTTTTTATTTCCTTTATAACTTGGCATTAAATCTCTTACCTAAATTAGAGGTTTCGATTATTAATTAGTAACCTTTCATTTCACTACAATAATTGAAACAATTAATTAACGGAAATTTGAGAATTTAATACCGGGTTAAATTTCAAATTATTTTAAAATAATAGATAAATATATTCTTACAACTTATATATCTCTAATTATATCTAAAACACAAACTTTATATATATACATATATATATATATATATATATTTTTCAAAAATGAATCTGCAGTAAAACTATTACAGTGGCTTTCCCCTTCGAAACTCGAAAATGAAAGTCGATGATGTGGCCGCCATCACCGAAATTATTTTCCAGCGACAGAGAGGAAAGTACAAAACTTATTTTCTCCTAAATCTTCTTTAATACAATTCTTTCGAATTAAATTAAATATTTATATCAGAAAATACTTATAAACAATATTATTATATTCCAAAATTTATTCGAAAAATTTCAAAACCCCGGAACTTAAGTTCTAAATTTCTAAATTTCATTTATTTTATTTTTCAATCTTATTTCTATTATTATTTATACACTTTAATACCTAACAACCAATCTACTGCAGCCAAATATAGATATCATTTGAATTTTTTTATTTTATATAGAAAATATAATAGGCAAAATTATTTCATTCATCCATATGAAAAACAAATATTATGTCGGTCTGTCCTATTTAGTGTTTAGAAATCCCTATTGATGTCATAGCGTCCCATGCATCAACCGGAATTATAAATACAAAAAGGAACAGATTAACACAATATTAAAACCTTTTTATAACACTAACAAATACGCTCTCTCATATATATACACTCAGCGACTCCCATAGGGTATTACTACCCTATTAGTAAAGAGTCAAACCCCACAAAGCTAAGGTTTATCACTAAACCAAAGCTCTGATACCACGTTGTAAAATCCCGCCTTTTCGCACGCTGTAAATCGACACACGTGCCAATTCAAACCATACGGAAAAGCGGATTGATATGGGGTAAATAAGAAAAATGGAGAAGAAAAAAAAAACTAAACAGAATCTCACAGCGGAAGGATAAAATATAATAATAAATATACAGTTCATAAAACTGTTTACAAAACATTTGATTCTTCTTCATACAATAAATATCAGAGTTCACATACCAATACTGTAACGACCCGCCTTTTTGGACAGTTTAAACCGACGATCAAATACACATGCCGATTCCAAACCATTCAAAAGGGCAGATGGTTATTGGGGTAAATAAGAAAAGAAAAGAAAGAGAAATAAAGAAAAAGAAACAACATAGAATCTCGCAGCGGAACGATAAAATATAATAGTCAAATAAACAGTTCATGAAGTTGTTTACTATACTTTGACAATTATTTATACAACATTTATCAGAGTTATACATATACAACAGAACAATTAAAATAATGCAGCAGATAGCATGAAGCTAGGGAAATAATAGTAATAGTATACCAAATCTTCGTCTTCATCCTACAGAATAGATCTTCAAATATCTGAAAAACTCAGGACTGGCCCGAGCGTAATGAAAAGACAAAACACTCGAGTCAGGACTAAAATATCCTTATGAAAGTTAAATCAATCTTAAATAAATATGAGTGTAACATCGTCAGAGATGTTTACGGGGTTTGACATCTCATATCTAGTGCCAATGTGCGTGCAATAACTTAAGAGATGTTACGGGATTTTCCATCTCTTAAGGATCCGTTAAACAATCTACTATGTAGTAATATACGCTAAGTAGATAATGCCTATCAGTACTATAAAGTATCAAAATAGCGTTAAGGCGTTACCATAATCCCCCTTAACACATTTTTATAATGCCATAGTCTATACAGCACCGTAAGCCCCACCGTAAACTGGTGGTTATCAGAGGGTACCCCATAGGTATAACACAAAACAAAACGTAGTGGTCGTGGATAGGATAATCAGTATGACAAGGTACATGAGGCGATACCAACTAGGATACTAGTAGTTGCATGGTCCGGACTGATGTTGAGCATAGCCAGCAGCTACCCCAACACCGCGAAACAACACTCCCAAATCAAGGGGTGCACCCAAATCGCATCACAAATGTAATAGATATGGTATCGAAGAAGTGTGTCCGCTAGAGATGGCGAACCTCAATGGCCCGGTGCGGCTCCTGTTTTAGTCATGTCAGGGGTCATCCAATATCGTTCTCTTTCTTCAGTCAACGCGTTCACCAAACCATCCACTTCATTCTGGATCAACACTCCGCATATAATAGTTATTAAAGTGGTGTTGGGTATCGACAGAGAGTATGTCCATATCCGACCCCGGTCTCTTTAATAACTACGTATTATTACACCGTTGGCTCTTTTACATTTCAAATCGATTCATAATAGATATCAAAATATCATATTTGCTTCAAAAATCAAATCCATTTCAAATATCATCGTATCTATTCAAATGTAAGATTTCGTTTCCAAAATCATTTTCCGCATCAACATCTCATTTCAATTTCAAAATTATTTCGAATTTCAATTTAGGTTGCAACTTCATTTAATCCAATTTGTATTCAAATTCAATATTTAAACATAAACATTTCACCTTATCGACCAGCTTGAAATTTTAGAAAAATAGTTTTAAGTAGTTTAAAAGTAGTTTAAATAATTAAAAGAGTAAAAAATACTTAAAATCTTTAAATGGATTTCAAATAGATAAATTAGTTTAAAATAATTTAAATTAGGTTAAGTAGATTTAAAATAGATTAACATAGTTTAAGTATTCAAAAATGGTTTACATAACTGAGTAATTTGGAAAACAAACTAAAACAGCTTCAAACCAAACCATTTCAATTATAACCTCCCAATTCGAAACAATTTCAATTTCCACTCTACCGATTCAATTTCGATTTCGATTCAATCAACGTCAACTTTGACTTCAATTTTATTCAATTTTATATTCACTTCGAATTAATTCAATTTTATATTCACTTTCAATTAATTCAATTTCAATTTTATATTCACTTTCAATTAATTCAATTTTATATTCACTTTCAATTAATTCAATTTTATATTCACTTTCAATTAATTCAATTTCAATTTATATCGATTTGGAGCTTGATTTTTCAAAAATATCCATTTGTAACACTTAACAAAATTATCCATCAATATTCAAGTTTAAATCCAAATTTCAAATATGATTCAATTCCAAGCTCGATTTCAAAATATCATTTTTATATCACTTTTACTTAGTAATATTCAAAGCTCGAATTAAGGTTCAATCTTTAAACAAATCCATTTTCGAAATTCAATCATATCCCGATTTTAAATTCCAAAGTCTCCACCTTAATTATTTAACAATTTCTTTTAACCAAAATTTATTTCAACATTCCAAACTCAAATTTTCTATAAATTCGATTTCTATAAATTGATTTCTATTTATAACTTTTAAATCAAAATATTTAAATAAATCTCAAATCGACGATTTTAAAAATTATTAATTTAGCCAATTCGGTGTCCGTATATAATTTTCTATCCTATGGCCAAGTAATTATTTATTTCAATTAAATGTCAAGGATGAATATATATCACTTAAATCAAATCACAGTTTCATATGTATGCATAACGGGATATATATAAGCAAATAAACATCCAAACATTTAAATATCAACCAATAACATCCATCAAAATACATCATCCAACAGACAATACAATTCATGGCAATTTCATAGTTATCAATGTCAGATAGTTTAATCGCAATTCAATTTTAATTTCAATTTAACTGTCAATTTAATTTTCAACGGTTAATTCAAATGACAAGCTATATGACAATTAAATTTTTATCAAACAACGACAAATAAAATCATAACACTTCATAATATCAAATTTAACTAGCATAAAGATATTTAGTACGTTGTGAGCGTTATAAAACACTCACCTTGATTCTACGATTTTAAATCAAATCGAACGACGTTCGATTCAACCTAAAAATTTAATGAGCTCCAAACACTCTCGAATCCGCACTTCAGCGTAGCCCTCGCCTCTGCGATTCCAACGCACCCTGCTTCGTCCAATTCTGATAACGAACGAAGGAGAAACGGAATTTACAAGTTTATACGATTTTATAAAAACTAATTTACTAATTTTATACCATATTCAATCCTGGACGCACGATTTGCTTTTGATGAATCCAAGCCGCGTGCGCACGTTCTCCTTCATCACGCGGAAACCCCCCAGTAAAATGAACCCACCTTGGCAGCACTTAGGGTTTCGAACGCATCCCCCTCCTCTCCGTTAAGCTTAATCCAGAACCACCATATCGTGCGCCATCACGTACTCCATCAACACCCTAGTTGCGGCAGAGCTCGGCCCTCTATCGGGTCTCGAATTTCGTGCCAAACGCGTGATGAACGCGAGCACAGAACTCCGCCTATGGTCGACGATAACCAACTCCACCGTACGGATCTGAAGGTCTTCTCACTCTCTACAATTTCTTAGTTGAAAGCATTTGATAATTCTTCACGGATTGGAAGAGATTAATGGAAGAAGATCGGCCAATTTCGGCCATAGAAATAGAAAGTGGCGGCTGGCTTTAAACCCTAGGGTTTCTTTTTATTATGCAAATGTGAAAATAATGAAGTGCTTTTGTAACAACCCGCATATTTATCGATTTTATATTTAAATATTTTATTTAAATATTTTATCGTTAATCGGATTTTAGTCCGAAAAGCTACTTTTTGCAAACAGTTGAATTAGGACTCGCGACCACCCCCATTGAGTTCAAAATGATGTTTGCGACCTTTTTGAGTATAAGCTTCGATATGTTTGGAGAAAGTTGATTTTTGCTACTTTTCACTTAGGGTTTTGGTTTGGGTTGAGCCCATTAACCCCACTTATGTATTCAGTCCCAACCCTCTCCTCTTCATTTACCTCCTTTCTATTTTCCTAACCCTTCAAGCTTTAGCAACAATGGTGGAGAGGAGTGGAAATTAAAACTCCAAGCCCTAGTTCCATAGCAAAATCCAAGTTCTTGCTCCAGAATCTATGAGAACCCATTGGTAAGCATCTCCTTCTTCTTCTCCAACTCTTTCTCCATTCAATTTCAGAAAATTCCTAAACCTAATTTAGGAAATGTTTCAATTTTAAGCTTAGATTCAAGCTTCTTGTGTTGAGATTGAAGTGTGGTTGATTCCCCTTTGCTTTCAAGCTTCATCTTCATAAATTTTAGTTCAAAGGTGAGATTTTTATCTCACATCTATGCTTATATTTATCTTCGATTGTTAGGTATGAATTCCTAACACTTATTCATGTGCATTTGCTTTTGGTTTGAATTGATTTGGTGAATATTCCAATTTTTGGTGTTTTGGGTTCAATCCTTTAAAAATCATAACTTTGATGTTTGAACATGTGTTTTGGTGATGCATCGAGGAGCCAATAGGGCCGGGTAGCCGTTAGGCATAATTCCCTAGAGTCCGTGCTCGATCGGATGCGAATTGGTGGAGCTTGCATATAAATTTATGGGCATCATTGGGCAGAGCAACAGGTTCGGCCGACCGACCCCCTGGTCCGGTCGACCGACCTGCTTGTAAAAGTGCAGATAGCACTTCTGTTTCTGGTTCGGCCGACCGACCCCCCTGGCTCGGTCGACCGCCCTGATGCCGAGAAGTTTTTCAAAACAAGGTTCGGTCGACCTAGCTCTGTAGCCGGCCGACCGACCTGATGTTATTTTGCCTATTTCGCTTATTTTGTGTGGTTTCCAACTTTAATTGATTCGTGTTGTTTCCTATGTCTTGTTATCATTTGTTATGACTTTGATGACTCCTTTCTAGGGATTTTTTGAGTATCCATTTTGATGGATTCTTTATCGGTTTCGTTGGATTTTTATTCACATCTTCGTATGTGAATTTTAGTGATTGATTGTTCCTACAATTTTCTTTGTGTTTTGTCACTTTAAAAATATAAAGGTTTTCTATACTAGTAGTAGATATCAAAACTCTTTCCTCAAACGATTTCAATACTATTTTAATACCAAATTCGTTTATAAAACCGTTTTCCAATGTACTAGTATATATAAATCTTTACCTCACTCGTATGAGAAATCTAATTAAACGACTTAGTAAAACAAGTGGTATGAAACGCTTGTGTTCACTTTGTTGGTTAATTCTTGGACTTGTTCGATTGAATCTCTTGTGACAATTTTATATTGGAGATCTACAGTTTGTTCGTAAATATTTAAGTCAAGCAAGTGGTTATGGGACATGAAGCTAAACTCATATATTTACTAGCTTAGTGTAATTGACACTTCTCGTTGATCATGACGATCATTTTTGTCATTTAGACTAGCAATGTGCGATGTCTCTTTGTCTGCGAGGGAGACTAAACCCCGTTTTGTGGAGTTTCGACTCAATTTGGTGGGGTAGCAACCCATGGTCTTCGGGCCGTTTGTGGAGCTTCGGCTCAATTTGTGATGGTTAGCGACCATGGAATTAGCGTTCCATTTGTGATACACGTATTGGCGAGCTTTATGCTCCCGTTTGTGATAGGCCTCCCCCCTTTTGTGATTTCTGGATTTCTTGTGTAGATTTCTAGAATTTGTGTTTCACCAATTTTCGTGATTTCCATTGATAAGTCTTATCAATATTTGTGCATTGGTGAATTTGTGTGTCATTGACTTGTGTTATTGACATTGATATTATTGTCAATATTTGTGCAATGGTGAATTTGTGTGTCATTGACTTTTGTGATTGACATTAATATAATCGTCAATATTTGTGGTTTGATGAACGAAATAAGGAGTATGGCATTTCTTTGATTCTTGTGTAGATTTGGTGATATTGATTAATCTCTCGTTGATTTTCAATTACTTATATATATCACAGCTTGGAATTGTGATTATTATGTGTTTAGTCATATCTCTTATTCTATATCGTTTCATCTGATATCTATAGTTAGACTGATCCGTTTATTATTTTCTTATTAAATAATACTCGGGTCAGACCGAGATGTTACAGGTGCTTCTGCTTGACTTCTCTCTTAGGATCGATTTCTCAGACTTTTGGTTAACTACTTAGATTAGTAGTTTTTGTTGTATACATTCGAGATATTGACTCCATAATGTATACTTATTCTTTTGTGTAGTTCTTGTAACTATTCTTTTGTGATATTGTGGATCTTTTTAGACCACTACTCTAATGTACACTTCCTAGTGTAATATTCATATCTATTTCCGCCTTTGTGATATGAATTGTCTGTGACTGATTTGTGTTATGCTTATTTCTATATTCGTTTCCGAAGATTATTATAGCCACTGTGTAGTCGCTTTGTGTTTGTATCGGTATGTCGGATTTCCTCTTGAAATAAAATGCATGTTATACTATCTGACATATCGGTGCTCGCACAAAGCAATTACATGGATGGTCGCTCCTCAACAGCCTTATTCTCCGTGCTAGTTGACAGCATTCACCGTAATGTTCTTGGCTAGCGTGGGTATAGAGGTGGGGCGTCACAGCTTGGTATCAGAGCCAAACTTCGGAACAATATAGAATAATTTAGCAAGGATCATGTCCTAATTCTTTCTTAGGAGTTGTGCTTTAGGATTTTATTCGAGTCTTCGTACCGATTCATCCTATTTTCTTTATGATCCCTTGTTTTATCTATCAAGATTGCTTGATATTTATTTTGAGAGTAATTTTTTCCTCTTCTTTCTTTCTTTCTTAAAGAAGAGAAATGGTTAGACCAGGCCGTCCCAGCGCCGGTCAATCTAGTGCTACTCCCCAGGATGGAGTATTTATGTCTGCCCAGCAGCTTCTAGATCTTGTTAAGAACGCTCAAGCAGCCGGACCCAATCCAGAGCCTACTCATCCTAGATCCGATTTTGCACGCTTGTGCAGAGACTACACCGATTTGGGTGGAGGGCCATTCTGGGGATCCGAGAGTGTGATAGAAATTCAAGCTTGGCTCAAATCATGCAATCGCATCTTTTCTCGCATGAACCTTATTGACCTTCATCGAGTCCAAGTGGCTTCTAGCATGCTCCAGGAAAGAGCGTTAGATTGGTATGAGCTCCTAATTTCCGAAATCGTTGAAGCGGATCTCACTTGGGAGCAATTCCAGGAAAGATTCGAATCGAAATTGGTGCCGGAGTTTGAAAAAGTAACTTTATCCCGGCGTTTCATAGACCTTGTTCAAGGTGAATCTTCTGTGACAGACTATGTCGCATCCTTCGAATCTCTGTCCAAATACGGGGTTGAGTACATTAATACCCCATTGAAGAAAAATCAGAGATTTGTCTATGGCTTGAATAAGAATCTTAAGAAGCCATTACTTATGAAACTTGAGGTTTCATTTGATCAGCTTATTGATATCGCTCTTCGTCTTGAAGAGGCCGATAATGAAGGTGATGTTGAAGTTGTGCGTGCCCAACGGAACTTCGACAATAACTTGAAGAGGCCTATCAAATTCAAAGGCCCCGATTCTACTAAGAAAGGGAAGCAACAAACTCAGGTAGCAAAAGTTCCTACCTCTAGTCGTGGACGATGCTACAATTGTGGTTCCACAGACCACCATGTAAGGGAGTGCCCGAAACCCCTCTTTTGCCGTTATTGCAAAGGTTCGGGTCATCTTTTATCTTCGTGTCCTAAGCTTCCAAGCAAGTGAGAAGGAAAGCGGCAGGCCCCTGGCAACTCTTCTCTTGGTCAAGGTATTTTCATTCAATCCTTGATGGCATTGTTTTAAATTCGTGAACTTTCTATTTGAGTTCTTTTTGATATGGCTTTTATATCAAAAGAACTTGTCGATTCTTTTCCTTTGAATATTTTGGGCTTGTTGACTTCTTTGAGGATTACGAATCCGGATGGTAGATCTGCAACACTCAATTTGCTTTCTATTGATGTCGAAATTATTTTATGTGATTTATCTTTCCGAGCCGATATTTTTACATAGGCTTCGGAATTGAATTTTTTGTAAGGATTGACTTAATCGTTGTGAAGCCCATATCCTATTTTCTCGCGTGGACTTTTCCTCTTCGACATTTTCAATCTGTTCAGCAGATTTCTATTTTCCCTTTATGATTTCAATTCCAACTTGATGGCATCATTTTATTCCTTAAGCCCACTTATAAGGAAAGTGTTGTTTCTCTTATCTAAATAGTTTGAGAAATTTTCCGGTATTTTTGAGCTTGTCTTAGGATTTATCACCTAAGTAATCTTTGTGTGGTGCTAAGGTCTTTTCAGTTTGACCTTACCACCGGTTTTCATTTGCTACGAGTTGCAGAAGTTAGCATTCCACTTACCGCATTCCGCACTTGTTATGATTCCTATGAATGACTTATTTTGTCATTCAATTTGTCCAGCTTATTTCATCCATTTTATATATCAAATATTCTATGAATATTTCGATGAGACCATTCTTTTACTTATTGATTTTTGGATGAGAATAACAATTTAAAATTTTGAAAATCTTTTTCATAAGATTTAATTATAAGTACAATTTGATTTTTGTTCTTAAAATGAACAAAGAATATTCTTAAAAGTTTTTAAGAAGCATGTTTATTATCTAGAATACGATTTTGTGATTGTATTGCCCATTTAGTGTTTTAAGAATTTTGGTCGGTGCGCTTGATCAACGTTATCGATAGGAATTTCCTAAACGCTTGAATGAGACAGTCAGACACAGTATATTAACTTGAAAATAGTAAATTTTTCTAGAAAGATTATTACATAATGATAAATGTAATTTTGAAAGTTTTAACTTTTCAGGAAAGAAGATTATTTAAAAGAAATTCTTTCTTTTCGATACTTTTATTCTTGTGATTCCTGGAGGGGGACCAAGACTTTGCTATTTGTACCGATACTAGTCGTATTGGTTTTGGATGTCGTTCTCTTGCAAAGGAGAACATGCTATCACTTGTGCTTCTAAATCATTATAGCTTATCGAGACTAGGTATGCCACTCATGATCTAGTGCTCGCGGCTATTGTTTTTGCTTTTAGAGTTTGACATCATCATCTTTGGGGGAGAAATTTGTTCTCTACCTCGATCATAAATCTTTGGAATAATTATTTTCTCATATGGAACTCCATGTTGACTCGAGTTCCTGACATCTTATGATCTTGATATTCTTTTTATCCCTGGAAGGGAAATCGTGTTGCCAATGCGCTTTGTCGTAAGCAACAAGTGGTTGATTTTTTGATGTTGTCTGAATGGAATCATCTTTTTATCAAGTTCATCGGACGTTTTTGTACACTTCATTTTATTGAGCTTTATCTCATTCCTTTTATGGATTAGTGTCCGGTGTTCTTTTATGGTGTTCGGACCATCGGATGTACTGTTATTATACTACATCGATGTTCCGTCTTATTTGATACATTGGATGTACCGTTGTACTACATCAATGTCTTTCCTTTTGATTCATTGGATGTACCGTTTGTACTACATCAATGACTTTGCTTTTGATTCATTGGATGTACCGTTTGCACTACATCAATGTCTTTGCTTTTTGATTCATTGGATGTACCGTTGTACTACATCAATGTCTTTGCTATTTGATTCATTGGATGTACCGTTGTACTACATCAATGTCTTTGCTTTTTGATCCATTGGATGTACCGTTGTACTACATCAATGTCTTTGCTTTTGATCCATTGGATGTACCGTTGTACTACATCAATGTCTTTGCTTTTGATTCATTGGATGTACCGTTGTACTACATCAATGTCTTTGCTTTTGATTCATTGGATGTACCGTTGTACTACATCAATGTCTTTGCTATTTGATACATTGGATGTACCGTTGTACTACATCAATGTCTTTCCTTTTAATTCATTGGATGTACCGTTTGTACTACATCAATGTCTTTCCTTTTGATTCATTGGATGTACCGTTTGTACTAAATCAATGACTTTGCTTTTGATTCATTGGATGTACCGTTTGTACTACATCAATGTCTTTGCTTTTCGATTCATTGGATGTACCGTTTGTACTACATCAATGTCTTTGCTTTTGGATTCATTGGATGAACCGTTTGTACTACATCAATGTTTTTGTTATTTAATTCATTGGATGTACCGTTTGTACTACATCAATGTTTTTGCTATTTAATTCATTGGATGTACCGTATGTACTACATCAATGTCTTTGCTTTGGTTCATTGGGCGTACCGTTTTTGTACTACGCTGATGTCCCAAATTGTTTGAGATCCTAGTTTCTCGGACGTACCGTTTTTGTACTACGCCGTTGCACCGGCTCAATTTTCTGCTATTCTTGACGTTCCCCACGTCTTTTATCTACGGGAATGCCTCAGGGATTCCGGTTTTCATTCTTGAGCCCGGTGTTATTGTGGAAATTGAAGTTTCACCAGATTCTTGCTAACTCTTTCGTGCACTTTATGGTGAACTTCCTATTTCAAATTTTCTTTTGTGTTGATATGCTTCCATGGTTGTTACTTCTTATTTTCCTCTTGAGTATTGCGAGGACGCAATTTCTTTAAGGAGGGGAGTCTGTAACAACCCGCATATTTATCGATTTTATATTTAAATATTTTATTTAAATATTTTATCGTTAATCGGATTTTAGTCCGAAAAGCTACTTTTTTCAAACAGTTGAATTAGGACTCGAGACCACCCCCATTGAGTTCAAAATGACGTTTGCGACCTTTTTGAGTATAAGCTTCGATATGTTTGGAGAAAGTTGATTTTTGCTACTTTTCACTTAGGATTTTGGTTTGGGCTGAGCCCATTAACCCCCACTTATGTATTCAGTCCCAACCCTCTCCTCTTCATTTACCTCCTTTCTATTTTCCTAACCCTTCAAGCTTTAGCAACAATGGTGGAGAGGAGTGGAAATTAAAACTCCAAGCCCTAGTTCCACAGCAAAATCCAAGTTCTTGCTCCAGAATCTATGAGAACCCATTGGTAAGCATCTCCTTCTTCTTCTCCAACTCTTTCTCCATTCAATTTCAGAAAATTGCTAAACCTAATTTAGGAAATGTTTCTCTTTTAAGCTTAGATTCAAGCTTCTTGTGTTGAGATTGAAGTGTGGTTGATTCCCCTTTGCTTTCAAGCTTCATCTTCATAAATTTTAGTTCAAAGGTGAGATTTTTATCTCACATCTATGCTTATATTTATCTTCGATTGTTAGGTATGAATTCCTAACACTTATTCGTGTGCATTTGCTTTTGGTTTGAATTGATTTGGTGAATATTCCAATTTTTGGTGTTTTGGGTTCAATCCTTTAAAAATCATAACTTTGATGTTTGAACATGTGTTTTGGTGATGCATCGAGGAGCCAATAGGGCCGGGTAGCCGTTAGGCATAATTCCCTAGAGTCCGTGCTCGATCGGATGCGAATTGGTGGAGCTTGCATATAAATTTATGGGCATCATTGGGCAGAGCAACAGGTTCGGCCGACCGACCACCCTGGTCCGGTCGACCGACCTGCTTGTAAAAGTGCAGATAGCACTTCTGTTTCTGGTTCGGCGGACCGACCCCCCTGGCTCGGTCAACCGACCTGATGCTGAGAAGTTTTTCAAAACAAGGTTCGGTCGACCGAGCTCTGTAGCCGGCCGACCGACCTGATGTTATTTTTCCTATTTCGCCTATTTTGTGTGGTTTCCAACTTTAATCGATTCGTGTTGTTTCCTATGTCTTGTTATCATTTGTTATGACTTTGATGACTCCTTTTTAGGGATTTTTTGAGTATCCATTTTGATGGATTCTTTATCGGTTTCGTTGGATTTTTATTCACATTTTCGTATGTGAATTTTAGTGATTGATTGTTCCTACAATCTTCTTTGTGTTTTGTCACTTTAAAAATATAAAGGTTTTCTATACTAGTAGTAGATATCAAAACTCTTTCCTCAAACGATTTCAATACTATTTTAATACCAAATTCGTTTATAAAACCGTTTTCCAATCTACTAGTATATATAAACCTTTACCTCACTCATATGAGAAATCTAATTAAACGACTTAGTAAAACAAGTGGTATGAAACGCTTGCGTTCACTTTGTTGGTTAATTCTTGGACTTGTTCGATTGAATCTCTTGTGACAATTTTACAGTGGAGATCTACAGTTTGTTCGTAAATATTTAAGTTAAGCAAGTGGTTATGGGACATGAAGCTAAACTCATATATTTACTAGCTTAGTGTAATTGACACTTCTCGTTGATCATGACGATCATCTTTGTGATTTAGACTAGCAATGTGCGATGTCTCTTTGTCTGCGAGGGAGACTAAACCCCGTTTTGTGGAGTTTCGACTCAATTTGGTGGGGTAGAAACCCATGGTCTTCGGACCGTTTGTGGAGCTTCGGCTCAATTTGTGATGGTTAGCGACCATGGAATTAGCGTTCCGTTTGTGATGCACGTGTTGGCGAGCTTTATGCTCCCGTTTGTGATAGGCCTCCCCTCTTTTGTGATTTCTGGATTTCTTGTGTAGATTTCTAGAATTTGTGTTTCACCAATTTTCGTGATTTCCATTGATAAGTCTTATCAATATTTGTGCATTGGTGAATTTGTGTGTCATTGACTTGTGTTATTGACATTGATATTATTGTCAATATTTGTGCATTGGTGAATTTGTGTGTCATTGACTTTTGTGATTGACATTAATATAATCGTCAATATTTGTGGTCTGATGAACGAAATAAGGAGTATGGCATTTCTTTGATTCTTGTGTAGATTTGGTGATATTGATTAATCTCTCGTTGATTTTCAATTACTTATATATATCACAGCTTGGAATTGTGATTATTATGTGTTTAGTCGTATCTCTTATTCTATATCGTTTCATCTGATATCTATAGTTAGACTGATCCGTTTATTATTTTCTTATTAAATAATACTCAGGTCAGACCGAGATGTTACAGTTGCTTCTGCTTGACTTCTCTCTTGGGATCGATTTCTCAGACTTTTGGTTAACTACTTAGATTAGTAGTTTTTATTGTATACATTCGAGATATTGACTCCATAATGTATACTTGTTCTTTTGTGTAGTTCTTGTAACTATTCTTTTGTGATATTGTGGATCTTTTTAGACCACTACTCTGATGTACACTTCCTAGTGTAATATTCATATCTATTTCCGCCTTTGTGATATGAATTGTCTGTGACTGATTTATGTTATGCTTATTTCTATATTCGTTTCCGAAGATTATTATAGCCACTGTGTAGTGGCTTTGTGTTTGTATCGGTATGTTTGATTTCCTCTTGAAATAAAATGCATGTTATACTATCTGACATATCGGTGCTCGCACAAAGCAATTACATGGATGGTCGCTCCTCAACAGCCTTATTCTCCGTGCTAGTTGACAGCATTCACCGTAATGTTCTTGGCTAGCGTGGGTATAGAGGTGGGGCGTCACAGCTTTTATAGAAAAACGACGAACACTATTCATCCCGGGTTTTCCGAACTTCGATTTACGCACGGTGACCGGCGTTTCTAGGGTTTATCCCGCGTTCCGGACACCATGGAATAGGTTTCGGAGGCTAATTCGATCGTATGTGCGAGTTACGGAAATAAACGATCAAAATTTAATTAAACCGATTAAACGAATTTCTATGCGTTTTGGCTTGCCTCGGAAAAACGGTAAATCCGATTGATACGGAATTTGAAATCTTACAATAATATCACGTTACGGATCCGATGAAACTAGTTTCGTCGAAATCCGAGACTGTTTGAAAAATGGCTATTTTAACTCGTCAATTAAATATTAAAATATTCAATTTTCACATATTTACTTTTAATTCAATTTTAAAAGTTCTAAAACATCATTCTAACTTTAATATGATAAAATACAATTTTACAAATCATTTTTAATCATATTAAACCCGTTATTCAATTATCCAATAAATTCCAATTTTAAAATCTTATTAACTCTATTATAATCCCGATATAACTTACATTCACTTTGGAAACCAGTTTGAATCATATTAAATCAAATTTCAATTATTCAATAAGTTTTAAATATTAAATTTAAACAATTTACCTGTTCAATATTCAATATTTGATTTTAAATAAATTTTACTTATCAATCAATTACTCTATTATACCCAATGAATTCAATGTTTATTATCCTATTCAATTATTGATTTCAAAGGTATTCACTAAGTAGCATTTATTTTCATTACTTGGATAATTATTGTTGCAATTCATTCTAGTTATTATTATTCCAACGAATTACAAAAAAAAATTCTAACATAAAATCATGAAATCTTATTAAATTAGCTATTTTAATTATCGAAAATTTACGGATCGTTACACTCTCCCCCACTCAAAACTTTTCGTCCCCGAAAAGGAAAAAAAAAGGAAAAGGAACTAAGTATAGAATTCAACCTTAGATATATTTATTTCAAAGTTATCAACTTATAAAACAATGAAATTCCCTTTATAAATCATTACTATACTTCCACTAACTTACTCCGAACGGCTTTCTAACTTTAAAAGTTAGTTATCAAAACAAGTTATAAAAAAAATTTAAAACTTGAAAAATTTTCTAACACCCGGATTTACGAAAAATTTCGGCAGAGTCTCCTTTGCGCGGCTCGATATGAAAATAAAAAATGACAGTATATATATCACAAATATACATCTCATCAAGTGATAAGGCATCCCACAGGGAAAAAGTGTAAAAGTACGGTATGTAATCCGAAATATGTACCTTATATATTATTAGCGAGCATATACGGCTAATATAGCACGAAAGCGAGCTCCAAATGCAAAGCAAGCGCAATCTGCACCTACTAAACACTCAACAAACCATGAGAAACATGCATATATGAAAATAATATCAATATACATCATATAGCAACATAACAACTACATGTGCCAACATAGCAATGCAACAAAAGCAACAAATGCAACCATCAATCAATTATCATCCAACTATCATCCAACAAATCCATAACCAATCAATATAAATTCACTTCTCATTAATATTTATTGACTTGGTTTTCAAATTTTAATCACAGTTGATTCATTAACGTTGGATTTTACTAACATTCATTCTTAATTCAATTAGTTAACATTCACTAATTTATATTTACATTAGTTTACTTCTAGTTTGAATCAAATTAAATTCTATTTAAATTCATTTAACTTCCAATTTGATTTCAATGATTTATAGCTTTCAATTTCATTAACACTTAATGAATTATATGCAATCAACTAACAATCATATAACAACCAAATCATACCCAACATAACCAAATTATTAATTTTACATTCAATTTGGTTTATCTCTTTTATATATTTATCCTGTTATATAATTTTAAAAGAATCATTTTATACTTGGCATCTTAAATTTCCAATATTAACTTTAATTAAGCCCGTAAGCCGTACATATATCATCTGTGGGCAATATCAATCTAATCGCTTATTCGATCACACAATTTAACTTCCAAACTAGTATCGTTCCCACGACTCTCTAGTGCGGACTCAGATTTGGTTCCTTGATTGGAAACTGTTACTCTCCTTACATAGCCATATACTATGATAGAGAATTCCAGAATCAAATTAAAAATCCATATCTAGGGTTCGCCGTCGAAAATCGAGTGAAAAATCCTAACTTGGATCGATATAAATAATCTCGAAATTTTGTGCTCGAATTTGGATCAAATCGTTATGCGAATAAAATAATATACGTACAATCTACCTTCCAATGGATTTCTATCCAATTTATCTATACTAAATTATTTTATTGACTTCTTTTTTTTTCAATTAATTATTCACAATCTATTATTCAGTTAGTATATTAATTTCTTTACATAGCATGTTCTTTAACGTTATCTTTTCTTAAACGTCATATCATAGAATTTGCTTACTCAAGTTCATTTTAAACATTCTATATAATTTAATTAACTCAATTTCCTTTCCCAATTGATTCTTAGCTATACCAAATTCTTTTGTTTACATTTACTCCATATTCATAGTTTCAGTTAATACAAATTTATTTGTGGAACATTATATTAATCATCACTTTAGTTTATTGTCATTCCATAAAAGTCTAACTTCTCATATATGACTTTTCTTAGTTTATAGTTATCTTAAAGGTTACAAATTCAATTATTATTTTCTATGCAATTTATATTTATTTTCTATAGCCAATTTACAAAAGATATTATACAATTCATTTGTCTTCTTTCTTAAGTTTACTTACTTGTTCCATTTATCCATTCATCATTTCATGTTATATTAAAGTATATAACATTTTTATCACAACTAAAATTTTCATTTATATACATTTTAATTCCTTTTGAGTTTTCCTTACTTGTATACTTCAATTATTTTCAGGTTCTGTTTATTTGTACAACATCTCATTACATATCCAAAACATCATTTCAACTTCTTAATATTTGGTAAGTCATATTATATGTTATTAGAATGCAAATTTGGTATTATACAAATTTATAGAATTTTATTTTACTTAAATAGAATGTTCACAAATTTGATTTATTTAAATCCTCTTTACCTTTCAACTTTAAAGTTTTCCCAAACAATAGCTTAGATATCTTAATCCTCTTATTTTATAAATTCTGTTATTCACATTTCATTCGAATAATTTGAAAATTATTAATTAACAGAACTTAGAAATTTAAATGCCCCGTTTTTTTTTTCAAATCATTTGAAATAAACACACACACCTATATCTTCAATACATATCAAATCATACCTTTGGAGTTTAAACCAAAGCCCATTTACCCAAAATAATTTCGAAGAAAAGCAAAACTTCTTAGAAGTCTCCCCCGCTTTGAGACTCGAAAATGAACATCGATGATGCTGCGCAGTCATCACCGGAATTATTTTCCAGCGACAGAAGAGAGGAGTACTGAATTCATTCCTTCTTAAAAACCCTTTCAAAATATTTCCATAAACATTTTCCAAATAATATTACTATATTTTTCTTCAGAGCTTTGCGAACCATTTTCAAAATTCCGGGTCTTAAATTCAATATTTTCCAATTTAAATCTATTTTAATTTATAAGTCACCATTATAAAATATTCTTATAAGAATTTCTTTCTTAAAACATTCCACAAGTTGTTTTTATCATTGTTCATTTTGTAATTCACATATTTATTAAATTACAATATCTAATTAATGATAATAACCAATATATCATTTCTAACAACCAAATATGCTAGATAGATCACAATAATTTTTGAAAATAAATTCTTTATATACAAAATATAATTAGGGCAAAATTATTTCATTTACCCAATCTCAAAACAATACTATGTCAAATTGTTCTGTTTAAGTGTTTAGAGATCCTTATCAATGACGTTAATTACTCGTATTGAACAGAATCCATAAGCCACTCAACAAATCAACTGACACAATATAAAACATTTAATATCACTAACAAATACGCTCTCTCATATACATACACTCAGCGACTCATCATAGGGTATTACTACCCTATTTATAAAGAGTCAGACCCCACAAAGCTCAGGTTATCGCTAAACCAAAGCTCTGATACCAACTGTAACGACCCGCCTTTTTGGACAGTTTAAACCGACGATCAAATACACATGCCGATTCCAAACCATTCAAAAGGGAAGATGGTTATTGGGGTAAATAAGAAAAGAAAAGAAAGAGAAATAAAGAAAAAGAAACAACACAGAATCTCGCAGCGGAACGATAAAATATAATAGTCAAATAAACAGTTCATGAAGCTGTTTACCATACTTTGACAATTATTTATACAACATTTATCAGAGTTATAAATATACAACAGAACAATTAAAATAATGCAGCAGATAGCATGATGCAAGGGTAATAATAGTAATAGTATACCAAATCTTCGTCTTCATCCTCCAGAATAGATCTTCAAAAATCTGAAAAACTCAGGACTGACCCGAGCGTTACAAAACACTCGAGTCGGGACTAAAATATCCTTACGAAAGTTAAATCAATCGTAAATAAATATGAGTGTAACGGCGTCAGAGATGTTTACGGGGTTTGACATCTCATATCCAGTGTCAACGTGCGTGCAATAACTCAAGATATGTTACGGGATTTTCCATCTCTTAAGGATCCGTTAAACTATCTACTATGTAGTAATGTATGCTAAGTAGATAATGCCTATCAGTAGTATAAAGTATCAAAATAGCGTTAAGGCTTTACCATAATCCCCCTTAACACATTTTTATAATGCCATAGTCTATACAGCACCGTAAGCCCCACCGTAAACTGGTGGTTATCAGAGGGTACCCCATAGGTATAACACAAAACAAAACGTAGTGGTCGCGAATAGGATAATCAGTATGACAAGGTACATGAGGCGATACCAACTAGGATACTAGTAGTTGCGTGATCCGGACTGATGTTGAGCATAGCCAGCAGCTACCCCAACACCGCGAAACAACACTCCCAAATCAAGGGGTGCACCCAAATCGCATCACAAATGTAATAGATATGGTATCGAAGAAGTGTGTCCGCTAGAGATGGCGAACCTCAATGGCCCGGCGCGGCTCCTGTTTTAGTCATGTCAGGGGTCATCCAATATCGTTCTCTTTCTTCAGTCAACGCGTTCACCAAACCATCCACTTCATTCTGGATCAACACTCCGCGTATAATAGTTATTAAAGTGGTGTTCCGTATTGACAGAGAGTATGTCCATATCCGATCCCGGTCACTTTAATAACTACGTATTATTACACCGTTGGCTCTTTTACATTTCAAATCGATTCATAATTGATATCAAAATGTCAAATTTGCTTCAAAAATCAAATCCATTTCAAATATCATCGTATCTATTCAAATGTAAGATTTCGTTTCAAAAATCGTTTTCCGCATCAATATCTCATTTCGATTTCAAAATCATTTCGAATTTCAATTTAGGTTGCAACTTCATTTAATCCAATTCGCATTCAAATTCAAGATTTAAACATAAACATTTCACCTTATCGACCAGCTTGAAATTTTAGAAAAATAGTTTAAGTAGTTTAAAAGTAGTTTAAATAATTAAAAGAGTTAAAAATACTTAAAATCTTTAAATGGATTTCAAATAGATAAATTAGTTTGAAATAATTCAAATTAGGTTAAGTAGATTTAAAATAGATTAACGTAGTTTAAGTATTCAAAAATGGTTTACATAACTGAGTAATTTGGAAAACAAAATAAAACAGCTTCAAACCAAACCATTTCAATTATAACTTCCCAATTCGAAACAATTTCAATTTCCACTCTACCGATTCAATTTCGATTTCGATTCAATCAACGTCAACTTTGACTTCAATTTTATTCAATTTTATATTCACTTCCAATTAATTCAATTTTATATTCACTTTCAATTAATTCAATTTCAATTTTATATTCACTTTCAATTAATTCAATTTTATATTCACTTTCAATTAGTTCAATTTTATATTCACTTTCAATTAATTCAATTTCAATTATATCGATTTGGAGCTTGATTTTTCAAAAATATCCATTTGTAACACTTAACAAAATTATCCATCAATATTCAAGTTTAAATCTAAATTTAAAATATGATTCAATACCAAGCTCGATTTCAAAATATCATTTTTATATCACTTTTACTTAGTAATATTCAAAGCTCGAATTAAGGTTCAATCTTTAAACAAATCCATTTTCGAAATTCAACCATATCCCGATTTTAAATTCCAAAGTCTCCACCTTAATTATTTAACAATTTCTTTTAACCAAAATTTATTTCAACATTCCAAACTCAAATTTTCGATAAATTCGATTTCTATAAATTGATTTCTATTTATAACTTTTAAATCAAAACATTTAAATAAATCTTAAATCGACGATTTTAAAAATTATTAATTTAGCCAATTCGGTGTCCGTATATAATTTTCTATCCTATGGCCAAGTAATTATTTATTTCAATTAAATGTCAGGGATGAATGTATATCACTTAAATCAAATCACAGTTTCATATGTATGCATAACGGGATATATATAAGCAAATAAACATCCAAACATTTAAATATCAACCAATAACATCCATCAAAATACATCATCCAATAGACAATACAATTCACGGCAGTTTCATAGTTATAAATGTCAGGTAATTTAATCGCAATTCAATTTTAATTTCAATTTAACTGTCATTTTAATTTTCAACGGTTAATTCAAATGACAAGCTATATGACAATTAAATTTTTATCAAACAACGACAAATAAAATCATAACACTTCATAATATCAAATTTAACTAGCATAAAGATATTTAGTACGTTGTGAGCGTTATAAAACACTCACCTTGATTCTACGATTTTAAATCAAATCAAACGACGTTCGATTTAACCTAAAATTTTAATGAGATCCAAATACTCTCGAATCCGCACTGCAGCGTAGCCCTCGCCTCTGCGATTCTAACGCACCCTGCTTCGTCAAATTCTGATAAGGAACGAAGGAGAAACGGAATTTACAAGTTTATACGATTTTATAAAAACTAATTTACTAATTTTATACCATATTCAATCCGAGCTGCACTATTTGCTTTTGATGAATCCAGGCCGCGTGCGCACGTTCTCCTTCATCACGCGAAAACTCCCCAGTAAAACGAACCTACCTTGGCCGCACTTAGGGTTTCGAATGCATCCCCCTCCTCTCCGTTATAGCTCGATTCAGAACCACAATATCGTGTGCCATCACGTACTCCATCAACACCCTAGTTGCGGCAGAGCTCGGCCCTCTATCGGGTCTCGAATTTCGTGCCAAACGCGTGATGAACGCGAGCACAGAACTCCGCCTATGGTCGACGATAACCAACTCCACCGTACGGATCTGAAGGTCTTCTCACTCTCTACAATTTCTTAGTTGAAAGCATTTGATAATTCTTCACGGATTGGAAGAGATTAATGGAAGAAGATCGACCAATTTCGGCCTTAGAAATAGAAAGTGGCGGCTGGCTTTAAACCCTAAGGTTTCTTTTTATTATGCAAATGAGAAAATAATGAAGTGCTTTTATAGAAAAACGACGAACACTATTCATCCCGGGTTTTCCGAACTTCGATTTACGCACGGTGACTAGCGTTTCTAGGGTTTATCCCGCGTTTCGGATAACATGGAATAGGTTTCGGAGGCTAATTCGATCGTATGTGCGAGTTACGGAAATAAACGATCAAATTTAAATTAAACCGATTAAACGAATTTCTATGCGTTTTGGCTTGCCCCGGACAAACGGTAAATCCGATTGACACGAAATTTGAAATCTTACAATAATATCACGTTACGGATCCGATGAAACTGGTTTCGTCAAAATCCGAGACAGTTTGAAAAATGGCTATTTTAACTCGTCAATTAAATATTAAAATATTCAATTTTCACAAATTTACTTTTATTTCGATTTTAAAAGTTCTACAACACCATTCTAATTTTAATATGATAAAATAAAATTTTATAAATCATTTTTATTCATATTAAACCCGTTATTCAATTATCCAATAAATTCCAATTTTAAAATCTTATTAACTCTATTATAATCCCGATATAACTTACATTTACTTTGGAAACCAATTTGAATCATATTAAATCAAATTTCAATTATTCAATAAGTTTTAAATATTAAATTTAAACTTACTTATCAATCAATTACTCTATTTTACCCAATGAATTCAATATTTATTATCCTATTCAACTATTGATTTCAAAGATATTCACTAAGTAGCATTTATTTTCATTACTTGGATAATTATTGTTGCAATTCATTCTGGTTATTATTATTCCAACGAATTACAAAAAAAAATTCTAACATAAAATCGCGAAATCTTATTAAATTAGCTATTTTAATTATCGAAAATTTACGGGTCGTTACAAATAAATACCAATGCAGCGGAATTAAATAGTGTAGTGGAATAATATAGTAGATAGTAATACTACAAATCTTCGTCTACGTCCTCCAGAATAAAATCTTCAAATCCTGAAACGCTTGGACTGACCCGAGCGAATTGAAAAGACAAAACACTCGAGTCAGAACTAAAAGATCTTATGTAAGTTAAATCAACAGGGATAATATGAGTGCAGTAACTTAAAAGATGCTCGGGATTCACATCTCTTAAGGATCCGTTAAACTATTTACTATGTAGTATATTTCGCTATTATAATAGTGTCTAATTGTAAAATAAACTTACTTTAAATAGCGTTAAGGAGTTACCCAATCTCCCCCTTAACACAATAATAGTCCCAGTAGTCCATCCAATATCATAGTCCCTCCTGATCGGGAAGCCACCAGAGGATACCACACGGGCTACGGGAGAAATCCAAACTCGTACAAGGCGCGATAGGGTGGGTGACACGACACAACTAGGCAATGCCAGGGTAGATATACCAATTACGCTTCCAGGTCGGAGGTAACGCATAGCGCGCAGCTACCGCCCACCTCGAACAAACTCCCCCAAATCAAAGAAATCAAAAGTGAAGGTGGCCACCGAATCAATCCAAAGTCAGAGTATAGTATTGAAGGGAAGTGTCCGATCAAAGGTGCTACCTTATTAACCCGTCAATCGCTCCTGTTTTAGCCACCTTATGACAACTCACGGGAGTTAGGTCCACGTATTTACCTTACAGGAAACGCCGCCACCAACCTACTTCATTCTGAAATCTCCACCGCGTACACGGTTGTTAAAGTGGTTTTCGGAGTTGGCAGTGAGTATGACAACTTCCGATCCCGGTCTCTTTAACAATAAAATGTTATTATAACACCGCGGTCATTTAAAAATAATTTTACTTTCAAAACCAGAATAAAATATCTATTTCAAAAGCGTATAACTACGATATCCTTTCCATTACAAAACAAACTCATTTGATATTATTTTTATAAACCCCAAATTAATATAATATCATTTTATTTCAAATATATTTCTTTCCAAAATCATATTACTTTAAAATTTATAATAATTGAAAACCAAACATTTGAATTATAACTTTCAAACATAAAACTACGAAATTTGTAGCTTTAAAACCATAACTTTCAAAACTTGGATGGTTTGGATATTCAAACGGTATATAGAATCAAGTAGTTTGCAATTAAAATTTCTTTATAAAATAAAATAATTTCCGCGACTTACAATTTATTTCATTTAAAATTAAGTCAAAATCCATAAATTTCAAAATCGCTTTAAGTTTCAGTAACCACTTCAGTTTCAATATATTTCAACTTTGAATATTAAACAATTGGAACTAAGGTTGGAAGTTTCTATTCAACAATTTAAAGTCCTATTATTTAGTTTGAAATATTTGCATAATAAACCAGTAATCATTTAAGTAAAACTCAAATTACTTTTATCTAAAAAAATTCCTTCAATTTATTTATACTAGAAATATTCATTTAATTCATCTTGAAATAAAATTCAGTTATAAATATCATACCTTTTTTTTAAATTTCCAAGTTAATAAATTCTACATCAACTTATGAAGTTAAATTCTTAATTAAGCTCGATTCCAAATAAAATTTTCCATTTAACTCCCAATATTAATTGGTTTAAATCATTTAAAACTCTATATATTCTCAATATCTTAACATGTACTTAACCATATAAAATAATCAAACTCCATTATTCGTCTTATTTATTTTATTTAACAAATTTATACACGGATTAAATTCAATAATTTAACTATATATGTACATAAAATAAAATTTTATATAAGATCAAAAATTAATATTATTAAACCGTATCCTATCCAAAACCATAAATCCTTTCAAAAATAATTTCATATATATACCGCGGTGCCTGTATAAAATTTTCTATCCTATGGTCAAGTGATACGAATATTTATCATTTCAGTCCAAAATTTAATAATAAAATGCGGTTGTATATCATTTCAAACCGCAATCCCGAATGAAATGAAATGCATAACAACTTGCAGTTAATATAAATAAACATCCATTCATCCAAATATCAATCATCAAACATTTATTACAAACCATCATCCAATTTAAACAAACATCAATATAGAGTATATAAAATACAACAGGTACTAAATAACAGGTATTAACTAACAGTTTATATTCAATAATAAATTTAATAACTGTTTAACTAGCAGTTTATACGCAAATAAATAAATTTTTAAGCCTAAATCTATATGCAATAATAAAATTAATTAACAGTTAAATTAAATAAATGCGATTTAACTGAGATGACGAATAAACTATGTAAAACAGTCATAAATAATTTCTACTCATATCTAAAAATCAATTTAACAAACATAAGAAAACTTAGAAGTTGTGAGTGGGTTAAAACACTCACATTTTGAATTTAAATCCGATTTAAACCCAAAAATTTGACAGTCTCCAAATCCATCCAAACCAGTGTCTTAGTGTCCGGAATTTCGATACGAACGCAACGGAGAAGACCGCGCGTCAATCCGAGCTCGCATGCAAAAGTTATTCGAGTTAAAAGATTTAAATTTTAATATAACTAATTAATTAATACCTAAAAAATTATAACGTACCATCCTCTTCTTCCTTATCCACGAACCTACTAACCCATCACACACGCGCCACTTTCTTCCTTGCGCATGCAACTCGAGACATATAGAGTTCGATTAGCGACTAACAGTATGTGTGCCACCTTGAAAACCGCCTACGGACCAAGTTTCACATCACCACTTGCTGCCGTTTGCATGCAATCCAAGAAAATACGTCCATAATTCCGAGCCAAATTCTAGCGAATCTGTGGTCCAATTGCATAGATAAACCATATAGATTTGAAGAACTCGCCGAGATCTACAACTTTTCTTTTGGAATTTTTCGATTTCGTTGAACGGATTGAAAGATATTGAGGAAAGAAGATAAGCAATTTCTGGCCATTGAATAAGTAGCGGCCATTGTATAGAATTAGGGTTTCTGAAATAAAATAATAATAAAACTGTCTCGGTTTGCGTGCGTATTTATAGAGTTTAACGTCAAAAACGGGCCAGAGTCCAATTTAAGCGTGCTGACAGGCGATTCGAACATAAAAAGGCCTTCTGAACGCAATGGTACTGGTTTCGAAGCCCAGTTTTATCATTTTCATAGGTTACTGTTCAAGTCAATTTGTTTGAATGACAAAAATGCCCCTGAAAAGTCCGTTTCGGCTCCGGAACGGAAATGAATCATCCCATATCAAAATAGATTTTTTTAAATATTTTAAACACGATGGAACAAGTTTCAAGCCCAAATTCCATCGTATGAAGAAGTTATGTTAAAAACAATATTTTCAAATTGATTTCAATTAAATCGATTTCAAAGCGTTTCGCATTCGTACGATCAAACGACAAGTCCGATCGCTACGAAACTTGAAACCATACAATAATTCACTGTTACGGATCTGATGAAACTGGTTTCGTCGAAATCCGAGTCCGTGACCAAAATGGCTATTTTTATATTAATTAATAAATTTAAAACAAATTAATTAAATCAAATTTCGCGTTAAAAATTCTGAACTTTGCAATCTATATCACTTTATAATTTTCAAACATTTACAATGATTTAACAATTTTTTAAAAGTCAATTTATTAAAGATTAATCAATAGAAATCTTCAATTTCATAAAATTCAAAATTATAGATAAATTTCCAAAATTTCCATTAAATTGAATTTACCCATAAATATTCCATTCATAATTTCAAATAGAAGGGTTTACCATTGGATTTAAAAATCATCACATAAATATTTTCCGTTTTCAACTATTTTTTTAAATTAACGTAATAATTAGATATTTGATTTCATTTATTGGCAATAAATCCAACTATTATAAATTTAATAAATTAACTCACTATTAAAGATTCAAAATCTATAATTCATAAATTCCATCATCTTGATTTACTTATTAATTTATAATTCTTTAAACCAATTCCCATCTCTATTTAAAGTAATTTAATTCACCAATTATAGAATTTATTTCAATTTCTTAAAATAACCTATTTATTATACATTGAATCCAATTTATTTGATAAGTTTCCAATTGAATGGATTAGATTCAATTTCAACCTTTAACTTACACTTAAGTTTAGGTCATAATCAATTTATAACGTATTACCTTTCTTAGTTATTACTTTACATACTTCTCGTATTAATTTCACCATTAGTCATAATTATTAAAGTAACGCTTATAATAAATACGACCCTATAATTTCTCAACATTTAAATGAACGTTATTTCATTTTCCATTAGTGTGACATTCATTCATTTTATTATCACTTATTACAACTTCTAATTCCATTAACAAATAAGCATGTAATTTATAATATATGTTACAAATTTTGAATTAATCACTATTCATTATTATTGACTTTACTTTAGCATTACTTACCTTGCATTAACATTGTTACTTAAAATCCCTTTCCAATTGCAATTAATATTCTAATGAATACATTTACTCTTTTCCATTATGTTATTAATTATCATCAAGGCACATCTAATTATCTTTATTGGTAAATGAGTGAATTTACTAGTAACACACTATTATAACCTTTGATATACTTGTATATTTATTCATCAATCAATATTTCCGTTCTTTTTTTCATTCAAATTGATTTATAACCTAATATACATTTATATTAGTCCCATTTCATTCCATTCATTAATGGGTATTGCACTAACCTTATTGCTTTACATTACATTCAGTTTCCAAATTTTATAGGATTAAATTCTAATTACTTATAATCCATCAATTATTGATTCTATCCAAACATGTAACTTATAATAACTGCTTACAAAAATGGAATTATCATTTATTCCAATATTTTTTAACTTTACATTAACATATTAAATAAATTCCCTTTAAATGAATTTATATCTAGGTATATTACTTACCCCATTTCGTTTATTGAAATTTATACAAATTGCTAGTAAATAGGTTTTAAGTCACCATTTATATATTTTAATTTAGCGTTCATTTCAATATTCGTTTGTAAAGTTTTTTTTTCTAATAAATTTAATTACAAAGTTCATTAATTCAACCAAATGAAATGCACGAAATTTACGGGTCGTTACAAAAGGTAAGTGTAACTAGAGAATAAAATTAGAAAGATAAGTCAATTAAAGAAGTATGGTAAATGGAAATAAAAATTGTGGATATACAAATGAATTGGCATTTGTAAGTGAATAAAATTGGGAACTTAATATTGGAAATTAAGTTGAATTGTGTGTAATGGAAGTTAGTCAAGTTTTGACTAATTAAAACAAAGGACTGAGATAAAATTTGTGAGTAAACTAATTGATTCCAGAGGGTAAGCAAATGAATTGGAATTGTATATTAGAAAATATTTAATTTAAAATGTGTAAAATAAAGTGAAGTTATAGAACTAATTCAAAGTGAACTAAAACTATAAAGTTTGGGAATAAGATATTGTTTGAGATTTAAAATAAATTAGTAAGTAGAACTAATTTAAATAATGATTTGAACTAATTGTGAATGGAAGATAGTTGATAAAATTCAATCTTCAGAGTTTGAAGATGAATCAAATTCAAGTAGAATTGAATTTGGGAAGAATATTTGAACTTTTAGTTCGTAAATTAGAGTAAATCGAATCTATTTGGAATTAGAACCCAAATTGATTAAATATAGATAAAAACCAAGTAATAAAGTGAAGTTGAATGACTAATTCGTAGTAGACTAAAAATAATTTAAAGTTTGGAAATAAATCCATTGGGATTTAAATAAATTAGTACTGAGACTAATTAAAGAAATGATTTATTTGAATATGGTTTGAGACAAAGGTAAATACAATTGAACATCTAAAATGAAGGTAAATTGAATTTATATGGAATTGGAGATCCAGTTTAAAAATAAGTGGATATAAAGGATAAAGTGGTAGAGTAATAATATAAGAGTATATAAAATGCTTATATTAAACTTAGGAATGGTTGGTAAAGTTCTTAAGTAAATTTGGTATTGAAAATACTAAGTTAATAATGGATGAAAATTAATCTGGAAGTTGTGAAATGGGAGGGTCGTGAATAAGAGAATAGAAATCAAAATAATCTGAATAAAAGAAAATTGATATATTTAATAATCAATTGGGACAAATACGTAAGATGTACGTATATTATCTATTCACATAGTAATTTGATCCAGATTTGAGCACAGAATTTCGAGGTAGTTGTACCGATCCGAGTTGGGATTTTTCACTCGATTTTTCAATGCGAACCCTGGATACGGATTTTTGATTGATTCTGTAAATTCTCTATCACATTTTGTGGCTATGCAAGGATAATGACGGTTTCTGACCAAGAAACAAGATCTGAGTCCGCACTAGAAAGTCGGGTGGACGACACTAGTTCGGAAGTGAAATTGTGTGATCGAGTAAGCGATCGAATTGGGTATTGCGTACGGATGATATATGTGCATCGGGTGGGAGTGAATGAAATAGATATGAAAAATTCTGTAAAGAAATGTGTAAAGCAATTTTGAATGTTGTAATTGAACATTATTTCCTTGTAGGATATTCATGTGTTAAAAGAAAAAGGAAACTGGGATTTTTGATTTCTGAAGAGAAATTGAAAATTTGCTCGGCAAAGGTAAATATTTAAATTTTTATATGAAGTTTGATGATTTTCTGATCTAGCCACTTGGCATTTTTGTTTCCTTTTGAAATTTGGGGCATGTAGTGGCATTTTGTAGTTGTATCGAGCTAGCCGCGCAAAGGAGACGCTGGCGAAATTTGTAACGACCTGCTATTTTCAACCATTCGCATCCACACACGTCGGACTTGAATTGCTCAAAATACCAGGTTGTGAATTTAAATTTGGCAAAGCTCAACAAATACAGTAAATAAATCAATCATAGATTCACAAACACAGAGTAAAATAATAATAACGTAGTGGAATAGATAAATAGTAGTTCATGAAGCTAATATATATACAACAGAGTTTGAAATAAAATACAACAGAATAACTCAAATACAGTGAAGTCTCTAATCCAAATAGATGAATTCTGTAAACGAATCAACTGGAAAGCTGGAAGATGAATCAATAGTTGGATCTCCAAGCAAAGCTCTAAACTCCAAAGGTGAGTCTCAAACGCTGAGTTACTCAATCTGACCCAAGCGTAAAGCAAAACACAGAACACTCGAGTTAGAATTAACATTCTTATATCAATAAATCTAACTCAAGTGAAATATGAACTGAAATACAAGTAACTTAAAGGATGTTTGGGATAACCATCTTCTAAGGAACTGTGGAACTATCCACAATGTAGAAATATAAGCTATCAACAACCAACTGTAACTATGACACCGTGATCCTTTCAAAATAATTCATACTTCAAAATCGAAATGTTATTTCCATTATATATATATATATATATATATATATATATCCTCAGTTTCACAAATAGATTCCAATCAATTCGAGTTCCAAATTCACATTTAATTCAATTTAGATTTATCCATTTTAATTCAATTCGGTTTCTAAAGAAAAAAATTCAAATTATATTGATTTCAGATACAGACCTGAATCACCAATAAACCATTTAAATTCCAGTATATTTCAAAGCTTTAATATTCAACATTTTCAAAGTTCAATTTAACGGTTTCATATAGATCTCGATTTAACCTCATTATTATTTAGTCTTAAAATATTCACTTAATAAATTCAATATTATTTAAATAACTTTAATTTACCCTTAAACTAAAAATTCCTTTTGATTTATTTAAACTTGAAATATCCATTTAATCACTTTAAATCAGAAATCAAGTTATAAGATCAAATCTTAAACTTCGAATTCAATAGTTCAAATCGATTTAAATTTAGTAGAATTCTTAACTAAATACAATTTCTATTAATTCAACTTTATCTTCTCAACCTTAACTTATTCAAATTATTACAATAATCTATTTTGATATATAGATTTAAATAAATACTTAAACATATTATAAATCAATCTCAATAATATTATTATTAAATCTTTATATAAAATTACCATATATATATAATATTTTAAGAACCAATATTTATTTAAAACCATATTTTTTTTTCAAAACCATAGAAATTATTTTCAAAACATTTATATACGGACCAACGGTGTCTGTATGTATTTTCCTATCCTATGGTCAAGTGATACAGATATTTATCGTTTCAATCCGTAATTTAAATATATACGAGTAGATATCATTTCGACCCGCAATCCCAAATTAAATTCAATGAAAATCGTTTGGGTTTATCATTTCAACCCATAACGATTTTCTCCTATTCTAAAGTCCGTTCGGGTATGTATCATTTCAACCCGTAGTGAATTCTATACTAACAGGGAATTTGCAGAGTGATAACAGATAATTTAAAATATAACAACAGGCATATATCATCAGTAACAATATAATATAAACAACAGGATATGGTGTCATATCCCACATGTGAACGGTTACAGATAATAGCATATATAACAATTTAAATAACTACAGCAGCATATTTCAATTGTCGTTTCAATTGAAATCAAATTTAATAAATAAAAGAACGTTAATTGTGAGTGATTGCTCACCTTTCAAGGCCAGAGATGAATGAGAGTGAGCTAAATTATGAATCCAAGCCTGAATTCCAAAGCAAAGCTAGAGAGATACGGATTTGACGAAGAAGCTGATAATCTAGAATTGAATGAACTGAATCTGAATCAGTTTGATATATACAGAAAATATTTGTTATAAAAAAAATCAATATTTTAATCTAAGACAAAAATTAAAATAATATATAGTTAAAAATCATTATCCTTTAAACACCTATATTTAAAAGTCAATAATAAAGTTAAAACACATATTGCTTAAAGCCAAATAATTTATATTTTCAAAACAACACTTAAACAATATTTGTAGAGCAATGAAATAATATCGAACCCACAATATACAGTATCGTTACTATCAAAAGCCCAGATTACTGTATATATAACATACGTCAGCAATATGCAAAAATCTTTAGAAAGCATTATTTATTTTAAAACAATGTGAACTTGTATATTTATATTTATATAGACCACCTGCCAGACAAAATTTATATACATATAACTGACACTAATATAATAGTATGTAATAAACCTTATAATTTTATAAATTTTTATAAGTACATTACTTTTCAAAATATCATATATGCACAACACGCATATACATATTTATATATATACTTTCCTTTATAATATTACACATACCCACTTATTACTTTTAGCTTAAAAATCAAAACGCATACTGTACTGTGAAACTACAAATTTGAACATATTATATAAATACTTTAACACATAATATATATAGATAGATTTTATTTCATTAATACAAACAGAATGAAGAAAACAAAACAAATGTGTGTTAGGCCAGACCATATATAACTTACTATTATATATAATATAATTCATGAAACAGATTGTAGATAGTACAGTAACATACTAAAGTAATATATACTCATATATACAATATATATAGATTTACACACACAACTCATACTAATGTTATCTTCTGAGCTTATAATATAAAATGAATATGTATGTAAACAATTCGACAATCTTATACACAGCCGAAACCACTTTATATACTTTATGTATGTGTATATATACATGTACATAAAATATATAACGTTCACAAATATCTGGAAATCAAAACACATATATAAAAATTACCCTTTTCTACGAATTCTTTGGCATACTATATATAGCAATATATACATATAAACCTTGAAAACTTTCATATAACAGTGTTATATAAGCTAACCCATATAATTTATATGAGCTTTATATTGTCAGAACCTATATACATCAACACAACCAAACTCATGTAAACAAATAAACCAAATACAATTGCATACATATAAAACCCCAAGTATTATTATATAAATATTATTATACTTAATATATAACGGTTGATAGAATTTAACAGAAAAGAGGAGGTTGCTCACCATTGTGGAGGAAGCACCGATCGCCGATCTCGGTGAGGTGAGGTGGCAGCAAAGGGAAGAAGCAATGGCTGTGGTAGAAGGAACTAGGTGGCGAGCTTGGTTGCGTGTCGTGTGCCCAAGGGGAGCTCGGAAAAACACGCATGGTGAGAAAAAAATAGGAGCGGCGACACCATATTATGCGTTCAATTTTTTTATAAGCCTGAAAACTAACGGCAAGGAAACAAAGAAGGCAAACATAATTTGAAAGTAGAGAGCAGGGAGAAGGGCGTGAGTCATAGGGCATTAGGATGAAAAAAAGAAATATATAGGGAGAGGGACGGTTTCATGAGCAATAGGAAGAAAGAAACAATGAAGAGGGTACGCATTCTAATATATTTTGTTTTACAAATGGACCGGATAGAAAGCGAAACGAACCAATGGGTACAAAGTGAAATGGTGGGATAAAAAAAGGTCAAAAGCTGAATAATAATGGTTGGTGACTGCTTGAATTCACGAAAATGGAATTGTAACTAGTTCTACAGTTTAATCAATGGATAATGAATGGTCACGGTCCAAATAGGATGCAAGTTGCGGAACGGATACGGTTACCATTTACACGTATTCCATTTCGTACCAAACTTCAAAACACAGAATTAAGTGTACCGTAGAGATCAAAACAACGAGACGATCAAAACGGTATACAGATATCGTTGGTACGATCATCCGATCAAAAGTCGATATCGGAACCGGAAATTCGGCTATTTCATCAAAAATAAGATCGACAGAGCAATAACAGTCCAAATTTTGAGAAAAGAAATATGACGTCTGGCTCAGAAGAAGATTTAGAATTTTTCTATGTAAAAATATTCAGGTTTGGAAAATATTTTATTATCAACCATTATTAACTGACTTGAATTTAATAAAATTACACAATAAAATAAAATTTCATAAAATCAGATGAAAATTTACCATCTGCTATATTTAAATATATGTATTCCAAATATAAATTTTTATTTTCAAATTTCATTACTTAAAATTTCTCCAAAATTCAATTATATACGTTAATAAAATAAATAAAAATTAATAAAATTTACGGGTCGTTACACTCTCCCCCACTCAAAACTTTTCGTCCCCGAAAAGGAAGGAGGTAGGAGAATAGAACAACTAGAAATAAAAGTAGATTGAAAGTCAAGAATAAATAATTAATTTTAAAACTATATAAATTTTACTTGAAATATTCATTTGAAAACTTCATTTGCACTTCAATTATCTTTAATACTTTAAAATCTTTCAAAAACCCATTTGTAAAATTTCTTGCTTCCTTTATAAATACGATTTATATGTTTAAATATATGAAAACTATTTGTAAACAATTATTTGCATCATCAGTTATATTTATAAAGAAGTTATTGAAAACATTAAATCCATACTTCATAAATTTATAAATTTTATCTCAAGATACTTTTCAAATATTATTAATAAATCAATAATCATTTACTTTAAATATATTGTATTTAATTAATAACTTCTAAAATATTAATAAAATTAATAATTTACTATTAAACCATGTGGTATACAAATAAACAATATTTTAAAAGGATATATTCAAAAAGGAAAGGAAGGTAGATTCGGAAAAAGAGAATATAGGTTTATAAATAAGCTGAGTAGTTAAGGTAGATTCAAAAGAATAGTATCGGCACGAATAATTAATTCAAACCATAAGAATTTCAACTTCGAATATTAATGCAGAATTTCTATGTTGGAAATACTTTTATAATAAAATACCTTTATAATAAAATACTTTTATATCGAAACAAATTTTCCTTTCGAAAATACTTTTATAACTTGATGTTTCAACAGGTTTATCCTTGTGCTTGCAGACTACTTAGTAGACTTGTTTCAACACCCAGTGAAAATACTGGAAAAGGTTTTTTAAAAACAGATATGGAAAGTACAATCCAAACAAATCAACCAAACCAAACTTTTTTCTAACCATGGATCGCAGATACACAATAGTTATGCTTGAATCCCCCAGGAAACATCCGTACTTGTAAGCTATCTCAACCTGCGAATTACGCCACGATGACTAGTAGACCGCAGATACATAATGGTTACGCCTGGATCCCCCAGGAAACATCTGTACCCTTAAGCTGTCTCAGCCAGCGGATTTCGCTACTAATACGACCTACATAGATCGCATGATACACAATGATTACGCCTGGATCCACCAGCAAACATCCGTACCCCCAGGCCATCTCAGCCAGGCAAATTATGCTATGCAGTCGCGCTCATAAGACCATGGAGATCACCATGGAATTCGATGGACACTCGAGTATCATATCCGGAAAACCCAAACCAGAGAGAATAATATCGATAGAATGAATCCACAGTGTAGCCACAAAGCGGATCTCAAGCAGAAGGCACTTTCCATATCTTTACTTCGAAAATTGTATCATGTGGTACCTTTTAAATCACTTTCAGATATCATACTTATATAAAGTCCATTATATATAAGATTTCATTTCATATCGAATACTTTCCAAAATCAATAGTACATCAAATCACACTTATATAGACTTCAATTATATAAGATTTCTCTTTCCAACTTGAGTATCTTTAAAATTAATAGTTTTCAAATCAAATTCATACTTATACAAATCCATTTTATATAAGTTCGGCAACTCCCAAATCGGGTATTTAGTAAAATAAGGTTCTCAATTTCAAATCCTTTCAATATTAGTTCAATTTCAAAATCATATGCAATTTCGCCAAATTATTTCTTCCAAATTTAATATCTTTGGTTTCAAAGTTTCCAAAATAGTAGGCTTAGAAAAAATCCTAGCTTTCAAGTCAACATAATTTACGTCAAACAAATTCATTTCCAAAATCATCAAATAAATGCTCGGTTTTTAAATTCCAATTTATTTTCGAAACCAAATATTTTTCTCAAATCAATTATATCAAAAAATGATTACCAAGTTTAAAACCATTCCTTTCATACCTTTAAACTATTTATTTCTATTTGAAAGATCCAATTTACCCTTTTAAAAACAATTATTCAATATATATAAATATAGTTTATAAAAGATGTTCCGAAGTCAAAACTTTTAGAACTAAATTTTTTATTCGAAACATTTGGAAACAAAATTTCAAATTAGTATAATTCAAATAGTCTTATCCACTGACTTAACAAAGCAATTCCAAACTTATTTACTTAATCGAATGATTATACTTTTTGAAATTACTTAGCTTTCAAAATTTAAACCTCGATTTGGAAGTGCTCGAACATTCAAAACAGTCGAAGAAATAAAATTTCCAATTCAACAGTTGGAAATCAATAACAAATCAGTAAATTAATTTCAATATATAGAGTTATACCAAATCAAATTCGAAACTCGGGGGCTGAACACCGGGTTCACTTCAAATCATTTCAATATATATACGTATATCTTTCGAACATCAATCATACTTCGGCACTTGAAATCAAAATTTGATTTCACAATATCACTCGCATAGCAAAGCTACTAGAGTGGCCTCTCCCCCACTCTGAAACTCGAATCAATGTCGATGATGCATGCGCTCATCACCGAAATTATTTTCCAACGACAAGAGTGAGTTCTGGATTTCTATTTTCTTGAAAACTTCTTTGAAATTTCTTCAAAATCATTAGAATTCATTCGAAGTCATTTGAAACGTTTCTGATTTGGAAAAAATGCTTTCAAATCGTATTATAATATATATTTTCAAAATCTTAAAGCCAATTTCAAAATACCAGAGTTCAATTCCTCAAATTCCAAATTTAAAACCCCATAAATCATTTTTATATAAATCAGTTTCTTATATAACTTTCAAAATTTCAAATCCTTATCGAAAACATTTTCACTTTTATATATCGAATAAAATCATACTTATCAAAATAATAATTTCGATGTATGCACAAATTCAAAATACAATCAAACCAGAATTTCCAAAGAATGATTCAAGGTTAGATTTCAAACAAACAGAGATTCAAATTTAGAGAAGCTCTAATCAAATAGAATTCTGGTTCGAAGATAAGCTCGAACAAAGATGAGATAATGTTATTACCAAATAGAAGATAGATAAGCATTTATAAATCGTGGGCGACCTTAACCGGTCAACCGCGACTTCAGGAATATAATCAATGCGGAAATCTAAGGTAAATCGACATTCGATCGCCAGAGATAGAATCCAGATAGAGCAGGAGATAGATAGCACTATAAACCGAGGAAATAGAAATCTCCGGTGAATCAATGCCAATTGTAAAGGAGTTTTACCCCTTTATAAATCATTCAAAGATTGGTGGGATCGCTTATTCTTATAGAGATCATTCGAAGTGGAGTTATGGGATACTCCAGAATCAAAAGAATACAAATGAGGAAAGACAAGAACGAATTTCGAAATCGAGGGAACATTCCAAAATTCATGAAAAATGAAAATCAAGAAGATAGAATTCGAGCTCGAACGAAAGTGATTCTGTAATTAAATTTACCATACATGCTAAGTTTGCCTAGAGTCAAAGCTTTGATACCAACTGTAATGACCTGCTATTTTCAACCATGCGCATCCACACACATCGGACTTGAATTGCTCAAAATACCAGGTTGTTAATTTAAATTTGGCAAAGCTCAGCAAATACAGTATAATCAATCACAGAATCACAGACACAGAGTAATATAATAATAACGCAACGGAATAGATAAATAGTAGTTCATGAAGCTACTATATATACAACAGAGTTTGAAATAAAATACAACAGAATAACTCAAATACAGTGAAGCCTCTAATCCAAATAGATGAATTCTGTGAATGAATCAACTGGAAAGCTAGAGGATAAATCAATAGTTGGATCTCCAAGCAAAGCTCTAAACTCCAAAGGTGAGTCTCAAACGCTGAATTACTCAGTCTGACCCGAGCGTAAAGCAAAACACAAAACATTCGAGTCAGAATTAACATTCTTATATCAATAAATCCAACTCAAGTGAAATATGAACTGAAATACAAGTAACTTAAAGGATGTTTGGGATAACCATCCTCTAAGGAACTGTGGAACTATCCACAATGTAGAAATATAAGCTATCAACAACCAACTGTAACTATGAGACCGTGATCCTTTCAAAATAATTCATACTTCAAAACCGAAATGTTATTTCCATTATATATATATATATATATATATATATATCCTCAGTTTCACAAATAGATTCCAATCAATTCGAGTTCCAAATTCACATTTAATTCAATTTAGATTTATCCATTTTAATTCAATTCGGTTTCTAAAGAAAAAAAATCAAATTATATTGATTTCAGATACAGACCTGAATCACCAATAAACCATTTAAATTCCAGTATATTTCAAAGCTTTAATATTCAACATTTTCAAAGTTCAATTTAACGGTTTCATATAGATCTCGATTTAACCTCATTATTATTTAGTCTTAAAATATTAACTTAATAAATTCAATATTATTTAAATAATCTTAATTTACCCTTAAACTATAGATTTCTTTTGATTTATTTAAACTTGAAATATCCATTTAATCACTTTAAATCAGAAATCAAGTTATAAGATCAAATCTTAAACTTCAAATTCAATAGTTCAAATCGATTTAAATTTAGTAGAATCTTAACTAAATACAATTTCAATTAATTCAACTTTATCTTCTCAACCTTAACTTATTCAAATTATTACAATAATCTATTTTGATATATAAATTTAAATAAATACTTAAACATATTATAAATCAATCTCAATAATATTATTATTAAATCTTTATATAAAATTACCATATATATATATATATATATATATATATATAATATTTTAAGAACCAATATTTATTTAAAACCGTATATTTCTTTTCAAAACAATAGAAATTATTTTCAAAACATTTGTATATGGATCAACGGTGTCTGTATATATTTTCCTATCCTATTGTGAAGTGATACGGATATTTATCATTTCAATCCGCAATTTAAATATATACGGGTAGATATCATTTCGACCCACGATCCCAAATTAAATTCAATGAAAATCGCTTGGGTTTATCATTTCAACCCATAACGATTTTCTCCAATTCTAAAGTCCGTTCGGGTATGTATCGTTTCAACCCATAGTGAATTCTATACTAACAGGGAACTTGCAAAGTTATAACAGATAATATAAAATATAGCAACAGGCATATATTATTAGTAACAATATAATATAAACAACAGGACATGGTGTTATATCCTACATGAGAACGGTTACATATAATAGCATATATAACAATTTAAAAAACTACAGCAGCATATTTCAATTGTCGTTTCAATTGAAATCAAATTTAATAAGTAAAAGAAAGTTAATCGTGAGTGCTTTCTCACCTTTCGAGGCCAGAGATGAATGAGAGTGAGCTGAATTACGAATCCAAGCCCGAATTCCAAAGCAAAGCTACAGAGATGCGGATTTGACAAAGAAGCTGATAATCTTGAATTGAATGAACTGAATTCGAATCAGTTTGTTATACACAGAAAATATTTGTTATAAAAAAAATATTTTAATCTAAGACAAAAATTGAAATATTATATAGTTAAAATTCAGTATCCTTTAAACACCTATATTTAAAAGTCGATAATAAAGTTAAAACACATATGGCTTAAAGTCAAATAATTTATATTTTTCAAAACAACACTTAAACAATATTTGTAGAGCAATAAAATAATATCGAACCCACAACATACAGTATCGTTACTTTCAAAAGCCCAAATCACTGTATATATAACATATGTCAGCAATATGCAAAAATCTTTAGAAAGCATTATTTATTTTAAAACAATGTGAACTTGTATATTTATATTTATATAGACCACCTGCCAGACAAAATTTATATACATATAACTGATACTAATATAATAGTATGTAATAAACCTCATAATTTTATAAATTTTTATAAATACATTATCTTTCAAAATATCATATATGCACAGCACGCATATACATATTTATATATATACTTTCCTTTATAATATTAAACATACCCACTTATTACTTTTAGCTTAAAAATAAAAACGCATACTGTACTATGAAACTACAAATCTGAACATATTATATAAATACTTTAACACATAATATATATAGATAGATTTTATCAGTAATACAAACAGAATGAAGAAAACAAAACAAATGTGCGCTAGGCCAGACCATATATAACATACTATTATATATAATATAATTCATAAAACAGATAGTAGATAGTACAGTAACATACTAAAGTAATATATACTCATATATACAATATATATAGATTTACACACACAACTCATACTAATGTAATCTTCTGAGCTTATAATATAAAATTAATATGTATTTAAACAATTTGACAATCATATACACAGCCGAAACCACTTTATATACTTTATGTATGTATATATATACATATACAGAAAATATATAACGTTCACAAATATCTGGAAATCAAAACATATATACAAAAATTACCCTTTTCTACGAATTCTTTGGTATACTATATATAGCAATATATACATATAATCCTAGAAAACTTTAATATAACATTGTTATATAAACTAACCCATATAATTTATATAAGCTTTATATCGTCAGAACCTATATACATCAACACAACCAAACTCATGTAAACAAATAAAAAATAATAATCGCATACATATAAAACCCCAAACATTATTATATAAATATTATTATACTTAATATATACAGGTTGATAGAATTTAACAGAGAAGAGAAGGCCGCTCACCGTTGTGGAGGAAGCACCGATGGCCGATTTCGGTGAGGTGAGGTGGCGGCAAAGGGAAGAGGCAATGGCTGTGGTGGAAGGAACTAGGTGGCGAGCTTGGTTGCGTGTCGTGTGCATAAGGAGAGCCCGGAAAAACACGCACGGTGAGAAAAAAATGGGAGCGGCTACACCATACTATGCGTTCAATTTTTTTTTATAAGCGTGAGAAATAACGGCATGCATATAAAGAAGGAAAACATAAATTGAAAGTAGAGAGCAGGGAAAAGGGTGTGTGTCATTGGGCATCAGGATGAAAAGAAGAAATATATAGGGAGAGGGATGGTTTCATGAGCAAAAGGAAGAAAGCAACAGTGAAGAAGGTACGCATTCTAATATATTTTGTTTTACAAATGGACCGGATAGAAAGTGAAACGAACCAGTGGGTAGAAAGTGAAATTGTGGGATAACAAAAGGTCAAAAACTAAATAATAATGGTTGGTGACTGCTTGAATTCATGGAAATGGAATTATAAATAGTTCTACAGTTTAATCAACGGATAATGAATGGTCACGGTCCAAATAGGATGCAAGTTGCGGAACAGATACAGTTACAGTTTATACGTATTCCGTTTCGTACCGAACTTCAAAACACAGAATTAAGTGTACCATAGAGATCAACACGATGAGACGATCAAAACGGTATACAGATATCGGTGGTACGATCATCCGATCAAAAGTTGATATCGGTACTGGAAACGCGGCTATTTCGTCAAAAATAAGATCGACAAAGCAATAACAGTCCAAATTTTGAGAAAAGAAATATGACGCCTGGCTCAGAAGAAGATTTAGAATTTTTCTATGTAAAAATATTCAGGTTTGGAATATATTTTATTATCAACGATTATTAACTGACTTGAATTTAATAAAATTACACAATAAAGTAAACTTTCATAAAATCAGATGAAAATTTACCATCTGCTATATTTAAATATACGTATTCCAAATATAAATTTTTATTTTTAAATTTCATTACTTAAAATTTCTCTGAAATTCAGTTATATACGTTAATAAAATAAATAAAAATTAATAAAATTTACGGGTCGTTACAAAAAATTTCGGAAATTTAGGAGTTAGAATTTTTTGGGAAAGTTTTGAAATTAAAATTTGAATTTGAATTATAATTTGAATGGTTGAGTTAGCAATGTTGTTTGGAAATTTTGGATAGGTTTGAAAGGTTAATAAGGGCAATAGTATCGTTATAGAAAAGGTTATTTTTAGAATTTGTTAAAACTGTTTGATTTTGAAAATTTGTTAAAAACTATTTGGAATGGGAAAATAGTTAACGGGTATTGGACCATTCCTCTTAACAAGTGATTTCGGGGACGAAATTCTTTTAAGGGGGAGGAATGTGGGAACCGAGAATTTTTAGATATTTGAGATTGGAATATTTAATTGATTTTAGATATTTAATAGTTAGTTTCTAACCTGAATTTCGAATATCGCTATTTATTTGATAATTTAAATATCAAATTTAATGATTGGATTGGGAAGAATGTTGAATCTAGAATTCTAAGCTTGTTAAAAATATTTCAAAGGCTTATAAAATTTACATTGATAATACTGAAGATATCAAAACCTTTGAAGTTAGATTTGAAAGTTATTTGTTTAGTTTTAAAAATATATTGTTTAAATTGAATTTAAAAGTAGCCTTCCGAGGCACAGTCTCAGAATTCGACGAAAACAGTTCCATTAGATCCGTAATAGTGTATTATTATCGGATTTCAATTTTCGTAGCATTCAGAGTTGTCGTGTGATCGCGGTAAATAAACGTTCTAAAATTTATAACGAAAATTCAATATAAATGGTCCAAAAAGCTATCTTCTCCATACGATCGAGTTAGGCCTCGAAACCTTTTCCACTGCGTACGGAATAGGGGTTTAACATTATAAACGCCTAGCGGCATGCCTCGATTGGAGATCGAGATTGTGAATTGCGATATCGAGATGATTTAAATTTGAGTAGAAATAATATGATTAAAATACTGTAGCTGACAAATACGTAGTGAATTTTAAACACGGTCCCTTGTACTCAAACACGCGTCTTCTTTGTAAATTTATGGCCGAAGAAATTGGCTAAGTTATTTCATTTTCATTTTATACTCTCGATACCAAATCCAATAGCAAACCAGATAAAAACCCAAAACCATGTTTTCCTTTTTCAAATTAAATCTACCAAAAATCGATCCTCAATTTCTAACAATCAAATCAATTCACTCTAGGGGAAAATGTGGAGGCGCTCGCCTGTAGCAAGCGGCTCACCTACCTGGTGCCGCGACTTTGGAGTCGACGCTCGAATCTGGTGGAAGCTTGGTTCGACAGCGACGTGCTGCAGCCGATTGTGAGAAGCAGGCTGCGTTCGGCTTCGTGATCGAAGGGCTTCGCTTCGTGAGGCAGTAACGACAAGGAGAAGGCACGAGCTCTGATCGTCTGGTGATATGCGATGGCATCGGTCTGTGGCGCCATCTGGTAGGCGTTGACGAGGCAGTGAGGTATCGTTTTCTTTTTAATAAACTTATATATATATATATAGAAAAAAATATACACATTAATATATATACATCTAGGTCAGTAAAGCAGAAAAAGAAATTTTTATTAACAGTAAGATCACAATTCTTTTGTTGTTTTTCAGTTTAAAATTAATATATATAAATATATATGAAAAAATAATAATATGTATACATATATAAGTATATATATAATTTCAAAAGGAAAATTTCTAGTTTAAGATGAAATCATTAGTTAATTAAATAGTAATTTATTTGTAAGACTATTTCTAAGGTTAATAAGCCATATAATATTTGTACAAGGTCAAAAACATGAAGATAAATTTGTTTAATAAATTTAATTAAAAATTTTAGTCGCTAAAAATATTTTTATTAATAGAAAATTAGTTGGAAATTAAATTATTAAATGGAGATTGATTTGTCCAATTGTTTCAAATATTAATTAATTGTATAATGTTTGTACAAGGTTTAAAATCAAGAAAACAAGCCTGTTTGGAATGGATTGCAAACAGCAAAATAAAAGGTGAGTTAATCTCACTCATCTAGGTTATTATTAAATTTAAATAGTTAAATTTAAATTTTGATAGAATGATTGAATTGATTGGATGTGGTACATTATATATATATATATATATATATATATATATATATATATATTGGAGTGATTGATTCCCCACATTATATAGCGAATGAGACCCTATGCGACGCATAATAGCGGATGATATAATATGATCCCATGTACCGCGATATTCCACCTCGAAGTGGAATTGGTATTATTATATTGTGCTAACATCTGTGGATGTAGGAAACAGGTTGGAGGAATCCAACTGGATTCCTCAAATTATTTTGATTGTTCTAATATTTTGTGATATGATTATTTTATAATCTGTGATAAATTATATTGGTAATTGAAAATATTGGATGTTATGGTTTAATTGAATATATTGGGTACACTGAGTTATTAAAATATATAGATTGAATTTTTGAAGGGAAATAAAAGAGAGAATTCTTAAGTAAATACTTGTAGAGGTTTGGATTAATGAATTGCGAAAGGAATAAAGGTTGATTTTAAATCTTAATAAATAAATTCCAAGCATGGGAAGGAGATTTTTGAATAAATGGGAATAAATGAATTTCAAAACTTAAAAGATATTAATTAAAGGAATAAAATATTTATTTTTAAATTTAGGATTTAAATGGTTTAGGAAGCAATAAAAGGAATTTTTATGAAATGGGAATTTTTATTTTAAATAAGATTTTAAATCATAATAAAGAAATTAAATTTGGAATCAATGGAATAAATGGATTTTAAAATAAATTTGAGTAAGTGAAGGAATTTATTTCAAAATGGAGTTGATTTTGGAAATCGATTTGAAAATTTATTGAGTGTTTAAAACTGTGTTTTTAAAAGTGGAATGAGGCTATGGGATTTATAAACTGGGTTTCTAAAGTAAAATAAGATGTCAGTGGATATTTGGAAGTATAAATTCACGATAGGAATTTATAAAGAAATGAGTATTTGTTTTAAAAATAAACAGTGGTTTATTTAAAGGTGTGAAAGGAAAGTGTATTTTCTTGAAAAGCCAAGTACGTTTTTCAAAGCAGATTTTTGGTATAAGTAAAAAAGTTTTTCTTTAAAGTTTGTCTAAAGGAATGTTTTTAAGAAATTATTATTTAGGTTGTTTAAATTTTAAAAGTAAACATTTATTTACATGAATTATGGTAGTAATTATTTGAAAGGTTTGACTAGTATTATGATTTTAAAGATAATTATTAATATTTATATTTTATAAAATAGTTTTATTTTAAAGGATAGTTTGGTTAAAGTTTATTTAAAAACTTGTATAGAATTACGTAACTCTTATTTAAATTTAGTTTGGCTTAACTTTTATTTTAAAAATTAGTTTTATATTTTATAAAGTGGTTTTACTTTAAATATTTTTAAAGCATATATGTTTGAATAAAGTGTTTAAGTAGTTTAATTTAAATGCTTAAAGTATAATTTATAATAAATTGTTTTAAATTATTTTAAAATCTAAAGTATTTGAACTCGGTGATTTCAGTGGAAAAAGAAAATATTTGGGGAATTTATTCCACGAGTGAAAGATGGTTTGAAACTATTTTCAAAGGGTTGAAAAGTGGAAATATTTCTTGCGAAGATATTTTGAGGATTATAAATAATTTGGAAGAAATTATTATGGCTTGATGATTGTTTGTGAATGTTATTTGATAGTTTTATAACCGACTATCAGTATTGGCCAAAGCGCTGATCGTTTCGAAGAGATCGGGATTTATTTCTTGAAAACCACTATGAACTGGTTTGAACATTTTCGTGAGGAAGACAAGAGTTTGGAGTCGAAGATGGAGCAGTAAAGTGCAAGGGCTAGTCGCTACTAAGCCTGAGGGTGATTCCAAAATGGATGTAGTAGGAGTAGTGCCTTTGGTTCCACTCGAACCTGGAACGGACATGTATGGACGAATGCTTTTAGAATATCGTCAGGGAGATGATGAGCATTCTAAGTGATTGTGAGCTATAAAGGTAACGCGTAGCCTCGAGCCTCATCAACCGGGAATGGATAAAACATGGGAGGTGCACACAAGGCTAAGTGGCTAGCAACTAATTAGGGTAAGGTCACACCTGTCTAGATGTCCCTTTATATATTCGTCTGTGTGGCGGTTGCTGATCCCAATCGTGGGGTGAACTTATTCGGACTATCCAGTAAGGGGTAGCTCCGAATTTGTGTTGCAGGGGATTTAGGGTGGATCCTCGGTACAGTGATCTAGACCACGTACTATGACGGATGGTAACCCAGTAGCCCTGCTATTGATGGAAATAAATTTTTCCCTACGTGCCTTTACGGTTTTGTTTGTAAGCCTATTAGCTGGAATTTAATAAATGTAACAATTTCGGCTATTTGAATAAGTATTTGTATATAGACACTATTATAATATCAGAGGATTTTATAAGAAATGGTTTGGTTATCGTAAGGTAAAAACCCGACATGTTTATTCGTGGCATGGTCTTATGAGATACCTTCGATTTCAAATGGTTTTGATAACTTTAATAATCCAATTGAGGGTATTTTATCACGCTGGTTTTCCATACAGACTCGGGTGTTATTTAACAATAATCCTTGGGTCAGACCGATGGTAAGATTGTGATATTGTTCTATTTCTTCTTCTACCTTCTTCTTCTTCTTTTAGCCCTAATGGTTCGATTTTTCGGGCGTCGAAAAATCGGGTCGTTACATTTGGTATCAGAGCAGAAGGTTAAGCGAGAACCTTGGCTCTGGTGGGAATTACTCATTAAAAATAGAGCCCGTAGTACTCTAGATGAGTTTGAGAGTATTAATAGTATGAGCGTGTATTTGTTAGTGGATATAAAAATTATTTTTATATTGTGTTGATTTACTGCTTGAGTGTTTATGGATTCTTGTAATGATCCCAGCTTTGAGTTAACTTTAACTAGGTAAATAATAAATTTATTGGAATTAAATTGTGAATTTATTGGTAAATTTATATGAAAATTTCCAAAGTAAATAAAGATATGTATTTTTGATAGGATATTGATTTGGGAATTCCATAGATTATGAATTAAAATTTTGATTTGTGAATACCTTTGAAAATAAATTTGAGTTTGAAAAACTCTATAATATAAAATTAATAAACATCTGTTTTGGAATTATAATACATGTGTATAAGTTTTGGAATTATAATACATAGGTATATCTATATTTTGAAAGTTATATTGTATACATATTATATACTTATTTATTAAAATTTACAAAAGCTGTTTAAAGAATTAAATTCAAATATATACATATTATATACTTATTTATTAATGTTTGATTTATTTTAAATCAAATTCTGTAAAGTTATATATATATATATTAGATTTGATAAAAAGATTTAAAACACATTTTCTTTTGAAATAAATAAATATAGTTTGTATATTCATGAATTTAAAATGTAAAGCATTTACATTTGTTAAGATACAAAATATGAATAATTAAGGGTTTAAAAACATTTAAAGATATAAGAACTGTATGAATGTGAACCTAACCAAGGGATTTAAACACAAAATGTTATATTTAACAAGTGTAATAAAATTAACTCATGTGAGCGACAAATGTAAAAAAAGTAATATGCAAAAATAAACTAGTGGCATTTAATTTTTTTTTAAATTAAATTTTTGAATAACATGCATAAGGAAGGAATTAGTTTAAACTTCCCAAACTTGAAAATAAAATTTCAAAAAAAAGAGAAAAAATGTTTTAAATCAGTTTCTCAAACCTGAAATTAAACTACATGATCAAAAGAGAACCTGAAACAAATTTAAAACAAAACTAAAAAATCATCTCAAAGTCAAAGTCTCAAGACATCAACCTGGAAATCAAAAAACAGGATCAAGCAATTCTAGATTTTCAATAGCAAAGCAGATCAGGCAAAGATATGTATTTAATTTGTAACGCCCCGCCTTTTTGTACGCTTTAAATCGATGATAAACCACACACGTCAGACTTCAACCATACAGAAGGGCGTATTATTATGGGGTAAATAAGAAAAAGTAGGTAAAGAAAAAGAACAAACAAAATCTTGCAGCGGAACGATAAAATATAATAATCAAATATACAGCTCATAAGGTTGTTACAAAATATTCGATTATACTTATACCATACATATCAGAGTTACACATACTAGAGAACAATAAATAATGCAGCGGAACAAAAGTGATGCAGTGGAATATAATAAATAATAGTAATACAAATCTTCGTCTTCTTCCTCTAGAATAAAATCTTCGAATCCTGAAATGCTCGGACTGACCCGAGCGAATTGAAAAAAACAAAACATTCGAGTTTAGAACTAAAAGATCTTATGTAAGCTAAATCAAAGGTAGAATATGAGTGGAACGACGTTATAGATGTTTACGGGATTTGACATCTCTTATCCAATGTCTAACGTGAGTGCAGTAACTTAAGAGATGCTCGGGATTCACATCTCCTAAGGATCCGTTAAAATATTTACTATGTAGTAATATTTCTCTATGAATACAATGTCTATAGTAAAATAAACTTACTTTAAATAGCGTTAAGGAGTTACCCAATCTCCCCCTTAACACAATAATAGTCCCAGTAGTCCATCCAATATCATAGTCCCTCCTGATCGGGAAGCCACCAGAGGATACCACACGGGCTACGGGAGAAAACCAAACTCGTACAAGGCGTGATAGGATAGGTGACACGGCACACAAGGCAATGTCAGGGTAGATATACCAATTATGCACATGGGCTGGTGGTAACGCATAGCGCGCAGCTATCGCCCACCTCGAGCCACACCTTCAAATCAAAAATCAAAAGTGGCCATCGAATCAACCCAAAAGTTAGAGTATAATATCGAAGGGATGTGTCCGATAAGAGGAGCTACCTCCTTGGCTCGAGATCGCTCCTGTTTTAGCCACCTTATGCCAACTCACGGGATTCGGATCTACTTAGATACCTCAGTAGAACGTCGCCACCATCCTACTTCATTCTGGAATCTCCACCGCATACACGATTATTAAAGTGGTTTTCGGAGTTGGCAGAGAGTATGACAACTTCTGATCCCGGTCTCTTCAACAACTGTAACGACCCTGGATTTTTGGTCCCGTTTATTTTAATAAATGTTTAATCTAATTTAAATAAAATGTAAATTGATCGTATTAAAATGCTTATGATTTGGGAATACTGCCAATTTATTTATTTAAATTGTATTTTTAAAGGGAAATTGGACTTTGGGAATTCAAAATAAAATCTTTTGATAATATTATAATAAAATTTGTTTTTATATAACTGAATTAAAATACTTTACTTTGTTTATATCTGATAAATATACATATGAATAATAATTACTCTAATTTAAATGAAATACGAGTTTTTCAATTTATAAACTGATGAGATCTCAACCATTTACCAGTTATGCATGTGACTGTAAAGAAAATCTTTAAAATTGTTTAAAACAAAATCTTTCTTGTTAAATTAAAAGGTTCAATATTTTCATATTTGATAATATATATATGTATATCTAATTGTAGAACTTTAAATAATAATCATATGGGTATTAAATATGGAAATTTAAAACTTAAGTATAAAACAATATAAATGGTTATAAACATATATATACAAGACAAGTATAAATCATTATTTTGAACATAAGTATAACATATAATTATAAAATATAAGATGTAACTAAAGATATAAATATGCAAACATAAGTTATAACTAGAAAGATAGAATACAAGTTTCAAAGATTTGGTAATTTAAATTACTAATAGGATAAGATTTAAAAAATTTAACCATAACAATCATACATGAATAATACAAATAAAATAAAACTAACAATGACTATAAAAAAAAAAAGTTTACTCGAATATATAAGGTCAGTAGCCTAAACATTAACCTGTAACAACTCATTTATACAATACAAATCTTGAAAAAAAATTATAACAGAGATGCTTTGTAAATTAAGTATCCAAGAGACAAAGAAACAAATTAAATATATTTGCTGCTGTGAAGATTTTATATGCGTAAGAAAACAAGCATCCATTTCATCAATAAAACAAATATCTTGTACAAATTGTCATTTCAGATCACAAGTCAATCTCTTAGCTGAAATTTCATGTCCCCTTGAAATTTACAGTGGTATTAATAAATCAAACCTGATCATATGAAGATGAACAATACAAAATGTTTTTTTTACATATTCAATCAAATCTTTGTCCAATACAAATATCTTTGTACAAATTACAGAAATCAGCAAACCATTAATAACATGCCATCATAAATGAGAGCATAAGCATTTATTAGCACAACATCTTGTTCAAGCAAAGTACTGCAGCCGAAATTCCTGAGAAAATTTCCTTCTGCGGTATATAATTCTTAGCCAATAAAAAGCATGGCAATACAGGTAAAACTGTCCAGTATTACCTACAGCTGTTCAAATCTCTCTAATTATATACATGATGTTATAGTATTCGTTTACGAATTTAAGAAGCTAACCTGGAAGAAGAAAAAAAAAGAACAAACATCATCTTATATTTTCAAACAAGTTATCAAGGCAGTGAGGTGTTCAGGAATTGATCTACAGCCTTTCAATAAATTGCTTTCAGTTCAACACATATTGTAGTGAGTAAACTTACCTATTTTCAATTTAAAATTGTATCTTTAGCTTAAAATTGGTATGTGATTTGATATCTGCTTAAATAAGTATCCCTGAGTACTTTCTGTTGCTCTGGTAACATATATAGTGTTCTTCAGAAATGTTGAGTATCTGAACAAAGCAAAACAGGAAAATTGGCAAATACTTCCTCATATAAATGATTTGAACTTTGGTATGATTGCTAATTCAAGTTGTTTATCTTGAATTAAAGGCCTGCAACCTTGTGGAAGTTTAACAGTATTTTATAAACACTGTTTATTCAAGTTACAGGTAAAAGGGATTCAAAGACAAAAGTTCGAATGTTTAAATTTAGGAATTCAATAACATATTTTGATTTCATATACATAGTTAGGATTTTTAATATAAAAATTATGATTTTTAAGCAGAGATCATAAGAGCAGTTTTTAAAGGAAGCTGAAATGGGTTTTTGTCAATTTTGTACGATCGGGTAAATTTTAATTGTTGTAAATTGATATGAAGCAAGCTTGTAAATGATTTAACATGGAAAAAATGTCGAATAATTTTTCCAGTGCAAGGATTTTGAGGTCGAGGTGTAAGTAAGGTTTTGGGTTCTTAAATTTATATGTTCTGTAATCCAAGTTTTCATCTCCATGGATTGACAGAGTGACACGCGGGTTTGGGAGAAGACCGAGGAGGGTCTGGACGTGGCGTTGACAAAGTAGTTTGGCCTCTGGTGATGAATGATGGCAGTACGTGATGACTATCGGTGGTGCGTTCGTGTAGCCGGTTCGTGCTACAGATGAATTTTGTTTTTCGGCCGATTTGAGGAAATTGGGTTTTATTTTCGATTTAGAGGGGGATTTGGGGTTTGTGGGTGATAGAGTGGGTCGCCGGAAGTGAGGCGAGCCACCGTCCTCGTGCACGGTGGTGATGGATGTCTGGTTGAGTTGTCATGGCGGTCGCGTGATAATACTCGAGTCGCGCACGAGTGAGAATGGGGAAAGCTTCGAGTTAGTTGTCGAGTTCAAAGGAAATTTTCTGATGCTCATTTTACTCTGTTTATAATTTTTAACTTACTAATAAAAATGGAGGAAGATGTATCAGGGGTGACGCGGGAAAAAGGGCGAAGCTCGGAGTAGCACTCGAGAACAACGAAGGGGAGGTCTCGGGTTCACCTGGGAAGCCTCGGGTTGGTCATACTGCAGTTTTGCAGTGATGTAAAGTTGAGTAATTTTGAGTTTAGAAGTGTTTAAGGGTTAAGCTAAGAGTTTGTTCAAGTTTTTAATTATTGTAACCAAAAGCTTAACGACTTTTCTTAAAGATTTCAATTATTTTAATTTAGAAATTTATTTAGGGTAAACATAAAGGTTAATTAACTCTTAAGTTTGTCGTTAATAAATAAATGATTTAAATTTAAGGAAAACTTTTAAGAGTTAACTACATCGAGTAATTAAAAATGAAATGAATTATTATTAAAAAGGTAATTAAGAATAACTACTTTATAATGTTAATCAAGTATGGATAAAAGGGTGATTAAGTGATAAATAAATTATATTTAACTAATTAATGATTAATAGTCAACTAATCAACTAATTTAATTATAGATTAATAGTTAATTAATTAAGTAATTTAATTAAGAATTAAGAATTTATAATTAATTAATCAAGTAATTAGTAGTTAAATAATTAAGTAATCAAGTTTCATTAATTAATAATTAAGGTTATTAATTGATGGACAAGGAATTGTATTTAAAGATAAACAACTTGATTTTAAGGTAATTAATTAAATAGAGGAATAAATAATAAATTAAATAATTAAGACTTAATAATTGATTAAGCAATGATAAATTAACTCAAATAATTTGAAAGGAAATAACAAATTAACAGGGTTAAGCGATTAATTCTCGAGTAATTGATTTCAAATCGAATTAATTATCAGAATTTAAATGATTGCCTATGGATTGTTGTGTATGTAGAATGTCTAGTTTGCGATGTTTAAATTGATGATATTCTGTGATGCTCTGTGATATGTTATGTTATATCTATGATACTTGTATATGTGTTATCTGTGATAAATGCTATGTCAATAATAATTGTTGAATTTAAATTATGTAAACCACTTAAGTTAATTAGACAACTTGGCTCTTAAAATGGCATTTGGATTTCGATGAGACCGGGATCGGAAGAATCAATTTTGATTCTCCGAAAACCACATCGATCCAATTTAAACGTTAGGTCGTGAATCCTGAAATAAAGATCGAGATGGTGTTTTCAGAATGCAAGGGTTATCGTCGTTGACTCTGAGGGTGATTCCAAAATGAGTGTGACGAGATAATGCCTTCGGTTTCGTTCGAACCCGGAACGAACTTGTATGGATTGAATGCTTTCAACACATCGTTAGGCGGACGATGAGCATTCAAAGAAATATGCTCTATAAAGGTAATCGCAGCTTCAAGCCTCATCAACCGAGAATGGCTAAAACAGGGAAGATGCAGCAAAGTTAGGTGGGTCATGCCTAAGCAGGACAAGATAGTTCCCCTGTCTAGATGTCCCTTTTATTTCGGCTGTGTGGGCGGTTGCTAGCTACAACCGCGGGGTTTATCTTGTTCGGAACTGTTCAGTAAGGAATGGTTCCGGCCTTGTGTTGTAGGGGGTCGTGAGTGATCCTCGGTATGGTGATCTAGGCCCCGTACTGTAACGGGCGGTACCCCAGTAGCCCTGCCATTGTTGGAAATCCATTTTCCCTACGAGACCCTACGGTTTTGATTTGTATTACCCACTTTTGTGGCTAGTAGCTGGAATTTAATAGATGTAACAATTTCGGCTATTTGCTATTTACTTGAAAACCCTAGACACTATTATAATATCACTGGATTTCCTATGAAATGTTTTGGTTAGCGTAAGGTAAAAACTTACCCGTATTTATTTGTGGGGAGTCTTACGTGATACCTTTATTTTCAAATGTTTTCAGAGTTAAACAATTTAAACCGTTTACTCATACCAGACCCATGTCTGACCCGGAGTTTATATTTTGTTTTTCATAAACTCTTGGGTACTCAAATTTTTTTGAGTAGCCAAGTGATAGGTTGTGGGCTTTGATTTCTAGAGAGCTTGGAGCAGGAGATTCCAGACGTATGTAGATATCTATCTAGTGCCGCCGTGTTAGTTGATGTATGATGTATCTCTGATGTATGTAGTGATAGATGTATGTATATGACTGCCATATGTATTGATATTGTATAACTCTGATATATGTAAAACTATGTATTAATTATGTGATATATTATATTTTGTTCCGTTCCGCTGTGAGATTCTGATGTTGTTGTTCTTTCTTTCTCTTTCTTTCTACTTCTATCCCTTTCTTTCTTAATGATGATACGCCTTTCTGGTAGTAGAAGGGCAGGTCGTCACAGTTGGTATCAGAGTATAGGTTGGTGATGACCTTGGCTCTGGTAGGAATTACTCATAAAATTGAGTTTGTAGAACTCTAAAATGAGTTTGAGTGTATTAATAGATATGAGCGCGTGCTTGTTGGTAAATATAAAATTGTTTTTATATTGTGTTGATTTATCTGTTGAGTGTTTATGGATTCTGGTCGGTGTGTGGGACGCCATTTCATCGATAGGAATTTCTAAACTCTTAAACAAAGTAGGCCGACACAGTATTATTTTTAAAAGTAGGGTAAATGAAATAATTTTACCCAAAATTATATTTTGATACAAAAGAAATATTTTCTGAAATTATTATATATATTTGAATGTGTGGTTGTTAATACTACAACCAAATAAAAATTTAAAATTTGAGTGGCTTATAACTAAATAAAATTGTCTAATAAAAAGGAATATAACTAGAACTTGATTAAACCAGAATTTAAGTCCCGGAAATTTGAAAGATGTTTAAATTAATTTAAACAAAGGATTTGGGAATTTAAAATCTTAGAAATGTTTGAAATGTTTTTCCAAAGATTTAAGGGCAATGATGGAATATTTTATTGGAAAATATTGTTGAATGGAAATTGTTTTGAGAGGAAATTATGGAAAATAAGGAAGCACTGAACTCACTTCAGTCGCTGGAAAATAATCCTGATGGTGATGGCCACATCATCAGTATTCATTTTCGTGTTTCTAAAGTGATGGATTGCTATCAGGATATTGTTCGGACTTATTCGGTATACAAGTTGTTTTAAAAATTTCAAAGAGAAAATTTGTCTTGGTGAAAACAAGTGTTTGGAATTTGAAAATTTGATTTGATATACCAGGTGGGTATATGTAGTTGTCATTTCAAAATGGTTTTGGAAATGAAAACCGGGCAATTGAATTCTAAGAAATTCTATTTAGATAATATGGGAGGTTTAAATGAATTAATTGTTGAACTTATAAAGTAAAGTTGATATTTGTAAGATGAAATTGGTACTTTTAATCCAGGAATTAAAATTGAATTTAAGTAAATAAAAGTGAAGAAATGTATTTGAGTTTAACCTGAGATAAGATAAATGGAATTGAAGTTCAAAATGAACGTAATTGGGTATAAACTTGGAAGGGAAAATAATTGTAATGGCAAAATGAAATGTATACCTTAAGATAGTAAGTGCTATATATATATATATATATATATATATATATATATATATCTGAAATTGTGATTATAAGATGAAATGACCCAAATGAGTAATATAAGTTGTTAAGTAGATAAATAAGTTTTGAGCTCATATATTGAGAAATAAAATTTAAAGATTTGTAAGTGGCTAGATTTAACTGAAGTTGAGTTGAAATAAAACTGAATTTAAATGAATTCAATCGAGTTATAGATAAAATTGAATGGAATAAAATTCTTATGAAAATAAGTAGATGTAAGTAAGTAAATATTGAATTGAATTAAAATAGAATTGGTGTAAGTGTAAACAAATCTAATTCGAGCATAAATTAAATGACTTTATTATAAACTCAATAATAAATTGTTCATGTAAATTTAAGAATAGATAAAAGAATAAACTAATTAGTAAATAGGTTGGATTTGATTAAAAGGAAAATCAAATCAAAGGTTTAAATGAAAATTGGTGGAATAGAATAAACCTAAGTTGTTAGGTGGAACAATTTGAAGAAAATAGATAACTTGAGTAAAGTGTCAGATGATTATTTAAAATATAGATTGTCAAGTTTAATAAAATGGTTTGGAATCAAACCTGTTGAAATGAAAGGAAATGCAATGAAAGGATTGTGAATAAATTAATTGTGATGGAATCAAGTGTAAATTGAGTTGAAATCAATTTAAAATTGTTATAAAGCTTAAGTGATTATTTATTCACAATAATATTGTTGAATTTCATAAGAAAATGGGATGTTTGAAGTAAATGAGATTGAATAAAATTTTATGAATTATTGGAAACAAAATAGGATGATTTTGAAACCAATTGGAATGAATATGAGTTTGTTTTGCTCAAATGAATTATATATGTAAGCAAGTAAGTTGTAAATCACTTAAATTAAAGGGAATGGTTTGAGAATTGATTGGAATTAATTGTGATAAGGATTGAAACCTTGCATATGTGCTTATGAAAATATGTAATGCTAAACAAAGAAGACTCTGCCAGTGAAAACTAGTGGATGAAACCAATTTAAAAATAATAATAGGAATCAGTATTAAATGGAAGATAGTCAATAAAAATTCAATATTCAGAGTCAAGGATAAATTGAATCCACAAGAAATTGGAAATTCAGATTTAAATAAGAAGATATAACGGCTATAGTGGTAGAGTAATAATATAAAAGAATATATAATGCTTATATTAAACTTAAGAAATGAATGGTGAAATTCTTAAGTAAAATTTGATATTGGTAAAAATTTATCCCAAGTGGATAGAATCAGAATAATGTGAATAAAAGAAAATTGATATAGTTGATAATCAATGGATATAAATATGTAGGATGAACGTATATTATTTTATTCGCATAACAATTTGATCCAGATTCGAGCATAGAATTTCGAGATAGTTATATATCGATCCGAGTTAGGATTTTTCACTCGATTTTCGACGACGAATCATGGATTTGGATTTTGATTGATTCTGGGAATTCTCTATCATAGTTGTGACTATGCAAGGAGAATGACAGTTCTGATCAAGAAACCAGTTCTGAGTCCGCACTAGGAAGTCGGGTGGACGATACTAGTTCGGAAGTGAAATTGTGTGATCGAGTGAGTGATCGGATTTGATTTTGTATACGAATGATATATGTACATCATACAGGCTTGATTGAATAGATTTTGTAATTCTGTAAAGAGTTAATACGGTAGATTTCAGATTTGACTTGCCAGAGTGGATATCTGGAATTTATTGTATATTCCATATATCTCGTCTAAGGAAATTTGTTCATGATTCATCATTAGTTGTTAAACTAGTAATTCAGGAATTTGGAAGTTGAATCAAATTTTACTGAGGTCAGGAATCCATTTTGGATTGTTGATCATTAAGAAACAAACTCTCGATAATTTTAGGGAAGCTTATCCGAATTTATGTTCGGATGGCTAGTGTTGTTAGTTAGGGTAGACTGTTTGGTTGTTTGCTAATGTACGAATGATATCTATGTTGAATGGTTGGTATAACAGCTTTTAAATTATCTTTGTTTTAAATTTTGGGGACGAAATTCTTTTAAGGGGGGAGGAATGTAACAACCCTGGATTTCTGGCCCCGTTTATTTTAATAAATGCTTAATCTAATTTAAATAAAATGTAAATTGATCATATTAAAATGCTTATGATTTGGGAATACTGCCAATTTATTTATTTAAATTGTATTTTTAAAAGGAAATTGGACTTTGGGAATTCAAAATAAAATCTTTTGATAATATTATAATAAAATTTGTTTTTATATAACTGAATTAAAATACTTTACTTTGTTTATATCTGATAAATATACATATGAATAATAATTACTCTAATTGAAATGAAATACGAGTTTTTCAATTTATAAACACATGAGATCTCAACCATTTACCAGTTATGCATGTGACTGTAAAGAAAATCTTTAAAATTGTTTAAAACAAAATCTTTCTTATTAAATTAAAAGGTTCAATATTTTCATATTTGATAATATATGTATGTATATCTAATTGTAGAACTTTAAATAATAATCATATGGGTATTAAATATGGAAATTTAAAACTTAAGTATAAAAAAATATAAATGGTTATAAACATATACATACAAGACAAGTATAAATCATAATTTTGAACATAAGTATAACATATAATTATAAAATATAAGATGTAACTAAAGATATAAATATGCAAACATAAGTTATAACTAGAAAGATAGAATACAAGTATCAAAGATTTGGTAATTTAAATTACTAATAGGATAAGATTTAAAAAAATTAACCATAAAATCATACATGAATAATACAAATAAAATAAAACTAACAATGACTATAAAAAAAAAGTTTACTCAAATATATAAGGTCAGTAGCCTAAACATTAACCTGTAACAACTCATTTATACAATACAAATCTTGAAAAAAAATTATAACAAAGATGCTTTGTAAATTAAGTATACAAGAGACAAAGAAACAAATTAAATATATTTGCTGCTATGAAGATTTTATATGCATAAGAAAACAAGCATCCATTTCATCAATAAAACAAATATCTTGTACAAATTGTCATTTCAGATCACAAGTCAATCTCTTAGCTGAAATTTCATGTCCCCTTGAAATTTACAGTGGTATTAATAAATCAAACTTGATCATATGAAGATGAACAATAAAAAATGTTTTTTTACATATTCAATCAAATCTTTGTCTAATACAAATATCTTTGTACAAATTACAAAAATCAGCAAACCATTAATAACATGACATCATAAATGAGAGCATAAGCATTTATTAGCACAACATCTTGTTCAAGCAAAGTACTGCAGCCGAAATTCCTGAGAAAATTTCCTTCTGTAGTATATAATTCTTAGCCAATAAAAAGCATGGCATTACAGGTAAAACTGTCCAGTATTACCTACAGCTGTTCAAATCTCTCTATTTATATACATGATGTTATAGTATTCGTTTACGAATTTAAGAAGCTAACCTAGAAGAAGAAGAAAAAAAAAAGAACAAACATACTCTTATTTTTTCAAACAAGTTATCAAGGCAGTGAGTTGTTCAGGAATTGATCTGCAGCCTTTCAATAAATTGCTTTATGTTCAACACATATTGTAGTGAGTAAACTTACCTATTTTCAATTTAAACTTGTATCTTTAGCTTAAAATTGGTATGTGATTTGATATCTGCTTAAATAAGTATTCCTGAATACTTTCTGTTGCTCTGGTAACATATATAGTGTTCTTTAGAAATGTTGAGTATCTGAACAAAGCAAAACAGGAAAATTGGCAAATACTTCCTCATATAAATGATTTGAACTTTGGTATGATTGCTAATTCAAGTTGTTTATCTTGAATTAAAGGCCTGCAACCTTGTGGAAGTTTAACAGTATTTTATAAACACTGTTTATTCAAGTTACAAGTAAAAGGGATTCAAAGTCAAAAGTTCGAATGTTTAAATTTAGGAATTCAATAACATATTTTGATTTCATACACATAGTTAGGATTTTTAATATAAAAATTATGATTTTTAAGCAGAGATCACAAGAGCAGTTTTTAAAGGAAGCTGAAATGGGTTTTTGTCAATTTTGTACGATCGAGTAAATTTTAATTGTTGTAAATTGATATGAAGCAAGCTTGTAAATGGTTTAACATGGGAAAAATGCCGATTAATTTTTCCAGTGCAAGGATTTTAAGGTCGAGGTGTAAGTAGGGTTTTGGGTTCTTAAATTTATATGTTCTGTAAATCGAAGTTTTCGTCTCCATGGATTGACCGAGTGACACGCGGGTTTGGGAGAAGACCGAGGAGGGTCTGGACGTGGTGTTGACAAAGTAGTTTGGCCTCTGGTGATGAATGATGGCAGTACGTGATGACTGTCGGTGGTGCGTTCGTGTAGCCGGTTCGTGCTATAGATGAATTTTGTTTTTCGGCCGATTTGAGGAAATTGGGTTTTGTTTTCGATTTAGAGGGGTATTTGGGGTTTGTGGGTGATAGAGTGGGTCGCCGGAAGTGAGACGAGCCACCGTGCACGTGCACGGTGGTGATGGATGTCCGGTTGAGTTGCCATGGCGGTCGCGTGATAATACTCGAGTCGCGCACAAGTGAGAATGGGGAAAGCTTCGGGTTAGTTGTCGAGTTCGAAGGAAATTTCCTGATGCTCATTTTACTCTGTTTATAATTTTTAACTTACTAATAAAAATGGGGGAAGATGTATCAGGGGTGACGCGGGAAAAAGGGTGAAGCTCGGAGTAGCACTCGAGAACAACGAAGGGGAGGTCTCGGGTTCACCTGGGAAGCCTCGGGTTGGTCATACTGCAGTTTTGCAGTGATGTAAAGTTGAGTAATTTTGAGTTTAGAAGTGTTTAAGGGTTAAGCTAAGAGTTTGTTCAAGTTTTTAATTATTGTAACCAAAAGCTTAACGACTTTTCTTAAACATTTCAATTATTTTAATTTAGAAAATTATTTAGGGTAAACATAAAGGTTAATTAACTCTTAAGTTTGTCGTTAATAAATAAATGATTTAAATTTAAGGAAAACTTTTAAGAGTTAACTACATCGAGTAATTAAAAATTAAATGAATTGTTATTAAAAAGGTAATTAAGAATAACTACTTTATAATGTTAATCAAGTATGGATAAAAGGGTGATTAAGTGATAAATAAATTATATTTAACTAATTAATGTTTAATAGTTAACTAATCAACTAATTTAATTATAGATTAATAGTAAATTAATTAAGTAATTTAATTAAGAATTAATAATTTATAATTAATTAATTAAGTAACTAGTAGTTAAATAATTAAGTAATCAAGTTTCATTAATTAATAACTAAGGTTTTTAATTGATGGACAACGAATTGTAATTAAAGATAAACAACTTGATTTTAAGGTAATTAATTAAATAGAGGAATAAATAATAAATTAAATAATTAAGACATAATAATTGATTAAGAAATGATAAATTAACTCAAATAATTTGAAAGGAAATAACAAATTAGTCATTAATTAAACATGGTTAAGTGATTAATTCTCGAGTAATTGATTTCAAATCGAATTAATTATGAGAATTTAAATGATTGCTTATGGATTGTTGTGTATGTAGAATGTATGGTTTGCGATGTTTAAATTGATGATATTCTGTGATGCTCTGTGATATGTTATGTTATATCTATGATACTTGTATATGTGTTATCTGTGATAAATGCTATGTCAATAATAATTGTTGAATTTAAATTATGTAAAATGCTTAAGTTAATTAGACAACTTGGCCCTTAAAATGGCGTTTGGATTTCGATGAGACCGGGATCGGAAGAATCAATTTTGATTCTCCGAAAACCACATCGATCCAATTTAAACGTTAGGTTGTGAATCCTGAAATGAAGATTGAGATGGTGTTTTCAGAATGCAAGGGTTATCGTCGTTGACTCTGAGGGTGATTCCAAAATGAGTGTGACGAGATAATGCCTTCGGTTTCGTTCGAACCCGGAACGAACTTGTATGGATTGAATGCTTTCAACACATCGTTAGGCGGACGATGAGCATTCAAAGAAATATGTTCTATAAAGGTAATCGCAGCCTCAAACCTCGTCAACCGGGAATGGCTAAAACAGGGGAGATGCAGCAAGGTTAGGTGGGTCATGCCAAAGCAGGACAAGATAGTTCCCCTGTCTAGATGTCCCTTTTATTTCGGCTGTGTGGGCGGTTGCTAGCTACAACCGTGGGGTTTATCTTGTTCGAAACTGTTCAGTAAGGAATGGTTCCGGCCTTGTGTTGTAGGGGGTCGGGAGTGATCCCCGGTACGGTGATCTAGGCCCCGTACTGTGACGGGCGGTACCCCAGTAGCCCTGCCATTGTTGGAAATCCATTTTCCCTACGAGACCCTACGGTTTTGATTTGTATTACCCACTTTTGTGGCTAGTAGCTGGAATTTAATAGATGTAACAATTTCGGCTATTTTCTATTTACTTGAAACCCTAGACACTATTATAATATCACTGGATTTCCTATGAAATGTTTTGGTTAGCGTAAGGTAAAAACTTACCCGTATTTATTTGTGGGGAGTCTTACGTGATACCTTTATTTTCAAATGTTTTCAGAGTTAAACAATTTAAACTGTTTACTCATACCAGACCCATGTCTGACCCGGAGTTTATATTTTGTTTTTCATAAACTCTTGGGTACTCAAATTTTTATGAATAGCCAAGTGATAGGTTGTGGGCTTTGATTTCTGGAGAGCTTGGAGCAGGAGATTCCAGACGTATGTAGATATCTATCTAGTGCCGCCGTGTTAGTTGATGTATGATGTATCTCTGATGTATGTAGTGATAGATGTATGTATATGACTGCCATATGTATTGATATTGTATAACTCTGATATATGTAAAACTATGTATTAATTATGTGATATATTATATTTTGTTCCGTTCCGCTGTGAGATTCTGATGTTGTTGTTCTTTCTTTCTCTTTCTTCCTACTTCTATCCCTTTCTTTCTTAATGATGATACGTCTTTCTGGTAGTAGAAGAGCGGGTCGTCAAAACAACCGAACGTTATTATAACACCACGGTCATTTCAAAATAATCATACTTCAAAACCAAAATATACTATCCATTTCAAAACCATATAAATACAATATCATTTCCCTTTCAAAAACCAAATAAATATGATATCATTTTTATAAAACCCAAATCAATATAATATCATTTTTATTTCGAATATATCCTTTCCAAAATCATAACACTTTCAAAATTATAATATTTCGAATCCAAACGCTTGAAATATAACCTTTCAAAACATAATACTTCGAATTTTATAGCTTCAAAATCATAACTTCCAAAGCTTAAATAGTTTGGATATTCAAACAGTTTATAAAATAAAATAATTCGAATTTAAAAATGACATTATAAAGTAAAATAATTTCCTCGACTTTATAATTTTATCCACTTTAAATTAAATCTCAATTCATAATTTTTCAACTCACTTTCAATTTCAATAAACCACTTCAATTTCAATATATTTCAAACTTTAAGTATCAACCAATTTCAAAACTAAGGTTGGAAATTACGATTCAACAATTCAATGTCCTATTATTTAGTTTTGAAATATTTGCATAATAAATCCATTATTATTTAAATAAAACTCAAATTACCAATAACTAAATATTTCCTTAAATTTATTTATACTAGAAATATTCATTTAATTCATCTTGAATAGAAATCCAGTGATAAATATCATACCTTTTAAATTTTCAAGTTTAACAAATTTTACATCAACTTATGGCGTTTAATTCTTAAATAAGCTCAATTCAAATAAATTTCCAATTTACCTTCCAATCTTAATTTATTTAAATCATTATAACCTCTATATTAAATTACGATTTAAATACTTAACCATATTTTATTTTAATAAAATCAAACTCCATTATTAAACTTATTGTTAATAAATAAATATATACATACCTTAAATACATGAATTTAACTATATATAAAATATTTTTATATAATATCAAAGAACCGATATTTACTAAATCGTATAATTCTAACCAAAACCATAGAAATCATTTTAAAAATATATATATATATATATATATACCGACGGTGTCTGTATAAAATTTTCTATCCTATCGTCAAGTGTTATAGATATTTATCACAATCACTTGCATTTATAACAATATAAAATATAGCATTCATTCACCCAATATCAATCATCAACCATTTATCACAATCATCATCCAATTTAAACAATAACATCAATATATAATAGAAATAAATAACAAGTAATTACTGGCAGTGCATATTCAATAATAAACTAAACTAACTGACAGTTTATATGTAATAATAAATTGAATACCAATTTAATTTAATAAATTCCATTTTAACTAGAATGATGATAAAATATACCAAATAGCAATAAATAAATTTCTAATCACATCAGAAATTAATTTAACATACATAAGAAATTTTAGAAGTTATGAGTGGGTTAAACAACTCACCTTTTGAATTTAAATTGAATTTAAACCCAAAATTTCACAGTCTAAGAATTCGTCCAAACCAGTGCCAAAATGTCAGGAATATCCACCAAAAGAAACCGCGCGTAAATCAGATATCGTATGTAAAAGTTATTAGCGATATAATGATTTAAAATCTTAAATATGGAAATAAATAAAATAAAAATAAAACTAAAAGAGAATCATACCCAGCACATGTCAGCAACACAAAGCCTCAACACTCTCGTCCCTGTACGTACGCGAACCCAGCCACAGTATGCTCGAACAACCCGATAATGCCCTGCTCAACCAAAACGTATGCCGTCGCCATCGCATGCATGCCGCGCCGATCATCTCACTTCGCCGCCTTCTGGCCGCCGCACGCAACACCGATCGCCCCTACCCCTAAACTCGATCGGCCGCCACAACTCCTAGGGTAAATTCAAAACCCTAGCTCCAAATTCCGGCCACTACAGGTCACTCTAACCCAGTCATACGCCAGACCACAACTCCACAGGACCATCTCCACGAAACCCCTCGATCAATTTTGTGAATTGATGCCGAAATCAAACGCCCAAATTTTGACTTTGACCGTGATTTCTTATCGATCCGGTGATTGTCTCGAAAAACGAACAGCAGCCATAGGTTCTATCATTGAGATCTTTGATCTATATTTTTCTCGAATTTTTTTGAGGTGGTTAAATTTTTAATATTGAATTTGATTTTGAAATTGCAATTAGATCTAGAATTGTCTGCCATTGAAATGAAGAGATGAAGAGGAATTGTATGCACAGACAAATGAGAAATAGAGGTAGGCTAGGGTTTATAACAAGGTATATATAGGCAAACTAAAATTAGGATGGACTAGATGGATTGGATATACATGTTGAACGATAAAACGGCCCGAAATGCCCGTTCTGACTCTGAAATGAAATTGGGTCAATCCATATATCAAAATAGATGTTTTAAAATATTTTAAATGCAATGGAAAAGGTTTCAAGTCCAAATTCCATCATATGAAGAAGTTATGCTAAAATCAATATTATTTCAAATTGGTTTCAATTAATTTCAATTAAATTGATTTCTGGGCGTTTCGAGTCCGTACGATCAAACGACAAGTCCGATCGCTAAGAAACCTAAAATCCTACAATAATTCACCGTTACGGATCCGATGAAACTGGTTTTGTTGAAATCTGAGTCAGTGGTCAAAATGGCTATTTTCTAGTTAATTAAATAAATTAATTAAATCAAATCAAATTTCAATCCAAATTTAATAAATCACAATTCCTCTCATTTTAAATTACTCGGACATTTACCAAAATTTAATAAAAGTTTAAATCTGATTTTAATGTTGATTCATTGATCAATTTCAGCGTTAAATTTCATTTTCACTAAATTCAGAAATTAAAATTTTAATTTTCAATAATTCCATTTAGTTAAATAAATTAATAATTATTTCATTTATTATTGTCAAATAGATGGATTTAACATTGGATTCAAACTATTACATTAAATATTCTCACATTCCATCTTAATTCCAAATAACGTAGTAATTAAATATTTAATTTCAATTATCTGCAATTAATCCAATTATTATAAATAAATTCAGTAAATTGATAAGTCTTATTATCCATTATTTTAATTCAACAAATTATCATAATAGGAAAAGAATTAACACTATTTCCAATTATTACCTTAATTTACACTAACATAACATTTAATTAGATTTATTTCACTGATTACCAATTTTAAATTTTTATAGACTAAATAAAAGGGTTAACTTATAATACTTGTTACCATTAACGTTAATTTACAATTATAAGTTATTGCTAACGAACAAATGTTAAAATTGATTACATAACACTGTTCTTATCCAATTATCATAAATTTTATACTAATTCGTCAATTAGTTCAATATCTATACTTGTTTCCTTATATTCAATTCATAGTCAAGTATAACATATTTTTATTAATTGGCATTCCATTCAATCCATTAATTATTAACTTTAATTAGCATTGATTCTATCAAATTTCAATTTATTACGTATTATTTCATCAATTAATATGACTTTTGAATTTATTCCCCAATTCACTAATTTCAATCAATTATAACCTTACAATTGTTTCAATTAATAGGTATTGCACTAAATTAGTTGTTATCAACTTGCATAAACCTTATTACAGAAATTTACATTCAGTTACTATTAATTTAGATTTATTTGCAATTGATTTTCAATTCAATTAAATGAACTAAATATATATATGTAACTCATATTACTTGCTGTCATTAACTCATAATCACACACTAATAAGTTTATTATTGACAAACAATATTTTAATTACTTACAGGACATTGATTTTATTCAATTACCATTTATTATTACAAAATTCTTTTATTTATACAACACTCACACTTTTTTTACTTATTTTCCATTTTATACCTAAGTGCAACAATTTACAATATTTCATTATTATTGTGATTTCACTTCAATTATCATTAGTTAGTTTTAATAACCATTGCCACGGTTCATTCTTAACATTTACTTCAATATAAATTTATAAATTTTTTATTTCTTTCTAAATTTAATTACAAAAATCTTATTAATTTACCCAATTTAATTATCGAATTTTACGGGTCGTTACATAATTCAAAGCTATCTGGAATCAAACTTAAATCAAATGCAAGTTCAACTCAATGCAAGATCAAATTCAACAACCATTCCAGATTTTCAAAAAAAAAATCATTTCCAGGCAAATGTCTCTGCTTCTCTGTTGTTCTCTATCTCAACACCTCATGTAAGCAAACTCTTCAACCAGTACGTTTAAATCTGGTTTGTATGTGTTTGAATCTAAAAAGAAGGGGTGAATGATGTTTGAATAGGTGCAAATATGTTTGTGTATACATAAATAGACAAATGTCGAATGTGGACAGGTATATTCATATATGTTCTTAGTTTACAGGGTTCAGAAGAAAAAAAAGAGACTAAAAGCTCAACATCTTATCCTATATTCATCTATAGACTCTGATGTCTGAATAAAACTAGTTTGAATTGGCAAGATCAAAATTTTAAAACACTTTTAGGTAGTTAAAATAAATGGTTTGCTGGGAAAATATAAAAACACGACAAATTCAAATTTTATTCAAAATTAAATTGATTAAAACTTGAGTTTTGAATTCATGATCTGGTTTGTTTTCATAAACCATGATTTTTAAATATGAATTCATGATTTTTAAATTAGAAAATCTCGAGCATGTGGGAGTTGAACGGAATTTTTGAAATCGTCAAATACTAGTATGATTCAAAATAGTCTTATTCATTTACTTAACAAAGCAGTTTCAAACTAATTTAAATCATATTAAAACATACAAAACTAAACTCATATAATTTATCTAATACTTTATACTTTTCAAAATTACTTGGCTTGGAAAAGTTAACCTTGATTTGGAAGTGTTCGAACATTCAAATAGTCGAAGAAATCATATTTCAAATCCAAGAGTTTGAAATCAACAACAAATCAGTAAATCAATTCCAAAAGGTAAGGTTATATCAATCAAATTCGAAACTCAAGAACAGAACACCGGCTCAATTCGAAACTGTGTCATATATATATATGCATATATCTTTTCGAAAATCAAATTATACTTCGGTATTTGAAATAAAATTGGTTCCATAAAATCACTCACATAGCAAAGCTATTAAATTGGCCTCTCCCCCACTCAGAAACTCGAAAATCAATGTCGATGATGCATGCATTCATCACCAAAATTATTTTCCAACGACATAAGTGAGTTCTGGACTTTTATTTTCTCGAAAACTGCTTTTGAAATTTCTTCGAAATCATTTGGAACTCATTAAAATCATTTGAAACATTTCTTATTCGGAAAAATACTTTCAAATCATATTATCATATATTTTCAAAACCTTAAACCAATATAAAATGTCGGAGTTCAATCACTCAAATTTCAATTTCAAAACCATTCCATTCAAATCATTTTATAAACCAAATAATTTTCAAAATTTTCAAATCCTTTCAAAGCTTCAAATTTTCATTTTAAAAGGTATATAATTCTTATTGAAAACATTTCACTTTTATATACAAAATATGGTCATCCTTATCAAAATAATAATTTCGACGTATACACAAATTCAAAATACAATCAACAAAAATTTTCAAGGGATGATTCAAGGATGGTTTTCAAAATAGAATAGAGGCTCAAATTTAGAGGAAACCTAATCAAAAGAATCCTAACCAAGATTATAGATATATAAATTATTTCAATACAAAAGAGTTAATATTCATTATTTGGAAAGTGTCAAATTCATAACATACGAAGAACAGGAGCATAAATATCTTTGGTTTGACAACTTCAGCTAAGCAACAGATACAATAGAGTTCACTTAATGCAACCTAACATACTATAGATAACAAACAGATCTACAGAATACCACTCCTACCTAAACAAAGCATCAGGATCGAACAAGATAGAAGTTCAAAATTCTAGCGAATCCAAACCGAAGAGATTTACTAACAAGGTGGACGCAAAAAGGATGAAGTTTAGAAAATTTTGCTTTTGAAATAAAATTTATACCAAAATAATATTTAAAAATCCTTTAAAATCATTTGCAAATTATTTTATACTTCGAAAGTACGTTCTCTCACAAGGAAATGATTCTGAGATTGATTTCACTCATTCTAGGGTATTTCTACCCTATCTCTAATGAGTTTTTGCTTCTCAGGCTAAGGTTTACCTAAAACCAAAGCTCTGATACCAAATGTAACGACCCACTATTTTGGACCATTCAAATCGACAATAATCCACACATGTCGGACTTGAATAATTCAAAATAACAGATTGTAATAAAATTTGGAGCAAATAAAATCAACACAGAATCACAGACACGGGATATCAGAATAACTCGCAGCAGAAATAAAATACCATAGTAGTTTGTGAAGCTACTATATACATACTCTCAAAACATATAAAAAACATCATAGTTTAAAAATGGATACAATAGAAGTCTGGATACATAAATCACTAATACAGAAGCAATACGAATAGGAAATAACTGGATCAAAAATAGACGAATAGATAGTCAGATAAGCTCCAATAATTATTTAGCTCCACAAGGTGAATCCAAAGCTATGAATCTCAGGCTGACCCAAGCATAAAGTAAAACACAAAACACTCGAGTCAAGACATACATACTTATACAATGTAAACCAACTCAAGTGAACTATAATAGCAATGCTCAATAACTTAAAGGATGCTTAGGATTGACCATCCTTTAAGGATCTAGTAAACCATCAATTAAATAGAAATAAACATTATCACAGAAATACCCATATTAAAGTAATTAATGCAAATAACAGTGTAAATGTGGCTAGGGTAGCACAGAGCTACAATAATCGCTCACCTCTAGCCACACTCTCAAACTCAAGGGGTGTATCAAAACAATCACAAGGAAATCAAATGGCACACAAAGAAGTGTACCCGTGGTTATAAATTTTAAAATGGTATTTTATACTTCAAAAATAAAATATCATTTCAAATTCAAATCTTAATCAAAATAAGGATCAAATCATTTCTAAACCATTTCAATATACAAAAATATCATATTCTTTCAAAATCTCATTTTCAAATCATTATTTGAATTCAAATTCAACTATTCAACTTTAATTACCTTTTAAAAATGGTTTATATTATAATCAAAATAATTCATTTAAACCATTTAAAAGTGAAGTTATTATACTTTGAAATAATTAAATCCAAATTTTCCAATAATTCATTTTTAAATTCTAGATTATTTTCTTTAACTTAAATCCTCATTTTACACCAAATCTCAAATTCCAAGTTAGGTTATATTTCAAGTTACACTCTTAAGCATACATTTATTTAACATTTTATATTCACAGAAAAATCAATAACACTTTAATAAATCATTTCAAATTAAAATTTGAATCAAAATATCATAATTTACATTTTAAAATATTTAAAACTATCTAGAAAAGTATATAAAATAACCACGGGTCGATATAAAATTTTCTAGCCTAAATCAAGTGATACAGATATTATATCATTTCAACCCATAATTTACGAAGAAAAATCCAGGTTTTATCATTTCAAACCTGCAAATCCCAAGTTAAATAAAATAAATAAATAAATAAATAAAATTGCTCAGGCCTATCATTTCAGCCTATAACGATTTTTCCATATTCTAAAGTCCGTTTGGGTATGTATCATTTCAACCCATAGTGATTCTATTCTACATGGAACTTGCAGTGTGAGAACAGAATAAAATAAACAATATAGCATCATATAGCAGTAATAGATGATATGATAGGTTTATAAATAAGTTTAACATCATATGATTCGTATCACAGGCAGGTATAACATGATATAATATTCTACACATTCACTTGTTGTCAATTCACTAATTATATAAGTATAAATGTCATGAGTGAATACTCACCTTTTTACGCTGGAGATAGCAAATCAAAACACACGAATAAAATTCAAAAAGCACGATTGCACGACTTTTGATTTGAGTGGAGTGGAGGGCCAAGATGTTATTCTTGTATTTAACAACAAAACAAAGAAAAATATAAATATAAATTCAATACTAAAATTATTGGAACAAAATGGAAATAGAGTTTACAAAAGACAACACAAGTTTTAAAATGATTTTGCTTGACCACAAATCACATTTGCTTGGCCACAAAGCTATAGGTTTGGCCTTGGTGATGTTTTGGCTAGGGTATGGATCTGGTTTGGACTCATATAGGCATGGCTACAAGTAAAAGTGAAGGGATAGGAGTTACTAGTGAAGGAAGATCAAAGGTTAAGGCAAAATGAGGAGTTTTGGTGCAACTTTAGCTTGGCCATGCATGAATTGGGCTCGGCCTTTGCATGTGCAGACCTGGTGGTGGCTGGAGTGAAGGCCAAGGGTGGTGAACTTAATGGCGGTGGTGGCTAAGGGGGTGGCCAAGGCAACATATGAAGGGGATGGTGGAAACTAGCTTGGCTATGCATGATTTCAAGGGGTTTTTTTCAACTTTTGGAGGTGTTTGCATCATTTGATGGTCATCGCCAGTCTTGATTGGTGGAGGAGGGGTTTAGGCCGTGTATGGTGATCGAAAGGAGGTGATGTGGTGGTTGGTGAAGTTGGCGAGGGGTTTAACCGAGCAAAGCTAGAGATGAACAAGCAAAAACAAATGAAAAAAAGAAGAAGAAAGGAGAGAAAAAGAGAGGCCATTGCTTACTTTTTTTTCAGATCTGAAGTGACGTGAGAAATGAAGATGGGAAGAAATTTTCTCATGTGAAAATAGGGATATAGGCCGCTGTGGATTAAGGAATGAACGACACAAATTGTGGAGAAGTTATGGTAGAACATTAAGGGATGTAAAGATAAAAAGGTAAGAAATCAAAGTAACGTTTGCCTAAAATTAAAAACAGGTAACGTATCTTAATTGATATGTTTCCTATAAATTAAAGAAAAGTGTGTAAAAGAAGTTATCAGAAACAAATAAATACAATAACGTTAAATAAATACATTTTAAAGATATGCCTTTTAAAGCAATAACGTATATATAATTGAAATTTCTTTCCAAGAAATAAATAAGGATCTAAACACTTACCATTTAATTAATAAATGAATGTCTAAGTAGAAAAATAAGGTAGAGATAGATATTATGAAAAATAAATAAATAGTTTTAGGAAAAGTAGGAAATAAATAAAGAAAATACTCTATTTAATAGAAACTAGAATTAAAAATTGTAAATAAAATTCAACTGACTTTGGAAAATTTCAACAACACCTCTAAATAAATAAATTCAAGTAAATAAAATAAATGCTGAATAAAACAAAGTGCAAATGAAAATAAATAATTCTTTTAAGGAAAAATAGAAAGTAAATAAAGAAATAGCTATTTAATTGAGCCTAGAATTTAAAAGTTGAAAACAATATACAATCAACATTTGAAAATTATAACTATACTTTAAAAATATTTTAAAAATAAAATATATGCACAAAGTATCATGTTACACAAATTAGAACATGATTTTACAAACAAAAATATTATTTATGTAAATTAAAATAAACAAATTTGTTAAATAAAACAATTTACACACAATATTGTAAAAAGCATAACTTTCACAATATTAATCCGATTTCGACGAAACTAAAAGCAGTATTCATGAAATTAAATCTATCTTCATAATAATATATAAAATTCAAAAATTAAAATATTTAAATTTTAAATTTAAAAGTCAAAGTTTGACCATTTTGACCAAAATCCACTTTTTTTGGAAATATTCCATTTATTCAGGTTTAGAATTATAATTCACACAAAAATCAAAATTTATATTTAAAATAACAAATTTTATCCATTTTAATAAATAAAACAAAGTTTTTAAATCAGGAATTTCAGTTAAGATATTTAAAACACAAAATTAAAATAATCACAAAATAGAGGGTTGTTACTGATGATGTGTTGTAAATTGAAGGAAAAATGGTCAGATATTTTTTGATGATCGTAGAAGTGTCGAAAACGTGAATTTAGGGTTTAAGAGAGTGTGAGGTCGAGGTGGGTTTCTTAGAAAATCCTAAAGCCACGGTGGCGTCGAGTTGGCTCAGGAGTGGAGGAAATGGAGGATTGAGGTATGGCGAGGGTCCAGGAAGGTGGATTCGACCTTCGGTGGTCGATATCGGAAAGAGTAGGGTGATTTCAAGGGGAAGGTTTAGTTCCAGTTTGTGTTGTGTAGCTAAATTTGGATTCTTAGGCGTATTCGCTATCCTGTGTGGTCAGGAGGCTCAGGCAGGTCAGCGATGACCTGAAGGAGACGATGACGATGGTCGGAGGCGCGGCGAGGGCATGCGCATGTACACCTGTGTCAGCGTGTATCAGGGATTGATTTATTTCAGAGAAGAAGCATTCGTCTCGAATTGGATCCCGGGATGGATTCGCGTGTGACTCGAAGCAGAGACGAGAATGTGTGACTCAAGTCTGGACTCGAGAGCTATTCTGGTTGAACCTGAAGAAGGGTTTTTTGAATAGTTTTAAATTTAACGAAAGCATATTTTTAAATCTAAAATTCAATCTAGTTTACAACTGTTATGTAATAAATGTTTAAAATTATTTCATTAAAGGAATTTATAGTTTTTTTAACTTAAATTTGTTTAAGTTAAATAAGTTATTTTTAAAATTAAATTAAATGATTTAATTGAGTAGTTAATTATAAAAGGTAAATGTTCTAAATAATGTTGATGATAATTTAGTAATAAATAAAGATAAATGGTTTATCTTAATAATGTTTTGACTATTTAATTACTTAAAGATTTTTAAAATTCAGTTAATTGTTAATGATGATTTACTTTATTTAATAAGGTTTAAAGAATGTAATTAAGTGATTAAATAAGAATAATTACTTTGTGTAGTTAAAGTAAAGTTAATACTTTGGGTAATTACCTTTAAGGATAATTAATTAATGTGATTAATAAATTAAAATGAGTTGAGGTTAATTTGTTAATGTTATTAATGTATTAAAGGTTAATTAATTTATGATATTTAAGATGATTAATCAAGCGATTAAAGAATAATTAATTAAGGATAATTAATTTGAATGATTAATTAATTATAGTAATTAATTTGAGGATAATTAATTAATTAAAGATTAATTAATGAAAATGATTAGGGATAATCACTTATTGTAATTAATTAAAGATGATTAATTTAATAATAAATAATTAAGGGTTAATTAATTTATTAAGAGTAATTAATTAGGGGATAATTAAATTATTTAATGATTAAAGGTTGGTTTATTATTAATTGAGGTTGATTAATTTAATAATTAAAGGTTGATTAACAAATGATTAAAAGTTAATTAATTAAGATGGTTTGTAATTAATTACTATTAATTAACCAAGATTAGTAATTTAATCATAAGTGATTAATCTGATTTAAATTAATTAGATGAGTAATTAATCTTACTTGATGATGTTTGAATTGTATGGAATGTTTTGAATTGTTTGATATCCCTGATAGGATATGCTTTGTGCTATGAATTGTTTTGATGTGAGCTATGATGAATGTAAATTATTTATCTGTGACGAATTTATATTAATTATCTGTGAATCTGTGAATAAAGATAAGCGTTATAAGATTATACCGCTTATCAATATTGCTGTGTTTGGATTGTAATAATTGATTATGTTGCACTATTGTGTAAAACTCCTGGATTACACCTTACACACACAAATATGGATTGCACGAGGGAATTGATTAAGTCATAGATATTTGAATTTAATGAAATGGTTTTTTAAAGTTGAACTTTGAATCCAAATGGTTTTGGAAATGGAATTGGGTTGAATATGAAAAGCTTCTGAAAGGAGATTTGAAGATAAAAGTTATTTTAAATAACTTGATAAAGTTTTGAAATTTAAATAATTTGATTTGAATTTGAAATTGAATTCTATGTTTAGAAATTATGGTTTAAAAAGGTTATACAAGTTATAAATGTGTTTATATGGGTTTCAAACCATTTAAAAGAATTGATTTGGGAATTTGAATTTAACCCAAATTTTATACTTGAAGGGCTTTAACTTGTGCAAATGTAATCGGATTTTCCAAAACGAAAACAATTTGTTTTCAAATAATAATAGCTTTCATATAAAGAAAGGATTTCTAATTTGTTGAAAAGATTTCAAGTTTGAAATGGAATTGTTTTGAAAACTATAAATGAATCTTTGTGAAAGATTGTTGAATTTTGTTTCGAAATTGAAGAGGATTTTAAATGGTGTATCTTTTATATAAAATTTTCGAAATGGGAATTGTTTTGAAAGTTATGAATGAATCTTTGCAAATGGTTTTGAAAGCTATGAATTGAGTCTTTGATTTAATGATTGGATGAGTTAATCCAATTTGAAAAGGAAGTTATTTTGAAAGCTGTGAATGAATCTTTGTGGAAGATTGGTGAACTTTGTGAAGTAAATCTTTTCCTTTAAAGATTTGAAAATGGTAGTTTGTCCAAACCATATAAAAGAAAGGCTTTCGGTAATAAGTTGTGACTTAACTAAGATCCTAGTATCCATATGTTTTTAAATATTGCGCTCATTATTCGGTTTAGTCGGGAGAGGACTTTATGTCATATAACCCATTCCGAATAATGATATGACAATATGGATTGCATTTGAAGACCGGTGGTGAAGACAGGGTATTTTCGAGAACGAAAGGATTACCCGTCGAATGTCTCTACACTGAGTCGTGCCGGTATAGAGATTTCCATATATGATGGGGAGTCCGATCGGGATTGTGAATACCCGAATTGCAAGGGCTTCTTTGTGAAGTGCCTTCATTTCTGTTCGAACCCGAAACAGACTTGTATGGATGTGTGTCTGACATTACACTTTGAGATGTAAAGCTGGTTTCTATAAATACATTCCTGTTTGGTGGCGGAGAATTTGTTCTCTTTGCTTAACACCTTTCTCTGAGACGTAGGAGCTCATAGGTTATGTAGTTGACGGTTACTAGTGATACATTCCCAATTTGGTAATGTGGCATACGAAGTGCTGCGGATCATTTTTTGATCGAAGCATGGCTTTGTGAAAAGCGTAGCTTTGTGGACGAGACTTCCTCAAGCCTCACAACCTGGAATGGTTGAAACAGGAATCGTTGCAGCAAAGTTATTTGGGGGTAGCTCCCCCTGAGGGTATGTCATGTCCTTCTAGATAAAAGGTGATATCATGGTATGGAGCCCAGATACTTAACCTATGTGGTTGTTGCAAACTTATTGCTTTGTGGTTGTTGGTGTAGAGGTACCTCAGATAAAGGTTGGTAATGACCGGGGGATGGTATGCTCATGTCAGTAGTTACCTAGTTACAGAGGTAACCCAACCTTGTGTTGGCAGAGATCTGGTTAGGCTCTCGGGGGCGTCCCTCCAGAGGCGTTCCATTCGGTGTGGGAAGTTCCTTTGATGACCATTGTTGGAAATCCAAACAGAACAATATGAGCCCTGTATGGTTTTAGTTGTATAACCTGCCATGGAATGTGGCGGTAACCTGCTAATGAACATGGTAGCTATAGTAGCCATACGATGAAATGTGGTATGCTTGCTAAGATTAATATTATACCTTCGGAAGGTTTTCCACACTATGCACTAATAATAATATCAAAAGGTTTTTGCGTATCATACATATTTGACTATCATAAGGGGAAATCTCCTCCAATTCTACGTTTGCATTGTGTATGTGGAGGGAGGCCTTATAGTTGTTTCATTTTCCAAAAAACATTGCGAATTTCTTTTAAATTCTTTTGTTTTTCTTTTGTAAAAGATAAACTATTTTTGCTTGCTCACACCAGTCCCATGACTGTCCTGGAGTTTATTGTTCCATTTCTAAACTTTGGGTGCCCACTATGTTTCACACTGGCAGTCTGGAGTTAGATTTTTCGCATAATCAAATAATTGATGTAGATTCGATATCTTGGAAGTTTTAGGATTTTGGTTATCAATTTGGGCTTCTCTTCAACATTCTGGACCGGACTTGCTTAATACAACAATGATGGCGGTTCGAGCTTTTCGATATGGAGTTTGGAGATTTTTAGCCTTGGCATTAGAGTTGCAGTTTTGGACTCTTCCTTTCTCTCTTGGAGATCAAGTTTGAAATTTCTTTCCGCTATGTCATAATCTTCTTTTATATTCTGCTCTGATATTTTTTGGATTTGTTGTATCTTATTGTATCATTATTGTATAAAATGTTGTTAATCAATGATATATTCTATTTCTTCCGTTGTTTTGTTGTACTTAATGTGTTATAAGCTCCGATGAACTAGCTTTGGTGTTTGAATCTACGGCATTTGAATATGAGTGAAGTATTCGATGCCCATTTTCGAAGGTCAAGTCAGGGTCGTTATAATTGGTATCAGAGCTGAAGATTGAAACTTTAGCTCAGGAGTATAACACATTAGGTAACTCATTAGAGATAGGGTTTCAAGTGCCCTAGAATGAGTATATCCCTAAGATATCTGTCTGTATGCCTTAGTAAATTCTCTTACTATCCACTGATAGTGAGTATGAGTGCAAGAAGAGGACGAGATAGGGGTCAGGGAAAGACCACTACAAATGGCCAATACCCTGCAACAACGGAAACAACTTTCTCTATCAATCTCCTTTGTTGATCATCCAATTTCAATTCTTTGATGGCTTCGTGGCAGCTGCAAGGAGAAGCTTCGGTATGGTGATGGCCTTGCGAATCGTTTTAGATAAGTTCCATTTCGTATTCTCGTCTTCAGTCTTAACTTCAAATGAATTTGAAATTTTAAAATGAAATAAATTGGCTAACAAAATATGAAGATTTGTATTGATAAAACGATTTCGATTAAAACCAAATTTGAAATTCTATTGGAATTTCTTATGAGGATCAAAGTCCGAAGAGGAGCAAGCTGGTGTAAACTTTGGGGTACTCCGACCTAAGTTTGAAGTCCATACCTAATGTTTGAGAATTGCGGAAAATTGAATCCATTTGTCTATTCTTTTGGGGTCCAGATATATTCTATGAACAGTTAGTTATCCCTTCGAACTAACCAATGCCCTGTATATCTTCGTAGATCTGGTGACCCAGTATCTTGTGAAGTAATGAAAAAGTTGTTCTTGAATTTATTGTTGATATTCTGATTTGGTAAGCCAAATGCAGAATAAATATTCAGTTTGATCTGGAAAGATATTTCTCTATCTCACATCTGTTCTTTATTGTCTCCCTGGCAAACTTTAGGGACGAAATTTTTTTAAAGGGGGGAATCTGTAACGATCCCGGCTTTGAGTTAACTTTAATTTGGTAATTAATAAGTTTTTGGAATTAAATTGTGAATTTATTGGTAAATTTATATGAAAATTTCCAAAGTAAGCAAAGATATGTATTTTTAATTTAATATTGATTTGGGAATTCAATAGATTATGAATTGTAATTTTGATTTGTGAATTCCAAAATAAATACCTTTGAAATTAAATTTGAGTTTGAAAAACTCTATAATATAAAACTAATAAAAATCTGCTTCGGAATTATAATACATGTGTATACCTATATTTTGAAAGTTGTATTGTGAAATTAATATAAATAAAATTTGCAAAAGCTATTTAAAGAATTAAATTCAAATATATACATATTAATATACTTATTTATTAATATTTTATTTATTTTAAATCAAATTCTTTAAAGTTATAAATATATATATAAATATTTATAAGATTTGTTAAAACACATTTTCTTTTAAAATAAATAAATATAGTTTGTATATTCATTAATTTAAAATGTAAAACATTTACATATGTTAAGATATAAAATATGAATAATTAAGGGTTTAAAAACATTTAAAAATATAAGAACTATATAAATATGAACCTAACTAAGGGATTTAAACATAAAATGTTATATTTTAACAAGTGTAATAAAATTAACTTATATGAGTGACAAATGTAAAATAAGTAATATGCAAAAATAAACAAGTGGCTTTTAATTTTTTTAAAGAATTAAATTTTTGAATAACATGCATAAGGAAGGAATTAGTTTAAACTTCTCAAACCTGAAAATAAAATTTCATAACAAAGAGGAAAAAAATGTTTCAGATCAGTTTCTCGAAACTGAAATTAAACTACATGATTAAAAGAGAACCTAAAACAAAACTAAAAAATCATCTCAACATCAAAGTCTCAAGACATCAACCTGGAAATCAAAAAAACAGGATCAAACAATTCCAGATTTTCAAATAGTAAAGCAGATCAGGTAAAATATGTATTTAATTCAAAGCTATCTGGAATCAAACTTAAATCAAATGCAAGTTCAACTCAACGCAAGATCAAATTCAATAACCATTCCAGGTTTTTCAAAAAAAAACATTTCCAGGCAAATTTCTCTACTTCTTTATTCTTCTCTGTCCCAACACCTCATGTAAGCAAACTCTTCAACCTGTACGTGTAAACATAGTTTGTATGTGTTTGAATCTGAAATGAAGTGGTGAATGATGTTTGAATATTGCACAAATGTTTGTGTATACATATAAATAGGCAAATGTTGAATGTGAACAGGTATATTCATGTCTATTCTTAGTTTACAGGGTTTAGAAAAAAAGATTAAAAACTCAACATCTCATCCTATAATCATCTATAGAGTTTGATGTCAGAATAAAACTAGTTTGAATTGGCAAGATCAAAATTTTAAAACACTTTTAGGTAGTTAAAATAAATGGGTTTACTGGGAAAATATAAAGATACAGCAAATTCAAATTTTGTTCAAAATTAAATTGATTAAAACTTGAGTTTTGAATTCATGATCTGGTTCGTTTTCATAAACCATGATTTTTAAATATGAATTCATGATTTTCAAGTTAGAAAATCTCGAGCATGTGGGAGTTGAACGGAATTGTTGAAATCGTCAATTCCCGATGATCAAAGTGGAAGCGAATCTCGAGATTGAATCTGAAGGAAGATAATGTGTTGTAGATTGAAGGAAAAATGGTCAGATATTTTTTGATGATTGTAGAAGTATCGCGACGCGAATTTTGGGTTTAAGAGAGTGCGAGGTCGAGGTTTGTTTATTGGAAAATCCTAAAGCCATGGTGGCGTCGAGTTGACCCAGGAGTGGGGGAAAGGGAGGATAGAAGTATGGCGAGGGTCCACACAGGTGGATGCGACCTTCGATGGTCGAAAACGGAAAGAATAGGGTGATTTCGAGGGGCAGGTTTAGTTCCAGTTTGTGTTGAACGGCTAAATTTGGATTCTTAGGCAAATTCGCTATCCTGTGTGGTCAGGAGGCTCAGGAAGGTCAGCGATGACCTGAAGGAGACGATGACGATGGTCGGAGGCATGGCGAAGGCATATGCACGTGCACCTATGTCAGCGTGTATCAGGGATTGATTTATTTTGGAGAAGAAGCATTCGTCCCGGGTTGTATCTTGGGATGGATTCGCGTGTGACTCGAAGCAGAAACGAGAATGTGTGACTCGAGTCTGGACTCGAGAGCAATTTGGCTTGAACCCGAAGCAAGTTTTTTGAACAGTTTTAAATTTTATGAAAGCAAGTTTTCAAGTTTAAAATTTAATCTAGTTTAAAACTGTTATATGATAAATGTTTAAAATTATTTCATTAAAGTAATTTATAGTTTGTTTAACTTAAATTTGTTAAATTAAATAAGTTATTTTTAAAATTAAATTAAATGATTTAATTAAGTAGTTAATTATAAAAGGTAAATGTTTCAAATAATGTTGATGATAATTTAGTAATAAATAAAGATAAATGATTTATCTTAATAATGTTTTGATTATTTAATTACTTAAAGGTTTTTAGAACTTAGTTAATTGTTAATAATGATTTACTTTATTTAAAAAGGTTTAAAGAATGTAATTAAGTGATTAAATAAGAATAATTACTTTGTGTAATTAAAGTAAAGTTAATACATTGGGTAATTACCTTTAAGGATAATTAATTAATGTGCTTAATAAATTAAAATGATTTGAGGTTAATTTGTTAATGTAATTAATGTATTAAAGGTTGATTAATTTATGATATTTAAGATGATTAATCAAGCGATTAAAGAATAATTAATTAAGGATAATTAATTCGAATGATTAATTAATTAAAGTAATTAATTTGAGGATAATTAATTAATTAAAGTAATTAATTTAATTAATGAAAGTGATTAGGGATAATCACTTATTGTAATTAATTAAAGATGATTAATTTAATAATAATTAATTAAGGGTTAATTAATAATTAATTTATTTATTAAGAGTAATTAATTAAAGGATAGTTAAATTATTTAATAATTAAAGGTTGGTTTATTATTAATTAAGGTTGATTAATTAATGATTAAAAGTTAATTAATTAAGATGGTTTGTAATTAATTAATATTAATTAACCAGGATTAATAATTTATTCATAAGATGGTTTCCCGCATTATATAGCGTATGAGACCCTATGCGCCGTATAATAGCGGATGATATAATATGATCCTATATACCGCGATATTCCATCTCGAAGTGGAATTGGTATTATTATATTGTGCTAACATCTATAGATGCAAGGTAACAGGTTGGAGGAATCCAACTGGATTCCTCAAAATTATTTAGATTGTTCTAATATTTTGTGATATGATTATTTTATAATTTGTGATAAATTATATTGGTAATTGAAAATATTAGATGCTATGGTTTGATTGAATATATTGGGTACACTGAGTTACCAAAATATATAGATTGAATTTTCGAAGGGAAATAAAAGTGAGAATTCTTAAGTAAATATTTATAGAGGTTTGGATTAATGAATTGGGAAAGGAATAAAGGTTGATTTTAAATCTTAATAAACAAATTCCAAGTATGGGAAATGATATTTTTGAATAAATGGGAATAAATGAATTTTAAAACTTAAGTGATATTGATTAAAGGAATAAAAGATTTATTTTTAAATTCAGAACTTAAATGGTTTAGGAAGCAATAAAAGGAATTTTTATAAAATTGGAATTTTCAGTTTAAATAAGATTTTAAATCATAATAAAGAAATTAAATCTGGAATTAATGGAATTAATGGATTTTAAAATAAATTTGAGTGAGTAACGGAATTTATTTTAAAATGGAGTTGATTTTGAAAATCGATTCGAAAATTTATTAAGTGTTTAAAACTATGTTTTTAAAAGTAGAATGAGGCTATGGGATTTATAAACGGGTTTATAAAATAAAATAAGCTATCAGTGGATATTTGGAAGTATAAATTCACGATGGGAATTTATAAAGGAATGGGTATTTGTTTTAAATATTAATAGTGGTTTATTTTTAAAGGTGTGAAAGGAAAGTGTATTTTCCTTAAAAGCTAAGTATGTTTTTCAAAGTAGATTTTCGTATAAGTAAAAAAAATTAGAAGTTTGTTAAAGGAATGTTTTTAAGAAATTATTATTTAGCTTGTTTAAATTTTAAAATCAAACATTTATTTAAACTAATTATAGTAGTAATTATTTGATAGGTTTGAATAGTATTATGATTTTAAAGATAATTATTAATATTTATATTTTATAAAATAGTTTTATTTTAAAGGATAGTTTGGTTAAAGTTTATTTAAAAAATTACATAGAATTACGTAACTCTTATTTCAAATTTAGTTTGGCTTAACTTTTATTTTAAAAATTAGTTTTATATTTTATAAAGTAGTTTTATTTTAAATATTTTTAAAGCATACATTTTTGAATAAAGTGTTTAAGTAGTTTAATTTAAATGTTTAAAGTATATTTTATAATAAAGTGTTTTTAATTTTTTAAAATCTGAAGTATTTGAACTTGGTATTTTTGTGGAAATAGAAAATATTTGGGGAATTTATTCCGTGAGAGAAAGATGGTTTGATACTGTTTTCAAAGGGTTGAAAAGTAGAAATATATCTTGAGAAGATATTTTGAGGTTTATAAATAATTTGGGAGAAATTATTATGGCTTGATGATTGTTTATGAATGTTATTTGATAGTTTAATAACCGACTATCAATATTGGCCAATGCGTTGATCGTTTCGAAGAGACCGGGATCGGGATTTATTTCCTAAAAACCACTTCGATCTGTTTTGAACGTTTTCGTGAGGAAGACAAGAATTTGGGAGCAATGAAATGCAAAGGCTAGTCGTTACTAATCCTAAGGGTGATTCCAAAATGGATGTAGTAGCAGTAGTGCCTTCGGTTCCGTTCGAACCCAGAATGGACTTGTGTGGACGAATGCTTTCAGAACATCATCAGGGGGATGATGAGCGTTCTAAGTGATTGTGAGCTATAAAGGTAACGCATAGCCTCGAGCGTCATCAACTGGGAATGGCTAAACCAGGGGAGGTGCATACAAGGCTAAGTGGCTAGCAACCAATTAGGATAAGGTCACCCCTGTCTAGATGTCCCTTCATATATTCGGCAATGTGGCGGTTGCTGATCCCAACTGCGGGGTGAATTATTCGGACTATCCAATAAGGGATAGCTCCGGCTTTGTGTTGCCAGAGATTTAGGGTGGATCCTTGGTACGGTGATCTAGACAATGTACCATGACGGATGGTACCCCGGTAGCCCTGCCATTGATGGAAATCCATTTTTCCCTACGCGTCATTACGGTTTTGTTTGTAAACCTATTAGCTGGAATTTAATAAATGTAACAATTTTGGCTATTTGAATAAGTATTTGTATATAGACACTATTATAATATTAGAGGATTTTATAAGAAATGGTTTGGTAATCGTAAGGTAAAAACCCGGCATGTTTATTTGTGGTGTGGTCTTACGAGATACCTTTCATTTCAAATAGTTTTGAAAACTTTAATAATCCAGTTAAGTGTATTTTCTGATGCTGGTTTTCTAGACTGACTCGGGTGTTATTTAACTATAATGCTCGGGTCAGACTGAGTATTATAGAGTACAAATTCTGGATGGACTGCTGTGGAGCTCAGGAGACGACCTGGATGGCAAGACGTATCCGACATATTTGATGTATATTCCGCTGTGTATTCAGTTTTGGAACGACAAGATATTAAAACTGTCCTGAGTTGTGTTGTTGATTGTATTGAGCTCTGATGTTGTACTCTGATGATGTATCTATAAAATAGATATAGTTTCTTTTGTGTAAAGATCGGTTATTATCTATTATATTTTATTTCTGTTGTATTGATATGATTCTTATATTCTTCTATTCTTCTTCTACCTTCTTCTTGTTCTTTTAACCATAATGGTTTGATTTTTCAAGTGTCGAAAAATCGGGTCGTTGCATAGTGATCCCATGAAAACTATGATTGGATAAAGATATTGGTAGAAACCAATCGATTTTTAGTGATCCCGTGAAGACTATGAAATTAGTCAAATAGTCCATAAGATTGGAACATTTTATTAGTCCACCCATGAAAACTAATAGGTCAATAGTAACCTTAAAAACTATAAATTAGGACAGATAGTCAGACAAATTAGGATGGCAAATCTAGGGCATATTGCAGTTTTGAATATCATCATATTATGTTATGTTTTAATCACTTTGGATGCAGGTGTACTGTATATGGTTATTGTATTATGCTTAAGATACTAGTGAACGGAAAAACCGTTCCGCTTAATGGTATGGTTTCATTGGATGTCTAGTTGGTTCAAGATGGTAGGTCATTATTCACACTAGACCTTTTATCCGATCCAAAGTTTTTGTCTTTCGCCTTAAACTCTCTGGCACTCATTTGAGTAGGTCGAGAGTGAGGGCTTTTCAGGTCTCTTTAGAAAAATAAGTTTCCAGAGACATGCAGGAGGAAATCTAGCTAGTAGGAGCTACGTATTTATTTTCTGCTGTGTTTTGATTCTGCTTTTGTGTTGTAATAGCAAGTTGTATCAAATGCCAGATATTGGACTCCGATCATCCAAGGGGGCATTTTCATATGTTGCTCTTGGAATATGTTGTAAGAATTATATTTTCTCTGAGTACGGTTTATATATGGGATTATATAATGAATCTGAAATGCAATCAAGAAATGAAATGAGAAATTTGTTTATGAATTAAGTTTAAAAAAATTCATATTCATGTGCTTCTAGTTTTATTAATGTATCCAACATTATGCATTCGGTCACCAGGAATTAATAACTATGGATGACTGTAGCATCCGTAGTGATTAGTTTCAGGCCTCTAAATGGGGGATGTTATAGTCTTTTTCTATGGAGTTTAGAGTATTTCTGCTCGCCTCCTTTCTTCTCTTCCTCTAGCTTGGCGGCGACGGCTGCATCAAGCTCTACTTGCCTCTTCTTCATACATTTTTGCTCTTCTTAGGCTTCAAGATTGACCCTTGCTATCTCCTTGGAGAATCTTAGCAGGACTTGTTGCTTCAAAGCTTCATCCCTTTCGAAGTCCTCATTAAGCTCTGTAGCCCTCAAAATCTCAATGTCGGCATCCTCCTTGACAACCGCAATCATTTTGTCCCAAGCTGCAACAACTAGAGGATCAAAGGAGCTCGATGGCTTGACCACCGAAGGTAGAGCTTCGAAATTAATAACCTCTCAGGATGGACCCTTCACTAATGAACAACCTATAGGGAAATGAGGAGGACTATCAGATACGGATTTCCCTAAGTAAGCTTGAATGTACTGGGTGGTGGCCCATGGACAATAAAGAAAACTCTTACCTCCTTTGGGAGAACTCGGGATATTGTCAGGAGGCTTAATATGATCTAGAGGTGGAGGTATGTCCCTAGGTAAGCTTGTAATGGATAGATCTGAAGAAATATGCAAAGCAGTTAGAAGGACATCGTGCATAAGGACATAAACAACCAATTTCAAAATCTAACATTGCATCGTTGCCCCAGAGGTCGAGCACTCTTCTTCCTATGCTCTTCGTCCTCTTTTCAAGCCTTTTCAGCTTCAGCCAACTTGAGGTGACCAAGACGAATGGCTTCTTTCTCATCTCTAGAAAAGCAGGTGTATATGGCTTCAAGGTCAAAGAATGGACCACCTATTCACTTGTGGCCTTCTCCTTTTTGATGAGATGCTTATGGATTGAGGCCATGACCTCCTAATAGTCATCCATCTATGCCACATTCTTTTAACGAGCAATCTGTAGTAGATTTCATTAAGGAGAGATTCCATTTAGTCCAGCCGGCTAATAAGGCTTTGACCTCTGCTTGGAGGAAGGCCCTCTCCATCCTCCATTCAACCACTCTCTGCTTCAGGTCAGCATTTTCACGCTCCACTTTTTCAACCATCGCCCAGAGATCATCTAATCTCATAGTGAATTTTGCCTTAACGTTCTTGTAATTCTCAAAGAGCTGTCCGGCCTTATCATTCTATTCCTTTTCGCCAGCGATAATATTGACAGCATGATCTCATTTCAATTGCTCCAAATCCTTGGCATGAGCGGCTTTAGGCTTCTTAATTTCTCCGGCATGAGATCTTTCCAGCGCATTAAACACCTTCCCATGATCTAGATGCTTCTAATGCAGCTGCTTCCTTAAATGAAAAATCTTCACCTTCTAATCAACATTTTTCTTACTAATTTCCTCTCCATCCTTAATGGCATTAGCATGGAACTTGAATAAGGCCTTCACACTGCCTAATTTGTTAGCAAGAAGATCAATTATCCTCATAAAGGAAAAAGGAGGTGCTCCGACAAGAAAGCGGACTAGTGGATCACTCGGTTGACAAGGTTTCTGAATTCATCAAAATTTGGGCTTGAGGGGTCAGTGGTGATGCCTACTTCTTCATGCTCCTTCCCTTTATCTTTCTTCCTGAGGGCAGGAACTATCACACCTCTCTTGTCCACCTTCTCTTGTTGTTTAGAAGTTTGTGAATCAGATACAGGGAAGGGTGAAAGTCTAGGAGATTTGGAAGGATAGACTAGGGTATAGGATCTCGATTTGCAACTAGGATAACGGGATCTCTTACGTAAGCTATCCTTAGTGTCTTGGTCGCCTTTGTCCCTAGTTGGGTGGTAGAGGATGGTCTCTCCGTTCTTCGGCTAGTTGTCAATACCTCAATAATTGATTTTGATGATAACAACCTTGATAGCAACAATATACATTCATATAAAATATAGTTACTAGTCTTTTTCGAAGATAAATAGTATATAGTGCAGATATTATACAGGTGTTTAATCGAAGACTGTACAGAATAAAGACTCAAGAAATGGACATGAATACTCATGAGTATAAAGATTAAGATATGAAGATATCTAGACTATACTGTAGTGTATAGAGTCATAGAATTTTGTTAAATTCCCTTGTGGCAATCTTTAATCTCCCACTTACATTTTCTTATCTTTATATTTTAAAACACTTTTCAAAATGTATTTAAAAATATTATATAAATATTTTTCCAAAAAATATTTGTAAACTATGTTTAAATGTTCTACACAATATCGAATTATTTTACAAAGTATAGAATTTTCAAAATATTTTAAAATAAATAAGATTTTGAAAATACATATGCATATGTCGACATGTTGGTAGATTGTATGTCGACATAACTGCCGCAAAATAGTATTTCAAATGTTGAATTAAAATGTCTATTCGTCGCAACTTTTCATGAACAGACACATCTGTTTATACATTATATATATAGGAGGTTTCAAATGAATTTTTCAGTCGTTATTATCTTATTTTCATCCCTTTTCTCACTCTGTTGAAAACTCCATTGAAATTATACACTTTTCTCTTTAAAATCAGATAGAAGCAATTCAAACTTCTTTGTATTGATTCAATATTACTTTCATATTATTTTGAAATCATTTCTCTCAAATCAAAGATCAAAGTATTGTCCAAGAGGCCATAGGATCCATTGTATCCAAAGTTCAAGAAATTATCTTTGGGAAAAAGAATCAAAATCTAATTGTATTTGCTTGAGTGTGATTGTAGCCCATTCAAATCAACTGAGTGTGCTAGATGGCCCACAAATTCGAATGGGTGTGCTTGTAGCCCGTCCAAGTCAAGTGGGTGTACCCTAAGTCTGGAAAGTCAAGAGGGTGTGTCTCGCAGCCTCAGAATCGAGATTGTAATTGGGTTTGCCTTCATCTCGTTCAACGATTGGCCTTAAAATCCATAATTTCGCAACCTACAGTTGGTATCAGAGCCTTATAGGTTAGCATACTCCATATAGGCTTCAATGGCTTCTTTTTCATTGAAGAGAAATCTTTTGGTTCTCTTATAGAGCCGTGTGGTCTCAGGAGTTTGACTTGAGGAGGTCATTTTTGAGTTTTTGAGGAGATAAGGTAATAAAGAGATGTTTTGAATTTTGATATAGAGTGAGTGATTATATAGATAGAGATAGGGTTGACATTTAGATTTATATGTTTGGTTTAACTATATATGATTTGACTTTAAATTAATAAAAATAAGTTATATTATCTTATTCATCATATACATATCATAATCATCATGCATATCGCGTTCCGTATACTTAATCATTTTAGTATTTCGTCACTGATTTTGACTCTATATTATCTAAGTATTTGATTAAGGGGGAGTTTTTATTTCACCCTTTTTTTTATGACAAAGGGGTAGAAAAAAATAAAATATACATATGCATATATTAGTATCTAATTGGGGGAGTTATATCATATTATATATGAAAGAATAATTAATGGTTGTAATTATCAAAACAGAGGAGATTATTAATACCTCAATTATTGACTTTGATGATAGCTACTTTGATAACAGTAATATATGTTCATATAAAATATAGATGCTGATGTTTTGCCAAGTTATATAGTATATATTGCAAGATATTATACAAGCGTTGAATTGAAGACAGTATAGTATAAAGACTCAAGATATGGACATGAAGACTCATAAGTATAAAGATAAAGATATGAAGATATCTAGACTATAAAATAGTATATAGAGTCATAGAATTTTGTTAATGTTCCTCATAGCATCTTTATCTCCTATTTTCTTATTTTTATATTTTCAAACAAAACAAATTTTGAGAATATATTTATAAATATTTTATAAAAAAGTTAAAAAATCAAAATTTTTATAAACTATGTTTAAAATGTTCTACAAAGCATCAAATTATGTTACAAAGTATAGAGTTTTCAAAACATTTTTAAAGAAACGAGATATCAAAATACACATGCATGTGTCAAAATATCGGCAGATTGTATGTCAACATACACGTCGCAAAACTATTTTTCAAATTCTGAATTGAAGTGTCCGTTTGTCACAGTTCTTCGCAAACGAACATATCTATTTATACACTATATGTAAGAGGTTTCAAATGAATTTTACAGGAATGTTTATCTTATTTTCTTTCCTCCTCTTACTCTCTTGAAAACTCCCTGGAAATTATACTCTTTTCTCTACAAAATTAAATAGAATCAATTCAAACTTCTTTGTATTGATTAAATATTACTTTTTACTATTTTAAAATCATATCTCTCTCTCAAATTAAAGATCAAAATCATGTCTAAGAAGCTATATGATCCATTGTATCAACAGTTAAAGATATTATCTTTGGAAAAACCATCAAACTCTATTTGTATTTGCTTTCATGTGATTGTAGCCCGTTCAAATCAATCGGGTGTGCTTGGTAGGCCAAAAATCAAAATGGGTGTGCTTGTAGCTTGTCCAAATCAAGTGGGTTTACCTTGAGCTTGGAAAATCAGGAGGGTGTGTCTCATAAACTTGCAATCAAGACTGTCGTTGGGTTTGTTGTCTGCTTATTTAAAGATTGGCATTTGGAAATAAATATGTAAAAGAAATTGTACGAGACTGGATACAGGAGCAATCCAAATTAGTATAAAATCCCTAGTTTCATCTCTCTAACTCTCTACTTTAATTTATTGTTTTCAATTTGATCTGTGATAGATTATTGATATATTTCTATGTTAAAAATCTATGATTTAATAGTAAACTTGAAAGTAATTTAAAAAGATATACAAATTAGAAAATATTATTCACTCCCACTTCTAATGTTTAATTAACCTTTAGATTCATAATTCCGCAACCCATATTGGTGGCCCAGCATTCTCGCTGGGTGTGAATAAAGATGCATACCTTTTGACATCCTTGGGAGGTGGTAACTGTTTCATCTTGGAAAGCAACTTTTCTCTTTTGAGCTTATTGTTTACAATATGCTTCCTACAATTGTAAGACATGATGAGTTAGGATCGAAATAGACACTTGAAAAGTGTATAACTATGAAAAGCGTGCAACAATGCGAATGTGTGCATGTGAGAGTGCTTGGTGTCAGGACAAAACCTTGGGGTCCTCGTGGGTATCCAACTATCACTAGTTTCCACTATAGACGCAGAGTCCCCGTAATCGATCCCAAGCTCCAGATCTTGAAGGTGATCATAAAAGGAAATGTATCTAGGAACGAAAGTTCCCTCCTCCTCCTCCTCTGGACAAAAAACGTTAAAAGGCTTCATCTAGCTCTAAATTAGGCAGGTTATCCAAACCAATATTCCCGAAAGAATGTATTTTGCTACGATCCGAAGCGATACGATCGCTATCATGAGAACAGGAGCCTACTTCTCCCACTGCCCCTGTGCGGATATTGTCATCATCCCATTCCCTTAAAGTCTTGAGCTAACCACTTTTGTAAGGTTTGACCTTGAACGAATCTAACCTTGGCTCCTTTGAACCTATAAAGACAATAGGAGCAACTCCATCTGGATTTATAGTCAAGAGGGCATTAGAAATGAAAGGCTGAGAGGATGGCACTTCGCTCATCCCATCGGTATCTGAGTCTTATCCTTTCCTTTTCTTAATAGGCTTGTGAGTGGACGTTGCCTACCTCCTCCGTTTGAGCAACCGATGGTCAATAGCTTGAGCTGCCTTAGAATCTCATCAGTAATAAGACGAGGAGCATCTTCGAATTCCTTTAGGACTTGCTTATGTCTCTATAACATATCGTCCAAATCATCCTCAGTTGCTACTCTCACAACACCAGGAAGAAGATCCAAAGAAAGAAAAATTAGCATTTAATGCAAGATTTCATAAAGCTACGAGAAGAAGCCTGGTGGAAGAAAGAGACTCAAATCCAGAATGCGATGGATCAAAGCACAGAGAGCTGTCCTAAACGAAAAATGTAACGACCTGCCTTTTTGGACGTTGTAAGCAGACACATATGTCAGACTCAAATCATTCAAAAGGGCAGATTATTATGGGGTAACTAAGAAAAGAGGAAGAAATAAAATAAACACAGAATCTCACAGTGGAATGACAAAATATAATAATCAAATAACAATTCATAAAGCTGTTACAAATAAATTTGATTATTCTTTTACAACACAAGATCAAAGTTAAAAAACCAAGAATAAATAAATAAATGCAGCAGAACAACATGATGCAGTGGAATACATATCATAAGTAATAATAGAACAAATTCTTCGTCTTCTCCTCCAGAAATAAGGTCTTCAACCCTGAAATGCTTAGGCTAACCTGAACGAATTGAAAAGACAAAACACTCGAATCAGAACTAAAATATTTTATGTAAGTTAAATCAACCGTAATAAATATGAGTGTAACGGCATTAGAGATGTTTATGGGGTTCGACATCTCCTATCCAGTGTCTAACGTGGGTGTAGTAACTTAAGAGATGTTTGGGATTCCCATCACCTAAGGATCCATTAAACTATCTATTGTGTAGTACAATACGCTATTATAATATGTCTATAATAAAGTAAAAGTATTAAAATAGCGTTAAGGCATTACCCATAGTCTTTTAACACATTTTTATATATTCCCATAGTTTATACAGTACCGTAATTCCTTCGTAAACTAGAGGGCTATCAAAGGGCATTCCATAGGTATGGGACAAAACAAAATCGTAGAAGGCACTCTAGGGCACGTGAACACGACACTCGAGGCAATGATAAGATAGATTTACCAATTGCAGAACTAGGCTGGTGGTAACGCATAGCAACTACTACCGCTCACCTGGGAACACACTCCCAAATCAAAAATCAAGGGGTGGCCACCAAATCATCACAAAGTCATAATATGGCATCGAAGAAGCATGTACGATCGAAGGAATGACCTCACTTGGCCCAGGTATAGCTCATGTTTTAGTCACATCTAAGCTGACTTACGGGAGTCACGGTCACGTCATACGTTATACAGAAATCGTTCGCCAAGCCATCCTACTTCATTTCTGGAATCTCCACCACACACACATTTATTAAAGTGGTTTTCGGTATTGGCAAAGAATATGACAATATCTGATCCCGATCTATTTAACAACCAAATGCTTATTTCACACCGTATGGTTCCTTTACATTTTCAAAAAGCCAATTCACAATTTATATCAAAATATCATATTCAATTCCAAATCGTATTCTCTTTCGAAATCATATTCACTTTCAGAACCATATTCCCTCAAATATGTCATTTCACAAAAGGTATCAATTTCAAATTGCAATTTAAGTTGTATCATCATCAAGGATTTAAATACAAATGCTTCACTTTACACCGTTTAGAATTTTAGAAAATAGTTTAGGTAATTATAAATAGTTTATATAGTTTTAAAATAGTTTAAATAGTAAAAGTAGTTTAAATATATTCCAATTTGATTTAATTTGTTTTAAAATGATTTAAAAAGATTAAATAGATTTAAATTACATTAAAAATGTTTTAAATAGATTAATTATACATTAAATAGAGTTAAATACATTTAAATTATATTAAGTAGATTCTAAATAGATTAAATAAATCCAAAATAATTTAAATAGATTTAGATTATATTAAATAGATTTAAAATAGATTAAATAAGTTTAATTATTTTAAAATAGGTAAGATAAATTAAATTGGATTAAATAGGTTATAATAGATTAAATAAGTGAAAATAGTTTAAATTGATAAAAATAGATTTCAAAGTTATGTCCAAACAATTTCTACAACTCAATTCCAAGAAATTCATTTATCTTTGACACTTCAGCTTTGAAATTTCGATTTAAATCTTTTGAACAATCCATTAAATCAATTTCAATTTCCACATTTACCCTTGGATTATCGAAAATAATTCAATTTTACATAAATCAATTTCTATTTCAAAATGGCAATTAACTGAATTCAAAATTTCAAAGATTCAAAAATCATTTAATTTAACCAATCCGATGTCCGTATATAATTTTCTACCATGGGGTCAAGTGATACGGATATTTATCATTTTAATCCGCGATTTACAATTTTACAATTATATATCATTTCAAACCGCAATCCTAAAATAAAATAAAATCCATCAAATCGCTCGAGTATATCATTTCAACCCGTAACGATTTTTCCCTAATCTATAGATCGTTCAGGTATGTATCATTTCAACCTATTGGGAACTTGCAGTTATAACAATATAAAATACAACATCCAAACATCCAATATCAAAATCAAATATACATCACAATCATCATCCAAATCAATCAATGAACATCAATAGATAACTAATAATCAAAATAGGTATTAAATTGACAATTTAATTCAATTTAAATTAAACGATGATTATATGCAATAAAAATCAAATTTAACTAGAATGACAATTTAAATATACCAAATATCGATCAATAAATTTCTAATCACATTATAAATTAGATTTAACTAACATAAGAAATTTTAGAAGTTGTGAGTGTGTTAAAACATTCAACTTTGGATTCAAATCGATTTTAAATCCAAAATAAGCCCTAAAACAGTCTCAGAATTCGTCCAAACCATCGTCAAAATGTCTGAAATTTCGATACAATCCTAATGAAACAAATCGCATCCAAATCCGAGTTCGTATGGAAAAGTTATTGATATTAGTAGTTTGACATTTTAAAAATTAAATTAAGTTAAACATAGGGGCATAATTGTGATTACCTACATATGCAAACCCTCTCCATCTACCTACGCGATAATAGGAACAAGGTTGCCTCCTTCGAACACACCCTCCCTGCCACTACTGGCCACCATGGCCACAACCACCCACTGGAAAAGCTGTTATCCTCTCCCCAAACACCCTCGACCCGCGACGACCTCGACCGTGACCCCCAACGACCATGAATAAGCCAACGCGGCTACCCATTCAAGCCCAAAATCGAATTTTATCGTCAATCCAATCAACAACTCGACGAACAACCCACTCCGATGAACTACGCTCGCCGCTCTCTATAACCAAGTGTCATTGATTTGATGATCAGTCGAGGTTGATCGGCGATCAGTGAACGGCCGAGAATTGTTCCTTGAATTCCAGACACACAGAGACCCAAACTGAAAAAAATGCTGCAGATTTGACTTGCGCTCGTCGAGAGCTTCGAATTGATAAATAGTTTCTCAGGCTTTTGAGGAATTTGATTTGGAATTGAAATTGAAATTGAATTTGAATTTGCAATTTGGGAATTAGGGTTTTGTAATCGGATTTGGTTCTGCCATTGAGAAGGACAAGTAGACAGATGAAATATACGTATTGAAAAATGAAATAAGAATATTGCTAGGGTTTATAACAGGCTATATATATATATATATGCAGATCGAAAATAAAGATGAATGGATTAGATTGATTTGAAAGTTGAACGATAAACGACCAGAAAAGCTCGTTTCATTCCCGAAACGAAAATGGGTCATCCCATATATCAAAATAGATGTTTTCGATATTTTAAATTTAATGGAATAGGTTTCAGGTCCAAATTCCATCGTATGAAGAAGTTAGCATAAAATCAGCTTATTTCAAATTGATTTCAATTAAATTGATTTATAGGCGTTTCGAGTCCGTATGATCAAACGACAAGTCCGATCGCCACGAAACTTTAAATCCAACAATTATTCACTGTTACATATCCGATGAAACTGGTTTCGTCGAAATCCAGGACAGTGATCAAAATGGCTATTTTCACATAAATTAAATAAATTAATATTGAATAAATTAAATCACCTTTTCATTCAAATTTGATAGTTAACAAATCCAATTCATTTTTAATCACTTAGAGACTTACAATGACTTCATACAAGTTTATATAACAATTCAGTGTTGGTTATTATACTAATTACAACGTTCAATTTCAACTGTAATTAAATCCAATTAATTATAATTTAATTCCAATAAATTGATTTAATTTGATTTCAATCTTTGTATTCAATCAATTATTACTCTAATAGCATAGTTAATATTTGTTGATATCTTATTTCACCAATATGCTGCAATTTCCATCCTTTTATTTGTATTAACTCTTACATTTCAATTATATTTCAAATTATAAATTTTACACATTAATTATAATTTAAAATCCTAATTAATTTATTTATCTTGATTTCACTCTTTTGTTTCATTAAATATTACCTTATAAATAAAATTAACATTTCTATACCTTTTATTACATTCACACTTTGCAGTTATTGTCTTAACCCACATTAATGTAACATTTATTTACATTTATTTCTAATTGATTAATTAAATTGATAACAGATAACAACTGTCACCATTCCTACATTAATAACATTTGTAAGTTTATTATTTAAAAGCAAATGTTATCACAACTCTCATTACACTAATTTTATTCAATTTCCATTTATTACATGTTATTTTATTATTAATAAATCAACATTTAAATTATCAATTGCTCTTTTGATTCAGTTATCAATTAATACATTCATTATTACAGTTAATTTACAATTTATAACCAATTATAACCTTTTTAATCCTTTTAATTAATTGAATTACATTTAAAGCGGTAATCAATTACCTTAATTAATACTATTTCATTTTGTTTCAGTTATATTCTTATTATTAAATCACAAATTTTCATTTCTTGCAACATTAAATCACAAAACCTTATTAAATTAACTATTTTTAATTATCGAAAATTATGGATCGTTACAAAAAATATTCATGCTTGAACTTACTATACTTAATGTATAGTTTCTCAACCAGCTTAAACTTGCTCAAACCGCCTCGAGATAGATATAAGGAGAACTCTCTAATTGCTTTTTATAGCGTAAAGGAATCTGATTTGACGGTGAATAAGGGGCATCAGGAATTCCCGCATGAAAATGGCATACAGGCTAGTAAGAATAGCGTATCCGTTGGGATGCAATTAGAATGGAGCAATCTTAGGGTACACATGGAATCTAACGATTCATTAAGGAAGAGAAGGTGGGGTTCTGGCTGTGCAGTGATAGCGAGAGTAGGCCATGTACCCTTCTAGTGGACAATTCCTCTTACCCTCTGTAAATATCTAAGCATTTGAAATTCATGAGGACAATTTTTGAAGCTTGGAGATTCTATGCTGCAGAAATAGCCGAACCAAGCTTTAAATCTCTATTTCCAATGATAATTCATTTAATTTAATCTTAAAATCTTTTAAAAGCTGATTATAAGAAAGAGAGTAAATATGAACAATAGATGTAGTTATGGCCGAAACACTATAATTGCGTGTGTTTTTACCTTCTTGCATTTATTTTCTATTGAATTTGCTATTTATAATTTGATTAGAGGTGTTTATCCCTATTTTATGCAAACATACACAAACAAACAAACACACACACACACATATATGTATGTATATATGTATGTATGTATGTATGTATGTATGTATGTATGTATGTATGTATGTATGTATGTATGTATGTGTATGTGTGTGTATTACAAAACCTTTGACTATTTGTATTCTTTGCCCTTATTCATTCTTAACTCCAATACTCAGTTCTTCTTAATTCAAAAGTAAATTTTACAACAACTCTTCCAATTTCTTACTTATTTTGGAAAATGACGAAAATATTTTACTAAAAAATTTAATGGATAATAATTAGAATAAATCATTCTTTCTAACTCCTCATTTTCCACATTGCTTTCTTTATCTTCCTAGCAATTATATCTAAACATTAAAAAAAACTATATTTTTAAGTAGAAATTATACATAAACATTTAAAAAAATATTTTCAACATTTGTGCAAACTTTTCTTCTCTTTCAGTTGCTCTTCAAATTTCAAAGAAACTTGATTTTGACATAAAAATATTTTTCAAATATCAAACGATAAGAAATATTATTTTTCTTTTAGAAAAAACACCTATTTTTTGAATAGGGCAAAAGAATTTTGATTTAATGAATTCGAAGAATTTTTGCCTAAGTTATCTTCAGTCCTACCTTTTTTCTCAATTCATTTTAAAACCTTGTATTTACCTCAACTCCAAATTTGTTCGATATGAAGATGTAAAGGATTTAATTACTTAATTTTATGCTAAATTCAATTATAGATTTTTTTTTTTTTAGTTGTTCAATATTATAGGATAGTTGAATTGAACTAATAACTTATAAAATATGGAATGAATTTCCCAAATTTTGTGATTTATTAAGTAATTTAAAATTTGATTAACTTGTAGCTCTTAATAATATTTTTCTAAAATCACTTATTAGTAATAAATATTATTTGCATATGTTCAATTTTCATCCCATCCATAAGTTCATTTTTGGCAGACCCAAGATTCGAGGATTAACTACCTTTGTAGGAAAAGGGAGCATATGAGAAAAGATAATAAAAAAATTGTTTGAACAAAACAGAAGGAGGTGAGTTATAAATTAACTTCAACTGTAGAATATTTTTTTGCTGCGATGAATATTATTGAGAATAAAAATTATTTGGTGATGCTTAGCTCCAGGAACACAAATACAGATGTAGCAAATTTACAAGAACTACAACAAAAATGTCTAAAAAGAAACTTATGAATGAGATTGTATGAGAGGTATCTTCAAATTACTTATTTGATTGAATTTTAAAGCAGGATCAAGATTTGCTTTTAAAATGTATTAGTAAGCCATAAAGTGTAAATTTGAACCAATATCAAAGAAATAATCATTTATACAATTTTATAGAAGAATCAAAGTGATATAAATATATGTTTTAAATTCAAATTCATTATATTTGTATTTCAATGTTAATTGTAAACTAGAATTAAGTTTTGAGCTTAATCCTAAAGGTGGAGGTGGATGAACTCAGTATGTTTCACAATTTATATCGATACTTTATTTTACTTTTTTTTCATGCATGGACAATACTAGTATTTTCTCTTTATATTTATAATTTTCTATATTGAATCTCATGTGCTAAAAGAAACTAGTATTAGTGCAATCAAAATGATGCTTTATCTAGAGATACTTGGTGCATCATATGAAACATGATTCAATAATAGTTTTGGAAAAAATACTGTGCTTAGACTATGATAGTAAAACATAAGTCTATTACATTAATATGTAACGTTTTCGAATTTTCGAAGCTCAAAAACCGACATCAATACGTCCACCGTATCAACTGCCGAGCAATCGAATGCCGAAAAACCAAAATTTTATGGTTAAAGAAGAAGAGAAAGGTAGAAGAAGAGAGAGAAAAGAAGAAGAAACAGAAAACAATATCAGAATCTCACAATCGCAGCGGAACAACACATAATAGATAAATGAATAATATTTAAACAAAGAACTATATTAGTTATTACATTACATCATATTACATTACATTACATCATCAGAGTGTACAACAACAAACAGCGGAAAAGAAATACTATATACTAGTTGATACGCCATGCCATCCAGCTTGCCTCCAGATCTCTACAGCAACTCCCGCGTTCCAGAATGACCTGATAACCTGACTCTAGACTGCCCGTGTGGAAATTGGTGGGCACCCAGAGTTTAGGAAGGAAACAATAAACTCCAGGTCAGTCATGGGACTGGTGTGAGAACTTAAAACAGTTATTTATCTTTAAAACAAACAACAGGAATATTTTAAAATAGATTCGCAATGCATTTCAGAAAATGAGACTACCATAAGGCCTCCCACACACACACACAATGCAAACGCAAAATCGGAGGAGATTCCTCCTTATGATAGTCAAAGATGCTTGATACGCATTAAAAAGAAACATTCGATATTATTACTAGTGCATAGTGCAGAAAACATTTCGAAAGTAAAGATATAAATCTTAGCCAGCATAGGCATTCCCTACTTATGCCTACTATAGCTACCATCTAAACAGTGGTGACCACCATAAGTAAATGGTAAGTTCTACAACTAAAACGGTACAAGGATCGTATTGTTTCTTTGGATTTCCAACAAATGGTCAGGCTAAGGAACTTCTCATTGCCACATGGGTACGCGTCTGGAAAGACGACCCAAGAACCTAACTGGATCTCTGCCAACACAAGGCCGGGTTACCTCTAACTGGGTAACTACTGACACGAATATGACATCCCCCGGTCGTAACTGACCTTCATCCGAGGAACCTCGATTCCAACAACCACAAAGTAATAAATTTGCAGCAACAACATAGGTTAAGTATCTGGGATCCATACCATGATACCACCTCTATCCAGAAGGAATGACATACACTAAAGGGGCGTTCCCCCATAATAACCTTGCTGCATCCTTCCTGTTTTAACCATTCCTGGGGCGTGAGGTCCGACGAAGCCTCGTCCACAAAGCTACGCTTTATACAAAAGCTGTGCTTTGATTCAACAAATGCTCAATAGCACTTCGTATGCCACATTACCAATTTGGGAATGTATCAGTAGTAACCATCAACTACATAACCTCTGAGCTCGTACATCTCAGAGAATGGTGTTAAGCTAAGAGAATAAATTCTCCGCCACCAATAGAAATATATTTGATAGAAACCAGCTTTACATATCAAATTGTAACGTCAGACACACATCCATACAAGTCCGTTCCGGGATCGAACAGAACCGAAGGCACTTCCAAAGAAGCCCTTGCAATCCGGATATTCACTAATCACGTCCGTACTTCTCGTCACTAAGGGAGATAAAACCTCTATATCGGAGATCAGCCGATGCAGAGTCATTCGACGGTAATCCTTCCGTTTTCAAAAATATTCGGTCTTCAACACCGACCTTCAAATGCAATCCATAACGACGTATCACATATTCGAAATGGGTTATACGACCCAAAGGTCCTTTCCCGGCTAACCCGAATAGTGAGCGCTTATTTTGAAAATAAGTGTGGCATTCAAATTCAAGAAAATCACAACAAATACCCATTCAAAGGTAAATATTGATAGTCGGTTATTTAACTATCAATAGGCATGCACAACATCACCATATTCTAAATAATTTCCCAAATTATTTATTTTCCAAAAATATCTATACGAGATATATTATTTCAATACTTCAAAAATTAATCAACGTTTATTTTTAAAAAAATTCCCCTTTCCTTTATAAATTCCATAGTGAATTTACAATTCCAAAATATCAATCAATATACGATTTTCAAATCGATTTCTAATATTCATTTTCAATTTATCTTTAAAAGGCAAAATCTCAAAACATTCACTTCATATTGGAAAGCATCTCCATACTTATTTAATAATAAGTAATTCACAAATCCATTTATTTTCAACACTTGGAAAATATTCAATATACTTAAATCGAAATTAAGTATATATTTCATTCTTTTAAAGAAAACGTGCGCTTAAACACATTTATTGGAGTCAAAACGAATGTTGCATAAAACATCGTTACGACGACCCAAAATCACTAGTATAGGGATTCGAAATTAAGATAGATATATAAACCCCAATACTATATAAAACATTTCCTTTCATAAATCATTTACTATAACAACAGTGTTATAGTCCACTATTTCCTTCTATTTCTCGAAAACGTCTATTTCGACAATGAATGTTGAAATCTATGTATTCGATACTTAACGCATTTTAAAACATCTTTAAATCGTTTTAATTCTATTTAAAATATCACTTCCCAAAACATATCCATTTTATTTAATAATATATTCACTGTCTAAAATCGTGAATATACTTTCTAACCAAACTCTTATTATTATAACATTTAACTTAAAGGATAATGCGCTGTCCAAAATCACGAATATATCTCCTTTAATAAACTTCTATGTTTAATTTATCAAATTCAAATATTTCGGATTCATAAAACAACGTTTATAAATTCCAATTCTATTTATAAAAACTTCGATTTATAAATCTCCTTTATTAACCAATTCTATTTATAACTCGGTTATATACAAAAAATCCATATTATAAGTTAAATGCTTATAATTCATTTATTTACCAAAATCGTTCATTTAAAACATTACAAATTATAAATCTTATTACTTATAAGATTCATTAATAACTCCCTTTTTACATTTATAAAACTCCATTAAAATTCCATTATTCTGATTTATAAGAATTCAATTTTTTTTAAAATCTTATTTATAAACCGTTTATAATAAATTCAAAAATCACAATTTAAACTATTTTATAAAATCAATAACTCCATATTTCAAAAATCAATTTTCAACTTATTTTCTCAAAAATCATAATTTTTATAACATTAAAATTAAAACATTTTATTTATTTAAAAATGAATCAATTCCAAATATTTAATAAAACGTATACTTTCAAAAATAACTTTAAAATCCTTTTAAATTTAGAAAATCATCACTTTAATACTTTTAAAACTTCAAAATATGCCCAATGATGCAACAGCACCAAATAATCAATTACGGCATCCAAACATCATATATCAATATGATAACAGAATATATAACAATATCTGTGAATAAATCAATACTGTTGAGAAATCCAGTTAGATCCCTCCAACCTGTTTCCCTGCATCCACAGATGTTAGCACAATACCAATTCCGTTCCAATACGGAATATCGCGGTATATAGGATTTATAAAATATTATCCGCTATTATGCGGCGCAATAGGGTCTCATCCGCTATATAATGCGGGAAATCAACTCCAAGTACATATATAATACCAATTTCACTTTGCAGTGAAATATTCACGGTATATGTTTTTAATAAATAACCTCCGCTTAATACGGCGTATAATGTCTATTTCAATACAACAGATAGCAATCATCATTGAAACATACATTCAACCAATTTTAAATATAACTATTTAAAATTTAAATCGAAACAGATTCGATTGAGTGAGAAGTTCTCACCTTGAGTTTCCGATAACAGTTGTAGCGTTTTATTTCGAATAAAATTAAACGTGCATTTAATTTTACCCAAAATTCACACTATCTCCAAACGACTCCAATCCAATTCCATTGCGTAGTGCTCGTCAAAACGAAGCCAACGCAATTCGTTCCGTGCGAAACGGACCTCGTATCAAAAGGATATCAATTTTTCAAGTTCGTGCACATTTTAATATAAATTAATTTCGATTTTTTTATATTTTTATACCCAATTTCAATCGCAGCCATTGATTTCAAAGCCCCCAGAAATGGGCCGCACCACGCTATCTCCGTCCTCTACGTGAAAATCATGTTCAACCAACCCATCAGCCGCCACTTCAAGGTTGAATTATACTCCACCATCATCGACATATACCTCGATCAGAGAGTGCCATAACGAAGGCAATCTCGAGAGCTACCTACGGCCGAAGCATCATGGAGCTCGGCCCCTCCAGGCTTCTCGAAAATCGTGCCCAAACAGTGAAGAATGCGAGCATGTTTCTCCTCCAAACGACAACAATAACAAAGATCCACCGTCGGATTTGACGAGCTCGTCGTTGTCTACAACTTTCATTTAGAAAGTTTCGCGAATTAATTAGTGGATTGCAAGCAAAATGAGGAGAAAGGATAGTGAGTTTCGGCCATTGAATGATGAAACTGGCGGCCACAAACACTAGTCTTTGTTGCAAATTGTGAATAAGTCGTCCTTTTATAGAAAATTTACGCAAACACTATTCACTCTAAATTTTCCAAACTCCAAATGAAGCTTGTCAGCTGGCATTTCTAGGGTTTACCCCACGTTTCGAACATAATGAAACATGTTTCGGAGGCTAATTTGATCGTATGTGCGAGTTACGGAAATAAACGATCAACTTAAATTAAACCGATTAAACAAAATTTCTAGGCGTTTTGGCTTGCCCCGGAAAAATGGTAATTCCGATTGACACGAAATTTGAAATCTTACAATAATATCCTATTACGGATCCGACGAAACTAGTTTCGTCGAAATCCGAGACTGTTTGAAAAATGGCTATTTTAACTTGTCAATTAAATATTAAAATATTCAATTTTCACAATTTAACTTTTAATTCGATTTTAAAAGTTCTATAACATCACTCTATCTCCAATATGCCTAAATAAAATTTTACAAATCATTTGTAATCATATTAAGCCTAATTTTCAATTATTTCTTAAATTTAAAATATTAAATTATCGATTTAAATTACCCAATTAAATCTACATATTCAAAATAAAATTTATTTGACTTACAAAATTTACTTATTAATATTTAAAATCAATTAAATATACGAATTTTAATTAACAAAAATTCTAGGTCGTTACAAACTTCCCCCTTTAAAAGAATTTCGTTCTCGAAATTACCAAGTAAGAAAAAGTTACAGAATTCATTAATTTTCCCAAAATCATAGTTAAGCTTCTTAAAATACTTTACTAAGTCTTCAAATCATACTTAGTTATCTTTTCAAAATTTTCCAAATTTTCTCAAAATATTCTAACGCCTTAAATTTTCAGAAAAAATTGCCATAGTCTCCTTTGCGCGGCTCGATCCCAAAAAAAATGACAATATATATATCACAAATATACATCTCATCAAGTAATGAGGCATCCCGTAGGGAAAAGTGTAAAAGTAAGATATGTAATACGAGATATGTACCTTATATATTATTAGCGAGCATATATGGCTAATATAGCGCGAAAGCGAGCTCCAAATGCGAAGCAAGCGCAATCCGCACTTACTAAACGCTCAACAAATCATGAGAAACATGCATACATGCAAGTAATAACAATATACAACATATACCAACAACTATATATGCCAATATAGCAAACGCAATCAAAATCAATAAATTCAACCACCAACCAACTAGCATCCAACTAACATCCATAACCAAATCAATTACATTCACTTCTCATTAATATTCAATGAATCGATTTTCCAATTTAAATCACATTTGATTCATTAACATTGGATGTTTTTTTTACTAATATTCATTTATTCATATTCAATTAGCAATCATTCACTAATTTACATTCAAGTTAGGTTACTTTCAATTCAAATTCAATTACATAGCTTTCAATTTATCAATTGAATTTCATTAATACTTAATGAATTATATACAATCAACTAACAATCATATAACAACCAAATCATAACCATCATAACCAAATTATTAAATTTACATTCTATTTGGTTTAACACTTTTTAACTCCAATTGGTTGATATTAAATTGACTTCCATTCAATTTCTCAACTTCATTAGCTTCTAATGAATTTATACTTACATCCATTATTTCATATCAATTTATTTTACATTCAATTGATTTACATTCCATCCATTAATTAATTCAATTGCTAATTCCTTTAACAATATAAAGTTGAATTTCATTTATATAACTCAAGTTTAAATTCTTAATGACTTCATTTCATTAATTCACTTATTAATTTACTTCGACACCAAAATCAACTTTATTCAACTTCACTTAAGTTATATTCCATTTCAATAGCTTATCTAATCCAAATCAATTTATTTAACTTTCCTTTAGTTAAATTTCAAATCACATGTCTTTCATGACAACTCAAATTTATTTCAACTTGGAATTTAATTTCAAATTTGTTTATCACAACAAAACTTCAATTTCAATTTACTTTGGTAGCAAATCTATCACATAGAGACTCGAAAATGATATTGATGATGCTGCAGTCATCACCCTTATTATTTCCAGTAACAATAGTGAATTCGGTGCTTAGTATTCTTTCAAAAATTTCCTTTTATTTATAACTCACATTTATAAATACATTCATATAGTTTCACTTCTTATATATAAGATTATTTCACAATTGTAAATCATATTAATTATAATTCCATACTTTATAATTCAATTGCTTATACAATTATTCTTTTAATTAACTTATATTTATTCTTACATTTTTAACGACCAAACAATCAATTTATATACACATTATAATTCTGAAAAATTATTCCTTTATATATAAAATATAATCAAGGTAAAATTATTTCATTTACCCTATTTTAAAAACAATATCGTGTCAAATTGTCCTGTACAAGTGTTTAGAGATCCCTATCAATAACGTTAATTACTCGTATTGACCAGAATCCATATACCACTCAACAAACCAATCATCACAATATAAACAATTTCATATTCACTAACAAATACGCGCTCGTATCTATTATTACACTCACACTCATTCTAGAGTACTACTGACTCCATCTCTAATGAGTAATTCTCAACAGAGCCATGGTTGTCGCTTAACCATATGCTCTGATACCAAATGTAACGTTTTCGACTCTTCGACGCTCGAAAACCGACATCAATACGTCTACTGTATCAACTGCCGAGCAATCGAATGCCGAAAAACCGAAATGTTATGGTTAAAGAAGAATAGAAAGGTAGAAGAAGAGACAAAAAAGAAGAAGAAACAGAAAACAATATCAGAATCTCACATTCGCAGCGGAACAACATATAATAGATAAATGAATAATCTTTAAACAAAGAACTATATCAGTTATTACATTACGTCATATTACATTACATTACATCATCAGAGTGTACAACAACAAATAGCGGAAAAGAAATACTATATACTAGTTGATACGCCATGCCATCCAGCTTGCCTCCAGATCTCTACAGCAACTCCCGTGTTCCAGAATGACCTGATAACCTGACTCTAGACTGCCTTGTGGAAATTGGTGGGCACCCAGAGTTAGGAAGGAAACAATAAACTCCAGGTCAGTCATGGGACTGGTGTGAGAACTTAAAACAGTTATTTATCTTTAAAACAAACAACAGGAATATTTTAAAATAGATTCGCAATGCTTTTTGAAAAATAAGACTACCATAAGGCCTCCCGCACACACACACAAAGCAAACGCAGAATCGGAGGAGATTTCTCCTTATGATAGTCAAAAATGCTTGATACGCATTAAAAAGAAACATTTGATATTATTACTGGTGCATAGTGCAGAAAACATTTCGAAAGTAAAGATATAAATCTTAGCCGGCATAGGCATTCCGCACTTATGCCTACTATAGCTACCATCTAAACAGTGGTGACCACCATAAGTAAATGGTAGGTTCTACAACTAAAACGCACAAGGATCGTATTGTTTCTTTGGATTTCCAGCAAATGGTCAGGCCAAGGAACTTCCCATTGCCACATGGGTACGCCTCTGGAAAGACGACCCGAGAGCCTAGCCGGATCTCTGCCAACACAAGGTCGGGTTACCCCTAACTGGGTAACTACTGACACGAATATGTCATCCACCGGTCGTAACCGACCTTCATCCAAGGGTCCTCGATTCCAACAACCACAAAGTAATAAATTTGCAGCAACAACATGGGTTAAGTAGCTGGGCTCCATACCATGATACCACCTCTATCCAGAAGGAATGACATACACTAAAGGGGCGCTTCCCCCTAACAACCTTGCTGCATCCTTCCTGTTTTGACCATTTTTGGGGTGTGAGGTCCGACGAAGTCTGGTCCACAAAGCTACGCTTTATGCAAAATCTGTGCTTTGATTCAACAAATGCTCAACAGCACTTCGTATGCCACATTACCAATTTGGGAATGTATCACCAGTAACCATCAACTACATAACCTCTGAGCTCGTATGTCTCAAAGAAGGGTGTTAAGCTAAGAGAATAAATTCTCCGCCACCAACAGAAATATATTTGATAGAAACCAGCTTTACATCTCAAATTGTAACGTCAGACACACATCCATACAAGTCCGTTCCAGGATCGAATGGAACCGAAGGCACTTCCAAAGAAGCCCTTGCAATCTGGATATTCACTAATCACGTCCGGTCTTCTCGTCACTAAGGGTGATAAAACCTCTATATCGGAGATCAGCCGATGCAGAGTCATTCGACGGTAATCCTTCCGTTTTCAAAAATATCCGGTCTTCAACACCGGCCTTCAAATGCAATCCATAACGACGTATCACATATTCCGAATGGGTTATACGAACCAAAGGTCCTTTCTCGGCTAACCCGAATAGTGAGAGCTTATTTTGAAAATAAGCGTGGCATTCAAATTCAAGCAAATCACAACAAATACCCATTCAAAGGTAAATATTGATAGTCGGTTATTTAACTATCAATAGGCATGCACAACATCACCATATTCCAAATAATTTTCCAAATTATTTATTTTCCAAAAATATCTATACGAGATATATTATTTCAATACTTCAAAAATAAATCAACGTTTATTTTTAAAAAATTCCCCTTTCCTTTATAAATTCCATAGTGAATTTACAATTCCAAAATATCTATGAATATACGATTTTCAAATCGATTTCTAATATTCAATTTCAATTTATCTTTAAAAGATAAAATCTCAAAACATTCACTTCATATTGGAAAACGTTTCCATACTTATTTAATAATAAGTAATTCACAAATCCATTTATTTTCAACACTTGGAAAATATTCTATATACTTAAATCGAAATTAAGTATATATTTCATTCTTTTAAAGAAAACGTGCGCTTAAACACATTTATTTGAGTCAAAACGAATGTTGCGTAAAACATCGTTACGACGACCCAAAATCACTAGTATAGGGATTCGAAATTAAGATAGATATATAAATCCCAATACTATATAAAACATTTCCTTTCAGAAATCATTTACTATAACAACAGTGTTATAGTCCACTATTTCCTTCTATTTCTCGAAAACGTCTATTTCAACAATGAATGTTGAAATCTATGTATTCGATACTTAACGCATTTTAAAACATCTTTAAATCGTTTTAATTCTATTTAAAATATCACTTCCCAAAACATATCCATTTTATTTAATAATATATTCACTGTCCAAAATCATGAATATACTTTCTAACCAAACTCTTATTGTTATAACATTTAACTTAAAGTATAATTCGTTGTCCAAAATCACGAATATATCTCCTTTAATAAACTTCTATGTTTAATTTATCAAATTCAATTGATTTCGGATTCATAAAACAACGTTTATAAATTCCAATTCTATTTATAAAAGCTTCGATTTATAAATCTCCTTTATTAACCAATTCTATTTATAACTCAGTTATATACCAAAAATCCATATTATAAGTTAAATGCTTATAATTCATTTATTTACCAAAATCGTTCTTTTAAAACTTTACAAATTGTAAATCTTATAACTTGTAAGATTCATTAATAACTCCCTTTTTACATTTATAAAAGTCCATTAAAATTCCATTATTCTGATTTATAAAAATTCAATTTTTTTTAAAATCTTATTTATAAACCGTTTATAATAAATTCAAAAATCACAATTTAAACTATTTTATAAAATCAGTAACTCCATATTTCAAAAATTAATTTTCAACTTATTTTCTCAAAAATCATAATTTTTATAACATTAAATTTAAAACGTTTTATTTATTTAAAAATGAATCAATTCCAAAAATTTAATAAAACGTATACTTTCAAAAATCACTTTAAAATCCTTTTAAATTTTGAAAATCGTCACTTTAATACTTTTAAAACTTCAAAATATGATCAATTATGCAACAGCACCAAATAATCAATTACGGCATCCAAACATCATATATCAATATGATAACAGAATATATAGTAATATCTATAAATAAATAAATACTGTTGAGGAATCCAGTTGGATCCTCCAACCTGTTCCCGGCATCCACTGATGTTAGCACAATACCAATTCCGTTCCAATACGGAATATCGCGGTATATCGGATTTATAAAATATTATCCGCTATTATGCGGCGCAATAGGGTCTCATCCGCTATATAATGCGGGAAATCAACTCCAAGTACATATATAATACCAATTTCACTTTGCAGTGAAATATTCGCGATATATGTTTTTAATAAATAACCTCCTCTTAATATACGGCATATAATATCTATTTCAATACAACAGATAGCAATCATCATTCAAACATAAATTCAAGCAATTTTAAATCTAACTATTTAAAATTTAAATCGAAACAGATTCGATTGAGTGGGAAGTTCCCACCTTGAGTTTTCGATAACAGTTGTAGCGTTTTATTTCAAATAAAATTAAACGTGTGTTTAATTTTACCCAAAATTCACACTATCTCCAAACGACTCCAATCCAATTCCATTGTGTAGTGCTCGTCAAAACGAAGCCAACGCAATTCGTTTCGTGTGAAACGGACCTCGTATCAAAAAGATATCAATTTTTGAAGTTCGTACACATTTTAATATAAATTAATTTCTATTTTTTTTTATATTTTTATACCCAATTTCAATCGCAGCCATTGATTTCAAAGCCCCAGATCTGGGCCGCACCACGCTATCTCCTTCCTCTACGTGAAAATCACGTTCAACCAACCCATCAGCCGCCACTTCAAGGTTGAATTATACTCCACCATCATCGACATATACCTCAATCAGAGAGTGCCATAACGAAGGCCATCTTGAGAGCTACCTACGACCGAAGCATCATGGAGCTCGGCCCCTCCAGGCTTCTCGAAAACCGTGTCCAAACAGTGAAGAACGCGAGCATGTTTCTCCTCCAAACGACAACAATAACAAAGATACACCGTTGGATTTGACGAGCTCGTCATTGTCTACAACTTTCATTTAGAAAGTTTCGCGAATTGGTTAGTGGATTGCAAGAAAAATGAGGAGAAAGGATAGTGAGTTTCGGCCATTGAATGATGAAACTGGTGGCCACAAACCCTAGAGTTTTCTTTGTCGCAAATTGTGAATAGGTCGTCCTTTTATAGAAAATTTACGCAAACACTATTCGCTCTATATTTTCCGAACTCCAAACGATGCGTGCTAGCTGGCGTTTCTAGGGTTTACCCCACGTTCCGAACATAATGGAACGTGTTTCGGAGGCTAATTTGATCGTATGTGAGAGTTACGGAAATAAATGATCAATTTAAATTAAACCGATTAAACAAAATTTCTAGGCGTTTTGGCTTGCCCCGGACAAATGGTAAATCCGATTGACATGAAATATGAAATCTTACAATAATATCACATTACAGATCCGATGAAACTGGTTTCGTCGAAATCCGAGACTGTTTGAAAAATGGCTATTTTAACTCGTCAATTAAATATTAAAATATCCAATTTTCACAATTTAACTTTTAATTCAATTTTAAAAGTTCTATAACATCACTCTAACTCCAATATGCCTTAATAAAATTTTACAAATCATTTATAATCATATTAAGCCCAATTTTCAATTTTTTCTAAAATTTAAAATATTAAATTATCGATTTAAATTACCCAATTAAATCTAGATATTCAAAATAAAATTTATTTGACTTACAAAATTTACTTATTAATATTTAAAATCAATTAAATATATGAATTTTAATTAACAGAAATTCTGGGTCGTTACATAATATGTGTTTGTTGATTTATATAATGAAAACTATAGTGACTCGTCTTTAAACTACTTTTGAATTCCGTAAGTAATCATTTAATTGATGGATCAATAGCATATACCTAATTAGAAATATTTATTTCGACGAACTTCGAAAAGATTAATTAGTTTTTTTAGATGTACTATAAAATGCTTTAGAATTGATCTGTTTTTAAATTGGTTACTCGGGTTGTAGTATAAAATTCTACTGCAAGTCATAAGTAGTATATGGCATACTATAAGTCAACATATGTCCAGTGGTTCGAATCACACATTATCGGAGATTTGAACATATGACCTCATGTACCAAAGCTAAAGCACCTAACCATTGTGGCAGTTGTGCTTTTTCGAAAAACAAATAAAAAGGAGGGTCTGTCAACACCCTAGATTTTTCTTTTCATCCCCCATAATTAAAAAGTTTATGTAGGAAAAGTGTCATTAACACTATAGTTTCATGCCATAAATTAGGTGAAACGAATCCGTTCTCATGAAAAGAGTGGATCCATGAAAAATGTTGAGAAAGTGAGGAACCAAGCTTCGAGTGAGTGCGGAAATACAAGAAAATAAATTTACAGCGAGTGAGAAAACCAAATAAACCAAAGTTGGAGCAATGAGGAAACCTAACAAACCACGCTCACTAGAAAAGGAGTTAATATGGATTTTCCACTAGTATGTAATTTTTTTCAAAACCTACCTTAGTCCAAGTATAGTTTTATACAAATCCTTGCTCATTCCGAGGGAGGTTCCATACAACACCTTGCTTAGTCTATGCAAAATTTTATTAGAAACCACCTTGAAGCCGAGCGTGATTCATATTATAAAAAATGTCAATGTTAGAACTTTTGAACAATAAGGGTATCTATAGAATAAAATGGTGGGTTAAAAGAAAATAGTTGTGTCTACCATTTCTTTTACAAATAAATGAGGTGTGTAAGGCAAATTTTGGGCTATTAATAGAGCTAGCCTAAATAAAATGAGTTTTTGAGGCATGTAAATTTTGATTGTAAGTAGAATTCTTTTATCATGCAATAAAGTTTATGATTGTAAGTAGAATTCTTTTATCCTGTAATAAATTTTAAGGCATGCAATAAATAATTTTGATTGTTAATATTAACAACACAAAACATTTTTTTCTAGTGTTATAAGACATGTATTATATCCCACTACATCTCTATAAAGAAAATATCTTTTCCAATGTCAGATACACTAATTATCTAAATTCTTTTACTTTTTAATCAAGAATTATAAGAAAGAGTTAATAAAATCCAACAAATATAATGTTCATTGCATAGATAAAATCCTTTTTATTTAAGATATGAACAAACTTTATTTTTTGATTCGTATGTGCTTTCATTTAGCAAAAAATAATTTTCATAACATCAAAGCATTTTTTCTTGGTTAATTCTTTTGTTGTTCATTTGGTTTTGCTTGAAGCTTACATTTGATACATTTCACATGTATGTTTAAAAGTATCTTCGTATAAATTTTAAGGAAGAAGCAATCTTTATTCCTAGAAATAAAAAATTATATGGAACTATAAAAATAATTTGCTCTTTAACATAAGTACTAAAATGTATCCAATTTTACAGACTTAATTTGATAAAAAAAAACATGGTAACAAGATGTAGTTTATTATGCAACATACAAAATAATATTTTAAGGAACACATCGCTAGCTTTTTATTTTTCCAATAAACAACTTAAAATAAATAATGTAATGAACATATCCATTCTAATGCCCTTCTATTTATGGAATAATACACTGACAAAAAAAATTAAACTACATATATTGTTATAGAATGAAAATTAAATTTACATGTTTACAAAGAAAAATTTACGTTTTTGAAAAAATATGTGCACCCTTTTGAAAGATAAATGGTGTTTTAAAGTAACAAAAGGGCACACATCTATTTTCTTTAAACAATGAGCTATGCAAAACACATGTTACGCAATCAGTTTCCAAGAAAAAATAAGAAATTCTTTAATCTCTTTATTTAAGAAAAATATTATATAGTATTATTGTTCCCTGTTTATAGTAGTGATACTATATTTTAGGTTTACATACAAGGGGAGAGTTCACTGGTATTTCCTTCATGTTCGATACATTGTTCTTGATTTAAAATAATATTAAACTTTGACATAGTTGAGTTAAATAGGTAATATATTAATTATACATATATAAACTATCGTGGTGTATTTGTTTAGCTCTAAACTATATAAACTATATATATGTACATACACAAGTAGACATAGTGATAGATGTTATACCATATTTTGCCAAAGGACCTCTAGACAAACATACTTTAAGGCCGAAGAATCTATGTGTAACTCATTTTCAGAAGAAAAATGAATCAAACTGAAAGGCAATGGTCTACACAAAAATCTCAAAGCCCAAGGTAGTCATAAGGAACTATAAAAATCTAGACCCGATGGTATCAAACCTAAAGGGTTATGTACCTTAGTGATCAATACAAGAAAACTTTGAATTACTTTTTAATACTTAGGTCATACTTATTCCTATTCAACAGTTAGAACCCGAAAGACTAAACTGGAAGGCTAATATAAATTACGATGTATTTAGTTATTTATGAGTACAGGTTATCAGTTGGAATTGAAGAACGACAGATACAATATTCTGAAATATGAAAGCTTCAGAAAGCAAGACCAACCTAAAAAAATGTACAACAATACCATGATACCTTGAAATCCCAACCATACACATGTACATCTAAGATATAGCCTGGGATAAACGTCCATAAAATGCACATCATCAATCCACAAACTATGCTCTAAGCAAGTTAGATCGACGACAAGTGTCAACAATCCAACATCTCAGCTTAATAGTACAAGCTATGCCATTGATCTGCACCTTCTCTAAATGGTTATAAATAGGCACAGATCCTAATGCAAAAAGGAGAATAATTTAGCTACTAAGTTGTAGATAATTGTACTTTCCTATATTAGAGATTTTATAAAACTCATTAATGGCGAATTATGCCAAGTTAGAATTGCAAAAACCTTCTGACTTTGATATAATTCTCTAAAGAAGGAAAGTATAAAGAGGATGCATGACTTTGTCCCGAACAACTATAAATTCTTGTGTCCATTTAACTCACTGCTTTACCGCTTTCATTCTGACTTGATTGGTAACATTTAATTTTGGCATTAACTCCTAAAATTCATCTTGACCTTTAAAAACTACCTATTACCATTGGTAACCAGCATACTGATGCCATTTAAACTTGTTAACCTAACTAAAGCAAGGCTTCCAGTTCTTGGGTGTTTATCGTAACGAAATATCAAACAAAAATTTGCCACTAGAAGGTTACCAACAACACCAATTCCCTATTCAAAAATTAGCCTAGCCAACTTACCATGGATAACTCTAGTAGATAAACCAAAAACAAAGATACTTATTCAAAATTATCTCTCAACTTACAGATTCAACTTATAGAAGAAGATAATAGTGAAAAGGAGCAAAAGATGAAGCAAATGACCTAGTTTATGAACTTCAAGCTTTCCCGATGCGACAACATTTGGAATATCTAAAGGAACGGCTATAGGAAAGTGAAATACTGAGAAAGACGTTCAAAGCAATAAACAAAGATATAAGAGATTTAAGTGTCAAGCAATGGCTTATGAAGACCAAGCTCAATAGTCTAAAAATGTTAAAATATCAAATCCTAAAACCTCGAATGAAGAATCATGAAAAAAAGAAAATGAAGAGAATTCTCACTCCTCGTAATGATACACAAACTAATATCTTCCAAAACACCTAAAATAAACTGTTGTACCAAATCACCACTCCAAAAGGTGAAAATAAAAAGCGAAAATTATTGCTTTTATCATCAAATGGATGGACACAAACCAAATAAGTGCCAAAAAATTTCTTATGCTGAAGGAAAGCTCTCAGAATTTGTTAACAAATAATTTTAATACTTTGCTTTGCTTTATTTCTGGAAAATTAATAAATCGAATTTTTTTTCTTTTGGAAAAAGCATAACATATACAACTTATTTTAGCGATTGCAACCATTACTTCTAGAAATCTCTCTGTACACCCACACAAATGCAAGGGTGCAAGTCATAAAAAAATTAAAACCGTAAGTCCCTCGAAAGCTTTACCAATAAAAATGAATCCAAGAGGATTTGATCTCAACATGGACTTGCCCTCCACAATCATATTTCGACATTCATATTCTTTTCGGCCTTCTTGTCGGCCTTCTCGATGGCCTTCGGATTCGTTTTTGTTGTTCTTTTATTTCTTATTTGATCTTTGTAAGTACGTTCTTGGGGCTATGTCTATACCTTGGTGGTTTATCATTAGCCACGAGCCCTTACTTACGCCGCTCTTACTTTTCATTTGGATCCTTATCACAATACAAGGCTACGACATGATTAAGCTTTTATATTGATTAGCCAAGGTTGAGTAATATCATGCCATTAATAGTAAGGCACAAAGCCACCAATAGTAGTTTTCAAAAAAATTCCAAGACAAAATTTGCCATATGGATGGCCTATATTCATATTAAACTACTTTCAAGTTTGTTACAATCTTCAGAACTAGCACCGAGGCCTTAAATTGTTTTTCTTTTGACCCGTGCAGTCATAGTGAAGTTGTGACCTATTTTAATAACGACTTCGAGTCATTCAATATCATAGGCTTCTTGAAGGCATTAACCATAAAATCATCTTAGCTTTAGCTACAAAAGCAAAAATAACATATGGGATGTATTGCTTCAAGGAGACTAGTTATTCGAATCATCATATTTTGGCTCAACGGACCACGTCCAAACCGAACGTTTAGGCATGACATTTCATCATCATAATTCGTAGGATGGGTCTGCTACAATAGATAGTCACCACCTAAAAACAAACACGGATCGAGCAATAAAAGAAAATAACACACAGGATTTATAGTGGTTCCATTACCGCAAGATAGTGTACATCCACTTGGGAATAGGAGATTTCATTACTTTCTGAGATAAGAAAATTTTACAAGATTGATAATGGAGAAGAAGAATGAGAAATACAACCCAAAGAGATAATTCTACTCATGCTACTCTCTACCTTCACATAGAGATTATTACTTGAGGTCGAAGTAATTGATTAATGGTCATAAATCAATGCCTTATTAATTCTTCTATTTATATAGGAAACGTTTGTCCATTTGATTTTCCAGCTTTCCCCAATTTACATGCACCTAATAAGATTCCTTCGTTAATCAACTAATTAAGGAATTAATTGATTACATCAATCTTCCAAAATAATTCATCTTCTCACGTAGGTAATTTATTACTCTCTTTAATGCTATAAAAGAGGAAATATATATTTGAGTAATTACCTCAAATATCTTTCAAATCTTTTTCAATTGGAAATATTGTATCATTGAAATCAATAATATCTTCCAAATCTTCTAAAGTTGAAAATGTTGTATCATCAAATCTTTCAATCTCCACCTTGATACTATATTTTCCCGCAAGCCTATCAACTCCACCTACATCCTTTTACTCCAGTGGCTCTTGGACAAGACACCGCATATATTTTCTCAATGAGCTTCGGCATAGCCATCACCCATTTCACTTTGTCAACAAACTTCAGCAAGGCAATCGCCTACCAACAAAGTGTTGAAAGCACCCTCTCTATGTAAATCTCCAGAATGAAAACAAATGTCTCTATCTACCAACTCACAATCCCCCATGCCATGTTGTGGCACCTAACACTTCATCAAGCGAATTGAGTTCGAGCAATTGTAGCGTCCCGCCTTTTTGCACGCTTTAAATCGACGATAAACCACACACGTCAGACTTAAAACATACAGATGGACGAATTGTTATGGTTTAAATTAGAAAAAGCAGAGAAAGAAAGGGAAAAAACAAAAATAGAATCTTGCAACGGAACGATAAAATATAATAATCAAATATACATTTCATGAAGCCGTTTACAAAATATTTGATTATTCTTATAAAATATATGTCAGAGTTACACATACCAAGGAATAATAACAATGCAGCGGAACAATGTGAAAGTAGTGGAATACTATAATATATAATAATAAATCTTCGTCTACGTCCTCTAGAGATAAAAGCTTCAAATCCTGAAATGCTCAGGCTGACCCGAGCGAATTGAAAAGACAAAACACTCAAGTCAGAACTAAAAGATCTTATGTAAGTTAAATCAACGGTAAATAATATGAGTGGAACGACGTCGGAAATGTTTACGGGAATTGACATCTCCTATCCAGTGTCAACGTGAGTGCAGTAACTCAAGAGATGCTCGGGATTCACATCTCCTAAGGATCCGTTAAACTATTCACTATGTAGTAATATTTCGCTATTATAATAATGTCTATTGGTACAATAAACTTACTTTTAAATAGCGTTAAGGGGTTACCCATATAGCCCTTACCACATAATAGTTCCAGTAGTCTATCCTGTGTCAGCGCATTTCCAGATCGAGAGACTACCCTAAATACTCCACGGGCTACGGGAGAAAAACAAACTCGTACAAGGCGCGCTAGGGTAGGTGACATGGCACAACTAGGCAATGCCAGGGTAGATACACCAATTACGCTTCTGGCCGGTGGTAACGCATAGCACGCAGCTACCATCCACCTCGAGCCAAACCCCCAAATCAAAGAAATCAAAAGTGGCCACCGAATAAATCCAAAAGTCAAGGTATAATATCGAACGAATGTGCCCGATCAAAGGTGCTACCTCATTAGCCCGTCAATCGCTCATGTTTTAGCCACCTTATGCCAAGTCACGGGAGTCAGGTCCACGTATTTACCTCAATGGAAACGCCGCCACCATCCTACTTCATTCTGGAATCTCCACCGCGTACACGGTTGTTAAAGCGGTTTTCGGAGTTGGCATTGAGTATGACAACTTTTGATCCCGGTCTCTTCAATAACCAAACATTATTATAACACCGCGGTGATTTCAAAATAATTTATACTTCAAAACTAGAATATAATATCCATTTCAAACTATATAAATACGATATCATTTCCGTTTCAAAAACCCAAATCAATATAATATCATTTTATTTCAAAATATATCTTTTCCGAAATCATAGCACTTTCTAATCTATATACCTTGAAACTCATAGCTTTGAAACATAACTTCTCATACTTAAATGGTTTAAATATTAAATTACTTTATAAAATAAAATAGCTTCTTAAATTTCACAAATAAATTCCAATTACCGATTTGTACCTCCAAATAAACCATTTCAATTCATATATTTGAAAGCTTTAAATATTCCACCATTTCAAAACTAGTTCTTTGATAATTCCATATATATCAAATTCAATTACTATTATTTAGATTTGAAATGTTTACTTAATAGATCCAATATAATTTAAGTAAAACTTTTAATTTCAAACAACTGGATATTCTTTCAATTTATTTAACTTGATATATTCATTTATCTAAACTTTATATTCATTTAAATCACTTTAAACCAAATCAAGTTATAAGAATCATACCCTTTAAAATCAAAATTTTATTTAGATTTCAAATCAAATTTATTTGAGTAAAATTCTTAAATAATTCAATTCAAACCAATTTCATACTTATCTTCCGACAGAATTTTTTTTATTTAAGTCATTAAAACTCTATATATACAATATCTTAACAAGTACTTAACCATATAATATAAACAGTCAAACTCCATTATTAACTTAATTTTTTTATTAAACAAATTTATACATATCTTAACTTCAAGAATTTAACTATATATATAAAATAATATTTATATAATATCAAAACTTATATTTATTAAACCGTATATTTCTTTCCAAAAACCATAGAAAATCATTTAAAATATTTTTATATATATACCACGGTGTCTGTATATAATTTTTTATCCTATGGTCAAGTGATACAGAAAATTTATCATTTCAATCCGTAATTTAGAAAAAAAATAGGTTATATATCATTTCAAACCGCAATCCCGAATGAAAAAAAAATGCATAACAACTTGCAGTTTATAATAATATAATACAACATCCATTCATCCATCACAGAATCATACATCCATTATAATCACCATCCAAAACAATCAATCAATATCAATATATAACTGATAATATATAACAGGAAATTAACAGGCAGTTATATTCAGTAATAAATTAAATAACAATTAAATTTTAAATAAATGCAATTAACTGAGACGATGATTAAAATATACAAAACAGACATAAATAAATTCATAATCACAACCTAAATTAAATTTAACAAACATAAGAAATTTTAGAAGTTGTGAGTGGGTTAAAACACTCACCTTTTGAATTTAAATTGAATTTAAATCCAATTTAAACCCAAAAATTGGACAGTCTTAGAATCCATCCAAACAGACGCCAAAATCTTTGGAATTCCAATACGAACCTAGCGGAGAAAACCGCGCACGAAACGGACCTCATATGCAAATGTTATAACGATTAGAGTGTTTGAGATTCAATTTTAAATTAAATTAGAAGAACAAATAATACCTCACCACTTTCCACGTCACAGCGTCTTATTCTAGGAGCTCTAACGCACACGACCTAACCCAGATTCATGCATGAAATCCTAACCGGCCGCCGCCCTAAACTCGCTGCCGCGTGCCTCAGTCCACGTCGCGACCACGCGATCCTGACACCGCCTCCACTAGTGCGAGCATCCCCCTGCCATCGACCACCAGAACGCCCCCCCAAAGTCACAGCCGCTTGTCAAAATCAAACCCTAATTGAATTTTTGCGACGATCTAACCATCAAAACACCTTGCGAATACCACTGATGAACTCTGCTTGACGATCTCTACAAAACCCAGAAATGGTTTGACGATCGGACTAGTTTGATTTCGACGTGATGAACGGTCAAAAATTGAACCTCAATTTCTAGTCATCCAAAAAATCAGATCGAGAAATGGACTGCAGATCTGACTTGCGCTCTTCGAGAGCTTCGATATATAATTTTTCTGAATTTTTTTGAAGATTTTGAAATTTGGCTTTGATTTTGAATTGCTGTTGGGATTAGGTGTTTGTCTACCATTGAACTAAGGAGGTGAAAGAAATTGTACGCATAGACAAATGAGAATGAGGGAAATTAGGGATTATAACAGAGTATTTATAGATAATGTTTAAAAAGAATAGATGGATCAGATTGGTATACGCGTTAAACGAAAAAGTGGCCCGAAAAGCACGTTCTGACTCCAGAACGAAATTGGGTCAATCCATATATCAAAATAGATGTTTTAAAATATTTTCAACGCAATGGAAAAGGTTTCAAGTCATAATTCCATCGGATGAAGAAGTTATACTAAAATCAATTTATTTCTAATTGATTTCATTTGATTTCAATTTCATTGATTTCAAGGTGTTTCGAGTCCGTACGATCAAACGACAAGTCCGATCGCTACGAAACTTGAAATCCTACAATAATTCACCGTTACGGCTCCGATGAAAGTGGTTTCGTCGAAATCCGAGTCAGTGGACAAAATGGCTATTTTTCCATTAATTAAATAAAATTAATATTAAATTAATTAAATCACCTTTTCCATTTCAAATTTAATAACTCACAAATTTTATCATTCTTGATTTCTTGAACAATCATAATGATTTAAATAACTTAGATGTCAATTCAAGTTAATTGATTTACCCGTTATCGTATTCAAATTTCAATTTTTAACAAATTCAAAAATTATAAATTTTAAATTCCCAATTAATCCAATTAATATAAATTAAATTCAGTAAATTGATAAGTCTTGTTATCCATTCTTTTAATCCAACAAATTTTCATAATAGGAAAGAATTAACACTATTTCCAAAGTTCCCTTAATTTACTCTACATAACATTTAATTAGATTAATTGCAATTGATTACCCATTTTAATTTATTAGACTAAATAAATGGTTAACTTGTAATAATTGTTACCATTAACGTTAAATTACACTTATAAGTTATCACTAACAGACCAGTGTTGAAATTGATTACATACACCGCTCTCATCCTATTGTCATAAATTTTACACTAATTCACCAATTAGTTCAATATCTACATTTTGTTTCCTTGTATTCAATTAGCAGCTAAGTATAACATCTATATTATTTCTAACTTACAATTTTTTTGATTTAATTACTATTTATTATTATTACTTCATTGATTAATTCAATATTTGCATTTGTTTTTTTATATTAAATTTATTACCAAATATTCATATTTACAATCAATAAATATAACTTTGAATTTTTTCCTAATCTACAAATTTAAATCAATTATAACCTTACAATTGGTTTCCATTGATTGGGATTGCACTAAATTAATTATTTATCAACTTGCATTAATGTTATTACTTCCAATTACAATTGATACTCTTAATAAATTATTTAGCTTTCTATTACACTAATTACTATCTTATAAATAAATTTTACGTTTCCTTTTTAAATTACATTCACACTTTCCGTTATTATATTAATTATCATTAAGGTACATTTAATTATCTTTATTTGTAATTGGTGAATTAACTGGTAACAACCATTTGTCACCATTATACCCTTTAAAATACTTGTATGTTCATTCTTCCCAACCAATTACCATGTCATTTCATTCAACCTATTAATTATTAACCTAAATTAGCGCAGTTACGTTTTAATTTACTTATTAGCTTACAACAAGTGCTACCATTAGTTCATACACTAATTCATTCCATTTCCACTCATTATACATTATTTTATTAGTAAGTCAACATTTTAAATTATTAATTTACCTTTTATATCCCATTATAAATTCATGCACCCATTAGTTAAGATTTTAAATCAAATTAATCATTTCAACTTGGTAACATTCTTTTATTACAATAAGAATATACTTAACAATTAACTTACATTTATACTGTTACATTCAAGTTATTAAAAATTAACTTACCAATCTTATCCAAGTTATTATTTCCATTAATAATTCACTAAATTTTTATTTCCTTCAATACTAAATTTCAAAATCTTATTAAATTAACAATTTTAATTATTGAAAATTTGCGGGTCATTACAGCAATGCTCAAACTTTGCAACAGGTGACGACTTGGTAAACATATTTGTTGCATTCTCCTCTACGTGAACTTTCTAAAGACGTACAAGCTTCTCTTCATCCATAGAGACAAGAAAAGACTTACTCGCCTCAATATGCTTCGTCCTTGACCTAAAAGCCAAATTTTCAACTAAGTGAATTGCTCTGTCTATCACAATTCACTTATATACCTTCATACACGAAGTTCAAGTCATACAACAAACGTTTAAATTAAAGCACCCCCTTAGCCACTTCAACAGCAGCTATAAGCTCTTCCTTTATAGTAGACAAAGCCACAATTGTCTAGTGAACACATAACCTGAGGTTGACTTCCTTCGATCTTAATCACCGGCATAGTCAGAACCATAAAATCCAACCAAGCTGAAATCTCTATCTCTACCGCCAAAGACAATCCCATGGTTTGGAGTACCTCTAAGATATCTCAAAATATACTTCACTGCCTCCCATTGCGTCTTTTCTGGATTTGACATGAATCTGCGCACCAATCCAATTACCTATGCAATGTCAGGCCTAGTGAAAACCATTGCATATATCAGACTACCAACTGCACTCGCATAGGGAACCTTCTCCCTATAAGCCTTATCCTTCTCTGAGATCGAAGAGCCTCTACTCGAAAGTTGTATGTGCAAAGGCACGGATGTGCTAATTTCCTTTTCCCCTTCCATGCTAAACGGAGCAAGCACTTTCAGAATATATTCCCTTTGAGTGAGCCTCGAAAGTCCAAGCTTCCTATTCCTTTGGATTTCCATGTCCATAATCTTCCTTGCTTCCCAAAGGTCTTTCATCTCGAATTACGCCATAAGATTCAACTTCAAACTATCAATTTTAGCTTTATCTTTCGAAGCAATCAACATATCATCCACATACAAGAGTAAATACACCTAATAACCATCCTTCAAATGCTTTAAGTATAAACAAGCGTCTTTGACGCTACAATCAAAACCAAATGAAAGCATAAAAGAATCAAACCTCTTGTATCACTGTCTAGGCGACTGCTTAAGTCCATACAACGATTTCTTTAGCTTGCAAACCCTGTTCTCTTTTTCATCTACAACATATCTATCTGGTCGCTTCATATAAATGGTCTCATCTAAGTCTCCATGCAAGAAAGCGGTCTTCATATCAAGTTGCTCCAACCTTAAGTCATGAGCGGCAACTATAACAAGCAAAATATAGATGGAGATGTGTCTCACTATAGGAGAAAAAATCTCATCATACTCCAATCCCTTCCTCTATAAAAACCCTTTAGCAACAAGTCTAGACTTGTATCTTCCATCATTCTTCACCTTGAACATGCACTTGCAACCTATGGTCCAGCTTCTGTAACACATCGAATTTTTGATAACACTACTTAGGAGATTTAGTTAGATAAACTAAATAAAATAATGTATTGATAAGAGGATTGAGATTTGATTTAATTATGGTAGCCATGTCTTTTAACCAATAAATTAAAAGAAAGGTTTAAAATTAGAGGAGGGGTATTATGGAAAAGAGGTCATTCCTATATTCTCTTCCTTCGGGCGTGTATTCCAAAGCACAGATTCATTCTCATTTTCAAAAACTTAAAAGCTTAGCCAGCCACCATCAACGAACGAAGAAGAAGAGGAAACAAAAGAGAAGCTTAAGGAAAGAAAATTCAAATCAAACTCATTCAAATCTCAAGCTCCTTAATCATTAAAGCAAAGGGTGAATAACATTTACATCTCTAAATAATTTTGGTTTCGGTTTTAAGGTTAATTCCGAATGAGTTTGCAAAGATTATCCATGTGTTTGAATGATAAAAATAAATATACATATTGATGTATTATATATGTTCGTATAGATTTTATGACATGTTTTTAAATCAAACCCTATTAAGTGACATCCAATAGCCTTGCAACTTGTTATGGTGATCTAAAATTTTATTTTAGAGATGGGTTTCGATTTTCAGAATTTTCAGAATTTTTTGGAATTATTATAAATTTTCAAAGGAAGAAAATGTTAATTTGGATTATAAAATTATTTATGGAAAAAATAATTATAGTTTGGATTCAAATATTATATATGTTGAAGAAAACATATTATATGATTTTATGGAATTTTTTTAGAATTTTTCAAGGTGTTTTGATAGTTATATAAAATTATTTAAGGTATGAGACTTAAATGTTTTATGTAATCATAAAGGAGAAATGGGCTTTTTTAAAATTATTCAAATTTCCAAATAAGGAAAGTCAGCAACACTTTTGAATATAAAATTCTAGCAACCAATCAAATTTAGACAAAAAAGGCAGGTGGGGTACAAAAGAACTATTTTAAAGTACAAATAAATAGTCTTTCTTCTATTTCAAACCTTTCGCAGAGCTTTCGCTTTTATTCCAGAACTTCTGATAAGGTCGAAAGGTATCAAACCTTTTGGCTAGGTCAAATACCAACGCACAAGGTATCAAGAAACTGTATTTAGTGGATTGGATGGAGTCGAAAGGTTTAGGGACGAAAGGTTATAGCTTTCGAAAGAGACAAAATTTTGTTTTGGTTTAAAGCAAATACGCCTACTAACTTTCGACAAAGAGTTTACGAAATTGTAAAAATGGTTTAGAAGGAAAAGGTTTCGATTGGTTTTCTTTCTTGTTTTAAATGAAACCTTCCGACAGGGTCGAAAGATATAGCTTTTGAAAGGCCGAAAGGTATATTTTTTCGAAGGCCGAAAGGTATAGCTTTCGACAAGGCCGAAAGCTTAGTTGCCGCTTCCTAACCTTTCGATACAGATGGAGTCAAAGGTTATCTTTTGTTTTCTAAAACTTGCCGCCTCTCTCCATTGATTTCGAAGGGTTGATTTCAACACCAGCACTTCATTGTTTTCGAATGGTTTCAAAAGGCTTTATAAAGGTTTCGCAGCAGTTGCTTTCGACTCCAATGTTTCTCTAGTCCTTTTGCATAATCCAAATGTTTTAAGTCAAAACATTTTAAAGGTTCCAAAGTAGTTAACTTTGATTGGTTTCGAAAGGTTTTTCACCTGCTTTAAATTGAACCTAATGTATTCGAAAGGTTTTGAGTTACATTGGTTTCAAAAGGTTTATTATATAGGGGAGGTATCCAAGCTTTCGACAAAGTCGAAGGTAAAACTTTTCGACTAGGTCGAATAGAAACCTTCCGAAAAGGTGAAAGGTATGGTTTTGCAATGTTTTTGAAAGGCTAAGGTTTAAAGGATTTAAAAGATGGATGTCATATGTTTTAAAGCTTGTAAAAGGAAAGCTTTTAAAAGGTTTAGAGGGTGTTATCTTCAATGATTTCAAAAGGTTTATTAAAGGATATGAAGAAGTTATCGTCAATACTTTCGAAGGGTTTTGTAAATGGTTTTAAAGAAGTTACCTTTTATATTTTGGAATGGTTGTTTAAAGGTTTTAAACAAAGGTTTCCAATATAAGAACTAGGCAGATATCCAAAGTGTTTTAAGTTATAAAGAACATTAACTTATTATAAATGATAGACAATCCTTATTGAATATCATCAACGTTATTTTGAGTAAAGTATATGTAACATGGCAAAAATAGCTTAGCGTAAAGCTAAAGATATATTTTACTTGTATATATATAATTTCACCGATTAAATCATTCTGAAAATGTTTCAAGGAAAATTTAAAGAGCTGTTAGCTTAGATATATGAAGGGTAGTTAACCCAAAAAAAATTTGGACAGTCTTCCCATTTTGAGGGAAGTCAGCCCTGTAGACAGTTAGTCCAAAATTAAATCCAGATTTCTTGTCTAAGGTTTCTACAAGCAAAGGGCTCGAGTACCATTAGAGTAATAACATGATAAATTTTCAAGGGCGGCACGGTTTTGGAGAAGGTTTAAGGAGTACGAAGTTTAAGGCAGTGAACTTGGAGCTATGCTTTGGGATTAGGGAATCGCTTTATCGCCTTGGAAGAAATTAGAAAGAAGGGAGACAGGGAAAAAATGGGGAACGTAATATTTTGGACACATGGTGTATTGTTCATGTTGTTCAAGGGGCCCATTTTTTAAGTGAAAGCACAAAGATTTGCAACGGTCTTGAGCTATTGCGAATTTGTCGCGTAGTTGCAATTGCAAAATTACCAATATGACATAGCGGTAGTAATTAACATGTCCCTTGTGCTACTGAATCCTCTCAATGAGGTTAGAAATAAGAGAAAATTCTTTCGTATTAGTTTTAAAGTTATGGAAACTTGATATATCAAATTCTTTCGTATTATTTTTAAAGTTATGGGAACTTGATATACCAAATTCTTTCGTATTATTTTTAAAATTATGCGAACTTGATATAGATTGAAAGAAAAGAAGATAATAACTTAGTATAAAAATATGATTCAACTCTACCTACCAAATTCTTTTCTAGAAACTTGATACTTTATCACTACAAATTCATATACTTCAATTATGACCTCATTAAAACCTTGCAAACCTAAAAGAAAAAAAATTACATATTATCTTCATTATTTTTTTTATTTTTTTTGAAATGGTACTTAGATACAACATGTTACCGAGACAACATAATACAGATCATATGTCAATATATGTTCGAATCACGCTACGCAAGTTTCGAACTTGTGTCCTCTCGCACCAAAGTCGAATCACTTAACCACTTTGACAATGGTGCTTGTCTATCTTCATAAATTGACTAGCAAAGAATTGGCTGCTGTAATTCCAACAAGTGAAGATTGTGCTGTAAAAACAATCATACCGGTGAGTAGTTGAGATATCCAAGATGATGTTACAATTATCTCCACAATAAAATTAGCGGTGGGCCGGTTTGGTGCAGTTTGGAGCCCAAACCGCTTCTGTGTCGCATCAGACAGTTAACCAAAAATACAAACCATTATGCTAATCGTTTAAAGGTTCGATTTTGGTTCAGTTTTGATGTAATACGATACGGTTTTAGTCCGATCCGATTTGAACCCATATTAAATATGAAATAAGATAACTGCTTTCATCAATAATCAATTTACGAAAACAACTATGTGAAACTTTTACACTTAAAGTTTAAAACATACAATGTTATATTAAAATGAAAGATTAGTTCTAAATTGTATGAATATTTCAATTCTGCATTAAGCTACAAATGAGATTTTTCTTAATGGATTAACCAAACATCAACATTAATCAACGCATAATCATTAAGTAAAATGACTAGAATAAGATTATAATTAGCATTTATACAAAAAAAGATGAAAAATATTATACTAAAGTTATAATTTCTTTTTTATGACAACGATTATTATTTGTATAGCGACAAAATACAAAAAAAAATAGAATATACATTGTTAGAATCTAAAATGAGATAGGAATTGTTTATATATTTATCATAAAATTACTAGTATAAATTTTCGATTCGGTCCGGTTTGATATGATCGGTTAACTCGTTCAAACCGCAACCGAACCGTATCTCTACGGGTCGGTCCGGTTTGAAGTATTTGCATTGATTAGAAAATTCGGTGCGGGTTTATGCACCGTTTTTGTGGTTCAATGCAAGCGGTTTCCGTATCGTGATGCAATTTATTTCCACCCCTAAATAAAATAACATGAAAATAGGCACAGAGAAGGAGTTGCAAAAAAATTTTAATCTCACGGACAACAAGTTTGCTTTTTAGCCTGAATAACACTTTTTAGTGTAAATAGAAAACGGCAGTTACAACTATCATTTTATGATTTGCATTAGAAAGTGTGTTTCAATTTAAACAAAACTTTTGTCCCTAAAACTAAATTAAAAAAAAATTGGCTGCGCGTAGAAAAAACCCTTTAAAATAAACCATTGGAAAACTTTCGCGAGATATTGAACAAATGCATTATTTACTCTTCCGCTGGAGGTCCTGGTATTTTACTTCAATTCAACTAGTTCATCCATTCTTCCCCTTAGGAGAGAAAAAAAACCATGGAATGACCTTTTCTCCTATCTTTCGCTGTAATCCCATCAAACAGTATGAGTGCATCTTCTGCATAGGTGAAACCATGTCTAGGCATCCTATCATCTTTAACTGCAAACCATAACTATTTAGAGTTGCTAATTTTTAAGTCGCAAGAGTAATATTCAATAGAGGATGGTAGAAGTTGCATCTACATGATTTCGAGGATTATAAGGAAGATCTAAGCCATAAAGTCGTGTATCCAGTCGCAGCAGCCTGCACGCACTCGGATGTCCGCTTAAGGTCCCTGGGCAAATCATTGCTAATGCAATCAGATGAGTTTAAAGACTTTAACCACTTCTTCTCTGCTAGTGCATGCATCTGAATAAAGTTGGATTTTGTTATAATAGCCTCACAGTCTTGTATAATTATATGTTGTCTTACTTCTACTGGTAGGCTATTATCCTGAAGCTGGAAGATTAGTGCTCATTCAATCGGTTCTGAGCTCTATGGGCACTCATATTTTCGCCGCTATGACCCCTACTGCCTCTTTTTTTCGCTCGTTCCAATCTTTGGCATCCTCTTTCTTTTGGGGTTCGAAGGGTGACAATCGCCGACACCAGTGGGTGTCTTGGGATGTTATCTGTCGTCCTAAGAGTGAGGGTGGATTAGGTTTGCGTAATCCGAAGGACATCTGCTCGGCTTTCGCTTGTAAGTTGTGGTACAGGTTTGGTACTAACGATTCCTTATGGGCCAAGTTCCTTCATGCTAACTACCGGAGACTGGCGTCCTCTGGTTATGCAGGCTCTCCATGTAACGCCAGTGAGACTTGGAAGCATATGCAATCGGTCAAATTGCTCGTTGATTCTCATAGCGGCCACTCCGGTTGGGATGGTGGTCCGTTTTCTATTCTTAAGGCCTGGAGCTCTTCTCGAACTCCATCTCCAGACCTTCCTCTTTTTTCCTTCATTTGGGACGCTCGAATTCCTCCAAAAGTATCTCTCCTCATGTGGCGAACTTTCCACTATGGGTTACCGGTTGATGAGAACCTCCAGCAGATTGGCATTCCGTTTGTTTCCCGTTGCAGGTGCTGCGGCAACGGGGAAACAGAATCGATTAATCATTTGCTTTTCGGTGGCTGGTGTGCCAGATCCTGCTGGAATTATTTCGGTAATTTTTTGGGTGTCCGTGGCATCATCACCTCGTCGAATGATTTGCTGTCATCTTGGTGGTTTGATTGCTCTGGGAAATCTCTTCGCTCTATCATCTTTCGCTTGATTCCTTGTCTGATTTGCTGGCATGTCTGGTGTGCGCAGAATAAGGCAATGTTTGAAGAAGTTCCTATGGATCCCCTTTCCGTTATTCGGCGGGTAAAAGATGATGTTTTCTTAGCTTTTCGGGGCCGACCTTTCAGAGGTTCGGTCAGTGCTCGTTCTGGTCGCTTAGTGAACCTTTTATCTATATCCTGCTCTCAGTCTTCTTATAGAGCGGGAATTGGATGATTGTCGACCCGGGAACTGGTAGTTCTGGCTTACTAGTCTCCTCCCAGTCCGTCTTCCCCCCAATCCTCCGCCCCCCCCCCCCCCATGTTTTCTAACAGTGTGACTATTGCTTTCAGGCTCTTGATTTTCTGGGGTGGTCCTTACCTCTTTGTTCCTCTTCTGTATGGAGTTTGCTTCAAGGAATTCATTATCCTCTTCCTTCTGTGGGTCTTACAGTATGGTGGTGGTGACCGTTACTTCCGTTTATCTTGGAGGGGCGGCGGATGGGCTTGCTTTTCTTTGATTTATGGTCCCTCAACATCGTCGTCGGACGGTGGCCTTGGCGGAGCTCGATTACGATGTTGGATGGGCGGTGGTATCCAGAAGCTCATCGGGTGTGTTGTGTGGCTAGGCCAGAGATTTTATGCCTCTGCTTCTCGTTAGTGTCTATTAGCTCCATTTTGGTTGTTTCATTTTATCCTATATTGTGGGTTCTCGGTGTTGGTTTTCTTTTTTGGGATTGTTTTGGTTACCTGTCAGGTATGTTGACAGCTTTTGGTTGAGTTTATTTATGATAAGCTTTTTTTGAGTAAAAAAAAAATTATCCTGAAAATTCTGTGATTTCATTCAATCCATAAGTTCCACACTGTGGAACTTGCTTTAACATTGGTTAAATCATTATGAAAAAAAAAATTCCTTTGTGAGACCTAGCTAAAAATTCAAGTAGATCAGAGATTTTGTCTATGCTAATAATTCGTAACCTTAACTTACATTTGATGCTTTGCCATGTTTGCGTGGGGTGCTCGCATTGAAAAAATACATAGTCGTGTGATTCTTCTTCTTTGTTGCATAGCACTGATATAGTGGATCGAGTATTATCCAGTTTTTTATCATGTTCAGTATATTAAGTTTTCCAAGTGATTCCAAACCTAACACACAGACATTCTCGGGGTATTTATTGAATTCCATATATGATGATAATGTTCTTGAGTTGGTTCCTGTAATCTAATAGAATTCCACGCTTACATCAAAATAAATTGACCATTGACATTGGGTTTCATACCTCGAATCATATTCCAGGTGATTATGTATATTAAATTTCTCTATTTGTTTATAAATATTGAGGGGAAGACCAGAGTTGTTGAGGCACCATTTAGTATTAGAAAATGTGTGGAGACACCTTTTTACTAGAGTCCCTACTATAACTCAATGCCAGCCAACCACCTATACCGATCAATGAGTTTCCATTTATCCACGGGTCGAACCATAAGCTTGTGCAATTGTCGTCTACAATTTTTTCTCAATTAAATCAAGGCTCAAACTTCTAGTTTTAATAGCAATTTCTAAGTAAATGATGAGTTCAAATCTTCTTGATCTGGCACATTTTTTTTATTAACACTGTATCTTTGTTGCATCCATTTAGCTCAAGTGTTATTTTGCTCTAAATATTTCCAAAGTAGTTTTGAAGCGTTAGCATTAGCAACATCATGCTAGTTTGTAACCCCAGGCCACCTTCCTTCTTAGTTTTACAAACTTTGTTCCAATTAACTAGATGTTATCTCCCTTGCCGTAAGAAACTGGCACATATGCTTTGAATATGATTAATAATGTCATTCGGCATTTGGCATATCTGCATCAAAAGGCTATGGTTTAGTAAATGATTGCTTTGTTTAACTTTAATCTTCCACTAATTGTTAACGCTTTTCCACTCCAACCATTTAATCTACTTTGACGTTATCAATTAGTCAACTTTTTTCGAGGAAGAACTGCTAAGTGGAATGGCTAAGTGTACCACACCGGGAGAATTAAAGGCTATATGCCTAGGAGTACCACCGGGTGGCTATGTGACATTTCAACTATCCCACACTGATTGCATTCTCCTGCAAATGGAATGTTTTTTATCTCATTATGACAGCCCAACATATTAATCATAATTGGGCAGTGATCACTAGAAGAGTGATTCATAACTTGGGTAATAGCATTACGAAAATTTATTTGAAAAGCATAATTGAAGAATACTCCATCTATTTTGCTGCGAATAGAGTAGTCTTCTCCTCCTCTCCATGTAAAGTTACTGCCAATATAATGCATTTCGTTCGGTAGCGATCATAGTGTTGTAAAAATCTTCATCTGCATTTGTCACCATGTGGTTTTGCCCTATTCTATCTGAATCATAAAGTATGCAGTTAAGTCTACTTCTATTAGCCAAGGGAGGGTATACTGCTGGCAACTTTCCGATATGATCCCATAGTTTTTTTTTTCCTATTCATTTGGGTGAATAAACCATAAACACAAGTAAAGAACAAACTAATTCCCCCACTATCTTGAATAACAGATGAAATATGTTGCTCATCATGCGAGAATGTACTAACCTACCATATATGAGGATTCCATATCATCAACATCTTGCTCTTGTCATCATTCACAACATTATATACCCATTTCCAGTCTAGTTTAATGCTTTTAACAAAGACGTCGATCAAATCATGTTTCATTTTATGCTCGATCAAAACAATAATCGACGGCTGTCTGCAGGTGTGGCGCAATGGAAGAAGGGGGGAAGGCTTTAATTCTCTTTGATTTTCTTAGTTTGGTCTTAATTTCTGATAATAAATTCAACTATCCAGGGTTTTATATAACATCTTTATCAACTGTGGATTTGAACGCAAAAGGAGCATTATCGGGTCTTGTTTATTTGGTGATCCTTCTAAAGGAAGAAGTTGCAGTCTCTCCCTCTGTTATGCTTGGGTAAAGCCTTCGATTTTTACCTTTTCTGGTAAGTTTTCGTTGACGGCATTGCCATCGTTCTAGTATCTTGAACTGCCAGATCATGTGAATTAGAGTTTTGAGGGACAAGTTGGAAAGATTCACTTCGGTGACAGTGCTGTGATAACGGGTCCGTCTCACAAATAATATCAATGCTGTTATCATTCTGATTTTGGAAGGCCTGTAAGCTTCCTAAAGTGTTAAAAAATTCGGGCTGCATTGTTTTGTATAAACTCAGACCGTGTATTGTGTGGATCTGTATTGATAGTAACAACATCTGACGGCAATGATCTGTTAATGTTGTGTGTAATATCATCCTGACGTGTTTCAGTATATTGACTGGAGCACTTGTTAATGACTGTTTCTGGGTTGCACGTTATTGTCATCTACTTGCATTTCCTTTGCATATACAACTTTAGATTTCAGAACCCATTGCAAGTTAAAATCACGCATTCTCTCCACGTGACCACGCTTACAGGTGTTACAAATGGGTGGTTTCTATTCTTGTAACACCTCTTGCCAAATAATTTTGTCGCTCATCTAAAATGGGCGCTGCCTCTGCTTTAATTAAGACTCTGGCTTAAGCAATTCTAATCATACCACTGGTGACTTCGTCTAGTATTGTTGGTTTGCCAATCGACGATGCATTTCTACCTATTCCTTCTTCAATCAAGTATTCAATATTTAGGTTTCAAAATCTAAAACCATAAAGGAATTTACTTTAAAAAATCTGTGTATGATTTCATTCTAGGACACAACTTCATCATAATATTTCAATCTATTCTAGGACAAAACTACCTCGTCATAATTAATTTTTTATTGAAAAAAATACCGGCCATTAACTAAGATTTTGTCATGGACTCCTTGTTATTCAAATTTGATGATATAAAATCCAATGCCCTAGAATATATTTGAAATTCATCTTATGTTTTTCAAACCTAATAACATAAGATTTAAAATACATAAATATGGTTTAGATCTATAACAACCACAGTTTGAAAGCCATGGTTTTGAGAATGAAAAGCTGTTGTGAACAAGCAGAGGAAGAAAGAACTTCTGCAACTGCAACCAGGCACGTCTCGTTAGAGATAGCCGGGAGATCCTCGGAGAGGAAGGATGGGGATGGCAGACAAGATTCATTGGCAGAAAGGGTGAATATTATTGGCGGTGGAGAGAGTTAGATACATGTATCAGTGTGTGCATGTATGTGCACGTGCACAACTGATGCACAATCTAGTTCCATGATTGCTGAAACTGGTGCAATGAACATTGTAAATATAGTATAATTGTATGGGCTTGAAATTCTAGGTATCTGGACTGTATTGGGTTGCATTAGTATGAATTGATTGAGTTATGTATTGTTGCCTGACTTGTATAAATACATGTATATGTTTCTGTACAGTTAATGTCTCCGCTATATCCCGTTATTCTTGTTATATTCTGCTATATCATCTTTAAAAGAAATGAATTGAAAAATGACATTTATACATTATAAAAATTATGAAATTAATTTATTTAATTGAATTTTTAATATGTTTTAGAAATGAATATATTCTAATATTCTACAAAATTCAATTATGTTATATAACAGTTTTACATTTATTTACAGTATATCGCACATGTTTTTATTTATAATTATTTATGTGTTGATTATTATTCGACTGAATGTTAATTTTTCATTTATTTACCATTTATGTTTTTGTAAAAACATTAAGTACAAATTTTATATGCTATTTTAGAGTCATCTGCTATATCCCGCTATATCCTCGATGTTTTCCCGCTATTACTTTTTACACCTCTACCGTATTGAATCTGCCGAGCGCTTTAACTGCACAGATATGTTTGTACTGAAGTATGTGAGAAATTAGAAAATAAATCTTCTTCAATTGCAATTTTTTTCTACTAGATGTTATCTGAGATCTTTCTTCTTCATTAGCCATAACAATTTCTTTCTTTCAATTTTAGTTAAATAATAGTGTTCAATCTTTTACTATTTTTCCGTGCTGCTGTTACATTAGGTTATGTTACATAGTATCTGTAATCTCTTCCCTTTTCTTTTTCATGAATTTTTTGCACTCATTCTTAGATTTGCAAACTTACAATTCCTTGTTCTTTTTTATTCTATCTTAATTTTGCTTGTATATCATTTTTGTCACTTATAATTCCTGTCATTTCTTGTTTGAACACTTTCTGCAATCTACCATTCTTTGTATATGTACTATCTTACAATCAGAAAATGTAGTTTAATCATGTTGGTTTGATCTTATATTCATTTTAAATCCTATTCATGTTCACGTAAACAATATATATTTCCCCATTGCCTGTACTTCCTGCAAGTATTTTGATTGACATTCTTGTTAATTTCTGCATAAATGCAATTGTTCAATTTGTTACAGGTTATCAATTTTAATTTCTTGATAAAAAAATTTGTAAATTCTTGAAATTATTTTCCTTAATCTTTTTCACAATTCTTCATTTTTATCTCATTTCTTGATGTGTAACTGATACTCGTGCACATGTATCAGTATCGGTGCACACACTACTCCTATACATCTACCACTTCACGGTAAACTGCCATTCTATCTTCTTCTCCATCAAAACCACCCATTCCTTCACCAAAAACTAATGACAACCTCCGCATCCATGGATTTTAACCCATCAGAACAACTTATACCTCACAATTTGGTATCAGAGCGGCCAACTGGGGATGAATCTGACCTCCAGTTCGATCTAAACCACAACAACCTCTCCCACACAACCCCATCGATTCTTGATCAAGAAATGGCATGGAAGAAGCAAGAAGAGATGAATGAACGCACCACTCATTCTCTGAGGACATTAGAGTACACAACCAAAGATCTCAACACCAAGTTCGAAGGGTTTGGCAATGTTCTCACTTCTTTAGCACATGATATGCAACAAATTAAAAACAGACTAGTAGAGCCACCTACACAATCATCGAGTGCTCAACTGCATGTTCATCAAATCTACCCACGGTTCAACCATCAGTTGCTCCACCCCTTATTCATCAATATCCACCCACGGTTCAACCATTAGTTGCTCCACCACTTGTTCATCAATATCCACCCACTGCTCAACCATCAGTTGATCCACCACCCGTTCATCAATATCCACCCTCGGCTCAACCACCAGTTGCACCACCCCTTGTTCACCAATACCCACCTCTTACCCAAATAACAAACACCATTTCATGTAACCAATATGCTCTGCCTATGCCTGCAGTTCCCCCTCAGGCAAGAAATGTTAACCCACAACCAAGAAATGATATCCTATAGCCAAGAAAAGCCATACTTCCACCATGAAATGCATGGTGCTTCAATAACCCACCAATCTATCCTCAAGAACCCCAACAAACAAGCTCCAGGAAATCCATACCCTAACTATTTTAATCCAGACTATCACAACCTAGACCACCACAATCCGAACTATCATTATCCATATCCCACTATGAAGCTAGACTTCCCTATCTTTTTAGGTGAAGAAGGTGTTACTGATTGGCTAAGGCAAGTAGAGCAATATTTCAAATTCCATCATACAGTGGAGAATCTATGGGTAGAGATTTGTTCTTTTTATTTAAAGAAGGTGGCACTTCAATGGTACCATTGGTATACCAACATAGTGTACAACTATGAGTTCTGACCAGTATTCAAGGAGGAGATACAAAATAGATTCAATCTAGAGGAGATAGAGAGACCTTATGAAACCTTATCTAAACTTAAGCAATGTATTACCGTTAGGGCTTACCTTGGCAGATTTGAATAGTTACAAGCAGTGATAGAAACCCTACCCTCAAAATTCCTATTAGATAGATTTATTGGTGGATTGAAGGATCGGATATGATGTTCTTACGTCTAGGCCAAATAATTTTAGAGAAGTAGGAAAAGTTGTATGAGAGTAAATACATTCAAATCAGAAAAAATAAAAATTCTACCACAAACACCACTGCTCCTAAAAATAATAGCCTTCTTAACATTCAAAACCAGTCCCTTTTCAACCTACTAACCCAGAACCTAAAGAAAGAACCACTAATTTTGAAAAATTGGCAAAGAGCAAGGGCCTTACCCCCCAACCAGGTGATCGAAATGAGAAAGCAGAATCTTTGTTATGGATGCAAGGAGAAGTGGTCGAGGGACCATAAATGCAAGAACCCTCATGTGTATGTGTTTGAAGACCTCGTGCCATTATATGATGAAGAGCCACAATAGGATGAAATTACAGAAGAAATTGACGAACCTTTAGAGAACACCCTGTCAATTGCATTGCAAGCCATGTGTGGGATCCTAGCACTCTTTACCATCAAGGTTAAAGGTCATATATATGGCAAGCCCTAAAAATATTAATTGATTCAGGGTCTACACATAGTTTTATACATGATCAATTAGCCAGAAAGCTGAGGTTAAAAGTTGATGAATCAAAAATTTATGAAGTTGTGGCAGCAAATGGGGAGAAGTTGAGAGGATAAGGAATATGTAATCATGTCATACTTAATTGTCAAGGTTGTAAAATGCCCATAGAACTATTACTACTACCACTTGAAGGATGTCAAGTAATTTTAGATGCTCAGTGGATGAAAAAGCTAGGTGAAGTGACACTACATCTGGAAAAAACTACAAGTGAAATTCACATACAATAACAAAGAATACATTTGGCAAGGGCGGCAACAAGAAAAAATGAAGATGATTAGCAATAGAATGATAATGAAGGAGTATGCACAAGCCCATATGCACATGATGCTTTGCTTAATGTCCCCTCCATTAGACATTCAAACATCCGACATTCCCTAGAAGTGAAAATGCACCTCCAACTTTATCCAAAAATAACCAATCCCAATCCTCCATTACCCCCTAAAAGATTACACGATCATAAAATTCCTTTGCTCCCAAATGCTAGACCAGTCTGCCTTAAACCATATAGACACTCCTATCACATAAAAAATAAGCTTGAGAAAATTATTCAACAGCTTCTGGAAGCAGGAATTATAAGACCAAGCAACAGTTCTTACTCCTTCCCAGTGGTGATGGTGAGGAAGAAGGATGGAACATGGAGACTTTGTATTGGTTACAAGGCATTTAACAACCAAACCATAAAGGATAAATTCCATATTCCTCTTGCTGAAGAACTCTATGATGAATTACAAGGATCCATATTTTTCTCCAAGTTTGACTTAAGGTCAGGATACCACTAACTCAGAATGTATGAGCCAGACATACCCAAAACTGCCTTCAAAACTCATGATGGTCATTATTGAATTCATATTAATGCCATTTGGGTTAGTGAATGCTCCATCTACTTTCTAATCCCTAATTAATGACATTTTCAGATCTTATTCAAGGAAATTTGTGCTAGTTTTTTTGATGATATACTAATTTATAGCCAGTCTTAATCTAAGCACTTGGAGCATTTAAATTTAGCTTTTCAAGTCTTAAAGCATGATGAACTTGTGATCAAGTTATCTAAGTGTCAGTTTGCTCAAAGCTTCATACAATAACTTGGGCATATTATTTCTTATGAAGGCATTACTGTTGATCCCAATAAAGTGAAGGTTGTAGCTGTGTAGTTAAAGCGCTCAGCGAATTCAATACGGTGGAGGTGCAAAAAGTCATAGCTGGGATATAGCGAGGATATAGCGGGGATATAGAGGATGAGTCTAAAATAGCATATAAAACGCATACTTAATATTTTTACAAATATAAAAACGGCAATTAAATGAAACATTAACATTCAATTTAACGACAATTAATACATTTTCAGTTTTAAATAAAAAACATAAGTATATATATTGTAAATAAACGTAAACTGTTATTTAGCATGATTAAATTTAATAGAATATTAGAGTATTTTCGTTTCTGAAAATATATTAAAAAATTCAATTAAAAAAATTAATTTCAAAATTTGTATAATGTATAATGACATTTTTCAGTTCATTTCTTTTAAAGAAGATATAGCGGAATAGCGAAATATAGCGGGAATAACGGGATATAATGGAAATAGCGGGGCTTAAAGCTAAAAGGCTATATTTAAGGCTATTTTGGAAAATCGTAGCGGCAGGAATCTGCTATGGGATATAGTGGAGTTATAGCGAGGTAATAGCAGGGCATTAAGTGCACAGGGCTGTAGTTGAGTGGCCTTTACCTAAAAGCTTAAAGGCTATAAGAGGAATTTTGGGACTAACTGGATATTACAGAAAGTTCATTGAGGGTTATGGAATGATTGGTATACACTCGACTGACATGTTGAAGAAGGATGCATTTAAATGGAGAGAAGAAGCCAAATTAGCCTTTGAAAAACTCACGCACTGTTTGATTACATCATCCATCCTAGTCATGCCTGGTTTCAACCTACTATTCACCTTGGAATGAGATGTAAGTGAGAAAGGGATAAGAGCAGCGTTGACACAAAATAGCAAGCCTTTGGCATATTTGAGCAAGGCACTTCATGGGAGAAATCTAGCACTGTCTACATATGAAAAGGAACTTTTAGCCATCATCATTGAAATAAGGAAATGGGAAAAATATCTAATGGAAAAGCAGTTCATAATCAAGCCGATCATCAAAGTCTCAAATTCTTGTTGTCACATAAATTATCAACTGGACTTCAAAACAAATGGTTGGAAAAACTCATGGGTTTGATTACAAAGTAGGATATAGATGTGGAAAAGAGAATGTAGTGGCTGATTCTTTATCTATAAAAGAAGGAGAGATGGAAGAAAAAGACTACAAGCCATTTCAACAGTGCAAACTCCATGGTTGGAAGAACTAAAAAAACTCATTACAAATGTCTATATGGTGTCAACAGAAAAGGGAGAGAATTCAGAGAAAAGAACTACTAGAATTCAAGTATAAATTGGTTCAAGACCTGATCTTTTATAAAGTCCAAATATTGGTGGACCACCACCTCCCACTGCCGACGTAAGCACCGATCAAGGAACATCACTCAATACCTTTAGGAGGCCATTCGGGAATAAAGGGAACTATGTAAAAGTTGAAACAAGTTTTTCACTAAAAGAAAATGAAAAGAAGTGTTGAAGAATATGTTAGAGCTTGTGATGAATGCAAAAGGAATAAAGGAGAAAATATTTTAATACCCGGTCTCTTGCAACCCTTACCAATTCCTGAGAAGATATGGACAGATATATCCATGGATTTCATTACATGCCTACCTAAAAGTCATACATACACTGTAATATTTGTAGTAGTGGATAGACTCAGCAAATATGCACATTTCTTTCCCCTTCGCCACCCATACACAGCTAAAGAAGAACCCACAATTTTTTTTAAAGGGGTGTTCAAACTTCTTGGCATGCCTGAAACCATAGTAAGTGATAAAGGCAATCTATTCACTAGTCATTTCTAGCAGGAGATTTTTAGATTACAAGGAAGCAATTTGAAATAAAAATCAGCCTATCACCCCCAAAGTGATGGTCAAACCGAGATTGTTAAAAAAATTAAAAGAATATTTGAGGTGCTTTATTTGTCATAGGCCACAAGCTTGGGCTAGTTAGTTGGATTTAGCTGAATATTGGTATATTACAACTTGGAAAACACCCACTAAAACCACCCCATTCAATTATGGAATTGACCCCCTACCCTCATGTATACATTGCAAACACTGCCAAAGTGGAGCAAGTAGAAGAGCACTTCTTCACCGAAGATATCATGATGGAGTTCCTAAAAGATAACTTAAAAATGTCTCTGGAAAGAAGTGAAGAAGTATGCTGACTTGAGAAGATCACAGAGAGAGAGTTTGAGCCTGGGGATTGGGTATTTCTGAAACTTCAACCATATAAGCAGAATTCAGCTAGAGATCAAAGAACACACAAGTTATCATCTAATTCTATGGACCTTATTTGGTAGAAGAGAAGATTGGGAATGTAGCTTATAGATTACAGTTGCCAAATCACTCCAAAATTCACCTAGTGTTTCATGTATCATAGCTTAAGAAAAGAGTTGGAAATGGCATAATAATACAAGATGATGCTCCAAGCTTTGTAGAGGAAATACTAGATCAACCAGAGAATATTCTTGACCGAAGATTGGTATCCAGAGATAATGATGCAGTTGTATAAATTTTAGTCAGGTAGAAGGATAGACCCGAGGAGGAGGCTACATGGGAATATTACTAGCTACCTTGGACCTTGGGACAAGGTCCATTTTTTGAAGTACAAGGGAGATGTAACAACCACAGTTTGAAAGCCATGGTTGTGGGAATGAAAAGAAGTTGTGAACAAGCAAAGGAAAAAGAGCTTCTACAACCAAGCACTGTTCCTCAGAGATAGCCTGGAGATCATCGGAGGAGAAGGATGGGGATGGTAGACAAGTGTAACACCCTGATATTTTACAGGAAATATAATTAAAAGGAAATTAAAAGTGCATTTGGTACAGTAGCAAAGCGCATGTTGACTTCCTTAGTGACCAAGAATCAAGTCCCGTTGTCACCCAATAATCTGGAGCGATTTTTTTCTAGCTGGTTAATTTACAACGATTTTCCTATGTATTTCAACGTTGTTTCTAACATGTGGAGACTTTCCATTCACTACAGTGATGTAATAGGATGAGATGGAAAAAAATTATTTGTTGAGTGATGTGTATGGGTTAGAATGGATAACCATTAAGTGTGTGAAAGAACCAAATTTAATCTAAAATATTCTAAAGGATTATATTCACTCAAACAATCTATAAATAAACCATCTAACCAAAACCTAATCTCTTATTCAACCATCGCCATAATTCTAGAGTAAAATTAGTGTGTATTATTCTTCTTCGTATTCTCTACTAAACAAACAAATCTCTGCCAAACTAAATTATCTATATATATTTAAGCAATTTGGGGAATTTAGAAGAATCAAAGGGAGAAAGATTAAAGCAAAGCTTTTTTCATATTTATGCAAGCTCCAGTGCCAGGTGAGTGTGAATTAATATGAAATAGAAAAATAAACTAGTTCAATTTCAGTTCTTTTCTAGCACATTAATATGAATTAATTTCTGTTATTAATTGAGAACGGATGTAAATTATTGCAACTTCTTCTTTTTCTTCCACTTCTTAAATCTAACTCATGTTCGGTTTAAAATAAGAGACATATAAATTCTCTATTCATGTTTTATGGCATAAATAAGATTGAATTTATGTAAATTATTGTATCTTCTTCCACTTCTTAATTCTAGTTCAAGTTTGGGTTGAAATTTGGAACAAACAAATTGTTATTCACGTTTTAGGGCGTAGATAAGATTGGTTTAATTAAATTGAGGTAGAATTGTTATTCAATTTCTAATGGTAGAATAGGTTAGTTGAATAAATTCAAAATATGTTGCTTAAATAAAATTATGGTTTTGATTGATATGATTACATAATTTTGAATATGATTTTGGAACAAAATTAGAAAGTCTAATTGACATAATTGTTTGTTTCATATGTGGCCTAAAAATGTACAAGTGGAATTTTGTGTAATTAAATGGTTTGTGGCTATTGAATAAAAATTTGGTATAGATTAAATCTCTAAAAGAAAAACGTAAATTAGGGTGGAAAAAGAAATGTAAATTAAATAGACCTTAAAGGCTAGTGTAAATCTGGAAAAAATGGCATAAAAATTACAGACAAACTTATGGACTGAACGGACGTGAAATTAAAATATCATTTTTGTAAAAATAAGGCATTTGTGAAATAACCAAATCGGGTGTAAAAAAGGCCTAAAGCAGATTAATGGAAATAAATAGCATTTAAACTGTAACAGTAAAATTAATTAATCTCGAAGCGATTTCGTAGGCGGACCTTATAAAGGTCTGGATAGGTGTTTCATGCAGTTAAGATTAAAATATAATTTTGGCTGTACGTACTAGGAGCGAGCAAGTAGATTCACAAGAATATTGTTACCTTTCATAGGTTGCTAGCACATAGGATAGATAACATTCGTAGTCGTAGGCTTCTACAGGCAGATCGACGCAGACGGAACATGACAAATGTGATTCGACGTACGCTTCTTTAGGTAGATCGTTAGAGAATTTTGCACAGCCGACCCAACTGCAGGCACTCTTTCGGAGGGCCGACACTTTGGATAGGGGCAAGTCCACATTGGTGACCGAGGAGACAGGAGGATAAGAGTCCAGTTTGGCGGAGCCTAAGCGCAACTTCGGGGTCCTGCGAGATTGCTTAAGTCGGCGCTGGTCAGACGTAAGAGGCATTTAGTCACAGCGAACAGGTGAAGAGCATTACTTTCACGCTATAGCACGTGGATAGGTAAGGACAGCGGTTCTGATAGACCGATTGACGTTTACTATTGCTTCATGGTTGAGTTCCCTAGAGTGACCATGCACTTTGGCTTCTTAGGAACTATGTCTAAGAAGGATTCGCTGCACTGTATTGTTCATCCTTCGCGATATCCGGGGAAGACCTGGAATTAAACTGTTTTATTCTTTTTGCTTCATTTATTTCTCATTCACCAGACTTTATGTCCGATCCATTCCTAATTTTTCTATTTTCCCCAAATCGAAAAAGGGTGGGTCTATGTTGCAATTCTTTACAGCTTGTAGGGCCATTGGACTAGTTGTTAACTTCGGCTTTTGTTTCTTTTCTTTCATGTACTTCGTTTCTCTTTTCTATACTTTACACTATATATGGGGACCTATATTGTGAACTTTGTTATGTTTTATGTTTTGGTGGAGACTACTTGGTATTTTTGGTTTCAAAAATAAATTTGGGATAATGTTGTTTTTAATGAAGCTGTTTTGCTACTAATTTATAATTAGTGAAAGTTTTTCTTCCGCTGTAACATTTTAATCATTTTTTTATTGCCTTAGTCTTTGTGTTATGTTATGGATTTTTATTTCATCCGACCACCCGTTCTTCTAGTCATGTTCAATTTTCGAGGCGCCTAAAGGTGGGAGGTGTCATAGTTGGTATCAGAGCTAAGGTTTCGGTAATTTTAAAAATATTTTAAAAAAATATAAAGGTTTTAGAATAGTTTTTAAAGGATATTTCAAATAATACTTTTAAAACTTGATGTATATATTTTGGAATTCTTTTTAGAAATAGGTCTTTCGTATATCTTCCTCCCTATCTATTGAAATGTTTGTGGAGTACCTAATCTCATCTTTTTAATATCCATAGATAGAAATGTATAAACTGCAAAATATCCCCGATTGTGGACAAGGGAATGAAGGTGATCACCGAAGGTGTGTTATCTATTTCTGATTTTCCTGTTTGTACCCTATTTGATTTTGGAGCTTCACACTATTTTATATCTAGTAATTTGGTAGAGGATCTTAGTCTTCATGCTTGCTTAGTGATTGATCTAATAGTAGTATCAAATCCCGTAGGAGGATCGACCTATTTGTTCATATTATGTCGAGATTTGAAATTGTTTATTTTAGGGATTGAGTTTGACTGTAGTGCCTTTGTATTGGGATTTTCCGGGTTTGGGTTGATTCTTGGTATGGATTGGCTATCCATATATGGTGATGTTCTTAATTATGATAAGAGGGTAGTAAGGTTAGACACTTGTAGTGGGTGTACCTTTGAGGTATCTTGTGATCCTAGAGGATCGGTCATGTTGAGCTACATTTATTCTCTTGACTTATCGCCTGATATTTTGAGTTCGATACCCATTGTTAGAGAATTTATAGATGTGTTTGAGGAAGTTGTTGGCCTTCCACCTCGAAGAGAGATCGAGTTCAAGATTTATCTTGTCGATAATGCCAAACCAGTTGCTTTACCGGTAAGGCATATGGCTCCTAAGGAACGTCTTGAGTTGAGCAAGTAGATTGGAGAGCTTTTGGAGAAGGGCTTCATTCGTAGGAGCATTTCGAAGTGGGGTGCACTCGTCATCTTTACCACTAAGGCGGATGTCTCTCTTAGGCTTTGTGTGGATTATAGGGAGCTTAATAAGCTGACGAAGAAGAATAGTTATCCTCTTCCCCGTATAGACGATCTCTTCGGCCAGTTGGTAGGAGCCAAGGTATTTTCGCAGCTCGATTTGGTCACGGGATTTCATCAGTTGCATATGATAGAGGATAGCATTGAGAAGATTGCATTTAGCACTACGAATGTGTTATTTGAGTGGATAGTCATACCATTTGGGCTAACCAATGCTCTGACATATTTTGTGGACTTGATGAGTCAAGTATTTCGCGTATTGTTGAACAAGTTTATGGAGGTGTTCGTCGACGACATTTTGGTTTATTTGCGATGAAAGAAGGAGCATATTGTTCACTTAGAAGAAGTGCTTGGGACCCTGCAAGCACATAAGTTGGAAGCGAAGTTCTCCAAGCGCCACTTTTGTAGGGATGATGTTTTCTTTCTGGGACACATCGTTCGAAGGATGGACTTGCAGTAGATCCAGCGAAAGTGGCAGCAATACAAGATTGGCAGACCCCTAAGAATGCCATGGACATAAGGAGTTTCCTTTGCCTTGCAGGCTACTATAGAAAGTTCATTAAGGACTTCGCTAGGATATCAGCTCCACTTACCCGCCTTGCCAAGAAGAACTCAACTTTTTTTTTGGAATGCCAAGTGTGAGGTTGTCTTTGGTTGATTGAAGGAAGCTTTGACTACCCCACCCGTATTGGTATTACCGGATGGAACCAAGCCTTTACAATTTATACGGACGCTTGTGGTACAAGGCTAGGGGCGGTACTAATGTAAGAGGGTAGGGTGGTGTGCTATGCGAGTAGACAGTTGAAAACACATGGGAAGAACTACCCGACACATGATCTTGAGTTGTCAACTATAGTTTTTTCTCTCAAGTCCTGGAAGCACTATCTCTTAGGAGAAAGATTTGATCTTTTCATGGATCATAAGCCTTTGAAGTATGTATTCTTTTAGAAAGACTTGAGTTTGAGATAGCAAAGATAGATGGACTTTTTAGCCTCTTATGACTTTGAGATTTCCCATACTTCTGGTAAGGGTAACGAAGTGGCAGATGTGTTGAGTAGACGCAAAGTAGTTTTAAGTCCTCTATTTTTGAAATGGAAGCATTTGGAATACATTGCTACCTTTGATTTTACACCTCCATCGGATTTAGCTCCAGGATTGTTAGCAGCCCTCGACGTCCAGCATACTTTGATGGAGCAGATTGGAGCAAGGGAAGGTAAGGACGAAGAGTTAAAGGACATTCTAGATAAGCTTGGTAGAGGAGAGTCATCACCGCATCTTAGGCGTTATACCATGGACACTAGGGTATGGCTTAGAAGGGATGGTAGACTTTGTGTTCCCCATAGTAAGGATTTAGTAGATGCGGTGTTGGCCGAGTCACATCATTCTAGGATGACAGTGCACCCCGGTGGTGATAAGATGCAGCGGAATATGAAGAGGTTATTCTATTGGTTCGGAATGAAGAAGAGGGTGACGAAGTATGTAACGAAGTGCATCACTTGCCAAAGGATAAAGGTGGAACAGAAGAATCTCGAAGGACTATTGGAGCCATTTAATATTCCATTATGGAAATGGGAGAGCATCTATATGGACTTCGTAGATGGGTTACCAAGGTCATGGAGAGGGAACACAAGAGTTTGGGTGATTGTAGGTAGACTAACGAAGTGCACTCATTTTATACCCATTAAGAGTAATAGGACGATGGCTTATTTGGCGATCCTTCATGTAAGGGAGATATTTAGGCTTCATGGAGTTCCCGCCAGCATTATGAGTGACAGATATCCATTATTCACCAACGAGTTCTAGAGGAGTCTTCAGCAAGCCTTAGGAACGGAATTGAATCTGAGCATGACATATCACCCTCAGATAGATGGATCGACTGAGAAGGTAAATAGGGTTTTGGAAGATTTGCTCAGATTGTGCATCATTGAATTCAGAGGCTTTTGGGAGGACAACCTACTTTTGGTGAAGTTCGCGTATAATAATATTTACCAAGCAAGCATTAGGATGGAATCATTCGAGACCCTTTATAGCAGACCATGTAGATCACCAACCTATTGGTCTAGACTTGGTGAGGGAAACTTCCGAGAAGGTGGATTTGATTCGCAAGAGGTTGATGACTATCCAGATAGACAAAAGTCATATGCCGATAGAAGACGTTCAGATTTGGATTTTAAGGTTGAAGATATGGTTTCTGTCGAGGTCTCTCCTCTAAGAAACGTTATGAGATTTGATTCGGTGGGTAAGTCAACACCAAGATTTGTAGGACCCTTCCCTATTACTGCATGGATTGGAAAAGTGGCATACAGAGTTGATCTTCCAAATAAGTTGGGAAGAGTTCACGATTTTTTTCATGTTTCGCATCTGAGGAAGTGTCTACATGATTCCACAGTAGTAATAAAACCCGATCAGCTAAGGAAAGTGGAGGTTGATGCGAATCACTTGTGCATCGTATACCCACTCGTATATTGAAACACGGCATCAAGAGATTACGTAACAAGGAAGTTTGTCTAGTGAAGGTTCAGTAGGGAGATGACCCCAAGGAGTGAACATGGGAATGTGAGGACAGAATTCGAACTTCTTATCCTTTTCTATTTGATGGTACACTTCAAATATCCTATCTTTGATCTTTCCTTAGTTAGGATCTTTTCGGTAATTTTTAGGTGAAACCTATGGATGGTAGCTTGGTTGTAAACATGTCATTACGACATGTTATGTTTGATGGAAGAAATTGATTGCAAGTGGATGACAATGTTTGTAAATGGATGCATTGCATGCACTAGATAGATATTTATTAGGATAATCGGCCAACTAGGTACACAAACCTACATATGTGTGCCTGTTATCTATTTGATTTGTACATGGTTGTGTATATATATGTGTGTAGGTATAAATGGATGTTGCATATAGATGGTGCATTTGGGTGATTGAAACATACATATAGAATTATCAATTATACTAGGGTAATTGCATACATTTGGTTGTATGGCATAAGCATACTTGCATTTACAAGAGGTCAAATGAATTAGTAGACCGACTACCTTTTCGCATTAGGTAAATTCATATGCATTTCACATTGCATAAACCATAAATTGCATTAGTTAAAAAAAGGACAATGGTAGAAATGAATGGTGGTTGAGTAGATAGAGTTATTTATTGGATGCTGGTTGTTAACTACGTTCTTCTGTCTTTGGAGATTTCAGGGATGAAATCCTTTAAGGAGGGAGAATGTAACACCCCGATATTTTACGGGAAATAAAATTAAAAAGAAATTAAAAGCGCATTTGGTACAATGGTAAAGGCGCATAATGACTTCCTTAGTGACTAAGGATCAAGTCCCGTTATCGCCCAAAAATCTGGAGCGATGATTTTTTAGCTGGTTCGTTTCCAGCGATTTTCCTACGTATTTCAGCGTTGTTACTAACATGTAGCGGCTTCCCATTCGCTCCAGTGATGTAGATGAAATGGCTAAATTTTATTGGTTGAGTGATGTATATGGACAAGAATGGATAACCATTAAGTGTAAGAATGAACCAAATTGAATCTAAAATAATCTAATCAATTATATTCACTCAGACAATCTATAAAAAAACATCTAACCTAAACCTAATCTCTTATTCAGCCATCGTTATAATTCTACTATTAACCTAATCTCTTATTCAGCCATCGTTATAATTCTACTGTAAAATTAGTGTGTGTTATTCTTCCTCCATTTCTCTACTAAATAAAAAAATATCTATCAAATTAAATTATCTATATATATTCAAGCAATTTGGGGAATTTAGAAGAATCAAAGGGAGAAAGATTAAAGCAAAGCTTTTTTCAAATTTATGCAAGCTCAAGTGCCAGGTAAGTGGGAATTAATATGAAATTGAAAAATAAAATAGTTTAATTTCAGTTCTTTTCTGGCACGTTAATATGAATTAATTCTTGTATTAAATGAGCACTTCTCAAATCTAATTCATGTTTGGTTTAAAATATGGGACATATAAATTGTCTATTCACGTTTTATGACATAAATAAGAATGAAATTTATGTAAATTATTGTATCTTTTTCTTCTTCCACTTCTCAATTTTAATTCATGTTTGGGTTCAAATTTGGAACAAATAAATTGTTATTCACATTTCAGGGTGTGAATAAGATTGGTTTAATTAGATTGAATTAGAATTGTTGTTCAATTCCTAATGATAGAACAGGTTAGTTGAATAAATTCAGAATATGTTACTTGAATAAAATTATGGTTTTGATTGATATAATTACATAATTTTGAATATGGTTTTGGAAAAAAATTGGAAAGTCAAATTGGTGTAATTGTTTGTTTCATATGTGGTCTAAAAATGTAAAAGTGAAATTTTGTGTAACTAAATGATTTGTAGCTATTGAATAAATATTTTGTACAGATTAAATCTCTAAAAGAAGAATGTAAATTAAGGTGGAAAAAATGTAAATTAAATGGACCATAAAGGCTACTGTAAATCCGTTACAAAATGGCATAAAAATTACAAACAAACCATACGGACTGAATGGACGTGAAATTGAAATACCATTTATGTAAGAAAAAGGAAAATTGTGAAATAACCAAATCGGATATAAAAATGGCCTAAAGCGGATTAATGGAAATAAATAGTATGTAAATGGTAACGGTAAGATTAATTAATGTAGAAGCGATTTGATAGGCAGACCTTATAAAAGTCTGGATAGGTGTTTCATGCAGTTAAGACCAAAATGTAGTTTTGGCTGTACGTACTAGGAGCAGGCAAGTAGGTTCGCGAAGATGTTTGTTACCTTTCATAGGTTGCTAGTATGTAGGATAGACAGCATTCGCAATCGTAGGCTTTTTCAGACAGATCGACGTGGACAGAACATGGCAAGGGTGCCTAGAGGTGCGGGTTGTCACAACAACAGTCAGTGGTAGAAAGGATGAATATTGTAGGCTCTGGAGAGAGTTAGATACATGTATCAGTGTGTACATGTCTGTGCATGTGCATAACTAATACGTGCACAATCTAGTTCCATGGTTGCTGAATATGGTGCACTGAACATTATAAATGAAGTATAATTGTTTGGGCTTGTAATTCTTGGTATCTGGACTGTATTGGGTTGCATGAGTATGAATTGATTGAGTCACGTATAGTGCTGCCTGACTTGTATAAATACATGTATATGTTCGTACTGAAGCATGTGAGAAATTAGAAAATAAATCTTCTTCGTTTGCAATTTTTTTGAACTAGATGTTATCTAAGATCTTTCTTCTTCATTAGCAATAACAATTCTTTCTTCAATTTTTAGTTGAATAACAGTGTTCAATCTTTTACCATTTTTCCGCGCTGCTGTTACATTAGATTCTGTTAAATAGTTTTAGTAATCTCTTCCCTTTTCTTTTTCATGCATTTCCTGTACTTGTTCTTAGATTTGCAAACTTACAGTTCTTTGGTTCTTTTTTATTCTTGCTTAATTTTGTCTGTAGATCATTTCTGTCACTTATAATTCTTGTCATTTCTTATGTGAACGCTTTTTGCAATCTGCCATTCTTTGTATATGTTCTGTCTTACAATCAGAAATTGTAGTTTAACCATGTTAGTTTGATCTTATATTCATTTTAAATCCTCTTCCTATTCATTTAAACAATTTACATTTCCTTGTTGCTTGTACTTCCTGCAAGTATTTTGATTGACATTCTTATTGATTTCTACATAAATGCAATTGTTTAATTTGTTACAGATTATCTATTTCAGTTTAATGATAATTTTTCTTGTAAATTCTTGAAATTATTTTCCTTAATATTTTTCACAATTCTTCATTTTGATTCCATTTCTTGCTATGTAACTGATATTTGTGCACATGTATCAGTATCAGTGCACACACTACTCCTATATACCTGCCTTTTCACATTAAACTGCCACTCTACCTTCTTCTTCTCCATCAAAACCACCCATTCCTTCACCCAAAACTGATGACAACCTCCACATCCATGGCTTCTGACCCATTAGAACAACCTATACCTCACAATATCCTATAACATATAAACTATGGATAGTTTCCATTTGTCTCTAGCCGTGCTAACAATTGTCATGTTAGCGCAATTTAATTCATTCGCCTTACGTGGCTCATAGAATGGAATCAGTGTGAAGGTGAATACCCCATTTTCAACGACCATTGTACTTCAGGTTTTGGGGGTTTGATTTCTAGACTAGAAGAATTTGGCATAGTACCATAAGATCCATTGGAAAACTCTCATGATACATTCAGATTTGGAAAACACTGGTCATTGCTTTGGTTTAAAGGAGGACGTGAATTGCGGCTATTATGTTTCCTAAGGTTGCATGAAAAATAATTTTCACATGATGGGTGAATTAGTAAACGTTTCTGACGCTTACATTGAACTACAGTGAAGCTATCCCCACATCCAGAATTTGGCGGATTTCTATGGAAGTGATCCTTGTTGAACATGTTGTCAGACATGGTGGCGGCTGCGATAGCTGAAAGAGGAGAAAATCCTAGTTGAAAATTCTCTGTAAAATTCACTTTGTATTCATCCATTATCCATATGAAGTAAATTTTGGAATATTGTTTAACCATAATTTTAACTTAGTTATGCAAAAGTTAAGGGTATGCCTTAAGAACAATTATGTAAGTTTTTGTGTATATCAAACTCTGTAAACAATCTTGTCTCTAACAAAGGTGTTTGGTTTCTTTTATACACTTTATTATGTTTTGTTATAATAAATTAATAATTAATTTAAAGTATATAAATAAGAAAATCCTTAGGTATAATGTTATGTGATTGTAGTTGTAAATAGTTGAAGTCCTGAGTAAATAATCACAATATAAAATAATATTTTATTCCTATTTAAAATGTTTCAAAAAAGGATATCGATTCATCCACTCAAATCTGAGTATATTGCACTCTCCAAATATGGACGGTGTAATACTTATGGCTATTGGTACAAAGGGTTATTAGGTAACTATGGAATGACTCGTTTGGGGAGTTTCCTATTGGTTGATAATAACTAAGTCAAATAGGAAACATTCGTATGACAATGTTACACAGGTTCTCTCCACTTGGAAATACTATGGAATCTCTACATAGATACTGCACTTTGATTACAGCTAAATCATATAATGGAAACAATCGAGCGATAGTAGTTGGGTTTGAGTTGAAGCGTAGGATGTGAAATGCTATTCTATAGAGGATTCATCTCTTCAGTAGTTAAGGTTAGTATCATGGTCAATTGTAGTCAATTCAAAGTCATAATCTCATACAACAGTAAAATGATTAATAAGAATTAGAAAAATAGGGATGAGGACAAACTTAGCATAAAATTTGCGTTGAAAGACAATAAGTTTTATTTTTTGGCAAAGGAGAATGCTAGTTATAACTAACATTTGAATAATATAAAACTGAATATAATGCTAGTTATAACTAGCAGTTTGTGTAGTGTAAAATTAAATATAATTATAACTAGCTTTTATCTTTCAGTCTAAAAATAAAACATGATATCATTCAGTCTAATTTTTTTTCAAAATTTGTCATTTTCCCTAACTTCCCCTAATATTGTTACTATTGAACCAAAAACTTTGTAAATTGACTTAACAGTTGAATGTGGATATTATTAGAGTTTTGACCAATACCAAACTTCATATATCCGAAAAAGATATAGTGTTGATGAAGAGAATATATGTAAATTATTGTCACTGTATGTACCCGTTAGGTGATGTAAGATACGATTGTATCAAAAAGATCTATAAGCAATGAATTTGATCAAACTATCACACCACTGGCTGAGATGATGTTTGAACGACAATATTTGAATTGTTTAATTTTAATTGGTGACCAAATTCAAACCCCTAAGTTACACAACCGTATTTATGAATTCTCCGAAACACCGCAAATTTTTATTATATTTTTGAAAGTGTTATAAATTAATTGATATTTTTAAAATATTAATTATTATTGCATTTGATGTTTGTGGTGTTATTAGTAAGTGGGATAAATCCTAGAAATTTTCTAGGTGCTATTAGTTATTATTTGAATGTGTATATAAAAGTTATATACACACGTATCGATATATGACATTGACATATATTTAAATAAATATGCATTAAATATATTTAATTATTTAACATGCTTTAGGATGTTTTGATCCATGTGAGAGACCATATATCGCTGGCCAAACAAGAGAAGTGAAGGAGTCTAGATTTTATATCTTAATTTAATTAAGAGTTAATAAGGATTTTGTAAGAGAGAAAGGTGGAAGGCCTTTTCATTTCTTTTTAAATACCAAACCGTCCACATTCATTCTTTTCTTCCTTCTTTATAAATTAATAATCAGAAAAGATCTTTGACATTACAGTCTAATGATAACTAACCATTTATAATATATATATATATATATATATATATATATATATATATATATGATCTTTTATAGATTAATAGAATGGTTTACATATTCTATCATATACATTCGTCGCTTATAAATCATAATAGTTAAGCACCAAATTATTATTTTTTACAACATGAAAGTTAAATTACATACATTTTCTCTATTCAAAATGCATGCAAAAAAAACTAAGATAATTTGTATATAAATATGTTCCAATGCCAACATTACATAAAATAAATAATTAACAAGTTTGTACTTTTAATACTTTTGTATATTTAAACATTACAATTTGAGTATACAATTAAAGTACAATTTTTGATGAGTACACATGCTTTTTTGGACTTCACAAGTAAAATTTGTTCTCCAAGTATTAAAGGAAAAAAGAAAAAACATTTTGTTAGATAAAAAATTCACACCACTGTAATTTTTATCTTTTTCAAACTTTTGATGGACATTATAAATAAAATATCATTGTTAACGAAATTTCATGTTTTAATAACAACAGAAGAAAAAAGAGTGATATTGGAACACTGAATATGATAAAAAAAAACACGCTTGATACCATCGAATTTTACTTTCAAATTCATTCATGGTTGTACCCACTACAACACGGAAAATTGGAACTAAAAGAATCTTGCTTTTTCTAGTAACAACCACCGTTCAAAAATTAAAACTTTGAAAGGCCCTTCACATTCCCAATGAACCAACCACTATAAAAGCAAAGCGAAACAACCCCTCTTGCTTCCAAAAAAACACACTTCACAGCTTCCAAAAACTCAATCGGCAGACCACAAATCTCACTCCAAGCCATTCACAGCTTACCAAAAAGAAGAAGGAAAAAAAATAAAAAATAAAAAGAAGCAAAAAATGGCAGCTCAAGACGCTCAGCCATCTTCATTCCACTGGCACTACCCAGACCTAGAAGACAAAAACTTCACCCTTCACGGCACCACCAGCGTCGTAGTTCTCGTTCTCGTTCTAGTCCTCCTCCTCTTCATCACTCTCTCCTGCATCTACATCCGAAGAGGCAGAAGAACCAGCTCCGACTCATCCGACTATCACGAGTCCGGCCCCGGCGCCCCGAAACCCACCAGCCCGCTAGGGCTCGACCCCAAAGCCATCAGCAGCCTTCCCGTCCTCCTTCACAAACGCACCAACGACTCAGACGAAAAGGAGCCAGAGTCAACGTGTTCCATATGTCTGAGCGAGTTCATCGAGGGCGAAAACATAAAAATGCTGCCCAACTGCAACCATGCCTTCCACCCGGACTGCATAGACGAGTGGCTGGAGAAACGCTGCAATTGCCCGTTTTGCAGAACCACCGTGTTCAAAGAAGAAACGAAGAAAACGAAGACGGAGGTCGACGACAGCGTGGTGTAATAGCGTTCAGCAGTGTAAAACTAACCATAGCGTTTATTCTTTTATGCTCCTACCGCTATAATATACCGTCAGAATTATTATTTTTTTGTAATCGATCAGTGACGCTGTACAATAATAATTGCTTAGATGAAATATCTTTATCTTCCGCTTCTTTTGATAAAGGTCGATTGATAGATAAGGAAAACAGTACGCTTTTAATAACGAGTGGTAGATTTTATGCAAAGAAAATAAATATGGAAGGAGCAGCAAAAAAGGAAGCAAGAGACTTTGTCAAAGGGGAGATTCTTGTCTGTTGCGTGCTGTCAATAATCAAAGTTGTACGTGAATTGTAAAGAGAGGAGTGATGGCTGTATATTTGCTTATGTGGTCGATGAAAATACGTGCCACGTAAAGGGCAATCATAGCTGTACTGTACTTGGAGAGGACGATACGCTATTTTCGAGACGATTGATTAATTTGTAATGTTTTAACGGTGTTTGTATTGTTATGGAGACTGGAGAACATCTGGCATGTGAACATGTGGTTTCACTTGCATAATTGATGATGTAGTCTGCAATTTGGTACGGGACGCTCATGTACTGTTGTCTTTTCCTTTTCGGTTTACAAGTGATTGATGGTGTGAAAAAGATGATACACGTATTAAAATGTGGCTGCCTAATAATTGGCTTATAAGTTGATTTGTGTCGTACATGTAACATTGGAATACATGTTACTGATGGATGCCAGAGAGGATACGCTTTTTATTTTCTTTTTCTTCTTTAACAACAAACTTTGTTTGGTATAAATTCTGCTTGAATCCACCGTTTTACTGATTTGGACTTCTACTACTGAATAGGTACCAGGGTCTAAAAAGCCTAAAGTATTTGTTGGATACGCCTAGATGAATAAGAGAGAATTCCACCAATAAGAGTACCTTCCAATTGCTCAGGTTTGAAAACTGTGATACCGCTGATACGTTGCTTCGAATTCACACTTTCTGCCTTTCATATGTCGATGCTAAACCCACATTCTCCATTTTCTTTAAATTCTGAATTTTCTAGGTTTATAGTATGAATCAAAACATAAAACAAATTAATTATTCCTTTAGGTTCATTTTTTAATCCAGTCTCTTATGTAAAATTAACTGGTTTACTCTTGAAACTGAAGGGATTAAATGTTAAATTTTGATATTTTACTCTTGACATGAAAGCGGATCTAGAAAAGACAACATAAATTTGATGAAGACAGAGACAGCATGTGCAGTTGTCTCATTTAATTTCTTGTGTGGTAATTGGATTAACTCGGCGTTCTGTTGTATTCAAATAGCGTTTCTCTTGTTTGGTTACGGAAACGCAAATTATGTGGTTTTAACGTGTGAAAAATGATGCGGATTTTGATTGTTTAGCTTCACACTAATTCCCATAGACCAAAAAGCTCGTGTGTAGTATCCAAAATAGGAAATTATTGTCAAGTATACCATTTCTCAACGTTTTAACCTCAAGAACAGACCTTCGGTATTTTAGTCTGAAAAACAACTTTTTTACGTATCAGTTTTTAGTTATTGATAGCAGTTTTTATGTATTAGTTTGTAGTTATCGATAGCAGTTTTATACATAAGTTTTTAGTTCAACAGTAGTTTCGAAAGAATATTTGTCCCTATGAATAATTTCGAAAGAATGTTTGTCATTATGAATAAGTTTTAGAAGAATGTTTGTTCTTGTGCTTAAAATATTGAGGTCGTATCCTTAAGGCTATATGTGTGTGTAAGTCCTTTAAATTAATTCCCCCGTATCTAAAACATAGGAATATGAAATTTTGGACTATAAATATGAGATTGAGCATCCTGAAAATTGAACCAAGATACACATATTAGAATTTCAGTATACTTTAGCAACAATCAATTATTAAATCCTAAATTCAAACAAATACTCCATATTGATTTAATTGAGAAAAATCATACAAAATTAAATAAATTAGAAGACATACCTGAATCCACGGTTTTTGATCGACTGTCTTCAAAATTGGCACAAACTTTAAATCTAACATTAGCTCTCCATGAAAAAAGATTGAAGAGTTATTAGTTTTTTTTTTGTAATTTAGATACCATAATCCCAAATTTATAGTAGTATGACTTTTTTCAGTTTAACCTTTCGACAAACTAAAAATATCACTTCAATATCCACAATTATTTCTACACGACAATCATACTCTTTTAGCCTTAAGATATTTGTTTCAAATTTGATCACTTAACTTAAACTCAATCTAAAGATAGCATATACATTTAAATATCAATATATGATACCTCGTTATGTTGAATTATTCCAACAGTCTCCGCTGGTCACATATGTAACTTTATGAAATGCATTTGATTTTGTGAGCTCTCAAATTGCTATCTTAATAGCAAGGTATATCCAAAACAATCTTGTCCATTGAAAATAATATGATTGTTTATTATTACAATATTAGTTCAATGGTTTTTCAATTTCTTGTTCGACGGTCTGAACTTTACGATAAATTTTTGTAATTGTTTTCCATCATTAGATACCTTATAACAGTAAACAAACATTAGTCCCATGATGGAAAGCCTATAAGTGTTTATATGACAACTTTTCTAGTATAACTCCACGAATAATTTAAAAAATTATAGCCTGCGGTGGATCTTTTGCTCTCTAGGCATTCAACAAATTCGGATCGTAAGACCATAAGTGTCTATATGGCATGTTGTATCAATAAGTTCACTTTTGATGTAAGACGGCCATAATTATTTTAAGAAACGACACCAAATTTTTTAACTTAGGTTGCATTCTAGAACGACATGAAAGAGACACCTATATAGGATACGCAAAGAGAATGGTTCACAAAAGGAGAATGGTTCATAAAAGAAAAACGGGTCACGAAAGGAGAATACGTTCAAATGTACGGAAGGGACATTGTTAATTTTGTTACTAATTATTCTGTTAACCGTATTGTGTTGTTTTAAAGAAATTGTATTATAATACGAATAACGATGCAGTAAAGATATTGCAATTACAATGTTACAGTAATTTCGAAATATACAATCATAGTACGACAATAATTTCATATTATATATAATAACGATATAATTGCAGCTACAAAATACAAATTACTTGTAATGACCCGTATTTTACATATCGTAAAATCGTAAAATATTATTATTTATTCCAAATGATGTCGTATGACTTCAATATCTTGGGAAATGATTCTTAAGCACATTTCCTATTTCTTTATGATCATTTTTGACCATGGAAATCTAGTATCACTCATAACTTCTAATAGAAGAGGAGTAAAAAAAAATCGACTAAAATGAATTGGCTGTCTTCAAAATTGATTTAATTGAGAAAAACCATAGAAAATTAAATAAATTAGAAGACATACCCGAATCCATGGTTTTTGATTGAAAGAGAAAAAGAATTTGACTGTCTTCAAAATTGACTCAAACTTTAAATCTAACGTTATCTCTCCATAGAAAAAGGTTGAAGAGTTATTAGTTTTTATGTAATTTAGATACTATAATCCCATATTTGTAGTAGTATGACTTTTTTACCTTCAACAAACTAAAAATATCGCTTCAATATCCACAATTATTTCTACGTGACAATTATACTCCTTCAACCTTAAGATAATTTTTTCAAAATTGATCACTTAATTTAAACTCGATCAATAGATAGCATATACATTTAAATATCAATATATGCGACCTCGTTATGTTGAATTATTCCAACAATCTCCCTCGGTCACATATGTAACTTTATGAAATGCATTTGATTTCATGAGCTCCCAAATTGCTATCTTAATAGTAAGGTATATCCAAATCAATCTTGTGCATTGATTGTGTTAACATAGAATCAAACGGTTTTTGTTACCAATATTATTGTAACTAAACCTATCAATTGATACATATATCAATACAGTCAAATGATATAGATCGATCATTTATGCGTAGCATGAGAATTACATGAAATGTAATCTTTATATGTCTAATTTCGACCAATCCTACTTTAGTAAGATCAAATTCAATATTTGAACAATATAGAATGTAGGAAAACTTTATTTCTTTTTTTCTGATTAAAAAACAAGAAAATACTAAATATGTCCAAAACCGTAGTACAGAGCAATGTCAAGTGACAATATCAACTACAAACTTCCCCTTCCCCTAAACCAAAGTATTCTTATGTAAAAAGATACACCTATTTGAACAATATGCTTATGAAAATCCTTTGGTGATAATCTTTTTATAAGTGGATTCACTGTTATGGAGTTTATCACAATAAGCTCTATGGATTACAATCTATTTTGCATTCTCCCTTCAATGGAAAATAATATGATTGTTTATTATCACAATATTACTTTAATGGTTTTTCAATTTCTTGTTCGACAGTCTATAACTTTACGGTAAAATTTTGTAATTGTTTTCCATTATTAGATACCTTATAACAGTAAACAGACATTAGTCCCATGATGGAAGGGCTATAAGTGTCTATATGACAACTTTTCTTGTATAACTCCACCAACAATTAAAAAAATTGTAGCCTGAGGTGGACCTTTTGCTCTCTAGGCATTTAATGAATTCGGATCGTAAGGCCATAAGTGTCTATATGACATGTTGTATCAATAAGTTCACTTTTGATGTAAGACGACCACAATTATTTTAAGAAACCGACACCAAAAATATCAACTTAGGTTGCATTGTTAAACGACATGATAGAGACATTTGAATGGGATGCGGAAAGAGAATGGTTCACAAAAGGAGAATGATTCATGAAAGAAGAATGGTTCAAGAAAGGAGAATGCGTTCAAATGTACGAAAGGGACATTCTTAATTTAGTTATCAATTATAATGTTAACTATTTCGTATTGTTTTAAATAAATTGTATCATAATCAAAAAACGATACAATAACGATATTGCAATTACAATATTACTGTAGTTTCAAAATATAATTACAGTATGACAATAATTTCGCATTACATATATAATAACGATATAATTGTAGCTCTAAAATACTAAGTACTTCTAACTACTCGTATTTTACATATTGTAAAATCATAAAATATTATTATTTTCGAATGAGGTCGTATGACTTCGATACCTTGGAAAATGACTCTTAAGGGCATTTCCTACATCTATGATTTTCTAAATTTCTTTATGACCATTTTGACCTTAGAAATCTAGTATGACTCATAACATTTGATATAAGAGAAGTTAGGGTTTGAAACCACTTCATTAAACCACTTACATTGCTTAAGGATGGTGGTTTCTTTCTCCGTAGAGTTGTCGAAATAGAAAAATAGACTTACCATTTAAGAGATACTGCTTTTTTAAGTTTTAAGGGCTTCCGAGCAGATATATGACAATTAGGTGGGCCTAAACCCAAGCCCATTAGCCTATTTCGGATTATGGAGCTAGGGTAGGGTGTTGGTGCTGAGATGATTCACTTTTCATCTTCCTAAAACATCCCCATACCTCCATTTCTCCATTTCCTTTAAAAAAATTCATCTTTTCTTGCCTAAATCTAGTCTAAATATTCATTAGAGGGGTAAATACACTACACCAGAAAAGCCATTTTGCCACGGCTCTAGGCCGTGGCTAAATGATTTTGCCACGGCCCAGAGCCGTGGCAAAATGGGGAGTGGCAAAAATTTTGCCACGGTTCCGAGACGTGGCAAACTTTTATTTAGCCACGGCTCCGAGCCGTGGCAAAATTAATATTAGCCACGGCTCGAAGCCGTGGCTGAATAAAATTTTGCCACGGCTTTGAGCCGTGGCTATTTGCATTTCTTGAATCGTCGACGACAAGCGGACTTGAATCAATGTGGCCATAGCAAATCGAGAAAGAAAAATAGGATTACATAGGAAATAAAAATACTAATAGGCCTGTAGTCGGTATATCTTAAATCCAATAGTTATAAATAAACTACTTGCATTTCTTTTTTATATCAAAATTAAATCTACTGGAATAACCCTTTAACATCCCAATCAAATTTTAGTTACTAATTTTATTGTAGACTAGAATAAAAGGACTACTTTGGCAAGAACGATCAAAAATTTACGAGGACAAACATAAACAGGCAATCTCATATGTGTGAATGGATGACCACGAATAAAAAGATAACACAAACATAGTTTATAATATTTTTTTTACAGAAGAAGTAAATAATACAGGAAAATCATCTCATATCTTTAGGTAATGGTAATATGGGTACAGAGCTACCGAAAGGAAGCTTATATAAAGTTAATGCACGTATAATCACTTTTCATGCATTTGAATTGCTATTGCTTTGAACTGAAGGAACGTCCTGTACACCATCATTTTCAGTCTCCTTTTCTTCATACCCTGCTTTCTTACCTGCTCCCACAATTGGAGAAATCACTTCGCCTAGTATTTTTGCCTTGATTTGACCTCTTTTTGGCAGTGGACTTCAAGTGCCTGTTTTTCTTTTCTAAGCTTTGAATTTGGCAGCTGATAGCCATTGTAGAATTTTGAATTGAGCAAAGATTGATTTATGATCAAGTTAATAGTTTATGATCAGGTAGATGGTGGTAGTTGGATATATATGATATAATTATATACAAGTTCATATATATGATATATTAGTTAATACGATATATAACAGTTCATATATATGAACTGTTATATCAGTTCGTATAATTCTAAATGTATTCTCTTTCATATATTTAAATTTTCATGCACACACCCAAACTGTAGTATGCATATACGTACATGTAACAACTGATAATAACCAATTCTACGTGGACTACAAATGGCAATAACAAAATAAGCCCAATAATATCGGTTTGAAAAAAAATTTTTAACTACAAAAAAATCATCAAATGAAATAATTGTCAATTTTATTTTATATCAGTTGCATATGTCAGTTATCATGTATACCAGTTCATATGCAATACACAATTTATACGCACAGTTTAATACAGATGTAAATCAGATGTAACTAAAGAAGAAAAATGAAGAACAACAATTTGTTTATATGCAATACATAGTTTAGTTAAATACGAATTAAATATAAGTAAATTCATTCATAGTTTAATACATACTTTAATACGGAATAAACTACTAAACTAATTATATGAGTTTGAACTATATCAGTTTAATAAACAGACGCAATTTAGTATCAGAAACTATATGAGTTTAGTAGACATTATATGAGTTAATTTACACTATATGAGTCTAGTATCAAGCTATCAGCCATGTTAATTTACACTGTAAATTCAAACACGATGGAGATGTTGAGTTGGGTGACCGTTAATTAAAACCTTATTTGTAAATTAAACAAAGCATTGATTTTATTTAAAATAAATTTAGACTTTACGGACGCGACAAGATCCAAATTTAATAATTTTTTTGAAATTTACTCATTTACCACATTGCATGCTTGTCTTATCAAAAAAAGCATATAGAAATTTGGGTTGTTAAGAATTATTGTGTCCTAGAAAGTTCATATAAAGAAATATAATACACATATATAGAGCATGTATAAAATACTTGCATAATAAAGTATCACAACCAAACTTTATATTTTATTTACATCGTTTTGTAAATTAAATATGATTTTAAATGAATTCATTTAGAGATAAATTTCGCATATATCGGGTTTGATGCTACCAAAAAATTTCTAAGTTTATATGGATTAAACATTTTGGTTGCAATTGATATATTTTTCCTGAAAACTTACTCTTAGGCATAGACAATGAATCAAGCAGCATACATGACACATTTCAGTTTATATGGATTAGTATATTAGTATACAATATGTGATGCCTTTAGTCGTCCCACATATTTCTAATATAAATTAGTTTATCACTTCAAAATAAACAAAGCAATGCCACAAAAATATGCATGTATTATATGGAAATGAAGCTATCTAGTGAAATTATAGTTTGAATACCTTGAGTACCATTTGATCAGGTCGAGATGGATAAGCAAACCAGACGTCACCCAACTCAACATCTCCCTCATGTTCCCTAGCAGCATTACAAGCATCAAATTTCAATCTGCTAGGAATGTAACAGTAAATTAGGCATATAAATGGATGGATACCCAATGGGAAACTTATTTCTTGATTTTTCAACCGAAGATGCTTAACTGAGAAGCTGAATACTCTTTCGCTTGGACTAGCAGATTTCATTGCTATTGTATATGGTCCGGATAAAGCAGCCACAGACAGAACTGCCTACTGCAACCACGATATCATTTTAAAAAAATGCACAGGACTTTGAAACCTAGTACTGTAGTTAAAGCCCACCCTTAAGGCTGCAAAGAATGAAATATGCAAGTGACCTAGGTGTTTTTGAACCATCGATGGCGAGACTAGCTTCGTAAATTACAACTATAACAACTGATAGAGTAGTTGCTGCATTTTTACCTCCAACAAACATACCAACAATTTACCGTACTATGGAAATTAATATGTACTTGTGACATATAAACCAAATAATGTTAATCAGTTAAGACATACAAGTATACAACCTATTTGAGCCTAAGTTTCAATGTTAATGTGATACTTTATATTCTTCTTGTGGGAACGATCTGACTATTCATATGGCTCCAAATGATTTCTAGATGGAAAAAATGTTACTAAAATTTAATACTACACGCCAATGTAAACTTTAGTTTTCTTAATTGAAGTACTGGAAAAACATGAGCATCAAATCAAAACAAAGACATCACCGGATTGTTGCTGGTAGACAAATAAAAACAATACTAGAAATATGATGGAACATACCTTAGCAATTGAAGCAGCTACCACAACTGCAGCCTAAGTTTTGTAAGAAAGTTCACGAAGGCAACGTCTAAATTTGCAAACATCAACTGATATAGCTGGTACGATGACCGATGCCGACACTAAAAAAATGATAGAGAGCAATATTCGCATCACAAACTATTTTTGAAACATAACTGTTAAACTGAGCGCTAAAGCATTTCGAAAATGTTAATTTTCATGTAGTAAACATAAAGCTAAGGTCACTGATTATGGTAGTAAGATTCTGCAGTGCTTTAGAGAGATTAGTTGCTACAACAATTCTATTGATCTACTTATCTCCAGATAATCTAATTAAGAGTTCTCCATTTCATGTTACATCGAAAAAAGCAATTTCCTAGAAATTATGTAAAGGAACATAACAAAATTTTGATAAAGTACAAACGTTGTACAAAATAAAGAGATGATTCTAAAACTACTACTACTTATTTGGTTAATAAGATGAGTAAATAGGTTTTTTCTCAGTCGTGCAACATCCTTTTCATTAGTATAATTGAAGAGCCATGTCCTTATTGCCATGCACATAGAACTACAATAAATAATAATGCATTATAAAGAAGAAAATAAAATTTGTTTCCTTCTACACAATAAGATCAGAATTTATTATAATGGGATCTTGTTTAGTCACCGTGTGTACTGCCGGTTTGCTTGATAAAAAATATAGAAAATTAAGAGCAGCTAGTAGAAATTTATTTTGAAATGAATGGAAGAGGCTTTCATTCATCGTAGAAAATGTGCATCATAATAATCTCATTAATAATGCTTATATGAGTCTAGTATCAAGCTATCAGCCATGTTCAATTTGACCGTAAATAATTTCCAATTTCCTTTAAATTTATGATTGATTCGGCTGGATTTCATAAACAAATGTGTTAGCTTCTCTTGTCCACTAATTACACCAACTTCATCCACTTGTACTACATTACCGCTTTCACTTGTCTTGATTGTACGATTTTTTTTTGGTTCATTTTTTAACCAAACTATTGATCTGTGCATACAGCTGTACAAAAATACTGGTTCACAGTCCATAGCAGAAAATGACATGAACACGAACCTATTGAGATTTTGATAACAGTCACGGTCATGAATTTTTATCTATACCTTCTTACTTTTACCAATCGCATCAACTAAGTAATTAATGTCGATGATCTATATAAAGGTAAATTAGCAAAGCAACCCTCAAAATGTACAAAAAAACATTAGCTGGTGTGCATTGTAATTTACAGGTTGTTTGTCAAATTGAACAAGATATCTTTTTCTTTACGTGTGATGTTGGAAACTTGGAAGAAGAAATAGTTCAACTGGCAAGTATACTATGTATATAAATCAAAAGATACATAATACAAGTCCTCGTGCTAATGCCAAACTTCTTACCTGTTTCTAAAACAGTTGCTATTATCGCATATATATTCCCACTAGATATAAGATATCACAGTAGCTATAAGATTGTTTATAGAATTAGATTTTAAGTTCGTAGAAGATAAAGTAGAAACGGAAGTGGGGGATGGCTACAATCAGATCCAAAATATCTGTACGGCATTTGAAATGCCGCATGCTAGCCGTATCTCAAAGGCTGCAACTTATTTTTTTTTTAGATTGTACTAGCTTCGAATGCCGTCGTACGCGTTGCGGCTAATGTGACACAAAATGGTCAATTTTTGTAATAAGTTTTAAAACTGACATAAAATTGTAATTTGTTTTTAAAATTGGTCTAAATTAAAAAAATTCCTTTATTTCGTATCAAAACATTTCCAACAGCACTGTACCTCCAAGCACGCTAGTTCTGTACTTATTTATCAGCCATTGTTTTAAGTATTTCATTTTGGACGACGTCGGCTTTGGCCGTCAAATTCAAGTGATGAAGAATCACTACTGAGCCCTGAAGAAACAGTAATATCTAGAGCGGTACCATGCATAGCCTCTGCCAAGAAAATGCCTCTTCTACCAGTATTGCAGCAAGAACTCAATCCCAATACGTTATTCTAGATAGTCCAGATATCCTGATAATATCACCATAGACATTCAGCATCACCAATACTTCAAACAGAGAAGGATTCTTAATTAACTATGCTATGAAAAATGTTGACTGATCGGATGAAAACGAAAATTCAACAACAGTAAAGAGATTAAGTTATCAAGGATCTAGCAAACCATGAATCCATTCAAATAGATATCCATTAACACACTAGCAAATGATTTTACTTTAGAGAGCGATGTTGTGAGATTTAACTCACCTAAATCATCACTATAAAAATAAAAATCACCTCCGAATTTTCGATCACCTTGCCAAAAGCTGCTATGTCCATCCGCCTCGACCTTCCATATGGCGTTGTTCCACTACGCGACGATCATACGTATGTGCCAGGTCGCGGCCACTAAAAAGCTTGATCATCTACACCCTTCTCGCATTGCTGCTTGGGCCGTGCTTGCTTGGGATTTTCACGAGCCAATGATTTTGGGATTAGGGATTTGATTTAGTTTTAGAGGGAACAAAAATGAATACGTTGATTTTCTGGAAGCAGTGTTGACATTATATTTTCTCCACTGAGATTTAGGGCGGAGCAGGAGGATAATGGATGAGATTTAGGAAGGGGCGTTCTAATTTTTTGGAGAAGACGTGAAATACGCTGAGATCTGCTGCACGTGGTGGGTGAAATTTTTTTGATAACTTTGGCACGGTCCAAGGCCGTTCCAAAATTGCCACGGTCTGTAACCATGGTAATTTATTTTACCACGGCTTAGGTCCATGGTAAAATTGCCACGGCTTAGGTCCGTGGCAATTTTTGCGCATCTGGGCGTGGCAAATTGAGCTGTATGGTGTAGTGATAGTGAAAATGCATCTTTGGTTCATCATTTTTGTACGTGGAAATTCAGGTTGCTTATTGTCCAATTCGGATTTGAGGATGAGAGTGGTAAATTTAGGGTATTTGGTGAGCGATTAGATATCTTCCGTACTAATCAGGTCATTATACACCCTAAATGATGTTTTAAAAATTATTTAAAATACAAAAAATATTTTTATGTATGATCGATTTCACCCTAGAGGGGGGGGGGGTGAATAGGGTGGTGCTGTTAATTGTAAAAATTATTGCGGAAGCTTATAAGATTATTTCAACACAGATATATCAAAATAATAGCAGCACAGATAATAGCAGAATAATAAATGCAGAAATAGAACGACATAGCATTTACCCAGCTTCGGCAAAAACCTGCCTACGTGCTGCCCCCAAGGTTTCTACTAGAAATTAAGTAGTCACACGCTTACATACTTAAACTCGCGACATCCGCTACTGACTAACCTAACTCTATGCTCAAAATTCTGCCACAACTCAGCCATTGAGTTGCGAATTCTCAAACTACGCCACGTAGTTTGTCCCCTAGTCACAAGACTAGTAAATACTCAATTTTCAAAAGAAAATACAAAAGACAACAATTTAAAAACACTTAAAAACCAAAACCCTAATTTTCCCTTTTTAATATAAACCAATACTTAAAAAGATGCCGGCCCAATTTAACTTATCACGAAAAAAAGCGGCCTCATTTTATCAATGTCGGCCCGTTCCTTGCTTGTTCCTCTTAGCTCTGAATTTAGGGTTTTGTGAAATCGCCGCTTAGTTGATGGTTGATGCTTCGATTGCTTACTTCAACTGAATTGTTCACGGCTTCTCCTCCTTGATCGAGTTTGACTTTGATTTTGTATGTAAAATTTTCTTTTTTTTTCTACTGATTTGCTTGCTTGAACTCGATGTCACAATTTGCCGATGATGTTACTTATTTATATAGGATTCGAGATCCTTGATTTTCGTTCGTATACATTTATTTGAATTCGTCTTCGGCCATTCGATTTTGTTTTAATGCTGATGATAAATTTTTGACTTTTTCAATTCACTTGAATAACACGATTTTGAATTCTGACTTGGTTCGATTCCTTGACTTTCAAGGCGTTGATTTCATTCGTTCTCGTTCTAGTTGTCTTCGGCTTTGACTTGATTTTGACGATGTTGATTTTGTTCGACTTTGGCCATACTGTTCACTGCCTCTGGTAGCACTTTCGTTCTTGTTCGATTTTACGTACTGTTTCATGACTCTGGCCATTATGTCTTTGACTGTCGTATCACTTTGATGATGCTTGAGATTGTTCGACTTTGGTCATTTGTGTTTATTGCCTCTGGACATTTGCAACCTGTAGCATACTTGACTTGTTTGTGAATTTTCATTGTGCATTCATGCGCACTTCGTTCACTTGATTGTTACTGGAAGGATGTTGTGCTCATTTTTAACTTGTACCTGCTGTTGCAGTTCCATCTGGTTCATTGTAGTTTGATTTGAGTTATTGTGCCATTTACTGATTCTTTTGAACTTCATGTAGAGGCTGCATTGTGTATGTACATTTGGATTTTGGTTATGCAGTTTTGGGTTCTGTTGCTCCACTGTTGTCATCTGTGTATATATGTTGTAGTGTTCATTGTGTGGTTGTTTTGAACATAGCCATTTCATTGTTGAGGCTGTGTCATTGACTTGAGTTTGAGCATTATTCATGTCTTCACTGATCTGATCATGCTTGTATATCACGGCTGGTTTGAGTTGTGCTTGTATCAGTCATTGTTGTAGCATTGTGTACATGTGTCCTTATTGATGTATATGCATTTTCCACTATTTGTTCGCTTTGATTCTGCTGTGTTATGTAGTAGCCTATTTTGCTGGTGCATATGTTTCATTTGTTGCCAGACCTTCATGTATTTTGTACCACTGTTTCTATTTGAACTTGCACTGTGTATTAGTTCATTTGAAGTTCTATTAGCACTCGAGTCTTGCTGCACATATATATGTACACTGTGTATATACATATTCACTTGGTTGTCACAGCTCTGACTTTTGATTCTTCGATCACTTTCCTTGACTCTCTGCATACTGAAGTCTTCTTGCTTCACTTTGGTATTTGCAGTTTCACCACTGCCTCTTTAACTTGAACTGGTCTGGTTGTACTGAGTCACTACTTGTATGTATACATGTGTATATACATATGTGTGTGTGTATTTGTGCATTGTCAAGTGATGCATTTCTTGGCCATATGTATTTGATTGCAGTTTTGACCCTGTTTAGTTTGTGTTGTACTGATTTGGTATTTGCTTCAATTTAGTTTGATTCACTTTGAACTTCATGTTGATTTTTGAAATCACACCTGAGTTGAATCCAGCTTAAAGCTCGGGTTTGACCTTGTGACATTATTTTTATTGCACTTGAGTTGAACCCGGCGTTTTGGGTTTGACCTGTGCTCACCTGTCCCTGTAATTTTATCAAGTGTATATATCGATGTGCACGGCCTTGTAGCATATACAGTGATACACTGTGTATGTCACAAGCTGTTTGTGTATGATGAATTCATAAGCTCAGATGTTGGATTCACATTGTAATGATGTTGAAGATAAATACGAGTTGAGTGAATGAGTGACATGTAGTGAGGTCAAATGTAAATGTGAATTGTAATGTAATCAAATTTGTATTATAATTGAAATTGTATATATATAGTGAGAGCTTGAAATTTGTACTATTCAAAAATTGTAATAAATATTTGTTTGAATAAAATTTCTGTTTGAATTCAAATTCTGTGTTATTTATTTTATTCATCAAATATTTATTTAATCTGTGAAAATAAAATAGTATATTAGCAAATACATTTAAATGAATATATATATATATATATGTTTATTATCATCAAAGAAAAATCATATAATCTCATATTCAACAATCTCCCCATTTTGATGATAACAAACATATATTTAAGATTTTGAATATGTTAAATGTATTTGATTATTCAATTTGCTCCACCTATTTGAATGCTTCCTCTCTACACAAAGCTCCCCCTTCATATATGCATACAATTAAAAATATGCAAATGAGCCTAGATGCAAATAGAAAATATTTGACCTTTGCTTGATTTTATTTAACAAAATCTTAATCTTTCTCTCCCCCTTTTGTTATCAGCAAAAGAGTAATAGTGTTAGAGAAAATAGAGATAAAGTGATCGATATCAGTACAATATTAAAACTCAATCGAATATAAATATTAAATTTCAATAAAAAATCAAACAAAAATCATAAATACTTTGTTAGGTGCATATTCCTCTATTAGAATGATGGGAATGATGTCATCATATAAAACCATACAGTTGTGTCTATTTGTGGTATATTTATATCAGGAATTTGAATATCTACCAACCACGCATAACCGTTAGGACTTTTAAATGAGATTAGTAGTATTCCAATTTTATTTTTAAATAAAAAATGAATCCAAGTATCTTCTAACCATGCATAACCGTGAAGACTTTTAAATGAGATTAGAATCAACTTGTTTATTTAAAAAATCAATTTTGATATGCGTTCCATACATGCATAACGCTGAGGACTTTTAAATGAGCATGGAAGCACATAACAAATTCCAAGTAATTCACCCATGCATAACCGTGAGGACTTTTAAATGAGAGTGAATACTTTGGATTTTTTTATTATTATTATTATTATTATTATTATTATTATTATTATTATTTTATTAAAAAAATGTAAAATGAAAAATGAATGATTCCTGTTTAAAGTACCATATATTGACAAAATATTGAATTTTGATGAGTGATGGTCGTTAGAAATATGATAGAAATAGAGATGGTCATGGAATTTTTACCAACAAAAAGTTTTATAACTCTTGTTTAAATTTCTAAAAGAATTTACTAATTATACCACCTCGAGTCATAATATATGATAAATATCAACACTCATCGCCTTTTTTTCCAATCACTATTTATCATTTTGATTAGTAAGGAGTCAGATTAGTCAATGTTATAATTTAAAAATTAAATTTAAAAATAATTATAAAATCAGTTTTTCTAAAAATGACCAATCTGAAAATAAGGTCAAAGATTATTTTCTAGAAGGGGTTTTATGGAAAAAAATTCTGCTATTTGAAAAATTATGAAATGAAAAATATGCAGATATTTTCTTTGAAAAACGATGCAGTTACTAAATGTCCCAACAAAAATCACGTTCAACTGGTAATTTTTCTATCAACTAGATTACCAATGTAATCTGCATCTGAATTTCTCTTTCACTCAAAATTGTCATTAATTGAATTTGATAGACCAGACCACGAAGTGTGCAACAAAATATCTCAAAATCAATTTTAACAGCTTTTTAAATGACATTCTCTTGAATTTGAATTGAAGCCGTGTAAATAATCAAAAACTGTGAAGGTGAGTTAGCCGTAAAATAACCAAATGTATCATCATCCAATAAAACACTATTATTAATCTAAACTAATATATATGAAGTAATTCAAAGACTTTAGAGATTTTTATAGTGTTCTTGGCATAAGAATATAATTGGCCAACAACTTTGAATAAGTCAGAATCAAAATCATCATTATTTCATCATCACATTATTGGCTGATTTAATTCAGAATATGGTGCAGATTATCACATTTAATATATCGTTCAATATACTATTACCTGTTTTACCGATATATTCTGTTGTTGTCCATTTTGATTCTGCCACCTTTGTACTAGGCTAAGGAACTTTGCTTTGTCGCTCGTTGTGTCCTTGAAACAGTCAGAATCCAAGTAACACTATTGTTGTTCCTTTGTCTGCCACCACACCTACATGATGAAACATTTTTATGACCTATTTATTTTTATAGGTCCATGATTGTTAGTGGCAGAATTTTTTGAAAAATAATTTTGTGGAGACCTAAAACTATTTATATATGTTCCTTTCGGCATCCAAATTTGTTTAACTTTGAGATATTTTATATTTGTGTCTTCTGGAACCCAAATTGGAATGGTTTTTACGTGTTTGGGTCTATACCAACAATTATTTAGATTGTGTCCAATTTTTTTACAAATTATGCACATTGAATTTACTTGATTAATCTCATTTCTAACATTTTTAGATTGATTATACACAAGTCCTTGTCTAACTATATTAACAGTTTGTTTTTCTAATAGCATATTCAACGATTTTTCATTTTTTGAAAATTTATCTAAAGTCGTTGATAATTGTTGGACTTGTGTTTTGAGTGATTCATTTTCATTTAACAATTGTGTGTACTTTTTAATAGAATTTTCTCTCCTGGTATTTTCACTTTCTTTTAAAAGCAGAATTTCATTTTCAAGCGATTTTATATTAATTTCTGATTTTTTAATTTCTTCTTCAAATGTTGGACACTTATCACACTTAGGGATCCTACTTCGATAGGTTTTAACTAATTGGTCAAGTTGTTTATTTAATTCTATCAAACTATCTCTTTGAGATTCAATTTTAGCATACTTTTCCCTAAGTCGTTTAAAACAGCCATTTATTTCATGGAAATATGTAAGTAATTCTGAATGAGTAAGTTTTGATACCTCCATTTCTCCATTTCCTTTAAAAAAAATCATCTTTTCTTGCCTAAATCTAGTCTAAATATTCATTAGAGGGGTAAATAGTGAAAATGCATCTTTGATTCATCATTTTTGTACTTGGAAATTCAGGTTGCTTATTGTCCAATTCGGATTTGAGGAGGACAGTGGTAAATTTTGGGTATTTGGTGAGCGATTAGATATCTTACTTACTAATCAGGTCATTATACACCCTAAATGATGTTTTAAAAATTATTTAAAATACAAAAAATATTTTTAGACTATAATAAACCATATATGTGAGTTTTACATGATTCAGATTGGATTTATAAAAGCGTGTTCTTATGGATCCTTAGCCTTAGATTTAGATTCTTTTATAATGGATATATTTGGATGTCTGGTTGTTATTAATGCTTATATATGATGTATGCATGATAGTTTGATGTTTGAATGGTTAAAAATGTCAATTGAATGTCGAGTTAGTAAGGAAGGGGCTATGGATCGATGGGATCCATAGCATGGATTGATTGTGGTCCATGTATTTTATCTCAAACTTGATGCGGTTGATATGGGGCAATAAGGACGGTCTCATAAGGTTGCGCACCACGTTTGGCCAAAATATAGGCATTCAAAGCACAAGTTAGCATGGATTGGTGGGATCGATAGCATGGATCAGTGGAGTAGCTTAGAGTATGGATCAGGGCATGGAAGTACCGAGGCAAGGATATGGAGCCAAACTCATGCAATTTTGGCTAAGTGTGGGTTCGTCCTCATGGGTCGGTACCGATCCATGGAGATTAGCATATTTGACTCGCAAATCATTTTAGAGCATGAAGAAGTGTGTTGGTGTTAGTACCGTATGTATTGGTTTTGATAATAACAACTATAGACATTATATAAAACATAAATACGAATTTTTATCAAGTCATATATAGTATATAGTTTAGAAAAATTCAACAAAATTTTCAGTCTCTTATACTTATAAAGATATTACTTTAGTATTTTTAAGTTTATATATATATATATATATATATTGAATTTTTGTTTATACTTTAAAAAATTATAATTATATTGCTTATATATACTATTTACATTATATTAAAGTTTTCAAAATGATTATATAAAGTTTTATTAAGTTTTGTTATGATTTTTTTTGAATTTTTTTTTTGAATTACCTAGAGAACCAAGCTTTGCTTGTAAACTCTAGGAAAGTATGTGCCTGCCAAACACATACTTCGGGTACTTGTTACAGGGTTGTCAGTTTCAAGGCTCGAACTCGTGACCTTCGATCACGCAGTCCGGACCATCAACCAACTGCGCCAACCCTGTTGACAAGTTTTGTTATGATTAAAATATGTATAAACTATGCTTAAATGATTTTGCACAGTATCGAATATTTTACAACGCAACGGATTTTCAAAATAATATTTTTAAAGTGTTTTTCAATTTGTGAAGAATATGTCGACATACTCTATCTATGTATGCCGACATAGTAGCTGTAATTTTCAAATTCAAATTTGAAGGGAAGTGTTTTTTCATCGTATCTCTCCGCGAATGGACATGATAGTTGTATCCCTATATATACTAGACTTTCAAATGAATTTTTAATCATCATATTCTTATTCATCTCTCCACATTCCACTCTTTCATTTTCTAAATTAAAATGTACCCAAACTCTGCCGAAATTCAACCAAAATTAAATTCAATTATCACTAGTTTAATTCTCCTTCATCTAATTTTTGATTTTTCTCATTTCTCTCATTCAAAGCAAGATCAAAGTGCCATTGAAAAGTTAAATGTAATCAAAATCAAATATCTAAGTCTGTAAGACTCTGCCAAATCATACTACTATACCTGTAGGTGTGATTATAGCCGTAAATTCAGTTGGGGTGTGATTGTAGCCTGTAAAATCAATTAGGTATGCTTAGTAGCCCATAAATCAGTGGATGTGCTTGTTGCCCGGAAATCAAGTGACCCTTGGATTTGGCATAAAAGATTTGGTCATTTGAAAAATTGCTAAAAAAGATCTAGTTAGAGGTCTTTCCAAATTGAATTTTAAAGCTAATAATTTATATGATGCATATCAGTTAGGAAAAATAAGAAGAAGTTCGTTTAAATCAAAGGATATGATTTCTACCTCTCAACCCCTTGAACTTCTTCACTTAGATCTTTTCGGTCCCTTACAGATACAATCTATAAATCATAGTGGATATATATTTGTAATCGTAGGTGATTATTCTTCGTTTACCTTTACAATTTTCTTTAAACTTAAAAGCGATGCTTTTGAAATGTTTAAAATCTTTATTAAACGAATTCAGAAACAAATGACTAGGGAAATTAAAACTATTTGGAGTGATCATGGTGGAGAATTCAAAAATGAAAATTCTAAGAATTTCTAGAGGGAGAAAGGTATATAACTCGTAATTTTCCATTGTGAAGAATAAGACAACCAAATGGAATGGAAGAACGTAAAAATAGGACAATTTAAGAGTGCGCTAGAACTACACAAAATGATAGTAGTGTACCTAAATTTTTTTAGGATGAAGCAGTTGGTACTGCATGCTTTATATTAAATAGAATTTTAGCAAGACCATTAAATATGAAATCACCATATGAATTATTTTACAATAAAAACCTAAAGTATCATATTTTCGGGTTTTTGGTAGTAAATGTTATATTTTAAATACTAAGGATAATTTGGATAAATTTGATGCTAAATCTGATAAAAGAATCTTTATTGGGTATTCAAATAGAACTAAGCTTATAGAATTTTTAATACTAGAACTATTACTATTGAAGAGACATTACATGTCTCATTTGATGAGAATTTTAAAGTTTATGATCCAAATATTAATGAAGCAGAAAATATTGATAACCCAAATGAAATTATTAAAATTGAGATCATCGAAAGCGAAAATAATAATAATTTAGAAATTTCACATCCAAATAAAAGAACAAGGTACTTGAAAGATCATCCTATAGAAAATATACTTGGAAATATTGAATCTGTTGTTAAAACAAGATATCAACTAAATAAATGAGTAACGTTGCTTTTATTTCAACTATTGAACCTAAAAATCCAAAGGAAGCATCAACTGATGTTTTATGGATTCTTATTATACAAGAAGAATTGAATCAATAAACAAGAAATGATGTATGGGAATTAGTCCCAAGACCTGAGGATAAATCCACTATAGGAACTTAATGGGTATATAAAAACAAAATGAATGAACAAGGGGAAGCAATGAGAAATAAAGCTCTATTAGTTGCACAAGGCTATTGTCAAGAAGAAGAAATATATTTCAATGAAAGCTTTGCGCCTGTAGTAAGATTAGAAGCTATAAGAATTTTACTTGTTTTTGCTAATCATAATAATTTTAAGTTATATCAAATGGCTATTAAAAATGCATTTTTAAATGGTTTATAAAGAAGAAGTGTATATTGAACAACCCCCACTTTTAAAGATGCAAAATTACCTAATCATTTTTACAAATTAAAGAAGACTTTTTATGGTCTCTAAGAGCTTGATATGACAGACTACAATCAAATTTTGAAATAGACAAAGTAGATAGTACATTTTTTTATTAAAAGAGATAAAAATGATATTCTGTTAATACAAATATATGTAGATGATATCATTTTTGTATCTATTAACGATAAACTAAATAAGGAATTCTCAGAAATAATGACTAAGGAATTTGAAATGAGTCATATGAGATAACTAAATTATTTTCTAGGATTACAAATAATGCAACTAAGTAATGAAATTTTTATTAGGCAAGAAAAATGTACCAAAGATTTAGTTATGAAATTTGGTATGTCGAATAGAAATGGTAAACCAATTCCTATGGTGACTAATGAAAAATTAAATAAAGAAGAAAATTCAAAAGATGTTGATCAAAAATCATATAGAACGATGATTGGATCACAACTCTATGTAACTGTTAGTAGACTTATATAATGCATAGTGTTTGTCTCTATGCAAGATATCAATCTCAACTTAAAAAAAATCATTTAAAATACATAAAATGAATTTTGAGATATGTAAACAACACATTAGACTATGGACTCTTTTGCCCAAAAGAAGACTCATTTGAATTAATTTCATACAGTGATGCTGATTATGTTGGTTGCAATGGAAAAGTACAAGTGGAACTTGTCACTTTATTGGAAACTTTCTGATTTCTTGGTTTATTAAGAAGCAAAAATCAGTATCTTTATCAGCGACATAAGCAGAATATATTTCAGTAGCATTAGCCCGTTCACAAGTTATCTATATGCAACAAACATTAAAAGATTTTGGTTCAAATTTTACTATATAACCAATATACTATGATAATACAAGTGCGAGCAATCTATCTAAAAATCCAACTCATCATGTTAGAACTAAACATATTGATATAAGACACAATTTTCTAAGAGATAATGTAAACAAAGAAATAATATCACTTGTACTTATAAACATTGAAAATCAAATAGCTCATATATTAACAAAACCATTGAATCAAACAACTTTTATTAAGTTAAGAAGAGAGTTAGAAATTTTTTCTCTATCAAAAATCTAAAAATAATGAAGTAAAAATTACAAAATATAAAGAAAAACAAATCAATCAAAACTATAACATATATGTCGACATATCCTATTCCCCTATGTCAACATATAATGGTAGTTTTTGTTTTTCAAATTTCCTTATAAAATTCTAATTGACGGTTATATATAACCAAATTTCGACTTTCTTCTTCATTACTTTGTGTTCTCTCTTTTTTAAACTTCTAAAACAAATAAATCATGGCCTCCTCTAATCCTAAACGTTCTAGAGAAAAGAATTCATCGTTTTCCTTCCCTTCTCCTACCCATAGTCCCTTCAAGAACACTACCATAGCCAAAGTTAATAAATTGGAAAGAGAAATAAAGAATGTTATACAATTATTGATTGAAATACAAGTTCTACAACTTCATATGTCCAAAGAACAAGAGAAACAAAGTAGAATTCTTCGCAAATTGTAAAAATATCTATTGGATAATCCTACGAATTCAATAGTTATTAAAGATGATTCTGCAAATTTGGCCATTCATAACCTCACTCCAGGCAGCGTTGATGAGGAAGAAGTGAAAGAGGAAGAACACATGGAGGAAGATGATGAAATCTGATGCGTCGGAATAGTATGTTTCGATCAAGATGGAATCTCGTCGAACAAAAGGGAAACTTTTGCCTTCATGATCCTTATTGTCCTATTCACAAATCTTTGGTCGTTAGGAAATCACGTTAAGATGGTACTTGTCTTTGTTTTTTTGATTGTGTGGTGTATATATGTTTTAATTTAACATATAATTTACTTACTTGTATGTACATTTTAAGATATGATTGGATTATAGATTGGTATTAAATGAATATATAGATTGGTTTGGTTACTATTAATGATTTGTGTTATCACTTATCTTTTCTTATATATCATTCTTATCATTATTTCCATTTCATGATCATCTCATTTTAAATATCAATTATTGTTCTTATATAAATCATTCTCATCATTATTATATGTCACTAGTCTATAATATTTTATTTAGAGGGAGTTAGAGTTAGAGAAAGAGTTAATGTTAGAGATATAGTTTTAGGTGGTTATTTTTGTTGATGACAACGAGAAAGAGATATATAAAATCACGACATAGATTAAGGGGGGGGGGTTTAACCGGGAGGAGTTATATTATATTTTATATACAGAGTTGTAATCATCAAAAAGGGGGGATTGTTAGTACCTTAGGTTTTGATGATAACAATTATATACATTATATAAAATATAAATACTAATGTTTTATCAAGTTATATATAGTATATAGTACAGGATATTAGACTGGCATTGATTAAGAAAGCTGTAAATTATCAAGAGTATATTCAAAATGCTAATATATAGTTTCAAGATTTAAAGAATGAAGACTCATGTGTATTGAAGAGTTCAAGATATTTCAGATTAGTTATAGAGACATAAATTCATGTTAAAACTTTGATAGCACTTTCCTGATCTCTCTCTATCTCTAATTATGTTTTGAACCTTTTTCCAAATATCCTGGTTTTAAAATAATCTTTTCAAAATATTTCTCAGAATGATTTTCAATCTCTTATACTTACAAAGATATTACATTAATGTTTTTAATTTTATATATACCGCATTTTTGTTTATACTTTAATAAGTTATAATTATGCTGATTTGACATACATATATATTATTTATTATATATTAAATTTTCAAAATTATTATATAAAATTTATTATGATTAGAATATGTATAAACCATGCTTAAACGATTTTACAAAGTATCACATTATTTTACAAAGCAATGGATTTTCAAAATAATATTTTTAAAAGTGTTTTTCAATTTTGTGAAGATAATATGTCGACATACTCTAGCTATGTATGTCGACATAATGGCTGTAATTTGTAAAAATTCAAATTTGAATGGAAGTGTCTTTTCATCGTATCTCTTCTTGAGTAGACATGACAATTGTCTCTCTATATATACCAGACTTTCAAATGAATTTTTAATCATCATTTTCTTATTCATCTCTCATCCTTCCACTCTCTCAATTCCTAATTCAAAATATACCCAAATTCTGCCAAATTCAACCAGAATTAAATTCGATCATCATTAATTTGATTCTCCTTCATCTACTCTTTGATTTCTCACATCTCTCTCGCTCAAAACAAGATCAAAATTCTATTGAAGAGTTATAGGATCAATTGTAATCAAGATCGAAGATACGCATCTGTAAAACTTTATCAAATCATAGTGTTATACTTGTGGGTGTGATTGTAGCCTGTGAAATCAATTAGGTGTGACTATAACCCGTAAAATCAATTGGGTATGCTTAGTAGCCCATGAATCTAGTGGATTTGCTTGTAGCCTGGAACTCAAGTGACTCTACCCAATGGTCCAGATTTGGAGGTTGTGTCTCGTAGCTTTGAAATTGAGATTGTATTTGCATTTACTAGTTGAAATGAAATCCGTACAAGGAATAGTGGGAGCTTGGATGTAGGGCAACGCTGAACCAGTGTAAAATCCTGGCGTTCTTTCCTTTTTTACTTTTACAACATTTACTTTTATCTGCACTTTGACTCTGTGATTATTAATTACATCATTCCAGGTAGAATCTTAAAGAATTTAAAAAATATTTATATAATCCATTAAAGACTATTCGCCTCCCACCTCTAGTGTTAATTTAGTCTTAAGATCCCTGTTTTGCTAACTTACAGTTGAAGCTCAAATGTGAAGTGTGCGATGGTGGGGATCCATGGAATGGATCGATGAAGATCCATGACTTTTGTCCCAAGCTTGATGAGATTGATATGGAGCAACAAGGAATACGCCATAAGCCTACATTTCAAGTTTCAAGATGTTTGGAGTTCATACACTCAAACTGTTTCCATTTGAAGGTGTAAAGTGTCGGATCAGTGGGGATTCATAGCATGGATCAGTGTGGATCCATGACTTTTTTCCCAAACTTGATGGGATCAATATCGGATGACAAGAAAGGTCCCACAAGGCTACATTCCATGTCTCAAGCTGTTTTGAGTTTGTATGCTTGAGTTATGTCTTTTTGAAGCATGGATCGATATCCATGGGTCGATGGTGATGGATCAATAAGTGGATCGATTGTTTAGTTACTTCAGGTGAGAAGTGAAAAAGGACTTGGTGATGTCTGAGGCAACATGTTAGCCAGGTGGAGCGATGCGAGGGGACATGGTTTGTTCCAATATCGAGTCATGTGCAAGGAAGATATCGATAACTCTAAATAAGGAAGGTGTTTTGTAGGGGCAGGGTTATGTGAAGACGCTAACCTATGTATCCTGGACCTTAGTGATGGTATAGCCTGCTTAAGTGATGGAAGTACCTTAGTGATGGTACGTGATCGAACACTGGATCTAACAATGACATGGTGTGTCGCCGACCTTGGTGACGGTTGTAAGAGTTGTTAAGAATACAAGGCATCTTGATAATCATGTGAGACCTTGGTGATAGTCAGGATAGAGCAACATCTTGGTGATGGTCAGAGCAAAGTGGCATCTTGGTGCTGGTGCGAGACCTTGGTAGGGTCAGGCGATACGAGACCATGGTGAGGGTAGGATCAACGTGAAGCCTAGGTGATGGTCGTTATTGCATGTGCTTGTACTGTGCTTGTTGTGATTGTTGCTATTAATAGTTTGGTTGTTGTATGATTACTCATAGATGTCTTGTGATGTAGGTATACTATGTTAGGTACACCGACATCCATGTTATACTTAGTATAGTATATTCTTACGATGATAGTAATGTAGCATATATGGTATTATGTGCAGACTTGTTGGATGCATGGGCAGATCGGGTATAACTCTCCATACCCTAAGTTCTAGTATATTGACTTTTAGTATTGGAAATTTTCCACCACTCACATTAAACTGTTGTCTGACTTGAGATTTTATGTTTTTCTTATTATTATGTCGGGTCTTAAATGAGTAAACTAGACAGCAGGTCTTCACACTTGGTGGGTATGCAGGACGAGCAGATGGAGCTATTTCATACATACTGTATTTGGACCTGCTTATGCTTATTTCGATGTGCAACACCGTGGAGCCTCAGATAGTGTTTGCTTGTTTATGAGACAGTTTATGAAAGTGCGGTGTGTATACGACTATATGTGCTAATATAGTACACACGGATCGTGTAATATGGATTATAATATAAATGCAGAAAATAGATGATAGTAGCAAAGTAAAAATAAAAATAGAAAAATCACACCAGAGATTTTTATACTGGTTCGGAGCACCGTCCTACGTCCAGTCCCAGACTTCTATCTGGATTTTCACTATTAACTACCTCGCTTCACCCGGAGGAACAGGTTTACAATACCCGAGCAAACTAACGGGATTTCACGCCTCTAATACACTGAGGACTTCAACACTTGCCTCTTACAACACCGAGGACTTTAACACTTGCCTCTTACAACACAGAGGACTTCAACAACAATGAATATAATTGTTTGTCGACGGTATGTGTTCTTGATAACACAGTTTTGTCACTTGTAGTACAAATTTCCTATAATCTTATCCTCAAAATATACGAATGATGTTTTGTGAAGATTAAGGAAAGTATATTACTTATTGAATCAAAAGATATGAAATAATTTCAATGATTCAATAAGCAATTAAAATAATTGAGAGCTTTTAGAATGCAGGAGTATGTAGAAAGTAAGATCAGAGATTAGAGTAAAAAGCATATACAATCATGTTGTTTTAATCAACGATTTAGATGAGTTTATATAGAGAAGAATGGTTGTAACTCTTTGTGAGCAGTTGCCATTAAGAGATATGATCTTTGATGAAAGGTAAGAGATGCAACCTTTGGAGAAAAGAAGTGTCTTTTGGAAAAATTGTTTTCTGTTTAAAAACGGTCGACAGGTTAAAAAGTGACCGGTAGACAGGAATTCAAATATATATACGTTATGTGCATGTGCACGTTCAGTGTGCAAATTATGCAGGAACGGTCGACCGCATATATTATGACCGGTCGACCGGTCCCTGTAAAGTTGCACACTGAATGTGCAACTACAATTTAGTCGTATATATATTGATTTCCTTGAAATGCGTGATTATTTGAGGATAGATTTTAACAAGTTTATCACTATTATAATATCAAATAATCAACCTACAATCTAGAGTACCATATGTAGCTCTTTATAGCCACAATGACCTTGTTTTGTCGATCGCCTTTATTTATTTGTCAGAAATCAAAACCTTCATAAAACTTGTGACTCAACATTCTCCCCCTTTTTGATTGATGGCAATATATCTGCAAATCTGAATCTCCCCCTGAGTATGTGATCTCTATCTTTGAATTCTTATATATGTACGTTCCTGCAAATAATTGTTAGCCCTTTCTCCCCCTTTGTCATCGACAAAAAGGAGTAACAGATACTAGAATAGTAGAGAAGTGTAATTAATATGATATGCATAGCAAAATAAAACATTAACACATCCAAAACATAACAGAGTATAATACAGACCATAATGTCAAACGAAAAATAAGAATAACGACACTATTTAGTACAAGTGTCGATGAATGTTTTTAAAGTGCTAAACCATAATAGAATATAAGATGAAGCAGATCGTATCTCCTCTTCATCATCATCGTCGTCGTCGTCATCATCATCTTCTTCTTCTTCCTCATCATTGTTCCCTCTAGATGATTCTCCATGTCCATGACCACTCATACCAGTAGACTCGTCAGATGATGTCCAGGTGAAAACAGGAGCAGCAGGACGTTTTCCTGGGTCTTGTGCTTGAACAGAGGTGGATGTGGAACATGATATAGCATCCCATAGCATACCAAAGAATGACTTGACCTTATTGAAGCGCTTATCAATTTTAGAGTCCATGCGCTTGAGATGTGATTCAAGCAAAAATTGGTTACGCACAATAGTTTCAAGTGATTCTTTTGTGGATGATTTTGATTTTAATAGTTTTACTTCATCGGAACGAGGACGAGAGGAAGTTGCTTTTTGTTTTCTTGGTCCTCTTTGTTGCCATTCTTCAAAAGGCATAATCTCAAGATACGGTGGAGGAAGCTTCATTCGTTTGATGGTTATGGAATCAATGCATTTTGGTTTTGAGGTTGCAGAATCAGGAGGCTTTACCCCACAAGCTAACAAAAGTCGCATGATATATTCATTGTAGAAGAAATGAGGTCGTGTAGAGTTATTTACCTTGAGAATTTCATCAAAAAGCATGTGTACCCAATTGATTTGGATTTCACCATAAATAGCATAGAGAGCTTTGAAGTTTTCTTTATATACAGCATCATAATTTTCAAGTCTAGGAAAAAGAGAATGCATCAAAACACGATGAAGTAGTCTGGCTGTGGGTCGAAGTCCAATAGACTTTGTGCCATCACTATTGTCTTCTATGAACTGATGACTGGTACTATTGCGAGTGAAGACTTCGCAGAAAGTAGATGAAAACTCATCGCCTCGATTTGGTATACCAAGTATAGAGGCAATTCTAGCATGAGTAAGAAAAATTTGCTTGCCACAGACGACAGACCAGATGACTCCGTTTGGATTATCAGGTTGATACTCGTCGAGATTCATGTTGGCGTAAAACAATTTGATCATCAAATGATTTATCTCCACATTATTTTCTGAAAAATCTATCAATGGAGTAATGTTGGAATTATTGGCTAACCTCCGAACTCCATAAGCCGTGAAATCATCAAATTTGATTAAAGAGCCTGGATGAAACTTGTAATTTGTCATCTGATTTCATCTTGTTACAGCAATTGGACTTTCAAGCCACTTTTTGGCGGAGATGCTCAGAGATGAAGTTTCAGAGGATGTTCCTTTCTTGGATTTCTTTTGAGGAGGAGCCATTGTTGGAAGATTTGAGAATTGGGAATTGAAAATAGGAAACTAGGGTTTGTGATTTTGGGAAAAAATAACAGCTTGAGTCAAAAGAGAAGGAGGGTAGAAAGAAAATGACGCATAAATATATATATAAAAACTGAAAATACGTCAACCGGTCGACCAATGAATTATGGCCGGTCGACCGTTTTCAACCAGAGAGCAAACGGTCGACCGGCTATAAATAGGGCGGTCGACCGGTTTTGCATGCTGAGTAAGAACGTTTTATTTTGCAAGTTTTTTTTTTTTTATAATATATCAAGCTATATATTATATTTCATTCTTAATACAAAATATAACCGTTATTACACAAGTGATAGATAAAGATATAATAACTATATATAAATCTAATGAGAAGTGGAAGGTTCGTCATTAGAATTATCGTTGTTTCCTTCAATACGTTTTGACCATGGACTCCAGTGTTTCTGAGCACCTTCATTCTTCTCATAGTTCTGATCCCAAGAGTTAGGACTTTTAGATGTTGATGGCCTAGACGGCATTGGTTCATGCACGTCATGCTTGTTGGAACTACAGAAAAATGTTGCCAACTTTTCTAAAACGGATATTCGTGCCGATGTCCGTTGTTGCTCATGATAAAGTTGACTTTGCCCATAATGGAGCTGTCTCTGAAGATCTATTTGATGTTTCTGATAGTGATGAATCTCATCGATTTGTGCTTTGGTACGAGGAGAACAAAACAGTGTCCTCTTCACTCGTTTTGAATTTGGAGTATTATCAAAAATACAAGAGCATTGATGATGACAACTTGGTTTTTGTTTTGGTGTTGTAGGAGAACAATATTCCTCCGACTCAGAACTCGTAATAGAAATGTGTGATTCTTGAGCACATTTATCACAAATGTGAGCCATAGGGAATGTTGTATAGAACATTATGGTTAGATAAGAAAAGATGAACAAAATATGAAATTTTTGCAAGCTTATATACAAGTTTCTTATGTATAAACCTATGGATGTGAGTTAATAGAAAATTTTGACCAGGAAAACATAAGCAGAGACTTTATGTTAACTCTAAAAATAGATCTCCTTCTAAAACTGAAATTATAAAATAAGAAAGGAAAGGACGATGACTAAAAGAAAAGAATGAAAAATGAGTAAAGAGAATTAACCATTAAATCAAGCAGTGGCTTATATTTAATGTAAAAAATAGTTTATGCAAAAGTTATGGTTAAAGAATAACTAAAAAGAAGACGTTCTTTAGAAATTACTTAGTCAAGATTTTTTCTTGAAATTAAACCAAGCTCTCTTCGTAATCTAATAAAATTAGATTCGAGCAGAGGCTTAGTAAAAATGTCCGCTAATTGATTGTCAGTATGGACATATTCAAGACATATATTTCCTTTGTCAATATTATCTCGAAGGAAATGATGACGGATATCAATGTGTTTGGTTATAGAGTGATTTATTGGATTTTTAGAGAGATTTATAGCACTAGTGTTATCACAGTATATAATAGAATTTGATAAATGAATATCAAAATCTTGAAGTGTTTGTTGCATATATAGTACTTGAGTACAAGCAAGAGCTGCTGATATATATTCAGCTTCACATGTTGATAGTGAAACACAATTCTGTTTCTTACTAAACCAAGAGACAAGTGATTTTCCAATAAAATGGCACGTACCACTTGTACTTTTTCTATCCGTTCGTGAGCCACCGAAATCAGCATCACTATATGATACTAATTCAAATGGACATTGTTTTGGATAAAAAAGACCGAAATCTTTGGTATTATTAAGATAACGAATTATACGTTTCACTGCTCGTAGATGTGATTCCTTTGGATCGGCTTGAAAACGAGCACATAAACAAACACTCATTATTATATCTGGACGACTAGCTGTAAGATAAAGAAGATAACCAATCATGCTTCGATATAATTTCTGGTCAACATTCTTACCACTTTCATCTTTTTCAAGATGTGTAGTTGTACTCATAGGAGTTGGTTTACCAGATGTATTTTCTAATCCGAAGCGTTTGATAAAGTTTTCACAGTATTTTTCTTGATTGATAAAAATACCGTTTGAAAGTTGCTTTATTTGAAGTCCAAGAAAATAAGATAGTTCTCCCATATGAGACATTTCGAATTCTTTGGTCATAATACTTGCAAATTCCTTGCAGAGTTTATCGTTTGTTGAACCAAAGATGATATCGTCTACATATATCTGGGTAACTAGAATATCTTTTCGAGAATGTTTAATAAACAAAGTTTGATCGACTTTGCCTATTTGAAATCCTGAGTTAATAAGATAGCTACGTAGTCGTTCATACCAAGCACGAGGTGCTTGTTTTAAACCATACAGAGCTTTCTTAAGTTTGAACACATGGTCAGGATATTTTTCATGTACGAACAAAGGAGGTTGTTCGACATAGACTTCTCTTTGATAAATCCATTGAGAAAAGCACTTTTGACATCCATCTGATAAAGTTTGAAATTATGGTGACAAGCAAAAGATAATAGGATTCTAATAGCTTCTAGTCGAGCAACTGGTGCAAAAGTTTCTTCATAATCGATACCTTCTTCCTGATTATATCCTTGTGCTACTAATCTTGCTTTATTTTTGGTGATATTTCCTTGTTCGTCAGCCTTATTTTTATAGACTCATTTAGTACCAATAACCGACTGATCAGTTGGTCTTGGAACAAGTTCCCAAACGTCATTGCGCTCAAACTGATTTAGTTCTTCCTGCATGGCAATGATCCAGTAATCATCTGTAGCAGCTTCTTTTGGATTCTTAGGTTCGATATTTGAGAGAAAAGCGACATGACCCATTTGATTGAGTTGACTCCTTGTTCTGACATGTGATGTTATTTCACCGATTATATTTTGGGCCGGATGGTCTCTTAATATTCTTGGTGGTGATTGTAACTCACATATTTGAGGAATATTCTCAATAATTATTTCCGAGTCAGAATCAATATTTGTGATGATTGGATTGTCAGTGACTATTGATTCGTAATCATCTGATATAGTGTGAGGATGCTGATAGATTTCATCAAAAGAGACATGAAGTGATTCTTCAATAGTTTTGGTTCGTTTATTAAATATCCGATAGGCCTTACTTCGTTCCGAATAACCGACAAATATTCCTTCATCGGCTTTTGGATCAAATTTGCCAAGCTGGTCTTTCGTATTTAAAATAAAGCACTTGGAACCAAAAACTTTGAAGTATGAGATTTTAGGCTTCCTTTTGTTAAATAATTCATAAGGAGTATTCTTCGTAAGAGGTCTTATGGACACACGATTTAAAACATAACAGGCAGTTGCGACAGCTTCCGCCCAAAAATGTTTTGGTAAGGTGGTTCCATTCAATAATGTTCTTGCACATTCTTGTAAAGTTCGGTTCTTCCGTTCTACAACTCCGTTCTGTTGTGGAGTTCTGGGAAACGAAAAATTATGATATATGCCTTTCTTTGTACAAAAATGTTCAAATTCATTATTTTCAAATTCTCCGCCATGATCACTTCTTATATTTTTAATTTTGATCCCTTTTGATTTTTGAATTCTTTTGACGAAAGATTTGAAATGATCGAAAGTGTCACTTTTATTTTTTAAGAAAATTGTCCATGTATAACGAGAGAAATCATCAACAATTACAAGCACATATTGACTGTGATTTATTGATTGAACCCTAGTAGGTCCAAATAAATCCATGTGTAGTAACTCAAGTGGTTGTAATGTTGATATGACTTTCTTGGATTTAAAAGATGATTTGGTCAATTTTCCTAATTGACATGCATCACAAATGTTGTTAACTTTAAAACTCATTTTGGGTAGTCCTCTAACTAGATTGTTTTTGGCTAGCTTGTCAATAGTTCTGAAGTTTATATGACAGAAGCATTTGTGCCATAGCCATGGATCATTGTCATTAGCCACAAGACACATATCTGAATTATGATTAATATTCATATTCAGAATATATATATTTCTGTCTCTATAACCTTCGAAAACCAAATTATGGTCTTTATCTAAAATACTACACTTATTATTCGAAAATGAAATTATAAAACCCTTGTCACATAACTGACTAATACTAAGCAAATTGTGTTTTAAATTTCTAACTAGCATGACATTAGTAATAAGAGGTAAGTTAGATGTACCGCAATTGCTCACATCGCCTTTGCCGATGATATAGCCTTTTGAATTGTCTCCAAAAGTGACGGAGCCACCATCTGAGTATGTAATATTTGTTAATAAGTTCTTGTCTCCCGTCATGTGCTTTGAGCAACCACTGTCCAATATCCACTTTCCTCTTTTCTTAAGTGGGACCTGCAAAAAATAGAATTAAGTCCATGGTACCCACTTTTTATAGGGTCCTAAGAGTTAGGTCTTAGGAGTCCAAACCCATATGGGTCCGGTATCCCCTTTATATATAATTATTATTAAAATGCACAGTATTCATGATTTGCTGAATGTATTTGTTCCTAATCAAATTGTTATTTGTTTTAGGAACCCATATTTTGATAGTCTTGACATTTTTCTTTTGAAATTTCACAACTGGTTTTGGTTTGGAATATAATAAACTAAGATTTTTCTTAGCTTCAGTTTTTTGTACTTTCTTCTTCCTTTTATTTCCAAGATGTTTCTTGGTTTCTTGTTTGTTATATCCCAATCCTTGTTTGTCTGAAATAGATTGTGAACTTTCAATGATTTTTGTCAAATTTTCTCGACCTTTGTTAAAGTTAGAAACATTTTGAGTAATGTCATCAAACTTTGTTTGTAAGCTAGCTTTTTCTAGTTCTAGAATTTTGACTTTTGCTTTAAGCTCATGATTTTTAGTAGTGAGAGCATTATTTTTCTCTTTTTGAGCTTCTATTTCTTGACTCAAAAGAGATATTTGAGAGTCAACATTAGATGATGATTCTTGAATATTTTCAAGTTCCTCTTCTAATATTTTCTTCTCATCTTTTAACATATCTCGTTCAAACTTTGCTCTACTTAAATCTGCTTTGACTACTTTTAATTGACGTTTTATGTCTTTATATTTGACTATCAATTCAGCATTAATATCAAGTAATTCATCAAATGTAGGAATTTGTACCTCATCTTCTGTTGTCATAAAACAAACATTAGCTTGTTCATTCTCTGAATCACTTTCACTTTCTGATGAAGATGACTCTGAATCATCCCATGTTACTGAGAAGGCTCGTTTCTTAGATTTGTCCTTCTTATATTTGAATTTGTCATTTTCTGACTTCTTCTTTTGTTCTGGACAATCCTTCTGCATGTGTCCCTTTTTGTGGCAGTTGAAACATTCTATAGAAGATGAAGATGGTTTATTTGATCCAGGTTTCCTTTTATTGTAACGACTGGCTTTTCGATATTTTAGGAATTTTTTGAATCCTTTCGCAATGAATGCCAAATCTTCGTCTTCAGAATTTGATTCATTTTCATCTTTCTCAACATGAAATGCTACATTTTTCTTTTCTTCTTTCTGTTCTTTTCTAGCCTGCAAATTTGCTTCATAGGACATTAAATTTCCTATCAATTCATCTGGCTTCATGACGGAAAGGTCATTAGCTTCTTCAATTGCTAATACTTTTCCTTCCCATTCACTAGTCAGAGAATGTAGGACTATTGAAACAACATCGAAATCAGAATACTTTTGTCCTAAGCCAATAAGTGCATGGTGAATAGTTTGAAACCGTGAATACATGTCATTGATTGTCTCATTTGGTTTCATTTTGAAATTTTGAAATTGACTTTTCAGCATGGCTATTTTGGCTTGTTTAACCTTGTTAGTACCTTCATGAGTGATTTTTAGTGTTTGCCAAATTTGATATGCAGTAGTGTAGATACTAACACGGTTATATTCATTTTGGTCTAATGCACAGAACAACATATTTATTGCTCTTGCATTTACGGCTGCTGCCGTTTTCTCAGCTGCAGTCCATTCTAAATAATCAGTTGTTGGATTCACTATTTCTCTTTGAGTGGCATTCCAAGCATCATAGCTATTTGATTGCATAAAGAATGACATACGTGTTGCCCAATAACTATAGTTAAGACCATTGAAAAATGGAGGTCTTTGTGTCGATTGACCCTCCGTGTAAGTGGTGTTTTGAGTGCTAGTACTTACGTTATTTGCCATATTACTATAATATATCAAATAACTGTGTTACGGTTATATGATGACCGTGCTCTGATACCAAATGAAAGTGCGGTGTGTATACGATTATATGTGCTAATATAGTACACACGGATCGTGTAATATGGACTATAATATAAATGTGGAAAATAGATGATAGTAGCAAAGTAAAAATAAAAATAGAAAAACCACACCAGAGATTTTTATACTGGTTCGGAGCACTGTCCTACGTCCAGTCCCAGACTTCTATCTGGATTTTCACTATTAACTACCTCGCTTCACCCGGAGGAACAGGTTTACAATACCCGAGCAAACTAACGGGATTTCACGCCTCTAATACACTGAGGACTTCAACACTTGCCTCTTACAACACCGAGGACTTCAACACTAACACTTGCCTCTTACAACACAGAGGACTTCAACAACAATGAATATAATTGTTTGTCGACGGTATGTGTTCTTGATAACACAGTTTTGTCACTTGTAGTACAAATTTCCTATAATCTTATCCTCAAAATATACGAATGATGTTTTGTGAAGATTAAGGAAAGTATATTACTTATTGAATCAAAAGATATGAAATAATTTCAATGATTCAATAAGCAATTAAAATAATTGAGAGCTTTTAGAATGCAGGAGTATGTAGAAAGTAATATCAGAGATTAGAGTAAAAAGCATATACAATCATGTTGTTTTAATCAACGATTTAGATGAGTTTATATAGAGAAGAATGGTTGTAACTCTTTGTGAGCAGTTGCCATTAAGAGATATGATCTTTGATGAAAGGTAAGAGATGCAACCTTTGGAGAAAAGAAGTGTCTTTTGGAAAAATTGCTTTCTGTTTAAAAACGGTCGACAGGTTAAAAAGTGACCCAGTAGACATGAATTCAAATATATATACGTTATGTGCATGTGTGCACGTTCAATGTGCAAATTATGCAGGAACGGTCGACCGCATATATTATGACCGGTCGACCGGTCCCTGTAAAGTTGCACACTGAATGTGCAACTACAATTTAGTCGTATATATATTGATTTCCTTGAAATGCATGATTATTTGAGGATAGATTTTAACAAGTTTATCACATTATAATATCAAATAATCAACCTACAATCTAGAGTACCATATGTAGCTCTTTATAGCCACAATGACCTTGTTTTGTCGATCGCCTTTATTTATTTGTCAGAAATCAAAACCTTCATAAAACTTGTGACTCAACAGTTTATTTGAGTTTATTTTGTTTTGCATAAACTCTATCACTATGTTGTCTAACTCTATGAATTTGTACTCTTATTCTGGATCATTAATTATTATTGTCTCTACTGTTATATATATGTGTTGATTATTATACTTTATCGATGCAATGTGAGATACGACAGGTTCTATGGTTGAGTTTCCTTTTTCTTTTATTCTCTTCTAATTTTCTTCTTTACCTTTATTCTACTCTTTGACAATCATCCTACATCAGATGGATGCTCTAGCAGTGCACTATTTTGTTATGCTAACATTGGAGGAGTAGGGCGGTTGTCACATTACTAACATAGTCCAGCGGCAACTAGCTCATCTCATGGGCTATCACGGATGTCTATCATGGAATTTCCAATGGTTCCTTCAATGGGTTCATGATCTTTATTTCTGGACGTTTAAAAATTATAATACTCCTCTAGATATACATTTGGAATTAGATTGGAATTATCATCATATGCCATAAACTCAAAATCTCTTTCATTGTTTCTCCACATAAAATTGTGAATTTCCATTGCAGTAGTTACAAACTTTACTCGAACCTTATAATATACATCAACATGTTATGTAAGTTTGCAAACTATTATTCCATATTTTGAAGGTTCTTTCGATTGTCATATGTAAACTTGAATGTTAACAGTTAAAAATTTCATTTTTGGTATGTTCTATGTTTAATTAAGATCTGAAATATGATATGTGATAGGGGGTACGTGGTCATCAATTAGTGGATACCCTGTGTCAACTAAATAATATTGTTCTGCTGGTAGATTAGGGAAATTTAACTTTTTAGGGTTCGAAACCGAACAAAAATCTTTAGCATCGTGTGTAAAACCTTCCCGCCCTACCCATACAAAAGTGAAGATTAAATCAAAGCCACATTCAACTATAATATTCTGCGTAGCAAATCCTTTATGTCAAACATATCATTGCATGTTTGCAGCAAACACATATGCAACTACATATGTACTACCAATAGCCCCAATATAATTTTAAAATATGGATAATATCGACTTTATTCCTAATTTGTTCTAAGATTCTACCAAATTCATGGCTTTTCGATTTGATAACAATTTCAAATAGCAACAAAGAAAATTTCAAAACTTTGTGAAAACAAACATAATCCGTGCTATTTGATTGTTGAAATTTTTCAGTAGCCGGCCGTATAGGTAGAGACAAAGAAATTGTACATAGAAAGATGAATGCCATTTCCCTAACACAAATGTCGGACGTTTCCTTCAAATCGTAACCTTCCAATCGCTCCCACAATGTAAGAAAACAAATTGTTTCTGTAATGACCTGGAATTTTGGTCATTCGTTTTTGAACGCTTATTTTATTTTTAAATGTTTAATTGAATTATTAATTGATGTTGAATATGTAGATTTTGGTTGAATTAGTTATATGGATTAAGTTTTCAAATATAGTGATCAATTTGATTTGGTAAATAGTAAATTAATATTTGAAATTGGGTAAATATGGAGTTAAATGTGAATGGAAATGATTTTTAAAGTCGATTAAAATTCTATTTAGATTAGAATATAATATTGGACTTATGGATGGGATTTAAAATCGATAAGTGAAAATATGAAATTTTATATATAAATTTAATAGTGAAATGAATATACATAGTAATATTGTAAATAATGGAATTTTGATTTAATATGAATCGGAATGATTTCCAATATGGATATAAATTCTATTTGAAATACAATGGAGCTAGTATGTTTTAAAAATTGAAATTTTAAACGATTTTATCGATTTTTTAAACCGCTCGATTTTAACGCGTTAAAATAGCCTTCCGAGGCATAGTCTCGAAATTCGAAAAATCTAGTTTCATTGGATCCATAATAGTGTATTATTATCAGATTTCAAATTTTGTAGCGTTCGGAGTTACCGTTTGGTCGTACGGGATAGAAACGCGTTGAAATAAATGTCGAAAATTTAATATTTAATTCGATTCGAAAAGCAATCTTCCACATACGATTAAATTTGGCCCCGAAACATGTTCCACTGTGTTTAGAATAAGGGTAAAACATTATAAATGCTAGGCGGCGCATTTCATTTGGAGTTCGTTTTAAAAAGCATGTAATTTGTGAAAATGATATTAAAATAATTTATATATACGCCTATATATACTGTTGAAACAGTAAACCCTTCCCATTTCTTAACCTAGCTGCCGTAATATTCTTCATTGGCCAAAAAATTTTGTGCTTTCTCCCTCAATTTCTCTCGATCCAAGCGATATCGTCGAAAACTTCCAACTATAGAACTGTCGAGCTTGTCGAGCTCTTGCTATTCAACAGCCACGATTCAAAATGGCGCAGCGATGGGAGAGAATTTGGCTCGCGTATGGCCGACGTTCGAGGGTCGATTTCATGATGATGGAGGGGGTTTAGGCGACCGGTCTCTGGCCATGAGTCGAGCTGACCTAGGCGCACATGGCGATGGTCTCTGATCAAATCACAATCGAGCTATGAAGAAGCGGCACGCTTAGGAGGTCGGCAAGGTTGGGTTCGAATGAGCTAGTACGTGCGTAAGTATGAAGATGAAGGAGGGCAAGAAGATGCGGCCTTGATTCCAAAAAAGCAGATCGATCGGCTCTGATTTGTTAGGGAATTTTATATTAAAAAAAGAAATATATTTATATAATCTATATTCAAAATTTACAAATTGCATATCTTGTTCGTACGAGGTCGAAATTCGACGAAGCAAGCGGCGACGGAATCGTGGCGACGAGCACTACGCTCTGGAAAAAATATGAAGATGTTTGGACCAAGTTAAAATTTAAGGTTAAATTGAACGTGTTCAATTAAATTTAAAATTTGAACGTTTGGCAAATTAACACTCAAGGTGAGTTATTCTCACTCAATTTTGGACTGTCAGTATTAATTTTAAATAGATTAAATTAATTAATGATTGATTGGTTGAATTGATATATTTTATCAATTAAATATAATATTATATATAGTAGTATATATATTGGAGTGATTGATATTCTCCCATGTATATATAGTGGATGAGACCCTATGTGCCCCGTATAATAGCGGATGACCACCGCGTTAGTCCGCCTCGAAGCGGAATTGGTATTTTTATGTTGTGTTAACGTCTTTGGATGCAGGAAATAGATTAGAGGTATCCAATTGAATTCCTAAAAAATGTTGAATTTAATTTCATATATAGTGGTATATGTTTTGTTTGGATAATATGTGATAGGTTATAGTGTGATCTGGATTGATTAGATGCTATGACAGTTTTAGCCTGGTTTTGGTATTTTTAAATACCAATAATATATGTTTGAATTTGGAGAGAATTTTAAAAAGGGTTTTGAAGTAAAATGTTTATAAAGCATTTTGGGTAAATTAATCGGATAAAATAAATGGTTTTGGAGTTTGTACTTAACTAAATTGGAATATTGTAAATTAAGATTTTGGAATAAAGTTACAAAAGGATTTTTAAATAATAAATTCTTAAGTGGTACTTAAATATGAAGGTTTTTAAATTGGGATTTTTAATAGATTGGAAGATAGAAGTGAAAATTTGGAATAAGTATAAAATGGTTATAGTGGAACTCAAGTAAGATTTTCAAATTTGAGGAATGAAATTAAAATCGAGAAATTGGGCTTGTTTTAAAAAGAAAAGGTTTTTAAATATTAACTAGGTAATTTTAAAGTTGTTAAAATATTCCAAAATTAGTTATTTAATTATTTAAAATTGCTTAAAGTATATTAAATTATTAATTAAGTTGCCTTAGGATGATTTGTTAAAGGTTTATTATTAAAGAATTAGTCAGTATTACTAATTTAAAGAGATAAAGTATTAAATATTAATATAGTTTTATTCAATAACTTTTATTGAAGAGTGTTTTCCTAAAAATAAACTTGGAAATTTATATAGGAATTTTATAAGTATTAATTTGATAATTTTTAAATAAAGTTTCGGAAAGTAATGGTATACTTGCATGGCGTAATCGGAAGCACTGAGTGCCAGCAGTTAAGTTTTGGATTTCTCTAGGATATAGACGTAACCATTGAGTTGTGAATCCATGGTTTGATACCGTAGTGGTACTTTCCATTTTATTTCAAAAGAGTTTTCAAATATTTTTGAAAACAATAATTAGTCAATATACTGAATTCGATAAGATAAGTACATACTTTTGGATAAAGAGATTTAATTTATTAAAAATTTAAATTAAATAAGACTTGGAGTGTTTCAGTGGAAAATGGGATATTTGGTTGAATGATTGTTTATTTGATAGTTAAATAAACGACTATCAAATTTGGCCCCAAAAATATAACTTTAGAAATATCTAGGAGATATACGGGAATTATGTAGTTCAGTTACCGTCCAAGGTGCTATACTGTACATATAAACTCGTTTCCTTCTTTTGGGACGATGTTAAGGAAATCCATCCACTAACGGTTAGGAGGTGGTCTTCGATCTTATCTTTGTCTGTCTATTTCCTAAAGAATCGGGGTTGAGTTTACCGGAAATATAAAACGTTGTTTCGTAGTGACCGGGATTGGGTAAGTTATCCGAAAACCACCTCGATCCAACGAGTACTTTTTTGGAATGAAGAGAAGAGCATGGAGTCGAAAATGGAGTAGTGAAGTGCAAGGTCTAATTGCCACTAATCCTGAGGGTGAGTCCAAAATGGATGTAGTAGGAATAGTGTCTTCAGTTCCGTTCGGACCCAGAACGGACTTATATAGATGAATGCTATCAGTACATTGTCATTGGAGGACACTGAGCATTCTAAGTGAAGATTCCTTAAAAGGAAATCATAGCCTCTAGCCTCAACAAACAGAAATGACTGAAAAGCAGGAGATATGCAGCAAGGCTAAGTGGGTAGCACCCAAATAGGGTATATTTATCATCTTTCTATATACCCTCGGATATTATTGCTACAATTTATGGAAGGAGCTCAGGAAGGGTGGGAACACCCAGGGTGATAGCATATTCGATCTATCTAGGTTAGGGATAGTCCGGTCTTGTGTAGTAGGGGATCCTAACGTGGTCCTTGGTACATTGTTTCTAGACATGTACTATGACAGGCGATACCCATGTACCTACTCATTTGTATGGAATCCATTCTCCAATAAGAGCTATACGGTTTTAATTGTGCCCAACTATGCTAAATTGAGATGCAAGCATTTCTGCTATTTGAATAAGTATTTGTATTTAGATATTATTATAATATCAAAGGATTTTGATATGAAATGTTTTGGTTATTGTAAGGTAAAAACCTGTCATGTTTATGTATGATGTGGTCTTACGTGTTTATGTGTTCTGAAAGGATTTGATAAAAGTTAATAATTCAAATTAAGTGTGTTATCTCACGCTCGTTTTCCAGACTGACTCGGGTGTTATTTTATTATAATGCTCGGGTCAGGACGCGTATTACAGGTTCAGGTCAGGATGCTATGGAGCTCAGGAGACGAGCTGGATGGTGAAGATGTATTACTCATATATGATTTTATTTCGATGTATTATTTTGTTGAAGTTATCAGCAATTGTGAGGGTAGGTTTTTGTAACTGTCCAGGTTGGTAACTATTTATTTGTTTACTCTGATGTGAGATATGTATATTACAGTTTTGATTTGTGTAAAGAACTGTATATATTATATGTTATTCAGTCCGCTGTGAGATTCTGTTTTGTTTAGTTTCTTCTTTCTTCTACCTACTTTATTTCCCCTCAACAATTTGTCTTTCCGGCACTCGATCGTTCGGTATGTTATACAATGAGCGTATTTACGTCGATTTTCGAGGGTCGAAAGTGCAAGTCATCACAGTTGATGTCAGAGCTTAGGTTGGTGATATACTTAGGCTTTGGTGAGAATTACTCATTAGAGATAGAGTCAATGGTACTTTAGGATGAGTTAAGTGTATTAATAGATATGAGTGCATATTTGTTAGTGAATATAAAATGTATTTTTATTGTGTTGACTTGTCAGTTGAGTGTTTATGAATTCTGGTCAGTATTGGAAGTACAACCATATCGATAGGGATTTCTAAACTTCTAAACAAGTTAAACCGACATAGTATTGCTTTAAAGTGGGTAAATGAAATAATTTTACCTAAACTATATTTTTTTATAAATGAAATAATTTTCTTGGGTTATTATTGTGTATATAGTTGGAATGTTTGGTTGTTAATAGTATAATCAAACCAATTATAAGAACTGAACTGGTTTATATAACCAACTTGAAGGTATATAAGAATGTTTTATACTAAGGAGAATAATAAAATTTGATTTAAACTAGAATTTAAATCCTGAAAACTTTGGGAAATGGTCTAAAACGGGATTTGAACTAAGCATTTGGAATTTTGGAATCTTGGAAAATTTTGGAAATGTTTTCAAAAAAGGTTAAAAGAAAGGATGGTGATATTACTTTGGAGATATTTCTAAATGAAAAAAAAAAATTGCTTTAAAATGGATTTTGGAAGTAAGAAAGCACTGAACTCACCTTGATTGATGGAATATAATCCTGGTGATGATGGCTACATCATCATTATTCATTTTCGAGTTTCTAAGTGACAAATTGCTACCGCGGCGATTGGCTATGATTATTCGCTTTGGACTTGTTTGGTAAAGGTTTTGTCTTAGAAATTTCAAAAAGGAATTGTTTTGGGAAAACCCAAGTTATTTTGAAATTCGAAAGCATGGTTTGATATACCAAAGTGATATGTTATATATATTATGATTTCAAAATGTTTTGAAATAAAAACTGGGCAATTAAATTCCGAGATTTCCATTTAAATGATTTGTAAAGTTAAGAAAATTAGTTATTCAACTTATAACTTGAAGTTGATATAGACAAGAAAGGATAGTGTAAAATTAAATCCTGGAATTAAAATTTAACTTAATTAGGTTAAAATGAATATTATGAATTGAAATTTAACTTAAGATAAGTTAAATAAGGTTGAATTGAATTTGATTTAAATTGGATGTTATGCTGGAAATGTAAAATGTTTACGCAATTATAAGTTATAATTATTAAATAGAATAAATACAGTTAAATTGTAAGTGATACATCTAGTCTAGGGGTATGATTATAAAATGTGAATGAGCTCAAGTAAGTAATATGAGATATTAAGTAAATAAGTTCTTGAAATTATGAATTGAGAAATGAAATGGTAAAGCCTAAATGAAAATGGTTTGGTATTATGGTAAAAGGAATGAAAATTCAAAATTTAGACTTTTAAATGGAGAGTGGATTAAAATAAGTAAATCAAATGTAAATATGAATTGTGAAGCGTTTATATAACTAGATGTTATAAATGTTGAATGTGAGTAAGCTTAAGTGGAAAATTTAGAGAATTGTGAATAAATAAGTTGTATAACTTATTAAATTGATAAAGTGGAAAAGTATGACCAAATTAAAAGCTAAGCAATTGATAACAAGAAATGAATTCAATTTAAGAGTAAATGAATTGAATATGATTTGGAATATGGATCTGATAAGATTGGGTATGAACTTAAGTTATAAGCTGAATATGAACTTAAGCAGCATTATGGAATATCTATAATAAACCTAAGAAATAATTTTATGAAATGGTTTATAAATAACGTAGCTAAAAATGAAATGATGTTCACTAAAAAATGAAGTGAATAGCACTATGTAAATTAAATGAAGTGAATGGAAATGATGCGAAATAGGTTGAAAGTGAAGTTAATAGAATGTAAATGCATGAACCAAGTTATGATATAATAAATTGTTCGAGAATTGATTTATATGAAATGATTCCCAAGTGATAGTATAAATTGGATATACTACATAAATAGGGGCAAATAAATTGAATGAGAATCAATTTAAAATGGATTAGAATTTTATCACCATGGAAACTTAACTTAAATGATTTTTATGAAATGATTCATCAATAAATTAACATGGATTGATATGTTGTTTAATACAACATGTAGCGAATAGATTTTGGTGGATAACACGAATGTGAACCAATGGAAAATATACGTGATTTAAAATTAATTTAAATGGATCAATTGAAGCTTAATAAGATGGATACGAATATAATAAGTGTGAATGTGAATAGAATGAAATTGAATGGATTGCGAATCAAGTTAAAATTGAGTAAATGGTATGGAAATCAATTTGGAAGTGTATGATTGAGTGTTTGAACCCTGTAAATTGCATATGCATTCAAAAATACATGAGGTTTGTGTATGAAAGCTTAATAAAATGGATTTGCTTATAATAAAAGTCAATAATGAGTGGGATGCAAATAAATTGATCGTGGATCAATTTGAAATTGAGTGCAAGTGAATTTATGCAAGTAAAGCACATATAAGTCAATCTGGAATGGATATGAGTTTGTTTGTTGTAAATAAAAATTGAATGCAATAAATTTGCTTGTAAATCATTTCGAATTGAATGAAATGACATATGGAACCATGGAAAGAAAATTAAAATTAGTGTTGGAACCTTATAATTGCTTGTAATATATGATTGGCACGTTCGGGTTAGGAAGGTTATGTGTTTGGCTAGTTAAATAAACGAAATGTTATAAAATTTTATGTTTATGAAAACTTATGTGCTTATTTTGATTAAATACAGGTATAGGAAGCGTTTTGGATAGATTTTGGTTGTGTAAATGCATATAAATAGGCCGCTCGCTTTAAACGCTAAAATAAAGGTACGCCTACATAATAAAACAAAGAAGTGATAATATACTGATACATATTCTGTTTTCCGACTGTGTGGTTCGATGCATATATTTTTATCTCTCTTGTGATATTGCAAAAGGCTCTCTGTACAAAGGAGACTATGTCAAAAAAATTCAAAAATTTAGAGTGTTAGAAAATGTTTGAAATTTTTTTGGTTAACTAGAAAAGTTGATTTTTGAATTGTATTAGAAATCAAGGCTTTTGAGTTAGAAATGGAAACGAATTGTCTTGGATCAGAAAATTGAAGGGTTTAGAGAATTGAATGTAGGATTTTAACTAAGTGGGTTTTATGAAAGTTAACGGGTTTGGAAGCATTTTCCTACCTTAGCAATTTTGGGGACAAAATCTTTATAAAGGGAAAGGAATGTATTGAGCCAGATTTTGGTCGTTCGTTTTTGAATGTTTAATTTATTTTTAAATGTTGAATTCAATTATTAATTGATGTTGAATATGGAGATTTTTGTTGAATTAGTTAAATGGATTAAGATTTCAAATATAGTGATCAATTTGATGTGGTAAGTAGTAAATTTATATTTGAAATTAGGTAAATATGGAAATCTGGAGTTAAATGTGAACGGAAATGATTTCTAAAGTTGATTTAAATTCTATTTGGATTATAATTATAATATTGGACTTTTGGATGGGATTTAAAATCAATAAGTGAAAATTTGAATTTTTTTATATAAATTCAATAGTGAAATTAATATATATATATATATATATATATATATAGTAATAGTGTAAATAATTGAATTTTGATTTAATATGAACCGAAATGATTTCTAATATGGATATAAATTCTATTAGAAATATAATGGAGTTAGTATGTTTCAGAAATTGAAATTTTAAACGATTTTGTTGATTTTGGAAACCGCTCGATTTAATTGACGCATTAAAATAGCCTTCCGGGGCACAGTCTTGAAATTCGACGAAACCAGTTCCATTGAATCCATAATAGTGTATTATTATCGGAGTTCAAGTTACGTAGTGTTTGGTCGTATGAGATAGAAAAGCATTGAAATAAATGTCGAAAATTTAATATTTTAATTTGTTTTAAAAAGCTATCTTCCACATACAATTGAATTAGGCCCCGAAACATGTTCCATTGTGTTCAGAATAGGGGTAAAATATTATAAACGTCAGGCGGTATGTTTCGTTTTCAAAAGCATGTAATTTGTGAAAATAATACACACACACACATATGCCTATACATACTGTTGAAACAGTAAGCCCTTCCCATTTCTTAACCTAACCGTCCTTATATTCTTCAATGGTCGAAAAATTTTGTGCTTTCTCCCTCAATTTTTCTTGATCCAAACGATATCGTTGAAAACTTCCAACTAAAGAACTATCAGCTCGTCGAGCTCTTGCTGTTCAACTACCACGACCTGGAATAGCGCATCAATAGGAGAGAATTTGGTCGTGTATGGCCTACATTTGAGGGTCGATTTTGAGATGATGGAGGGGATTTAGGCGACCAGTCTTTGGCTATGAGTCGAGCTGGCCTAGGCGCACATGGCGATGGTCTCTGATCGATTCACAATAGAGTGGCACGCTTGGGAGGTCGGCAAGGGTGGGTTTGAACGAGCTAGTATGTGCATGCGTGTGAAGATGAAGGAGAGAAAGAAGATGCAGCCTTGATTCTAGAAAAGCAGATCGAACGACTCAGATTTGTTAGGTATTCTATAAAAAAAGAAATTTATTTATATAATCTATATTCAAATCTTATAAATTGCATATCTTGTTCGTACGAGGTCAAAATTGGACGAAACAAGTAGTGATGGAATCGTGGTGACGAGCACCATGCTCCGGAACAGATCCGGAGATGTTTGGAGCGATTTAAAATTTTAGGTTAAATTGAACATGTTTTATTTATTTTAAAACTTAAACGTTTGGTGAATTAAACTCAAAGTATGTTAATCTCACTCAATTTTGGACTACTGGTATTAATTATAAATAGTTAAAATTAATTAGTGATTGATTGGTTGAATTGATACATTTTTACCAATTGAATGTGATATTATATATAGTAGTGTGTGTATGTGTGTTTGTATATATATATATATATATATATATATATATATAATGGAGTGTTGATATTCTCGCATATATATATTACGGATGAGACCCTATGCGTCCCATATAATAGTGGATGACCCTATGTACCGTGATATTCCGCCGCGAAGTGGAATTGGTATTTTAATGTTATATTAACGTCTATGGATGTAGGAAAACACGTTGGAGGTATTGTAACGACTCGGATTTTTCTACGTTGATTTGAAAATTTTAAATAGTTTTAATATTGAAATTGAATTATAGAATTGATTTCCAAATTTGATTGTTTGGTTTTTATTTATAAAATAAATTCGAAATTTAAATATGGCAATTTATTTGATAATTTAATTTTTGAATTTAATAAATTGAATATTGGGTAAATTAATGATAATTTAAAGGCTTGTGAAATTTGCATTAATAATAATAAAGACAATTAAAGTTTTAGAATTTAATTTAAAAGTGATTTGTTCAATTTTAAAAATATATTGTTTAAATTGACATTTAAAAATAGCCTTCCGAGGAACAACCTCAGAATTTGATGAACGTAGTTCAATCAGACCCGTAGTAATGTACTGTTATCGGATTTCAAATTTCGTAGCTTTGGGAGTTATCGTTTGATCGTACGAAATATAAACGCGGTGAAATTTATATCGAAAGTCAATATAATAATTGGGTCCAAAAATCTATCTTCTCATACGATCGAATTGGGATTCGAAACATTTTCCATTGCATTCAGAATGAAGGTATTACATTATAAACGCCTAGCGGCATGCCTCGATAGGGGTTCGAGATTTTAAGTTACGAATGTGACGATTTGAATATATATATGTATATATATTTGAAATGTTCACATCAGCCATCCTTTCTTTCACTCAATCACCTTACCTATTCAAACACGAAAACCTTACATCACTCTTCTCCCTAACTCATGCAACGTCCCTTTCCACCTCAATAAATTCGAACGAAGAGAAAACAGATGAAAAGAAGAACAAAACGAAAATCATTTGTATTAAGGAAAAAACCGTAGCTCCATCTTCAAAATTTAACTGAACAATTCAAATCGTCGATTCTCCCTCTTTCATTTCAAATTCTCGAATCGTTATAAACAAATTCATCGCGACCGGGCTTCCCAGTTTTTCACGATCGAAGGTTCGTGGGTGGAAGCTAGTGCTCAAGCTTTGGGGGGTTGGCGAGCAGCACATGATAGGGATGGGGAGGAGCACGCATGCGCTACGGCTTGGATACGTGAGGCCATGCGATCTGGGAGGGGTGGCAAACTCTGGCGATGGGCACGAGATTCGTTTCGAAGTCAAGATGTTTTGTAGAGGCGACTGGGTATCGAGGGGTCGACGTTTGATTGGGGATGAGGCACGATGTAGCGCGCGTGCGCCAGGTGGGTAGTGCGGCCAGTTAGGGTTGGAGGAAGCGATGGGTTCTTGTTGATGGAAGTAACCAGGGATAGGCAACGATTGATGGTGGAGTGGGCACGTTGAAGCAGTCATGATGAGGTTGGGTTGGTAGAGGTTGTCTCGTACAACCTGGATGATAGGGCCGAAGCCAGGGTGAGGATGGAGAGGTACATTCTATAATTAATTTCAATTATATGATAGTTAAAGGATTAATAATAAAGGTGATTAAGTTACTTGATTAACTTTTTAAATTATTTTAGTATACATCCAAGTTCTAAATAAAGGATACAGTAAGAAATTCGGCCCTTGATTTAAAATTTGTTTAAGCTAGTTTTATTTTAATTTCTCGAATGGTGAATAATAATGATGATGATGATGATGTTTGTTAACTTATATAATTCATTAACTATTCATACGAGGTTCAGATCATGGAAACAAGCTGAGTTGGAACATATTTCAAAATGAGAATCAAAGGGGAGAATTTCTCACTCATTTTCGGGTTGCCGTATTAATAATCTAAATGTTGAATTTAAAATATTGGATGTTGATTGGTTGGATAAATTTTTAAGTTATTGGTTGGATAATTATATTATATATAGTAATATATATATATATATATATATATATATATATATATATTGGAGTGATATCCCCGCATATTATCGCGGATGAGACTATATACGCCCCACGTAATAGCGGATGACCCTATATACCGCGATATCCCCTTCAAAGTAGGATCGGTATATTTTATGCTGACTTAACATCTGTGGATGTAGGAAAATAGGTTGGAGGGATCGAATTGGATTCCTCAAATATATAGTTTATTTTTCATATATAGTGATATATGATGTGCGTAGATAATCTGTTATAGATTCTTGTTGAAATTGGTATATTTGAAAGCTATCTTAGCACTGGCCTAGAATTTGGTAATTTTAAAAAGTATAAGTTTATTTTTTAAATTTAAGGAATTAAAGAAAATTTGATAATAAAAAATATATATATTGGAATTGGAGTTATTTTAGAGAAATTGAAATAGAAAATAAAATTATATTTGAGTTTGGTTATACTCAACCATTATGAATTAGAAAATGGAGAATTTTAAAAGAAATTATATAAAAGAATTTATAAGTGATATTCTAGAAATGTAAAAAGGAGTTAAAATCAATACTGAAAATAGATTGGAAGTATTAATCGAATTTATAGGAAATAAATTTATACAATGGACGTTTATAAATAAGATTTGTTGTTTTATAAACAAATAAAATCCCAAGGGGGTTTATAGAATTAATAACGATATTTATAAATAAAGAAATTTGATACCAAAGGATAATTGGAATATAAATTCATTGGGTGAATTTATATTGAATACGAACAGGATTGGGAAAAATAGTAGATTCTATTTTCGAAATAGCAATGGTTAGGGAAGCAAAATATAAATCGAGATGTTGTGAAATCGAGAGGAAGTTATATACTAAAATGGGTTATTGAGATTTTAAAAATATATTTTAAATTCTATGAAGTGAATTTGTTTCAAAAGGAAAATTTTATTATTTTAAAACAATGAGATTTTAAACTAATTGAGATTGAAATACTTGTAAGTAAATTTTTAAATATGAAGTATTTATTTTTAGTAAATTCTAACTTTTGAAATCAACTTTGAAAATTTATTTTTTCAACTAAAGATGAGTTAATTGTGTTTATAAAAGTGTTTTCGATATTTTAAATAATCATTCAAACATGTTTTTTAAAACTAAATTATTTTTCTCTAAAATACGAATTTTATATATGTATATGGAATTTGAAGTGATTGAAAATTTTATTTTATAAACTCTCTCGAGATGCGATAAAAATGAGCTTATAAAAGGATACGATTTGAGGAGAGGAGATTTATTTGTGATTCCGGAGATTTATTTGTGATTCCGAAGATTTATTTGTGATTCCGTAGATTTTTGGAAAAAGTTATAGAATAATTCCTTGGAACATTAATAGTGAAAGGTTTTTGGAAAGTAAGACTGGTAATATTTTCCGAAGTATAGAAAATAGAAATTTGGAGATATTTCTAAGTGTTGAGATGTTGGAAGTATCCTATTACGGATTAAAGTATTTGAAAAATTGTTTTCAAATGTTGAAAGAAATTGATATGTCTTTAAAGATATTTTGAATGTAAATGTTTTGGGGAAAATTTATATTAAGGCCATATGATTGCTTATGGATTTTTTATTGATAGTTAAATAACTGACTATTAATATTGGCCAAATTCGTTAATCGTTTTGAAGAGACCGGGATTGGATTTAATTATCCGAAATCCACTTCGATTCGGTTTGAACATAACAATGGAATACCATGAAGATGATGAAGATGGTGATTCCATTTGTCTAGACCCAGGACAACTTGTATGGACGAATGCTACAAGAACATCATCATTGGAGGACGATGTGCATTCTAAGTGAATGTGTTCTTTAAAAGGTAACACTTAGCCTGGAGCCTCATCAACCAAGGAATGACTAAAATATGGGACATACAGTAAGGCTAAGTGGGTAGCACCCAAGTAGGGTAAGGTTACCCCTATCTAGAGTACCTTTTATTCAGCTGTGTGACGGTTGCTGATCCCAACCGCGGGGAAATCTTATTCGGGCTATCCAGTTTAAGGGGTAGTCCTATCTTGTGTAGTAGAGGATCCTGGAGTGGTCCTCAGAACATTGTTCTAGAGGTGAATTGTGACGAACGGTACCCCAGTAGCCCAGTCATTCGATGAAATCCATTCTCCAATAAGCACCATACGGTTTTGATTGTGTCCAACTATGCTGGAATGTGAGATGCAAGCATTTCAGCTATTTTCTATTTACT